>CM077116.1:65698495-68098495 GCA_039619475.1 Icerya purchasi
TTCATTAAATTCTTCAATAACGTTCATTATGTATTATTTAACATATTATGTAATGTTCTCATTTTTGTATAATATGTATATTACATACATTACACATATATACATATATTATGCATATGTGTATAAGAATGTGAATATATATACATAGAAGGAAGCATTTGATTTTGATGTGTTGTTTTTCGTTGAATTTTTATTTACAGTCTTTTTGGACCAAATGTAATGTATTTATTTTGTGTTTTGTAAATTAATCGCCATTCCTGATTTTCTCATCTTTTCAATGTGTGTATAATTTTTAAAAATAGAAAAAAAAAAAAAGTAAATTAAACGGTATTTAAACGAAAAAAATCTAAGTATAATACGCGGATGTCCTTATATACATTTGCAGTATATTCGTTACGTTTACATATCTAATGGAATGGAAGAAAAAAATTATGTTATTTCTTTTTGTTCTTTTTTTTTCTTTTCTTTTTTCTGGTTTTGTTTACCATTAATCGGGTATCTTTATTGTAATTATTACTACCTCCTCGTTTTGTTTTATTTGTTTTTAAATAGAATTATATTAAGGATAATTTTTAAGAGACGGAGTATAGTCAGAGATACATGTATAAAGTCATTTCGCTGCATCGCTTTTCTAATTATCGGTTGAATGTTTAAAGTTGGATGATTGATTGTCGCGATTTCATCGTCGGATTCACATCGAAATTGAAAGTAAGAATTCGTAAACTTTCACTAATTTTTATTTTTTTATTTGCATTTATTTTTCGACTTCCTTCATCACATTTCCTTCCTGCTTTCTTAACTGTGCGTGATTCGTTCGAAAATTAATTTGCAGTACGCAATGTTGACTGCGAAAATGAAGGGTATCGTGTAAAAGTACATAAATAATGTAAAAACTAGTTCATTCTGTATTCCAATAAATTAACAAAATGACAGAATGAATCGTTATTATCAGGCTGATGAATATGTAAAATTGTTAAGATCATTAACGAAATCGTTTACACATTCCTTTCTAAATTTGTATTTGACCAATTATAGGGGGGGGGGGGGGGGGGGGGATCTTAGTAAATTATACCTAATAATTTTAAGTGCATTCATTTCGCTGATGTTTATGTCCGTTTGACGAAGTACAACTTTTCCTCACATTATCCCCTTTTTTGCAAACTTATTTCCTCAAATTGTTTTCGAATAATAATGTACTTTAAAATTAAACGAAAATCTATATTGTGGTAATGAAGTAAAAAGGAGTTTAAAGCTTACTTAACTTATCATGTTCCATTTCTGTCACTAGTCTAGATAAAAAGACTGTATTTCACGGGGAAATATATTTTTTTTGGAAATTAACTCAAAAAAGTGGCTTCGTGAAAATATTGATGTAGAAGGCAAATTACTTCCCTCCAGATTACTTTTCTTTTTCCACTTTCTCTCGATTTACTTTTAGTTTTCACATTCGATGACTTGCTTTTTTTTGTTTATTGTCCTACCTCTTTTATTACATTTCCTATATGACTTGATGGCAGATTTTCGCCACAGAAAAATCAAGAAAAGAAAAAGGAGATAGCATTGAAGAAGAAAAGTCCTGCCGGCATACTAGGCTACGAATTTCCGACCTACGGTAACCAGATCCGTTCGAATTACATTAATTGAATTAATTGTAAATTAAATAAAAATAAGTTAATTTCTATATTATTAAATTTTGGGAGGCAAAGAGACTTCTGATATTGATGGAAAATGTTACCTGAAGATTTGTTAGAGCTGAATAAAATTTATGTCAAAGCGAAGAGTAAAAGGAACATTTCAAAAATACATGATCTGCATCGGCAACTTTATTTACATCAGAAACACCAGATTTCGTTGGTAGAATGAGGATGGAAGTTTACCGGGTTCGAGTTTTAGCCTGCAAATGGTTATTTTTGGTTTTTACTTTTTTATTAAAAAAATATATGTATGTAACCATCGGGATATCCGTGGACGTTTAAATTATTTAGCTAGACAGATGAATTTATTTTTCGTGAAAGAGATCTACGAGCGTGATGACCGCAGATATTGTGAGCGGGTAAATTTGGTTTCGGAATTGAAAAGGTTGTAAATAATGGCCCGGAAGTTTTTTCTTTTTCGGTTATCCAGAAATAGGTATGAAATATAAAAAGCGATTCTTTGCAATCTTTAGTTCTTGCAGGTACTCGTTTTGTGCAATTGGATCAGTTTGATTCGTCTCTTTCTGTTTAACATGTCCCCGTTTTAGTTTTGAAGAAGTGACAAATACGCCGTTATTGCATTTTTTCAAATTTTTTACTTGATACCAACAGTCATGTTCATGGCGCATTGCTTGCGTAAATAGAGACCGTGCACATAACGATCGTTTTATTTGAGCGATAGGATGTAATGTAAGTTAATTTTAAAATTATTAAAATAAACAGTGATGGTGTAATTTTTTGGTTGATTTTCTCCAATTTTAAATGATACATGATAATTGGTGGGCGCGAAAGTTAGTTTTCTTTCTGTTTTATTGCATTACCGCATAAAATACAATGTGATAAAAAGTCGATTAATAAATGATGCACGCAATTTTAACTCGTAAGGGAATTAGTTTTTTGTTTTCTTTTTTTTCTTAATTTTTTTGTTAAATTTATAGCATTTATATTATGCAAAGGAGCGATAGTTTATTTTTTTCTTATTAACATTTTAAAAATGAAATCAAAATGTAAAATTTGATTTTTTTCTACGATATAAACGCAAAAATATTTATGTTGAACATTTAATTTTGCGGCAATAAATAATCCGATTTTATTCTAATTTAAACATATGTTTGTATATCAAAAAATAATATTAATGATAACAATAATTATGCCATAATTATGTAAGACTGTGATACGTTTAATTATACATAATACGTACATATATATATATATATATGTGTATGAGTATGTATATGAGTACATGTATAATGTATTTATTTTTATTTCTTTACCAAAATTTTAATTTAAATATTACTATTACGTAAAATAAAAATTCGGGAGTATTATATATTCCACATGCACCTACACACATAACTACATATGTAAGCTGTCGACAGATCGATTGACAGTTGCAGAACATGAGAGGGTCTTTTGTTGTGGAACATGGGTTAATTATTTTATAGATTTTTATTTTTCCTTTCAATGATTATGTATGTATTTGTTTATTTATCTTTCTGTTTAGTAGTTGTTGATTATACCCGAGTATTTATGTAACTATATATGTTTTATGTGTGTACATATGTAATTACGTATACATATTATAAAATACACATTATTGTTTTACATATATATGTTACGTATATATTATATACGTGTATAATGTTATTGTTTGTCAAGCAATAATAAAAAGTTCACAAAACAAATTATATTCAGTTATTGAAGTTGTAATCTTACAAGTTTATGCCACGTCGCGCCATTTAATAAATAACGCAATTAAGAGAGACCGTGACGTTACCAATCTCATTCACGGTTGAACATCGTACAGGTTTTTAATTCATGTCGTTTTGTCTATGGTAATGTAGATATGTTACTTCATAACTTTTTGAAATTTTGAAATTTTAAATGTTTATACGGAACGTTTATTAAATGTTACTTTTCGTTTTCTTTCCATGTAAACTTTGTGCGTGTAAAGAATGAAAATTGCTTTATAATAATTACGAAGATTCTCACTGATTTTTTTTGCTATTTTGATATTTCAAAAATTCCGAGAATACTGGCTATTCTTATTAGTGAGTATCCAGAGCGTTCAAATTGATAGTCGGTTTTAATTTTCTGAAGACGAACATTTCCGTTTGTAATGAAGCAAAATATTTCGAGAAGAAAGTAAAATTATTTCGATTTCGGCCAGAATTTAACGAAATGCGCAGAGTGCATTCTATAGTAATCTCAATAACATGCTTGCAACTAGAAAACACGCGTCTTAAAAAAAAAAACGAAAAAAAAATAGACCTATAAAAGTTTAGCAGATGATTTGCAACATTTAATTGTGAAATTTAGTAACAGTTACACGTTACGATGTTAAATTTCTTATAAAACAAGTACGTTCTATGATAATAATTCGGGAATACGAAATCTGTACTATGCATTTATTTGAAAACTTAATTTTTCGTATCGTAGTAATAACGAAATTTATTGATTTTAACCTGATGCATTTCCGCTTCTACCGCTATTTAACCGAAAACAAAAATGTAAACACATATATCTTTTCAAATTAATATATACCAGCAATTTTTTATAGGAAACAAAATTTGGTGCACAATTTATTTTACAAACATTATTTTTTCCGCTTCGAAGCGGTCACTTAAACACTGAAGATTTTTGTGCTAGTTTGCTCTTATTATATCCTTTATTTCTTACGTGATAATATAAATATATACTGTTTTGCTTCCGGTACATTCGTAAAACTTCCAACAATTTGTGAATTTATAAACAAAAAAAAAAGTGACACATGCTAATACGTTTATATAATTATTTATCGATGTTTTTATCAATTGGGGAAATCGATTAATTGACGTACTATATTTATTTCTGTAATTACCGTTGGAATTTGTTGTAATACATAATTTAATTTTAAAAAATTTAACGAATTTTCCTGTTCTGTCTAAGCGAATTTAATATGTACGTAAAAAAGACGATTTTTACGGGAGAATTAATATTGATAACGGCGAATAAAAAATTGCAGCGAAGTTGAAATGTTTCAAAAGTAAGTATTGACATAAAATATGCGCACCAGTGTGTAGACAACGATGTTGTACAAAACGATTCGATTCGTCGGATAAAAAATGGAAAATCTTTAAAAATGCGAAAAGAGGGAGTAACTGCAGACAACAAAATTATTTTTGTTTTTCGAATAAAAATTTTCGGACTTAAAAATAAATAAAATATTTCACTCTTGGTTAAGTAATTAAAAATCTATTTCTATTCGAATATTTACTTCTTCTTCTTCAGGTGCCTTCTCCTCGAAGGAGGTTGAGTATCATATGACGAAACTGTTCTCTATTGCTGGCTATCCTTAAGGCTTCTGAAACTTCACTGATATTCAACTATTCCAGTATATTTTTAATCCAGTCTGTTCTTCTTCCTCGGACCCGCTTCCCTTTAATATTTCCTTGAAGGATAATTTGTAATATCTCATATTTATTACTTCTAATTATATATGTCCTAGGTATTCCAACTTTCTTCCTTTTACCACAGCTATCAATTCTCTATCTGTTTTCATTCTGTGCAACACTTTCTTATTGGAAACTTTATCGGACTCATTGCATTTTTAATATCCTTCTGTACAGCCACATTTCAAATGCTTGTAATCTGTTTATGCTTTTAGTGTCCAAGTTTCAGTTTCCATCCCGTACATTAGTACTGGAAGCACATAACATTTAGTTCTCCATCTGGTTGTTAGCGGTAGTTCCCTATTACACATTAAATTTCGTACTTTCTGGAATGCGCTTCTTGTTGCTTCAATTCGAGTTTTAATGGTGTAGTCAGGGTCCCATTTATCATTAATCCAATATCTTAAGTATTTTATTCTGTTTACCCGTTGTATTGGCTGTGCATTTACTATTATTTCTTTTGAAGTTATTATTTCCTTATTATTTATACTCATCATTTTGGTTTTAGAAGTGTTTATTTTGATATACCATATAATCAATAACTATCCTTTAGTTTATCCACTAAGTATTGCAAGTCTTCTATACTTGCTGCTAATAACACCGCATCATCTGCATATCCTATGTTATTTATTATTACCCCATTTATTTTTATTCCTTTTTTAACCCGATCTAATGTTTCTTTGAATATCTGCTCCGAATAAAAATTAAACAGTAGCGGTAAAAGTATACATCCCTGTCGGACTCCTTTCCTAATTTCTAGTTCTTCTGTGAGGTGTTGATTAACTTTCACTTGCGCCGACTGGTTCCAATACAGATTCATAATTATTCTTACATCGTTGCTATCTAAATCTATTTTTGTAAGTAAATCTTAAAGTTTATTATGTTTAATATTATCGAAGATTATTTACTAAAACGGTATAATAGGGGGAAAAAAAAGCGAGAAAATCTCTTAAACCAAATTTGTTCAAATGTTATTGTAATGAATTCTAAAAAGAATGTAATAATTAAATTCTTTACATTTGTAATAGTCAAAAGGTCGATGGGTAATTACGAATATGGTGTGTAACTGAAAACCTATACGGCAGGGTGCACGTTCTGTTAAGTGTATTTAAGAGATTTAATAAATTAATGTAAAGAACAATCGGGGTGTGTTTTTATCTGATGTTTAAGTTAGGCGGACATCTGATTAGTTATCATTTGTTTTTAAGCAAGTTTACGAAAATAACCCGTTACAAAGAAAACGGTGAAGTTGCGTTCTCTGTGCTTTATTCTAGTCTATGTACTAATAAAATATTTTCAAATTTAATTTATGGTTCTTTATCATCGAGCTTTTTAGCGTAGTGACGTAGCTCCCTGCCATATCTTTCGATTTATATCTTTCACTGGCCGATCGTAGTCATACTTTTCAGCTTCGATATGTAGTCCCATCTGCGAAAAGGCGTTTCCCTTTTTTATATTAACTTGTATATAGTCTCCTGCGTAGAATTTCCTCAGACTACTTACCATCTTTTAGTCTTGCAATAAATCTTACCCAGTTTTATTTGTTCCTTGAAATGCTGTATATGATCAAAATCTGTAGCTCGCCCGGTTGACACCCCGACATTTCGGAATTTATCGTTTAGTTTGATACCCACTATTACGAGTATTATGCGTTTTATCCTGCTCTCAGTTTTCTCTCTGGCTAAGTTTCTGCTTCATCCACATAATTTTACCCCGGCGGGGCGCACTGCTAAATATCTTAATGCGATTTTTTTTTTTCTTTCAGTTTATCTGTGGGTATTAGGGCTATATTATACGGAAAATAGAGATGGATCAGATAACGTTAATATCACATGTATCCCAATTTAGCTTTCTCATAGCGATTTTAAGAATGTTGTGTTAGTCTCGGAGAAATGCTCTTACATTGTCTTCAGTCTGCTATTATGGCCAATTTATTAGTAATACTATGTAAATGAACTTGAGAAGTTACTGGACTGTATGTATTCCTCATAAGTTCAATATTGTCTTTATGAATTCTTTCTTTTTTTAGTGCGTTTCTCGTTTTTCATCAAAAGTTCTAAAACCTAGTTTTTTAGCCTTTCCTTTTGTGTTCTGTGCTCGATGCTCAGAAACCTCGAGGAAGATCAGTTAATCAATCTAAATGTAAACTATTATTAGATCCACAAATGCTCCCGTAATCTTTTTATTTTCATAGCCGTTTTCGATATCTGCCGTATAAGGTTCGTAATCTAGGAAGAACTACATGTTTTACCATTTCCAAAACCGGTTTGTTCAGAGCTCAGTAATTGCTGATCTATTGTTTGCTAGATACGATTTAGCACAACACGTTCAAAAAGCTTAAAGGTACAACGTAATAGTGAAGTTGGTTTCTAACATTTTGCTTCTGTATGGGTTTTCAGCGGTTTTGGCAACAACGTGTGTTTTTTTCCAGGTTATCTATGCGGATTATGTTACTAAACAATTCGGTTAGCTATTTTAACGTTCTTTCTCCAAAATATTTATTTGCTCCGGCATTATTACATCGAACGCTGCAGCTTTCTTAACTTTAACAATTACCAGTGCTTTTTTGATCTTATCTACTGTACAAGGGGTAACACTGTGATTCGCTATAACTGCATAGTACTGAATCACAAATTAAGCGTATTGAGCCACACTCCCGAAACGTGGGATACGCTATTAGTAGCTTTTGGTTTAATAGAACATTTTATTTAGCTATGTCTAAACACAAGGCATTTTATGAGATCAGTCAGATTATTAGCTTCATCGCTTTCTTTAATTTTTGTTACTAAAGTTGTAAAGTTATATGAACTTATAATTATCGAATTTGTTTTCTAGTCATTCTTCGCAAGTAATGAATAGTAAGTTTTTGTTTTTAATTGTATTTGTAAAAAATTATATCATTTTTTTTATACTCTCGTTTATAATTAAAACCTTTTTGTAATGACTTTTTAAGACTTGATCGAATTTTTAACAGAAATTTGTCTTCAAACAAAACATATTTCATAAGTTCGTGTAGAAACTAGAGAATGAAAAAGTAAAAAACTTCAAAAAGTAAGTTAATAGTAATCACGAGACTAAAACAATCACAGTTTATGTTCCGTAAAGAATAATTCTAGGTATGACAACTGCGCTCTCTAGTGATAAAATCTTCAATGCGGGTAAAAAAAGGAATTTTCTAGTTTCATTATAAAACTATAAAATATGTTCCTTTAAAATACAGTAGGTAAACCAGCTATCATTTTAACTGATCATCATACAACATATATATATATATATATATATATATATATATGCATTATCTACTTTTCATATTTCGGACGATTTATATAGTTTTTAATTAGCGAATTTGAATTGAAGCTAAGACTTTAGAATAGCAAACGGTTTATAGAAAATCGTGAAAACAAAACTATTTCTACTTCACACCAGAAACACAATTACATCAAATTGTGGGTATTAATTTCAAATTATTTATGCTCAACTATATAGTAGGTTGCTTACGTATGCTTACTTAATAATCAGCGAACTCAAATGACGATTCTGTCTTACATTTATTAACGGTCTCGAACGTTTTCCCGAACGATACTTTTTAAATGCATTTCTTATGGCTTTGCAGTTGTCAAACGATTGACAAAAAGTGTTTGAGTTTGAATTCAGTCCGATTTTCAAATGTATATAATGAGCTGGGCCGACTTATCTGGAATTATTTTATTTACTGAATTTTTCAACAACGATCCGATGTTATTTCTAAGATTTGTTTTCAACGTATTTTTTCCTGATTGCGTTATCAATTTTACTATAAAATAATCCACGAAGACTTAGCGACCAAAAACCATAAAGAAAACCCAAAAAATCGATTTTTGAACTTTTCGCGAGGACCCCAACCGAAAGTTAATTTTCTCATTAAACCATTGTATTTGTCATAAGAAAAGATGTGATTAAAAAAAATATATATACTTGTAGCTCTTTTAATAAACCAACTTTTTGCGTTTTAAATACTTTGGAAGTGTTTGAAAAGTAGACAAAGTGCATATTATGACTTTAAAAAATTCATACATTATAGTCCTAATATGTTATGAGCCGGGTTTTTTTTTTTTCTCATAAAGATGCCATTTTATTTTTAAAAATGACGGTTCTTAGGTTATACCAAGGCATCGGAAGCTATTAATATGGCCAAACCTTATCTTAAATATTTAAAAAATATTAGTTTAAGTTAATTTTCTATCTATATCAAACCAATAATTTAATTTTAGGTT
Organism: Icerya purchasi; assembly: GCA_039619475.1. NCBI lineage: Eukaryota > Metazoa > Arthropoda > Insecta > Hemiptera > Monophlebidae > Icerya > Icerya purchasi. Next base: position 65,707,874 of record CM077116.1, read on the forward strand.
TATAATGTTCAATGCACCAAAGAAAAAGCGTTGAAAATATTCTATAGAATATCTTATGGTTTTATTCCATTACTTCATAATCTGCTCATTCCATTATTTGTAATATATAAAAATACATTGACAGATGACAGCATGCGACCATTAAAGTTACAAAATTGCTTAGTAGTAAAACACGCCGATAAAGGAGAGGAAAACCTTTAGATTATTCAACTCCATGATTTGTTTTTTATCCTAGATCGTATATCGAGAGTGCTCGTTTAGAAAAATGTAATAAAAAGACATCGTAAATTTAATAATACATATATCCACAAAATTATAAGTTTGTCTTCGATACAGAAGGCCATTAATAAATATGGAATACGAAAGGGGGACATCCACAAAAAAAAGGTTAAGACTCGCTGATCTATGTGACAACTAGTACGGCACATATTGCAGGAAAACCTAGTGGCGTAAAGACCCATAAAGCTCCCGCTATGCACCGCTATTACTGACAAGCTATTAAAAATAGAAGAAAAATTCTTGCATCGGTAAAATAAATCTACTGCAGGTAGTTAAGAACCGAAACAAGATCGACTTTGAAATATTATATATATATATTTATACCAATAATTTCGCTTTGTCATAAGCAACACGTGTTTGGAAGACAATAAAAGCACTGGGGAAGTCATATCGGCGTTCTAGTTAATATTTGAAGAGGCCGATCGCTAAAAAATTTCTGAACCGTAATAATACGCAAATGCTATTTTGTAGCTGCAATTTTTTTTTTTGTAATCTATACAGTTTACAGTTCTTAGTTCGTAAGTTATTTTAATCAATTTTTCAAAATTGATTTTTTGTCTTCGAAAAATATCGTAATTACCAGTGCTCGATAAAATTAGACATTATAGAAAAATCGCAAGTGATTTAAATATTTTTTGCCGATTTTTCAATAAATTTTACAAAATATTTCAATAATCAAGACACATAGACACCTTTTTTTTTCTTTTTTTTCTCTTGGAAAAGCCGAATTTGGTCTTTAACGTCGGATCTAGAATTGGGGAAGCTAAAATTGTAATTCTTAAATGTTTATCTCTACAGATTACCTTCCATTGAACCATTATAAGAAAATACTATTGCGATCTAAAAATACATAGGGAATATAATGGGGGGAAAAAAGGAAACAGTTACTGAATAAAATTAAGTTGGTAACTTATAAAACGGATAAAATAATACTATGGTTATTTTTTTTAAATGAATGTATTTACTAAAACAAAGATATATATTTAATCGCAGCTATATGTTGAAGAGTAAATTTAAAAGTATTAAAATATTTGTAATTAAATTTCCATTTAAACAACACATTTATTCAGTCAGGCGTTTAGCCTTATATTTGACCAAAAACTCGCATTGGGGGAGCACACATAAACGTGCTGAAAAGGTCATGCCTAAACAAATTAAATGTTTTACAAAAACTATCATATGCTCCATTTAGAGCAGACCGCAAATCTTTATGACTTATTTATAGAAGGTTTAATTAGAGCAAAGTGTGATTACGGTGCTGCAATTTACGGATAAGCAAAGCCCGCCGTTCTAAGCAAACCGAATATCATACACTGCACCGCGATAAGGTTAGTATTAGCAGCTTTCAGAATTTTATCAACAATTAGGATACGAATATCTAGAATGGTCCCTAGACATTAGAAGATGATACTCCAGCTCAATGCTATTAATAGGTACCTTATTCTCTCCAAATACTCCAGCTTATCTTTTGCTTACCAATAATAATCCTCAAACATATGATTTTCTATCCTACGTTATGAAATCATTAATTTACCAAAAATCTACGAATCAATCTCTTCAGTGCTTTCTCCATGGAAAACCCCATCTTTGAATATAGATCTTTCTCTCTTAGAATTGAAAAAAATTCTACTTATACCACCCTGAGCGTTTTTCAAGTACTTCTCCCGAAATATCCTTCCTCGATAGATCTGTTTACCGACAGCGCCAAATTAAACTCCTTCTCGTAGGATGTGCCGTAATCTCCGAACAGGTGCCATCTGCTACGTTCTTCCACATCTTTTTCTGTTCTCTCTGCCGAATTATTTACAATCAAACTAGCAATTGAAATTGGCACGCAGTCAAAACAAATCTGCTTGATCGGTATCGACTCTTTTTTATTGCTTTAGCTTGTTTACAGAAGTCCCAAGATAAGTCCCAACACCTTATAACTAAAGAGTTAATAACTGCAATAGCACTGCGGGCCGTCAAATCGTATTCACTTGGATACCAGGACATAAAGGTATCTCATAAAACAAATAAGCCGACCGTATCGCGAGGGAAGTAGCGTCGTGCTTTCCTGCAGCGATCAACCAAATACCTGCCCGATGAATCATGATTTAATGCTCCAACATCGAATAAACTTCATTTCATCAAAGGGGATACTAACTTGTGGCAATCATCGTTCCGGTCAGGCAGAAAAGAGCAAGTAATACTATGCCCGACTGCGCATTGGCCATACACGATTTATTCCTCCTGAACAAATCTTGACCAGTTATTTGTGAAACTTGTTCTTCTCCTCTCTCTGCTTAACACATCCTATTAGACTATTGCAAATATAATCATATCCGCAATATATTTTTCCCTTCTGATATAATGAGATTAATATGAAGAAATTATTCGCATATTTCAAATCAACTAATCTATTCTATTTATAAAACCTTAACTTTACGTACCTTTAGCCTTTGTAGCAGTTCATGGCACGTAAAGGAAGAAAAGGAACAACGAAGAACAAAATTTTAAAAATAATGTATTTAAAATTAATATATTTTATGCAAGAAATTAACGCCGTACGAAAATGATGTTTTTTTTAAACCAAACCATCTGTTTCTAAAACACATAAATAATATAAATTCGATTATTTTTATTAAAAAATTGAATTGTAAATTAAATATCTCAAATGTAAATAACAAGTATATAGTATTCTTGTAAGTTTAAATTTCTACAAATATTTATCACACATTTATACAAGTTTCAGTTGTCTAAGAAATAATGTATATTCATTATTTCTTTTGTAGTAATTGATATTTCATTGTAATTTTGTGATTATAATTCCACTTTCGGATATTAATATGTGAGGGAGGATCAATAAGTAAGTTACCTACCTAAATTAGCGTACAACCCCCCATTCCGGCTTAAACGAACCCGGTTTTCATGCTCTATCCCCTTGTGAAAGAATGAAACCGGTATCTCATTTGGTTCGTTTACAATAGCTGTTCGAAATGGAGCATCGTGTGAATCGGTCGTCCAATATTGAGATGCGAAGTGTGGTGTGCGGTTTTTGTGGGCAAAAAATCATAATCCCGCTGAAATTCACCGACGAATATTTGAAGTATACGGCAATAAAGTAATGTTGAGACTCATGGTGTTCATATGGTGCCGTATGTTCGAGGAAGGACGAGATTATGATGAAGCGCGCAGCGGTCGGCCGTCAACTTCGCACCCAGCTGTAAATGTTAAGCGCGCCGAAACTCATTCTTTCGGATCGCCGGGTTAAAATTAGAGACATTGCAGTAGAACTGGATAGGTGAGTGCAATTATTCACGAAGAATTACTTTTTCGCAAGGTGTGCTCACGTTGAGTCCCTCGTTTGATGTTTGATGAACACAAAACTCAACGTTTTGTGAAGAATTTCATCATGAATTGGATAACCGAAGTTGGACGGACGTTTTTTAAACGAGGCATTGAAAAATTGGTACCACGGTACGACAAGTACTTGAAAGTTTTAGGTGCATACGTTGAAAAATAGAGAAAAGATAGTAGATTTCAAAAATATATTTATATATTTTTTACGATTTTTCGTTTTTTTTTTTTATCGCGAAGTGTAACTTATTGGTCCTCCCTCGTACCGTGCAATTTAAACGCATGTATACTTAAAAAAACATTTCACATCACAGATTGTATAAAATCTTTTTATCATCAGTGTCGCATTATTTTTTCTTTTTGTAATTTGGATTTAAACATCTGTGGCAAATCTTCAGTAGGGGTAATGTAGAAAGGTACCAACGAAAACATCAAAAAGGCGCTTACGATTTTTATTTTGAAGCGTTATCGGTACTTTTTCAGAAGCGGAGATTAAATCCTTGTACGAAAGCGGTATTTATGGTGCATGCAGAAATAATCAGGTAACTATTTTAAAACCATCAAATAACCGACTTAATTTTTATAAATAGCGCATATTTAATTCGTTCCGTAGAAACCTTTCCTTCATCACTAGAAACATTGTTCGTGCGTAACACCCGCGTGGATCGACTTTTGTGATTGATTCCCTTTGATTACTCGAATGTATATATACGAGCCAACGATGGTGCAATGCAAGTACACCGTTGGATATCGGTGAGCACTTAGTAGAGTCATCAATGAATATTTTAGATGATTTTTTTGTTTATTAATTTTTAACAGAAGCGATTAATACTTATGAATATTATCAATATTAAGCATGGAAATATAACTTGAAAAAATTAAAGTATTATCAATAAACACGCGGATAAATGTAAACCTTCGAATAAAGAAAATGAATTTTAAACCATTATAGCGCACAAGTTTGTCATTTAAAAAAAAAAGAAAAAATTGATTTTTAACAAGATAAAAAATTTTACGTTAAAAATTATGAAATCATTTTTTTTTTTTTTTTTTTTTAAATCAGGACTTCAAGATTTACTATAAAAATTTAATAAAAATCTATCAAAAAGTAAAAAAAATTACTCCCGAGAGGAAGATAATATACGTTACAGTGATATATACCTTCGAGCGATATTATGAAAATTCTTATACAACATAAATAAGAATCGTCACGGAAATCGCTAATTGTAAAATAATTAAAAAGTGCATTATATAATCATGTTTCCAATTCTTGGATTATGGAAAACGAGCGACTGTGCTATTATACTAAAAGAATGGTTTTTAGGTATTACAATTTTAATTTTGGTAATTAAGGTATCAATGTTGTATAAGAATTATTATATCACCACCTGAAGGTCACTGTAAAATATTATTTTCTCATCGGGAGTAATTATTTTTTACTTTTTACATTGAGTTTTTATTAAATTTTTGTGGTAAATCTTGAAACCATTTGAAAAAAAAAAAAAAACAATTTGATAATTCTATTTTTATGTAGGTTGGAACAGTAATCAACAAACTAGATTTTATTGGAAGTTTCACTTCTTATTACTTACAATACGACTGAATATTTTCAAACTGCATTTAAACCGCCATGAATAAATAAAAAAATTGCAATATTTTAACGCGTAGTTAGCTCTTATTTGGTAATGAATACTGGAAATTCCTTCCTATTTCCGTTTTTCATGTGTACTTGGTGATTTATCAATTAACATTTAGATAATAAATTCGTACGTTTATAAAGAATAAACTATTTTCGTCGACACGCGTTGATATTAAAGTTGAAGGAGCAGCTAGTTGATCATTTTTCATCCATCTGGTATCGGTAGCAAGTTTTCTTGCGATTTCGATGTCAACTAATCTTTAAATAGTGAAGCGTGTATATCTTATTTGGCTTTTTTATTCTTATATCAGGGATGCCACCGCGAGTTTTATTCCCGCGGACCTACTTTATTACACTGTTATTATGATGACTAATCGCTTTTAATATATTTATTATTATTATTTATATATATATATATATATATATATATATATATTTTATTCACGTACACAAGAATGTCAATTATGATTTAGTTACTTATTACCAACTCGTACATAGATCTTTCGAGGACGGTCGACCGTAAGAAAATTTGAATATTCTTATTTAAAATCAAAAATAATAAAATACTATAATTTAAATGATGAAATGTCCACCGTATGGTGATAATTATAAACTTAAATAATTTATATACATATCTCGAATTCCGGAGGGTCGATGCCGATGATATAGTAATGCTGATTTGTTGTTCCTCTTCGTTGATCCTGTTTATCTATTTCCTGACGTAGGACTTCTCGTATGCGAATCTTTTCTTTCGTTTTATTTTAACCAAATTAATTCATTGATACGTTTTTCGAATAAACGCGATAAAATGATTATAATTTTATACGGCCGAATACAATAACGGAAAGCGTCTGGCCAATGTAGTGGGCCACCGGCGCGGACTCCCACTCAGCCTTTATTTTAACTGTCTTTTTCCGACTCCAAAATCTGACTGATTACTCGTGAACATATTTCCGATCTCCAAACCAAATCGAAGTCCCCTCCACTGTCGGACGGCGTTTCCTCCAGTACTATTTCCGTTGCGTCAGACGTGACGTAACATCACTCCAGGCATCATCCCCGATCATTCGCCTAACTACACACACATTTACACTCACGCTCGCCTTAAATTCTATGTTAATTACTAATTTGTTTATTATATTTATTATTCATGTAATGTACACATTACAATAGTGTAGAAATTGTTTTTTTTTTTTTTATAATTTAAAAAAAATCGAAAACAGAACTTTATCTTTCTGATGAAAATTGAATTTCCGAATAAATTTTAAATTACTCAAAAGAAATACGTTATTCGAAATTCATAATGAACTTTAAATGTTACATGGAATTTTTATTATAATGAAGTTAATAAACCCGGCATTTTTTTAAGGATTTCAAATGAGTTCCGTAAGCGAGAAAAGTTCACACGTGGGGTTACGTTGAAGCGAAGTGGTATCGCGAACGAAAACTTTATCACGAGGTAACGGCTGAGGTACACGGTGTTTTGTTTCACCGTGCTTATTTGCGGGGACCGTTCTGACATACCATCATGGCGAACATTTCCTCTCGGCAACAGCATCAGCTCCTTCGCCTTTACTCTCAAAAAGACTGTTGCATATAGACGTCGAAAATTCTTTAATATTTCTCCTAATTATTTTCTTAATTTGTATAGTTTCTTTATTGCCGAATATTATTTTGTCAATTTAGAATGCTACTGAACGATGATGTACGAATCACAATATAAATCACGAATAATTGAAAATTTTATAAATCGAATGACAAAAAAGAACCCCGCAAAATGCCACATTTTTTATAGTTTACTTCTGCCAAATTATATATTGTCGAAACGACAATTATCTACGTAGAGAAATCGAATGATTACTTAACGGCCCTTTTACTTTAAATCGATACGGATTGAATATTAAATGTGTACAAAGATTAAATACTTCGTGAGTAATAGTAGATAGTAAAATTAAAATTCTGTAACCACTTTAATTATATTAAAAGTAAATTAGCGAAGTTGATACGTATTTTTAATAAGCTTAACAACAACAATTAGTAAAATTATAAGAAGGGGAAATCTACATATATAAATCAGTAATATTACCCAACATTTTATATGTTGGTACTATTTATATTAACACGCTTAAAATTAGAAGATCGCGAAATTTTAAAAAGACATCAAAGAACATTGACAATGAAATTAATTAAATCGTGTAGAATAATTAGTTATCACTTATCATTAGTCATGGCATATCGAGCTATTAGAAATAGAGATTAGCGCAGAAGTTTATTTTAAATTAAAAATAAAATTAACATGATTTCATTAACGTAGTATATGGAAAACCACATTTTATTAATAGAGATAAAAATTATTTAAATTAAGGCAATTTAAAAAGATAATAAAATTACGTTAATAAGTTTCCGGAAATATGGCAGATTATAATCGGGTAATGTTTCAGTTTTTTCCAAGCGTAATTGGAAGAATTAATAATATTTATGTACCAAATCATTTTAATTTATCGGGCCGTGGAATATTTAAGGATTATCTAAAGAGATTTAAAATTTCAGATTCACGATGGATGTATTTACAGGATAAAATCGGGCACATTTTACAAGGATGCTATAGCAGTAGCATAATGTTTAATAGTAATATACAACTCACAAACAAACTTTTTTACGAATTTAATAAATTTACAGCTAATGAAATATCGTAAAAATAGTATATGTATTTATATCAAAAGATCCTAGTGTTAAGTACATATTTTAAATAGATAATAATAATAATGTAAAATGGGAGTTATCAAAACTTATTTGCATAATACATATTAATTAAACATAGAAATATTGTAAAAATAAATATATTACATGAAGAAAAGAAAAAACAGTGATTATTTGCTGCTTGAACATATTTTATTTCTTAATATATTATTCCCTATTTTTTAGTTTTCTATACATACATATGTATGTATGTATGTATATTCTTCATCAAACGTGTAAGGATTGCAATTTCCGACTCAGATGATTCCGGAACTATTTTCGACGACGTTTGTACCAACATACAGCGCTCTCTATCGGCATCAAAATATGACAGGCATGCAGAATGGTTTGCTACATCTCCGTCACTTAAAAATACACTATCATCAAAATTGTGTAACATTTGAAATGTTTGCCATCACATTTATGGCAATCCTTCGTTATAGTTTCATCGTCGAATGTTTTTTAAAAATCTAGTTTACCTTTTTTCTATTAATATTGGATTACTTTTCAAGCCTAAATCTCACTGCTACTGCCGATTCAGTCAGTTGCTATCGTTTGTGTTGTAATAAATAACGTCCTTGAAGTAGATTAGTTTGTAAGATTGACGTTTTCAATAAAAATTCGAATTGTTGCTGAATTAATAATTTTTATCCGATTTTTTTTTCTTTTTTTTATCGATTTATTGATTATTCAATTTTTGATTTTTCGGATAAAATGCGTCCTTAATTTTGGATACAAAAAATTTTTTATTAGATATTTTTTCGAACTTAGTATTTTACAGGGCCCCGGTTCCTTGTAATATGTTTGCTCTCTAGACGGGGTTATCGTATGTTCTAAAAAAAAAGAAATAAAAAAGGAACGCACTATTTATTTCTTCAACGCATAACGATAATGAAGTAAAAGAGAAAACAGTAACACCGATAAAATTATTCACGATTGTAATGCAATCAAAATCGTAGTCGATACTGTTGTTCAGTTATGCTGAAAATCATACAGTAACGAAAAATAGTAAACGATGAGTAATGGTAACTTTTTTTATAACTTATTAAATATCTCGGTAATAAATTCTTCTGTAATAAGTACAACAAATAACATTGGCTGTAAAAAATCGAAAAGAACATCATGCGGTGGATAAGTTAACAAGTCTTCATAGGAAATGAAGATCTTACGACTGCAGCAGTTCGTAACTAGTCAGTCCACCAGTTAAGACTCGCTAAATATTAAAGTTACTCGCCAAGTCACAAACGTGATGATCAAGTGGGCCAATGCGATTTATTAACCTTCGAAAAAGAACGTAAAAAGAAAATATCGCGGGGTGTGTAATTTTCAGTTCTTATAATGTGCAGAAAAAAATGTGTTAGTTAATAAATGTTTTTGTGTTTCTTTTTAATAATTGTTTAATTATATCTCGCGAGAGATATTAATTCGAGCGGAATATTCGGTCTGCGAGTCGGATACCATTGAACAAGTCGGTGTGTTTTTACGTCGCTAACAAAAATTTAAAGGTGACGTCATGACTAGAAATTTAAAAGCATTATTGTATCAGCTGTATAAAATGTTGGCTATTTTTTTAATATATTTAAGATTGATAAAAAAAAAAAAAAAAAAAGGAAAAAATCTTCTACTGATTTAAAGGTCGCTGCTGTGTAACATGGTATTATGTTGCGCGGTACAGCGGTTTAATGTTACACAGTATTAGATAGTAGCTGTCAAACGATTTACTGCGGTGGTAAAGTCAGTTCCCGATACAGTTGTACCTACAATTTTGCGTTTTCTCGCAGTTATCACAGAAGAAGAAAAAAAGGTGAGCTATCCGCGAAACATTTTCAAATTTTAATCTGTTATCAATACGAATAATCGTATTTATATTTTTTCTTCTATTTATAAAGTAACAAAACCGTTTTTTCTTGTCGCAGTTTAAAAATGCCATAAAAACTATTAGTCGCTTGCTTTTTTTTTTGTTACATTATTTCCCTATACCGTTTATTAGATTACCGTGAAATGGATGCTGTTTGAACAGCGCATGTAAATAAATATAAACGAAATTTATCTAAGTTGTATTTTTTTATTTTCATAAAAAGTTTTTCTTTCGAGAGTTACTTTTTTACGCGCTATTATTGTTGCAATCTATTGGAACGGAAATATTTTATTTTATTTTTAAATTTGAATCGAAGTGCAGTTTTGTGTATGTATAGCAATTCCAAAATATACATGCGCATACCGTGCGTAATGTAAACAATGTACCTCTCGGGCGAATCGCTTTGTGTGACCGCCACGATAAAAAGGTATCGCTTATACCGCGTGAGACAATATTCTGCGTGTAGCGACTATAAAAGAAATACAATGTTCAAGTTTCCGTGGAAACCACGTCATAATAATTTACATGAAACTCTAACCTGTCGAATGAATCTTCTCCGATGATAAATAGTATAATCTTGTTCGGGGACGAATCAACGGTAGCTGCAAGAGTGCCAGGATACCCACAACGAAGGCTAAAATTTTAATTTAGCACCTATTGACTTTAGGCAACCAATTTTTTCTTTGTCAAACAGCACCAGTAAACAAATCTGAGTTCTCATGCCAATGATTTATGACTGCACAGATTACCGCAAGATCATATTCAGCCAGTTTAAAAACTTCAACGGAAAATATACACGTGAAAATAATGTATTGTTTTGTTACGTTATCGGTTCAATAAATGTATTTTAGTTGTTTAAAACTGATGAGTGCAAACATTGCAGGCCAACTGCATGAAAATTCCAAATTTCTCTATTCATTTTCATGAACCTAAATATGTTAATGAATCACGTTGATGATGCGTTTAAAAAGATCTTTCACGGGTGGGATAAAATATTCTAGAATGGTGGTACTATTATGATGAATATGCTGCTCTTAAAATTTTTCTTACGTCCACACAGTCATTGTGAACTTTCCAATATTTCAAATAATAATGCTCAGCAAAAATAATAACCGTATTACAAATACGAAAACACTGCGTAATAATTAAAACAATATTATTTTCCTTACTTAAAAAAATTAACTACAATCATCTGGTAGAGAATTTTACATTCTAAGTGGAAACACGAACGAAAAAATCGAACTGCACACTCTCCAATACCCCCGTCAAAGGTGACTCAAACCTTGGCAGATATTAAAGCAAATAAACACGCCCCGCCCATGTAATCTACAATAATTGCCATACGCCGTAATTATCTGTGCAGTTACACACGGTTAATAGTAATTTTGATATATATGTGATTTGCAATCTGCAGTGATCGTAAACTACAAAAAAAAACATGGAATTTAAATTAATGACCCTTAACGTCAAGTCCGACCAGGAAAAATGAAAAACTGTTAATTTGTTAACTAAAAAAATTGCAAAGATCATACTGAATTCTGATCCAGATATGAATGATTTACTATAGTGATGCAGTTTCCTTACTATCTTTCGTTTATTTTTAAATTAAATTTCCGTTAGCTGTATCACTGCACGATAAAAAAATATTACTTAATTTTTATTTTTTTAACATTTTAATGCGATTTAAGTAATTTAAGTGCATCGATGAAATGCCGTTCGGCAACAGATACAGCAATAAATATAATGACATTACCGCCTTATGAATGAACGAATAGAAAGTTTATTATGCGCAGCAACACTACATACTATACGCGTATCGATGCCCTCTGCAACATGCAACAGTGTCTATATCTACGCTTGGTTTGCATTAAGGTGGTCAATTATTTTAAGTTACAAGATTACGAACAAAATCAACAAAAACAACGAGCTCCTCGAGGTAAATAAATAAAAATAAAGATATGTAATATAACAAATAGCCTATATTAAGATCTACATAAAGTATCATGCGAGAGGAATGTTAATATACTTAATTGAATTATCGTTGATCCATGCGGGAAGAAGCCGGTGAGCAGTTAGACTGAAGCGAGATATGTTTAATGCGTTTCTGTTTGTATTTTCTGTATTTTAGCTGGAGAGAGAGAGAGAGATGCTCGTGTTGTAATCTCCGTTTTTATTGACATGATCACTTAACAGTCGTCAAAAAGAATCTTTTAGCTTGTGTGTAAATTACATTTTCGATGAAAGGGAGTTTCATTGCAGCGTGCATATTATTTATGCTACAGTATGTAACGGTATTACCGTTTAAGTTAATTGTCCAGAGATGCCACCACGATCTCTTTAATAATACCGTGTACGTAAAAGTATTATTTAAATTTTTAATTATTATTAATTTGAACTGAAATTTAAAAATTATTTTTTATTTTCCCATTACAAAGATCTTTCTTTGCCGATTGGCCGCTGTAAATACACAATTATTATACATTCGACGCAAGAATTATATAATATTAAATAAATTTGTACGTAACGCTGTCTGTCGGCGGTGTTAATGCTGCGATGACTGATCCGAAGACTACGATCAGTTGCTTTCTTCGTGCTAGACGATGGAGTAAACTCAATTTAATTCGGTGTCGCGTAATTTAGTTAATTATTAATCATTCTCCGCGTAATTTAAAATTTAATACAGCGATTCTGGCAGGCAATCATTTACTACTTCACGCTGCAGACGGTTCGATTAATCAAAAAAAAACATTTTTCTGTTAACGGAGATCATTTTCGTGAATCTTTACGGACAACAACCAGAACTGTTCAAAAAAATCTCCTAAGACGGTTCAACTGCGACTCCCTGCTACCTGTCTTCCATTTTCTACCCATGCCTCATCATTTTATTTATCTTTTATTCCAGCAGGGACCAATCACCGTCATTTCTCCAATCATCGACCTTTTTACCAGTCTGACCGTGCGGTAGTATTTTTACCCCCGGCCGACAAACAGTTTCACAGCCAAACACACGCTCGCAACACGTTCTTCTAGATTACTTATTCGGCTTTTTTATTTATTTTATTTCAATATATATCTATATACATGTAATGTACCCATTACAACAGTAGCCTAGTGACGTGAACTCTTGATCGTTGAGATAGTGGTCAAGAGTTCGATTCCCAGCGGCGGCCAAAAAGAAATAGTCTGATTTAATTTAATGCATAGTTAGTGGCCAAATGGTATTTACAACCAGGCCGGGCTTTAAAAAAAAAAAATAAAGTATACACATCGGAGCGCTTAGAATAATTTTACAATATTTATTTTTCGGAATCGCTATGGTGGGTCATTAGACCACACTGGAGAAGCATAAAGAAGGACCTGTCGAATGATTCTTTTGCATTAGGAGTTATTTGCTATATCCGGTGAGATTCAACTGGAAAAGGCTGATGGTTTCTAAAAAAAAAAAGGCGAAGAGAACGAGTCTAATTTAGGTACATTACGAAAAAGCAATTTTTCCTTGCCGGAACTCGTTCAGTTTTTTGTTAACGGCTGACATTGGTAATTTCTAAGAAATATGAAAATGAAAGTTATAATTATGTAATTATTTAGCTTAAACAAGAGCTGACACGACGTCATAAATTTCAAATTAATGCGTAATTATCTGTTCCACTGTTCTTGGGCCAATGTCCATGTTGTCGAACTCATTAAAAAAAAAAAAAAAAAATGATTTTTAATCTCGAGTAATTCAAAAAATAGTATTACTTACTCCTTTTTATTGTAAAACTGCTTCTGATCAATTTTTAAAATTGAAAATTATTCGATAAGAAAAGTTTTTTATTTGAGATTATATAATTTACCTGCGCGTTATACAAAGTAATGAGGTACATTAAAGCTTGTTTTTTTTTTTTCTTTTCTAAGTTATCTGCCATTTACTTGAATTAAACTACCTGTAGTTAGCACTCAAAACCCTTTTGTCAATCTATAATTCCTTCCTGTACATTTCTGCAACTCCACCACTTTGGAATTCCTTTATTATTATTCCTATTCCGAAAAAGAAGACTAACTCCTTCCGTCCAATCCCTTTAGCCTCGTTTTTAAGAAAACTTTTTGAACACATGATTAATAAACGCCTGGTCTGGTGGCTAGAATATAATAATGTTCTTCCCGATAATATGTTTAGTTTCCGTTCTGGCCTTGGTGCCACTGATTGCATATCCTTTTTCCTTTCCGATACCTATAAATCTTTCATTCACAGGAAATTTACCATCGCCGCGTTCGTTGATGCCACCTCTGCCTTTGATAACGTTCACCTACCTTCTCTACAGAATAAAATGCTTTCCATTAACATCCCTCTTGAGTTTACTACTTTAATTATCAATCTTTTCCGGAATAGAACAATTCGTCTTTCTATTCCTTTCTTCGACGATTCCAGATCAATTTTTCGAGGTCTTCCGTAAGGATCGTGCTTGAGTCCTACACTTTTCAACATTTTCTTTCACAGTTTCGCTACTCTCAACATCCCTTCTAAGTCCTTATTCTTCGCTGACGGTATTCCCGTCTATTCTTCTTCTAATAATCTTTCTTCTGCCAATGAGGAGCTTAATTCCTCCCTTGCTATTTTGGAATTATCGTTGTCTTCTCTTCATCTTTCTATTTCGCCTGAGAAGTCTGCCTCTGTAGTTTTTGCATTTCGTCCTTTTAACTCCGACTGGCGGTGACCGGCGAACTGCATGAACAAAGGGGATTACGGCACCCGAAGAAGAAGAACCGTTCCTAGGTTAACCTTTTCCTGTGTCAACTCCCTATTCCTCTAGTTAACTTCTTCTTCTACCTGGGCGTCATTTTTAATAGTAATTTATCTGTTTGCGATCATATCAACTATCTATATACATCGGCTCTCGAGATTAAATTTCCTAAAAACGCTGTCCCCCCGGAAATGGGGTGGCGATCCCTATATTCTCCTCATACTTTATAAATCGATTATCCTTTCCAAATTGGACTATTGTTCTTTTCTTTATGCCAGTACTCCCAAATCCCTCCTTACTAAACTTGATCGCATCCAAAACTCTTGTCTTCGCCTCTGTATTGGTGCTCCGATTCTCCAACTCCTGCACTCCTAGCCGAAACTGGCTTCCTTCCTTTATTTCTTCGAAGGCTTCATCTTGGTGAAAGATTTATGATTAAACGTCTTCATATTCCTCACTCGAAACTCGTGAATTCCTATCAATATATTCTGGACAATTCGCGTTTCTCTCTACGGAAAATTCCAAATCTTTCACACATCTCCTCTCGACTTGTCCTATTTTCTCACTTTATCCTCTCCTGTAACAAATCCCCGTATTTCACTTACAATTTCTTAGAACTGTCGTTTTCTCCTAACTTCTCTTCGTTATTTATGCAAATAAATCCTTTTTTCTTTCATTCTTTCATCGGATACGTTAATTAAAAACAATTTTGCATCTCTCCCTACATTTCGTGTATTAAATATTGATTGCAGAGAAGGAATTTAGAAGTTGACTGATAAAGCTTTAATCTAGAATACAATTTGCTTTTTTTTCTATATATTTTTCAATTTCATACAAAACCACTTACTCGTAAATTTTCAAAATTTTTAGTTCCAAATGACATTAGAGATTACTACAAATTATCTTCAAATTGATTCAAATTTAAAAATTACAAGAATTTTTTTGTTTTGAAGAACACTTATTTTTTTAATTTATTTTGGCAGGATTTAACTACGAACAATGCGGTAACTTTAAAATTTTTAATGTGCACAAACGGAATTCAAACCTAGTTATAATCGAACAAAACACCGTTGCCCAATCAACTATTACGGTAACGTTGGAAGACAGTTTATTCAAAATTTTGTATGTAGATTATAGAACAAAAAAAATCAAGTGACGTTTACACGATGTTTCCAGTTATTTTAAATAAAATTTAAATACACGTTTACACGAGATCACTGGTGGAAGGACCAGTCGATATTAGAGATAAATTACTTTGGCAATTTCATTTATGCTATCTTAGACGCGAAGGTCAGTTTCTTTGTCATCACGATGGAAATATTGTAATCGTCTAGTTATTTTTCGTTCAGGATTTTTTTTTTTCTAATTCCAATAACTCGATAAAAACTTGTTCAAGAACGTAGTTTTAAAATTAATTTTCCATTCCCTTATCTCTTTTTTATAATTAATAAATGCCTGGCACGTAGATTTTCTTTATAGAAACATGCCTCGAGAATTTATATAAGTAAGAGTATAATTTTCTACGTTTTCCATAAAAATGCCTATGCATCTAATTTTTTTTCATACTTTTAGATAATACAAAAATTATTTAATTTCTTTTACACTTAAATGTGCTTTAATTTTTATGATTACACGAGGTCTTAATTACTGTTTATGATAAATAAATAAATAAAACTTTTATTTCGTCAAATACGCTGGCTAATAGTCTCCTGCCCGTATACAATCAGGCTCTTTAAATAGATTGTTCAAAATTCCGAATATTAAACTCAGCGCTAGAAAAAGAAAATTTAAATTATTCCATTTATTTCCCGTCGCGGGAGAAAAAATGCTCTTCATTTTACTTCTGCTAATGCAAATGAAGCAAAAAAGTAAATAACTAAATAATATAGATTAATTCAGAAGCAATATATATATATATTAATTACAACGTAATTCTTAGGTTACCCCCCCCCCCATTAGAAAAAATGTCCCAAAAAAATTTCCCAATTTTATGTAACGAAAAAAATGTCTTAATTTTGTATAATGAAAGTTAAATGTTAGGATAGGGATTTTTGTGATTATGTTAACTTTTTTGCGTTGATGCCAGTAAGAATTACGGTGTAAATTTTAATTATTTTATACAAAGTATAGAAAAGAAAGAGACAGAAATGAAAGCAAGAGCGGTCAAAGGGCATAGCCCCTTGCGAGGCCAAAATGGCCGAGTTTACATATATATATGTATATACACATATATATACACACACACACATATAATATAACGAGATACTAGTCCGGATCAGCTATTCGAATGTCACCACTGTGGGAAAAGCGTGTACAGGTAAAATTGGACTAATCAGCCATCTACCAACACATCGCTGAACAAATATATGTGCATCTGGGCTACTCGGATACGAGTTCCAGCTATGATGATATATGTATATGTATATACATGGTGCTTCTAAATTAATCTATATTATTTAGTTGTTTACTTTTTTGCTTAATTCGCGTTAATAATAATAAAACGAGAACTGAAAAATCAGTAATCCGGGAAATTTTTCTCTGTGACCTCGCGAATTGCTAGATGCAGCGGAAAAAAAGAAATTAAGAAAGCGACAAAATTTTTGGACCGGTAGAGTACGGAATAAGTGCTGTTAAAGAGATAGTCTAGGTAAACAAAATTCAAACTCAAGTAAATAACGGAATCATATAATTGTCGGATAGAATCTAGTAGGACTCGTTAAATCGGTGATTTGTACGTTTGCAGTATCAGTCAGTAGTGTGAAATTTGCACTAATATTTTATCCCGAGTTATACATTTTGTACCTGAAGTGTTTTTTCCCGCTTCTTTTTTAATCAATAATTATTTTTCATAATATCGAGAGAGTGGAAAAATGTTGTACAACGTATGTCGTATTGGATTCTACGCGGCATTTTATGACACTCTAAGAGCAGTTCAAATGTAATAAATTTCAACAAAGTTTTTTTTCTTTTTTTTTTGATCTTTTTTTAAAGTGTAAAATCTCTTAAAATGCTCCGATCACAGCAAAAGCTCAGCAAATGTTATAAATTGACTTCTTGTTTGAAAGTTTCTGTTATCCAGTTCTTTAACAGAAGTATTCTTTATCGCAAAGATCACTCTGTGAGATCCATAAAGTAAAACCGTTTGTAATGGATACTTTGATTTTGATTTTTAATTAACTGAAAGCTGTTTTAGTATTATCGGAAAAAAGCACGTATTTTGGTTTAACTTTCGTTGAACAAAACTCTATTCCTTAATTTTCTTTTAGCCGTGAGAAAAGGAATAAAAAGTGAGGCTATAAAATGGTGGTAATCGGCGATTATTGTTATAATCGCTGATTAAAATTAAAAGTTAGTATGGAAGACTTTGTTTTGCTTTCTTCTGTGGAAAAAATTTATTTAACACAACCAGTGTTGTTCGTTTTACTCGCCAATCGCTATTGCTCCTCGCTCATGTTCATTAAACCTTATGCTAATTGTTCATCGAACCTAGTTAATTGAATGTGTGTTTAATCTTTTTTGTGAATGTAGTAAACTTTTAATAATATAATTAAATAGCCAGCGGTAATTTAAAATAGTAATTTTCCGAATTTACCAGCTTTCAAACTTTTTCAATCAATCGGAGTAGTACGAATAAAACTCAAAACTTTTCTAATACGTGTTATTTATAAATATATCCGAGAGAAAATTTATGAAACCGGCATTATCGGAACCGAACAATTATATATTTCGATTAATATTTTAATATTTCATTACCCTCTTGTGTGTGTGTGTGTGTATTTAGATAATAGTAAAAGAAGAAGCACGCTATTAGATTTGCAGGATTTATTACAAATAAATGTATAAAACACATAAAATAGCGACTTACGGGGGGCGCGTATTTCGGTTTATTCATTTACATTTATGTATCGGGTAGTTGAATTTTTTCTCTTGGTAAAACTTATTTCGTAAAAGTTTTTCAACGATATGCTAGAAAAATCAGTTTCGTCTTTATTTCCGCCGGTAGGATCTAAATAAAGAACTAGAACTGGTAACTATTATAAAGAAACGGAGGAAAGTAGCCTATCTCAGCCATGTTCTGAATAATGGAAGGTACGAGCTACTTCAAGTGATCATCGTAGGAAATGTTACAGGAAAGAGGTAGAAAAAGGAAAACCTGGTTTGAAAACTTAAAGGAATGGACACGACTCAGTACAGAAATCTTACTGCCGACATTATCATCTAACAGATCAGAAGCCAAGCAGGGGTAATCACCAACATCTATTGCAAATATAGTACAAGAAGAAGAAGTAACGGGTGATTTTTTAAGAGTTAAGTTTTTCAGGTTGGCAGCACTGGATGGTATTGGCATCCAAATGTCATCTGTCAAAGTGAAAAGTTTTCAGTATACTCTGCCATTTCATCATGGAAAGACTTACACAAACGAGCAACGATTGTGATATGGTTGAAATTTATTATCAAAAACCAGTGCTCTGTGAAAAATGTGCATCGTTTGTTACGACCATATTATGGTCGTCATAATCGACCTGGTGAATCAACAATTCGCTGTTATCACCAAATTTCGCACCAAATTTGGTGATAACAGCACGAATTGTTGATTCACCAGGTCGATACAAACGATGCACATTTTTCACAGAGCACTGGTTTTTGATAATAAATTTCAACCATATCACAATCGTTGCTCGTTTGTGTAAGTCTTTCCATGATGAAATGGCAGAGGGTATACTGAAAACTTTTCACTTTGACAGATGACGTTTGGACGCCAATACCAACCAGTGCTGCCAACCTGAAAAACTTAACTCTTAAAAAATCACCCGTTATCTTTCGCGTACCGAAAAACTTAAAGAACAAACTGAAAACGATTTTGAGTTTTGTAGAACTTTTTTAAACTACGTTAAGAAAATGTAAAAAAGTCATCATCCAAGAGCGGAAAAAACAAAAAAATCGAAGGAATCGAAAGATTTTTTTTCTAGCACAAAGTGTAATTTAGAAGAATTTAGAAACTATATTATAACGAAGTTTGAATAAACGTAACTGTGAATCACCGTTTACTTCCGCGCTGCCATCTACATGGTGTCTGTGGTAATTTTATTTCACCAATTTCGTCAGAGATAGCGTTCAACTCCGAGAAAAGTGCAGCCTTAAGGTATTAGGGAAAGAAATGACGTTTGAACAGAAAGGGCAAAATCAAACAGAGCCAAATTCCGAATTAAAAACATCTTGAATCGCGCGATTATTCGCGAAAGTTCATAAAATGAACTTTCAGTAGTTCACTGTAAAAATTGTGTATATGATCGTGTACTTTTAAGGAAAACATTCGGTCAGTATGGAATCGAAGGTAGCAGTGCTATTGTGTACACGCTGTCTGTACTTGGAATAAATGTAATTAACGATGTAACGTTAAATTTCTAACAGTTTAGGGGGCGAGGCAGGACAAGGGACATGAGGGATGATATACTGCGAAGTGAACTTTAGATGTAATATTTTTCACCTACATACATACATATATGTACATATGTATGTACATATATTTCGAGTCATTTTATTCGAAACCTCGCTAAAGAAAAAAAGTAACTGGATCTACTCGTTCTATTAAAAAATACTGTTAGTTTCTCTTTTTTCTTTTATTTATTCATGTTTTGACGTTGTTGTTTGTTGCTTTTTTGTTTTTTTTTTTTTTTGGTTTTATTACTTGAAAAAGTCGAATAAATTATGAGTCATACAGGTGTTTATACAGTTGTTAATAGGAGCTATGTGTGATGAGAATAGAAAAATTATGTTAAAATAAGATAAGGAAAAGATGGTGATAAAAAAATTTCGTTGTTGCTATTGAAATATCATCTGGCGAGAGTCAATTACACAAAACTTGACTAAATTACGACTTTGATATACACGGCCACTGACTAGTAGTAATCTGCGTCTATTCGGGACGTGTACGAAAATACGTACAAGCACACAGGCGCAATTGCAAATGCGGTAATTACGCGCGTTCGAATACAGTCACCGATTGTATCGATAGCCGCGACATATAATGTTCCATGATGTCGTTTAATTTATGCAACATGTTGCACGATGAATCACACGAACAAAGATCTGCTCGGTCGTCATCTGCGGGAACCGGTTGATAAAACGATTAGCGTTCTGTGTGAAAGATTTTTTTCACAGCATCTTGTGATTCACTGCTAACTAATTTATCGATTATTACTTTTACAAGCGCAACAAATAACCTGCGCACTATGTACCGCAATAATTCATACACGCGTGTATGAAAAATTCTTACGTTTTACCTTAGCAAGTGTCGAAAAGGACACATTTATAAACAACTTCACTATCCTCTGCGCTGCTACTACTGCTACTGCTACTGCTGCTGCTACTGCTGCTGCTGGTGCTGGAGGAACGGTAGGTAGCGATAATCGCAATTAGATGGAGCTTTCTGACGGTGTTTTATAACACTTTCTCGGGCTAATTATTCTTCGGCCGCCGGATAGTAGTAATTATTTTACGTTTATCCGTTAGACGTGCGTAAGTGCGACTGTTACGAACAGAGATGCTCGGGAAACAGAACAAACATTAACTGGAAACGTGGCGTCAACGGAGCGAAGCCCGCATTCTTTTCGATAAACTAATGATAGTTTCCTGGAGGTGTAACGGCGGTGATTCTCTTTGGATGAAAGTGACAAATTAAGGAATACGTTCAGTTATCAGCGAGATGACGTTGCGTGAAAATTTGCATACTGTGGCGTTTGCATCGTGCTGAACGAAAAACCTGCCAGGCATGATGCACAATTAGATTATCGAAATAAGGGGGTCGGAGAAAAAAGGAAAACTTTGGTAAAAAGTGTAAATTCTGCTATTTTATTTATTTTCCCGAATAATCGAAGGTGAAAGCTGTTCAAATGTCGAGATATATTTTTGATGTACTTTAGTCACTCTGGAATTTTGTCTCGCGGTGAGATAATTTCAAGTGTAGTTTTAACAGTGAAAATGTGACACTTTGATAATGTGATTCCCGAAGATAAATAATCCCGGGGATACTTGCCTAAGGAGTTAAGGATTATGTGCACGTAACATAATTTCAGATACTTGCATTCGACAAAAGTGTTCCAAGAACTTTCGGTTCCTCTCTGCTTATAGTTTCTTTGAAACGTTTCGGTTAATTACGACGGCAGCGGCAGGAAGAAAGTATTGCGATTTTGCAATCTTTTATTAAGTTCCTTTTTTAAAAATAGTCCCACTTCGTATAAAATATCTCGATGATGTTTTCATCACCATAGTTAGACTCTTTTCCTTCCGTAATATTTAGTTTTGTTCATAATCAATATTATGTAGAACTGTACTCGAATTCTGCAACTCTTTTTTTTTTTCGTAATTTCGATTTTATTCTTATAATTGTTTTAGTATTTATTAACTGAAATTTGTTTTATTAATTTTCTCATTTCATTACATTCGATTTCGTATCAATCCTTTTGTAGCCTATTTTACCTTGGAAGGAATCCGTGACCTTTTTCTCCGAATTAGCTTCTGTCACATCTCTGTTTCGGAAGCTTTTTCCGATACTCGCAGATTTCCATTCAACAGACTTTTATAGTGGAAATCCAAAAAAAAAAAAAAAGCAAAAAGTGCACAGACGTGATGACGCTATTTTTTTTATGAGCAACAAATTATTCTTCATTATTATTTCAGAAATTTGAAGAAACGGTTTGATGATGCCTTCGGGTATTTGATGCGCCATTAATTTTTTCGTGTTTTGGCCTTTTTTGGAATGACATGGTGCGCAGCGTGACCCAATTTGCCGGCAATATTCTTTTCAGTTTTTCACGTGTTCTCGAATTACTTCTTATTCGAATAGGAAAATAAAACTGAACGGCTAAACACATTTCTCGTATTTCTTGTAACTTTCATCCGTTAATTCGTATTTTCGTAATCGCGATTAATCTCCATCGGCGGCGACAGTTGTTATTCTCGGAGCGCAATAGGGGGGAATAATTACTGTTATAATGTCTTGTCGGGCAGCGCGGTTGACCAAATGTTTTTAAAAAGGATTATTGCAATACTCTGCGCGTATACATTTATCGAAAAAAATATTTTTAACAAAACCGAATTTGGACGATAAGGTCGGTAGGGAGGTCATGCCAATAACTTCCCGACTGCGTATATATATTTTTGTCTCATCCTTCTCGCAACCTTATAAACGTATTTTTTTTTTTTTAAAGGGATCGTTTTTTTTCTAAAGAAAAAACCTATTGATTTACTTTTTTTTTTTTTTTCTTGAACATTAAGCATTCACTATCGATTAGTTTTTTCAAATTGATTTATTCGCATATTTTTAAATTACTCGAAATTCCCTGTGTAAATTTTTTCGCGATTCTAATCTGTATCGAATAAACCGGAGTTTTCAAGAGTGAACATTTCATAAAGTTTCCGCCCCGATATAGACAAATGTAATTAATATACGTAGAGTGTGTACACGTGCAAATGAGGAAATCATCGCAAAAGGTACCAAGTGACCTTTTTAGATCTTCTCACGCTTGTATTATATAATTTCTCTTTTGCAACTTGGGTATGTTTGTGAAATGTTTTCAAATCGCAGTATCGAAAGTAGTAACAAAATTTGACATTATCCGCAGCCGTTTTGACTAGTGGAAGAATGTTAATTCTACAGACAACAAATTGTGGACGAGTTAGAGTTTTGCTAATTAGCGGAGGTAGCCAACAATCCAGTTGATACGCAAATGGCAAAGTAGTACTCGCTCAAAGTATTTACTCGTATGTTCAAGTTTCCACGTGTTTTTTTGGACTCGCTAACAAATGAGGCGACAAAAAATAACAAGCGATTATTTATTTAGATTTACGTGCGATCAGCAATGGAGACAATATAGAGACCAAGCGGAGGAGGAATTGCGACGAAAACGAAATGCATCACTATATGGAAGTGTAGGAATATTGAGTTTAAGGAATTACGCTGTTCGTTTTAAAACGTATGTGTAGCAATGTTAATTACTGCAATTCAAAATAGTTTTCGAAAAAGCTGTTTTTTCAAACGGTAGCCTTATAAATATCCGCCTTGCAATATTCTAATAATAGCATTCAATTTTTAAATACTCTTTCCAGTCGTTACAAATATCGTGAATAACGTAAATTCCTCGGCCGTAATTAAATTCGCCGTTGAAAAATAAGAATACAGAGAACGCGATCTGAATAGAAATGAAAATAGATTCCAAGATTTTGGTCGGATCAAAACATTCCGATTCCGTCAGTCAGCATTGATAATTAAAAGGCAAAGCGTATTTGCAATCGGAGTAGGAAGAGGAGGAAGACGATCAAAAATGGTAAGAAGAAAGCAGAACGAATAAAAAGGCATAACCTCGAAAAGCGAAACAGCACGTTGTAAGAATAAGTAAATAAATGAATATCTAAAAATTTCAGTTACTAACTGTTATAATTATGTTAAAATCGAATTTTATTCAAAATTAATTATTTAAAAATAAACATAAATTAATTTCACTAGCAACATCTAAAACTTAATTTATGTTTATTTATAAATAATTAATATTATACTTATGTGAATATAGTGAATAATATTCGGTTTTAACATAATCAATTTTTGGACATTCATTTACTTATTATTGGCAGTTTACAAGCAGTTTACGGAAGAAAAATACTTATAACGTTGTAAGAAAACGAGAGCGTGAACGTTTTGAACTGGAGTTCGGAATTTTTCTGATCAACAGAGTCATTCAAAATGTGTAGAAAAAGTTTTTTTTTTTTTTTTTTTTTTTTTTTTAATCGGTTCGTCAACATGGATACTGGCCCAAGAACAGAGGGAAAGAGGAGAAGGAGACTTAGATCTTTACTGGATCAAAAATATCCGACAAAAAAGAATCAAAAGTTTGAATAACAGAAGGAGAAGGAACGCAGGGAATGAAGGAAACATTGCATGGAGTGGGAATCTGTTTTTAATAAAAGAGACAAGTAAAAAGAAGTTTGTTCAGTTGAAATTGACGAACAAAATCGAACATTATGAGATCGGGGTTACAAATAAAGTGGATGTTGCACGAGTGTAATGGGTAATAAGAAGACAGCATGAGAGAGTAAAACGGAAAAGTGAAAAAGGGAGCAAACTGTGTCCAAAAAGGCATGTGGCAAATCGTGAGAAATTAGAGCGACGCATAGAAGGAACGAATCAAGAGAAGCGAGAAAAGAAAGGTTGAATAGACAAGAAAAAGGAATCTGGGTTAGAAAATGAGGAGGCGTAAGAGTTAAGCCAAAGTTTGGAATGAGCAACTGTAGACAGAAGGGTAATATTGGGGGACGAGAAAACGGGAAGAAACCTACCTACCAGCAGAGGAAGATAACTGAGCGAATGGGACAACTAACTCATTTCCCTCGATTACGACCAGGAATCTAAATGAAATCAGGTTGGATTAAGCGAGAAAGGAAGATATCATGAATGGAGGAGCGGATAACGTAGTCGGTTGAGTGAGAAGGAAGAGAAAATGCGATAGCCTGCAGCACGCTTATCCGACAGGATAAGGATATTGTAAGAAACAAGTGAGGATCTGATAAAAAGAATGGAATGCAGAATAGTAATGAACTCAGTACAGCAAAATTCAGTAGAAGGAGAGAAGTTTAAAGGACTCGAAGTAATTAAAAGAAGAACAAAAAAAAAAAGCTGTGCCAACTGAATCGGATCCCTTGAAGCCATCAGTGGAAATCGGAAATAGATTAAGGAAAGGAAGAGTTTAGATTCTGTAGAAATTCCGATCTAACGACATGATGTAGAATAGGTTTAGGAAGAACAGGAGAATAAAAGCAGTTAATCGGATGAACAAAAGAGGAAAAATTGAAGGAATAGAAAAAGATTTCTATTAATTGGTGTAGGTAAATAAACATTTCTGTTATCGTAACAAAATAATAAAACCCGTTATCGTTTTATTTTAATAACAGAATGAATTAATATTTATTAAAATCATCTTTTCGTTTTACCTCTACACCAGTAAACATTTAATTTTCTTTTATAAAGAAAGGAACCATATAATATCTGTAGCTTAAGATCTGAGAATCACGCTCGGAAAATCTAACGATCTAAAAAATTGACCGACCAGAAGTAAAATTTGGCAATTTTCCAAGTGTAATTTATATTCTGAAAGGGAAAACGATTTTTCTAAAATAATCTAAGCATGGTTATGTTATCGAGCACCCCTCTAAAAAAAAAAAAAAAAATCATTTACATCCATCGCTCACTGCGCCCACAGGCAGATTTGGAAATCAGATTGGCTAACTTATATCCGTCGATAGGTATCCATCGTATTCCCTGCATTATCTGCTAGGATAGTCCATTTTTGATTTTTAAGTTTATTTGACAATATAATACTTTTATATAAGTATCTTGGGTGCGCGGAGGATAATTTGATTTGGTGTATTTCAATTTTAATTTATTTACTTTATTTTATTTTTTTCTCTTTCTTTGTTCCGGTGGATTTCTTTTTCGTCTTCGCTGCAGTGTATAAAATTTAGGTTAAATTTAGTATCTCTTCATTTATTTTTCCTTAAGGCATTTTAACCGAGTTCTTTGTAATTCCGTATAACCTTGATAACTTAGTTCTATGTTGATAGAGATCAACTAGAGGATGTGATCAATTCCGACCACGAAGCCAAGGGCATTGTACAAGTTTTTTTTTTTTTTTTTTTTTTGGGCGCATCAACTATGGACCATTGCCCAGACACAATGGGAAGAAGAGACAACTAACTAGAACCTAATTCGATTGGAGACAGCTGAAATAAAGGAACCAAGGACAAGAACAACAGACTGGGAAGGAAGGGACAAGATGTAAGACGCACAGTAAGGAGTGGGAAGCCCCAGCTTTATAAGGTGAAGATAGAAAAGAGAACGCTCCGCAGAAAGAGCAGAGCACTCGAAGAAAATGTGATCAGCATCACAGACAACTGCTTCATCTGGATGCAACGGACAATGAGGAGAGGGAAGCAAAGAGAAACGATAGCGTGAAGAGGGCAGCAGTGTGTGATTAAAGCGCAGGCGGACAATAGAGGAAATTATAAATCGTGGAAGAGAGGGAAACTCCGAGAACCATGGTTGAGAAGGAAGTGTAGGTTGAATTGAAAGGTAGAAGGAACGATTGTTGGAAAAAGAAGAAGGGTACAAATCCGACCAAAATCTGAAGTGAAGCTTCTTAAGTAGGGGTAATAGATTAACAGCCGGGATTTTTTTTAAATAGAAGCGAGAACGAACAGCAACCTGAGCCAAAGCATCCGCCATTTCATTACCCTCGATGCCTCTGTGACCAGGAACCCACAGTAAGTCAATGTGTACAGAGTAATGGAAAGAAAGATTATAAATAAGAGATCGTATACGAAGAATGAAGAAGTCAAAAGAGGGAGGAGGAAGCGGTGAACTGATAGCCTGGAGAGCATCCATGGAGTCAGAAATGATTAGATAGTCGGAGGACGAACGATTGCACTAGATATGTATGATCGCACGAAGGATAGCCATCAATTCGGCCGTAAAAATAGAACAGAAAGATGGGAGGCGAAAGGATTCGGAGAAATTGGAGTCGGGAAGAATAAAAGACGATCCGACCCCACCGGGTCCTCTAGAGCCATCAGTAAAAACAAGTGCATGAGAAGGAAAAAGACAACTGACCGTACTGCGAAATTCCTGTTTAATGACGTTCTGAGGCATAAACTTAGAAAATTTAGGGAGAAAATGTACTTTGGGAGGGTGTAAGAGGTCGAAATAATTGAATGAGAAGTACGGAGGATTATTGCTGGATATAATATGGGAGGAGAAATGGCTAAGACGTTGAGAAATAGGGGCTAAGATAGGGATTTTATTAGAAACAAAACGCCAGTTCTTGGCAATGTAAATGAAGGAAGGAATAAGTTGAGACGAAGTGAAAGGTAAACGTTTGGAAAGGAATCGATAGCCCAAATAAGACCTTCGAACTGAGAGGGGAGGTATTCTAGATTCCGCGAGCATTGCTGAAATGGGAGAGGATTTGAGAGCACCGAGGCAAAGACGGACAAGTTGTACTACCTTAATATAACGAACATGATATCAATTTATACTCCATACTTTTGATGTCCAGACGAGTTTGAGAATTTACGTTCCCATGGAAGCGGTCTGACTAGCTTTTTTCTCCTAATGACTCATATATAGGTAGGCGTGGGTAGTGTTAAAACCGGTAATTTACATTTTGATAAGAGTAATATTTATCTTGCTCAAATGGCTTCGATAGATGGTTGGTGAATTGTCCTTTTTTTTTCCTTTTCTGTACACTTTACTTTAAAAAAAAAAAAAAGAAAAAGAAAAAAATAGCAGCGAAGAGGAAGAAAAATCTAATTTGGCGTTAATTTAGATCTATATTAACGCGATAGCGGCCAAATGGTTAATCGCCAGGCCAAAAAAAAGAAAGAATAAAAAAAATAAAATGCTCTGTTTTGGCAGCGAAAGTTATAATACATGAGATTTGCTTTATTTATCAGAAACTCATTGAAGACTTAGCGCCGTTAATGCCGTTATAAAATTTCTAGGGTGCAGTTAAAGCGATTTATATTTCGTTTTTCAGTATTAATGAATATTATGGGTATATGTTTTAACAGACAAAGGCCTCACTAAGGCTGTACCGACCATTCCATAACTTTAAATCACCGATAATTTCCAAAGGGGCTTCCAAAAGGTACGGGCGCTGATTACGAAAATGTAGTTTCCTTTTAAAACTGCATTGAAATGATTAACATATTCTACCGTTCACTGCGAGCGAAAGAAAACCTGTGCTGTAATTTTATGAAGTCGGATGATTAATAGACTTAGCATTTCGGACAGATGTAAGCAGTTAAATGAACTAAGCTGAAACGTGCAGTTGATGTATGACACGTGTTTCTAATGAAGTTAATGGGAGGAAAATAATTTCGCTCCTTTTTGATACTTTGGTTGAAATGTGTTATCCTCCTGCTACTCAGAAATATGTTAACTTGATTTCGGTTTTAATGTACGAGTTTGAAAATGTAGGTTTTCAGTTTTTTTCAGAAAAATCAGCAACATGTTTTCATGTTTGCGATTCGATTTTCAGTGGAAATAAATTCGCAGCCGGTTAATTTTTAAGTAGAGCGCGTTGAACTGTGATCCGTTATTTAGCTTAAAGAAAAATTGCCTGCGTTTCGCCAGCCGCGCCTATTTTGAGTTGGGCATCCAAAATAGGCTTATTCGTTTGTGCTTGTTTATTCTACCAAACTTTTCATTTGTGATTTCCCCCTTCATAGTTTAATAGTCTTTGGGCGGGGCTGGAGGGGTTGAAAATTGTGTCATTCGTTTGTGCTTATTTATGCACCACTTATTTTTGTTTGTGTCCATCCTCTTCCCAATCTGGTAGGGGTGGGAGTAGTGTTGCCAATGTTGTGGTAAAGGTTATAAACAGTGTTAATCATTTGTGCTTGTTTGTTCACCACTTGTTTTTGTTTGCACTCCTTCTGCTACAGAGTTGGAATGGACAAAGCCGGAGGAACAGCAGCGGGTGTGAAATAGAACAAGGTGAACTGCTCCCAAACAAAGAAGGAGTGGAGAAAGCATGAATCAAGTACGTCATAAAATTATATGGAGGTAACATACGGTCATGCACAGCCCCTGAAGTTATCTGTGGGAACAAAGCTCCAGATATCTCAATATCGGAATTAGAGTATGCGATATAGGCAGCTAAAAAAATAAGGCAGTTGGCACAGACGGAATTCCGGTTAAATTAATAAAGCGCTTGTCGTGTGAAAGTAAAAAGACATTATGCGTGACCTTGAATGACATATCGGACTGGAGAAATACCGGAAGACTTTCAAGTGTCAATATTTATTCGTATTCCAAAGAAGGGTAATGCTCGGAAGTACTCAGATTTTCGTTCGATTTAAAGTTGCTACTCATAATAATAAACCAGAGAATTACGAAAAAGATTAATGGACAGCTGAACAGGACACAATTCGGTTTTGTGACGCATAAAGGAACATGTGACGCTATCATATTGTTCAAGATACTTATCCAAAGAGCGTTAGCCGCCAAACCGGACTTTCTATGCATGCTTTGTCGATTATGAAAAAGCGTTCGATAATATAAATCATGAAAAAATTGTCAGTGCTCTCTGTAAATGTAATATCGACAAGGAGGGTATATATTTAATTGTAAAACTATATTGGCGAAGAAAAGCAAATTTAACAACAGGGTCATCCACAATGGAACAAACCTGCAATATACAAACAGGTGTACGGCAGAATTGTCCTTTAGCGCCCAGATTATTTAACCTGAGGAGATGATAAAACACCGCACCATTACAAACACTGGTTTCACGGTGAATGGTAAAAAAATTGGCAATATCGGTTATGTAGATGATAAGATAATAATTGCTGAGACGCCACAACAGTTACAAAGAATGGTGTACAGGCTAGTAGTAGAAAGTGCGAAATACAATATGAAGATCAATACCGATAAAATAAAAGTTATGCGAATAGCAAAGGCACAGAGTTTTACGTATTTCTACCAAAGGAAAACAACTTGAAGAAGTCAATAAATACAAAACTCCGGCTGAGAATATTGCAATGCTATATGTGCGGTCTATAGTACGTTATTCATGAGAGACGTGGATATTGACGAAAGCAATACAGAATGAAATAAATGCATTCGAAATGCGATATTATCGACATTTGCACCGCATTAAATGGGTAAAGAGAAGGTAACCAAGGACGAAATACTTCGGCGAACTGGACCAAGGCAAAATTCTTCTGTCAAAGATATTGTAGGGAAAAAAGGACTTTTTGCGAAATAAGATGGATCATGATAAACTATTTAATCCCGTTGAGTTCAGGGGAAAATAGCTAGAAAGTCTCTGAGAAGAACACGGCGCAGAATGACAATGATGAATGTTTAATTATTTGCCGTTTTCTTCTCTTTTCTTTTTTTTAAATTCTTTTAAATTTAATTACAATAATTTCAATGATATTAAATACGCGTGGTCAACGGCGACCTGTAATGTATACAGAAGCCAATAAATGATGAATGTTTTCAGCGTCTATTTTTTTCACTTTTTCTTTTATGGAGCAGCAATTGAAGACGGTTCACATATGAAAAAAATTAATTTAAAAATTGATACTATTAAAATAGCAGAATCAAAAAATTGGAAGCAAATAAAAGTGAAATATAGGGTGGGGCGCGGGAACTGAACGTATATCAAATTGTTATAACTCAGGAACAAATAATCGTGGAGAATTTTATTTTTTACCAAACGACGCGGAATTTTATCAATTTTTATTCGAAATTAATCGTTATTACAAAATTAGTTCGTCTTAAAAATAACATCCCGTAAATGACCACCCTTATTTTTGACTGCATTCTCGGCTCGTTTCTTGACATTTTCGGTTATTTTTTGAGCATAACGGTGGGAATTTGGACTATTTCACGTTCTATGTTGATCCTGAGTTGTGCTAGGTCACGTGATGTATACCTTTGATTTTAAATATCCTCATAAGAAAAAAATCGCAACACGACAAATCGGAAGAGCGTGACGGCGAGACGAGATGTACGTAAGATTAGAGGGCGGCCAAAATGTTTTCGAAGCGATTCGATCGTTTTGGCTGCGGTGTGACATGTGGTATTATCTTGCTGAAACCAACTAGACGACAGTTTCCTCTTTCTCCGCAGCTCCGGCACGAGAAACTCGACCAACATCTTTCAGTAGCGGTCGCCGTTAACCGTTTCTTCGAAAAAGTAAGGTCCGATCACACCGAATGACGCCACGTTCATCCAGACAGTTAACTTTGAAGAATGAAGCAAATTTTATTAATAGTACCGTTTTCGCGAAATTTTTTAATCCAAACATGGACAGTTTTTTCAGAAGGAACGGGTTTATGAGGTTGAATAGAGAAACGTTTTCGAAAAGCGTGAATAGCACGCTTGACTCTTGAAGAAGGACTCTACGGCAAACGCGCGGTATTGCGTGTTCCATTCAGCCACCCTGACTGAAACTGCCAACAACTAAAACTTGATCGACTGGACTACCACCAGCTGAAATCTCGATCCCCCCCCCACTCCATTTGTTTAGCTACAGCGGCAATTTGAAATACGTTCGGTTCCCGCGCCCCACCCTATATATACAATACTCATATCAATTAAGACATATTTAGTTATTTTTAAGCAACTATATTAATTTTTCAGAATATTCTAAAAGAGTGGCTTTTAAATTAAAATTAAGACTAAACCAGAACTATTAAATTAAATGAAATCGAATTAAATCAAAATAATGCATTTAAAAATGTAAAATTATTAAAAACTTTAATTAAATTTAAACCGATTTAAACCAAATTAATTGAGTTGAATTTAAATTTTATTAAAACACGTTGAATTGAATCAAATTAATTTTTTTTATTAATTTAACATTTAAATAAAAGTCAAATTAAAATACATGGAACGAGGAATGCAGTGAAGCTTTTAAACTTCGCCAAGCCACTTTTAAAAACTTCCGCTCCAATTTTACTACCGAAAATTTCCTTGCTCATAAACGAGCTAATACAAAAGCTAAGTACATACTTAAAGCTGTGAAGGAGTCCTCTTGCAAGAATTTTTGTTCTTCCTTTTTCAAAACCACTCCTCTTCTTCATATTTTGAAATTGGCCAAAACTTTCAAGTCCCCATCCTCTGAATATTCTTCTAACCTCAACTTTTTGCTTGATAGTCTTTCATCTTTTGTCGACTTACGTTCCTGACTTTGACGAACCTTATTCTTTCCTTTTCGCACAGAATTCTTTTCCTCACCTTCTTACATCCGCTTTCATTACCAACCAATTAAAGTCTGTCTTAAACTCTACCAGTTTTACACCGGGTCTAGACGGTATTCCGTATATTGTCCTCAAAAATCTGTCTAAGCAGTCTCTTGTGTCCCTCCTTGACCTCTTTAATTCCTTTTTGTCCAGAGGTATCACTACTCTTTCCTGGAATTCCTTTATCATCATTCCTATATTTAAGAAAAGTTCCTCCTTATGCCCTATCTCCTTGACGATCACGTTTCAAGAAACTTTTTGCAGGTATGCGGAACAAGCGCCTTGTTTGGTGGCTGTAACAGAATTACTTACTTCCTTTTAATATGTTTGGCTTTCGGCCATGTATTGGTCCCGCCAATTGCATGTGGGTTTTTTTGCTTTCCTCATATTTATAACTCTTCCATTCATACGCATTATAGCTTCTTTTACGGATGTTTTTCAGCCTAAGACAATGTTCATTTACCAACTCTAAAAAATACAATTGCAGCAATTAACCTTCCGGTTAAATTCCCCTGCCTAACAATTAATCTTATGATAAACCATACTATCCACATTTCCTCTCTGTTGTTTCAAGTTACCAG
This sequence comes from Icerya purchasi, assembly GCA_039619475.1. Lineage (NCBI taxonomy): Eukaryota > Metazoa > Arthropoda > Insecta > Hemiptera > Monophlebidae > Icerya > Icerya purchasi. Next base: position 65,740,838 of record CM077116.1, read on the forward strand.
AAGTGTTTCCCGTAGTATTCCCCAGGGTTCCTCTCTCAGTCCTACTCGTTTCAACATTTACACTATTGCTATGGTATCTCTTCCTTTAAACTCCCTTTCCTTATTTTTGCTGATGATATTATTCTTTTTTTCTCTTCTTACGACATTTCAGCTGACAACGAAGTGCTTAATTCTTCTCCGTCCTCTGTTCATAGCTATTTCTCCATCTAAATCTTTCTGCATGGTTTTTGCTCGTCGTTCTTATAATCTCGCTTTAGTTAATATATCCCTAAATCGGATATCTCTTCCTCGTGTTAATTGTTTCTGCTATCTTGGTGTTTATCTTAGTGATCGACTAACCTTTTCCGAGCATATCAACAATCTTTCTTGTTCCACTATTAAAAGACTGAACATGCTGAAACCCTTATCGCCAACCAAATGAGGTGATCCTTTTGCACTCATTGCCTTATATAGGTTCATTATTCGCTCCAAGTTTGATTACTGTTCATTTATGTATGGCCATGGCTCCAAATCCCTTCTTTCTAATTTAGATAGAATACAGAATTTCCGTCTCCGTCTATCCCTCGATGCTCTTAAATCCTCTCCTATTTCAGCAATGCTTGCTGAATCTACTACACCTGCTCTCCCAGTTTGAAGATCTTATTTAGGCTATCGTTTTCTTTCTAAACTTGTAACTTAGCCTTTCTCCTTTACTATTAATCGTTCGTTCTGCCTCTCAATTCAACCTAACGTTGTTTCCAATCCTTGGTGTTCGCACAGTTCTCTTCTCTTCCACGTTCTGTTATTGTCTCTATTATTCGCCTACTCTTAATTACATTTTATTGTCCTGTTTTCGATTTCGTCTCGCTTTGATTTTCTCTCCTTATAGTCTTCTACGTCCTAATAAAGCAGTTGTCTGTTGCTGATCACATTTTCTTTGAATGTTCTGCTCTTTCTGCGGAACGTTCTTCTATTTATTTATTTCTCTTAAAGTTAAGGTTTCCTGATCCGCATTACGTTTCCTATATCCCGTCCTTTCCCTCTCAGTCTATTGTATTTGCCATTGGTTCTTTTATTAAAGCTATTTCCGATCAAATTAAATTTTAATTAGTTGACTCTTTTGACTATCATTTCTGGGTGGAGGTCCCTGGTTGACGAGCTTAAAAAAACAATAAAAAAAAAATACAATAAACGTTTTTCATAGTTTTTAGAAAGTTTTATATTTCCTAAAAATTTTAAAGTGATGAAATGATAAAAAATCCTAGAAAATTTAAAATTTGTTCCAAAATAAACAAAGAAAATTTTTCCACAATTAAAAAAAAAGTATATACGAAAAATTAAGAAAACATTATAAAATATAAGAAAACTGAAAAACTGAAGTTGACAATTAGAATCAAAATGACTCGTTGTTACACTCTGATATATTAATGCTCTACCTAGCACGTGTGATTTTCTTAATGTATCGTCTTCAAATGAAATAAATTAAAAAAAGCTAGACGGAAGAAACAAATGATTAGGCTAATTCTAATTTTTCTACCAACTAAAAGACTGATGGCTAATTTTTATTAAAGTACAAATCATACTGTTAGGAGCACATGACTTTTTTTACAACGTTCCATTTCACACTCTTTAGGTAGTGTTCCTCCACCGTTCGTCATTCCAACTCTACAGTGGAAGGAATGCAAACAAAAACAAGTGATGCACAAACAAGCACAAATGAAGCATAAATAATTAACACTGTTCTTAAATTTACCTCAACATCGGTAACGCTATTCCCACCCTTACCAAATTGAGAAGACGATGGGCACAAACAAAAATAAGTGGTGCACAAGCGAATGATACAATTTTCAACCCTTACCTTTACATGGGCGGAACTGCGTTCCGCCAGCCCCGCCCGAAGACTTTTCTAATTAAACTATGAAGGGGGAGAGCACAAACGAAGAGTTTAGTAGCACAAACAAGCACAGACGAATAAGCCTCTTTTAGATTGCCAACTCAAAATGGACGTTACTGGTGGAACGCGACCAGAAAAGTTCCATCATGTTCATTTGGATTCTTATAAAATATTGTTTTTGAAAAAAATTGGATCCTTCTTTTCTTATGAGCGTATATACATATATTTCCAAGGTGAAATGGAAACAACACAAAGTTAAATATCGCATAGCTAAAGTATTAGTTGATTTTTTTTTTTTTTCTGAAATATTTAGTTTTATGATTTTGTTTATACTATAATAAAATCGATAATGTTTTTTTTTCAAAATATTGACGTTCGATTTATTTGGTTCAAAACCAAAAAATTTTATACTCATGATATAGACATAAAAAGTAGTGTATTATCAGTCTGTTTTACATGGCGATTTTCTATCATGTATTTGTTAGAAAAAACGTGTACATATATATATCTATATATAGGGACGGATCTAGAAGGACATTTTGGGGGGGGGGGATTATATAATTACGTAAAATCTTCTACGGCAAGCATTAGATTTGAGAAGTAGCCCTTTTTTCATAAAGAAAATTAAATATCGATCTTTATAGGAATTTAAAAATGTTTTAAAAATATATAATTATTACAGTTTAATTTAAATTTTGTTTTATTTTTTAGTGAAAAATAAAACGAAATTATAAAATTCTAGCTAAAATAGTAGTTTAGAAATAGTAAGAAAGATAGTATTTTTATTAGACTTTACTTTTTTTTTATTTTTGTTAATAATCCGATCCGAATTCTTTGTTTATGAGCAAATAAAAAAAAACATATATATTTCTTATTGAACTATTTTTATTTATATTACAAAATAAAAATTAAAAATAAACATAAATGGCAAAAGATCGACTACAGTTTTGTTTAAAATAGAATAAAAAGAAACAATAATAGTTTTACTAGAAAATAGTATTGAATATTAATTATTAAAATCCGTTGGTAAAATTTATACAAATCTTTTACAGCATTGATTAAGTTTCTCTGCTATATCAAATTTTTTCATATAGTCTTCGGTTCTTTGGGGAAGGGATGACCCCTATTTCCCCTCCCGTGGATCCGCCAATGATATATCATATATATATATTTATATTTAGCAACTTTTACTATTGTAGTTACATGCGGGGAGAATTTGCTACCAAAATGTTCGGAATCATTTTTTATGTTTTAATCGATTTTTACATATGCGATGGAGAAACAATTTTTTGCTTCCACAATTTTCCTTTATTTTATAACTTTTCGATGTTATTCAAGCAAGTACAGATTGTTTCCTATATTTAACATTTTACCAAAAAGTGTATCGTTATTGCCCGTTAGTTATAGTTGACTAGTAATGGCTGTCTTTCGTTACTTCAAGTTTAAATTGGTGACGCATTGGTTGTTCTTTTTTTTTTATTTAAATGTACCGGGCTATCCAGTTAAATATCAATCCGGTTTGTGATTACGAGCGCTATAATTTATTATTCATCGCAATAGAATAATAGCCTTGGTGACAAGCTTTTCCTAGATCTATTTTTAACTTATATATCAATCAATGTATTAATGAGTTTCCAGACATTTGTCTGTTTTCAATTTGCTATGTACCTTTCAAATAAGCCTACTATTTAATTTCCTAAAAATATAATGATCCTTAAAGCAAACACTGGTCTTTTTCTTTGTAAAATTTCTCACTTAGTAAAATTTTTTCAAAACTAAGATTTTGACCAATCCATATCTAGACCTTAAGAATTTTGTAATTAGTGAATTTTATTAAAATCATTATAACTGTTTTCAAGAAATCACTTACAAAAGATATATATATAGTACTTGGTGGGCAAAATTTTCTAAGATCTCAATTAAAGTACTAATGAATTTCACAAACATTAAAAAATATATCAATAATATATGTATAATATGAAAGTTATGTTCGTATACTTTTCGTCATTTTTGTATATTGAAATATTTTCGCGTTACATGAAATAAAATCGAATTTAAAATTTACAAGTCAGAAGTATTATTTTTAAATTCTAATCTGTGTAACTCCACAATGACCTAGAAATACAAGCAATCGGCTCGATTCGATTGCTAATACTGCTCAAAATCCTTCCCCCAAATCTTACCTTCCCAACCGACACCCTCAAAACCCCCTTCCAACTTAACTCCGTCGTACTTTCAAGTCACAAAAAAACAAAATTACTCCACTAACAACGTTCAACTACCTACGGAAGAGCAAGGTATCGTGTTCAACTGTACACTATACTATAAACTCCGTGATTACCTCTTCGCCATTAAAGATCTCATTGAAGGTGCTCTGAATATCATTGCAGCTGCCAAAGTAAGTCGTAACAGAGTCATTATTCATTTAAAAGATTCCTTGTTAGTAAAGATGACTTCATTAAATGCAGAAGACAAAAGACTCTAGCTAAACGAACAATCTTTTCTAATGTCCCCTCAACGTTGCCGAACAAAATTTTCCAAGATTACGTCGTAAATAAATTAAAACTGGAAATCACATCTGATATCGCCATTCTAAGAGTTAATCCGCCTGATCAACTGTTTGGTCATATTTATTAGCCGGCGGCGGCAGGTCTATACTACCACCAATATCGAAGAAGCTAACTTACCTGGATCATTTGTTCTAGACTACGCAAATGTTTCCCACAGAATCTTCATTACATTCGACGACTTCACTTGTTTTTTGAATGTAAATCAAAGAGGCATCGGGCCGAAGATTGTACTATCGAAGCTGATAGTTCTGAAAATGGGATTCAACGAGAAGTCAGCGAACAAATTTCTCATACAGAAGAATCTGGAGAAACTGCAATTGAACACTTTCCATCCCTTCCTCTCAAACAATCGCCGCCATTCACTTCCTCTTCATCAGGTAACTTCTCATGGCCATTGGAAATTGGTGATACTCAACTCACGTCTACAGGAGCGAGAGAGCTAACAAAGAAAAAAATCGTGAAAAAGCAAAAAACTTAAAAATTCCAATGATCTTCTAGATGAATCTGACGGTCTCTAATCTGGTACCAGAACCGAAATAGATGAGTCTTTGAGCACTCTCAAAGGGGTTTTAAAAACTTTCGAGGCAACAATTAACGAAAAATTCAAAGCAAACGAGTATCCGCTCTCCGTCACTAACTTTGCTTTATGTGTGGACATGTCTAAAGGAAAATCTGCTTTGGAAATTCAATCAATTCTTGCCGACAAATTCAAAGTTCCCAGCGACTTGATAATCAGAATGTTGGTTGAACTTCACATCTCCATAAAGGATAGATCCACAAAAGTGCACCTAACCATAATTCAGAAAAAGCCGAAAGGATTGCAGAACTCCAGCACCCCTACGACTGGAGCCCAACCATCTCCTTAGGAAATATCTATTTTTTTTCCAAATGTGAACGAGATATGGATGAACCTCAAATATATATTAGCTTGAACTGCAACGTAGTTTATAGGCATTTAGAAGATCTCAAATTAATCCATTCTATTTATGATCCAACTATAATAAAAATAATCAATTTTATGAAATCAGAGATCAGTACTTTAGACTTAGTAGAGAAAATAGAATCAATATTCGATATAAAAACTTATTTAGAAAATATCGAAATACAGTTACAACTGAAATAAGGAATGCGAAACAGAATTATTATCGGAGTCAAATAGTGAAGGCAAATAATGATAGTAAAAAAGTGTGCAATGTAATTAACAATATCGTAAATCTAAAAAAAATAAAACAGCAATAGACGATTTCATTGTAAAACATTTTTGGGAATAGTGCAATAGTCGCTGATTAGTTTAGTGACTACTTTATACGTTCCGTGGAACCACATAGACACAAATGTCACACACTCAATTATTGAATACAAATTCTGATAATTTTATTTTATCTTCCTTTTATATTCCACCTGCAAATAAATCCCAAATAGAAGCAATAATTAACGATCTAAAAGTCTATAAGGCACTTGGATGAGATGAAATTAGGGTTAAAGATATTAAACAAAACTTAAATATTTTTATTCCCATTTTGACTAACATGATCAACTATTCTATAAAGGAAGCTAACACTCCTGATGGGCTTACAAGAGGTATTGTTAGACCGATATATGAAAAAGGAGCGAAAAATCAATTTGAAAATTATCGTCCAATAACAATAACATCGGTAGTAGCTAAAATACTAGAACATTACACTGATAAACATTTAAGAAATTATTTGAAAAAAAAAAACAACCTACTCTATGAAAATCAACACGGTTTTAGAGAAAAAAGATCCACGATAACATTATTGAGAGCGATTGTAAATAAGATAAATACAGGACCATTAATGGGGAACCAGTTTTTAATTACATTTATTGACCTATCCAAAGCGTTTGATTTAATTGATCATGAATTATTGATCAAGGACTTGGAAAATTTAGGCATTAAAAATAATCAACTTAAGCGATTTAAGAATTATATAACACTCTTTGAGCGCCCTTCAGGCCATATCCTCTCCCCTTCCTGATCATTCGTGTGACTTTGTTATCCTCCGTATAAGGTTCACTCATTCACACTCTTTCCTATCTCCGTTCAATCAATATTGATTTGCTGTGGGTACCTAGCCCCTCGGGCATATTTGATAATGAAGCGGCTGATTCCTTGGCTAGGGCTGCTGCTGCTTTCTCTCGTCTTTTTTTTAAACAAATTCCATCCGATAACCTCCTATCAGTCTGTAAAAGCTTTCATATCCGATTTTGGCCGGACACCTATGTTTCCTCTTTTTCTAACAGTTGTTCCTTTTACCTGTCAGTTCAGCCTACTCTTCCTGCATATTCATATGGTTTCTTTTGCATCCCTCCTTTCGGCGTTCTGATGTTGTTTCCATTGTTCGCATGCGCTTTGGCCATTCTTTGCTGCCTTCCTCCAGATTTCGTTTTCCGTGATTTCTTCTTCACACCGTCCTCTCCATCCGGATTGCGATGCCGATCATGTGTTTTTCCAGTGTTCATCTCTCTTCGTGGAGCGTTCTGCCTTGTATTCTTATTTGCTGAAGCTTGGACTTCCTACTGCTTATTGTGCTTCCTATATGTATCTTGTCCTTTCCTTCCCCATTAATTATTCCTGCTATTTGTTCCTTTTTAGATAAAATTTCTGATTAGATTACAATATAACCGACTTCTTTCCTTACCTTTTGTTTCTGGGTAAAGGTCCTTGGTTGACGAGCCCCGCCCCAAAAAAAGAAACTAGAAAAAGTATGGTCAAAGTCTCATTAGGTTTTTGAATTTTTTATTAGATCTTCAGCATATGCAGATTTTTCAATTTTATTATTATTGAAATGTTTTTTTATTTACATTTGATTTTTCTACCTGTTTGACTAATACGTGATTTTTTATAATCTGTGCGGTTTATTGTGCATATACCGCTAAAGCGTTTATTTTATTTCTTAAACTATTTTCGGTTTTCAATGCTACATTTAGTTCCGTTTTTTTTTAAATATGTCGGTTAATTTATATGTATATATTATTGTTTTTGTAAATGCGAATGTTATCAACCTGTATTATTATTGTCATTTGTTGTTTGTGTATATTTTGATTTAAATTTTATTAATTTATCTATTATTTGTCCATCCATTACTTTCTACTGAAGTTTTTAATATTTTTATTTCTATTTTTTTTTTTTTATAAATGATGAATGATTCAGTGGATTAGCATGGCAGTTGGCAGTAAATCAAATTCCGATTGCGTTCTTTATTGTCGATACTGCTCTATATGCGTCATCAATAATCTTCAATCAAAGTACACTGCACTAAAAATAGTTAAGATACTGCGCTAGCCGAAATTGCTTGCTTTTTTTTACGTGGACCAATGGATTAAGAAAAAGGTGCACTGATCTTCAGCCGAAACTACGTAGAAGAATTTTACAGATATAAAACAAAAAATAACGACGAAAACAGCGTTTGAACGTTGACAGCTACTATGCCGGAGGACCTGATATCCCGCTATCGCACATTGAAATTTCCAAAAATTTCACTTGCGCTAAATTATTGTTTATAGTAGACCCTCCCCCCCCCAAAAAAAAAAAAAAAAATCATTCCAACATCGTGATAAACTGATGACCGCTTCATACACTTGACATTTTTAAATATGTCTAGCTTCCTTTTTTCTTTTTTTTTTCGGTTCATCAACCAAAGTCTTTTATCCGGAAATAGTTAGGAAAGCAAAGATCGCTTATATTTTAATCCGATAAAATATCGTTAATAAAAAAAAACAAATAACAGGAACAACGTGTGCGAAGTAAAGGACAGAATGTAAGAAGCGCTATGAGTATGAGGCTTAGGTCTCAGTAAAGCGGAGTACAGAGCAGAGCACTTCACAGAGAGAGAACACTTAATGAACAGTGCATTATTAAAATGGGGAAAGTGTAATGAAGAGAAGAAGTCAACGAACGAAAACGGGAAAAATATAGTAGGGAATGACCGAAAATCGAGGGGGAACCAAAAAGAATCACGGATTAGCAAGAATACTAGGTTGAACAGACGGATGAAATGAATTATTAGAAAAAGAGGAAGGTATTCGACCCGAATCTGAGAAAAAAACTTTTACACAGCGGAAGGAGGATGGAGAATAAAATTTTTCTTAAAAAATGAAGTGGGGGGAAACAGTAATCTGAGCAATCAGTCGGTTTACTACTAAAGATGACCAAATTATTGCTAATGGTATGGATTGAAGGAAGAATATGGATAAGCGTTTACGGAAAATAATAAAATCACAGGAACGATCAGGTGTAAGGCGAGATGGCTTGAAGGGCACTCGTTGTAAATGTAAGAAAGGCGATTGAAGGCAATGAAGATTATGGATCGTATAATGGTCATCAACTCAGCCGTAAATACGGAACAGAATGGAGGAAGACGAATAGATTCCAAGAAGTTAAAATTCCGGGCTGATAAAAAAGGCATCGACACTACTCGGTCTCTTCGAACAGTGAACACAATTACATAAGGAGGAAATAGGGAATTAATAATGTTGAGGAATTTCCATCTAATTAGGCTTGCGGAAGAAATTTTGAAAGTAAAGGTAGAATAAACATATTGGGCGAATGGCAAAGTTCGGTGAAGTTGAACTAAAACTAGAAAAGATTATTAAATGAGACTGTTTAAGGGCAAAATTAACTAAGACATAAAGAAATAAGAGATAAGAAGAAATTTTCCTGGAAGTTAAATGTCAGTTTTTTCTAAAAATTGAAGAACGTCAGCGGAACACAAGCAACGAAATGATAGAATAGGCAAGGGTGCGTATTCGATTCAGCAAGAACTGCTGGAACTGGAAGCAGATTTAAGCGCAACGAAATATGTTCGTTCACCGATTTAACTTTGACGATTTTTTTAAAGGTTTTCCACAATTCGGATTCTCAGCAGGTGGGTTATTTAGGGCCTCCTGCGCAGCAATTACGGTTATACTTCACGCTGGGTTTTGGGTCTTTTCGCACAATTTCGGGTGTTTCCGAAGTTGAATTGATTGACTTCAAACGTGTTTTTCACCGAGACGAAATGAGAACCGCCAACAATCGTACAAACAGTAGCCATAAGGAAACAAGGAATAGCAAGAATAATGACGGAAATATCGTTTCATGGCCGCAGAATGGATGACATTTAATAATTTTAAAAAAATAAACAATTATTTGCATAGATATCGTATGAAAATAGGTCATAAAACTTCAATCGCAAATAAATTCAATGTATGTATATATATATATATATATATTTCTTTTTTTTTTTTTTTTTGGATGAACCATTAACAAGTATCTCGTGTTGAGATAGATTTTTATTTTATGTCACAGTATTGTTTTCGATTATTATTTTATTAGGATTCCGTACATATGTAATGTACCCAGTGCCAATAAGACGGTTCAGAAACGACAAAAATATCAAATAAAAATCAATAATTCACGAATGGGATTTCACTTATGAACTTCAAAATTGGATTGTAAATTACAATTAAACTTCTATCTATGACAATATCCATAACTTCAATCAAGTTGACTGATTACCCTGCGCGGCAAAAAACCAAAAAACCGTCAAGAATGTGTAATATGGAATTGTAAAACGACCTCACAAATCACCCTTAAAAAATTCATAACTCATCACCAGATAACCCGTTAATAGTAAAATTCAAAATATAAAACGAAACGCAGACGCTCTTTCATAAAAGAAAAAAATTACGGTTAAAAAAAGAGTATACAACAGACCTTCGTTTGGGGAAAAAAAGGTATGTTCACGTAAGTGAAAAAAAAACATATCTCAATCATATGTGCATAAAGGTCCACTTTATAGGAAAACTGTAGTCGAGCTTACAACCTTATATCGTCCGTATGGCAATTGGATTCCTTAACGATGTACGGTTGTTCAATAGCAATATATTTCTTATTGGCCGTATCGTAGTGTTGCACTTTGAATTTCAGAAAGACTCCAGCGAAATTTGATGCCAGAGTAACAGTTCTGTTATTCCACATCATCTACATTATCACTGTATTCAATGAGGTGTCCACGTTCCCTTCTGGAAAGTCCCTTATCAGTTGTTAGTTTACATTCAGGAATACGATTTCGCCTTATTGTTCCGAGACTAAAGATCCCTTGCTTACTTAAGAAACTGGTCAATCTTAAAGATGCGAAGTAACTATTATCAAAGAGAAGACTCTATAATTTTTGGGTCTCACTATATTTCGGGACAGCCTTGCAGAACCTAAATTTGGTTCACATGGTTCCGAAGTCTTTTCAGCTCCTGATTCTATTTCAAAATTGAATAAAAATCCACCGACTCCGCTCGGAACATAGATTCTCGGGCTTCTTTGCATTATACCTCTTCCGGTAATTTCTAGCTTTAGTCGAGTAAACTTGCTCGTCTAGCAACGGCAACCACATGTGATGATTAAAGAACGATCAGTTTAATGAGCCACCTTCTTAAAATATTCATTAGATTAAACACTTGTAAGAATCAGAGGTGTCTGTGAACAGGACTTGGATCAAAATCAGTTTGGTTTCAGACAAGGACTCGGAACCAGAGACGCACTGTTGGCTGTGAATGTTCTTTTCGAAAAATGTCGAGACCAAAGGAAAAATTTCTTCGTTTGCTTCTTGGATTATCAGAAAGCATTCGATAGAGTTAAACATAACAAGTTAATTCAAATATTACAGGAGAAAAGTGTTAATGCGTATGACATAAGGATTGTCAAGAATCTATACTGGAAGCAATCGGCCACAGTCCTAGTAGATGGAAAAGAATCGGAAAACATCGAAATAAGCAGAGGGGTACCTCAGGGTTGTATATTGTCCCCTTTACTATTTAATGTATACACTGACGAAATATTCAAGGAAGCACAATCTACGAGTCGAAAACGGCGTTAAAGTGAATGGGAAATGGTTAAATACAGTACTATTTGCTGATTACCGATAGAAGACCTACAAGAAATAACCCATAATGCGAATGACGCGGGTATAAGATGCGGGCTTAACATACATGTGAAGAAAATCAAATTTATGGTGATAAGACTGGTAGAACATCGAAATACAAGAATCTTAATCAGCAGTCAGGAAATAGAGCGAGTACGAGAATTCAAATATCTCGGATGTTTTATAACAGAGAATTTAGAACCTGAAGTTGAAGTCAGACGTAGAATCGGATATGCCAAAACAATTCTGAAGAAACTGGGAAATTTATTGACGCATCGTTCGATTAATTTGAAATCCAGGCAAAGGATGCTCGTATGCTACGTATATTCAGTTCTGTTATATGGTGATGATTAATTATTTTAAAAAAATTGTGAGATGTGGTTCCACAGAAGAATATTGCGTATCCCATGGACGTGGAAGTTAAGCAACAGAAAAGTATTGCAACTGGCCAAGACTGAACGAAATTAAGTCGAAACAATTCAGAAACCTAAAGTACTTCGCGTACGTTATAAGAAGAAAGAAATACAAATTATTAAAACTAATTATACAAGGACAAATTGAAGGTCGAAGAGGTCCAAGGAGAAAGAAGATGTCATGGTTAAGCAACATATATGAATGGACTGGGATAAAATCAGTGGAAGATCTAATGAGGGATGCAGAAGGGCGAATAATTTGAAAATTTGGAATACCAAGGATCGTCTACACGCAGTCATGTATAAGACACAAGAAGAAGAAGAAGAAGAAGAAGAAGACACACAAATATTGCTTTAAAGGAATACTTTTGCAGGTCTGGTTAAGTTTCTTTGTAATTATTTTAATCTTGAAGAGCCTATCTGAATATCAGGATGATCACGGGAAACGACACCTTTAAATTGTCATTGAAATGAATTTACTGATCTTTTTAAATGTTTTCAATGCCATGGTTCCCCTGACAAGAGCAGTTCCTAGGAAATTATCCCAATGTTTTGTTGGCCTAGGTAGGCTTACTAGCAGCACTACGTAAATAACGCTAATGATCTGTTGTATGTCTGCTTCATTCGCACTAAATGCAGTGTTGACATTTTTCTGAACAGCATGCATGTTGTTTTGCTCAGTTATGTAACAAAAAACATTTCCTCCGGAAATATTAAAAAAAAAAATGGATAGCAATGTCGAGTTCTACGAAGTCAGGATGATCCAAAGTCTCATTACCAGAAAAACGACATCGCCGCTCGGCTAATTTTAATTGTTTATTTTTCCATAGAATACCATTTCTTTCTTCCATCGATTTCCGATTGCTCGTGTTGTGAAGTTTGAAACGAAGTATTCAAATACCGGCATCACTGTCACCTGAGTCATCTTCATTGTCCTCAACATTAAGAAAAAGATTCGTTCAATTTCGATTAGTCATTTCTACATACAAATTTTAAAAAAATTCAGTAAATTGTATTATAATGCCTCCATGTATACACATAATTCACTACGTCCGTTTACTTTGAAAACCGAAATAAAACGGAAGACCGCCGCGAGCAATAAATCTAGTGTCAAACTCACGTGTTTTATCGGCAGAATAAAATACCTGATTTTCAGGGATGTATTTTTGGTTTGTGTATCGGCAAGAAATCGAGGCTTGCTATTGATTTAATTTTCAACGGCATTTCAGCTGTGGCAGCCTTGTGAATAATACATTTCTCTTTTCTTATCGTATATTTCCTGAAAAGTCGCTTCTAACATACGAGGGTCGGCTGGAAAGTAATGCGCACAGGAACGTAGAAAAGATATCGGGATGGAACCAAAGAAAAAATGAAGGTACAACTGTTTACCTTCAAAATGGTGTATTTATTTTTCCGCATAATCGTCATTAACACTGATACATTTCTCCTAGCGCGCGACAAGTTTTTTTCATTCCGACTATGGAAAAAAGTTTTCATCTATTTTTTTTTTTAATCCAAGATTTTACTGCCTCTTGCACTCGCCGTCTGAAGGCGTGATGGTTACCCTCTCGAGGTCTCGCTTCAACACAGGGAAAAAGTGAAAACCGCACGGCGGAGCCAAATCGGGCGAATAGAGACGTTGGAAAATGAGTATGAACTTCAGCTTGCGCAGAGCTTCTTGTTGTTGTTTTCGTCAGTTAATCGGCGCGGAACTCACCGGGAGTAGATCTTTCGATAGCCACGTCCTCGAATGAAATGGATTACACGTTCTTTCGATATTCCCCTGATGATTCGCGATATACTGTTATTCGAGACGGTCACTTTGGAAATCGTCCACTCTGTTGCGATGAATTTCATCAGTCACAGAAACTGGTCGTCCGCTGTGAACTTGGTCCTTAATATTCGCTCTACTGGATTCACATTCGCGAAATTTTATCACCCATCGATATTCACTTCCATCAACAGTATCACCATTATAGAAAGAAACGACAAAAAATATCGGTAGGATTCACGTTTTCAGCGTTTAAAAATTCAATCACCGCATGTTGTTTCTGACGCGCTGACAAAGTGTGGCGGGACTGGTCTCCATTGTGACGGCTGCTGAACGCGAACCGGAAAAGGTATCTTAACGAAACTTTGTTCACTGGTAAAGGGAGGATGTATATGCTACCTCGCGGAGATGTATAGGTTGTTTTGTTGTTATTTTATAGTCATCTGTGCATTATTTTTAAATCGACCATCGTATTAAATTAACGTGTTCTATCTTAAGATGTTCGCTGTAGATATTTGTAATTTTATTATTTTGCAAGTCCAATACACGCCATATTTAAAATAAAAAAAAATAAAAAAAAAAATAAAAAAAAAAATCCGAGGATAAACGTACGTAAGAATTCACCAGCTTTAGTAAAAAATATCTTTCGACATTTTTAATTCGTGGTAATTAAAACGTCATTAAGTTTATTAATCTTTATTACATTGTACAAAGGGTATCAAAGTTTTATTAAATATGTGTTTTTTGTTTTTGTTTTGGGTAAGTTGTTATATTAAGGAATCCAGTTCATTTTTGGTTAGTTCACACATTATGAATAACAGCGAAAATGAGCGAACTAAATTTCTCGACCAAAAATGAATATGACGAAAAAATGGCGAAGTAATGTGTAACGATCATACGCGAAATAGCGCGAAAAGTGAAATACCGGAAAGAGAATATGGTTAGTAACGGACAGTAAATTAACATACCTTAATAAGCGAGGTACACTTCGGGGGCGGTGTTAAAAAATGTGTGGATGAGCTGGAGATGTAATACTGGTAGCAAAAACATTGAAATTTTAAGCTTTTATTAATTGTCAAAAACCCTAAAGTATATAACAAACCATATTTTGTAATAAAAAAAAAAGGAAGAGAAGTAAAAAAAATAAAGAAATGATTTGGAAAAAAAGGGAAATTTTTTGCAATGCAGTATTGCCATCGTAACAATCAACACTGTACATTTCCTTCTGATGCCCAATCTGTGGTGGTGGAAAGAATAAACATTTATCATTTATTCTTTCCACCGCCACAGTTTGGACATCAGGAGGAAATGTACAGTGTTGATTGTTACAATGGCAATACTGCAGAATATAGATGGTGAATCTAAGGATTCAATAGTGTTTCCTCTCGATAGAGTTAATATAAACGTATTCTATATTAACTTTGAGATCCGAGTTTATTTTTAATTTTTCGAAATTACTTGACACGGACTGTCTCAATAAATTTTGGAAATGCTGGTGACAATTTAAGTTAGAAACATATCTCGGTACCGAATAGTTCGAAGAATAATTTATGCTGCCTTTGGATCCGTGCAAGATTGCTTCTACTTCAGTTTCTGTACACTTCCAGATCAGTACGATGACCATTTTACAATTAAATTTAGCGCAGATTTTTTATTATCTATTGGAAGAGTCAGTAGACTAGGATAGGCGCGGAGATTTTTTTACCAGTTTGCAGCGGCAACTAAGTCGAAGATCGAAACTTAATTGTATATTCATTAGCTCAATTATTCTTTATTATTTTTATTAAAAAAAACAAAAAAGTAATTTAATCAATTTGTAAAAGTCGCATGTTGCCAAATTTTGTTTGCTAAATTTAATATACTCGTATTGCAATTTTTATTCTAGATTTGTACTTTATTGATATGGTCCTGAACAAGAGTGATACCGAGTTATTCTTTGTAATTGTTATAAATTTCCATATCACCTGCTCTATGCAATATTTATTGGGACTATTCGAGCCCGATTTTTTTTTTTATTTTCATAAATTCTCACATCATCTCGGTTAATTTATCGTCCATAAAATAATAATCTTTTCCATATTGTTCTAGATATCTAACTAGTACCCTGATTTCTAATTGTAACGTGTTAGTCATTGTCCTTCTTATTATGATTTAGAGTTTCCGATTATGCAGTCCTTTTAGTTTAATAGCTATAGCGTATCGATTTTGTTGCCACGCTGATTGTTTTTTTTTTATTACAAACGTTTTCCATTAAATGAAATGCCCGGAATTGATATACATTCTGTGCTACGTTTTTTCATTTTCCATCCCCCTCTCCTGTACTGTTTCCATAACGTATTTAAATTTTCTAACTCCTTACAATTTCCCTGCGCCTGTACTTTTGATACTTATATATTTGTTATATTATTTCGGGTTTTCAAAATTTGGAGACCAGCACATTCGACAATTTCTATTAGTCTGTTAATCTTGTTTATTGCTTGCGTCATTAGTGGAGATACATGATCACTTGCAAGGGCCAAACAATCAGTATTTTTTGTTTCAAAGTTTAAATTACCTTCTTTGTCGTTCAATATTCTCCATTCTTTAATAACCATCTTTGTAGGATATACAATTAAAAACAGGTAAAAGCCGTTTGTCTTACACTATTTATGATCTCTCTCCTTTTTTTGTTTTTCGGTCACTTCGATATGAGGGACCTTCGCCCCCCCTCCCCCGGAAGAGATTAAGTCAGTTTACTGATTCTGTCAGAAATTAGAATAAAATAACTATAAGAACTGCGGTAATAGAACAGGCAGGGAAGGGATAAGATGTAGGAGATGCTATAAAGGATTGGGTGTGACCAAGAGACAGAAAATTAGAATACGGATAAGTGGAGAGAAAAGGACATTCAAAAAATTACGATTAAAAATTGATGCCATTAAATTTTATGCTACATATTTGATTAATGTTTGTTCCATCACTCTTTTGATTATGAATAATCCTTACAGAACATTCATTTCGCCCTATCAACCGAATCATATGCTTTGGTGTGTAAAATCGATGAAAATTTTCACGTAATCACAATTTATGAATGGTTTCAACTGAATAATATGCTTTATATAATGAGAATTTGTTTCGGGTAAGTCTGTTCTATTTTGAATCTAGAGCCCTGTGGGTATTGTTTAGCGGTTTTCAATGACTTCCGCAAAAGATTTCTTAAGAAGAATGTTCTTTCGTAGTTGTTTACTTTTTCTTGTCGGCTTTTCCTGTCGGATCCACTCATGTTCTCCGAATTTCTTCATAGAGTTTAGCTAGTAAACTTTCAATTTTGGTCGGTTTAAATAGCACTGGGGTAATTGAGTTCTGTCCCGATCCTTTGTTGTCTTTTAAATCATTAACAAGTCTTTTAATTTATTACTTAGAAGGAGGGACGCTTGCTCGTATGTAGTTTGGTTTTCCGACAATTTATCATAGTTATTAAACAGTTTGTAATATCCGGCTATAATAATAATGCAGTAGTTTTTTTTACTTTTTACTCTCATTTTCCTACCGTCTTTACAACAACATAATTAGACACGTCTGCTACTGGATATTGAGTTTAAAAAAATCTAATAAATTGTACAAAATTCCTCTTCGATTAATTCCTTTTATTTTGGTTTGTACGATCTTTTTTTCGTTAATATCTTTAAGTGGAATAATATAAAATTTTCCACCTTCTTGAATTTCCTCCGGACACGTACCAAATATCTCTTTTCTTTGTCAATCAAAAAGTAAACTTGCTGAAAGCCCTATCTCAAACTGAATAGGGCAATATGATTCTTAGATTCTTATTTCTTTGTACAAGTCTTCCAAATTTACTGTTCCCCTTGTACGATTGTACTTCCAAGTCGCATGTGTCCAAATTAGATATAATCCAAAATTCTCGCCTTCGACTGCGTTTTTTTTTCTTCTTAAATCATCTCTAATTCCACTAGCTGAATCTGATACACCACCGCTGTCTATTTTCAGATCTTCTTTAGGCTGCCGTTTAAACGTCTTCCGCTTCCATTTCTAGAAACTTATTTGTACACCTAGAAAAACTTCCCTATCTTGTCCCTTACTTCTCTTCGGCTTAGTTCGTTTTTCTCAAGGACGACACACATTTTTTAATCATCTCCATTACTTTTCTTTCCCAACTTCACCTAATCTGCACTTTCAAAATTTCTTTTACAAGCCCTAATTAGACAGAAGTTGCTCAGTATTATCAATTCCCTGTTTTTTACTGTTCTAAGAAACCGCGTCGTGGTGCTGTTTTTATCCCCCTCCTCCCATTTTAATTTCTCTGAAATTTTCCGTCTTCCCATCCTTTCTATTCCGTGTTCATAGCTGAGTTGATGATCATTATATACGATCCGTAATTTTCATTGCTTTCAATCGTCTTTCTTACATTTATTTGATTATAGAACCCCTTACACAGTGTGATTTTATTATTGTCCGTAAGCGCTTATCCATATTTTTCCTTCCCTCCATTCCATTAGTAATAATTCGGTCATCTTTAGTAGTGAAGTGACTGATCATTTGTGGCTTGGACTGCTGTTTCCTTTCGCTTTCTACCATAAGAAAAATCCCTATTCTCCAATCTCCTCTGTCGCTGTGTAAAAGTTTTCATTTCAGATTCGGGTCGCATACCTTCCTCCTTTTCTAATAATTATTCATTAGCCGCATATCTGTCTTTCTCCGTTTACACACACTATCCGTCGACCTGTTTACTTTGTTTACATATTTATAGAAGGTTGATATTTATGCGATTTTTCCGAGTTTTGATGGTTAGCATTTTTTCTTCTTATGTGTTACATTGTCTACATTCTGAAGAAGTGTTTGTCATGGTGCAGATTAAATTTATTGAATTTTAATTACCATATTCATAACGAAACTTCTAAATGCCTCTTTCATTTACTTACACTGATTATTTATTTTCGTAAAATTAATAACACGATTAACCTTAAAAATAAATTAAACGTTTATATAAGTATGTATCAGATGAACACGAGAGGTTACCTATTCCTTTACCGTGCAGGTAAATCGAAAGATAATCTAAGAAATTCGTCTGTCTTTTTGCTTGATCATGGAAAAACTGTTCCGTCGATTTCTTTATACATTTTTATTTAAACGTGGACCTGTTGATTATTTTAATTTTGTATTTAACAGTGGCGATTTTCTAACTCAATGC
This sequence comes from Icerya purchasi, assembly GCA_039619475.1. NCBI lineage: Eukaryota > Metazoa > Arthropoda > Insecta > Hemiptera > Monophlebidae > Icerya > Icerya purchasi. The sequence goes on from CM077116.1 coordinate 65,759,570, forward strand.
TTTAATATTAGCGTGCTTCTCTATTTCACGTTCAAATTCCAGCTCGGCAGACCTTATGCAAAAGGTTTCGAAAAAATTGACACCAGAGAGATATCGTTTTTATCAGGAGAGGAGAAAATGGTACAATTCGTAGATGATCTAAGACGTTGATGATTAAGCGTTGTAATTTTGAACATTTTTAGGGCAGCGAGGTAAAAAGAGAATTACGAAAAAATAAAATTGTTTTTTAAAATTCGATTAATATTCGGGGTGTATGGCTATGAAGGGCTGTAACAACGGTGTTTTTCATCGGGGTTAGGGTATTTTTAGGGCAGTTTTTCAGACGAGCTTCGAAGGTATTTAGCAAATTGTCGGCTATTTAGAGGGAATAGCGAATGAATTTGTACGCGCGTTTCGATCGTTTAGGCGCGGTTTAACGTAATCTGCTGGCGAAGATAACGTTAAAACATTACTGCTTACTGTGTAGGACTGCACTATTCTTAGCGCGGTTGTCGTCGCCTTCGACAGTGGTCAAAGAGGATTTTATAGCTCTATCCTACCAGAGTGCCCGAAACCGGTTACTATTGGATAGGAAAAAGAAGCTGACAGTCTGGTTGGCTAGCAGTCGGCATATCAGGTCCGCCCAATTTCTTAGGATTCTCTAAGACACGACTACGATCGACTCTCTACACTTGTGCCTTCTTAGATTGTAGCGCGTATCCTGCCCAAGAGGCGCATTAAATGGTATCGGCTGTCTCGGCGCAACCGGCTGATAGTAACCAGTTAGTTTCGGTTTCAGTCTATTATAGTCTTTGCACTTGACGAGCTGCCGGTAAGATTCGAATCTCCGACGTAATTTTCTTATCGAATCATATCTCTCGCCTTAGTACTGACCAGTTCTAGTAAATCGTCGACCGTTCGGTTCGCGCTGTAGCCGGCGATATAGTTTCAGCTTCCGTCGCTCCTAATCCACATCGATTAACTTGGTCTTTCGCGTACAGTTCACATGCGTCGTCGCAATCATGTTGAAAATCAAACGATCGTAGTATAAAGAAAATTTTCTCGCATAATAATTTTTCGCTTACTTTTATATTCAGTGATACCGTTTCGTATTTAATAACTTCGTAAATATGGAAACTTGCGTCCTAATACCGCAAGAATTGTCTTTGGTACTGTCGCCGACTTCGGCTACGATAAATACTTCGCCGTTCAAGTCGATAATCGGCACCAGACACAAGTATCCGTCCAACAACGTTAACATCACCGTCTGGACCAATTCCACACTGCCCAGAACGACCCTCCTGCATCCTTTTCAGGGTACAATACGATTGGATAAGCTGGACGTGTTTGACTACCTCGATGACGCCGATGTAAGTATAGCATTCAATTTAAAAATACTCTTTTCCTATTCGTACTGCTGCGCCTCTATTCGCACTTCCTTAAAAGTGTCCCTTCTTCTAAGGAAATGCATCCGAAAAATTTTGATCCAATCTCTACCGTTATATCATAAATATATATATATATATATATATATATATATATATATATATATATATGTATTCTTCATTTCTGATGTAACAATTTCCTCTCTGCTGATAAAATTTTAAAGCGCAACCATTGTGATGTTTTAAGAAGATTCTACCCTTTCTCGATACACCGAATCAATTCTGTTAATATCAGATGTGATAAATACTGAGGCATTTACCTGACCGAATAAGTACCTCGTTTTCTGTTGTTTTTTTTTTTACAGGATTTCGCTTTTCTAATTGATTATTTATTCCCTTAACTTAAGAAATATTCTCAGTTTGTAAGCCTATAAATGGAATTGAAAAATTTTAACTGATCTGTAAATGAAACTCCCACGCACTTAATAAAATACAAGCTTTGGGGTCTTGAATATTAAATGACGGAAGTGATCTTCCATTTCTTTTCTTTCTGAGATCACTGTGTTGCGCGACCCGTTAAATCGAAATACGTATTCATACAGTTTTGCCCATGTTTATTCATAATAATTTTGCGTATCTTGAGTTTTAGTTTCTACAAAATCCTTAACAATTACGCAAACAATTTATACTTTGTCCATTTTTACGTATGCTTTTATATATTATGTGTGTGTATAAAAACTAAAAAAAAAAAATTCAGCGAATGCAGAAATTGATAACGTTAGACTCTTTTATTTTATAAACGAATAATGTCATCCTTTATTTTTCTTTTTCGGTCTTTTTCTTTACATGGCCGGACGAGTTGATTAGCATTTAAATTCATTTTATAAAAAGTTTATTATTAACCACTGAACAGCTTCGTGCTGGCCTTAAACGTAAAAAGTCACATTGTTTATTTCGAAGTATTTTCGTTACTAGCGAATTATTATTTTATCGGTTCTTTCACTTATTAATTATTTTAAGGAGACGAGTATGTTTTGTAACTTTGCTCTATACTACTATTTTTATATATAACGGATGTTAAAATTTTACTGCTAAATGAGGGATCTACCTGGTATCCTCGTCTCAAAATTACATAACTGAAAAAGAGATGCGTATTGTGCGAAATTGTTGTATTTTTCTGTTTAATGGGCTCCGGACCATGCACTATCCAGTGTGAAATTGTTGAAATAACAGGAAATTTTTATAGCACAACTGAGAATGGAATCTTCACGAAAATCTCCTCAATACTATTAATATATTTCCTCGCCTAGTCCCTATACTAGTGTAGAGAGGAAAAATCTCATTTTGATCTCTTATTTGCACTGATGTGTTTTCGATATTAATGTATTTGTTTGTGATATAAAATTTAATTTTGAACAAATGACTCATCTTGCTTTACGATAGTTGTAAAGACTGAGCAATTGTGGCGGGAGATTTTGAAAACAAAATTGAATCGCGATTTGAGGAACGATCAGTGGCTAGTTGTGCTTGAAATAAAACCGAGATGATATTGAAACGTTAGAATGAATTTAGTCTGATACAAAAATTTGAAAATTGAATTCTCGTTTTTGTTCTCTCGAACTTTATACATGTATTTAGCGCTGAAATCACGCACCAGTAATTCTGGGCCATAAGTAAATTTCTAACATCGTCACATGCAACTGTTAGGCAATATATATATAAAAAATATTGAAATTATTGAAGAAATGCAAATATTTCACTTCGAAGGATTTAAGCATTTTGTTTAGGGTCAGGATAGATTTGAGAATATTTAAAAGAGTTTAGGTATTTGAGCAACAAGTTTTCAATTATTCACTAAGACGGTCTTGACGTCTTTATCACGAATTAAATATTCGGCGATTTTATTTTTATATTTTTAATGGAATGAACGCATTTTGATATTTTCGTCAGGGGATGTTTATTTTTGCGCAAAAGTAATCATTAAGCTCAGATAGCGTAGGGTGTTTATTGATTTTGTTAAATTATAATTTTTGATTAAATTAAACATTTTTTTTTGAATTTCTATTAGTAAACATTAATGAGTGCTGGGGAAGAAAAATTATTGGATATCAGAAAGAGAAAACAATGTCTTATTAAAAATTGTTGCTGCGTAATTGTGATTTTTTTTTTTTTTTTTTTTGATTTTTATAAGGCACGCTTAAAAAGGAATAATGGCGTTCCTTCGAACTTGCAAAATACGAACCATTACAGTTAAGTACTTATAGGGATTATTGCAGGCTTAAAAGAAACGACGTTCCTGACGGTTGAAGTAAAAAGGAGTTAGAATTAACAAACGAACAACTTAAGTTTTTTTTATATTTAAAGTTACGGACAATTTATTTTTGGATATCTATCCCACGTAATTAAGCGGCGATACTAAAAAAAAAAAAAAAAAAAAAAATAATGATAGAATAACTTTAGTCTATCGACGTATTTTTGACGAAATTGTATTATTTTTTTAAATGGTACTTTTTCTTTTAAGGGCTCTTCGATAGTAGCAATATTAATTTTAAAAAAATTTAAAAAATAAAAAGTCATATATATTTTCTATTCTTTGCGGAACATACGGTAATTCCTCATCTAAGAGAGTAGTAATTTAGGTTTCAGACGTTTAATTAAAGAAGTCGGTGTAAATAAAAGTTTTATTACCTGTGACTATTAATTACCAGACGAAACTGTTTTTGTTAGGCATAATGTGACTATTTGAAATGTTTAGTTTTGTGTAAAATACTTGGGCGATACGTCCGTCGAAAGCGAAAATCGCCGTTATCGATGTCCGTGTTGAAGTTTAAATCGGATTTGATGATAAACAATCATTGTCTCTGTTGCATGTATTTGTCGAATAGCTTTATTAATAACATACTTGTATTATAGTAGAGGGCTCTATTGTCTCTTAACCGAAATATTCATCACCAGATTTACATATGAAATGGGGGAAAAAGATGAGCGAGTTACGATCTCGAATAAATAACGAACGGGATTCAATGTGCAGTCGGAGGAACATTCAATGTGGAAGAATTAAAAACTGTTGGAAGTTTTCACAAATTTGACTATTTTTTTTAATATATAATAATAATATTATTTTATATATTTTCTTTTAGGCGCGCCAGCGGCTTTAACCCAACAACTACAGAAATTATAGAAAAGGTTAAATAGAGAGACGATTAAAAATAGAGCTTGACTCATATTTGTGGCGATGTTTTAAAACTAAAAAAAAAAACAAACAAAAAAGTAAAAAATTGTTTTTGAAATTGCGGAGAATATGTCCATTGCGGACAATTTTATTGCCTCTTTTTTACGGAATATCAATTTAAATTGATACATCGTAATAAGCAGTTATAATTGAATGGAATACTCCATTTAAATAAAAAAAACAAAAACACGAAAAAAAAACGTTCGATCACTTTTTGCATTTGCATTTTTTTAAATAGTGATCGCTAATTTCTGAGACTTTTAAATTATTTATTTATATCACATTTTTTCTTCACGGCACTGATAAGAGATCGTTTAGTCGTAATACGAAATAAAGGCGCAAGCTAGAAGTGAAAGAGGGGATGATAATCGCGCTTTAAATGATTATTTAATTTTTGAAAAACATTTTGACAGTTCGTGGTAACTCGAGAAAGAGGAAGAAATATATTTGCGTAAACTTTAAAAGAACATAGGCATTATATAATTATACTGAATAAGGAGTCCGTCGCATTGAAAACAGGGTTGGGGGGGATAGGGGGAAAAAATCGGACATAACGTGTTTTTCTTAGCATATAATTTATGAACCGTAGGAAAAATAACGAGTAACAAAGCTATAGGGTAACTAAATTAAAAATAACGGATCAAAAATTAATGACTATGCGCCGGGGACAACATGAAAAAATCCTGAAACGAAATCAGTCACGTTTTTGTTTCTGCACCGCGCCTATAGAACAATTTCATTTTGCGAAGAATCGCCGTTACCTGAAATCGAGACTCTTCTATAAGAATTATAGAAGACTATATAGCATATCTGCAAGTTCGGTAGGTCTTCCGGCAAGGCGAGGTCTGTAGAATCGAGTTTTGTATACACATTTATGTAAAATGTAAACGATTGAAATTTAAATACCGTGCAGAGCATTATTTCTGGCAGAATACACTGGGTGATAATAGCACTGTTTCCCGGTTATTACAATGAATTCTTAGTGCAGTATTTTTAAATTAAATTAACTATAAATTCCTGGCCGTTAATTATTATTAATTATTTTATTATTGCCAGTTAAAAATTTAATAAAGAAGGAAGAGCGCACATCAGAAAAATAGTCTCCGAAGAAAAGCGGTAACTGATAAATGTTATGGATCATTCGAGAATCGATCCTTAAATCACCCTTCTATTTCGGTGTATATTTCAAACAATTTTGGGGGTACAGTTTCTTAGAATATCTCGAGAAACTTACCCCGTCTGAATTCATTTCGATAATAAATTCGATTGTAAGTCGTTTTTATGACTCTACCTGAACGAGAATTGAGCGGACGGTTTACCTATGCGAAGTGAAGAAAAATGCGGAAATCAACAAATTGTAAATAAAAAAATCGAGAGCGAACCGACGTTTTATTTCTCAAACTTCGACATCTGCGATGAAAAACGATTTTTAGAAATAACCGTTTCTGAGATAATTCTGAAATGTTCGAAAACTGTTTATTACGAATGGTGTGTTTCCGTGTGCAAGTTTTAAAAATGTAATCCTGACGTACTGATGCGAGCAATTAACAATGACAAACGGGGCAAATTCGAATTTTATTTTTTTAGTAATTTTGAATGTTGCAATTGACAATCGGTAATTTTTTTTGAAGAGATGCGGGATTCCCGGTGATTTGATTTAACAACCGATCTATAGGTGTATTGCCGCTCTCAGCTGAGAACCGTTGTCAGTCGAATAAAAGCGGACTCGTATGCTACGGTGAAATAATTAAAATGCAATGTTTAATTATTGTAAACCCCCGCAACGCGACAGGCTCGTATTCATTTCACCGGTATTTGAATTATAATCAGTGTCATTTCATCCATCGCTTGTTGCACCACTTAATTATCTATATTATCCACCTGTTCGTTGTCTCTCTTACCCGATCATTTTTGGGGTATTTTTCCGACTGCCTACATTCCTTAAACCCGCATATCTGGAAAATACTACGGTGTTTATTCTACATTTATAACTTGACGCGCAATTTTATCATTTTAAAAGCTAATACGATTTTTTTTTTTTTTTTTTTTTGTACAATTTCGTAAATATACTTTGATTTAATTTGATTTTAAATTTTGTTCTTTAATAAGTCTGTTTAGTAGCGCGGCTCCATTTTTCTGCCCGAATGTGATTTTTTGCTCGATGCAATAATAATCGTTTCATTTATTCCTTCGGCAATGTGTAAACGACTTGAGGTTAAATAAGATTTATTTTGAACGTATGATTTGGCTAACCGACATATATGACATATACATACATACATACATACATTAAAACATACATACATACATATATATATATATATATATGGTCAATTATTTTACCTTCGACCAGAAAAGAAAAATCGTTAATTGTTTGAGAAAAAATATTAAACTTGTGTTTGTTCGTTTTTATCGATCTCTTTATAGTAGTTTATTAAAAACAAAAAACCAAACAGAGTTCTACTTAAAAACTACCAAGATGTGTACTAGAACAAAATGATGCCTTTTACTGTTGTTTTTTCTATTTTTGTCAATTAAATGTTAATTTTTTTTTAAAATATACTCCGTAGTGGCAAGTAAAAATGGGAAAAAAATGGTTAAATAGTGCAATAAAATTATTACCTAAAAATGTTAAGGTTAAATATTTAATAAAGTATGTTAGAAATATATTTGCGGAGGAATAACCCCCATTATTAGAAAACAAAATACTAGTAGAGATAAATTTGGTTAACATGTCGAAATCTGAATAATTTACTTTTATTTAGGAAAGAAAACGACAAGGAATATTATTAAAAATGTTTCGAAATATTCGATTTTAATCTGAAACAGATCTAAATCATAGAAATACAGATATATATATATGTAGACCAAAAACTAAGTGGATCTCAAAGTTACAAGATAAAGAACTATTGTCTTCTGTTGATAAGGTTCGGACATTATATGTACTATTTCACATGGGTCAAGACAATAATCGTATAAATTGAGTAGGATTTTTAATAAACAAGAAGTGGTGTGACAAAATAGAAAAGTATGTCGGAACATCTGACAGAACCGCATACATTGTGATACAAATAAATAAGAAACAGTAACTTAAAATCATATGCATCGACAGAAACTGCACACAACAACGGCGAATGTTAAAAGTTGATAAGAATAAAAATCTAATTCAGTGGGCAGAGTTGAATAAAACATTGAGGAAGAAAATGAGGAGCAATGTTCGGAAATTTAACGCACGTCTAATACAAAAAACCATGTCGAAGACAACAAAGGTCCGAAAATATTTAGAAAAGCACTGTCAATATTAACAAAATATTAACAAAAATAAAGAGCGCTACTGGAAAGGTTATAATGGATAAATTTAAAATAACAGAAGAAGTGGAAAACTATTTTACAAATGTATACAGTACAAAAATACAGCCAAATATAATGATAAATACAGATAAAGTCAAGATAAAAATATTGGAAGTATCCCTCCAAGATAAATAAAGATGAAGTAAGAAATGCGCTTCGAGAACAAATAACAAAGCACCGGGACCAGACGGGATTCTGGCAGAGATGATTAAACATGGTGGAAATATGCTGCTAAATGCTGTTTGTCAACTCTTCGATCGATGTTTGCAAAGAAACACTTTCCCGGCAACATGGACTGAAGCGGAAGTAGTGCTTATACACTTAAAAATGGAGATGCGCAAAATTTGAATAATTATAGAGCAATTAGTTTATTGTCGCAAATTTACAAAAATTATTTACTCGTGTAATAACAAACCGATTAACACAACAAATTGACCTTAATCAACGGAGAGAGCAGGCTGGCTTCGGATTTAGTACAAATAACACCACCTATTAACAATTACAACATTGATGCCGAAGTGAGTACAATACGGAATTATACATAGCCTTTATAGATTATGAAAAGACGTTCAGTTCAATCTGAGCAGAAATAAATTCGTTAAATGTCACTGGGATCAATGACAAGTATATTAACATTATTAGGAATATTTACAACTCCGCTACAATGCGAACATAGAACAAAACGAAAAAAATCCCAGTAAAACGAAGAGTTAGACAGAGCGGTACCATCTCGCTGAAATTATTTATCTACGCATTGGAAACCGTGTTTAAGAATTTAAACTGGGGGATACAGCCGGTATCAAAATAGACGGCAAATATCTAGCTCGGATTCGCGGATGATATAGCACTGGTGAGCACAAGCGCAGAAGAACTACAGTCGATGATAATAGACCTGAATCTACATTCTAACAAAGTAGGATTAAAAATAAACCTAGACAAAATAAAAATAATGACAAACACCGAAAGACAAATAAGAATAACAATAAATTCGAAAGAAATAGAACAGGTGGATAGAGTTACATTTATGTAGGTCAGAAAATCACGACGAATAAAAAGAACGTAACGAAAGCGGAAATAACGAAGAGAATATCACTGTCGTGGGTTGCGTTTGGAAAATTAAGCGGGGTATTCCGGAAAGAACAAATACCGATTAATTTGAAAAGGAAATTGTATAACGAATGTGTGTACTTCCGGTCCTGACATGCAGTTCGGAAACGTGGCCATTCACAAAAACTGGTATAAAAAGGATCAGAAAAACCCAAACTGCGTATGAAAGGGAAATGCTTAAGGCAGTTGAATCGTATTCGTAATATATGGATACGCAAAGGGCTAGACGACTTAGTGAAACAGATGTCCAGAATGAAACGGAGTTGGGCTGGTCACATAGCTAGAAGAAGCGATAATAGATGGTCGAAGCGTGTCCGGCACAATGGTGGCCAATAGGCAAAAAAACAGAAATCAAGGAAGACCAATGACGCGTTGGCAGGATGATATAGTAAAGGTACCTGGAAAGAACTGGATGAGGGGAATGCACAGAATAGAAGTGGATGGAAGATGTTGGGGAAAGCCTTCATCCAGGAGTGGATTGACAAAGGCATACGTGATCGTGATCGTATATGTATATAAGTAATAAAATTGAATATTAAAAATTAATAGAGGTGAACGTGCTATATATATATATATGTAATGTACTTCTGTTTGTTGACTGAAGATGAGATACTATTCCCCCCGAAAAACGTTCTCGGCATATTTTATTTAATATTCAATCTGATATTAATATATAGTTTTATTAAATAGAAAAAGGGTTGTTGGTATCTTCGTCAGAACCATCATTGAAAGTACAATCGGAAACAAATAGGAAAGAAGGAACCTACGAAATCGCACCACAAAACGGATTCGCGGAAGTTGGAGTGGTTGGTTAATTTTGTTTTAAACTTATTCGAGCTCATAGGTTTCTTCATATTGTAAATAAATTGTGTATATACAATAAATTTTAATAAAACATATAAAACCACAAACACAATTAGTTAATGTAAAATATTAAGTTTCGGGAAACCATAATCACAGCATCTAATTACGATTAAAAACTGGAAAAAGAAAACCGTACTACAAGGACGTGAAAACCTTTCGTTGCGGAAAAACTACATCAACAAGTAGAAGGAAATGGAAAATATTTACGAAAATTCGCATTTAACCGTAGAGGAGGAAAAAGTAGTTCTACCCTGAACACACAATTGTCATTAATATGAAACGCGTTTTTCTGTTCCGACTTGATAATAGAAATAATAAGAAATTCGCAAGTGTGCCCGGTCGGGCTAAGAATTTTCACACAAATTCGGCAAGATTTTTAAAACTTTATTACGAAAAGTACTAAGTCCTTGTTTTTTCTTTACAGTCCGAAAGATGGTTATTTCTGTTAATATACTTATAGGCGTCAGGCGAAAGCTTTCAACATACTTGACTATGCACAGCAAGCCACTAGAATTCAGCCTCCGTGGGTAATGTTGAACAATTACGGCCATGGTTGTCTGTGCATAACCTTTTTCTCAATTAAATATTATGTATCCTTCATTAGTTGGCAGTATTCTTATATTAAATGATTGGTGGCTAAATGGCTTGATAGTTAACTAGAGCCGGGCCATAAAAAAAAAAAAAAAAAAAAAAATACTTATAGGCGTCCTAATTTGCGATTTTTTGGAACGGTCATCATCAGTTTTCACTGATTGATAAACGCATAAGAATAATTCAGTAATTTTTTTGTAATGTATATGTATTTTTTTAATTTCGATGATTCGTTCACTGCGGACATATTAAGTCGGACGCGTTCATTCTTTCGACCTAAATCGGGTGAGCTAATAACATTAAGTTTACCTATAAACTATAGTGCCGTAGGCACAAGGAAACACCTTGACGTGCATACAAAGACGGAATGGCATGTGCACCGAAAGAAAGAAGTACAACCGAATTCTGTTATATAATCGATGGAACCGTACTGAAATATATACCGTTTATTTCGCTACGAGCACGTTTTGAAATTAAAAAACACCATCATTTTACTGATTGTGAGACGCGTTTTCGAACACCGGCGCAATACGATAAAAATCATTACGTAAGGTGTTTCTTTAATATAATTACGTCATTTCAGCGTACTGACTAAACATACAGTGAACTACGTAGAACGTCGACTCTCCATATATACATTTCTAGAGCTTTACAGAATTTTATCGGGACCTCCGACGTTACGGATCGAAAAAGTACCATTTAGAAAGTAGCCCCCGTAACGTAATTTTTATCGGCCGAGAAAATTGTAAATATACGCTGAATGAAGTATGGCCCTGCTACGTCGAAGAACGTGGCCATCGCATATGGATGGACATCTTCGTGAAACAATTAGCGGCTTATATTATTATTGGCGAGTTATTCTTGCTCGTCTTTTAATAGCGCATGGCCACAAGCATTTCTCGACGCTGAAGCTAAACGCAACCGTCATGTTGTAAACTTTTTTACATAAATAGTGTACAAAGGTGAATTTTTTTTTTTTTTTTGCATAGTATCGAAACAGGGCTGTCCATCGCATTGGCACAGACGAGAACCGTTCGTAATTACACGAAAAAAAAAAAAAAAAAAAGTATTTCACTTAGAAATGAAACCGGTTATCAGTACTCAGCGACGCCGAATTAGGGCTGTCTAGGCGGTATCCGATGCTATTAATTACCGGAAATAAAAACGAATTACTCCGCCTTAATGGAGCTTGCCTTTAAGCGACTTTCAGCGTTGACGATTTTGGAATTATTCGTGAAACACTTTTTTTCTCCGAGTTCCATTTATCCATGATCCGCTCAAAGCTAAGTTGTTGTTCCCTCTATGCTTTATATCCATTTCCGGATCATCGCAAAAGCTCCGCGCGCAGATAATTCTTTTTTGATTTCGGTACTCTTTTTCTTCTTGAAATCATCTATCAGCATAAAACCAACTAACAAGCAGCTCTTCGGCAGAGGGAGTTTCTCGTAAAATTTTTTTCCCCTTGAAATGTGTAGACCCCCTCTCGCACAAGTTTTACAGGTCATTCCCACGCTACATTTAATTCTTCAATACCGCGAGTACTTTTCTGCTAGTAAAGTACTATCGAACGCTCCGACAACGGCCCGTGCCTCTTTTAAATAAGCCACGTGCGCTGTAATGACCTCAGCAGGTAACATAGCGGGTGGAAACTGTTGCACTTCTATAAAAAAAAAATGAAAAAAAACCTAATCGTTTTTCCCCCTCTTCTTAAATCCGTTCTCCTGGCTAAGCGTATTTTTAAGGTGCCATCATCTTCTTCAGAACACTTTTCCACTGTTTTCTTTTTATTTTCACTACTTCTTAACCGCGATCTGTTTTTAGGGGTTTTCTTTCCTCATTATTTCTCTATTTTTCGACACTTTTCATTCGTACGTTCCGTTTAATTTCTCCATCGTGGCACATCTCAGACACCTAAATTCGTCGAATCGAAAGAAATTTTTATCGATCTGCTCGAAATTACCGCGGCAAACTTTGCGGCATTTCGAATAATTATCAGCTTTTAACCGCTTTCGCCGTTTTATTTTTCAAATCGAACTTACCGCTAACTTGGCAAATTTTACGTTATCTATTTATAGTTCATCCCATTCCGGCTATTACCTATAAAATATTGTTTTAACTACAATACTGTCCGAGTTTTCTAAGAATTCCGTTTCATTTCAACCAATAAAAAGTAAGATACGAAAATACGTCTATTTTCCACTCTTCTGTTCGAATTTCCGCGTTGGAGCCGAGAAGGCTTTTCCGATTGATCCATTCGCTCAAGAGCTCGGCTAACGCACATACATATATTTCTCTTTTTTATTTCATGCTTCTGTGTAGATTATTTAACCGGGGTTATAACATTATTCTCTTTGTCAGTTTTGTCGAAGTTTCATCGCTCCAATGTTTTTCCTACTATTAGTGTACTTTACAAATGGTCAAATTTGTCGCCTTAGCTTTTTATATTTAGCGCTGGCGAATAGGCTCGTTTAATATTACTGCAACTTTTTCGGAAATGTTGCAGTCACTCTAGACATGATTACGACACGATGAAAGGACAAAAACATTAAGAATACTTGAATTTGATCAGGTGTTATTTCCGACATTAAAAGAACACTTGAAAAAGAAGAAGGGATCTAAAAAACGCACGTCAACGATTACCCCCCGCTATAGTCGGTTATGTTGAAGCTGCGGCTAATTTCATTTAGCTAATCCGTCTGCAATCAGGTTTATCATAGCTTCAGTGGCGAGTAAATTGACGAAGTTCTTACGAAAAAACTCTTTCAACGAAACTCCGAAGAAAATGATTTTAAAAGAAAAAGTGTCGAAAGAATACCACAACTTTTTTTTCTTCCGTGCATTTCAGTTGTTTGTTTTTTTTTTGTTTATTTTTCATCGGTAGCTGACGGTGCTACAGTTGAAAACGGTTTTGATAGCTTTCGATCGACTTCGTGCATTAATCTCAGCTTCCGCTTTAGCAGAGTACACAGCAGAAGGAAGAGAAGAAATTCAATAATGAGAGCGGTCGCGGCGACTGTGCAACTTTTAATCACGTTTGAAGTTTGAGCGTGTGGGGGGCGCCGCCATGAATTCGGTGTAATGACATGGAAAATAGCCGGCAGCGGAATCGAGCATCGTGTTTTATTATGTTTTCTGGTACATGCGACATGGTGCCGTGCGCGCTGGCTACATGCGCTTTTCTGTATGGCGGTTTTTCATCGGTTAATATTTATTATCGCGGCCGCTGCCGAGGAAGAAGTTAATTGTGAGAAAAATTCCCGCAATTGTTACGGGAAAAACACATAAATAAATTCTATTGTGGCCGATATCTAAGAGGGCCCCCCGGTCGTTCTTTTAACCTTCACTTGCCTACGGTTAAATGGTTCTTGTCATAATCTATTGTTACCTTACTTCTCGACATTCCGACCCGGAGCTCGTCCGAGCCTCTACGAAACACGCGTACAACAATTTCTGCGCATAAAATTCGTCACCTAACCTTCTGTTGTCATTTCAAGTTCGCCGTTGCAATTTCCTTCTGCTAGCCGGAAAAGCGAGTACACACCTTCAGGCTCGTCAATTTCACTGTTAGCGCTGTTCGTGATGACGGATCCCGGCGAGAGAAGGGAAAACACTTACATAAACGAGGCATTTCGGCAGCCGTTCTGCATTAAATGTAGAATAAAAGACCCGTTCGTTTCGTTGTTTTTAAATTAACACGAAAAACAAAAAAAAAAACTAAAAATCGCTCTCTGCGATGATAGATTATCATCGTACTGATTTCCGTCTCTACGCTCGATCAAAATGCTTATTTTGTAGATTCACTCGGTGGTACGAGCGGAACTGTCGTGTCTTTAAAAAAGCGGCGAGACCAGTGTGAACATTTGAATGAAAACTAACAAGTCAAAATTGGTAACTAGAACGAAGCGAAAGATCAGAGTCGCCTGCAGGCTTTGTCAGTATAATGAAAGCGAACGGGAATAATACGCTGAAAATAAACGACACGCGAGACAATTATTACCGATTAACCGTCGTATTTGTCATTTTGAAGAACGAGATTAATCACTAAAACGTCACAGTCTTGAATGATAGCACACTGAATTAGGCCGTGTCCGGAAAGCTGCGGCTAGGGAAATTATTTTTAAAAATGCGTGAGCTTTTTCGTTTTCTTTTTTCTTTTAAACACAGCCGCTGCTCGATTAGAGACGAACTTCTTCGGTTTTTTTTACGGTGGTTTTTGGAATAGCTCTTCGTAAAAATCGAAAATTCGACTGATCGCGAAACAGTTTAATTTAAGCGTATTTTCTTAAGTTTTTTTTTTTTTTTTCTTTCAACGAGGATAGCTATTATAGCCGAAAAAATGTGAAAAAGGACAAAATAAAGTTTTTATTTTTAAACGTGTAAAAGCTATAGGGAATAAAAATAATTCGAGGGCGGGAATAATAATTGGAAAAGAGAACGAAATGTGAGAATGTAAGAAACAAGGAGCACACCGAGTTCTAGTAGAGAAGAATAGAAGGACGATTGAGTTTTACCTAAAGTTTCACTCATTAGTTCTCCGCTCTGCGGATGTGCAACTTATAAAAACCATAGAGCCTCGATGGATTTTTGACTTAACTTTCACGATTACTTATTCCGATTTTTCTTCCTTATTTTCTTTTTTCGTTTGAAAATACACCCCCGCCCCCCTTAGTGTACGGAAGAATATTTTGCCGGACTCTTTTCACTTTTGGCAGACTAGCTGCATGCCCACATGTTCCATCATCTACTTCGCATCGACGAGCTTAATTCTGTAGGCCATCTTCGGATACTTTTAACGTTGGCGACACCATGCGGCCTCGTTAGTTTCCATACAGAATACGATATTTGCGCTGATCTTTTCCTTCACGGTTGACCGGCTGGAAGGACAAAAACCTTTCCGGAATTTCCGTAACGGCCCGTTTTCCCGCTTAAATATTGAAAACGCGTCCCATTGTAATTTTTCACAGGGATCCGGAGCCGTTTTTAATTAATCCTTTCTGTTGTATTTGTTATTTGTTTACATCTGGTGCGTCTGTAGTAGTTGCGTCGGTGTTGCAAAGGTGCACTCGTTTCCCCTTGGCTGGTTGTTAGAGAAAATTATAAAAATTTATTGCGCGCAACTGGAACCGAAATCCAGTTTCCGAAAATGTTGCTAGTAAAAATGGTAGATCTTGCTAAAATTGGATTTTTATAGTCCGATCATTGAAGCGAAGGTTTCGACATCCTTTGCGCGAATCTTACTGTCTGTAGTGATTTACGTAATTGAGTGAATTACAGGAAAAGAAAAAAAAAACTGAAAAACAGAATCGGTCATTTCCACCGATTCGTTACTTATTTTCTCCGGCTAAGTAATAATAGTTCATTTGAAAGTGGCCAAATGGTTTAGATGCCGAATCAAAAAGAAAAAAAAAATCATTCAAAATCTCTGTGTAACGAACCGTAATATTCCGTTATGATACACAGCCACATAATATTCGAAGTCGAATATACCGAAGAAGTAATTTGGGTTTGAAGGCGGATCATTCTGAAAGAGGAAAAGAATTGCATTGATTTGCAGACTTTCTTGGATGAAAAAAACCACAATATCGTACACCTTACTAACTCAAGATTGTAACCGTTTTCCGATGAAAACAAAATTTAAACGTATATATATTTGGTAGCGAATCGAGGTACTTAAATCTTTTCGCTACCTTCGATCTTACAAAAATCCAATAAAATATAAATATTATATATATATTAGGAAGTTTGATTTTAAATGTGGAGATTTACTGCCTTACTATGTTGTTTAAATTTTCTATTGGTTTTTGTTTTATTCAAAACGCTTTTAAAAACGATTTCAGTGGAAAGAGATGTTTTCATATCAGGAGGAATAATAATTGCTGCATTTTATTATTATCTATTATTTTTCTATTGAAAAAGTATGTCGCTCTATAAATGAGATTTTCCGATGTGAAATACAATTCACGTGCGAGACAAGACAACATATCGAGAAGGAGAAAAAATAAATAGTTTCGACACGATACAATAAAAACTAACGTCCGAAATAATATTTCCCTGTGACCTATCGGAATGTGTAATTTCTTTTTAGAACGACGACGGAAAGAGGGGCAGCCGGGTGGAGGAAGGAAGCATAAAAAATTATCGACAGGAATAATTCGCTGTTCATCTAGGAGGCCGCTAGATATTCGTCGCTTTAGCGCGTTTGCCTTACAATTTGGAGTAGTGCTGTCGACGACACATACGTGGATGTGTCACCGTCGACCGAGAACAATCAGATTTTTTTGCCGGATCGCTGCATGCCTCATGTAGGCGGAAAATCGTAAAAGCGAAAGAAATCCAGGTCACCGGTGGTTGAGCAGAGAATTGGCCGAGGACGAGGTTGGGAATGCAGATCGTCTGTTTCGTGTTTGGAACAATGGACAGACGAAAAAGCATCTAGTCCGAAGAGCGCTGGACAGACAAGGTGGCCTCTTGTGTGCTCCAGCAACGCCGAATAGATCGCGGCCAGAAGTTTTTGTGCGGATGAGTGCGCGGGTAATTAAAATAAAAGGACGAAAGAAGGTGTGTGCTGGGTTCGAAAACAAGGTGATTTTTAATTTCTGGCGACACCGATATCGCCGATACACTCAATTACTCGAACTCTATTGTACCGGTGAGAAATAATTCGCACGACGCCTCTTAGCAGCCGTGCAGCCGGCAAACTGTACGTGTTCGCACGGCTAGTATCGCTGAAACTGTCGCTCTGTTCTCTATATTGCCAGCTCGAAATGCCTAATTAAATAATTACGCCTCGCCTCAATTGTACTGCATCAATTCGCCAATACTCTTCGAAAGTCAGGGCTCCGGACGATTTTTATACAGTATGCAGACGGGAACTGAGCAAACACAAATACAGTACATCGATTCAGTGCGACATAATTAAAATGAAATATCAACAATGAATGATGAAATTGCCAATTGCGAATTGCGAATTGCGAATTGTGCGAGCTCTAAAGTTCTGGAACCGCGGTAAAAAATCGCGCAATCGTTTCCCCGAGAATTAGTTTTAAGACTTTTTTCTTTTTTAAAAGGGAATCGCGACAATTATCTAGAACAATTTTGAAAGATTCATTTTAATTCGACTTCTCTTCCTCACGTTATTTTTTTTTTCCGGTTCTTGTTACGAACCGCATTCTCATTTCCTCCTCTGAAATTCATCTCCTTTCCTACTACATGCTGTCGTCCTTTTAATTCTTCTTTGATTAATCGCATCTTGAACATATTGTGGTGCCTACTTCCTTTCTGGTGAAATCTCCCCTTCCCTTTTCGTTTACTTCCTTGATTTTCATTTTTCGAGTGCATTCTCAACAATTGACTTACGTTGATCCTCCATTATCGTTGTTTTTATGATAAACAGATTGTTCGGCTTCTTCTTTAAAAACCAGAGATATATAAGAATTTTCTCATCTCTGAGGTCCATATTTCGACTACTCTTGCTAAAAAATAACACACGTCTCTTCTCTCATCATTCGCAGACGCGCGGTGTCATCGTTTTATGCCTATTCCGTTTTTCACTCTTTCTGTTTTGTCTAATACAAATGACGCTCTTAACGGAACTCCAAGTTTATCTCTTACGATGTCGAAATTTTCGTCCTATATGTGGTATATTTTTAGGAAATTGAGCCAGGATAATAAAGATCTAAACATAAATGGAAAAAGAATTTCCAATTTGAGGTGTGTGAATGATTCAGTCGTCAAACACTTTGTAACAGCTAATGTTAACAGAATTAGACGATTTTGGGAAAATGTCGGGTTCTTCATAAATATCAAAAAACAACAAAAAAACAAAAATATTTATTGAAGAAATGAAAATATTTACAAAAAATCTAAACGCTAATCAAACGTAAAAAAAAATAAATACGAAAAGGATATACAAAAGTAGTAAACGTATATCTAGGTCAACAAAATTATCCTTCGAAAAGCCTATTGAGTAAACAGTAGAATAACGAAAGTGTTGTTGGTCGCTTAAAAATATGTTTAAAGGCCCGTCGTTTTAAACAATTACCACAAGAGCTTAATTTTCAGCATACCTCTCAAAACACAACAAACGTCCCGTAATAAATATTGACAAAAAAATAATAAATTTCCACTCAAACTGATAAAACAAAAATTCGAAAACAATACAAACGCAATAAGATAGATAAAAGTGGGCTTCGGCTGCTTACGTAGTAAAATGAATGATGGACCTATTTCTTTCACATTATAAAAGAATGCAGGGCTGACCTTGTCAAGGGATGATTTTCATAATTTCTCGTCTATTAAGACATTTTTAAATAAAGCAGCTCCAGATAAAATCGAATGGGAGAAAGGTTGCAGCTTTGCTCACTGTATGCTGAGAGAATTTAATATTTAGCTTCTTTTTTTTTTTTTAAGTAATTTAATTAGGTTTATAATTTAACAATTTTCCTAATAAAGGTTTGTTATTCATTTTGCCGAATTTCAGTGAAATATGCTATTCTTATTTTTTTTTTTTTTTTAGCATTTGTGGAAAAAAATAAAGGCTGTTTTTAGTTTTAATTTCGATTTGCAAAAGGTAACAAAAAAAAAAAAAACAAACAAACATTACATGGCTTCTTCGTATGTCAGGGGGGACGAAATCTCGTTTTTGTGTCAAGCTTATAAGCAGTTTATTTCATTTGCGAGAATCACAACTGAAATCTCCGTAAGAATTAAAAAGGAAGAAATTAGTATCCGGCAAAGTACCGAGTCCCCCTCTAAATACGCACTTTTAAATATACCCGTGTTATACGTAATATTCGTGTATTACTCGTTTATAATTAATTATAGGAGGACTACTTTTAAATTGTGCGGCATTTGTGACAATTTTTATGAAGTGTCTCGACCATTATCTAAGGAAGTAAAATTAAAACGAGTGTCGTCGATCTTACAGCAGAGTTTGTTTTTTGCAGGCCAACTTTCGGCCGTACCATTTCTAGAAATGTTCGATTCGAACGTAACCGCCTGTGTTACGAACAGAATTTGTTTTATTTCGTATTTGGTCTTTTGTGTAATATCGAAAGGTGCGCATAATTTTACACGTGTTAAAGATTGCTTATCGGCGGAAGAAAAATGTACATTTCCCGTCCGTTTTGGCGTGAGTGTCGGATAATTTCGATGACTTTTTTTTATCGCAGCATGTTTACAGGTTAATTTCGGGCGCGGGCAACGAGCTAAGGGGTTTATGTTGTTGGTGGCTCGAGTAGCAGGTAGTCTTGAATTTATGTAAACACAGTTAGCAATGGCTATAGTGGAGGCATGTGGAGCGCGGTTAAACTGGTTGTTGTGTTATGTGGGTGAGCGTGCAGTGGCGGGACTTGAGCCGGTCGTGCTATAAATATTTATCGAATAATTCAAGCGGCCAATATTGAAAGCTCGGAGGATGAGATGATCATGGTAATTTCTTCTTTTTACCGAAATAATATTTCGCGTCTTCTTGCTCGCAGCCGCTTCAATTATTCTCGCCGGAGTCCTAAATCCGGTAGCCGGCGGATAGCAGCGCACATTTCTGTTCACATTCGACCGGATTATGCGACAATTTATGGATAGTGGTGCGCTCTTAACATCTTGTTTACGGTATTCTGCTCAGTCGTCATTTTTATTATTCCACTTCTCTCCGTCCAGCAGCGGCAATAATCTCGAATAAATTACACGTCGCAACGGCTACCGGACTTGTTCTCAAAGGCGCGCGCCGGACATATTTATTCGATAAAAAACACCTCATTAACGGACATTTGTTATCGGCGCGAACAATAAATATATGCTTAATCGCTGGCTGCGAGGGCCCCGGCCGAATTCGGAAGAATAGAAATAGAGGAGCGGCCGAGATAGGTAGTGTGTTTTGCCGGTCCTGCAGCAGAGGCCCATTCCGCTTCCACGGTGAATAATTAAGACCGCTACGTGCGTCGCTGCGGCTACATAAATTACGTAATAAGCGACAGCGGCGAATCTTTTGATGACGAATTTTCGAGATTTTTCACAAGTCGCTTCAGCTGCGCTGACCAGTTCATTCACTCGTGTTCGTTTCCAGATAGATCCGTTCAATTTCTCAGTTTAGAAAAGTTCCCCCTCCCAATAGCTTTCTGCTAGTTAGTATTTCCCGCGGGCTGCTTCTAATTCGAGCTGAGAAGTGTTTGACACGATCGGAAAGGAGCGATTAAAAATTGATTTCCGGCACGCCGTATCTAACGTTCTATATTTGACCATTTACAGTTCCAATTTAATAACGCGGCTACTTTTAATATGTTTTATTTTATTCTATTTTATTTAATTAATCAAATTTGTTTTTACTACTGCTATTATATAAATAATTTCTCGTTCATTCCCGAAAATTTAAACGTTAAAAAAATTAATACGTAAATACGTAGTCGATCCAGTTTTTTTTTTTTTTTGGATAAAATCGATGCTTCCTTTGTGTTCACATCGACTATTTTTGCTTCCTTTCTATCTACACTATATGAATGAAAATTTCTTAAGCCCGGCGAATTTAATCGTTTCTCCGAAATATCGATGTTTCGAAATGCGAAAGAGTATTATTTTTTCCGGTTAAAATCATGTCAAATGATACTCGGAACCCCCCTGGTCTGTGCCAAATTATTATTATTTTTTTTTTTTTGCGTTGAGACCTACTCGTATCATTTAAATTTCGTGTCCTATCGCGTCTCTTGCGGCTATTATAAATAAATTGTATATATCGCGATGCTAACCGATCGAAGGCTTTCAGCAGCGTAAAAAGTATATTCGGAAATTTAATCTTAAATTCACGGTCGCCGTGATAGATCTTTAATGGTGAAAAGTCTAGCAAGTAAGAGGAAAGTTGGCGTAATTTTCGTCCTAAAATCTTCTTTAAACTATTCGCTTCAAGGAAATTTTATTGCGCCCGAATGCGGACTCATTATTTCGACTTCCATTCCACATAGAGCGTTCGACTGCTCTTACCGTACAGGCAGGTAGAATATGTAAGGCAGTTCCAGAGCGCAGATCCGCTTCAAATACTCAATAACCTTCTGTACAGCGTCCGTCTTGTTTCCATTTTATATTTTAACTATTTCAAAATGCAACCTGAACATTTTCTTCCCGCTTAGGATAAGGGCAAATAATTTTACTCGTCCGAAAATTCAGCGGAGGCGGACGTTTATTTTCCAGAAAAATGAAATTTATCTTATCATCAATTCCGATGAAAACTGAAACAATCAAGTAGACTGCAAAACATTTTCTATTTCCATCATCTTCTACTTCTCGCTGCGTATCCATTTTCCCGTTATCCTTTCTCGCAGTGTCACTCGTACTATACTTTCAGGAGGACTTATGATTCTCTGTTTTGTTCCTTCTTCCGTAAGTGATGACCGTTTTTTTTGTGTATTTTTTACCGCTTTCATGTCCTCGCCGTTTTTCTAGTTCTAACACAGTCCCCTCCGAATCCACAGGCGATGGCGTTAAAACCCTTTATAATTCCCGACAATTCGGACAAAAACAAAAAATAACGAAAATAAACGGTTTCCGCTAAAAAAAAAAAAAAAAGCTATCGAACTAGATGCGGACCGATAAATTAAAAACAGGAAAGAAATTCGGTGTAGTATTCATTCCGCATGATGATTGTATGAGAATCAGTGTCAAGTCAACGATGGGCAAGTTTCCAGGGGTACTCTTCGGCCTTTTTTCTTTTACTCACATTTTATCGTCTAGTTTTTCCGCAGTATCGGTACACTGCAGTGTTTCCTTGTAGAGCGATATGTGTCGCATCGCAAAGAGGTCAGAATGTGAGTCGGCTTTTTGATCAGCGTCGTGATCAACACATAATCAATCATCACGGGTTGTCATACGATTCCGTGTTAGTCGCCGATGTCAACCATGAGCTGCATAGAAATTCTCATGGCGCACGTTACCGGGGCGCACCGGCGCAACAAGTTGCTCGTCATGCCGCTGATCCCGAATCACGTTTTATCAAAGATTATCAGGTTTTCCTGCGCGTGTTTCTCTATAATATGTGTTGACTTCTTTTGTTCTACAGCGCGCAGTTTATTATTATTATTATTATTAATAACATTATTATTATTAATATTATTAATATTATTACTAATAATTGTAATTTTTTATCGGGGGGGGGGGGGGGTTGGGAAAGATAATTCTTTTTAGTTTATATTAAAAATTTAAAGAAAATTTTGCCAATATATTTCAAAATAGTAGAAATAAAAAAATAAAGTGTGCAGTTAGGTGTCCGTTCGTCGGTGAAAATATATAGATGATGTTAAACATTAGAAATGCCTTCTCTGTATCAAACGAGATGGACTGAAAAAGTTTGCGAATATTTCTCGATGCGGTTTTCGCAAATGGAGCCGTATTATTATTCGCGAGGGTACAAGCGAATCGTCGTATAAGCTTTGGCGCAGCGGCTTATTGTTGGGCGCCTTCTGTTTCCCTCTAAATGAAATCTGAAAAATGTAATATTTTCCGATTCCGATAATTCTATTCGCATTCGAAGTTTTTTTAATTTTTCTTTTTTCTCAAATGAATATAAAAAAGCGCGCTATTCGATAGATCATCGCCATTATAATTAAATAGGTCGGGAAAATTAGTGTTTTTCGATAATTCATTTTTGGAAAAAAAAAAAACAATTCATCTCCGTATTTATTTAATTTAATGGATAATTAATAATTGACGGTTGTGGTCTCACTTCTTCTTCTGCTTCCGTCGTGTTGCTCGATTCCGAGCGTCGTGAATCATCCATGTTACAATGACCAAATGTAGTCTCACTACTGCAACGCAACTTTGCGCCAAAATGACATTGAAACAAGTATTTTTTATTTTATCATTTTTTTTTTTTTCTAATATAAAATAATATTATTTTATATATTTTATTTTGGGCGCGACGACTACAGAAATTACAGAAAGAGTTAGATGGAGAGACGATTAGAAATAGAGCTTAGGAAAGATTGAAGTACAGCAATTATATAGCTGGGGATGGGAAGAAAAGGACAAAGAAAGAATCATAAGGAGCAGGAAGACCTAGTGTTAAGATTTTGGAGTAGAAAGCAGAGCGCTCATCTTTCTAGCGATCGAAAATCATTATCGGCAGATCTCTTTTCTCCGTCACTTCGCTTCTCTTTCGATTGCGAAAAGTTCAATTATTATTACTTTTTTATTCTACGTTACAATGACTTTGAAATAATTCCGGCTAGCTGTTAAACCGTTCTAAATGTTATTTCGTTTGTTGCTAATAAGGTCATTTTAATTTTGCCCTTTTTTCAAAATATATTTTGTCCTTTATGATATTTCAACATTGTTTTTAAATGAACGAAACTGCAATGAATGAAATAAAATACGATGAAAATCGCAAGGACTGAATCCTTAAAACCGGTCTGTCAAAGTAGCATTAATGTCTTCGAATTACACCGAACACTATACAAATTGTTTTAAGAAATGAAGCATAAACGCTATAATATATTTTTCGTCTTATACGTGAAAGTGCGATGACGAAAAAATAAAACCTAAATCAATACAATAATAAAAAGAAGGAATAAAAAAAAAGGAATAAAATGGGAGAAATACAGGTTATTTTTTTTTTCTCTAGTCGATTTTTCATTGTTATCACACTGGATAAAGATTAATTTTATATAATGTGGTTCCAGCACAGTATTTAACCGATTTTCACATAGCACATATTTCGTTATTAAAAAGCTTGTAAGGTAAAAATCCTAATTATTAGCGAACCTTCTTACAGCAACCAAGTCAAAATGGGTAATTTTTTAAGCTATTCAAATGATTTTTGTCGCTCTTTTACACACCAATCGGAGCTAGGTAAATTTTTTACAAAAAATACGAGTCTAAAAATACGTTTTAATTATTATCTACCATGATACAATGCAACAGATTAGTATAAAGTTATTGTGATGATTTCAAAAAAGTGTATTTGTTGTGGAAAGTGCACAGTTAAAGAGGATGCAACGCGACCCCGATGGTATCAGCTTAACGATCGGAAAGAGTGGTAAACGTTGCTTGACAGAATATTTGAAAAACAGAATATTCCCTCGATACAAAGTGATACGCCGTGTGTTTAATTTGTCCCCCCATTACTGTATTATTTATTAATAGATTGTTGAAAAAATTTTAAAGTCCCTCCCAACAACCAACCTCTTTTTATCCATTACCTGATGTGATTTTTTTCGTTTTAAATAAAATTTTACTACAGAAAAGAGCCGTACGTGTTTAAAAGGTGCCATAAGACGCACATATTTTATAAACTGATGATGGGCGCGTGAAAATCTTCTTCTATCCTGCTCGCTCGTCGAAATAGGAAGATTAATGTCTGTATGTTTTTCGTTTGCAGTGTGTCGATGTTTCTCCGGCTGAGAACATGGGTTCACTGCATCTCTGGTTCGTCTGTTAATCCGATAGCTCCCCCGTTCGAATTCCAACAACGACAAGTGTATAACGAATTTTTCCGTAATAGCGTAGAAAATGAAGAAAATATTAAAGCTGTTTTCGGAACGATGGCTTTAATTGGCTACGACCGATATTGCGTTAAGGTGAGACTATGTTGCACAGATGACGGTTAAATAAATTCCCCGGCCGTAATAAACATGTAGGTCCGTCTGTGTTCATCCGATGATATCTGAGCGAAGGGAGCTGCTATAAATTATAATCCCCTTCTACGACGCAAGCAGTTAATGTTCTCGTAGAAACAAATCGGGTCGACACGAACATCAGAATCGGATGTGAATATAAGCTGATGATCATTATAAATCAATATAGGATGCCCTTGGTCGAAACATGTCGTCGCGCGCTTTTCGTTTTTTTTTGTCGACCAAGAACAAGCTCTGGCTAAGAAATCGAGATGGTACCGTCACTTTTTTGATTCGTGCAACAAACTAAATACACAGGTACGCGTGGAAAAACAGGAAAAAAAAGACCTCCGAGAAAAAAACGAACATGGTGCCGAATTTTAGGATGCCGAACATTGAAATAGATAAACGCTACGAATAAGAAATGTCAAAGAAATTATTTGACTATATTTACTCACCACCTCGTGTACAATATTCGCGCCTCTCCAGGCGTCCTATACGACGACATCGGCTATTTATTAGAATCGCTATTGTGTGAAAGTCATTTGCGATCGCTTAAAAATTGGCCTAGTATTATGAAAATATGATCATCCTCTCAAAAAACTCGTACAACCGAATTACAACTATTAGTACAGTTTAATAGCACCGCGTGCACATACGTTGTTATTGCTATTACTATAAAGCCCCCCCCCCCCCCAACAGCCAGGGAGGGGCAATGTGTTTCAGCGCCTCTAACTTACATGCAACTGACATCGCAGAATAAATACTTTATGTAAGATTTAAAATCGGTAGTATTCAGGAAAGGAAAAGAAAAAAAAAAAACCCTCTTCTTTATATACGAGTATGTAATTCTGAATTTTTGAAAAAAACGAAAACAAAAAATCGGGGAAAGGTTCGGCTAAAAAATGTTATATCTGATACTTGAAACAGAAAAAAAAAAAGTCAAGGATAACTCGGTGGTTTTTTCATCTCCTTTAAACTGATTTACGGTCAAGTCTTTTCATTGTATTAAATTTATGCGGTCGGAACAATAAGTTTGGCGCGCATCCGGAATTAGTTTTGATAAATGCGTGTTTTTAATTTTGCTAAATTTTTCTTCATTTCACGGTATTTCTCGTTATTGTCCGTTCGGAGGAGAAATAAAATCAAAGTTGCCTCCGCATCTAATTAAACTATTCCTCCGTCTATTTTTATTACATGCACACACGTATTACCGCCAGTTTTTCCGCCTTGCTCGGATCCTTAATGTAAAGAACAAACGCCAGCTGCCGCTACTGTGAGAAATTTTTTCTAATCTAATGCGTCCTAATTGCACTTGTAGAATATTTCTTCGAATAATTTTATCTCTTCGAATAATTTTATCTTTTCGAATAATTTTATCTTTTCGAATAATTTTATTTTTTCAAATAATTTCGTCTTTTCGAATAATTTCATCTTTTCGTATAATTTTATCTTTTCGAATAATTTCATCTTTTCGAAAAAGGGGGGAAAGAAACAAATTTCAAAATTGTAGTAATTAATAGCGACGATGATGATGATGATAAAAATGATATCGCTGCGGCTTCGAATTTGCATTTCAGATATGCTTAAATTACGAGTACTCGTCCATTTCGGTTAATTCTTCTCGAAGAAGAAAAATCGAAAATTGAAAAAAGCACCAACAGTTTTAAAACACTTCTGGACTTATTTTTCGTACTTTTTCCAACGGCAGCGCTGAAGTGCATTTTCATTTAAATTATAATGCAAGCGAAAGAGTCTAAAAGAAATAAAGAACGCCATTAAAATAGGGGAATAGAAAAGAAATCGGCCAGAAGCGTTAAAAAGAGAAAGTGCCGAAGAAGCATCGATAAAGTGGATTGAAGAAGAAGGCACGAAGAAGGAGGAAAAGCGGGATGTAGGAACGTGTATGTAAGGAAAAAGTGAGACGGGAGTTCGAGGTGCAGACTTTCGAATGTCCACGGTTGAGAGGAAAGAAAAAAAACAATATTTAAAAGTCCCTAGGAAATCTGCGAAACCGACGAAATTAATACTCTCGCCAGTTCGTATTATTCGCTAATGGCGAATTTTTCGTGATATTCGCGAAGTAAGATATTCGCGGGGAAAGAGTAAATTGTCAACGAGAGATCCCCCTGTATGATGAAGACAAGAACGTGAGAAGGTTTTTCATTCCGCGTATTTTTTCTTTCTTCATTCTCAGGCTGGTCAGCGTTGACGTTCGCACGTCGTCGTACAGAAAATACCTTAAAAGGACGTAGGCAAGGACAGAGCTGGAATTCGAGAAAGGATGAATGGTTGCCTAGTTAAACTTTAGTTCTCTTATTTGCTTTGTCTACGTGCATTAGGCGGTGTTTTAGGAGCGCAAAGTTTTCCTACGGTTTCCGCTGGTATTCGTAATGGTCTTTATTCGTTGAATCATCCGGCTAATATTTCAGCTGGACATCATCTACTTTCTCGGTGTGTGCACTGTTTACCTAAAAATGAGCGGTAACTATCTGCCGTCGGTTCGGTTCCTGTGCCCGAAAGTTCCTCTACCAAGTTCACGCTTGTCACATTACTTTCCGCGCCAATTTTTCAATATGCGGTCTGCATTTCTATTTTCGAGATATTTTTCGGTTTGGCTTTTTTTTACCGTTTCCGAGCTCCCTAATTTTGCCATCTGCGACGTGAGATGAAATTTTCTGTTTTTGGTTTTTACAGATGAAGCTTCTCCGACTGAAAGTATTATCTCCGTTTAAAGTTTACGCGTCTTTAGTTAAAAATTCGTTAACATCGCGGATTCTTCGGACATTGTCTTGCTTAGGAAATTATATCGGAATACATTACGAAAATAGAGCATCGACGTTCTTCCGGGGTAGGTCGGGGGGTTTGGGATCGGAGCAAACGACAGATAATTACGAAGAGACGTTATTAGGCAGAGGACCGTTTTAATCGGGCGTTTGATTATGATATCGGAACGCGGCGCCGGACCAACTGTGCCGCTACATAAGCGAGAAGGATATTTTTCGTCGTTCGTTATAATCTGGTTTCGGGACGCAGAATGCGGGCTGTTTGAGTTGTTGTAATTTTTTCATCGGTAACGTTTTCATACGGGAGAGAAAGCGAACGACCGAAGACAGGGTGGAGGGGGATTAGTGTCGAGTGTTCTGTGTTCGGTCCGAGTGTTTACGCTTTTTTCCGATATTCGCCCGTGTTCCGATAATGGTAATTATTTCAAAAGCTGGAACCCGTTAGTCGAACGAGCGCTGCGATCGCTGTCGATAATTCTCGAGAACGAGCCGGAATACACACTGCTAGCTGCGGAAAAAAAGGAAAATAACACTGGTGGCAAACTGGCAAATTAAACGAGCGACGGTTGGCAATGGTGCCGGTGTGCTCCCGTCAGAAGGTCTGGCGAGTGCCGTGGGAATAGATCTAGAGGCGGATTATCGGGTCGCGAATCTGCCAGACTCCGATGATGCTCCGCTAGATGTCCGGCTCTACAGGAACCAGTCGTTATAATGGTTCACTTTTGCAGATGGCCAGGCACGTTTCCCGGCTACTTACCGATAGAAGCTGACTGCGGCCAAACGGCTCTTCAATCGTAATAAACAGTTGTCTATGATTAGTGTTTCCGTTATCTCGATGTTTATTTACTTATGACATCTTCACTTTTACCCGCTGCTGCTGCTGCTGCTGCCGTCGCTGCCTCATCTACGCTGCGTACACCTATGAGATGCCAAGTGCGAGCAGCAAAGAGAACGTTCGTACGTGTAGAAAATATTATGTAAAGTTAATTTTACCGTCTAAATAGAACTCATCCTTTAATGTCAACAAACTGGTTCTCGGTAGAGCGATAGTGAACGAGAGAAGGCGCAAGATAAATCTGAGCAGCGAAAGGAAAAAGAGGGCCAATGTATCACGATGGGCGAACACGGGCCTCTGCAGCGGTATAGATTCGTCATTAAATATGTGCAGCCTAGCCGGTGCATTCGGTAAGAATAATCGTTTTATTTGTTCACCATTGCCAGTCTCCTCTGCTTCGCAAGCAGCTTACTTAATAAATGAGCTAACATCTCGCAGCATTAGCAGCAGACAAATGCCATCTGCTTCGTTCGGCCCAGCTTCCGGGGCCACCATTCCGATAAGTGAACGCGCGCTCCGTCTACTGCGAGAGGGCCAGTAATTTGATTAAAAATTACGCTAGAGACACCTTCGCCACCGCCGCCGTGCTCGCGTACCTGGACATCCCGTCGACGTCTCTAATTAGTACGTTCTCGCAACTGACAACAGCGACGATGAGATATGCGAGTTATATTTCACACGACCCTCCGCTGATAAACGGCCTGCTGCCTAGCTTTTTCTGTTTTAGCCGGTAATCGAGGTTATTTATTATTTGTTTGCCATCGAGAAGACAAATTCCCCCCCCCCGTTATCCCCTCTTCCGAGAGCAAGTTGCCGTTTCAATTTCGACCGCGCTGCAATGGCTGCTCGTCCGAGAGCAAGCGAAATGATCCGAATTATCAAGGTCGAACGAAACATAAAGCAAAAGCGAACTATTCGCAAAGTTTCTCGCAGGTACCGTAAAGGTTCGAAGGAAGCAGAATTAAGGGAGCACATGCGGCCCCGTGTAACAGACAGCACGGCGCCTTTTTGCCTATCGCGTTATTTTTTGGCGCTTGAAAGGATACCGTTCGACACCAGGCAATCGTCCTCATTCGGGAGGATACCAACACGTGGGCAATTGTTACGCGTCCCTCTCGTGTTGGACTCGTGCTGGTGTATCTTATATTAGTATCTTTCCTCTAGTTAACGAATATTTATTCATGTCCGACACGATTTTTAACTTATTTTCTTTTCCGATACGACATATTTTCTATAGATTGCGATATGTATTTAAAATCGTTAAAAACGCATTCGATTCGCGCGCCAAAATAAATTTCTAAACATAATTTCTGATAACGAAATTCTATCATTAATAACAAACTCTAGAAGTTGTACTTATTACAGGAAAAAATAAAAATAAATGAAAATAAAAAAAAAAAAAACCATTGGATTTTTACGAATTTCATAAAGCTAAGAAAGTGACCGGATATAGCGGCATTAAATGTATTATTATTATTAGCCGTGAAGATTTACAATAATTACTAATACTTAATCTATTTTACGTTATATGTATATAAATTACTTATAATTATTATTAAGCCCTGATTCAAACGGGCCCATTCAAGCCGGTCCCAAGATGGCAATGTTCCTTTTTTATGCGTTTTAATGATATCATCCTCCCATCTTAATTTTTGACTACCGTATTTTCTTTTATTATAAATATACTAATCTGTTATTATTTTTGTCCATTTATCATTTTTGGCTCTAGCTATGTGTCCGGGCAGTAGAGTAAAAGAGATGGTTTTGGCGCAAAATCGATGGGGTAATATCTGCGGCGATAGGGATACGCGATAACAAGCACCATACCACCAAGCCGTAGTTATGTGAGCAACGTTATTATTTTTTAACTTTCCTACGGCCCCGATGTATCCTAGTCACCCCCATCAACCTTCTGCACCTCTAGACAGCCCGACTATACCACTCAGGGACCGGACGACATTGAAATCCTTATCAGCAGCAAGCTACAAATCTTTTATTACGCAATGGCTCATTTACCACCACTCATTCCCGCCGGATGACGTATCCTTTGCGGTCGCTTACTTCCTTTCCAAGCGCTAGTGCACCACCCGTTTCGTGTAATTGAAAGATAAATAGTAAACTAATCGAGTACTGTAAACGTCAGTATATTTAGATGTTTGTAATAGACTTGGGTAAGAACTTTAACAGAGGAGATACTAAAACTAGAGCACTTATAAGCATATTCGTTCTAGCAACGGCAGTTGCATGCTACCTATCTGACAGTTTTCCATTAGTATGTATCAATCTATCATTCATAGTTCGCATTATGCCAGATACCCAATTCTTTTAACTTCTATTGCTCGAACGTTTCTTCACTCACAACTTTTCGTTTTTCAATTTTATCAAGCCATAGTCTGGCTGATATAATATCGTTCCGCAGCTTGTCTTCCTTGAGCTTCTTCACAGATTGTCTTCCTGCAAAATATAACTCGAGCTTACAGTAGTTTCAAATTTTTTTCTGCAAGTCAGGGATCGTCTCCTGTATGATAGTACGATCAACTGCCGTATGATGAGCGGCCTCATCAGCGATAACATTTTGTAGTTTCCCTTCTAGCATCTCCGCCGCCAACTGTTTTTCCAGCTTAGCAATTAAATCACCACGCTGAGAAAGAACCGCATCCTTAGCGGGAAGGGACTTGTTTGAGGCTTTTAATTCTTTGATCGCTGTGTCTACCTGAACTACGATAGCTATTCATTGAAGTTGTGTCGTCTTGCAGTTTCTTTGAGTTTATTTCTTTCTACAACCCACAAGTTACTCTCTTCTCATCGTGCAGTCTCCATCATTTGCAAACGTGCTCCAAGTTTATTTCTCTCGATAATTCGCGAGTCTGCCTTGCTGCGCAGTTTCCAGTGCTTGCCGCTCAATATCCTTTTTAATTTCCTCGGTAGCTCCATTGTGCCGACGCTTTATAATAGCATCCCTCGGATCAATCGCTTTTGCTACATTTACTAGACGTTTGCCTACGAAGCTTACACATAACCCGTCTGCAGATTGATTTGATCTTCTAGCACCTCCCTAATAACACGACCTTTCATGCTCGCAGCAGAAAGCGCTTCATGCAACCGTTTCCCAGTTACCACCTCATCTTCCATCGCCTCGGCTTCAGTCGCCGCAGTACCGATATGTAATAAACGTTTTCCTCGGAACTACCGTCGGAGTCCAATTCGAACAAAGCGGGACCAGTTGGCTTCACGAGACTGGTTACATCACCCTCGGGCAAATACTTTTCACTCTTATCTAACGGCACCACACGCGCGTTCTACCACAGGAATGCCTTTGCGAACCAGGTCCGAACAATACAAACACTCGAACTTTATTTCTATAATACGGTCGTTACAGGGTCTCACGGCGCCAATAGCTAAATTTTGTCATTTCCATCCCCAGCTCACATGGGAACTGTTTGGGGGTAGTCCTCCAGGTACTCGCAATTAAAACATATCCTATATATATGAGGTGTCATTATTCTGTAGGCTAGATCTGATATGGATTGTGGGAACTAATCATGCAATGATCTACCGCACATCTACCGAGTCTAGAGCCTCACTACTAGTACAGGCTTTGGTATTTGGTTCTTCGAAGTTTTGTAAAGGCGTTTGTTACATCGGGTTAGTTTCACTATAAGTGCTGCACAACGCTAATTTATTATGTTAATTACGCCATGCGATATAATCGAATCTATAGCCTATAATTGAAATTTCGCGTACTACGAGAGTAGCTCGCTGAAGAAGTTTAATCGAAAAGCCGAATTACATAAGTACGCTTAAACATTGAAAATAAAAATAAACGGAACAAGTACGTTCGGTAAATTGGCGGATAAATTAGAAAAACCGGTGGCGAAAGAAAAATAAGAAGAGTTTAGGCCTTGTCGTTCGAGCGCCGGGAAGCTGCGTGGAGCAACCGATCATCTGTTACATTACGCATGCGGCGCTGTACTGTTGGCGGCCCCGTGCGTTCTAGAAAGTCGGCGATTTGATTCGGAAAGGTCATTCATCTGGATCAATAGATGTTCGCCATCAACAAGAGTCGAACAGAAGCGGGGCATGCAGCATAACAGCCTGCTAACTATATTCACTCCCACATTTTCCGGGTAGTACAACTTACCGATCATGTTCGTAGATTATGTGTATCGGCCGCGATGGTATATTACCGTTCGGTTCTATCGTGCTCGATCGATTAACAACATCCGAATAAGAAGTTCAGCAGACGCAGAGGCTAAAGGCTGCTGTGCGTCCGAAAACTACCGGCTTTGGATCATCGGCTCCTCCACGATCTTCTTTCCCATTTGACTATCATCCGTGTTCGGATCTCGTTTCTCAATCGCTCACCCCTCCTGCACGTTGCCGACTAACTGGAAGATAACGCGAAACCTAATTACTTTCCGACCTCTATTATACTGCAGCCCATTTGCCGCTTCGGGTTATCATTTTTCATCAGCTGAGAACGCCTCTAACTGACAGTACGGAAAAATATTATAATAAGCAAACGCGACTCCCCTCCGACTGCCTACCGCTGCTCCGCCGCAGACGACGCTCAACTACCGTACTCACTTTTGGTATGTGCCCGGCCATCGTCCTCCTCGTCAGCCGCGCCGCTGATTAATACGCGCACCGTGTCCTTCTTCCATTATATTGGCTACTCTACAAATACGGCCGCTAGTGCCGACGAATAAATTAAACCGCCAGCTTGCGCGAACAGGTCACGTGACATCACGTGAAATACCGTGCTCGCTGGAAATTATAACGATCGAAAAATCGCATCGTCCGCTCCGGAACAATCCGGCTGCCGAGCATCAGCTACCGTGCGTGCATGCCGTGGTTTAGCCAGCGACGGCTGAACGGAGTGTGAAAAAAATAAGAAAACACTAGAGAAATACACTCCTCTCTATCGATGTTTCACACGGCGGCGAAACATTCGAATCTCATCAAATTGCCACCAGCTCTCGAATAAATCAAAGAAAGAAACACATTTATAAAAAGTCCGACTTATAATTGGCAGATGATCCGAAAAAAAAGGAAAAAAAAATATACAAAAATCATAAAAGAAAATAAAAAACGTCGACAATCTTTTAAATATAGTCTGCGCTGGTTGATTCGATTCTTGTCCGATTCTGCATTATTATGTTTTTACATCTTTGTGCGCTGATGGGGGAGCGTGGTGATGGTATTATTTCCAGACTTGTCCATTAAATAATCTACAAAAAAAAGGATAGGCCTGTTTAGAAATTTCTCCAAAAGTAAAAACATTTCGAAGAAGTGAACGCTGTATGTGAACCGTCATATGGCATTTATTGTAAGGAGAACAAAAATTGAAGAAATACCAACGTGTAAAAGTATAGAGACTTTCTCGCTTCAAATAAATACGACATCCACTTACCGCTATATATATCGCATCAGAATCACGCGTCGAAATATCCAGTACCTTTTTATTCACATCAAGTGTAAAATTACATTTAAAACGATGATAATAAAAAAGAAGATTCGGGGTTAGGCCGCATTTCGCACTTGCACCAACAAACAAACCAGGGCTGTGCGAAGAATAACACCGGCGCGCGCCAGGATATACAAGGAGGAAAATTCGGAAGCGGTCCCCGGAGTTGGCGCTTTTAAAAGGACCCTACATCTATCGCAGCTATCATCTGAGATGACGGTCTGAGTGAAAACGATCGCTGTCGCGACGACGCTACTCTAACGCTTCCTTTTGACGATGTGCTATTTTTGCCGACTGGCTGAAATCGGCGGCTGTTACATTGCGCGAGCAAATTAAACCAGTTCACTTATATTAGAGACCGTCGGCTATTGTTAGGAATGTATTTGCGAAAATGCCGTACACATTTGTCGCTTTCACGATAGATCACGTATAATGCGGCAGCGTAATGCTGAATGCAGACGGGTGACTGCGGCTTTTTGTTTCTCGTAGCGAAAACCGGTGAAATATCCCTAGTTCGATTCTTCGAGCGGTCGAATAGATGCGCGCTGCGAGGAAAATCGTATCGAAATAGAGAGATGAAAATCATCGCAACACGTATCAAATGAGTAATAATAATAATAATAATAATGATAATGATAGTAATGATAACGATGATGATGGTTGCGACAATAATACGATGATCATGACAATGACTGGAGAAATACCTGCGATGCTTCCGAATTCGCAGATGACTGCACGGTGCAGTGCTCCGCCTAAAATGGAGAAAAGAAAAAAAGACTGGCACACGGACCAGCGCTTCGACATGCTACCTGTATCGCCGCCGTATGCAGCAGCGAAACGCTGATTGCTTCATAGTTGCCGGCTTTTCCTCCTTTGGACCGCTTTTCAGTGCCGTCCATAAGACACGCGTGTCCCGCTTTCTTCGCTCAAACACCATTTCCCGTAATTTATAGTCCAACACTATTCCGCCGTTCTCGCCTTTTCCGATCGTCTCATGTTAATTCCTTTTTTCTACTATAGGCGTTCGTTTGAATAATAACCCCCTTTTCTTCTTCCACACACACACACACACACACAGGTTACGCATTAGAACCGTTTTATCCGTTCCGACCGGCATATCATTCAGCTCTATTTTCTCTTCTCGCCTACCCTTAATCATTTTAATCCATCAACCTCCTTCTTATTAGACTTTGAGTCGAATTTTTTCAGAGATATTTCTCGCATACAAACCAGCATTTCATTTGTAGTTTTTTTTTTTCATTAACTGTGCCACTTTTTACTGTAGTAAAGTGCGGTGAATTTTTAGCGCCCTAAACCTTACGCTGTTTTAGGCTCTAATTTTTTTAACGATGACAGCGCTAGTTCAGTCTTCTTTCGATTTTCCTAATTTCCTCGGCGTTCCAAATACCATTTCAGACCGGATGACAACTTCGTAATCACACGTACCACCTTCTATAATTTTTTTTCTCTTTTCTCTTTTTTTTCTTCTTTCTTTGGTTTTCTAATGTTTATAAAAAAAAAAAAAACAATAACCGAAATACATAAGACTTTTTCAATTTGCTTAATTTCGTCGGCTATGCAATGTGAATAATAAAAATTAACAATTAGAGACTCCGGCTGAGGAGAAGTCGCAAGGTACAACGGAGTTTAAAAAAATACATAAACAAAAACAAACAAAATATTTGATCTAAAGCGACCGTTTTAAACAGCTATTGTAAAATTTGATATTCAACATACTAACGAAAAACATTAAATATTATCCGAAGACTTAAACATAATTGGGCAAGTGTGTATATGGCATATAGTTAAGAATACCCGGCTTTTTCGCTTAGTAAACCATCCGTTTTTTTGTTTGTTCGGCGTACATTGTTAGTTGCGAAGCTCGACGGAAAGTAAATTCTATCCACTTTGCTGGCATTTCGAAATTTTGCCCATCTACGGCAGCTTATTGAATAGACATTTTCCTTCTCAATTATACAAAACTATATACAGTAGCGGGAAAAATGTGTGTGCTGTGGGATTTTGGGCGGGAAAAATCGCCCGGAATGCGATCGCCGTTTCGGACGACGCGCTAAAGGCTTTTCTCGGTGTGTGTAAGAGAACGGTAATGCGCCGAGACATAGAATGCGTGAACCAGTTTTGTTTTTTTTTTTTTAGCGAGCAAGTAACAACAGAGGAACCGATTATTCCGGAACCGAGGCATGCAGTGAACGGTAGTGGTTCCAGAAGAGGAATGCTAAAAGCGATCGGTTCTGCAAAGTCAATAGAGTGATGCGAACGTTAGAAAGATTGTCGCTTTTGTCCAAAACTGCATTGCTACAGACTCTTCCGCCATTCGCGTCATTCTACGCGTCTAAAGTTGCAATTGTAGAACGACCGATTAAATTCTTCGTCGCATCGTACCGACGGCGGTACGGACGAAGACAATTTGGGCAGTAGAACTATTAAAAGAATTCCCCGGTCTTCCGAGATATCTGCTTTCTAATCGGTCCTATAACGGTGTTCAGTCTGAAAGTTTTTTTTTTTTTTTTTTTTTGTTTTATACGCTCCAGATCGTCAGATCGTTTATTTATCACTTTTAATAAAAAAAAAAAACAAAAAAAAAACTGGATTCTGCCTCTGTTCTTTCGAAGTGCTTTGCCTTTTTTCTTTCGTTCGGGAAAGCTTTCCTGGTTTCACGCTTTTCCAAGGTCTTTTCCGGAGAACCAGATTTATCTCCGATTCGCCAATTAGAGCTTTATTATCGAATTATAATACTCGGCTTGATTTATATTATTGTACATAAATCGACGAAGGAAACTATCGATTTTAAATTTATACACACCCACACACATACATATTACATTCTAATTCTTCGCGATTGTTTTTGTTTATGATCTTCTCATACGGTAAAAGACCTCATTTTAAATGGAGAACGTACATCGGTAAGAACACGACAATATTTCAACAAACGATATAGATATGTAAGTAATGGAATTTATAATATATGTATATATATGTGTTTATTTATTATTCTTTGGGTACACCAGCCAAGGATCTATACGCAGAAACAACAAGAAGGAAAACAGAGCCGTTAGTTATATTTAGATTCGGTCAGGTACGGGGACAATATAAAGGAGAACTCTAACGGATGAAATAATGGATGGCGAGGGGAAGGATGAAATATAACAATAAGGGGAGCACAGGGAGCTTGGGTTTCAGAAGACAAGAATTGTAAAATACAACGTTCAGCAGAAAGGAATGGACATTGATAAAAAATGTGATTGGCGTCGCACACTGAGGCGGAGAAGACAATGTGGAGAGGGAACAAGGGAATAGCGAAAACGAGAGAGGAAGAGAGAGCAGAATGAACGCAAGCGAATTATAGAAATGACAACAGAACGGGGAAGTGTGAAGAAAACGGACCGGGGGTCAGAAGGAAGATTAGGTTGTACAGATAGATAAACGGGTTGATCGTTATGAAGCGAGGTGGGGTAAATACCGGACCAAAGTTTGAGGTGAAACTTTTTCCAAAGGGAGTTCCCCGGTTATGGTAAAAAAGGAAAGGGAGGAAGCAGCAACCCGAGCCAAGGAATCCGCGCCATCACATTAACTTGCAGTGTACCATTTATATTTACCTAAAAGTTTAAATTCCCTTTTTTTTTGTAAAAAAAACAACTGCTGTTCCATACCGTAAAAAAAAATGTATTTCTATCATAAATGTGTGTGTGTGTGTGTTTGTAAAAGAAAAAAATTATAGTCATAAACACGTCAATATTGCTGCGTTAGTAATGTAAACACCTATTGAAAATGTACACGTGTATCTGATGTAATTTATGTGCAGCCGCAAATGTTCGACGTGTCCGGTAAGAACTGTCGGAGCAGCAGTATAAGGTACGTGTGAAGAAAAGGGAACGAGAACAGGCAACGGTACTTTCACGCAGATGGAACTGTGAAGAGTGATTGTCGTCGCGACACCGGTGGTGGTCATGAAATCTTAGCATTATCTAAATTCGTTTCCTGTACTGCATTCTAGAATAGTCTTTATCAAGTGCTCGATCCAAATCTGGAAGGAAATATCTGCGAGACCGGTATTTATTAAGCAAACTCTGATTTATCACCTTTGCCGCCTTATTCGCCGATTGCGCAATGAAACACGCAACCTTGATTTTCCGGCGATATTATAGATTATTATTAACGGCGATGCAATTCGCGCATTAGAACATTTGTTTACTTTTTACGGGCCATCGCGATGATCGGTGAAATGTGTTTGAACTTGCGTGGAAATTTCGCAAAAAAAAAAAAAAATCATTTGACCTTTTGGAACTGTCTTTCCAGCGTAAATTCGTCTTGCCCCCAGTTTTCAGGATTAGATGTAGACGTAGAGCTGATTATTCATCCCAAGCTTGAAAACATTATCGTTCTTCCGTTGACTGAAACTTCAAACGAGCAGAATTATCAGTCGGTCCATCGAATAATAATCAAATCAAATCACTTTATTACTATTATTGCTATTATCTTTTACAATGCGCGTATCTGCGCCAGTGACGGAATTCTTTACAAAACAATAAAAATTTCTTAAAAAAACAGAACAAAAATAAAAAAAATTGGACGGAGAAACTTGAGAATAGAGACAAATTTTTTCATGAACTAAATAAAAAGTAAGTAAAAACATAATAAGAAATATTTATAATAAACGGACGTTAAAAGATTGCTGCCTTCCTCCAGATTTCGCTTTTCCCTAATTTCCTCCCCCACATTCTCTCCTGAGGATGCAGTTATTTGCGACGCCGATCATGTGTTCTTCCAGTGTTCATCTCTTTCTGCAGAGCATTTGGTATTCCTATTTGTGTTGAGGCTTGGGCTTCCTGCTCCTTATTGTGCTTCCTATCTTTTTGCTTTCCAAATTAATTATTCCTGCGATTAGTTCTTTTTTAGCAAAAAATTTCTGATCGGATTAAAATATAACCGACTTCTTTCCTTACTATTTATTTTTGGGTAAAGGTCCTAGATCACGAAAAAAAAAAAAAAAAGATTATACACATTATATTAGCTTAGAAGCGGAAATATTGATTACTCGTGTGTGTGTGTGTGTGTGTGTGTGTGTACAATCATGCAAATAAGTTATTAAATGTTTGCGCAGTAATAATAATAATAATAATAATAATAATAATAATAACGATATTAAAAAAAAAAAAAAAAACAACAAATTAAACGCTGGAAATAATTCGCTAATAGTCTCAAAAGATTTACACTTGCGTCGGTGTTTGTTTATTTTAAACGGAAACCGACGTGGAATATTCGAGAGCGGCTTTTACGATTTTCAATCAGCTTCTTTAGATTTCGGTTTATTTACGTATTAATGTTATTTCCTTCCGAATGATTACACGGAGAAGTCACTTTTGTTCTGTCGTATTTTTCGGAATTGCGATTTTCGATTAGTTTTTATTTAAATCAGGACATGGTCGGCGGGAACTGAAAATGCATCGACACCGTATTACCTGAAATCGGTTCAACGGGCGTCGTTAAACATGCCTATGGCGGACTAGCGCAGCATCGACGCACGTCAAAGTGTCGGCGAAATTGCGATTATACGGGTAGCATTAAATATTAGCTGATCGAATGAAAAGAGCGGCATTGCCGAATTCCTGGGTTTTTCCCGATCGCTTGATAGTTCATTTACACGCGACCAGTCAGTTTCTGCATTTTATCTGTTAGGCTTCTTTTCTTCTTATTGCTCTTCTTTTGCTCCGTTTCAATCTAGGCCAACATACCGTTGAATTTGCCAGCCAACCCTGCCGTCGCTTGTTTACACAGTGATGTAATTGCGCATCCGCCCTAGATGGACTTACTCTAATCTCTTTCCGTAGTAGGCCTAAATTGGTCTCTCTATTAACCGAAGATAAGTCGTGCCGTCAGGTATTAACAGATTAATTTTTAACGTTCCAGTAGTAGGAAAAAAGGTATACCGTTTCTTTTTTAGTTTCCCGCTTTTATGTTGTTTTTCGTTGTTTGTTTGTTTGTTTTTCGTTTTTTTTCGCCCGTTTTTTGATGTTGATCTGCCAACAGTCTGCGCAGTCAATTGACCGTTCGAGTTGACGGCCGAAATCGTGTTATCTCTTTATCCACCGCAATTACGCAGAACGGTGCCGCGGCTCATCGCGACGACTCCCTTTGGTCTGGTTAATAAGGTGATTTGCAACTCTTACTGCCGGCAGTGTACGTGCCAATACGAACGGCAGATTCTTTCCCGTCGTCTCTCGCTCGTTTGCTTATTTACTTATCGTCGCTCTTACATTATCGCGTCATTGTCTTCGTCGACTTCCTCGACCGAGAGTACGGTATAGCAAATTAACGAGAACGGAAAAGCCATTCGGTACTAGAAGAAAAAACATCTAAAATGATGATCGGGCGCCCGATCATGTTTAACATGACTGACGATATAAATTAGGCTGAACGTTAACGAGATCCCTTAAAATCAACGTATTATATCTGTTTTTAATATTTTTTCAACAACGTCCAATCGATTCGAGTCACTGATTTTACGAATAGGACGTATCGCGCGGGCGGGAATTACTTTTTAACGGACGCGAAATCAGCTACAATTATCGTCGATCGATGTTCCTTTGATTTCCGGCTGATTCCGTTTTTTTCTGTTTTGCCATCGTCAGTTTACGAATCATCGCGTCTAACCCACTTCTCGGCGGCGGCGATATTTACACAAACGACCGATAATGATTTTAACAGGGCGACCCGGCCTCCTTTTATTTATTAGGTGAATTAACGCGCGCGCGTCCGACTAAAATTTCGATTGTTGTCAGTCGTGCTGCATGCTCCGACGACAGGCAAAGCCGATTATGAACTAAACAATCCAGATTGAGATTCATTCCGCACCGAGTAATCATAGTCTTGATTTTCATCGAAATTATTCTTGCCCGGTTATCATCGGGTCGTCACATTTATCGCCGCCCAAAATACGATGATGATTATTTTATCGAAATTTTCACTGACCTATTTGATCAAGTATTTCCGATAATAATCATTCTCTTCGGAAGAATCTCACGGGGTTGACGAGAAAAAAACTCTGTCGAGCCAACATTTCAAATCGAATATCGGGGACATTTTATCTTTTTGGGGGAAATTTAAAAACGGGGATCATTCTCGTAAAAGAAAAATCGGAAATGAAAATTAATTTCTATTCAGATCCTCGCCATCAGCAATGCACAAGTCTGCTGCCGATGATGAAAGAAAAAGGCGCACTTATTATAACAAAAACTTTCGCATCTACTATTTATTAGGAAAACACGCTATACCGATGATAAATGTCGGTGTAATACCCTTCTAAATTGTATAATATCAGTCCAGTGATCACGAAATTTCGATCGGTACCGCTTTGAATTTATATATATATATATATTTTTTTTTTTTTGAAGATACATTGTAAAAATTTACCGAGAACAAAAAAAAGAACGAAAATAGCGAATGTTTTTAAAATTTTCATGTCTGGTTCTTATGGAGAGAGTAACAAAATCAAAAACCAGATTTTTTCTAATTTAAAGATGTTACGCGAATTTTATAGCAGAAAGTACACAGATATTGAACGTGTAGAAGTTTTTTATTTGAAGAAATCCCGTGACTGCAAAGTTCCGCCTAATTAATTTTTATATCTTTCCTTTAATTTTAAATGTTTCTTAGCTGAGTAAACACACGAGACAAGCACATTTGAAAGATTTATTGCTGAAAGCATTGAAATTTGCTATAATATAGAAAAATTATAGCGCGTAAAATGTGTACACGTGTGTTCGATCGAGAAAGTGAAAAAATAAGAAATTCGAAAAATTAGGAAAAAATCGAGAAAACAGGCAACACGACACAATTTCTCGTTTGCGTCTGCTAGGATTGCGGTGTCAGGCACACGTGTCGCGAAGTTCGTAATATTTTTATGTTGAGTTTTTGGAAGATGGACGCATGCTTTTTTTTGGTGCTCGCGAAAGAAGTCTATACCGCCGCGACTTCCAATTGAAACGTCGGGCTAGTGTAGAATTGTCGGTTGCGACGAAAAGAAAGCGCCCACAGTCAACTAGAAAAGTTACAAGCGGTAACGAGCTTAAAAAGAAGAATAACGATAACAACATGAGCCGGGAGTTGCGCTGTTCACAGGTAGAACATGCGGCGATCGTCGGTCGAGCATCAGATATGACGAAGAATCAGCCGGTACGGCCGATAGACGATGCGCGCTATCCGATCATCAACAGATTACCGAACAGATAAAAGCCGGAGGGAATGGTAGCGTACTGCAACGGAGAACATGATGCTGAGTGGAAACTGTGATTTACTACTCGCGTTCAGATCTGGCGGCCGATATTGAAACAACAACGATAACTGCGTGTTTTCGCTTGTCGTCGCGCAGTATCATTTCTGAAAAATACACCTATATCTATGTATATATTGTCCTATACTTAACTATTTAAAATGTTCCCGTTTTACCTGTGAAAGAATTCCTTCCTCCTGTTTAGGTTCCGTGCTCTCGATAAATCGTGACATTTCTAACTTTGAAAGACAATAATTTTTCACATTAAAACATTTAAAAAAAGAATAAAAGAATAAAAGAAAAACGGGAAAGATAAGGAAACGGTAAAATAAAGGTGGTATACCTTTTTTTTTCCTTTTTGAAACTAGAGAGTTAATTTATGGTTTCCTAAAAATTTCCCTAGCAACAATAGTTCGGCTATTTGGAAGCGAAAGATAAACGTCCGACTACTGAGGGGATGCGATTCCGGATGATTAGTTCGGGATCGATGCGAGTTGATGAAAATCCCATCTCGAGAGTGAACCGACGTGCATCCTACATAAATATTGCACACCGAGCGCTGGTACCTTCAGTTGACAACTCTCATGATCGCGCACGTAAATTATTATCACATACGTTTGGTTTTCGTGTTATTGCAACATAAATGACCGTTTT
The DNA here is from genome assembly GCA_039619475.1 of Icerya purchasi. Classification (NCBI taxonomy): domain Eukaryota; kingdom Metazoa; phylum Arthropoda; class Insecta; order Hemiptera; family Monophlebidae; genus Icerya; species Icerya purchasi. The sequence goes on from CM077116.1 coordinate 65,802,705, forward strand.
AACCGATTAATTTCATTAATTAAATCTTTCGACGGATTCTTGTAGTATTCAGAGTATACCGAGATTTGTGTTTTCCTATAAATGACCGTTTTTACTTATATCGATGAGAAGAATGTCGCGACTTTTCAATATTATCGATTATTATTATCTCCGAGCGGCGGGAGCAGGGAATGCAAGTTGATAACGGCCAAATATCGCGCAGGAATTTTATCGAATTGAAAAAAGTAGCGACAACGGTTAAATATCGCAAAATTCTACGCATTACGTCACAATTTTATAAACACAAAAAAAGAAAAAAACCATTATAATTCCGCTATTTTTTTTCTTCTTTTTTTCACGGTTAAACACCGTTCACATTATTATATATTCGTTTTTTTTTTTTTGTAGGATCGAATATTGCCTTAAAATCTACTGATTATAGTCACAGGCGGCAGTAGATTTTTTTTTTTCATTTTTTGTCTTATTACAACTGACCAACTTTAGCGGTGTCATTTATTTAGCGATTAATTCAATAGGATAAAGAATGTTTTGTGGAGGGATCGTACGTACCCTTTCTAAATTTTATAATGGCTGGACAAGGTCCAAGGTCTTATTTCACCACAGCCCCGGCGTGTGAATAACGTAAAATTTTTTAAAGCGGAAAGATATTACAAAAACAAGCGTCTGTTTTAAAAGTATTTTTTCGGGGATTCTCTGTTATCGCGAAAATTTCCCATTTCGATATTTTATTCGCGGTGTAATACCGGCGTTGCAATAGAACTAATTTCTTCGCGTTTTCGGAAGGGAAAACGCCAGAAGCATCGATTATCCCAGCGTAATGGACCACTAGACTCGCGAGATCTTCGGAAGTGCTCTCTGAGTTTAATAAAATAGTTTCTTCGTCGATTTTCGTACATTTCTAACTTCGAACGAACCTGTTCACCAGGCAAAAGTTCGTCAAACGTGACCTAGATATTGGAGCTTTTTTATTCGTTTCCTTTTTGTACATATACGCTACCCGGAAACAATAATAGAGGTCTAGATAAATTTTAATTCGATTCATTAGGAGAAGGGAAGTGATAGTGGCGAATTAGCGAGGCGTGAGCCCGACAATAAACAAAAACAAAGTGGAAAACGTTCGGTATTACTCCTCAGGGATTACCGGAACATCGAAAGACGATTAATACGTAAGAAACATTGCAGGTCCTTTCACGAAAAAAAAAATCGATATTTTTTCACAGCGTTGAAATTCCGCTATCGTAATTTTATCGAGATTTTTAATAAATGCACGTAGATACGGAACTGGCGCAACAGCTATTCAGTCGACGAATGGCAGCTATCGCGAAAAATGCATTTTGACGAAGTTACGGTTTTAATTTATGCGCCTGGCAACGGACGAATAGAAGCAGTCGGAGGGAAAGGAAAGAGGAAAAAACGGTATTTTTCAGTACGATTTAACGTTACATTTTTATGGAGGCGCGGATTTCTTTTTTCATTAATTTCGTTTACTTTTTTCACGGAGCGCTGAAAACGTTCCCACACAAGTTTACAAAATAGTTAGGCAGGCTAGGATTTTATGGCGTCGTAAATTCACCAGTAAAGCAGCTTGAAGAGTCGTACCGATGATAAACCGATACCGGCCATGCTTACACTAGTCAGACCTCATCAGCTGCATTCGGCTCTACGCGACCACCAGTCACAACTTCAGTGAAAGCGGCTATTTCCTTTCGAAAATTGTTATAAAACTTAGCTGTTTCCTTGATCAGCAGCGCACACTCTGCCGCTCATATCTTCTTCATTAATCGCAGTTACCTGCCCTGTTTACCGCATTAATGAAATAACTCCGAATCATAAACCACAACAACTCCTTCTGCTCCTTTTTTTTTCTTCTGTTTTTGTTCTTTTTTTCAGTCATTCTTTATCAGACTAAAAGATAACTCTGGTTTTTCGTAGCGCGACTACAGGTTAGTTTTCGCGACTCTGAGAGCCCATCCATCTCGTTGCTGCTCCACAATTTTTAATACTATATCTAATGGAAATTTTATTCAGCGGTCGTCAGATAAAAATATGCATAAGAAAACATAGGCGAGAAAGCTTTGTCTACTTTTTTTTCTTTTTTGATTTTTTTTCTATTTTCATTATTTTTTCTTTTTTTTTAATTTATTTAAAATAAAAATATAATTCTTTATAACAATCTCGGTTCTATTTAAGCTAACATATAAAGTGAGAGGTGCGAGTCCGGAGATTGCCGAAAGGCTCTGAAAACGAATAGAAGGAATCGGCCGATTTAAAGAAACGAAATTTAAGCGAATGGCTAAGAAAATAAGACGAGTGGAAGCCAAACGAGCTTTCTACAAAGTCACGTTGTTTGACCGTCCTCCGTAAGGGGGTAATTTTTTGGATAGGATTATAAATCGAAGAAGGTATGGGAAAAATGACGTGGTTGGTAAATGAGTCGTAGAACACAGGAATAAAGATAAAACAAAAAGAGATAAAAAAAAACAACAAAACAAAATTAAATGGTAGAAGAATGATTTCAGTCGCAGACTACTCCGGTTGTACGGAAGAAAAAAGAAATAATCGCGGTTCAAAGATGTTCAACCCTGTTGATGTTTAGTCCGCTGACCTCTTAGCGCGATCTAATAAATACGAATAACGACTCTAATCGATGAATAAGGAAAAATATACACAGATAATATAGTATGTAAGTGCGCAGTAATTTCACCGTGTTCAAGAAAAAGGAAAGAAAGACAAAAATGTAGTACAAATTATCCGAACAGGTGTTCGGGTAGGGAGCAGAAAATAAATTAGGTTCCTTTTTCCGGTACGGAAATGTCGAGCAATATATTTCAGCGCGTACTATGTTAGTGATAAAAGGCGAGATAGATGTTTGTCTTCACGACACCGACATATACAAATGTCCTATAACAATCGCTAATTATTACACGCGTTGATCGCGCTTACACATGTATTTATTTAAGCCCGACTGCGGACTCTTCTCGAAGGAAGCCTAATCTGAATTCGCCGCGAACCATAGCGAAAAAAAAAAAAATGTCGTCCATTTACGGTTTATTTAAAGTCATCTATCGATCGGAAATGGGCATTTGAACAGTCGGCAGGTCGTATGGCAGCGCAACAGTTTACACTGTAGGCGAGCATGTAATCACGTTACACTTGAGCTTTGGAAAGTACTCGAGAGACATGTACACTGTCGGCGCACTGCCCGCTCATACTCCAAGCACGATTAGCGCGTGCGACTATCACGTTTTCTGTCGCCTTCATCTCGCCACCGTCATCTCGCCACCGTCGCGATTATTATTATCATCGATCGCGCGGAGAGGTGTCTTAATTCCCCTCCCGTCTGACTTAACAATAACGCCGTGCCGATAATAATAGAAACCTCATCTGGCGTTCGTTGCTTTTCGCTACCAGTGCATACTGCTGCCTGATAGACATCGTACGCGCTTCTCGAAACTCGTACCGGGCGATATTACACAGTGTGGAGGCGGTTTCACCGGCGGAGACGGTACCGCTACGGCCGAGCATCAAAGAACGCGGGAAGAGTATATCACGACTTGCAATCCGGCGACTGTGTTCTCTCTGCAATAGAGCTGTCCGTACACGCGTACAACAGGCTACTCGCCGCAGTCCATTCCTATTCATTGTAGCCTCCTCCGAGTTGGTGCCCTATAGGGGCCACAGGTACACAAGTCCCCGTTATCGGATACGGCGGAATCGAGCGATAACGTCGGCCAGGTAAATAAATAACACGTGTAGCCCCGGCTGCTGCTGCTGCTGCTGCTGCTGCTGCTGCTGGTGTGCGCTAAAGCGAAAAGGTCGCAGAGTCTCCTGCGTAAGGAAAATGTTGCTGAACTATTTTTCCTAACGGCACCAGCGCCTATAACGTAGATCATTTTCAGTGCTCTATCCGACCGCGATGCCTAGCACGGACGCGCCTGTACACTGTACCGTCGATATCCTCGCCGAACGTCCCGCGCTCCAAATAGCAGTCCTCGCCCTATTATTATTATTATTATTATTATTATTATTATTATAATATATATATATATATATATATACATATATCTGTATACGGACGGGGAGATAAACTTTCCGCCAACTCCTTAATTTTTGCACCTTAATTAATTTAATTAATAAGGGCTATTTTGAATAATTTTATTTCTTAACCCCCTTTTGAATTATCTCACGAAAAATTTAACGCATCAAGCGGGTTGAAATCTGCCGAAGTAACTCTGATGTAGGCCGCAATAAAGCGTTCTCGTTGTCGTAGCCGTTGAATCTAAATATCCTACTATTAGAATTCACGATTGTTCAAAAAAAAAAACTAACGAAATACAACCTTACTTTAGTTTAAAAATACAATATTCAAAAGAGTAAAATTTTATTATAAATACTGCATAAGTAATGACGGTAGTAGCGTGTATATGGAATTCCGGCGATCATGAAGCCTTAATAATGAAACACACTGAATGTTTTAGTAAATGTTTATTCGTATAACATATTTGAAATATCAGTTGACGGACGACACGCTGGCGAATTATACCGAAGAAAAAATTAATAAAATCATCTATTTATTCGTAACTTTACCTCAATATCGGTCGAAACATGATTAATTATTCAATTCCTCAACTAAGTGTGGTAATTTTCTGCGCGTTATGCGGCAACGGTGTTTGAGGGGACTAATTAATGAGGTTACACAGACGCTAAGAGGAATTTTACACTGAGCAAATGGTTTCGCGAGAGGAAAAACTAACGCGACGAAATTTTAAGAGTTATAAATTCTTGAAAACGCAATAATAATTTTAAAAATTCCTCTGGCAAACTTCGGTTTAAACAATCGCAGCGTCCGCTTCACCGGAACATTAGCAGTCGCTGTTTCGAAAAATGCGGGACAATTTTAAAAATAAATTCTCATATTGCCGAATTTATCAAATACAAATACGCGCCAGCAGCGACTGCAATAACGGAAAATATTTCTGACGCACATTATTCATTCGCAGGACAACAGATAAAAATGCGATTTTTCTTCTTTTTTGTCTGATTGCTCATTAAATGACGAAGAATGATCGTTACGTCTAGAAGAATTGTAAGTATGTTTCGAGTGTTGTTTTTGTTGTTTTTTTTTGTTCGCGTTTTGTTCTAATGATCGGCGGGATATGTCAAGGTACTTTTTTTACATCGACCAGGCGAATATGATAATGCGGCCTTACAAACGTTTTTTTTTTTTTTTTATGATGCGGCTGGCACTCTGAAATCGACGTAAAAAGCAGTATGCCAAAATCGAAGAAAGAGCGCGAAATATATCTCGCGTTTTTTATAGGTAGAGCGATAAAACACCTAAAATAATCGCCGAGCACGATCGCAGTCAGTTTTGTTTTACGACATTGTCAGGTATACACGCTCCAGCACACAGGCACGCAATCGACTCTGCGACCAGATTCGTGGGAATCGTACGCGAATTATAAAAAATGAATATTACAGATAGTCGCATGGTTTTCTTTTCCGCCCGTTTCTGCCCGCAACTCGAAGCGGCGACAACATATTTTAAAGGTGTGCTGTTCGGTACAGAAAGTGTGCTTCTCGCGAATCTGTATAATAGAATGCAGTAGTGCCCCCCCCCCCGCAACTGCGTCAGCAACACGAGAAGAAATTACCTGCGCGCAATCATTTAAATTGCAGAATTCCCGTAGAAATTATCGATCGACTTAATTACTATCGGCTGACGCGTAACTTTTGACACAGTAATAAGAAGTCTAATTAGTTAATATATACGTAGCTCGCCTATTCGGCTTTAAAACGAACGAACGAAAATATAGCGACGACCGGGTGTGCCTTGACGAGAATTTTTCTTTATAGCTATACTTAATAACGGTCAGCGGTAATAAATATTTTAACGCATTTAGCTCTAAAAGTTCACCAAACGATTTGGCCTTATTTTAACAAAAACCGGTTTCCAGTCGGGCTGACTGATTATTTCGAATTTATAATTTTTCTATCGCTGCTTTAATTCGATGTTCTGAAGTACCTTTTTCGACGTTGTAAAATTCACTTTTATCCCACCGAGTCCGCGGTAGATGTTGATGCGACCCCGGGGTTCTTTTTTCTGTTTCGGCCGCTTTAATCTTTGAGCGAAAAATAGCTCTTAATCTTTTCACGTCTGTTGAAGCTCTAACCGATGAAAATATTGTGAACGAGCTGCTCATTCGGTCCACTAAAGTTTTTTCCGCCTTAATAAAACGGAATCTTTTCGAAATTCTTGCCGACCTGTACTATCCTAACGGTACAGTAGCTCTTACCGTCATTCTTCGGGGGGGGGAAAAGCCCCTTTTAATTCGAAGCTATCAACTTGCCAGCCGTCTTTTGAGCTTCTGGCGCTAAAGCCAATTAAACGCGATAATCCAAATGTCCACTTAAAGCGCATGAGCCTGTCTCAGCCTTGATAGGATTGTTCGCAATGTAAACAACCCGATGATACATTAAGCGGGGCTCTCGCTAGTAGGTTTTTCTACTATTCTACCTTTACTGCGTGACTCAATAGCCGGTAAAACATGGACAATTAAACCAGTACTCCCATTCCTTTTGTACACAAAAGCACACTGTAACGTATAAGCCTTTCGGATAGTGCATAACGATACGACCATATCATCGTACATGACCTCAATTTGTTGATCATAAATTCGAATAAAATGTTTACCCCACGGTGTAAATAAAAATAAAGGCAACGATTCCGCGTGGCGTACGGATTTTACGAAATGAAACATATCCATGTCAAAAAAAAAAAAAAAATTACACAGAAAACCGTTATCAAAGGTGTATGTAAAATTGCTGCGAAATAATTAATCTTTCTTCAAATGACGTAATTGACTGAAATTGACTCCTCTGTAAGTATATTACAGAAGAACCATCATCGATGGATCCATGGGGGATATATACGTATATTAAGGACTACGTCATTCTTAGGCTGGAGCATATTACATTTATTGTTCCATGATTATGTTCCGTTACTTTATATATAAGGTAACAAAAAATGCTGTGTCGTACAATTGCTAAAAATTTATTTATTTTTTTTATAATGGAAGACAGCGAAGAATGATTTAGTCAATTGAAAACGATTTTTTTAAAAGAATTTTAAAAGAAAAAATATCGTCAGTCAAGGGCGCCGGGGGTGAATAAGAAATTCCTGTGTTATGAAATTTTCAACGTTTTTGCGGACGTTTAATTCGATTTCTAACCAATGATATAGGCAATTGGAACTGAAAGAATTACAGATTCCAGCGGGTCCTTCTACGGTCAGGTGTGAAAGATCGAGTTTATATTTATTCTGTATTATTATTATTATCATATATATTACAACATAATTCTTAGGTCGGCCACTTTTAGAAGAAATGTCCCAAAAAATATCCCAATTTTATGTAACGTTTGTAATATTTTAATTTTTAACTACTACCAAAAAGGAGGAAGTTATGCGTTCGTTGCGAATGTTTTTTTTCTTTTATAATCGCGCATAACTTATATTCATATGGACCGATTTATAGGAAGAATACCATTCAACTTATGTATCATGTGAGTACTGATGAAAATCGGTGAACATAAATTGAGTATTCGTCAAAAAACGTGAAAAAATGTGCTCCTTTTGGATAAATTTTTTTTCCTTATTATTTTTTATTAGTATAACAGAGGCAATTGACACTTAGAATACTATCAATTTGCAAAATTATCATGGAAATGCAACTTTGTTACCGACTTCCAAAAAGAAAGAGGTTACACGTTCGTCTCGTTCTTTTTTTTTTTTTTTTTTTTTTACGTTTATTCGCGCATAACTTATATTCATATGAACCGATTTAGAATTACGTTTTAGATTTAGACCATTTCATACAAAGTATGGAAGAGAAAGAGACAGACATGTAAGCAAGAGGGGTCAAGCGGCATAGCCCCTTGCAAGGCCAAAATGACCAAGTTTATATGTTTATATTCATGTTCGGGTTCAAATTATGGTAGTCGTACTGCATTCGTAAATTGAATTAAAACAGCGGAGAAAAATGAAATTTTCCAAATGTGGGATGGAGAAATGGAGATCTCATGTAGCGGATGAACTTCAGGATTCGCAGTTTTGTACTGGACACAGTATCCGTCGGTCATTATTATTCCGCGAGCTGTATGGTTTAATTTCGGGCAAATATCAGATTTCCTTAGAATGCAGTTAAATACCGCCCTTAATAAATGAATGTTTTTTGGGAGCTTCAGTCGGCTTTCGACACCAAGTTTGTGAAGCTAATTAGATCGGTAGCCGGATCAGCTCGGACAATTGGAAAAAAACATACGAGCGGATCGGTAGCTTCGACACACATTCGGCGGCAACAAAGCAAACTGAAACTTTTCTCGGATTTTCCGATGAAAAGAAATTTCTCGGATCAGGGAAATTCGGGAGTAGTTGTAGGTTGCGCAGACGGCGCGAAAGAAAGGAAGAAAAAAAGACGACTAGATGTGACGAGATGGTGGATTGCGCCTTGGGCCGGGATAATTGCTATGATTAAATCGCAACCGAGTGCATTAGTTTGCACAAGTAAAATCAGCATCGGATCACGCGATCGCATACGATCGGCCCGAACTTTATCTCGATAATTCACCAGCTGCTGCGCACTTGTGAGCGTTCTGACGGCAGCTCGCGACGCAATCTGCATTATTAAACGGCCAACAGCGGCGGCACACTGCGACCGCGCTAAAAGAATATAATTAAGTTAACTCCTGACCGGCTCCATGACCGGTTGCGGCCGATGAGAAAAATCACTCTTCCAGCTGATCCGAGCCGTTGCTGTCGGCAATTTGTTGCCATGCAGCAAAAGCTCGATCGGATCGCGTGATGAGGCGCGCTTTTTTCAGTATGTGTCGTTTGCATGATTTCGCCCGATGTGCAGGCCCGAGCGAACATGTTATTTGCTGCTGCCCGATACGATTACGCCTGACACACACACGCTTAGGCTAATCATCTGCTTTGCGAGCAGAAATAATTGACGTTAATGAGAAAACGGTTCTTTTGTTGCAAAATGTGAAAGTTTCCTGAAAACTCGATCGTGTGTCGCGCCAATCAAAACCTCTTGTGTCGCGCACCGTTGCTCTGTCGTCGCAGCAAAAGTTGTAAACTTTTAGACGCTTTATTTTCCCTTCCGTTCGGTTTTCGGTCGAGAGTCGGACGGCTTAATAAATTTCAAGTGCTGAACGACCGCAAAACACTGAGCAAATGCCGATCAGTTATCTTCCGTATCCTTCATTATTAAAACCAGTCCTTCCTCCATCATCGTATATTGTCTGATCCGCAGCGTGACTTTTTCCCTTTTTCTAGTTTCTCCAGTTCCTGGTTGACTCCTTCGTTTGAGACAACAGCGTATAAGCAATGCCGAACGACGGTGCAACAATTGCTTCCGAAACCAGTGATGGAATGTGTAAGGGCGCAACTTCAAGTCGGATCAGCTTTAAGCTGTGCTAAAAGACCGGATTATTGAAAACCAAGCTCGGGGATCTGCGAAAACTTGCTTCAACGAATCAACGGATCGCTTGGTAGCCACTGTCGAAAAATCGCACTGATGTTTTCGTTGTTCCTGCTTGCTATTTACGCCGAATCAGAGTGCAAGCGAAACGGCATTTTTCCGGTGGGAAACTGCAGGCTTTTTTCCGCAAAATTAAAATGATGTCAGCTGTTCGGTTGTTTTCTGTCTGACAGCTTCCCGCGCGGTACTATTAAGTAGACGGTTTTCCTTCCTGTCTTCTGCAAAGGGCGAACGCGAACGCTCAGCAAAATAACAAAAAAAAACGTAGTCAAATAGTAAAATTATGTTTAGTAGTTAATTATTTTATTAATAGAATTCAATAAAGCAATTAGCTGGTACCATGCGAACTTTAATTATAACAATGTAAGAGTATACATGGAGGTTACATTTTCCGGCTATATCGGTTCTTCTTCAGTTTTCCCCCCGAAGAGGACCGTATACCGGAGAAGATACGAGTAAAAAAACTCCGTTTAATTTCGTACGCCAAAGTTAAAGAGGGGAAGGGAAAAAAGCCAACGGTAGAACTATTAAAGTTGCGATGCTTTTTCATACCAGGTCGTTAATTACGTTTATATTATTCTTTTTTTTTTGTTGTAGGTGCGACACAGATTCGGTTGTTACGACGAAATCACCGAGATGAACCGAAGAAGAGTGAGACATTGTAACTGGATTCGATTTTTAAAAGTGACCACTAAGTATTCCGATGACGTCAATATGCTCGGCACGAAGATTAAAGGTACCTTAATAAAATCTCGCGTTAATATTAATAAGACTTTTTTTGGCCACCGTAGGCCCCCCTCACGACCGCTGGATTTTAGATTGAAACATTTGTTACTTCGTCATTGTGTTGCACAATTCGATCGTAGACATTAATCAAACACACCGATACAACCGCGGAGACAAGTTTTGCAAACCAGTTAGAGAGAATGCATCTTGCGAGCAATACAAACTGAATTTTTTTTTTATTTCTCCTTGTTTTTCGTTCAATCGACAGTTACACTTTTAAGCGCGAATATTTAATTACTGTACCGAAATTTTATCGAAATTGTCGAAATAATAACTAATAACTTTTTCGGCATTCTTGTAGTTTGCATTTTAGGTTTTTTTTTTTTTTTTATTTCGGAATTCGGATTATGTTGCTGTCCCACCCACCCCGCATGATAAAAACCTTCTCCTTGTGGAATATTATTACACGTTTCTTATTGACCGATCATAGCTCATTTCATCTCTTAAAAGAAGTTTACCTCCGCTCGTAAATTAGATTTAAAGAAAAAAATTAAATTCGATTTAATGTCGTATTTAGTAAACGGTGGCGGTGGCAGAGAAATAATTCATTATCATTCCGCATCCTTCGCTATTATTACTTCCTGCCGACATATCGTCATTACACTACAATTATAACACATCCCGGCAAATTTTCCGCACAGCTTACTCGCTTTAATACATTTCCGAACTCGCTTACTCCTCGTTAGGAGGTGTCTCGCTGAAAATCTAATATTATATACGGTGCGTGCTATCTGTAGCACTGATCGATCGATAATCCGCGCTGCAACAGGCTAAAAAAAATGAACTTAAAGCCATCAGATCTAGGAACACGCTTTAAAAAGGGTAGCAAAAAAAAACAAACAAACATTTAAAACGCAAAACCGGTTTGAATCCAATTTGTTCCGCGCTTAACAATTAATATATGTAGAAATCGTTTGTTCACATTTGTCTAAAATTAGCGCCTTGTGTTTTACGTAATTTCCGATTTTGTTAATTGTATAATTGAAAAATCGCATTCTGGCATGTTTTTTGTTTCTTTTTTTTATTTTGTTTTATGTTTTTCTTTTAGGAGAACCGATCTACGAAACGATCAAAACGATACCGGCCAATTCTGAGCTGGTAGTTTATTATTTGCCCGAAACGCCGGAAGAAATGTTTTTTATGCCAGCCATGCACTATCTCCGTCATACACTATATCGAAGGACAATGGATACAATTCTAGAAGGTAAACGTTCTCATCGTTTAATCTACGTAGGATATTATTTTTCGACTCGACTATTGTCTAAAAACGATTAAAGGGGACACGTTCGTTGGATGCTCCTTGTAAAGCTTAGCATAACTGTTCCCTGTTATTCTGGACGAAATAAACCAGCCCTTTTTAAGCCATATATATGGTGTTTTCGGTTAATTACAATTTCCCTATAATATGTCATTTTTCGACCGCGTTTAGAAAATTTATTAGGAAAAACAGGGGGATAAATATATATATATACATACATACATATAAAATATATATATATATTTAAAAAGTTTCCTCATTGTTCGGTATCTTATTTTTATTTCATCTTTTGTTTTCTGATTTTATTTTGTAATATAAACATTTTAAAGTATTTTAATATTGTTCAAAAAACCAGAAATCATTAAAATGTGAGCACTCAAATAGCGTTTCTTGTAGTTTAACAGGTAATAATTCTGTGTGAGTCCAATTGAAGCGAGTAGCAGGCTAAGCCCTATAATATATATATATACATAATTATTTATATTGCGGAAGTTGAATTAAATTTATCGGTTTTGAAAGTTTTTTTAATACATTTATAAAATAGTAAAATACATACTTCTTTCAAGAATGACGTAATAAAAATTTGCTCTTCCATGAACATTGTAGAAGAATTAGCATTTGGGGGTTCAGCAGCTGTTATCATGGTAGGATCTGAAGGATCGAATTTATAAAAATGTTTATCACTATTATGTATGCAGTTAAGGAAAAAATGTATCGAGTGCCATTCGTTTATTGCGTACACTAGCCACATGGGGTTAATTTTTTGATGACAATAAAACCAAAACATGAATTTGTAGATGTAGATTTTTGTAGATTCTTGCAGATTTTTGTGGAGGAAATAATATATTTTCCGTTTCTTTATTTCGAATTTAGTGGCCATTTCATGTTTTAACCGACATTAATAATTAGCCGAAGAATAAGCGAAATTTATTTGAAAACGTCACAGGACACCGATTCGCGAAATTTTATTTAACCTAATGTTAAAAGTTATATGTGAATTAGAGTTTTGTTAGTTTCTTTCAACTACCACATTAATTTAATTTTTGGAACCGATCGGGAGGTGTCTATTGTTTAATTTTTTTGTTTCTTGGGGGGATTATTTTAACTAGTCCTTCTAAGTTGTTCTGTTTGTTTTCGATTTTACCAAGCCACCCGTTTTTCATTTAATACTGATCTTGAACGGTTAAAAGATAAGAATGTTTTCGATCATGGGGACCTTGAGGACGATTGCCAGACTAATATGCTCGAATCTATTTTAAAATTAACTACTTTAAATAGGCAAATCTCTAGTTCGAAATGTGTATACTCGTTACCTGATCCTTATTTATTCCTCCGCTGCACTCATCGTCGTTTTAATAACAGTCCGTTTTCAGGTGGTTTTTTTTCTACTCTGCTTTGTCCTCCTAGTGTCAGGAGCATAATTTCTTCTATCGTTCTAACTCTTCATAATGTTGCTTTTCGTTTTTCTGCTTATTTGGTCTCTCTTTTATTTTCTAGCTGTAAAATTTTCTTTTCCTTCAATCAAACAAATAACGAAAAAAAAGAAAAAGTACCTTAACTTGTCGAGAATAAAATTGCGATGTTATCCGAACTAATTGAATAGCGCAATTTAGTTTACAGTGCAATACATGTAGCGAAAACGATGATGGATGGAAAGGATGAGTTAGTAAAGTTATGATAGAAGGCGAAGAGTAGGGCATCTACATGACTCAAATGCTTGCTTTGACAAATCAAAACATCGTGTTTAATGGAATAGCGACTCGCGTGTGGCCATTAAAATAATGGCCAAAAATAGGAAAACTGAAGTTCTTTTTTTTTTTTTTTTTTTTTTTTAGCACAGACGGTTAAAATACTATAATTATTTCCTTTTTTTTCGCCCAAAACTCACATGAATTATTTCGGCATTCGGAACATTTTCATTTGATTACATCGTTGTCTATCAAATTTAAATTCCGCGTAACAATTTTATTTTGTAATTTAGTCGGTTTTGTCGGGCTTTTTTCGTTTTTATTTTTCCAATTAACACACCTAACACTCTAATTTACTGAGGTATCAATATTTTTTATTTATTTATTTTTCATTAACTATTCTGAAAAACACTACTTCTATTATAAGCAACCGCGAGCAATATGTGACACCTGCAATATTCCAATATCAATCAGTCATAAGAAATGCACATATCCCAAATGAAACCCTTGAATTCGTACTATCCGACAGTTACAGTCAAAACCTCAAGCTATTTTCATACCTCAAAGCTGCCAAACTTTATAACCTGATGTAACAACCACAGTTCTTACGTCTCTAGAGCCGAAAGGCTGTACAGTGCGCTGTAAATGAAATAAATAAAAAACTCCTTCGATTAAAAGTAAATTTGATAGCGTTGATGAAGAAAAGATAATATATATATATATATATGTATATGTATATATTATAAATTAAATTCATAGAAAACCTAAAACTTCAAAAAATCGTTAGTTTTTCTTAAGCGCTTAAATAGAACAGTGCAAAGTATCCACAGTATTCCTGTAACTTTCGTTTCCCTAGCAGAAATGGAAATAAACTGAAAAAGAAAACTAAGCCGGTTAGATTGAAATTGTTTCGCTGGTTCCTTCACGGTAACTGTGATTTACACGCGATGCGTATCGGTATGAAATTGAAGAGACGGAGTAATTCGAGAAGCCCGGGAGCCGGAACCAAGATTATTAGTACGAGGTAGGTGCTGGCGGGTATGAGATAAGTCGTAACGAAGATATTTGCGGCGCTCAGAGAACGGCGCAAGAAGCAGAGCAGTCCAATGATGGAAGATCGAATCGAATAATGGGGCGAATTAAACTCGGAAAAAGAAAATAAGCAGCCGGGAGTCAAACGGCCGGGGAATAGGTAGCGAGGCACAGACTAAGGCGGGCAAGAGGTAACAGTTGCTGTTTAAAAAGTACCTGCCAGGTTTACGTTGTAATAACAGGTTAAAAACGTAATTAGTTCTTAGCCTATGGATGCGCGTGGTAAGACACACGGGGGTTGATGAAGCGGCGACGTTATTTTAAATTACTTATTATCTATCGATCGTCATTATTAATCATTATCAGCGCGCGATCTGTTGTTCCTCATCAGAAATCATCGATGTATATATGTGCATTCCTACAGCCTAATGTACATATATTTATGTATATATATATATATATATATGTGTATGTGTGTGTGTGTGTGCGTACGGATGGGCGAGTTTCGAATGAGGCTATTGCTGCCTGGAAAAGTGCCTTCTCTGGCCGCGGGAAGGGGTTAATTACTAGGCAAATAAATAAGAGTAAGTAATTTCGAGAGATGTACGCAATTCTGAATAATAATGATAGATGCGCGCGGCTCGGCGAAGGCTCGATCAAGGCTCGATCAAGCGCTAAGCTTTTTGTCTGAAATTTCTAGACCGTCCATAATAACGTCAGCGCTCTACTCGATATGCAATTACATTCTGCCAGGCACCGACCTAAACAAACCGAGCATCGGTTTTCCCGCAGCGGGAGGACGGAAAATCTAAATTATCGGAAAACTCAGATTATCCGCTTTCTCGGTAGCCGCGTCGTGCGGGAAATTCGGCAGCTATTGGCCCGCGCGCATGTAAAACGACCGGAGACAGCTTCTGCACCGAATTCAAAGGAAAGCCAGGCAACCGTGATCGGATGGCCTACGATTGCCCATCATCGGCGCAATCTTCCGTTTGATCAGCCACTCTGATGATTCCCTACACATCGCCGTTACTTTTTCTTTTGTTCGATATGCGCCGAGCCTGTGTGCTCTATATATCAACACGGCCGCACAATACCGCAGGGCCAGCGGAAAAAATAAGTTAACAAGATGAATTGGTTACGCACGAGCCGTTTAACATTGCCCCCTTCCCCCTCTACCGCGCGCGCACCGACAGTCTTCCCGACCATTCCACTTTATTGTGTAGAACAATTGACGCGATCGATGCGGACCCATCTAGCAGAGCACTCAAATCTTACAATAATTCTCTTCACCGCGATCGCCAAGACGACCGCGGCAAAAAAACCGTCCGCGCTCTTCACAGTCCGTATCTTTGCATCGTGCCTCTGAAAAGCATGATCGTTATTTTTGAGAGCCGCTTGATTTTTTTCTTCCCCACCCCGCAACGGCCGCGAGCTAAACTTGCCCCCGCCCGTCCTGCTCCGGTTATTCTTAAAACGCGCGATAGATTTCTATATAGCGAGATAGCTGTTGTCCTTACCGGTGGTATATATTTCATTCCGGGCTACAATGAAATACCCGATATGCATTGTATGTAGGTTCGTGTGTGTATGGGTGCAATTACGCTGCCCACAGTACACGTATGTGTTATATGGGACGATAGATAGCCGGCAGTTTAAATACGTCACAGATGCAGCGCTGCTACAGATAGCACGGGCTGAGCGCGTTCGCGGCTGTTTGTGCTGTATGAATATGTCTCGGATTCTGATCATTTTTTAAAGCGTCTGCCCGATTATTTACACTTCCAGATACACAATGTGATGAGCGGCGTTAATTTATCCGGCCACAGAAGCACTGCCACCCATTTCGATCCGTACCGGAACGGAGTTTGGTCAGCGGTCCTTGCCGTGTCCGTACCTTTGTTGCGTCTGTCTCCGTCTGGACGGATCGAGATGACGACACACAACGGTGACCGTAAGTTATTACCGAACAGCGTCCGATATTACTCGTTTCATATTGTCGAAATGAAAATTAACACATTTCCATGTCGAATTGACGACGGAAATCCGACAGCCGAGCAAGTTGAGAAGCGTCGTGCCAATCCCCGGCCGCTGTCCGTCCCAGCAAACCGTAACTACCTAAGAAGCTCTAATAGAGCAATTATGTATATCCCGCATTACAGTTTAATTAACGTGACGACCGCTAAATGTTGAAGGAGCGAAAGCGAAGTTTCAGCCGACGAAATCCATGACATCTGTCGATATTTATTAACAGAAAAGAAACTCGATATGAAAGAAACGGCGAAATTCCCGTTCCTTGGTCCGGTTTTGAATTGGGATTGCTTGAAACAATCGCGCCTGTTTTACAGCGCACTTGGAAGTTTCCTTCACGCAAGTCGTTCACGTCGGAAGTGCTGACAAATTATTGAAATTGCCGCAAATTCGTAGTTTAGGTGGAAAGAAATATAGCAGAAATTACGTGAATGGTAAATATAAAACACCATGGCTTTGAAAGTTAGTTGAGGAGACCGAAAAAGAAATAGAAAAAATGAAAAGCTACGAAGAATTCAGTTTACTTTTAAAATACTGCACAAAAACACACCATTAATAATTAGTTATTAACGGTGACGATTGTGGAGATGCCATCTTCGAGACCTTCATAACAAAAATGTAAAATGCAACATGTGAAATAGTCGTCATTATTAATTACGCCATCTGGGGATAAGAAAATTCTATAATGAAATCGTGTAACGATTCTCATGTTACGTTTATAAAATTTCATTTTTTAAAGAATGTACAAAAATTAATTTTAGCGTTTACCGCGAGGTCTCCCATGGCGAGGTTCAAATTATTATTTATATATATATATATATATATAACTCGGCCATTTTGGCCTTGTTTGCTTACATTTCTATCTCTTTCTCTTCTGTACTTTGTATAAAATAATTAAAATTTACAACGTAATTCTAAATCGGTCCATATGAATATAATGAACATAATCACAGAAATCCTATAAAATATAACAAACGTTACATAAAATTGGGACATTTTTTCTAATGGGGGGTGGCATAAGAATTACGTTGTAATTAATATATTGTATATATGTTCGCAAAGTGTTAATAAAGAGTTGTACTTTATGTAACCTGTTAGAGTGTACAACTTTTATGTTATATGTGTATATATATACAGGGTATTCTGAAATTAATTTAAGAAATTTTTGTTTTACAAGCTCGTCAAAATGAACAAAAAAGTCCTGACGGAAAAATCATTTGCGCGAACAATTAATGTGTCATAATTAATTTAATTCATTGTAATAAAAAAAATAATATTTTCTTTTATGATTCAATAAGGTCATTGACAAATCATTGTTGACTGCACATTTACGACTAAATTTAATACGTATTTTAATTATTTTCGATATTTATTTTCTTTTTATTTTACAAAATATTGATTTATAAAAAAAAGATATTTTTTCATTTAAATTAAATAATTAAAATAATTATAATCAATTAATTTGATGATTTTTCCCTCAGGACTTTTTTTGTTTATTTTGACGGGCTTTATAGCGTAAAACAAATTTTCTAAATTAGATTCAGAACACCCTGCATATATATGTGTATATGCACGCATTTTTTCTTTTTTTAATTGCCTGGATTTCGCTTTTTGGTGGCCAGCTTTCAATACATACATTCTTCTTCTTCTTCTTCGAGTCCCGACCGTTCTCGATTCTAGGTAGCCATTTTAATATATTTCAAAATGTTTCGAACCTTTCACTTTCGTAAGTAAGGTGGATTATTTGTTCGCATCCCTGACCACGTCTTGATGTCGTACATCCACGGAGTACGCATGATAATTTGTAATAATATTTTGTAGCTTATGATCTCTGAATTTGATTTTTTATGAAACAAGAGAATAGTTCAACGTAAAAATGAATATCTAAAGTCCGGAAAATGGAATTGGGAATGAAGGCAAACTGTGTTCGCCTTAGTGATCAGACCCATATTTAGAACAAAACAATGAGTAAATAAGGAATACTTGAGAAATTTCGCGATAAAATAAATTTATTCACGATATTTATATAGCGATTTTAAATATTACGTAATAAGCTGAAGTACATTTTCAACATCGAAGTGGTCTGGTGAAAATAGAAAATCAAAACGGTTTTTAAACAGCCTCTATTATTGCCGGCAGCGCCAGTACGAATACTTTGTACAACATTTCAAGACGCCCACACCTTCATCTAAAACATGAAATGCATAATTGCTGATCGTTTATTCGAGCTTGGCGGTTTTTTGCGCCGGATCATTAGGGAAAAACAGAGTCATTTATTGACATGAAAAAATGCGCTTACGCTTGTGATCATTTTTGTATTTTTCTTATTACTACCTTTTCGTAAGAATATAAAAACTGAAAAATAAATCAACAAAAAAACATAAAAAAACCATGTTTTTTTTTGAATTTCATTATTAAAAAATTTCGAAACGCGGGAAAATGGCCCGATTTTTTTTTAAATAACACTTTTTGAAGGAAAAATTTGATAGAAAACAGCGTTTGCAGATAAATTTATCTTTGTGCGTCAAATATCATCGGAAATATTCGGATGGAATCTTACAGTGTAATTTGAACTAGAAAGGCGGGAGGGGGGGGTGAGGGCACCTTTAATGCCGTTTGTATATTAACGTGTCGATGAACAGTTTGACGAACCAAAATGCGTTTAGTATGCAATTAAATTGAAATCTTTTCTTATATGTTGCACTGGCGAACAAATGTTCGCAACTCCATCACTTCATGTTGTTAACAACTACACTGAAAACTTAGAACGATGCCCAATCGTTTCGTAAAGTCGCAAAAATTTGAAATTAAAAAAAAATGTTTAATACCCGTTGATAGATCAATTAAACTTCTACAGCTCATTACATTGTGTTAGAATTTCTTCCGAGCTGACGAACTCGTTAAGCTGACTCTCTAAAGAACTTACCCTACAGGCGGAAGAGTTGATTAATGCGAGAACCTGAACATCTCCGGTTCTTATAGCAGTTGTAATTTTATGATAAGCGGAATTATTTATTCTTTTGTTTTTCGTTCTCAAGTCGATACGTCTCATGTTCGCCGAAGCATTTTCTGATTATTTTGGACCGGCTTAGGCTGAATCAAAATAGCGATGAATGCGAGAAAAAAAATACGGAAAATTTTTTAAGCCGTTTAAAAATTTACGTCTTTGCGACGGTTGTTGGTTTTTTTGTTTTTTTTTGGTTTTTGACGCGGAACTATAAACGAAATTTGCAGATTTTAAAATTAGAAATCGGTTCGGTGAATCTTTAATTTTTGTGCGAAGCATTATTGTAAATAAACAATTATTTTCCTTAGCAGTTGAAATTCTCTCATTCTTCGCGCAGCCTTCCGCATTTGTAAACGATTAATTTTTTCTTATTTTTCTTGTTTATTTTTGTTTATTCACCTAAAAGTGATCTTTTTATCGTCGGCGACAGTGACAAGCACACAGTCGACACCCTGTATCGATATGCTTAAAATCTTCTCCGCTTTGAGCTAATAATAATTTTGTTTATATTCTTTGTAATTTATCACTAATATATATTCCTTTCTTTTTTTTTTTTTTTTTTTTTTTGCTATTTTAAGGAATACCACGAAAAAAAATGTTCAATAGGAATTTTTTTGAGAAGTGTGTTAATTAAACCGGCGTCACAATCATTATTCACTTCTATTAGCTGCACCAGTTAATTTCAACACCAGCGTGAAAGAAAGAAAAAATTATATCATTCTTCGGGCCAAACTTTTTTTATGTTTCCCTAAAATATTGTGCAGCATAATTTTTTCCTTCGAAATTATGAATGAAATAAAGTAGTTCTGAAAAAAAAAAAAAAGTTTCAATATTTCTAATTATCGACAAAGTTCACCGTTTAGCGCGGACTATATTATTAACCGATTATTATAGGTAGCAATCATCTTCCGCTTCGTGAAAAGAAAAACAAAATTGAACATCTCTTAACTTATTCTTTTTGAGGAATAAAGTGATTTTTTAGCTCGCGCAACCGCTCAAGAGGTCGCTCGATAGGTGCAAGATCTATAACACTCTTATCAATTCACTCTGGTAGCACACAACCTTTAGCCAAAAATCTTATCATCTTTTTCTTCGGCGTACACTACACAAAAGTGACCAGAAGGAGGCGGCTCGGCTCTGAAGCTCATTACCGGCGCACACACACACGCACACACATACGGGGGAATAAACAATGGCCACACGGCGTCGGTGCCAGCGATAGTAAGTAAAGAAGCAGAAAGATGAAAGAAGCTTTTCCAAATGAGTCGGCCGGAATGGACACAGAAAGAGGCCTTTTGTTCAAATGTTGCATATCTAGCCGATGCCGGTAGCCTAGCGGCGCGACGTTTTACATACAATAGAATAAACGTGTAATACTGGAAGCAGCAGTCGCTTTTTGTAGCCGCTCGTTTTAATTTATTCTAGGCGAAGGCAGCCATGCAATTTCTATCATATAAATCAGGGATTCCTAAACGAGTCAGAAAACCGCGCTACACATTCCTTATATAGGCTATAATAACCACGTTATCTCGACTATAAAGTCATCATAGCTCAATAATATCGGCCAGCAAAACAACAACAACAGAAATCCTATAAATAGACAACGTAAATTAAACGCACTTGCAAAAGGTGCCGGCGACATGTTTGCTTTAGTTTTATCGACAGTTGGCTTATTCTATGCTAATAATCGATTTTTTTTTTGTAACAAAGTCAGTTCGTGGCGAATAATCGAAAAGCCAACATTCTTTTTCGTTAATTTTCCGGGTTCATCGGCTATTAATAATATTTAGAGACGTCGAAAATAATATATAGTCTAGACTCCTCGGCTCTATAGAAGAACCGAGCGCTTTATTGACACATGAAATGTCTGGATATCTCTAAAGATGAGCTGAAGTCCATTTTTAATTTAGAAAAAGACTAGTAAAAATGGACGTAATATGTGCGAATCTGATAGCGACCTAAAACGACTTGCAAAATAGGTCGATAATTTGTTTGCGAAAAAAAAAAAAAAATAATAAAAGTGAGAAAGAAAAAAATATAAAGAACAGGTATGCGTAAAAAATGTTTCGGAAGGAGGGATTTATATAATTATAATGAATAGGGCAGCGCTAAAACGAAGAAAAAAAGTCGATTTAATTAATTGTAAAAAAAATTATTGGTACGTCGCAAATATTCCTGAAGCACGTGTTCGCGGAAGAGATTTATTAGCCCTCTCTTCTCTCAGTAATCAGGCTGCTGCTTCGATCTCGAATGAAACTCTCGATAAATTCGTAACGTTTCAGTTTTGCCGGAAGATCCAGAAAGCGGTCAATGCCGTTTAGGGGGATGTTGCGTTTAGGAAATTGATAAGCTTTTTTATTTTTGCATTACTTTGTTGCTGTTGTTGTTGTTTTTCAATTGTAATCGTCGGCTATAATTAATCCAGCTGATTATAGCCGGATTCGACCGTATTCGTAAATTAGTTCAAAGCTTTTTTTCAATACACGAATTATTTCTTCTTATTAGGCTTCTTTTATTTTATTTCTCTATTTTTTTAATTTTTCTCCGACACAACTGCTTTCTCTTCCGACTAATCTTAATGAAACGGCAGTGTTAATCTAAGAATATTTTCGAACGGTTTCGTTTATTTTATTATAATGCGAGATCTATTTGTATTTTTCAAAGTCGTTCGAAATTAATACGAATTCTGGTAAAAAAAAGAGAGAAAAAAGCGATAGGGGAGCGATCGTGAGTCAACAATTATAAGAGAAGAAAAATTAACATAATGAAAACCTTTAAAATCGATAATTTTACCGGTTATTAACAGCCGAATGAGCTCTACGTAGAGATATATATATATACTTGGTGAAAGATGGATATCGAAATAATGATTTTGAAACCCGGCCAATTGATACTGTGCTCGTGTTCTTTTTTTTTTCACTCTCTTCGCTAGAATTTCTAACCGTACTTGTTGAACTCCTGTCCGGTTGACTGCTGTCGATCTACTTTATCTCTTCTTGCGGGAAGCGAATACGGTGTGCACCCTTGGAGCACAATAACCAAATATATTCAATCTATCCTGCTACTACTATCCAAACTGCCTTATCCGATGATCCCCATGAAATCAGGAAAACACTGTCATTCCTCAAATGAAATAATATCTATAACTTAATATCCGAATACCTGGTGCCTTTGGCCACAGTGGCAGTATACGGCACTAAAAAGCAAAAAAAAAAAAAATATGGAAAATTGTTAAATGCCGCACCCGGAGCCGGGCAACTACTCGCAAAGTAGTTTTTTGCCGCAAAGTTGTTTTTCTTTAATTTTCCGAAGCAAGTGGTTCGAGCGTCTCCGTAACATTTTTAAAAGGAAAATAAATAGTGAGACGCTTCCGATATCATCATCTCTGTAATAAAAAGACAAGTCCCGCGCCCATATCACACTGTTTTTATCCTTCGAACGATTGAAATTCGCAGGCAGTTTGACTTCGCGTAACGTATTCTCGTTACGAAATCTAGGAGGTGCGTAGCCGGAGGAGACCCGATTCGTGTGTATGTGTGTGTAATGTAAATTTCGAAGAATGAAGTAATAGTAATGCGGTACGGAGGGGATCTGATCATAGGGCACAGAGAGCGAGTTTATTAGAATGGCAGAATTGGCGGCGGCGAGAACAGAGGCTGCGGCGACAAAACGCGGCACGGATGACTTTCAGCAGAGTTGGGCCCGTTTTATTTCCCGGCAATTCAGTCAAGTCAGCGTACGCGACGGCCGTACTCTGCGGCACACTGGGTTCGGACGAGGGCCATTGTCTTGTCAGCGAGTTCGATTGACGGACTGCTGACTATTAACTCGCGCAGAACATAAACGTTCGATCGCATAGCGGCCGCACTGCTCTTCGTCTTATTCTTCTTCGGCGAGGCATATTGATCTATCTTCTACTCGCTATCCGCTGTGTGCTGTTCGCTCGGTGCGTTTCTTCTCGGTGCTCTTATCATCGATTCCGCGGCTGATTTTTCAATAGGCCGGCCGACGTCCCTCCACATAATCTATATATCGCGCGCGCGTTCGTTCGAACCTATTTCGCGCGTAGTGTGGTAGTAAATTGTACCGGGGAATGGCAGTGCGCGACCTCTTTGGCAATCCGTCCTGTGTCGGCAAAGTCCATTGTAAACAGATACCCCGTGTAATAAACCATTGACTCCCCTCTATTGACTCGATCGAGACTCTCTTACGTGTATCGTAAAGCGGAAACTTCGGTAATCTCATCAATCGTTTAACAAGCGCAGCCGCTCTCTTTGTATTCGCTCTTGTCTCTGCATATGTATTATCATAGATGGACAGCTAATTATTATTTGAATATAAAGTACGGCGGAAAGGCCGCTGTCTAAATTAGAGACGTTCGAAAATCATCATCAATCGTCAAACGTTTTACTCTGTACACCACTTCAATGTAACCTTCTGCCCCTCGCTACCAGCCCCAACCGCCATTCGGTTTTTCCACCTCCATTGTATCGTACCCGCGCTACTTCATCGCCGTTCTCTTCGCTAGTCGGAAAATTGCCCCCGAATTTTATTGCGGCCCGGCATCACAAATCACGTGAACCGCAATCAGTCTGTGGGTGTCTAAGAGCTGGTGGTCCTGCAACGGCACTGAAGATTCAGCGTCGCTACGTAATTTAAATCGATCATCGAGCCTTTTCATACTTCTTCACTCGCTGAATTTTTCTTTCTGAGAATTTCACCCCGAAGATCTCGTTTCTTTTCCTATGTTCTCTTTTTCGTTTGTTTCATTTTTCGCTACTCCTCGAAATAGTCGAGAGAAAGTTAATAAAGCTCTTTGAAGTGTTGCAATGCCGCGACAAACAAAAACTTTTAAAAAATCTCGAACATTTGCAGTAGTACCCAACCGTTTCAAAACATATTAAGGTTAATTAAAAACGAAAAAATTTTAACGAAATTTTGAAAGCCGTGTTTAACGCCTAGGTAAGTAAAATAATTTCAAGGAAGTCCCTCGGCACGGCATTGAGGGAGTCGCAACAATTAATTACTAATATATATTTATTATCTCATAGGATTTAATTTTTAAATGATGATCCGCCCTTCGAATAAAGATTCGAATTCGAACGTAAAATAGGAGCCGGGGGACTCTGCGATGTATGGTGTAATGTCGCCATGAACACTGCGGATGAATTTTGCTAGCCGCGGGAATTTTCAAATCCGTTCGTTCGCCGGTGATTATATGTACTTTTTGACGCGGATCTGTTTCGGGCATTCGTTCTAAATTTTCCGTAGACAATTTCATCTTATTTGCATAGCAATACACACACCGGTGTAATTATTATTCCGAGCTCGAATGCGTGATTTCAATGATTTTTCGTGTAAGACAATGTGTTTTGCTCTCATATACCCCGATTCTGTTAAAAAATAATAATCGTTCCAATGCTGTGGGAATTATTTTACTTTTTTTTTTTTTTTTTTTTTTTTTTTTCAGATACACTCGCTTATTGTTTGTAGTGGAAGTAACAACTGTCAAAAGAGTAATGTCGCTATAACGGTATTGTAAACGGTCGAGTCGCCATACCATACATCGTGATAATAATAATGTTCGTTACGAAGACATTAACGATAGTCGTTAAATTAATTAATTTTCAAATGAAATGAAAATGTTTACTGAGTAAAGAGACACACGTAAGATTCTACTTAAAAAGCGGGAAAATTATGAAGCGAAAAAATTAATTCTAAATCGCTGTTTACCAGGATATTAATTACTAGCAGACTAGCGTAAAACTACGTACAGGAAAACCGTGTTTACCTCTATTTACTCCTTCGATTAAATTTATCAACGATTTATATTATTCTCGAATTAAGGTACTCCCTGGTGTATTTTCACTTATACGGGGATATTTAGATTTAATTTATACAATTTAAAAAAAATCGACATGTTTCGGCGTAGCTATTCTGCAACATGTGGAGAGGACTGTGTAATTAAAGAAAAACCGGAAATCACCTAAGAATAAAAGTACCGAAAGCATCAGAATTAAAATAATCTCTAACTGAAATTTTTATCATTGTAAAATTTTTTACGAACAGTTAAAAAATTGGTTAATTCGGAAAACTCAAAATTTTATTAATAATTGTTAAATACTTTGAGGACATTGTCTGGCCGTCCCCCCGCCCAAAAAAAACAGACTATAGAGAGGTATATTTTTATTCATAATAGAACGATAAAATTTTAATCTGAAAAAAATTAAACAAAAAAAGAAAAAAAAACTTCTCACGGCCATTATTTTATAGTTAATCGCAAGTTTTGTAAATTTATAATTATTTTTGTACATGCCCATAATTGATAATATCTATCCTTTGCATTATCCGTGGGGACAATTTAAAATTTCAGGTGTCTTTTCTTTGAGCTTACATGCGGGATGCTTACAATTCGTTTATTATTCTTTTCATTATACACTTTTCTAAGACACTCTTTAGTCTACTATAAACTTTAGATCTGTTTCCTGTTTTTTGATTCTGAACGATACTCGGTGTTACCTAAAAGATTCGGCGTTTTGCTGCCTCTACGGAGGCTGTTAATATTATCGCGCATCAGGCAATCTTTGTAATATGCCACGATTTTACTGCATTTTCTAACATTTTAATATTACTCATTTTTTTCTCGAATAATAACTTTTTCATTACTACACATTTGTTCCAGTAGTTAGTACTATTTCACCAGCTCAAAATTGATTTAACTTATCTAAATCGTATACTTTTACCGTTAAATTGTACACCATTTATAAAAGTATGCTCTAATGTATTTATTTCATTATAGTTGTCGATAGATAGGCACAGGCCCAGCTACGGTGCTGGTAAGATAGCAGTAATAAACGTTAGAGTCTCCGTCTGAATTCCGTTGTCTTATTAAAAATTATCTTAGACGAGACGAAAAAATTAAAAAAAAAGATCAGGTTCAGTCCCGATACTTCCCAGATTGACCCTCCCAGTAAGCTCGCTTTCTTCTTAGGGAGATAAAACATATTCAAGCTCTAGTTTTTTGGACCCTCTTAGAAGCCCGTCGCTATCATTTGGTTGCGACCTATTTCCCCGACGCATAATCATCTTCTACTCAACCTCAAGCCTCTTGTTGCTTGCTTCCCCCTTTTGTTCATTTCTTCCTGTGAGTTTCAATAAAACACCTTTTCTTAAGTGCTCTAACGCTCCAATTTACTCGTACGAATTTTTGCTGTTATTTCTCTACTTCTCCTGCCAGCATCACAAAATCTGTTTAATTTATCCGCGTAATTGTTCCGCGTCATTTAGCAATCTTAACCCGAGAGTATCTGTGATAGTCGCGATAGCTTGCACACAACACTTAAAAAGAAAAGAAAAACTCAATACGAGGCTATGACATTTGTGTATCAGGACAAACGGCTTAACCCGGAATATTTAAAATATCTCTTCATTTACAGCATTTTATCAAAATTTATTATTATTATTATTATTATTATTATTATTATTATTATTATTATTATTATTATTATTATTATTATTATTATTATTATTACTATTATTATTATTATTATTATTAACTGAATATTATTACAAATTGCAAAGTTTGTATTCTTAATGTAAGCAAAAAAATGGACAACAATTTTCACATAATGTACAATATTACATCGAAAGGCTGTTTAATATCAGCCCAGCGTGCAACCATGTAAACGTTTCGTGTTGACGTGAAAGATAAATAAAATTTAACATAATAACGATGCTGAAAATTGTTTCACAGATTCGCCGCTAGATTTGTCGATGTCACTACTCTCCTCCAGATCTCTAATCACATCGTCATCTTCGACTTCGTCCTCTCCAACCAGCGGTACCGCCGATACGGACGAACGTAAATCCTGCTCCGAAGAATCATCTTCCTCTTCGACCGCTTCTTTGGCCGGAGACATAGCATCGCTGGATACCGGCAGTAACATTTGCTTAACCGTTAACCGTCAGAGGCACTCTTCACCTAAAGCCAAAGCTTCCAGAGGCGAACGAACATTACTGCCTTGCGAAGTATGCAGAAAGGCATTCGATAGGCCTTCCCTGCTTAAACGGCACATGCGAACACATACCGGTAATTTGCCCTTTGGCTAAAATATCTGCTATTAATATACATGTGTATATCAACGGAATTCACGTAAATGTACTATCTCACGTAAATGTACACTGGTGACGTCCTACTTAAAATAACTGACACGATCCGTTTGTAGGGAAATTTTCTTCGTATTACTTTCAGAAAGAATGGGGTTTATCAACAAAAAGCGGCGAAAATTAAACGAAGACGAAAATAAAATTATCTCATTTAAGGAAGATTTACGTTCCAGCACTCGGATGGCTAGTCACATTGCTCAATTGCCAAACGATATTTTCGGTCTTATCTCTCTTTTCGTTGTTTTCAAAAATTACTCGATGAAAATTTCTACGGTTGATTTTAGTAGAAATTATAGATTCAGTTTTTCAATTCAATTTATTATTATTATTATTAATGGAATCAGATGCGCGCTGTTCCAAAATACTCCGCCCCACCACACACACACACACACACACACACACAAAAAACAAAAAAACCTATTATCGAACAATTTGTGTTTCTTCTCTCACAGTGTTGCAGAAAGTCACAGTGATCTTAATTGAGCTTCCTGACAATTTTGCGAACTGTTGAGCAAGTTTCGTGATTTGCTTTGCCGCCATCGTTTGAAGCGTAAACATTTAAAACTTCTGTCAGACTACTGTATCCGGCTGGGTTCTTGAGCTTTCTCCAGTAAACATACTCTTCTAGCGTCACTTTGTGTCAAAGTATGTTAATTAAGGAAGGGGAGGGAAACGTAAAAGATGTACGAAATTCGCTCAGCACTATCAGAAACAAAATCCGCTTAAAAGTCAATGCCCGGAATAAAGGCATTTTCCCTAGTCATTTGCTTTTTTTTTCAACCGCTTTCCTGCCGGGAATACTTTCTCCTATATCGTCATCCGATTTGCCCCCGCCTAATGAAATATCCGACAGATTCGATCGAAACTATCTACATTATAACGAAAAAAAAAAAACATTCGGAACCGTAACCGAACCTCAAACAACCTTACCCCGGTGGTTACAGCTATGACAAACAACTAAGGTTTGGTATGTGAAAAAAAAGTTGGTAAATCTTTTTTCTAAAAGAATGTGTTCGATTTTATTTTTTTTTTTTCGAGTAAATTATATGTTTGAATTTGAATTAAAAATGATATAAAAAGAAACAGACGTTAAGATGTTTATTATTTTCGATTTAGGTGAAAAACCACACGTATGCGCGGTTTGCAATAAGGGATTCTCAACTTCAAGTTCCTTGAATACGCATCGCAGAATTCACAGCGGCGAGAAACCTCACCAGTGTCAAGTATGCGGGAAACGGTTTACAGCTAGTTCAAATCTGTACTATCATCGGATGACTCACATTAAGGTGAGCGCTTTTTAATTATTTCAATATAATACGCGCGTTCTTCTCGGTAAAGCCGACTAAGCCGAAAAAGCTACGAAGCCTGTCGAAGAATCTTGCGAGAAAGTTTTCGCGATAACCGGAAAAAATAAAAAGGCCGCACTAATCGATGGAAAGCCCGAGAGCGACTTTTCACTTTTTTCTCTCAATCGGAACTTTCGTCTGTGGTTTCTTTCTTTTTCTCTTCATTATATCAAAATATCTCGCTAGACAACGAGGGCATTTTCAATTTTTGTACATTTCAAATTCGAGGGAGTGTCTTTTCCCTTTCAACGATTCCCTACAATTCTGTATAAATATGTATATATATATATGCATATATATAATAAATACATATAAATATAAACACGTATATCGTTAAACCCTGACAGACACGTGAGGGCAATAAGAGCATCTCTCCGCGCGATATGGATAAACAGCATTATGTTGGAATTCGTGGAAACATTCCGCACCTTCAACGATCGAGTTACGTTGCTTTTCGCTTCTGTCGCCGTAATACGTACGACATATGTAGACACGGGGTCGTCCAATGTTCGTGGCCGAACCTGCGCCAGTCACGTATCCGAAGAAAATTATTCCTCGGTCGGCCGTGTACGTCCGTCAGGAATTAATCGCGCATGAGGATTTACCGATAACAGGAACTTTAACATACATAAATCGTACAAACGAAATCTCGTCATCGGAGCGCAAATAATTACGCGCAGCTTGCGCGAGAATTACGATCGGCTTCGATAATAATCATCCATCAAGCGCGCGGCCAGCACTGAAGCGAAGGTAAACAGAATTGCGGATGGTCAGCGGTAGACGGGGTCGCGCGGTTCCGGGAGTCGTGTACTAACCGCAATCGGACATGACACGGACAATATGGGACGGAGAAGAGGCAGCTTATGGTACGGACCACCGACTTATCATTATTAGAGGGTCTGTTGCGTCGCCGGTCTCTGGTTAAAAACATAAATTAATAGAACGGCAATTGAACTATAAGCAGTTTTCCCCGGTGCTGCTCACCGCCGATACACACACCGGTTAATTGTCATCGCTGGAATTCGTGAAGCGTGTTGCTGTTGGTCGTCAACGTGATAATAAATTATAGAACGAGCGTACGCTACGCTTCCACGATTCTTCGTATGTCGAAGGAGCGGAGAATCAGCAGCGGGAGGATCGGTCGGGGTCGGGGGCGACTCTCGATGATCGGAGTTGGGGACGCAACGGTGATTTTTCATCGTCGCGCGGTGACGGACTGGCTAGCGAGAAGCAAACCACAAACGGTAAGTCGTACGGCTCGAGTCCGGCGACCGTATTTACGAGCGCGGGAACGCTGCACCATCGAAGGACTGCTTCTCGGACGGCTGTGCTCTGAACGGCGGCGGTAGCTCGCGCTGTCTATCTTCCGCCGACGTATAAATCACGGACCGTGTAATCTGTTTACAGTTCCAGCGGGTGCTTACCGCGCGCTATCATTAGCTTATCTAACCAGCTCATTACAGTTACCAGCAGCAGTGACGAGCTGCGCATGCGTCTACGCATGCCGCTTCTATCGTTTCACGAAGAAGACGCCGCTGAATCAGTATTGTGCATTTCGCACGCCTATTATAATCCGAGCGACGAACATACTACAGGCCAGCCCCACGCCATATTTTTCACGCCCGCGACAGCTGCCTCATCGCCGTGGTCGACGCCTTTGCGCACTTTTACGGGCCACAGTCGAACGAATCTTGCCAGGAGGTCCTCTTGTTTTCGGAAGGATACTGTCCGGACTGCGAAGGCTCTTCCTTTACGGGGGCGGTCCACGCCACCGCGAATTGCCTTTTT
Organism: Icerya purchasi; assembly: GCA_039619475.1. Taxonomy (NCBI): domain Eukaryota; kingdom Metazoa; phylum Arthropoda; class Insecta; order Hemiptera; family Monophlebidae; genus Icerya; species Icerya purchasi. Next base: position 65,833,352 of record CM077116.1, read on the forward strand.
ATCCCATCGATAGCCGCGGTAATTTCTTGTTTTTCCTCCCTCTCCGTAAAATTCGCCCTCTTGGATTCTGCAACGCAGAAGAAAGCTCGCTATATTCCGAAGAGCCCTTTCTTGTTGTTATTTTCTCTTGGTATTGGAAAATCGCCTTCTTCTCTGAATAACTCGCTTAGCGACTTAATAAAGAAGGAGTAGAAGAAGAAGAAGAAGAAGAAAAAGAAGAAGAAGAAGAAGAAGAAGAAGAAGAAGAAGAAAAGGTTCGTTATCCTTCCTGCAGAACAGAGCGGTCGAGCTGTGAAACTGTTGGATTTTTTCCGGAAAATCGGTGCTCGCGATCGCTGAAATATCAGCTTTTGTTTTTCCGGCTCGTTTTCTTCGAACAAAATTTGGTATACTCTTTACAATCAGGGCCGTAAGTTCAGTTGATACACTGCTACGGTGGAACTGTCATTAAAAAGCTCTGAAAATGTAAGTACGGTGTTTATTGAAAATATGCTTCCTCCCGGATTTCAATTATTTTAGAGACGGACGAGCATCGTTTCTTAGACCATTCGGACATTTTTTTAGGAGTACATCGCTTTCGAGATCGTAATTAAGTAAAATTCTCCTCCGAGTAAATTAATTCAACGGAGCGCATAATCGAACGTCATGTTCGGAATTGTCTCCCGTGAATGGTACGCTCGGTTAGGAGCTATAATACGAAAGAAAGAAGAAAAAAAAGAAGAAAAAATAAAAAAAAAAAAACCATTGGAAAAAAAGGAATAAACAGGCAACATTAAAAAAATCCGATTAGCGGGCAAGTAAAACACTTTTAAGGGGGCTAGACCGTTTTGAAATAATGAACTTGATCTAAAAATAAAACAATTTTAATTGATCCTTATTAACTGAACAATAAGTAAGTATTAATTTACACTAGTTTAATAAATTTAAGTAGCTCAGTCTGAAGAAAGGTTTTTTCGCGCGTAAAGTCTGTTATCAGCTACAGAATAGTACACACACTCAAAAGCAAACGGTGTGTTTTAAGCTATTTTTCTGGTCTCTCGATTTGTAGTCTGTGCCATTAGCTGAGCTAAGCTCAAAAACGTTTCTTTAAACGGAGCTACTTAAATTCATTAAACTAGTGTAAATTAATAATTATTTATTGTTTGTTAATATTTTTACGTTTTTATAAATTTTAACAGGTTATATTTACATTTAATTTAGTGATTGTTTTCGGTTACAAATCAGTTGAAAGCTTTTTTCGAATTACATATTTAACAATCATCGAGTTAATAACAAAGACGTTCGGAGTGCAATGTGTTGGGGAAACGTCTGTAGAGTTGTTTGTTTGTTTTTTTTGAAAATAACCGAGTGGTTTTCGTACGATTTAGCGTTTAAGATAAACCTCAGCTGTATGCCAAACGTAAATGCGTGACGTGGCAATGCTTGAATAGAAGGCGATCTATGTTTTGGGCCAAATGTGCTAGAACGATGCGTAGTCGCTCGGCCGGGGTAATTTTAAAGCAGTCGCCGAAATAGCGTGCAACACTACATACAATACATATATTATGTATGTACGTATGTTGTATTCGGTTCGGCGATCGAGAAATTTGTCTGGACTGCGATGATAAGCCATTGAATAAAGCTATCTTTATCACGCAGCCGATAACGCTGTCAGTAACCACGTAACTAGCCTGTTCGCGTCTACATTGACCAATCGAAAATCGGCGCGCGCGCTACCCATGTATTTCGTTGAACTTGGACATGTGCGAATAACGTGTGGCAGCGCTTTCGAGAGAAATATTATTGATGCCAACATTTTCCTCGAACGTACGCGTATGTTACTCGGAACGGGACGACAGCCTGTGCATTGTGCAGGAGACGGTCCCGGCGGTAGTGGAGCGTAATCTCGGCTCGAGTCTGAAGCAATTACCCGGAGAGACGGCGGTGGCTGCTGCGCGGGAATTTCGTGTGCGTTCGTTTCGGGCTAGAGGTGCCCATTAAACGTCTTTTTGTTTTTATAAATCGGTACAACACGGCTCGCACGCTCATCTAGATCGGCGACGTCTGATGCGCACACGGGGCTATATAGTCGAAGGAACGGCCGTGCACTGGAAATCGGAAGAAAAAGGTAGCAACGCGCATATTGCTGTATTACGTATTCCGGGGAATAATTCGAGAGAGCGGAGACGGACACGAAGTGGTTAAAAACAGAAGAACAAAAAATCAGAAAAAAAACGAAACCCGGGAAAGAAAAGAGAAGTGGACGGTTGTTCGGGAGCGGAATGGGAATTAGGCTGCAGAGAGAGCCTGGTCAAAGTGAGGCATTGCGCGCGATTTTCAGCATCCAACTGGTAGCAGGTTCGTCTAAATAGCCTCCGGTATCTGCGCGTATGGAAGACAAGATCATCGGACGACGGCTGCTTCGATGGAGGATGATTATAGATGGACAGCGTCCTGCCATCGCTCGAAGATAGCGTGCTATGCGGTCTTCAATTTAGAAAAGAGCAGATATCGCCCCTAATATATGTGCGCATGTATATACGGATAGGTGTGCACATAGATATATCGCGCTTGACCGGGGTCGGAAGGGGGGAAGATAATAAATAAAGGTTTAGCTAGTCATTCGGATAAAGAGACGTATAGAGAGATACCGCGGGCAATTATCATGCTCGGTACACATTTAATAACACATGTACGAACATATGTACGGGCAGAAGCGAGCCACAGCCAGATGATGTAAAGGTGCTTGTTGTTATATTGCACGTTCGAATTGCGCCTCCTGCTACAGCGCGCACGGAATCTGCCAGTGCACGCTGCGGCTGCCGTGCAGCGTTTAATAATAATTGGGTGAATATCCGGACATCCCCTACTGCGTGCTCTGCGCACCGATCGCTATGCCGCAACACAAGTGCCATGCTTTCTCGTGCGCGGCCGAACGTTCTCGAATAATCGCTCCTCCGACGGACAATCCTGACAACAGAACAACAACCGGTTGCTCCCGGGAGCCCGAAACTTTAATCATCTCGCGACGCGCGTAACATGTTGTTGCCTCGGTAACAGCGACGACACTTTTGACCGACTGCAATTCGATAATTCTGCCGCCCTTGTGCGGCCGCCTCTTACGCTATCGCGTATCGCGGTGCGCATTTCCTAAGACCGATACGACGCGACGACCGTTGCAGCGCAACGATCGCCTTTTCGACGTCAGTCGCGCTTTTGACGTTTCTCTTAGACGTCGAGAGGGCTGCTGCTCGGTGGCACACGCACATCGCGCAATAAACTGATGAATCGCCTCCTAGAGGGAAGGTGAAAAGAGAGCGATTTCAGTACGGTCGAGCAACGGTGATGATAGCGATAATAGAACACGGGACGCATAAACACAGGCGAAAGAGGAGAAAAAAAAGAGAAGTAGCACAGAGTAAAAAAAAGGGAAAAATATTAAAAACCGAAACGAAACATTCCAAAGTTAATTCTGCCGGTGACAGGAACGGAACAAGCTCTCCGCGTGATGTCTATCTCGCAGCAGGATCTGCAGTTAACACGTTATACGCTATAAATAATAATTAATTCTGAAAATGTAGGAATTTCGAATTTATACAAGAAACACATCGTCATCGTCTTTGTCACAGTCAATTTTTTCCAGCACTGCCTAGCCGACCAGGCAGCGCTTAAGTATATGTCTGCCGCTGCTCTGTATCTTGCTGAGTGCGTTCACAATAATCGCAGGTGTGCACACGCGCTACACGAATCCGGATCGTCTCACACACACACACACTTGGTCGCATACACGATACCGAGAGGGGAAAAAGAAATTTGCATTTTAAACGAATTCGTAGTAGCGAATACGCGCCTACTACCATTTATACCACCGGCTGAAATTCAGTCGCTCAGTCGAATGTGTACAATTTCTTTAATACCAAGCGCCCCATTTAATCATATTGCCACAGATTCAATCTGGACGGCCCCCTCGCATTATATACATCGCTAGAAAAAAAAAAACAACTAGATCGCCCTCGAACGCGAAAACGCGCGCACTTTCTTCAACATCAACTTTCCGGCTAAAAATCTTTCCCCGTTTTTGTCTCCTTTCTTAATCCTCACCAGTGCTGATCAACCATATTTTGCGGATGATCCGACTTTCCTTATTTTAGCCGTGTTCCATTCCATCTGTCGTTTCGAGCCTTTCTTTTTTCTCATGCACCGCGTTATATTCAGCCGTCTGACGATTTCCTTCGAATCCTTTTTTTTGTTTTTACTAAGCGTTCTTGTTTTTATTTTTAATTCTCACGTTTTCCGTTTACAGTATCGTTTCGGCCTTGCTACGTTTCGGTCTGGTTCTTTTTCCAAGCAAGGTCTCTTAGCGTTAACGAGTTTTTAATTTCCCCCCCTTTAATTAACACCATATTTAAAGCATAAAGTAGTGTGTTGTTGAATTAAAAAAAAAAAATAAAAACAAAAAAAAAACACAATCCTGGAGATTAGTAATTAATTTGCTTAGAAAATAAAACCGGTTTTCAATGGTTTTTTTTTCCTTCGTTCATTTGAAAATCGATAATGCCGATAATGCCTTACACCCTACACGTCATTAGATTAAAATTTTCTTATATTTTGTTGAATAAAAGTTTTTTTTTTTTTTTTTTTTATGGGTACGCCAACGAAGAGCAACAGCTCAATCAGCCAAGGAATCTAAGTAATAGCTCAAAAGGAGAATAACATGTTAGATTTTAATCTGGCGCGCGAGATTGAATGAATAAAAGAAGCCGGAATAGGAACAACTGACAAGGAAGGAAATGAGAGAACAGAAAAATCATTGTATGGTGTAGGAAGACCAAAATCCAAAAGCTAAGAATAGAAAAGAGAACGTTCTGAAGAAATTAAGGAATATTCGAAGAAGACGTGATTGATATCACAAGAAGTTTAAACCCGAACCATCCTTTAAGGCGGCAAGTGAGAACAAGTGGAAGTATATCTATGTATGTTTAAAACTGAGTGTTACCAAATTTTTTCTTGGACATTAGATTGGGGATTTTAAATAATTACTTGATTTCGGTTCTGTTCGAAAAAAATTTACTTCATGTCCAAGCGTTTACTAAAAATAAATGAAAAAAAAAACAAAAATATATTCACAGTAAATTATAAAAATTATAAAAATTATAAAAATAGCCGACTAGTTTCGGATGGCTTATTAACATCTCAAAATAATGCAATATGTATAAGCATCTATACTTCTTCACTTTTCGGACCTTTCTAGTAATTCTGAGATCAAAAACAATTTGGAATTATAGACAAACGTAATAATAAAAAGAGTACTACTAGCAGGAATTTTTGAACGAGAAATTTGATAAAGAAAGATTGTGATTAGACTGAATCGCGAAAACGAGTAAAATCTCTTATTCCGCGTTGACTACGTGATTTTAATTTGACGATAAAATTTAACATTTTGCGTTAATAGATAGTCTAGTTTTTTTTTTTCGTTTTTTTAGCGCGGTTTGTGAACGAGAACATTAGCCCAAGAACTAGGAAAGGAAAGTAGAATCGCATTTCAGAGATACTAGAAGACAGAAAGGATCCTCGTGTAATGATGACAGGGTAGAAGAAAAAGGGAGGATGAAAGTAAAGAAAGTTTTAGTAGTAAAAGTGAGGAGTGTAAAAATCTTCAGTAACGATGGAAGAACATTCAAGTATAAGATGTAATCGGATTGTCATGTGTAAAATGAGGAAGGAAGGACGGAGAAAACAGCACGGAGACAATGTAACTGAGAGGCGAAAATGTGATCATAGAAGCTGACTGTGCCAAAATCGCAGAGGATAGATTGCAGAGTTAAACACTTCGACGAGGCAAATTCGAGAAACCAAGGATAGGACGGAAAATCCAGAGTGGAATAGATATCGGGATTTGAGAATAAAGAGAAATAAGAACCAGGCCACAACTTAAAATGAAATTTGATATTAGTGAGATTCAAAAACGCTAACGAATTTATCAGAAGAAGGAAATAAACGAGTTTGCGCTGAATCCTTCGATTCCAGCCAGGTATATCTCTGTAAGAGGTCAATTTGATAAACGATGCGGATCAGCGAAGGACTACATAGTTAGGGATGAGATGGCCTGTAGGATACTTTGAGAATCTGGTATAATAAAGACATTTTGAGAGATCAAAGAAAAATAGTATAATAGTATATAGAAATTTGAGCGGGAATTTAAAGGAATAATTACGGGAAGGATAGAACTCCAATGAAGTTCAGTGTGAAGACACTGTAAAGCACTTAGAGGAAAGAGAGGTTACGATAATAAGAATTCCAAACTAGCAATATGTTGCGAGGTAGATTTTGCTGGTATAACCGATAGTATGGTCTAGTTTTCAGGGTAAGTCTGCGTTTTCCAGATAAAAATTGCCCGCTGCATTTTACTTTAAACGGACTGTCACGGAATTTTTGGTTAAACATTTTTTGAGTTACAATTTCATTATTACAACTAAAAATTACACTGGCAATCGTTAAAATCTGCATTAACTTCTCGCATTCGCAAGCAAAGCATCATTGTAATAATTACACGAGCGCGGTGAAAAGTCGCCGTAATGCGCACTTCGAAATAAATTACCAGGTCACTTTCCTCTCAGGGTCCCGCTATTTTAATTTACAATACGACTTGTACCAGATTTCCGTACCCGGTCCGTATTTCTATTCCGCCGAAAGTAGACCGCTTCGTTTCCTTCATTCCCTCGACTGAATTCAGTTTATCCTTTTCCAAACGTCGGTCTCTTCTGATACTCTGCAGGATACAAAATAATATTTCTTTTATATTAAGAACTTCAGAAATAATAACCGAACTTTCTTATAATAACAGGGCTTACGAATAAATAAATAAATAAATAAATATATAAATAAAAAGTTGCGATATGAATCAAGTAGTTTTTAGTACTCATATATGTATTTCCGGGATTTATTTATCAATTTATTTTGTAATCAACGTATAGAAGGAACGGAATAGAATTTCTCGAGTCGAGGTAATTGGAAAAACAAGACACAGATAGAGTGGTTAGGAAATAAGGTGTTATTATTGAGACAAATATGTGTATATATCTCCGCCAACAGGTAGAATAAGTAAAAAAAGTATGTATGTATGTAAGTATGTATGTATACGAGTATAATCGAAACAATAGAGATAGCTTGAACCAGATCGGCTAGTTAGCTGTGCCGACACAGTCGTACATTCCTTCAGCAGATAAACATAGACGTAGTTCACTCCTGTTTTAATTGTCCAAGTTGTTCTGACATAAAAAAATCCTTGTATAACGAACGCGTGTGTTTGTTTCTCAGTTCTTTCCATGTTACCACGTTTGTTCTCAGCGTCGTTACCACTGTTGCTTAACTTTATCGTAGCGATGCTTAATTTTGACGATAGAACTTGATTAAAGCCGTTGAAAAAAAACCAACTCTATTCACGCTATTTTGGATTTTATTCAAGGTTAGCTCGATCGTTTTTTCGTCTTTTTTTTTTAAAGATTCTGTTTTTCGGTTACGTTTTCCCTTGCCCGTATTTAGTTTTAATATAATATGCAATAGTAGTACAAAAAACTTACTTACGATTTTAACTGTTGAAGCACTTAAAGATTTGCCAAGTCGTTTTTAAATAATATTACGAGTATTCCGCCTATTTGATTCAAAAAAAAAAGAAAAAAGAAATGAATAAAAAAAACAAAACAATAAACAAATAAAAAAAAAACGATTGAAATATTTAAAGTCGTTGAACAATATAGCATCAGGAGGACAAAAGTTAATATAACAGAGGGTACCTTCGATAAAAATCAATTTCGTTGACGAACATCTTCTGATTATAAAGTTTGTTTCGTCAAACACATTTCCTTGTATAAGATTAAAAACGTCGTCTGCCTAGTCTATTGGATGATACCCGAAGTCAACTACCGAACCAATTGAAAATTCATTTCTGCGTAATTAATCCGATTATTTCACAATATACTGTTATTTCGCTCTCTGATTTTAGAGCTCCTATCTTCGACCGCTTTCGTTCTGCTCCCGTGTGTATCGAATTTTAAAAGTCAACTATGAAAGTCGATAATATCGACGAATCAAAGTTAGGAGGAGTACATTAGAGCAAATATTGTTGAAAAGATAAGTATCGAGGTAAAAAATAAACCAACAGTTAAACAGGATTGAATACCGCTATTTATCTCGCTCAATTTTCCTTATCTATTATTTGCCTTAAATTTTATAAATCCCTGCTACTTCGTACTATTTTATGGGCGCTAAATTTTCATTTTTAAATTTCAAGTATTTAATTAATAATGAAACAAAACAGATCTAAAAGAACTCGCGTGACTAGGAAACATATTTAACATACGTACGGTTTGATTTATATGTTTAAGAGCACGATTTCACTCTTTCACCTGTATAGACTAAACTATAAATGTATATATATATATATATATATATATAATTCGGGGCTATGCCCCTTGACCCTTCTTGCTTTCATTTCTGTCTCTTTCTCTTCTATACTTTGTATAAAATGATCAAAATTTACAACGTAATTCTTACTGGCATCAACACACACAAAAATTAACATAATCACAAAAATCCTATTCTAACATTTAGCTTTCATTATATAAAATTAAGACTTTTTTCGTTACATTTTTCGTTACATATTTCGTTACATATTTCGTTACATCAAATTGTAACTTATTTTTTAAATAACAATCACAAAAATCCTATAAAATATAACAAACGTTACATAAAATTGAAACATTTTTTCTAACGGAGGGTAGCCTAAGAATTATGTTGCAATTAATATATGTTCATATTCATTTATTAAACTAATATTACCGATAGAATTTTTTTCTTTAGTTTCTGGGCCAACTGTGTCCATCCAATCACCGCAAGTCGGCAACTTTAGTGTTTAATACTAAAACGAAAAGAATAAATAAATAAAAAAAATAACATGTGTAACTTTATATCACAATCACTAAAATGCGATCAGAGAAGCCAAACGTTTAACGGCGTGTTTATTTTGAAAATACAATAATTGGCTACAAGGTTGTCTTGATAAAGTATTCTTCTTTTAGAATAGGCTTAGCACAGATTTCTGTTATTGTACAGAAAACCCTGTTTCAATTAACAATGTCAGTTTTTCGTAAAACGACAACGTTTGTTTTCTCACTATGAAATTTTCTAGACTTTTCGGTAGTATTATATTCCCATTTCATTACTACAATTGTATATATATTAATCTGTTTCGATTGAAAGCGATTCTTTTAAAAATAGTTTAGAAGAAAAAAGATTAGGCAAGGGCCGCGTATATATACCTATGTATACATATATATATATACATGCTATATATTAAATTTTAAAATAAATACAATTGATATAAAGGTGTAATTGTAAATAATGCATAATAAGTGAATGTGTATAAAACTAGCGAATTGTGTAAGAAAGATGAAAATTAATTTTGGAAATTATACACTATTTGATGACGGTTAACTTGTTTTCATTGGATAATGAGTGGACACAGCATTGTAATTTGACGGTGCCGTTGGAAGCTACGTCCTGCAAAAACATTCCTTCGAAAATTCGACTTTAGAGTGTCAGATAGGATTTTTTGTTCTGCGGAATTAAGATGGGCAACAGTACAGGAAAAATAGTTACACGAACAAAATATTTGTTTTCTAAATTAGGAGATTACAAAGGGTCGAGTTATTTATGAAACGATATAATATAAAGGAGCCCTTGAATTTTCAGAAAATTCTCTTCTACCTCTATATGCGTTTTTTCACTCAGAACGCAAGCGACTAGAAGGTGACATTTTATTCCTTTTAACTAAACTTTTCCACGCGTATTTTAAGCTCTTCATAAATGTCGCTATATCGGGAAGGCGTTCCCATGTGGATGGCCGGGCGAGTACACAGCAGTCCTCAAAACGCGTCAGTGATAAATCAAATAATTTACATTGTTTATATAAAATAGTGTTTTTATTTTATTATAAGTACCGCAGTTGAGTTAATTCCATAATTCGGATGTGTCGTCAGAGACCGAATGATAGTAAAATAGTATATATATATATTCAGCTTCGCATGTCCAGTTTTGTCGAAATGTGTATAACGACTTTTAATTTGTTTCAATAACTCGCTAAGTAGGTTTTATGGTTACCTTATCGGCTTGTAATTCTGTTGAAATAGTATAGAAAACTTGAAAAATCGTGAAAAATCCTACTTTTCTCAACACAAAACGAACAAGTTTACATTTTCTTCACGTGTACTTACATGTATACAGTTGAGCGTACATGTGTTTTCGGAAGTGTGCATAGATGTAGGTGCGTTATTTTTAAGCGAATGCGCGGGTAGATGGAGCGATGGAGAAGACAGATCGAGCAGGTACAGATGACAGTCGGATAATCTGCGATAGGAAATGATACATCTCTAACACGGGATAGCAATTATAAATCCGGTTCTAAAATGTGTTAACGATCGGAGACTTTTATTTGTTTTTCATTTTCTCGAATTTTCCGTAATGCAGCAGCAACCCGACTAGTCTCCGTCTAGCTGCCGTACCCCCGTTGCGGGCCGGTACAGATCCGGCAGCCACATCGGCTAGATTCGCCGCCGCCGCCGCCGCCACTGCTGCTACTCCGTAGTATGTGGTATGCGCACGTTCGCGCTCTAATCAGAATGTTGCATTTGTGCGCATTCGGATCGGAATAATCAATCTGCCGTGCTCATCTTTGCGGAAGAGGAACCCAATCCCTTATCTGTTCTTATACTTTGCCAGAAGAAACCGGTTGCGATCGCCATTGAATAGGAGCGCGCACACATAATTATTATATATATATATATATATATCGATGTGTGTGTGTGTGTATATAAATATATATATGTATATATCGAAAGTATGAAAATCGGAAGAGCCGCCGGTGGAATAATTGAGCAAACACGGACACATACAGGTGAGAACGAATGCGATACATATGTATATGTTTACGGGGCCGACAGAGGAGATCGGACTCGAAGACGCTTTAGGAATATCAGCAGATCGCGCTAGTGCCGATGCCGAACAGTGTGAAAAATATCCCAGACCGCCGCAGGCATCCCACTGATGACGCTAACGCTGTTCCGACAATCCGAACTTGTACAATGTCAACCTTTAATTGTTATTTCTTTTCTACATTTTTTCTTTCCTTCTCTTTTTTCTCGCTTTTTTTATAATTCTCCTTTTTTTCCTTCTCTTCTGGTTTTCTTTTTGTCATGCTCGCCCTTAATACTGACCGCTTTATTATCAGTAATCATCATCTGTTGCGTACAACTCGACGTAAACGACGCACACAACGTCGCGCTCTCACATATTTCATATAAGTTTCGATAGCTGAGGACAAGCTTGTTGCATCTTCTGCAGGATTAATTTTTCACACGTCTTCCCGATTAAATCGTCCCGTACCGAAACCTCCACGCCGCCCCCTCCAAAACGAAACATGAAAAAGTATCGGGAAAAAATTCCAGCGGCGGACCCCTTAAAAAACTCATTTTCGATGAATGATAAGAATAGCTGGCATTAATTTCTTGTACAAAAAATGAATCAGGGACACGCGGTACACACTAGGTGTTATCTGTGCTGATCAATCATCGCGACGGCGAACCCGACAACGCGTAATATCAAATAGAGCAGCACCAGAACGGCTGGCTACCTAGCGCACCGAACTGAACTGCCGACTAGCAAGTTACAAAGCCCAGCTTCAGCTAGCATATATCCCATCATTAGCATCATCATCATCATCATCATCGCCGGTTCCTATTCGATTTTAATTCGCATATATGCTAATATAGCACTCTGTTAGTTTATTCATCTATTCGATCGGTACTGTCTCATTTCGTAAGTATCATATTATACACGGTTTTTGGTCTAACTCAGTCACGCTGCCAGACGTACACATAAGTTGCAAAAGAGATCGTATGGAAGTAAAACTATATTAAAATATATTGCAAGGAAAAAAAAAAAGAAACTTTCGCAAAATACGAAAAACTAAATAGGCGCCTTCTTAATAAACACTAAACTAGAATGATATTACTTCGAATAAAATAAAGTAATAGAACCGAAGTTCGTTAAACTGGCGGCTGGAATTTTAAAGTAGGTCCCCGAACTTTGACGTTCGTTGCTGTTCTGGAAGCTTTGGTCGCCCAGCCAGTTCTAATTCACAGAAGAGGTGAAAATCACTGGCAACAGCCATTTCCAACACAAAAAAAAACGAAACATTGATTCCCCCGCGCCTACCTTCATAGTGCCGCTGTTAAGCTTTTAGAGCACCTTTTGAATAAGACGTGTTTAACCAACCGGTGTATCGACTTCGTACCTTCCAGACTAATGAGGAGTTCCGAAGTTCAGGATAATTTTATAACGCGCGCCTACAACTTCTTCGACGAAAGAGCAGTCGCAAAATTACCGATACGACGAATGTTTGAATCAGCGCGGGGGGGGGGCTTGGGAAAAGCGGTGCCCCGTTTTGTACGTAACTGTCGGTAGAGTAAATTCATTTTGTTCCTTATTCTTTTTTCTTTTTTTTTTGTTCTTCTTTTAACGCCTCTCGTAATTAATAAGTGCAATTTACATCTTCAGACTCGACAGAAACGTGTCTGTCTTGATCGCGGCAAGTTCAATATTGTGTGCTATTCGGAGTGTGCCGAGAAAAATGACGAAAGTTTGTATTAACTGCCTCGATATGCTTGAAGAAATGCTACGATATCAGCCGGCCGCTGCTGGCTTATCCGAGGAGAAGACAGGAAATTATACAATTCGTCATCACTGTAAGTGCGAACGAAGAAAATAGGACAAATCTCTATTACCGGTGTGTCTGATGGCCACGCTAATAGCTGGTTGCCCCACCGTTACCTACTTTCTTCTTCGTAATTTTTTCCTACCTTTTAATCTCATTCCCATTAAAAATCACAATCTTTCAATTTTTTATATTGTACACGTTTTATTTTTGTATATTATACATATTTATCTTTCTCCCTTTTGGATTTTTCGTACTGGTGTTCATTGATGCATCTCCCATTGGGGAGAGTTTGCATGTTACGAACAATATTAATTCCCCGCGGGGGTACTATTTTGTCATCTTTAAAATCCTGCATTTCTCTATTTACTAATATTCCGGTCTCATTTACCCTCTTGGAGCTTTTTACCTTTTGATTTTCTTAGGGTGCGACCAATATTCTTCTCTAAGCGTACACGTGTAACGCAATTTTTGGTTCGTCTTATTAAATATTTACCGATTTTGCATCTATCCGACACTTGACAATTTGTGCTATATCCGTACCCGGAATTTTTAGCATACGTGTCTGTAGGCACGCTTTCAGCAGCGTCGAATTTTAACAATCTGCCCTTATTGCGTCCAGGTTTCGATGGAATACTGTACAGTACGAACCACACACAAACACAGTACCGTAATATTTGTTTTCTCATATATTTTATTATTGGGCATTAGTTTCCCAAGTGCCTGCGGCATTCTGGATTTTATTTTTCTGTCGTTACGTCGGTGATCACTTATACTCCTAAACATCGATATTGTTTATTATATTCTGATTACACTGTCTTTCCGTATTCTCATAGCTCTGTACATGTTTCATTTTAGTTTTGTTTTATTTGTATTTATTTTCATGTTATGTACTTTTTTCCGACTTTATGATATTTAGCGTTCTTTACATTTATCCGTTTCGGCAATTTTATCATCCGTGTATAAAATGTTATTTATTAATTTCCCGTTAATTTTAGGAATTCGAGGATTTCATTATTTCTTCGCATATAAATTGAAAAATATAGATACGCTCTTCATAAATTGTATATGCCTACTATCGGTATCAATTTTTTGAAAATATTTCAATATGATGTCGAAAACTTTCTCGTAATGGACGAAACATACTAATATACATCTATGTATATTAAAGCTATCTCTGTATAATCTCTTTCAATAGCACTAGGGCGTTTACTCGAGGAGGTTTTATCGATTTTACATTCCAGTCTGCGTGATTTATGATTGCCGATAAAAGTTTCAGCGGATCGCTCATCATTCGAGCAATTGTTCCGTGTTCTCTGAGCAGCTTTTTGAATTTTTTTTTTTTGACATTGGGATGAATTCTGAAATCTTCTGTAAAACAACCTTCATAATATATTGTTTTGAAAAAATTTAGCGGGGGTGTGTTCTACATTTTCCTGGAATGGTTTAGTCGGATCTATTGAAATTTCATCAACCGTTACTTTTCCCTTTCTTGCCTTTTCAGATGCTCTATACCTAATTCATACACTCTTCAATATACGATACTTTTGCTGTTGCCTTATAACCTTACTACCGGATGACTTTTTAACACACGTTTCTTACAGGTCTTGGAGATTTTCAGACGTGCCTTAAAAGGTTCAAAATAACAAATAGTGATAATTGCAAAATAGGTGAAGATAAAACTGATGCTCGTGATCATACGTTTTTACAATATTCAGCGCTCATAAGAAATGAATACAAGATTTAAGCAACGAATTCGAAAACTGGTTCAGAAATCAAAAAAGAAAAGAAAAAAATAATTCAGGATACGATCAACTTTTTTGTTAACAAAATTATGAAACGAAAAAGATTATCCTCGTAAACATAATAAACAGGGAAAGAGAATTGTAAAAACAAGAAATAAAGAAAAATCCACAAAACCGATTTAGTAAAATGCTCTCTTCTCTCTTTTTATCTTAATTTATAAGGAAATTAATAAAATACATATCAAGAGGGGGGGGGGGCGAATTGTCCTGGTCTCTGTATTAATTCGGAATTAATCGACACTGCAAATTAACTTAAGTTATAAGAAAATTAATAAAATACATATCAAAGGGGGGGGGGGGGGACGAATTTCCTGGAATTGGTCTTCGTATTAATTCGGAATTAATCGACACTGCATATTAATTAATATACGCGTGTAAAGCGTTAACTTTTTTAATTATATTTGTTAACATCGCCGGTGACAAGCTGCTTATAGCCTCAATGTTAATGGTATACAATAATGATGTTGTCGGGGCCTCGAATAAATTCGAGAAAACTGTATTGCACTACACACGAAATGAATTTCATTTGACGACGAAACGAAGCAGACATCTCTACACAAACTTAATTATAATAACTGTTTCTCGGTAGGGAGCTGAAAGGAAGGGGAATAGAGAGTAGGTGAGATTCGTTCAACGAAATAAAGATACCTTTTATCAGCATACCGGCGTGCCCGTTTGCCTTATGGCATTGTTATTCTCAGGTAAATGCCGGTTAACAGGTGGTTTATGAGATACGGCGATCTTTGTTATTTCAGTTCCGATACGGACGACACACCGCCCCGGATTCGGATTATTCTAATTTAACATAATTCGACATACGGAAGCGTCATTAATTCGATGCGCATATAACAGAATGCTCGGCGTGTAATAATTTCGTTTCATTCTTTTTTGCCGTTTTCAGTTTATTCAGAAATCATTATAACGGCTGTGCCATTTTTATTCTCCAGTTAGATAAATCACTCTCCTCCGTCAGTCTATCATTTGGCAGTAGCGTCATGAACAAGTTATTTATAAGGGAAAGAAACATGTCCCAGCTTAATTCCGCAAAAAAAAAAAAGAAGACAAAAGTTGGGAAAACATTTTCGAAATCGAATTAAAAGAACAAAAAAAAAAAAAAAACATCATAATTAATTTCTTCTCACCTCCTCCGGGTAATTTATAAAAATACACTTTCTTCTTTTTGTTTTTTTTTTTTTGTCGAGAAATCTGTGATTTGTTCGAGATATGGAGAAAAATAACCCGCAAAATATTTATATTATTTTTTAAAAACTCATCAATCGAATACAGCAATCAAACGAAACATCGTAAAGCGGAGAGATTTAAGAATTAAAAGGAAAAAAAAAGGAAAGAAAGCGCTTAATAAAAACAAAAGAACTCGTTGCAGGAAACGTACGCTCGGCATTATATCTGATACAGCTGAATATCAGCCGGATGAAAGGTGAAGAAATTTAAAACAGAGTAGAAGAAGAGAGGGTGGAGAAAGCGGACCATGAACAAAACTAATAATAATAAATCGGATGAGATTTCGATAAGCCGTAGTATCAGCAGGCTCTCTCGAAATTTCGCTAAACAGGACTACGAAGAAATAGAAAAGAAGGATACCGACACATACTTGGATGCTAATTTTGAACTGGTTGCAAGCCAACGAATCAACCTAATCATACCAGGAACACAGCCAGCTACCGCGGCATATTAGACACTAGTGTTCCGTTAAGGGTGGGCGACCTGCTTCGAATGCTAATTTTGTAAATTAAGAACAAGGAAAAATTTCTTCAAAAACATCGATGGCACTGAGAAATGTAAAACGTTTCGTTTGCAGCAGAATTTGTATTCGCATAAAATCGAAAAATCATTTTCAACGAACGGGAACAATATTAATAAGCACGATGGAAAATTCCGATATTGTAACGAAATTAATATCGTAATCCGGTATCAGTTCGTATCGGTCGATTGCATCTGGCTACGCCTTAGCTACGAACTATAAAATATATAACCGAAGACTAGTTGGTCCGGCGGAACTGACTGGCGCTATGTCGAGCAGGAAGCCAACGGCTGACGGCAACTATTAAGCATCCATGGGACACACACGCGATTAACGAGAGATAGAATTTCCTAGAACCGATAATAAAAACTGGAATCAGTGGCGATTCGTTTCAATTGCGTATAGTTCTCTAACTAATTCATATTAAATGCGTGGTTGAATTACGGTGTTTATTTTTATTCATCGCCATAAACAGTGGCTATTATTTCTTTGAAGACTGTTCCGCTGCCGGGAATTAACAATATTTATTTTTCTGCTCGGGGAGGCTATTATTTGCGGTCAGCGGGTTTAACGCGTAATTGCCCGGTGTCTTCTTTCTGATTGCTAATGTACGGGGCGTCCGAAAAAGAAGAAAAAGAAGAAAGAGAAGAATAAGAGACGAAAAAGAGGAAAAAAGCGCAGTATAAATCAAAAATAAAAATTCCCGCTTCCTGGTTTACTCTACTGATGATTATTTTCATGCAGTATTTTCATGCATCGCGTTCATGCAGTATTTTCATGTAGTAATATGCGTCGTTCGACGTACGGCAGTGCATATTTCAGCTGTTGCTTAATTATAGAAAAATAAAAATCTAGCAGCAGTTCCATTGTTTCGAACCGATGTGGCATTTTCTCACGGTTTATCATATTCGTGTTGTTACACCGCTAACGGGATATTATTATTACTTTCGTGACATTTGCCGTCGCGGCCGCGGCCACGTCCAACGTTTCTGTCTCATTTAGAGCTGTTTACGTTTTTCTTCCCTTGCAATCCCCCCCCCCCCCCCCCCCCCCCACCCGCCAGCTCGGCTCTTTTAATATATCGAGTGTAATTATACGCGCAGGTTGTTCTCGGAAAGGTTCGTCCACTTTTCTATAACCGATCATTAAAGAATAAAAATCTAGAAAAAGATTTATTTTTCAAATTTCAAGGCTCTCGCTTATTGCCGGAAAGAAGAACACATTCTGTTTAGCCGCCCAGAGATAAGCGCGACTTTTTGAAAACAATTTTTCTTTAGTTTCGATATAAAATATAATACACATACAATATAAAATATTATTAGCTCATTATGAAATGTTGAAGTTCTCTCTAGCGGTTTTATTCGAGGATTTTCGGCCGGTTTTTACCTCTAATCGCTCCAGTCAGCTTATATAATACCAAGCAAAGAATTAATAAACAACTATGCTGAACCGGGTGCTGTTCCCCACCGATAGGCTTACTAATTAGTTGAACAAACTGCTGCGTTTATTTTTGTTAATTTATATCGATAAATTTCATTCCACTTATATATATATATATATATATATATATATATATATATATATATATATATATATATATATATATTTGTAACAAAAAAAGTTTTAGACGACTCTTCTAGAGAATGTAGTATAATAATTTTGCAATTATCAATAACTTAGAATGTTTACATACTATTAAGGAGCTTGTGCTGTTTGGCAGCTCTGCTCGCTAATGTTATGTTTGTTTAAACACGACCTTTGTTGAATAATTTTACGTCCAATCTTTATTTAGATATTTACTGGTCCGGAGGTGTAACCTCTTTGCAAAAAGACATACTGGTAGAATTGTAATAAATCAAACAGCCAGAAATAATTATCAAAAATTAGAGTAATCTGTATATACATATATATATATGAATAGGCAAAGATGAGTTACCTTTTTCTCCTCTGTTTATTAACCGATTTTCTCCCCCCCCCCCGTTTAATTGACGATCTTTAGTGTTATCAGTGAAAAAAATTTGGAAACAGTTATGCTTATTTTTTTCTTATTTAAATAAAAAATGAATACAAAAAATGAAAGCAGAAATCGCTATAACCAATAAAAATCTGTTCTTATTGAAATGTTTTAATTTTTCTGAATAATCACCATTATTGGCTTTTTTACAGTGTACTTAAGGGGTGTCGTCATTTAATATCACAATAAATGAGGGTTTCTAAATTGTGATTTAAAATAAACGTGTGTATGTTCTCAGATATACAATGAACGAATAAATATGTATACGAGTAGAAAATAAAAGTTTTCGAAATATGCATATATGTTTTCCTGAAATTTTTTGATAATAATTATGGTCGAGTTTCACTAGTTTCCGTAATTTATTAAGTAACTCAAAATTCTATAAATTTACGACAACTTTTTTAATTGTTTAAAAATATCCTATAGTAATTAAATTTTTCGTTTTTTTTTTCACTTTTTTCTGGACAGTTTATATTTTGTTTCTTTTTTTTCATTATTCGCAGGGAAAATTATTATAATACCTAAAATCGTTGCGAAAGAATTTAGTGGGCTTTCCTGACCGCTTTTTAATAAAAGGATACTTTGTTTTGATCTAAATGATTCACAGCTGTTATTTGCCTTTATTTATTTTTGACAGAATAGTGAAGCCGAGGAACACGATTCTTCCACGATGACTGTTATTGATAGAAGTGTAAACATGTTTCGTAGGAATGGGGAATATAGTGTTTGGAAGGGAGAAAGATGCAAAGCAGAGTGCGCAATGGTAGGTAGATGTGTAAGATTGGACCGAATGTTATCGCGAACGGTTTCTCAATGATATAACGATCGGTGACACTGATATAGGCGAAAACGGGAAACGATGCAGGTTTTTCGTTGAAACTGTCGGATAAAAAAGGAGACAGTGGTCGCTTTAAATTATCAGCTAGAAGAGCGCTGGACAGATCGGGCAGTCTGAAAATAAAGGGGATAATAATGTAACTCATAGCGACCGTTGCTTTCCTAAATAATACCCTAATGGTATATTAACTAATACTCTAATACTAATACGAAATACCGCTGTGCTAATATTAATACCAATACTAATAGAATATGGCAATAAAATTGAAGCACCTCGACGTCTGTCTCCGTTCAGCCAACATTGCCGATCGAGTCGGGGAATTTAAAACAAAACCCGATACGGTAATACGACCGTTTACGATCTTTCACCAGCCCGCGATCTGATTACAGTACGGTTCCCGGAGATTCGGTCCGGTTTTCCTCTGCGACCTCTGCTTGAAATGTTTATTATATAGTGTGTGTCCTATCGAACGGAGTGTTTTTCGTGTGTGAGTACACCGTGATACTCTCTGGTCCGTTTAGGCGACCAGCGCGTTTCGTGTTGTGTATTTTTCGAACGGTGGTGTACGTATTAATAGATTTGATGGGACGTCCGGCGGTGGAATGGCGACCGAGCGCACCGAACGAAGTCTTAACGAGCGCTGGTCGGCATGTGCTGGAATGGCGAGATGCACACACAATCGTTTGATAAAACCGACAGATAAAGCCGCGGTTGCGACACTACAAGACGATACAGCGCGCTCGCGTACAATATGTAGGCGAATATTACCGCCATATTGAAAACCGACGGAACCCTATGTCATCTTTATCGAGCTACCGATCGTTCGATCGAACTTTTAGACGCCACTTTGAAGCGTGGAATTTGTCTCGGTTCGATAAATAATTTTCAGGTACAGCACGCGGGACGGTCCCGCTCCCGGCTAGTATTGCTTCTTCGGCGATCTATAAATTCGAGGTGTTTTATAACGTTGTTGCGTTGGTACGTGGGTCTCTTTTATGGGGGGGAGGGGGGCGTTCCTACTACGCATTTAATATATGGCACGGACTGACGCGTAGAAATCCATTATGCATATATAGAAGAACAGGTGTATAGAATGTGTGGGTACGTCATTAGAGCTGAAATAAAATACCGGTGAATTATGAACGAGTTTTCGTTGTATCGTACGGAATTACACCGAATCAACGGCCGAATCAAAGTAGTAATAATTTAGACGAAAATACCAGTTTTACAAGTGCAGCCGCCTCGGCAAAATTGCCTTCGAATTTCGCGAGACATTTATCCGTACACGAGAATGAAGGGATACATTTATCCTCATACAAAAACATCCTTATTACAGGTTGATTACGATGACTTTTCCGGATGACTTTTTTCCAAACGATCTACCCATCCCCGGCATATTACGTACCGAAAAAATTTAGTCGAACTAGCGAAATGTCGAATGGACCGAAAAAGCTGCTGATAAATCGAGACCAATCGATAAAGTATGTAATTTTTTACGTTGCAGGTTGTCTCGATTTCATCTCTTTTTTAACAAAACTACCTGGCAAAACTAATCCACGGCCGGCGATTTTTCCGGAGTTAAATAATGAACAATGAGTATTAGCACTAAGTATAATTTTTAAAAAATTTCAGAAAAACCGATCCTAAAAATAGTATGAAAGCGTGTGTTTTTTTTTAAAGTTAAGAATATTTGTTAAAAATTCTGCATAATTGCTAGGCTCTCATATATATGTTTTCATGTCTTCCGAGGGTCGCAAGCGACACTTAAATTTTACTTTTTTTTTTAAATTTCACAAATAAATTACAAAGTAAAGAAAGACGGATTTTCTTCGCATTTCTGCCTTGTACAGATCTTATAACTAAATGGCATCCCGGTGGTGTTTTCCGCTTCCGTGATTTTTTCGCTTTTTCGAATTTTCACAGCTAGCAACAGCACCTCCCCCCCCTCCCTTCGTGTGCGCAGAGTGTTATAGCTAAACCTAAAAATAATCAATTTATTAATGATGTGTGTAATATAGTTTTCTTTCGGACACACCATATAAAATTGTTACATATACATATTGTTTTTAAAATATAACCAAAAAACGAAAAAAAAAGCGTATGTGAAGTAGTCAAGAATTGTTAGGATGCCGATATGCGAGGAGAAGTTTTAGTGGCGGTCGAAAATTAGCGTTACTTAATATTGGCGCGCGTAATTAGAACTACTCGAAAGTCATTACCGGATATATGTACAATTATGTTCGCTTTAAAATGTTATTTATCGTATTCCCGCGAATTTATATTAAAGCTCGTAAAATTTCGTTTGTCCAAAATTTAACATACGGCAGTAATTCCCCCCCCCCCCAAAAAAAACCAAAACGCATTGGTAGTCCTTAAAGTTTATCGTATGAAAAGTATTTGTCATCTATTTTGATCGGCTGTCAATGAACGTCACTCGATGCTGCCTGTTTACATCATCATACGCTATTTTAATAGCTAAAAAACACGGGACTGTTGCTTTTGGATCACTCGTTTGTAGTTTTTTTCCGAATGTGGTGATTTTTTCCTTTCGTTAACGCTCGATATTTGCAGTTGTCCGCGCCATTTCTAATTTAATGTAAAAAGCGTAGGCACCTTCCCCCTGTTAATCATCGTCTATAAAAATACTAAAGTCCCCGCTTCTTTTGAAACAACAACAAAGGGACCGCGTACGAATTCGTACATAATGTCGGTGCTTACATGATCCTAACACGCGGCTGATAGCGACCAGAGGCACGTTCATCGAATTAGGTAAAAATTTAAGGCCAGATGATACGATCGTGAAGTTATATTGGAAAATACTCGTAGCTCGGAACAACAGCTTTCGCTGTCAGAATTCGTCTCTGCACTGTCGAACCGGACAGATTCAGACGACGTGTAAAAAATGAGCTAATATTCTTTTAATAATCGGTGGCTCTCCCGGCTATCGTAAACGTGAAAATATTGCTAAATCGTAGTTTATATCGATATTCCGGCATTAAACTCGACGCTCGATATCAGTATTTTTCTCCAAATCCACTAGAAAACGTTTTCTTTATGAAAAGTGTGCTACCTCGACTTAGTTGGTCGATTGTACTTCCGCACGCGCCTTTTACGACGCTTTTCAGAAGCTATTTTCGTATTATTCTAATTTCAGATGAAGTCGAACGGATACGCCCGAACGCGTGCTAAATTGCTTCGCGAGGGGAGAAAAAAAAAAGAGTAATAAGAAAGTTCTGGCGCGAAAGAATTTTCCGAAGCCTAATCGAAGTTGGGCGGCAGCGCGAGCCACCGCGATCCTAGACAAACATAAACAATCGCCGGGGATCCGAGCGCTATAAAAACCGGAAAGTGTCTCCTGAAAAGACGATTTAGGTCCGGCGATGGCTCTGAAGTGGACGAACATCGACGGAAGTCCTTCTCTCCTACGCTATTATTATATGGTAATTTTTGCCGGCCGCCAATAAAATAAATCAATCCCTCTCGAGAACGGTTAGAAAAGCGGAACACAGTCGACGACGACGACAGCGAAAGGATATACGGAGTTTACTACGGGCGCAGGAGATGAGATCGAACCGTCAACGACAATTCAGACATTAGCCGCAGGTACGGACGATGTGGCCGCTTAATAGTACACGTGTGGGGGAGAGAATCATCGGTCGTGAGAAAGAATCGTAGAATGACGCAAACGGATGTCATTAGCGGCGAAGAAAAACTACTTAAAAAATAACGCAGAGATCAAAGTTCCAGATTAGGATGACTCGAAGTGACGGACACGTCATATCGGTGTTTCGTCGGAGGCGCTCCGGACCCAAATTCGGGGCGCTGGGTGCCGCCGTAGCGGATATCGCGATTGCGCCGAGCTGCGATCTTTAGAGGAAGCGACAGAAGAGGAAGGAGAAAAATAAAAAAGGCCATCAAATTCGAACAATAACGTTATGACCGCGTATGATAAACACTAGACACGACGCGATCTAAGAAATGCGTGTATCGAAGTGCCGGTTCCCACTGGCTGGCTGGGCCGCACACACGCGCGCGCTCTAACTACGCTGTTATTATTAACCAGAAGCCACGCGGAAAAGTACAATTGAACTGTATGTCGTTTGTCTGCGGTGTCGGTGTGTGCGTAGCTCTTTCTTTTGAATTAAAAACACAATGCGCTTAATGGCAGCAGAAGGTAGTTTCGGCGCTCTCCATTATGGGTCTTATGGGTAACAGCACTCGAAGGAAGTCAAGTCAACCAGTATTAGTTCTTCGATGAAAAGTATTTTCGACGATGTTCTAGCCGATAACAAAAAATAATGAAAGAATACATTAGAAGAAGAAAAATGAAAAAGGAAAAAAAACCCAACTAAAGATGCGCTCCGAGGAAATACCATATGGTAACTAGAGGACGCGGTGGCGGCGCTACACGGTAACTGCCGAGCAGAATTCTATGGCATAATACCGTGACCTGCTAAATTACCCTAAGAACAAGAACAAAGAGACCCAAATTTATTTTCTTCCCTTCGGGATTCGACGATTATTCCCCCCGTCTTATGACATACCGATCGATATCGATATCGATATTAATATCGATAGACCGCTATCGCGCCGGAAAAGCTATTATCTGCAACCGATTCTTTCTCTTCTCTCGCCAATAAAGACACATATCGTGATCGTTAAGCAATTAATTTTATTAAGAAAGAAAGGCCGGAAAATAATTCGTGGTCGACCGTGCATCGTCGGTTACGTTTTTTTCGCCACATTTTCACAAACAATGCCTCACTCGGTAATTCTCACAAAAATCGCTACTGGTCTAATTTCGTGCCCTTTTTTTTTTTCCTTTTCTCTTTTATCGTGTCGCCGTCATTCTATTCTTTTAAGAATTTTAATTTTCTAAAAAAAAAAAAATTGTTCTGAAAAATATGAAATGATGCGCACTTAAAATGCTTGAAAATGCTTGCACTTAAAATACTTACACTTTTTTTTTAAAATTCTATGCCCCAATAGGGGGAAAAAAGGTTTTGTAATCGTACCAGCTGCGAATAGCTCTGAAACAACTTGTTCGAATAAGAAAAAGCAACAAAATGTCTCTATATAAACGCCCACACAAAAAAGATTTTTTTTTTTTCTTTCTAACTCTTGCTTCTCTTCATTTACGAATATTTATCCTTTGACGCTTTTTACTAAAAACGGAAAGATCTTAGTGAAATATTGAGAGAATTTATTCAAAAAATAATATTGAGTTTTCGATGTTTTTTTAATATAGACTATTATATTCGGCCCTGATAGAATAAATACGGAATTTAAGTGTAGCATTTAATACGTAGTCTCTGGTTTTCACGTACATAATTAATAGACACTGTTTCCTATCTGTATTTACCTAAGCAATGGACGCATTCGTGAAGCACATCTATAAATATAGATTATAGTTTATAGATAGCTTGTTTTATTTACACTTCAGCAGAATTCATTCTATTATTGAAAGCAAGTTCGTAATATTAAGCTTAGATATTTGACACGGTTAGATCGAGAAATTTTTGAATTCTTCGATAATTCAGGTATAAAAAATGTCGCTCGCGTTTTAGAGGGGAATTTCGCGAATTAATTTTAAATCATCTACACTAAGAACGGATGTCGAAGCATTTTGTAGTGGGTCTGGCAGAGAAAAACCTCGACGTACACATATATATTCGGGAAATCGCCAGGAAACAATGAATTACCAATTTTAACAAATACGACGGATGTTTTAATGTACATCGACCGTTTTCGATAGAGTCCCCCCCCCAAAATCACCCTTATTAAACATTAGCGAGAGAGCGAAAAATTACGCAAAGGGAATTTGAAATGTGAATGTATATTTTTTCGAAATAATTCGATGAACAATTTGTCTCGCGTAAAACTATCGAAATGATTAATTAAAAAAAGAAAAATCGAGCGTTTCTCTCTCACTCTTAGTTCCAATTTGAAAAAATTACAAACTCGAAAGGTGTGTTAACATTTGCAAACGTGCTACGATTGTTATCATTATTTCGATAATCATTCTCTTGAGACAAGCGTCAGAATGTATAATGTTGATGGGCGAGCAGGAATAATATGTTTCCAGTTAAAATTTTTCTGCGATGTCTCCTTTCCGATTACGGGGATATAATTAAAAAGAAAAACATATAATAAATTAGTGTATTAAAAAATCGAAGACGAATAAATTAAAATTTCTCGAAAAAAATTAATTCATAATTCCTCCGGCCAATTGATGTAATCGATTATTTTGAACAACAGACCGATAATGTTGATTAAAGTCGATAAAAATTTCTGCCAATTAAGAATTTATTGATTCCTCGCGCCAGCCTATCAACTGTCTTTTTCTAGACCGGATAAAAACTTCCTATTTTTTGATAGGTTAATATTATTAAAGTTAATATTTAATTCGCGATAATTTAAATTTGCTTTTTTTTTTTTGTAATTTATTAAAATTACCTTTTTCATTTTAATTGTTAGTTGTTTTTTTTTTGCAATTTATTAAAATAATTCCTATTAAAATTTAAAAAAAAAAACAACAAAACATAACGCCATATCGTAATGCGCTTTTTTAAAAATTCCGATCGTAATGGTAACAGGGCTGGGGTATTTCACCTGACAACTGGGTGACCCTTGTTTCGACCGAGGAGTTATTTACGGGAAACACGTCGACCAACCTCTTTCCGTCGCCGTTTACTTCGATTTGCGAAAACGGTCTTTTACAATAAAATAATTGCTACAAAGTAAATTCTGTTTCCGTTTGCATTCGCGACGACCTCCAAAAGTGATTAAAAACATTAGGCACCGAACGACGACAGTCTATCATCACAGCTCGTCTTCGCTGCCGGATAGCGTGGGGTAGCAAACTGGTTGCGTACTTAAAGCATGTTTGTCGCACCCGGTAATTACAGGTTAAGGGAATGGTCGAATTGCATACAGCCGTTCTCTTAACGAGGATAGCATCCCTTATGTTTCTAAAATGAGATAAGCGAGCAAAGGAAATGGGTAATTTCGAATTTCGGCAAAGGGTTTTTCGTAGAGAGTCTTCTGGTTGGGCACAGTCGGCCAGCGCCAAAGGCCGCGCGCTACTGCCAGCGGTCGACGGTATGTAACTCGAAAATTACGATAGCGTAAAGAAAAGGGTCGCGACGATCATCAGAGGAAACGGAGTCGCTTCTCTGATAGACGTCAAGTCTCGGCCTATAAACCCCGGCCAGCGCCTAGCGCAGGAGATGCACCTTGTTACCCTCGCAGCGAGAAAAAGTGGTCACCGGACCGATCTTTTATCCCCCCCCCCCCCGCAAGAGACGAACGCCGCTGCTCCAATTCGGAATTTCCCCGAAAAAATATCTGATCGAACGTTTGCACTCTTCAAATCGGTACCGGTTTTGCGTTTTTACGCATGTGCGCGTGTGTGTGCGCGCCCGGTTTGAAATGGTGGAAATAGCGAAAAAGGATAAAGTCTAAGGTACAGGCTGCGTAATTTTCTTAATGTCGACCTGTGCGCTTCCTGCTTAGTCCTAATTTCACATTATCCGCTGCCTGCTACTTGTTTGTTATCCGGCAGCGGTATTAACTTTTTACCTTCTTTCACGGTTCGCTACACCGCGACGACGACCGTCTTCAAGTTCTCACGCTGCTTCTCTCTGATCTATTAAAAGTTCCGACTCAGTAATATTACTTTATATTATTAATACTTTACCGTATTATTCTGCTCGTAGGTTACATATGACTGGGCCGTCCGTCGCGTTGCAATAAACAAGGCTCCCTGCTCCACACCACGATGACACATAATACGTACGGGCCTGCCTTGACAGCGCCTTTTTTATCTTCACTTCGATCACCGCCGTCGTAATTATTATCATTAATTATTAATTATGTGAAGAACAAAAAAAAAAAAAAAGGGAATATCTTACCGAACCGAACTGTTGTTCCAGACATATACGCATTAGAGGATAACGAATGTACGTGTTAAAAAATGTTATTTATCGTAATTAAGTGAGTGTGCTTACGTCGGAGATTTTTTTTCTCTTCTTTCTTTCCCTCCTTTTTTTAGAGCTTGTTAACTTGACGCGAGAGGAATTTTTCTATGTTCTTAAGGATTCGAATCAATTGCCGTCTAGGCTAACATGAAAAAGACAAAGGACGACAGAGAAGAATAAAGGAGAAAACATTATTAAAAAAAAAAAGAAATACGCTCTGAAAGAAGATGTACTCGGATTAATAGAGTACGGAATAAAAGCGAACTCTGAAATAATAGCGATACAGGCGGAATGCCGGCTTCAGTGAGAATTAAAGAAGAAAGATCGCACAATCCAGATGCACTTGAAAAATGAGATTTTTCGAACGAGTCGTGAGGGAGCAACAGTACCACAGAGCATCATGATTCACAAAAGTTACAGAGTTCGAATTCTCTTATCCGTACGACCAAAACCGATTTCTTACCAAACTTTTAAGAGTATCATGATGTTCTGCGGTACTATTGCCGCTCACGACTCTTTAGCAAAATTTCTGCTTCTCCTCGTGTTTTCCAGGTGCACCTGAACTCTGCGCTCGCGGTGTAAATTCTCACTGAGGCTCCGGGATTTTCATTGTAATTCGCTTCTCTCATCTGAGTACGCATATTCTTTCATCCCTCATAATATTTCTCCTTTATGCTTCGTGGTCCTTCGTCTTTTCCATTTATTTTTTCCTTCTCCGAAATATACTTACATAAACTCAGTCCTTCGGACTGATGAAAACCCTCTTCTGTAATTTTCATAAAAGAGAGTTAGAGTTGCACTACGTTATTTTTTAACTTTCAGTTTGCGTAGCAATTTCTAATTGTCGACATTTCACTTCCGTAAAAGTTTTACATATCTAATCGATAAAAATTGTTCTATTACCTCCGGCGTAAAAATTACATAGTCATTTATATAATATACGCAGGTATATCATCTCGGTCCTTTGAACCTCATCGGGCTGAATGCTATCTATGATTCTATAATACTTACAGAAGAGTCGATTTTGAGTCGTTTTGCCAAAAGAAAAAATCATTTTACAATTTTTGAAATGTACTTTGCTTTTGGAGATTTCTTTTCGGCGGTGGAATTCATGTGAGCTTAATACAGGCTATACAAGGCATAGCTTACAATTTTTATGTTACCCCTAACGTAAAAATGCTTCGGGGTCATTAACATATTACATATGTGTATACATGTATATACGTTAATATATATAGATAAGTATAATATACAGGCTAAAATTCCGACGTTTAGAAAGAAATAATATTAAAAAAAAAAAAAAGGAAAGAAAAAGCAAAACAATTCAGTTCGTTTGAGAAAACTGAATTTTTCATCTTAATGGTGCATTTTTATTTCCTTAGGCTCGTCTAGTATATTTTTTCATATTCTTAATTTGTAGAATCGGGATTGAAATCGGACTGAAAAGAAGCCTAACCGTAGCTGGCTCAGCATCGGTGTAAATGGATGTTTTCGAATGCATCGGGAAAAAAATAAATAAAAAACGGGGAAATTTTTTAAATTTTGCTTGAATTTATTTTTGCGGATGTTTAAAATAGCGAAATTTGGTGCTATTTCCAAACGAGAAGGGTATAGTAAATGCAGAAGGCTGTTTCTTATTACGACGGCGGAGAGAAGGGTATGCCGAATTGAAATTAAACTGCGGAAAAACAAATCGGAAGGAAATCAAAATGAAATTAACGGGAATAACCGGCGGGCTGTTATCAAGAATAGGAGAATTAGGAGATTTGAAAGAAATCCAGAAACTCACAACTGAACAAAGATACACCCTTTGTAGGAGACGGTGGCGCGACATGATAATCGCATTTAAAACAGAGGATGCAAATAACTATCAGCCCCCGCCCCCTCTTAACAGTCGTGGCGTTTTTAAAAAATTTCTGCAACATCAGCTAAAAAAAGGACCGTATTACTTAATATTTTCGCACTATTATTCAATATTAAATACATATTATACAATGATAAAGCATCTTCGCCTTTTTTATCATTAAAACTTGATCGGTACCAGGGGAAAAACGCAGCATGCCACTATGTGACATCTCTGGTCGCCACCGTTACTTTATGGCTTTTTTTATTCTGCACAAGCCACCATGTCCTTCAGTTTGTCACACGTTTTATGCAGACTAGGACTAACACGCGCGTCATAACCGGAGCTGTTGATAATTAAGGAAGAATGAAAATCAGCGCGAAGCGTTAATGACTAGAAAAGTGAGGAACGCGAAATAATTCGTTAAGCCGGAAGAGATTGTTGATCTACGAACGTGTTGTAAGGGGAGAAATGAAAAAAAAAAAAAAGTCTCTGCGGAGGGCTCGATTCGGAAAAATTCGAGGCGACTTTTATAATTAGTTCGAATTCGCTGCCGGACTAGGATGTGGAAAAGAATGCGCGCATTAATGCCCATAGGTGGGGGGATTATTAAAAGAGTATCAAGTACAGACTGGGTAACGTAACAGTTTTTATTCGGAATGTGTTTTATGCGCGGTGTTCCGTTGTCCGGTTTTATTATTATATTTTCCGTTTTATTAGACGCGTTCCCAAGTAATCACGCTATGGGAATTATGAATTATCTTGATGCCGCTTGATAGTGATGACGCTATATGCATAATCGGTCATCGCGGCCGGTGATAACACTGATTGATAATTATAGCTCTCTGCTACTACTGGCTATGTGTTGCTCCGTTTCAGCAACTGCTCCGCTAAACACATGTACCATCGCCGACGTAAACGCTGAAAGCGCCGTGCTCCGTCCTTTGCCGTTTTGCGCTGCGTAATTCCATCGCAGCTCTCTTTCGCCCGTTCTTTATTCTTATTAAACTGTTTCCACGATTTCCATAATTCATTGTTCCCGCCCGCCAAGTTTCCCTTCTCTGCTCTTTCCCCAGGCACGGCTAGTGCGATATTAGAGCAACAACAGTCCTCTCTGCTTTTTTCCATATGGTGCTTCTGAGGAATGTGTGTCTCAAGAAGAACGTTATTTCATCTACTCGCCGAACCACTCTGCAACTGTTGTTCCGCAATTATAGTAGGCTACCGAGAAATTCCTTGTCATAATTTATAAATACGTACGCGACCCAAACACGAACTGATTACTATAGTAGTTCGGACGTACGCGCCTCCACTGCCGGCCATGTTAATTAGGCGCGGCCTATAATTTTCGAATCGCGCTATCCGAACTTTCGTGTATAAACTTTAATTCACGCACCGTGTATCAATAGGCACAGATCTGTATTATTACTTACTACTACCCCGTTTTTATCCAAAAAGTTTCTCTCTGTCCTAGATTAATCGCGATTACCGACGCTAATCAATAAAAAAAAACAGCTAAAAAAAAATAGCTCCCCCTTATGTACTCTTATCGAATTGATGATGGATTGCGCCGACTATTGCATAAATAATTAAACTTCGTTAGTAGAAGTTTGGTGTTTCAAGTGACGGATGATAACGACATCTCCACGAGCGTGAAGTAAATGTTGGAGTAGTCCCCGCGTAATAAACCGAAAGGATTAAAAAAAATCGGCGATACAGCTTAAAGCGGGGCAGATTTAAATGTTATAGTAGAATTCGTATTTTTATATTCTTCCGCAACCGCCATTTTTTTTTTTTTTGTTCCATCGAACTTTCGTTTCGAAACGCTTTACAAGGAAAAAATCCTTACATTAATAAATTCACCTCTCTGTTTTTGTCGTTAAAATCATTCCCAAAAATAAGCAATTTTTGCTGTGCCGCCAAATTTCTTCGAAACCATAAAACGTATAATGTTTTCCCCCCATCGGTGTAATTTTGTTTCGTTCAAAAGTTGATGACACGTTCTCATTGAAACTTTCTCTTCCATTTATCACAAAACTGTGTCTTTCTGTTTTTTGCTAAAAGCCAAAACACCAAAAAGACCTTCTTTTTTTCCGACACAGATCAATGGTTCCTAACGGGAATTGACGCTAAAAATAAAAAAAAGGTCAAAAAAAAAAAACCCTTACGAGTACTCGAAAAATTTGAAGGAAAAAAAACAAACAGTAATAAGTATCATTTTTGAAATTTCAGGAAAAACCGCACAAGTGCAGCTTATGTTCGAAATCCTTCCCGACGCCTGGCGATCTCAAATCTCACATGTACGTACACAACGGATCGTGGCCCTTCAAATGCCACATTTGCAGCAGAGGATTCAGCAAGCACACGAATCTCAAGAACCACCTATTCCTGCACACCGGTGAGTAGCGCTTAAATTTTTTCGAAATCGACCACTGTTCCGTTTCGGTACCGGAAAAAAAAAAAACAAAAAAAAAAAATTACCCTTTTCACCGCCGGGGAAAGACCGTCACGAATATCGCGCGTAACGATAGCGTGTCTGAGATGATCGCATCATTTTGATACGATTTTCAATGATTTCTGCTCAGGTAGTAGTCCGAATAATAATATTGTCTGCGAATAAAAAATATCCGACCCGGTCGCGACAAAGGGGTTAATGATAGGGGAGATGTTGTTCCAGGAAATGATTTATGGGGTTAATATGTGTTTGCCGGCGTAGCAGACAGCGCATCGCTACCGAGTATATATAATGATAATCGCGAGATCAGTTTGCACACACACATGATCGGCTCTGCGAACATTACCTCCATCGCCGAATAAAATCCTAATTTCATCTTGCAGCACGCTACGATCATTATGTGTTCTAGCCTTCGGATACGAAAACAATTCTTCGCCCGCTATTATTCGCAGAGTGCGCCGCCTGTGATCGACGGTATCGTGTGTGCATCCCGCGGCAAAATTACGGCGAGAGGAGAAAAGCGGCGTCAAAAGTGACCAACGCCCCGCCGCCGCCGCCTGTTTTTTCTTCGTCCGATGTTAATCAGACCCCGATTTCTTATCTCTGCTACAAATTCCTTTACGGCCGTTCTATCCGAAGAATCAGTTAATTTCAACGTGAAATATGATTTTTATCAATACCACCGCCTTCCCTCCGGATCCGTCAGTGACGCCGACCATTTTTCATTCAAGCCCTCTTTCTACCCCGAACATTCATTCGCCAAGCCTGAAGCTTTCTACTACTCGTAGAGTGTGTATTCTTTGAAACTGGTTGCCACATCTGATTGAATTCAAATTTCATTTTCTCGGAACGATAATGCAAATCGCCCAATATGTATATGTGTGTACTTTTCTTTTTTTTCTAAAATTAAAAATTACTAAATTTTTAAAAAGAAAAACATATTAAAAAAATGTTTTATCGGTCGGTAGACGTCACCCGTCAACCGGGACATGTTTTTTTACTTCGAATTTTTGCTGATTATTCCGCATTTGAACACTTTCGGATTATAATGTAGTGTTTTTAATTTTAAAAAAAAATAGGAAAATAAAAATAAACTTTTTCTTACTTTTTATCGATTTTTAAAAGGCGTCAAAAATAAAAGAAAATAAGAAAACAGCGTAATCGGTTTTCAAAACTTTTTCTTTTCTTTTCTTTTTTTTTCTTTCTTTTTTTTTTTTTTTTTGGCCCCCGTTCACGTCATTTGGCCAGTCTACCCGTTTATAATCTTTCTTCTCCTTAACTACATCTCCACCTAACAAATAATTGTATTTAGCCTCGACGGAACACGGGTTTATAACTATTTGCGAAATTAGTACCCCCCGGAAGAGGAGTACCAAATTTTGATAAAATATTATTAATAGAAATTTTCTCTTTCACCTATTATATTGTCGCTTTCATGTCGATTTCGGACATGATTCGCCTCCTACTACACGCATTCTAGCCAAATAGGCAGGGCTGCGACGGTGACCCATTCTTAATCTATTAGCGCTATGAAATCTCTAATCATTTCCTTCCCTACAAAAACCAAGTACTATGGCTAATAGTTTTTGTTACTGACAACGATGTTGTGCATTCATGCTGGCTACTGTTCCAGTAAGAAAACAGCGAATTTAAAAATCACAAAAACGTTTAATCGCAGGATTCTAGTATTTGTAAAGTTAAATGCAATACTGTCGCCACTAAAGATGTATATTTCGCCAAGTATCCACGATATTATGTCGAATATAAATAATAAAGGCATCATAATTTAATACATACAGGGTGCGGCAGCATAACTTTCTTTTTTAAAATGCGCCACTTTTTCTCTACTAAATTTTGTTAAAGAGAAATAATAACAGAAAACCGAAATAAAACTGAAAAATGGGATCTAGAATATGTATTTTGATTTTCTGTTGTTACTTCTCTTTAACAAAATTTAGTAGAAAAAAAGTGGCGCATTTTAAAAAAAGGGAAGTTAGGCTGCCGCACCCCGTATAAAGCAGCACCTATACACCATTAATAATAAATACTTATACGGAAAAATCGACAATTGCTGAGCGTATGATTAAAACAAAACATAACGTTACTTACGACATTAAAAAAGATATTATTATATTAATAATGATTACATTGATAAATTTATATATGTATATAAAATTATGAATATAGAATTAGCCGAGAATAATCTCCACACACTATACAACAAAACTATAATTAAGATCGATATTTATCTAAATTATGTAAAAATTTTATAACGAAATAAATGCTTTTACGTAAAATTCCGAAGTAGTCGACCGATTAAATGAGTCTTCTTCGCGAAATAAAATTGTGAACAGTTTACTGGCGGAATAACAAAAAAAAATTTCTTTGTATAATTTACTTTTAATTATCTCCGTATTTAAACGTAAACTCCATTTTTTACCACAGCAAGTGCGCTTTATTTCACGCCTATCGTAATATTAACCTAATTCTAACACTCTACGCTGCTCAGTGTGAGTCCTCAATATAGACAATACTACGATGATCTCCTGTCGTGACATTTAAACAGTGTATCTTCAACCTGTTATTTTTTCATCCTTTTCCAGACTTTGTGAAATGCGACCGTATCTAATTCTGCTGGATTATGCAGCTTCCAGTGACTTTTTTTTCGTTATTCCTAGGCGAAACTATTTGTTTTCGGTTACGTTCGTCTTTTCGCTGACGGTCTTTCTGTAATGCCTTACAAATAGTACCGGTCTTAATGATGTCGGAATAGTAATTAATTCAACGGATGGACACGGATCGGTTAAATAATCGACCGATCGGATCTCGTAATTCCAGAAAATCTATTTTTTTAACAGATATTAAAGACATGTTACGAAATCGTTGATAATTAATTGGAAATTACCGCGGCAGATTCGAAAAATTTAAACTAGCCAGCGCGATTTAAGATCGGACTCTGCTTGTCTTTCTCTCGTTTAAGCCGCGTCTATAATAAAACTGATTTGGTATTTACAGAAGAAATCTAATCTTCCCTGTTAGCGACGATTACACGCTCCTCGCCTTCACCAATAGGAAAAATAAAAAATAATACGTAACTAATGGAATTTATTTATTTGTGTAATCCGTCAGTAGCCAGTTTAGTCACCAAAAACCTGTTTTTTAATAAATCAGAGTTGCCTACAATTCAGAGATGTAATTAAAACTCTGCTGGAAAGAAATGGAAAAAAAAAATTAACTGGGAAATTCGGAATTCATTTTAATTAACCATCACGGCAAAAAAATTTAACGTATCGGAAGCGAGTGAGGTATTCCGGGCTAAACGAGCAAGTTCATCAGGTTTAGTGTGGGTGATTTATACTTTGTCGAAATTTTGAAGTACTCTTACCTCAATTCAGTCTATTGCCGGGAAGTTCTAAGGATCAATTGATAGTGCAATAATCGTTATTCCAACGTAACTCAGCATGGTGTAAAGAATAAAAAGGCCAAAAATAAATTTCAAATTATATCCACCGTGTAAGTTTTAAATGGATAATTAAATTTCCTTCCTTCGTTTGTACTTGTTTATATTTGTCTCTTCCGCTATCTCCAGTTGCTGATAATACTTATTGCGATTTAGGCGATAGCGGCTGTATTATTATTTTAAGAAAAATGTAAATTAATATCGGTCAGATCGCATTATTATTAAAATATGAACGGTTATTAGGATTATAAGCGATGTAATTGTTTTGCGAATAGACGGATTTATGTGGAACCAGAGAATTATTCGAAGTACTCAAAGAAAATGATTTAAACAATTCTAAAAAAGAAAACTCTTGCCATAACCGGATATCGTTCACGGGGCAAAATTTATTCAGTTTTATTAATTTTTTTGAAATTACGAAATTAAGTAAAATGAAGTGTATTGTGGAATTAAGTTCTTTTCGATAAGTATGTTTAACGGATTTGGAGATAACCTTACTTTCATCATTCGGAGGATTTTTCTGGTACAATTCGGATATTTATTATGTATATACCACTACTGTGACAGTGATTACGAAATAAGTATGAAAATACCGCTGATTTTTGGTAGGCGATCGCCTTAACTACTAGTCTACCGCACTACCTCACGAAACAGACATGTAATATTTCACGAAAAATTACGCGATTCATTTAAAGTTTTTTTTCTTTACGTTTGTTCTTTTGGAGTTGTTAATTTAAACATGATGTTTTTTTTTCATTACTATTTTAGTGCGTGTTGCTAACAATCCGCGTTCGGTTTTTAACTGATACTTTTGTTATCATTACTGTTTTTACTTACTTTTTTAATTATCGGTATTAGATCTGGCCCGTTATTGATAACATTTTGTCCGTAATCACTGCCCCATCAAAACTAAAGTTTTTATTCGTTATTTTCAAGTACCCTTTTTTTTCTGATTTATATTAATAATGCGGATTATTTTGACTATTGTATTTCTTTGAAACGTATTGACGATAAACATTCAGAATTAGAATATGACGTATACGTTTTATATTACGCGATCCATTGTGTCCGGCTTTGCACTCGCAACACACATCATCCGCTATGCTTTTATATTTTAATGTAAACTTTTTGTAATTTTTAACATTGCTCCGTCTTTATTGATTATTAATTTTATTATTAACATTATCATTATTATTATTATTATTATTATTATTATTATTATTATTATTATTAACACCATTGTTATTTTTAACGAAAACCATATTGTATGCTAAAACATTAATATCGCCGTCTGCGATCACTTTTTTGTCAGTATATCACGTGCTGTTCGCGTAGCTCTTTATGAAACTGCCGACATTCGATTAGTATGGCTCTGCCAATAATAGGGGAAAAACTACGCCGAGTATGCTGCGCTTCTTGCATGTTATAGTAAATGTCGACGGCAGACGTCTGACGGTGAAGTACTGATCAAATCAATTACAGTTTGGCGACTTCCTGATTCCCGGGGGCAATTACTCTCTATACGGACCAGACTAATAATCGGCCTAGTAGATAATAAATAGTCTCATAGCCTACATATATTGTGTAGTCTCGGTCAACAAGTGTAAAATTTATACGCTTTAGCTATTATCCTCTGTCGCGAAGAATTTCCTGGCCGTTGTACCCGTTAAAATGATCTCCATTCATTCGCGCTCCGCAATGTGTGGCGTCTAAAAAGTTAACACAAAACCCATTCGAGAGTGTGTAAACACGCGACGTGTTTTCGCAATTACCGCGCCACCTTTAATAAAAAAGTATTCGACCTAATGCAGTCAGAAAGTAATGCGATACGTAATATAAGTCATTCAAGTCTGATAAAAACCGATCTTACTCTTCGTTCATATGAACATCAAACACGTTGTATTAGACGATATGCCCGTAATTATTCAAACTAATAAAAGCATATAAGCACCTGCCTAATCCTAAAAAGAAAAAGAAAATTAAAAGCAATAAAAAATTCAATTTAAAATATACTTTATTGGTTTAATCGTTTTCTTTTTTTTTTTTTTTTTGGGCGTCGACAATTCAACCTATCGATAATCGTTTTATAGATGTATTGCATTAGTCCAATCAAATTAGAAAAAAATACAAAAATTCGGTTAATAAAAATTTTTCTCACCGCAATGATATATAAAAAAAAAAAAAGGTCAGGAATAAAACTTTTATTGTATGGACACCAAATTTTATGGGATTCGCAAAGAAACCAGGTCGTAAATGTGCGCGAAACCGAGTTTTCAAATTTTTCTATTAGAAAAACGTAATTAGTAATAAAAAAAAAAGAATATCTCGTTATAGATCTTTAAATTGCAAACAAATGTCTTTTTGTTCAATTGAAACCGGTTTATAAGTTTTCGTAAAAAAAAATAAAATCTGCGTAAAATAGCAAAATTTTGAAAAATTAATCACGCGGATTTTAATTATAGCATCGAACTTTTTCTTTATTTAAATTTTCTAACTATCATAAAAATTTGACCTTTTGTAATTTATAAATTTTTGCCGAATTGGCAATAAAAATGGAGGTCGCCGAAATCCGGCCCCCGATCTGTTGATGATAGTTCTAGAGCGAGAATTCGAGAAGGATTTTATTCTGAAGGAGTTGTGCTCTATAACCGACTTTTCATTAAAAAAAAAAAAATTAATTGCAAGTTTCGTAATTCAAAAACGGTGCTGAAAAAGGTATCATTTTGTGCTTCGGGAAGCCGCGTCAGCGCGCAAATGAAAAATGCGGCCTAGTGGGAGATATGTCCCATCGGCGCTCGGAGAGATCAGTGTTGAGGAGGAGACAATACGGACAGATGATATAACACGTACGGCACTGTTAATCTGATGACATTTTCTGTTTTCGGGGACATCGGAGAATTGCCGTATGGAGGCGGTCAGCAGACTTTGTTGAAAGGTGAACGATTACGAATTAAAACAAATTTTAATCGTCGACGAATTATTGACGGATAATTCGAAAAGCGAAACCAGATGAGAGGTGGCAAAAGCTATAAATGTCATTACAGTCGAACACATTTTAGAGGTGATCATAATCGACGGCATCGAAGGACATTATCCGAAACAGAGAAGCGGTTAGGAATTTAATGAAAACAATCTGATATATTATTCGATTGCCCGAATTTCCTTCAATTAGCCTAATTACGTTGAAGTAATTGCTTTGACGCAATTATCGCAGTCTGTTGCAGTTCATATTGTTAATTTCGGTGGCCGAATTATTATGTGTACGGCCCCAGCAACATGTTCACGAGAACAGGGAGCGCTGCGTTTCTCTTTTGTTCACGGACAAGATGATTAACAACGTATTAACGGATGCTGATATTCGGTTAGCAGTACAAAGGGAATAACTTGCTGGATACTGTACGAGCGAGACGGCGCAATAAGGAAATGAAAACGAATTAATCCAGCCGCTGACAGTTCGAGATGAGAAAAATACCCGCTGTTACACAAATGATACCGTTACCACCAACCGAAATCGTCTGCCCGCTATATTCCCTAGCAAGTAATTTGTCTTTTTTTCGCTCGATTAAAAACACGCAAGTTTATCGCAAATCGGCTTTAAATTTACTCCGAATTTAAATGATGGAATTTTTCCGTCCTATTGATGTTTCTCGATGGAAGAAAACGTTTTTCGCATTGAAAATTTGAAAAGGAAAACCTATCTAGTTTTGATAATTTCGGCGGAAAAGCACACTGTGCAATCGCTGATATCGTTAATAACATAAAAAACTTGTTTCTTTATTATTTCTTCGAATAACTCGCACTATCCGAAACTCGGGTAACAGCTTAAAATTTTCTTGTATTTTAGAATGAAGTTGGTTGCGAAAAAAAAAAAAAAATGCATAATACTAAAAAACCTTAATAGTCACTTAAAAACACCTTCTGTAGCGAATTTCTCATTTTGGTAGATTGACTGCCCATATTTATTATGCTCTACTTGCATAGGCCGTCAGTTTATCAAATGTCCAACACCGCGATTTGGAAACATTTCTTCTGATAAATCAACTACTGATGCGATAGAAAAATTTACCTGTAAAGAAGTAAATCTACTGAAAACAGGAGGCGAAAAATTACTATTATTCGGAATTGAAAAATAAAAAAGGTTCATTAAGCGCGTCTTTATCATGTATTCGAAGATATGGATCATAGTTTTTTTTTTCTTCTCTTCTGACAAATTATTACTTTCTCTTCAGATATATATATATATCTTAAGAGGAAGAACGATGCACGTTGTTCCAATTATCTTACATTAGCAATTGTTAAGAAAATCATTGAATTAAACGGTTAAAATCTTGTTTGAACTTTCTCTCTGTTCACTGAAATATCCATGTTAAATCTAAAATCTTAGAAATATCGTTAATTTAAAAAAAAAGGCAAAGACATTTAGCAAATTTTCACTTAATTTCCTAGTCCTATCTAGGATATGCGTCTCTCTCTCGCGAATTAAGGTCAAATTTACCGAATTTTAACCACGTTCGAATAGAAAGCTTTTAAATTTTACTCAATTCAATTGATCGCGATGAATCATCAACGTTCGGTTTATAACTTACGAGCGCACAAGATTCGGAAGATGCACTTCCGCACTTTCTCTTTAATGCGTAGGAAGAAGTTTCGATAATTTCGGAAAAGGGCATTATTTTGCCTTTTTAGACGGATACGAAGAAACTAGCGTCGTACGCTTTTCCGAGCAGCAAACTTTCAATGCGGAAATGATTTCGCTCGAGTGCTAGCAAGACGAAACCAACTGCGTGAAATGGGTTATCGAAACGTCAAATTAAAAAATTAATTTATCGCCATTCAGGCGGCGCGTTCATATTTCGTGTCACATTCGTCGTCATTATTTGTTCTATACAACGTTTCAGGTTCTGTTTGACTAATATAAACATCCGTTTTAATAACGAAGTAAAATATCAAAATGTATGGCGGTTACAATGTAAACAATAAAATACGAAATTAATCACTACAATGAAGATGAAAAACGAGGGCGCTGAAATACCTAACTTGAAAAAAGAAAAAAATAAGTACAAAATGAAATATTACGTAATGGCTTATTTGTGCCTTAAATAAATATGAATATTCTCCAAAACATTAAGGATAACTATATAAGATGAGAATATATTTATAAATAAACTGGAGTAACCCCAATCCGGATATCTGATTTTTATAAAAGAGTCGATATTAATTGACTGTGTCGTTTTTAAAACGTTACATAAAAATATGTGATACAAAAGTTACAAGATTTTATATATTGCCGCCGGCATAAATATCGCATAGTCATTAATATGAAAAATCAAGGAACGTTTTTATATCGAATTTCCGGTAAGGAAATTGCCGTTTTTTTTTTTTTCTATCACGCTTTTAAGACGTTTATTTCATTTTGCGAAAAATTAACCAAAACGACTCCTCCAAGACTATAAAACCCAGAGGGCGTCATCATAACGAGATCAGAAGGATTGGTTCGTATATTCGGACTCGAGTCGCTTTCAAGTTCGCATAGCTTTAATTGAGTAGTAGAGAAGTGATCTGGGTGAGAAAATAAAGACGGTCGAAAATAACTAGTTGGCAATATTCTTATCAAATCCATCACAGCTTGGTACAGTGTGAAAACGGCTTGATTCCACGGAGCATTATAATGGATTTAATGGACTGGCTATAATATATATATATATATATAAACTCGGTCATCTCGCAAGTCACCCCTCTTGCTTAAAATTCTGTCTCTTTCTCTTTTGTATAAAAGGATCAGCATTAACAACGTAATTCTAAATCAGTCCATATGAATATATAATAACGCAATCACAAAAATCCTATAAAATATAACAAACGTTACATAAAATTGGGACATTTTTTCTAATGGAAGGTAGTCTTAAGAATTACAATTAATATATATTTGTATAAGTCGATGAAAAATTATTTTAAACGGTAAATACAAAATGTGGTATTTCGTTTCGATTAATCAAAATGTTCTTTCCTTTTTTTTTATTCAGCTTGATTTTTTCAGTAACCAGCTTTAGATCTTATTACAAAGAAAAGAAAAAAAAAAAACTAAAATAATATGAAAATTCGATCGGTCTTACTTGGCTTATTAATTTTAAAGAACTCCTTTACGACTGTGCTTAACGGTATCTCAAAAAATTATTTTTGTTTTTTACCATGAAATATGAGGCGATCGAGTGTGAACGGGGGCCCTTAAGTTACATTTCAGCTACGCGGAGACTAAAATGAAGCAGCCGGCAAATGTTTTTTTTTTTTTTT
Source organism: Icerya purchasi (assembly GCA_039619475.1). NCBI lineage: Eukaryota > Metazoa > Arthropoda > Insecta > Hemiptera > Monophlebidae > Icerya > Icerya purchasi. The sequence continues at coordinate 65,874,547 of CM077116.1, forward strand.
TTAAGTCGTCAATTAGCGTACAACGTTCGACGATTTAGTAGCCGATCGAAAAATTAGGCGGTTCCCGGTAGAGCGTAATCGCAGGTATTCTCCATCTCCTATTAATTGATTACAACGGAGAGGTAAATTAATAATTCGTCACTTTCCATTATCGTTCTCTAACCGGCTACTTGGCCAAGTCGATCGAATGGAAACGATTTTCCGCTGTGCGTATGTGTACGTGTCAACACATGTACGTCTGGAGTCTTGAATGCGACAGATTTTACAGCGACGACGGCACTCTGCGTTACTCTCATAATAGGTAAGAAGTGCGGTACAGAGGTGACGAGCTTGTCGAGCAGTAGACGAGCGGCGCAGTAGCCGCGCTGATAAATAAGTGAAATGAATAATAATCGAAAATATCAGAACTGCTCGCGATGGCGTCTTAATAAAAAAATAAAAGGCAGTAATAACACGGCCGTAAGACAGCTCGACCGGTAGATATCGCTTAGAGGACGCGACATGCAGATCAAGGGCTATCGTATGGTAATGAGAAGAACGGTACTAAAACTGGATTCTTCCAGCATTCGGAGGATCACGGTGGAAAATATTCCAGTGATGTATCGGTTTAATGGATGTGTCCAGACACATATACAAAGAGACTCTCGAGATACGTGTGTGCATTTTAGAAAACGGCCGAGATGATGTGAACAGATTTCCATTTTACGAGAGATCACAAAAATTCCGTGCTAAAGATTTCGTGTATATTTCTTTATATCCAGTTCCGTTCGTGTGATGTATATCATCATACGCGCGCGCGTACCTGCACATCAGTAGATGCGTATCATCCGAGGATAAAATGTGATTCCCATGAACTTTGAGAGCACAGCGCGATCCGCTCTCTGAACTGAACTGTCCGGTCGGGCTTTATCATCGTCTCTCCGATTATTTGTATTGAACATCATCGTACCATCGCCACACCATTTATCTCCGTGTTACACCGTTGCGCGCTACATCTCATGTTACTCACTCGTCTCTTTAATTAATACCCGACGCTACAGCCCGCTCGAACAGAAAAAATAAAAAATATTTAAATACAAGTCTTCTTTCCTTATCCTGATTTTACCGTACACTGCTAAAAATGTCTCCTTCTGACCCGGCCTCCAATTCGCCATACACGGTCTGATATCATTATTCCCCGCGTCATACCGGAAAAATTGGCTTTGAAACGGATTCGGATTCGAAGTAGTTCGATACGCGCTCCGTAATTAACGCTAAAATTACCGTGTCAACTTCTTTTTTCCGGAATCGAAGACTTTTAAAAACTAAAGGAAGAAGATTCTTAAGTAAAATGTAACTCTAAAGCCGATCATTCGTCACTGCTCGAACAGATATTTACGACGACTCTGCAATTGCGGCATCGACTGCATCCCCGCATTTAAGGGGGGACAGTTTAAATTTCCCGAAGAAAACACAGACTTTCTTGCGTGAATATCGCTAGCACACATGATCCCTCCTCTGCGCGACAAACGCTCAAGGACAAAGTGTCCAAAACTAGCCTGTTAGTTATAGCGGAAGTCGGTTTACGTCTAATCTAACAGCGAATAAGCGGTGATTAATTGTCTTTGAGAGGTCGAAAAAGAAGAAGGGATGGAACCGAAAACGAGATCAAGTGGACGAGGCGAATGCCACGTGTCCGCGTGAAAAGCCGGTTGAAAGTTCGGCATGTGTCCCCTAATTTTAATGAAAAAGACCGATCGGGAACGAGTGAAATACCTGATGAAAAATATGTTACACTTGCAAAAAATCCAAATCGTTAAACTTCCTTTAAAGAAATGCTGTTTAGAAGTCAAACTTTGACTCTTAAGTAGCGGCTCTTTACTTCTCAATGTCAGCGTTGCCGATTCCTAACTCGTAACAAAATGCCTCGTTATCAAAGTTCCTTTTTTTTTTCATTTCCGTAGCAGTTCATTAAATCCGATTTTGCGCGACTGCGGACTATCCTTCCTTTTCGCTACAATCGTATTTCTTTCGAGTTTTTCGTAAATTGAGGTCGCCTAATTCAATATCGTGCGTACACCGTCCTCTCCGCGTGTAAGAACATTAATTAAAGCTACATGGAGCGTTGTTTGTTACATTCACATGGAATTATTAAAAATGGAAGCAAATTTCGAAGATGATGCTAGCATTACATTAAATGTATGTGTAGCGTAGAACCAGGTCGTCGTATCAATTGCCGGCTGCACGTTAATTCGGGCACTGCTACCGGGAGGATAATAATTAACCTGCGCGCGCGCGTTCCTCTATAATTTAGCGTCTGTTCGGTTAATTGGTTTTCGCGTTTCGCATATGCGCAAAGCCGAAAAAATAACAAAATCCGCCACTCGGAATTATACGCGTTCGTACTTAGCATAGAACATAATAGCAGCGTACGAGACTGATGTAGTACGCCGCTTTTTAAAGAGAAAGTTAATGTTTTGTTTTAGGCCGACGAAAAAAACCAGGCGAAGAGCATAAATATTAAATCGACTTTGGCTACCGAGGTACTTCGCGTCAGGTGAAAACATAAAACATAGGCAATCATGAATAGCACACGTTCGCGTCGCACAAACGCTCCTCTCTAACGAGGATGGCGCTTCCTCGCATGTTGGTCGCGTCGTACACAAAAAGTCAGCTGGATTGCACAATGATCTTTAAATTATCATTATAGCTCTATTTTCGGAGTTCGGAAAGTAGTAGGCATAATTCCCAGCCGAGCCAACTAGTATATTGCCCATTTCGATAGAGCAATTCTCGATTAGACGGCGATTTTTACGAGGATAGCACGGCGGCCAACCGGCAGAGCGGGCACAGTTGGTATTTTAATTAGCGTCGTAAAACAGTCGTCCAGGAAATACTTGCAACTACCGTCCGCCTAGAAATTCCACATCTACGTCAAAAACTAAAAATGTAAAATGTAAAATAACTATTACATGTCCCTTTTTTCTGTTCCCGGTGCCCGCATTTTAGATGCCTTCATTTTTTTTTTTTTTTTTTTTTTTTTTTTTTGGTTTTTGTTTTTTTATCGAAATTAACGCGAACCCGGCCTCATCCGAAAAAGTAAAAGTACATTTTTACTTGACCGCGGTAACGTCTGACGCCGGTGTTTTTATGCGCGATAAAAATTGCGCCTTGACAGGCGACGTCCCACCTTTAAAAATTAGTGATATTCTTAAATTTCTTCGATATTTTTTAAATAAAAAAGGTAAATAAAAATATATATATATATATATATATGTATTTAATAATAACGTAATTTAAGGGAAAATTTAAAAAATGACAATTGCGCAGTCGGTTTGGCTGTAGATATCGACACTTTGTGAATTTGAAGAGGGCTGATTTCGCGCTCCATCGGTTTGACAATAAAACGGCCTTATCACATTAATCTTGCTGGATTTGCACAATCTTAAAGTTTCTTAAAAAGAAGATATAAACAAAGGTTATATTGTTGACTGTTGACCTCAACCCTGCGGTAACACTAACACAGCGGGGGAAGATAACTCGATGGGCATTCGCTGTTGAAAGCTAGAGCGAAATGGATTTCAGAATGGCAGTTCGGAAGTTTCAGGAAATTATAGAACTATAATGCAAAAGCACCAGTTAATGCACAAATACTGCCACGCAAGGTGATACTGGACTCACGAAACACTTTTTAGTCCAAAACGATGTGTGACATCCAATTTTTTTAGAACATACTGACGAGCTTCACACCCCTAATTTATTTCACTTGAGATATTAAGCTCCGGAGACGTTAAATAGTAGTTTCACAGTTAGAAAGGTATCGAATATAATTAAGAGTAATTTTATACAAGCAGACGTTTTATATTAGAAATACACATATTAGTGCTAAGTTAGTACTACGCTGCGTGACATAAACTTCAAAAGCCTTAGCTGACAACAAATGATCGTTTTGTTTAGATGAACATTTCTCTTGTTATTGTTTTTAAAAGTCTAGTTACCGAACATTTCTTAAGTCTGGAGAAGAATAGGTTGAGACATTTGCGGATAATACATTCAACAGTATCCACTGAAGTATATAACAAACAAGGTTACGATAAGTCCAGAGCCTGCCTTAAGCAATTCTCGATGCTAACATCACCAGAGAGTGAGTCGTCGACGCTTAAAGTTAACTCCAAGAATCACAAGCTTTAGGTGCTCACGGACTATTCAACTAGACTAAAGCGATCACTGCGTTTTAATAGAAAAAAAAAAAAAAAAAATCATTTGATCATCAGCCGCATTTATTACCGCTACAGAAAAATCTGATTTTTCTTCATTTCGAACATTTACCGATTCCAGCATAAATATAAAATCTTACGCGGCGAGCTAACATTTCACTCAATTACTACTTAATAAATACGAGTTTTATATGTGACGTCGCTTACGCAGTAGTAGAGATATAATGTTTTTTGTGAAATTTTCGACTAAACAAGATAAAGGAAAAGAAGGAGTTAGACCCTCCCATGTGTTCCGGGGGGGGGGGGGGGGGGATTCTCTAGATCAGGCGAACCGGATATGATTCCAAGTTGAATTTCAGGAATGAACTAGGAAACGTCTGTTGACTAAATCAACGTTGAGAACGATTTTTGAAAGAAAAATAGATCCGTTCTTCGAGACATCGTTAAGAAAATAACGATCAGCTGAGAAGATTTCGCGCAGAATAAGCCTGACTAGACGCATTGCTGCGACACTTTTTAAAGCGTCGGCTGCGTCATGTCGAAAAGAAAAATTGACGCACAACATAAATATGTATCTGTGAATAGATAAATCGGTAAATGTTGTTATTACACTTTAACTGCATAAAAATTTTCCCTAATCTGGGCGTTTTATAAATTTACGACCGGTTTCGTTCACGGATTATCGAATCAGCTTCGTACACATTAGCGAAATATGCTACGCGTTTTATACTACGTTTTTGAAACGGCGTTGAAATGATTAATGTACTCTTATTTACGATGTAATTCCGTTATGCTGGCCGGTCGACGATACATTGAGCTTATGGTTCAGTGTCGCTTTCGAAACACGATTTCCAGCGAATCGTGTTTGCAGCGAAATGCGATAAAAAGTAAAGTAAGTTCCATACACGTGAAGAGTAAGTCCAACGACTTTAATGAGAGTAGAGAGGGACCAGTTCCTTTCTCCTTAACCGCTTTTACTTTTCCAGACACTTCTCCGCTACTCAATTATTTCGGTGTGATCCTAAAAATTCGATACAAAATTTTCGAATCAAATAACATCAGAAAGGCCGATTGAGAAAAATATTCCCCTTTCGGAATGAAGTACTTTTGATAATGGAAAAAAGTACGAAAAGAAAGTATTTTTCGGAAAACTAAAACTGTTTGACGATTCGAAGAGGAGGACCAATTTTTACTAGTGACCGGTGGTGAAAAAAGGTGAAATAGGAAAAAAAATGATCGAGATCAATCGCGTCAGTGTTGCAGAATAACACGCGATACAAACAAGAACTACCGGACTAATATTATATGTCGAAAAAAAAGACGCGAATCCCCCCAGGCGAGCGAACAGGTAAAAAGATAATTTATAATTCTTAAAGCCACCGATGGGGAAGGAGTTCCAAAAAAATTAAAACAAAAAAAAGTATCTGAAATATCCGAAATATCATCCTCGGTTTTCGAAACGCTCCGGTGACCGTTGAACGATCGTAGAAAAAATTTCCGTTTTGCTACCGTTTGATCTTTTGGTCAGTATTGCGTGATTGTCTCTCAGAAACGGAGCTAAAAAATAAAAGTTTACTTCATTAGGCTATTGCGGTTTTTTGGGTGTGTGTTTGTGTGTGGTTTTTTTCTTTTTCTGTGGTGGTGGTTGCTACCTTAAGAAGTAACAGTAAAATTTACGTTGGTCGTAAAATCGAAAATTGCAGCTGTCCAAGCTCGGTTATTGTGAAACGCTGTAACAATAAATAAACAATAAAAAGACCACTCTGGGACGCAACATCTCAAAAAGAAAAAAAGTAAAAAGAAAGTAAACGCGGTCCTCCGCTGTACATCCTGAAGAACGGATAACCTGCTTTTTAGATATTATCTGGAACCCGATCAACTGCGTCCGTATACCTATACAGGCGCGAATAGGTAGCTTATTTTCGTACGGCTGATATTCCTATCATCCGACTCTGTTCGTATTTCTTTCTTATCTTCGGACCACCGCTTCCTTTGTTCTTCTTGCTCTTACATACGAACAGCGCCCAATTCTGCCGAGATGCGCACACATACCGACCGACAGACAGGGAGAGATGCGTAATAGCAGATAGGCTCGTGCGTCGGATATGTTTTAGTCGCGTGGCTATAGTTAAAAACGTTAATAATGATGATAATAATAATCGCTAAAAAAAGAAAAGGAAGGCGAGGTAAAAAATAAAATGAATAAAGCACCTGCAGGTCAACGGCGGTGAGGCACCTGCCAACTGATCTGGCCGGGCAAAAGCCTGCGCAATGTATTTTATCGGTTCACCTGTTTCGTATCAAAGCGAACACGGTCCAACTGGAAGACAACAAGTGGCCAAATAGCGACTAATTCTAACCGACGACTCGGCCAGATAATAATAACAACTCCAAATTCCCCACAGAGCGGCCGCCAGGAAACGGACGCCTGTGATGATAAATCGAAGACGACCATCTCGTGCAGAAGATACAACTGCCGTCCTTAGGTCCGTTGAACCGATGCTCTCCTGTTAAGCTTTGCCAGGCTGAAATAACCGTCTAATCCGCTCTGACCGTTAATTCCACCATCTCGTGCGAAATATCCGATCATATCCGAATGTGCCGGCTAATTAGCGCCAAAGTAAAAACTCCTTTTCACCAGAACACATAGCCGGAACTAGGATGAAAACAACGTTTTTCCTCGATGTGGAGTAGGAAAAAAACGAATAATTCCAATATATTTTTACGTTTTCCTTTATTGAATTTCCCTTTTTTTCTTTTTTTTTTTTGGTTTTTTTTCAAGCGGAAACCTTAATTCGCCTTAACCATTACCGAAAGAAAATCTCCTACATACTCGTATTAGTAGTCCTTAAATTTGAGAAAATATCGTCAAAAGCCGTACATCACACGACTATTTAAAAACACAAGTACAAAAGTGGCGCTAAAGTTGAACAACCATCATCCTGCGCTGAATAAAGAAAAAGGCAAAAAAAAAATGAATTACGCTATCAACGGGATCTGCACCGGAACCAACAATAGGTCAAGCGCAAAAATTTTGTCCCGCGAACTCCTGGGGAAATTCTCCGAATGAGATCCCATTTTTAACAGAATCCGCCGTTGAGAGCGTATTCACGTACCATAAGACAGATGACTGGGAAGACGGCGGGAATCAAAAAGTATATCTCGCTTTTATTAATTTTGAGAAAACATTTGGCTTTTTGAAAATAAAATTAACGTCGGCTGTATTTGAACATTTAGAAATAGAACTAACATAGAAATTTTACAATGCTAAAAAAAAACTATATGTTCAAAATCCACGAACTGAAAAAGGCGATAAGAAGAGGGGAGACGTTGACATTTTATCACCAAAACCGTTCACTAGATACGGGTTCTATATATGAGCGTAAAGTATTTTCGCATTTCTTTTTGAGTTGAAATCTTCGATTTTATACAAACATAATGGCACCGAACTGTGCTTCTATTAAGTACGTGCGGTATATCATTCGCTTTTCTTTTTCTGTTTTTTTTATTGAATTAATTTTTACCGGTCAATTTAAAAGGATAATTTTTCATTTAAAATGAATAGATTCTATTTAATTCCAATCGTTCGTGTATTTTTCATTTTTTCATTATAGGCATTTCTCATTATTATATATATATATATATATCGTATCGAACATTATTAATACATACCTATATATATATATATATATATATACATAAAATTTGTATACAATAATAGATTGGGCGTAAAATATGAAAAAAAAAAATCTTATAATTAGTGTAAAAATAAGTTCATTATAAATTCGTTACGCGGAATAATTACAATTCAGTGATAATAACGACATAAAAAGAGAACAGAGCCTCGTAAATACGAGTACTTGTAATATTTTATTAATTTTCGTTATACGGCAATAGGAAAGTTAATAAAATATTCTTCGCACGCCACGGTGACTATCCGTGTGATAACAGTAAGGTAGTTTTTCTTTCTCTTTTTAGGCTTATCGCAGCAGCACTTTTGTCCAGAAGCGATTAGAAGAGCAAAAGTCAACTAAACACTGATTTAGTCCGAAACTAACAAAATAAAAGTACTAAAAACGGGATTAAGAGGCGCAATTAGGGTTAAGAAGTCCAAGGGACAACAAATTAAAATATAGAGTATGGCCCGAATCACAGATGCCTTTACAGTAGAATGAGGATGACAGTTTGTGGTGGGAATAAAAAGGGAAAAGCAAAGAAGGTAATACGGTATGGTTAAGAGGAAACAAGTGAGAGACGAAGCGGAACGACATAGTGAAGGAAAACTATTAAACCAGTGAAGGGCAAAAAGACTCGGTTGGATGGACAGGTAAAAATTTGTTGGAAAAGGAACGTTCAGAGTCTAGTTGGTGCTTTCTTAATTAAACGGCGTTATTAAGCTCCTCTATTATTATTATTATTATTATTATTATTATTATTATTATTATTATTATTATTATTATTATTATTATTATTATTATTATTATCTGTTTTATTTGAATAATTGGCTAGCTGATCAAGCGTAATTAGTCAATCTCCGTTATTTTCTGACTCTCAAAATTATAACGGCAATGCTCTAACTTAGAAATAGTATATATCGTTTTTGTCGAAAAAAATAAGAAAAATTTTGTTTCACGTTGACTTGTTTAATAACGGTAATAATCATGAAATTAGCGTTAATGAAGTGTACACTACTTAACAACGAGTAAAATTTTCGATGTCCCCTCTCAGGGAAAAAGAACTAATAACTTTTGAATACTACGGAATATAACTATTTACCGTAGCAAACTTCTAACCGGTAAATTCAATTATCAGTGACGTAATTTAGAAGTTACCTGGCGCGCATATATATATATATATATATATATATATTTTATAATGTAAATCTATGAACCATCTAACTTAATACAAAAGAAGAAATAGCTTGATTTCACGACGCTTGGATATAACTGTCACGACCAACTAAATAATTTCTATACGCAACGATTTTGCATTTTCGTGTAGTGTATAAGAACTATAAAACATATATTGGAACTCCTCACGATTAACTTTTACAATATATATATCTATAATTTTTTTTTTTTGAAATGACCCTTGATTTAATATGTGAATGAGTACTAGCAAAGTATTCCATTCACTTACCGGTACTACATTTTAAGTATTAATGGAAATCGATACCTTTATTTGAAATTTGTAGTTTTCAAAAAAAGTTAATTAATCACCTAGGTAGGAGCAGGAAGAAATGGAGATTTATTAAATTCAAACCAGTACGGACTATGTAAACCATTTTGACGAATAAAATATATAATTTCTACGCTTCGTGAAAGAGTAGAACGTGCAATCCAATGTTAGAAAGATTATTTTCATCAACAAATTTTTACGCAGCAAGTCAAAACTGAAGTTCAGCTAACGAACAAATGTAATGATCGAAGAGGATGTCGAGAATTACACCGCTGCTGGACAATAAAATTTTCGGGAAAAAGAGGCTTGCAAATTACTCTGCGTACAATCGATGTTTTTGTCCCCGTCATCATTCCAAGTTCCGAATGTCGTCAAATTATTCAGTTCCGTTAGTTGACAAAGCAACCTATCATAGTATCGGTATTTCTTTTCAGCGGTAAGACCTTCGCGAGTAAATTTGAGCAGCAAAAAATGTGACGTCATAAACTAGCTTTTTCATGTTATGACTGTTCGTTCGCTACTAATTAATTGCGTACACAATTACATGGAATAACGTTTTTACATTAAATACTAAATCGTCGCTGTCTTGAGAAGAAATAGTATGATTTTTTTTTTATTTATTTATTTATTTATTTACTCCGAATTGTAAAACGGTATAAAATGTTGTACTGATAAATGCTAAAATCGTGTTATGCAGATAATTCATCGCAGCCTCAATTTCCAATCTAGATACAATTTGCGATTTAACTGAGCGTTTTTAAAAAACCTGACATGCAATAAACGAAGACGAATTAACAATTAAACAAGATGGACGATATACAGAAAAGTGTGTTTATTCAAATGATTATGTTAGATTTTGAACATTTAATAAAAAAGGAAAAAATAAAACCGAAGAAAACCTGTATATAAATTACAGACGCTTTAAACTAACGAATAATGGTGTGGATCATGATTTATGACGTCATACTTGTTGCTTCTCAGATTTAGTCGCAATTGGCTTCGAACCGGCCCTACAATAATATAAATGTAAACGTATTGTGTGCTTTCGCGCGGTTGACAGTGTTAATCGTCGTCGGTAACGTTATATTGGTTTCAATACAGCGATTTTTTTTTTTTGCCTTTTTTGGGCCCACCGTTTATTCAACGTTCACTCGTTTATTTCACAAAACTTTGTCAAATGGTCAGATTAATTGTTTAGAATTTTTTCATTTCTCGTGGTTTAAAAATATCGAAATGGTACGTAGATACGCCAGCGATTTCTCTTCGCATGAATATGCGATGAAAATAAAGATTATTAGAAATAATTAATTAACTAATAAACAATAATTCGAATTCAATCTCTTTTGTTGGCTATTTTTTCGCTCCCCCCTTTTGAAAACGTATTATACAACACGAAACGTACATTGTTTATACATATGTACGCATGTATACATTTGAGCGGAAAAAAAAGAGAGAGAGAGAGAGAGAGAGAGAGAGAGAGAGAGAGAGAGAGAGAGAGAAAGATATTTCGGGCATTTTGTTCGAACCGTAAAGAATGACACTTTATGAAATAATAAAAATGTTAACTTTGACGGAAATCCTAATGTAAGTAGGGGTTTTCGGAGCTGGCAGGACGGACTCTTTTTTGTATATTAGACGGTAATCGCGTCCATTTCATAAATCGAACAATAATAGCGTATGTCTTTATTAGGTAGCTGTTTTAAATATGTAAAGAATTTGGGGGGCCCTGTCGGTCTGTGCAGTCGACGCAATCTAAATTATTGCCCATAGAGGCGCTGGACTGATTCACAAAAAGTAATTTAAAAGTCAACTCGCGCTCTAGGTTAGATTTGTGTTTTTTATTTATTTTATTTACTTTTTCTTTTCTTTGTTGTTTTTTTTTTATACATAAATACATATATATACATACATATATACATACATATATACATACATATATATATATATATATATATATATATATATATATAAATAATAAATTACGGGGTGAGGCGCAATAGGTGCTAAAATCTAATTAAATCAAAACGATTCAGCGACGACAGAAGGTAAATGATTGCGATAGTTCGCCGGTGAACATATGAGAAATCTTCATTAACATAAAATTGCCGTAAAATAATGATTTTACGGTCGATTGAAATGATGTAAAAATCGATTTACTTCTCAGACGGCCAATAAAAATCCGAACGGAATTGGTGTTAAATTCGGATCAGCGGATTAAGCGGCGACACTAATGATTTCCCAACGATCGGCTTCGCTACGGCAGACCCGATGCTTACCTGCACCCAGAATGTGTAGCTCCCTCGAAAACGAACACGGTTAATTGCAATAATTGTCCGTCCCTAAAACGTATTCTCCGATATGACTGTTATTACTAATTACAATTAATCTAACCGACAACGGAACTAGTCTCTACTCCCTCCAGGTATAACCTCAGCACTTCGTTGCCGGCTAAGCCGAATGAGATTTTATAATTCGAGCTGAATGGCCTAAGTAAAATGGAAATGCGCCCGGCGACATATTTAATTATTTTTCGTACTTTAATTTAACGGAGAGAGGATTCGTCGCATAACCTGCTCGAAAGTGAATTAGGCAGAATTCGTTGAACGGCCCTGGCAGTTTTTTTTTTTTTTTTTTTTCTTTAGTCTTCGATAGAAGAAAACAAAAAAATAACAGCTTAGCCTATCAGTTTATTAAACTAGAATCTTCCCGTACATCTTATTTTAGCGCAGCAAGCCACTAGCCGTTGTCTTTAGTCTTGTTTTAATGCATTTCACCTGTTTTTTTTTTTTTTTGTTTTATCGAATTGCCTTCGAAGATTAAACGCCATTCCAATCTTTAGCAATTTTATAAGTACCAACGGTAACAGTGAACGTCCTCCAATTTCGTCCGCAATTTCGGTTCTGAATGTAATTCTGTAATGCTCTGAAGAACACTTTTGTGTGACGAATGATTGGTTGACTATGAGATCGAGAGAAGAGAATTACCGTAGTACCATTATTACACTAGATACGAACACGACATTTCCTCGCGAAATGCCTCATTGATCAATGATTTTCATCCGTATTCGTTTAAAGTTCCGTAATTCCGTGCTTGGAACGTAGTTGCAAAACTAACAGCCTGAAACATTACGGACAGAGTACGCGCCTTTCCAATATTATGCATATCCTATTTATCTACAAAAGCGATACGCACCATTAGCAAAGAAAAGAAAAAAAAATAGCAATGTCGAAAAACATTTTTGTAAACTACTTAGGAAATGATGGCATTTATTTTTACACTTTTTAAGGGTCATTTTTAAATTGTTTAGGATATTTTACATTATAGGAATTTTTTAAAAAATGTACACTTACGCTGCAATTTATATCGACTAACTTTCCTGTTTGTTAATATGGTAGTATCTTTACGGCGACAGCGAACAATTATCGGGTTCGTGTTTTGTGCTAGACAACTTCAGTTGTAGGTACAATAGGGCTAAAACTAGGAGTTCATTCGGCAGTTGTCCGAAGTTAATCCTTAACTTTACAATGTCCAACATCCTGCCAAGAAATAGGGCGAACTGGAATGCATTTAGACTACTGACAGGTGTGTGGGTGGCGATCGATGTAATATTCTTTTTATAGTATAGGACTATTGAACATTTCCTTTAGATCACTGTGAACAGCTCGGAGTTGTGGGTGCCTTTATTATATCACTCAGATCTCTCGTTTGTCGTTGCAAAGTAGTCGTATATATCTGAACATTCGTTATGGCGGCAAACCGGCTAAGTTATCGACAATCATTCGAAGAAATTATACACCACCTCTCGATTGTCTAATATCAGAGAGAGTTAAATTGTGGAAAATAAGGAAAAATAAATGTGTAAGTTCACCGTCTAAATATATACGGAAAAAAGGTTGAGAAACAGCTGTTATATCAACGTTTTTCAACAGTATGTAGGTGATTACGCACGTTTTTTAGCTGCTTATTAGCAGGCACTCCTGTTGATAATTACGTATAAATCACTCTTGCGACCTTAGCGATTTGTCGATTCTTACCTTAATGCTTGTGGCACATGCTCAGAATGCAGATTTCATAAGTTTCAAAGGATGTAGTTTTTACATTCCAGCGATGAACGGTAATAAAATTCTTGTTTAGCCGGTAGCTAGTTTATTACTCCTTATTGGTTTTTCAGATTGCTTGTTTTTATGCGTTTTAAGCGTCTCTTGCTTAATGCTTTTTTTATTAGTTTTTTTATTTTTATAAATGCCCATATACTTCGTATAGTTCGCTTTACCCTACACATTACAGAAATCTCGATGAACTTTTTCATTAAGTTTTATTTTCCGCACTTCTCGGTAATTTAATTTATATTTGAAAAAAATAAGTACATTAATGACTAAATCGTTTTTCTGCCGGGGCCACTATGAAAATCGTGTAAACGTTTGAAATCGTAACGTTTAATAATCCGGTTTTATCATTCCTATAAGACATTTATTTCCTTTTGTGAAAAATGATATGTAGTTAATTGAAGCCAGCTACTGTTTCATAAGAATTACAGAAGACTACACTTATCTGGAGATATGAGGAGATCCGAAGGATTGATTTTTTTTAATAATTATATATGCGTACATATTAAACTTCAATCATTCATTAAAGATCGATTACTTAATAATATAGTAAGTAAAATTTAAATCTGCGAAAAATATTTTCTTATTTCACTCCCGGAAGCCTCAGCGTATGGAATAGATTGTGAACTCTGCAAACAGGTCCCCATTATATATATATATATGTATATATATCTTAAGCCACAGTCCATTAGAAAAAATGTTCCAAAAAAATTTTATGTAACGTTTGTTATATTTTAATTTTTACCGACTTTATATATATATTAATTACAACGTAAATCTTAGGCCGGCCCCTATTCGATTTTGTAACGAAAAATGTCACAATTTTATGTAACGAAAAAATGTCCTAATTTTATGAAATGAAAGTTAAATGTTAGGATAACATTTTTGTGATTATGATATTCATATGAACCGATTTAGAATTACATTGTAAATTTTGATCATTTTATACAAAGTATAGAAGTGAAAGAGATAGACATGTAAGCAAGAGGGGTCAAAGGGGCACAGCCCCTTGCAAAATGACCGAGTTATATATATATATATATATATATATATATATATATATATATATCTTATAAAGCTGATAGAAAAAAAAAATCGTACAGCCCGCTCTATAGTAGCTAGACGGTTAATTTTTTTTTTAATCGACGTATTTTCTTCGTGAGATTATAAAAAAATTATAAAATCCTCAAAATTTTAAAGTTAAAGGGCCCACATTTTGAAAAATTTGAAAATATAGTTTTAAGAAAATTTAAAAAAAAAATTGCACAGCCAGTTCTATATGAATTATGGTATTTCTTTTTAACCTGCATACTAAGGTCTCCGGAATGCAGGAAAAATGAAAAATTCGAAAAATTTCTATATTTGGGGACCAAAATTTGGCAAAATACACGCTTATTGCGGTAAGACTGGAAACTAAAAAAAAGTCCACAACCCTTTCCGTAGTAGCTGGAAGGTCACTCTTTTTTTAAAATGATGTATATAAATCACTCAATAATACGAGACCTATCGCACAAAAACCACTTACAACTCTAGAGATATATATGTCGCTCAAAATGTCTAGTCGTCGATCTGCCGTACCTAGGTACGAATATCTTAATGGACGTTTAGAAAAAAATGCCAATGTTTGAATATTTCAACGAATTTTTTTGCAGTCCGTAGTATGTTTTTAGAAAGAATAAATTAAGAACTGTTGAAAATGTACGTAAATAATAATGAAGCGTTATAATAATTTCGATTTTCGACAAAAATAAATTACGCAACTGTGTACATAACGAATGTAAGGAGTGCATAACAATCGATAGGATAATCCAGTTTAAACTGAAACGTGCGTCGCTATTATTTAATAGAGAAGGTCACGTTAACTGGTTTTGTCAAAGTTCACTTCCTTTGCCATACGGTAATGCCGAGCGCTGCAGGCTTAATATTTTGTCCGATGCTACTGTCGAAAGTTTCTAACTTAAAACCCTTCCAGGTATTCCGCGTAATAGGTTTAGCGGCAGTCACAAAAATTACGAGATCAGAAAAATAATTAATAATGGTAGTAATATTTATGTAAACGTTTACTAGCACCTTTATTCGTTTAAGAGTAAAAATCTTTCTCAATGAAGGAACCGACCTTTTTTTTTTTTTTTTTTTTATTTTAGCTGACAGGCAGTCTCAGTTAATAAGTAAATAAAATTAATAATACCAAGAAAAGCTAGAACGGGGAAAAAAAAAGAAACAACGATGACCAACGTTAACAACTGCCGAAATTATAATGATATGAAATGAATAAAATGAAATTTATGAGATTTTTTATGAAGGTTTTTCTCGTACTGCAGAGATAGAGAAATAATAAATGACGATTAATTTTGCATTCGTATAATGTGTTCCTATACTTCCTTAGCGGACATTCAAAATTATTTTTAAAATGAATTTCGAGATCTTTTGTTTCGTCTCGGATTGATGAGAAGTAAATCAACAAAATCCGGACTTCACATTTTTACTTACGGGATGATTTTCAAGTCGAATTTCAGATTTTTTAACGCTTCCAGAAAATTCTCTCTAAATAAGTCCATTGCGACCGGGGTGGGATCCAGTCTCTTTAAAGCTTGCAAATATCTTTAATCTTTCTTAGCAGAACATCTAGGTTCTGAAGATAATCTTCGTACCCGATAAGTGTTGAAACCGTAGTAGAGTTTTAGAGAATTAGCGATGATAAGCGTTCTTCGTATTTTATATCGATAAAAAAAAAAAAAAAACATAGTTTTACTATTTTCTAAAATGGTGAATTTCCTTCCGTATATACATAAATAAAATAAAATTTTTATTTCGGGATATCGTTGACTTATAAATATATATGTATATATATAGTAATCGGAACGGAAGACTATTCAAAGTTGCCGTAAAAAAAGAAAAAAGAAAATTAATCTATTCCTCGATGATGATATTTCTTCAGTCGGTTTCCTCTGGGAACTTTATACGAACTCTAATCGGTTTGAATGCCGAGAAAATTCTGCTTAAGCAAAGGGGTCTCTACCTTTTTTTTTTTTCCTTATCAGTTTAGCCGTGACGGAAATTCATTTAATTCGTTATAAAATCGCAGCGTGTAGCTGAATGTTTCCCGAATTCGGTAGTAAAAACGTCTTCTCTTTCACCTTTAATATCGAAACTTTCGCGCTATCGATCCGGAGAATCCCGGAATTCGATTATTTTTGAGCAAAACCGAGACAGTAAAATTCGAGGCTGTAAATTTTCCATGCGAACGGAGGGTCGCCTTTATTATGCCTTTCTTTCTGATTTATTATTTATTTACTAAAATAAACGT
Organism: Icerya purchasi; assembly: GCA_039619475.1. Taxonomy (NCBI): domain Eukaryota; kingdom Metazoa; phylum Arthropoda; class Insecta; order Hemiptera; family Monophlebidae; genus Icerya; species Icerya purchasi. Next base: position 65,891,334 of record CM077116.1, read on the forward strand.
TAAAAAAGGACGAGAAAACAACGAAGGAAGCGAACCGATCGCGTAGGAAAAGATTTATCTATTTACTCGTTGGTCAGTTTAAAGTCTCATGCTCCGGGAATAAATTAATTCCGGGCCACTTTGAACGCTAACTTTCCCAACAACGAACAGGCCCATATAGAACGATTACAATAACGAAAAATCGATTAACGACTAGCTCTATTCGGAAATGTGTTCGTCTATAAATTGATCACAAGTATAATAAATGTCGTAGACGACCGAAATATGCGAGAGTGCCAACGATTATTCCGCGCTCGAACGGTTTATGTCCCGAACCGTGAACACATGTTTATAATTGCCTCGTCGGAAGATCGGAAAGATGGGTACCGGTTGTTAGGAGTTATTCAGCCGCGGATTATTAGCTGCTTTTCGGTTTGATTTCTACGTGAAGATTCACATACTTTTTTTTATTAAAATTTTAGAGACCCTTGCAAATTTAAGTAACACGACCAAAAATTACAACTCCGTTTAGTCTTCCAAGTTTAAATGTTTGTTGCGTGAATGATTAAAATTCAAAAAACATAAATCCAGATAACATTCCGTATGCAGCTGCAAAGAAGATGAGTTTACTTTATTCGCCGACCTCAAATTCGTAAAAAAAAAACAAATCTAAACCAAACTTGGGGGGACACTTTTAGCATTTTCACTTCTACTTGGACGGCAGTTAAATAAACCGGAAAAACATCGTGACAGAGATATGTTCCTTCGGTGTCTACAAATTTTTAGTATTTTTCCTCTTTGTTGAATTTTTACGATGTTTCCGTAACACACTTGCCAGAAGTATCTTTTTCAATCCCGAGTTGTTTACTCTTCGTCGAAAGCACCGTTGCTGCTGCTGTAGCTTATTAATTTCAAAACAGTCGATTGAAGAAGGAAATTTTGACCAAAGTGTGTATCTTGTTCTTTTAAATTTTGAATAATTAATGTTTTTTTTCGTTTACTACTAAGCGAAATTAAATTTAAAGTAGTTATCGAAAATTATCGACTAATTCGATAAGCGTATAACGAAAAAGATTTTGTACGAGTATGCGAACTGGGAAATTTGAATTTACACGAAAAACTAAAGATGACTTTTCATCCAATGGGCTTAATGAAACTGTTTTTCGGTCTAAATAGTTAATTTTTAAAACCCGATTTAATTGCCTACAATTTTATTTAAATGAAAATAGTTTTAAATGCGCTCGGTGATTAATTTCTACTTTACTGTGTATTTTTTAGATATATATATATATATATATATATGTATGTATAAATACTTTGCATTTCATGAACGTTGAGAAATCGCGCTGTTTTTTTTTGTTTTTTTTTTCTTCTAATTAAATTTTCAGTATGGATGCAAAAAAGTTAAAAATCTCTACTGTAGTGAGCACCACTCAGTCACGATAATTTTTCACATAAACATAGAAAATTGTTTGTTTGTTGCTTTTTTTTTTTGTTCTTGTTGTTTTTTGAACTGCTCTATGTTATTTTGCAAAGTAGGCTCGGAAAAATGCGTAGACATGTGTCAAGGAGTGTAGAATAATCAAGAAACAAACGTAGAAACTTTTGCACGTTATCATTAGAGAGTTCAGCGTTACAGTTTCCGTGACACCATGTGTGTTCCCCTTATTTGTTTACGGTTCCAAAATGCGTTTATTCCGTTCCGTTCAGTTTTTGTTTTTTAAAATATTCATGTAATTCGTTTTTTTTCCTTTTTTTTTTTTTTGCTATTATTTGAATTGAGTTTACGATTTGGTAGCTTTTTGCTTAATTCTTCGTTTTAGCAAATGTTATTCCTGCGGCCGCAATAATCCGTCGACAGCGAAGCGCAAGTTAAAAAATCTCCGTAAACTTAACAAATCGTTATCACGATCTGTCGATCACGACTGACTTATCGATTACTCAATTTAATCCGCAACTCAGCTATCTAGATCATGATCAACATACCAACTCCATAACTGTATTACCGTCGTAAAATAAGAGATAAATGAGCTGCTATCAATGTCCGGTTTTACAACTTTGAATTATATTAAGTAATAATTCTCGAATAGTTACATACACAATTTGTCTGTTTAATTCCATGTACTATTACGTGTTTGTTTTCTCAATATTTCCACTTTTAACGTTGAGAGTTTTTGTGTCCGAGAAAGAAAAAAAAACTCGGAAATTTTGGCTTTGTTTTCAACGATGTTGCGAGCGAATTGTGGAACACCTTTCATGTCCTAATGCTACCACATTGACATACTCGTAATAATAGCAACGTAATGCCGAATTCAAGAGCCACTTTTGCTACAATTTTATTTTTATTATTATGATAATTATTATTACTATTATTATTATTATTCTATATTTTTTCTTTTCACCTTTTTTTTCTTTTCTTTTAATTTATAATTAAATATATATATAAAAAAAAAAAAAAAAAAGAAAAAAAATCTAGAATCACGAAGGCTAATATGTTTTTTTTTGAAAAAATTTTCATACGGCACGATATTTCAGTTGAAATTAATGCCATCGAACAAAATGATGCAAAATCTTTCGCATTTAATATGCAGTCAGTTGCGACAAGGACCGAACAGATCTTTTAAAATTTAAAAGATTATGAAACAGATAAAAAAAAAAAAATTGATTATTACTAATTTTGTAAAAAAAAAAAAAAGGATTACAAATAGTATGTAAAATTATCTTTCCGAACAATATCCAGGAAGGAACAAAAAAAAATTTGAAAACGAAGCAAATGATTCTGCCCGCTAATGTGGAAAAAAGATAATTACTTTTACGAATCTAGTTCTATTCGTTAATGTTCACGCAGTAGTAAGAAGATTATGAAATATCAGTTTTACCTAACGTTTAACTTTAATTTCTTGGCTTCTGAATAATACCTGAAGTGGGAACTACATAAAATCGAAAAATTTGTTAGTCAATTTTTTATAAATAAACAATGCGCTCATTACAGCGATATCAAAGTTTCTGATAATTACGTATTACTACCTATTTGATTAAAATTGATTCAGCTGATCGCACTTTTACATTGTTCACCCTTTAAACACGTACGAAATGAATTCAAGATAGGCGATGAATTATAAAAATTGGTTCCAAAATAGAAATAACATTCGAAATACGATAAACTGTATTAACAAAATCACGAAACAAAAACTGATTTACACTTATTAAACAAAAAAGAAACTCGGAAAAAAGTTAAAACGAAAGAAATTAAGAAAAGTCCAAAAGAACCGATTTGGTAAAATACTTTCCTCGTTCTTTTTCTTTTCTTTTAATTTATAATTAAATATATTCGAAAAAAAATCGCTGTTCCTTCATAATAATGTTTTTCATTTTTATCAGTGATACTTTTAGTTATTAGTTGCTTAAATGCAGGTAGCGCGTTTACAAATTTCGCCTAGTCATTATTTTTATATATTAATTTTCCACATTTACACGCGGGGAGACTGCAGTCGGTAATTTTCACCGCCATAATAGCTTTTCCTCTACTGCACGAATCATTAAAGCAATAAAGGTGGGCAAATCTCGATATCTTCAGGGATAACATCAAATCGATACACGGATAAACCGTTAAATTAATTCATAAAACTTCGAAATACTTTGTGTTAATTTTGACTACAATTCATCAAATAATACACACTTTTAGAACAGACGGAGGAGTAACTATGAATAATATTATATACTGATTCTGATTCGTTAACTAGTTTCAGATATTTACACGGCACCTATGTTTATAATAGAATATTTTAAAAAGATTAATAATCACTCGCTATCACACGTTGTCTGAGAACAATTTTATTCACAATTAATATAAAACCATTTAATTCTCATTTGGTTCTGACTTTTTTGTGGTTTTTTTTTCGTGTTGGCAAATTTATAAAATTTGTACAAATACTTACTTCGATGCGTTTATAATAATATGGCTGTTTCCGACGACTTAATTTTTAAAAGTTTTCTCACCTTGCCTATCTCTATTAACCCAATTGGTTATTTCGAATTTTGCAAATTTTTTATGTATCAGTAGAAATTTGATACGAGTATAAAGGTGTTTTTTGTTCGAGATGGGACATTACGAGGATTTTTAATTTAAGCCACAAAAGAAATTTAAAGGCCGTATAAAATCTTAGTTTTTCAATGCGTTCTGTACTGTACTAACTCTCTAGGCCAAAGGTGTGCAACAGGGACAAAAACGTTAAATGTTGGCGAACAAATTGGTTGATTTCAGAGAGGATAAAACTGAACTATTGCATTATTCGAAATTCCCAGTTGGGGGTTTTAGCTTTAATCGTGCGTCGAAAAACACTGGAAACAAAAAAAAAGAAAAAAAAAACATCGTCTAATGAACACGGATGGCAATCTTAACAAGGAACAGCCAAATTGACCAGTTCCATCGGCACCTCGAAATGGACCATGTAATGCGATTAGGGCAGCTGCTGACGTCGAACGTGTTCTCGTTTCCTGTTCCCCACCATAGGGCTCTGCTGCAATGATTAAAGACGCCACTGCGCAGCACTAGTGTATGGAAATAAAACGGTTTTTTTTATTATTTATCGAAATTTATTCGACCGAGTCATCTGCCGATCGATTTCATAATGTTTTGTTTCCGGTTTTATAATGGAGACGAGTAAGAAGATTGGTCAGAAAGCGAAGAACACACAGGTGTTTTCATATTTAATTGCCGTTGCATACCGGCCGGGATAACGGCGGAACGTGAAATAGCGCAAATGTCACCATCGGCACGAGTTAGGCACCGTCCGGTTAAATTAAAGAGAAATAATAGGTAAAAATTTACGCAGAAGGAAGGGCGTCGGGTGTACAGGTGCATGCCTGGAATAATTAATCGGGAACGCTGGACAACCGGTATGGTCCATGCGAAGGATGTTTCTAATCGGAGACGACTGTGTATCGGGAAGAAGGTAAAACAGCTTCTGATGGAGCGGACGTGGGAGACGCTTGAAACTATTTCCAGCTATGCAATCTGTAAAAATTGTCTAATTTTTTATTGCGGCCAAAGGTAAAGCGTTTCCGTTAATTACCTGCGATATTTTCCGGGGGAGAACTAGTCGCTGCTATATGGCAGCGAGAGTTGCATCAATCGGAGGTAGCGGCGGCGTCGGCGCTCAACAAACCTGCCACCGAGTGTTAAGAAGTGGGAGATCCGTTGCTTCGGAGCTACTGTTGTTGACGTGCGGATGAACCCACGTGGTCCAGCAGTCGGATAGTTTGGATGTTGCAGCGGCTATCATTATCATTATAACTATCATTATCAATATCATTATCATTCTTATTATTACTGTATGGAGTTTTTAGATAAAAACGTGCTTTGCATTTCAATTAACGTACGCAAACACAGCTAGAAATTACTGGCCTATCCTGCTCCGTTGTTTCTCTTCCTTCGACAAGCTTCTGTAAAATGTCAGGCCAACAACGCTAACGCTGTACCTATTATCGTGTAAGAACATCTAACACACCTACACGACTAGCCGAAGATTAAAATGTACCTCGATTCCCCGTATATTGTAACTTTTATTATTATTTTTATTATTATTATTATTATTATTATTATTATTATTATTATTATTATTATTATTATTATTATTGTTATTATTATTTCATCACTATTATCATCCACACATTGGTTATTTTATAATCGGTCGGATTTTTTCATTATCCTCCTCGTCCTCACCCTGACAATTTCTGTAATGTCCAATTTTATCCAAAACTACTTTTCAAAGTTTAACGATAGCCCTTAATTTATCTGTCGTATTCATCGGAGCTTCAATAATACATTAAGAACGTAGCTTCATCGCTTGTTTCGAGCTCGTATGTTGCGTCGATACTCTCTATTACGCACCTATATAAAGATATAGTCCTATGGTTGTCCAGCACTACCTATATCAAAGTAGTCCCGACAACGTTAGTTACACCTTTCGCTCTTGCCCTAACACTATGCCACTGAGTGAATAACTTTTTAAAAGCTAAAAGAAGCCGTTCGTTGATTGCAGAAAATCCCCTTATGCTTAGGTAGACCAAAGAACAACTGTTTGTAACGGCTGCGCAAATCAAAAACACTTTATTATTCTAATCGACCGTTTAAATTTTTTTAAGTCTAAATGGTTTTCCTTTCGCAGCATAAGATATGTACATCATATTGGACAAATAGATTAAATTCCTCGATATTTCGACGTTCGATCACCGCGGCATTAAATCTGTTTATTTCGTCGATGATCCCCGTTCAATGTTGTATACATATACATATATATAGGTATTCTTTTTCCGTACACAAAAGGTACTTTTATTTGTAGGATTTTCCTTAACCGAAATTGAGACAATTTGAAGTAAAGCAAGTTTTTTCGCCATACTACGTTTTTCTTTATTTTTTTATAATAGTAACTTTGTCACGTGGTATTCTATCTTTAATCTTCCACTTATGACCTTCTCTAATTTGTCCACAAAGTGAACATTACGAATACAATATTTAGCTAAGTACAGTTATTAAAAATTGTTTGTGAAAAAACCCGTTTAACGTCGATATAAAAATGTAACCGTTATTCGGGATGAGATATACTTAACAATTTATATACAGAAAAAACTTTTTGGTTGTCTGTGGAACCTAATTATTTTGTTTTATTATTGCGCAAGAAAATTAATAATATTTTGAATAGTTATTTCTTTTTATCTCTCCCCCCCATCCCACACACACACACACACACATACACTCAATATTTCCGGTATGGAAAATATTAAAATTACAACTAATCCTCCAAGAATATCCTAACAACATCCAATACTACACCGATGACACTCTATAATACAAAATAGAGTGGCTCATGAATACTCTGTGAATAAAAAAATATTATCACATCGCTTAAGCAACCGTCTTTCTGTCTTATTTGCAAAACTGACAGCTATCTTATTATATCTCCAATAGCTGTTACTCAGGCTTTTTAAATTCTTCATTATATTACTACCCTCTTTTTTTTCATTTATTGGTAAAAATCCATCTGAATCGTTTTACTTTCTTGGCGAAGTCTATAGATGAAAACCGGAAGAAGAAAATCTGTTCAATAGTTTCCTGCTGTCGCGTTAATAAGTATTTAAATCTTTTTCTTTTTGTTAATATAATAAAGTCTATATTTTTACTAAAGATTTATTTCTTCCTTTAGTTTTCTCTTCTTTTAGGCTCGTATTACTAAAATAATAATTTTAAAAAAAGTTTAAGTACAGAGTCCGCGATAGTAAAGCACAACGCGGACATTAAAGATTTGAATGTAAATATTATTTTCGACGGGAAACTAAATACTGTTGCCGGATTATTCAATAATTTCTCTATAATTTCAATTTCCATAATATTCTTATAGAATCCATTTTTTCATAGAACATTACTAATATATGCCTTGTATTTGTTAAATTGCGTACCTAAATATTTAAAAATAAATAAAAAATAAATTTATGTAAAAATGTTTTTTCCCTCCGACAAACATGTCCAGCACTGTGTCCAACAATGAAAGACCGTCATGTTCAGACGAATATATTTTCAGCTTCTTTGGGACATATATGTTTGTCGCGATCTTACACAGTACAGTCGAAAGTTTTACTCGACTAAAGTGTTATTTGTAATCTGCCTGTCATTCGTTAGATAAACTTCTTACATAGATGGATAAATTTTAATGATAGAATATTCGTACATTGATTTCTACCGTATTATTCTTCTTATTCGAATTGGCCAACTATGAACCACGTGAAATATCTATTACTTTTTTTTGTTTTTTTTTTTTTAACGAATTTATTAAAAATCTTAACTAATGAAGCTGAAAGAACGCTACTACACCACTACTGCCAGTTTAAAATAGCGGATCGTGTAAATTCGTGTAATCATATTTTAATACCGACCAACCGCAGATTTTATTGTTAATTTTTCGATAATTATTTCATTAATCTTGCAAGTGTCGCGACTAACTTATATCGTTTCGCTTTCTGGTTTATGTTATTTTTTTCCGCCAACGTTATACTAGGCACATCTCGAGTACTACTCATCGACTATTTCATCATAACGGTCGTCGGGAAATTTCTTTTTATTTTCTTGTTGTACGTTTTTGCGCAGTGGGAGGCAGGTTAAATCGATGATAGTAATAGAAACTTTTTCGGAGTTTTTTTTTTTTTTTTCTGGGGGAAGCACATCCGTGTTATTACAACAGCTTAATTATAAGAAGTTGGGAAAGTGCAGCAGAATTTCTGATTATCTTTGATAGGGAGAGAATGTATAAGTGAATCAACGAAGTGGGGGAGAAGCAAGCTATGGTTAAATATTGATTTAGAAAAGAACGTGTAAGTCGGAACACAATTTTAAACGGAATTCCTGAAGAGGCAGTAGGTATCAATGGGCACATAGAAATCGGAAGTCCATTAACAGCTGTGCGATTAGACAGACGCTCAACTCTTTCGTTTACCTCTCTGTATATCACCATCAATCGGAGGTAATAACGTTTGTGGTGACTTTGATATCACTGAGTACGAAGCGTAATGAAATCGCAGAGGCAGGATGGGGAAAAAATCGACAAGTCCGCCTAAGGTGTTTTCGTTGGCGAGCTGCAAAACAAAAAAAAGAAGATTGTGGTGTAAAATTTAGAAACTGTAGATTAAAATTTTCGTTCAAACGAAGGCTACCTTTTTTCGCGAATTTAATTAGTCGGGTATCATTTGCTTTGATACCTTCTCGAGGTCACATTGTCGCGATCGAATAAAATCCAATTTGCTGAACTTCTTTTCAGCAAAAATGATACAAATGAAATTTAATTTTAATAAAAGCGAATAGTATTCAGTGTTGCCCCTACTGGGAATCAACGACAAAAATCACGAGCGAATGTTTCGGTTCAATTGCAGAATTTAATGTTCTATACTTGAGATTGTACGGTGCAGCGGAATGTTGTTTTTCTTAGTGAAGAAAAACGAAAGATTTCTTCGAATCAATTGAAAAGACACGCATTAATTCTGCGCATAAGGCAGATTGGGAAACCACTTAGCCAGCCTGGTCATATTTCGATAAACGCTTCCCTCGCCAAAAATCGATACGAATTACGACCAAAAGAATTACCACCGCGATTCCTTAGTAAATCCAACTGCGAACTCGGCCATCTTACACAGTGTAGATGTGCCTTTAAAGAATTCTTAAGTAAAGCGACCCTTCACTCGGCGTGATTAGACGATATTACTGACGTGTGACAGTTCGGTTCGGCTAAAAATCCTTTTGCCTGCATTTTCCTTTTTCTACCGATGATGGTTCTTCTTCGACTCTATATCTTCGCTACATCGGCTGATGGTGAAATTCGATAAATATCATAAAGAGTCGTCCCGTACACTGAAGATCGGGTTATGTAGCGTGTGTGACTCAGTTGTCGCCGCATGAGCAAGTTGTTAAGGACGGAAAAAATCCGCAGGTTTATCGAGACTGTTTGTTTATACATATACGTATTGAGAGCGCAGAATTGGATAAAAATCACGAAAGAAACTGGCATATCATTACAAGATAAAGTGTTGTTCACCTGCAGAAGCAGGAATCAAACGATTACTTTTTCAGATGATAATAATAATAATAATAATAATAATAATAATAATAATAATAATAATAATAATACTGATAGTAATAATAATAATAATATGAGCAATGGCAGGCAACGTAAAAACGTCCAATTGCTTGCAAAAGTTGCTTTCTTCGAGAACTCTCTTCGACTTATACACTTTCGTGTGATTCATATCGAACCAGTTGATGAATCAACTACGCTACGAAGTAGTCAAAGGTGGTTTTTTTGTCGTTCCGGCCAGATGAACGGTCGGTAATTTTCACACGGCATTGCTGCTGCTGATCTAGAACTTGATTTACGTTACGAAAGCCAGTGCTCGAAGAACATTACGCGAAACGTTCGCATAATCGGACGGCGATGCGCCGCGACGACGCGAACGACTAAATCACCGTGTGAATTCAGCGAGCGCCCGCAGAAGAAGCTGGCAGCGCTTACACGATGGAAAGTTAGGCGTAATTTTTAATTTACCCGTTTAAATTAGTTTTCAGTCGAAAGGAATTATAATAGGGCCGCCACTGCTGCCGTGTCCTCCGCCGAGAGTGGCTTACTTGTGATAAAATCGAAACCGCAGGTGGGATGATTTCTACACATAAAGTGCATTACAAGCGCGGTAATAACTCGTGGAACTCGAATTTCTCGTTTTGGACGAAAAATTTATCAACGCGGCAGTTCGGCGGACGGCAGAGAGGGGCACGAAGCGACAGAGTGCCGAGCAGAGTGGCACTAAAACAGTACGGTCGCGCTGGGAATTATTTAAAAGTTCTAGAATGCAGTAGCCGACCGGTGATATATACGTTTTACGAGCTGAAGTATCTCCCAGAATGCCGAGATTGCAGTAAAAAATGAGGAAAAGGAAAATATAATAAATTAATAATAACGTCGTCCTGGTCGTCGTCGTGATTGAAGAATATATATATATACATATATATATATATATATGTTTGTATCTATGTATGTATGTATGTATGTATACATGTATGTATGTATCGGATCACGCGCACACAGATGCGCGCGACAACGGGGCAGTACGCGCACGACTGATAAGGCGTTGACAAAAAAAGATGCAGGCAACCTGTGGCAGCGAGCGAGCAGAAATGACGGAATAGCGGTGAGGCTACGAAGGGGGGATCTCCGGAGCGGGGTCGGCCGGTATTTTGAAGAGCGTCTTCTTCGGAGTTAGATAATTAAAAATCCGATTTTATTTCGACTACACACCGTCAGAGTATTTTTAATAGCTTTTAATATCGACGTCGCGGATGTATATGGGGAAACGGAGCCAGGCTAGCGGGGCGAGCGGCGAAGAAATCTGCGGGTCCTTTGGAGTGTGTAGGATATGGACGATGTGGATATAGAGATATGAGGATAATATGGGTTTCTGTCTGTTTCTCGGAGCGGTCGCTTGTTCTTTCACGTATGCTCAGATCGTTATCTCCGTCTAGCCAGCGGCCGTAATAAGTGAATATGCCGCTTCCACTTTTATCTGAGAACCATTTCTAGCAGCACAGCAACAGCAACAGCAGCAGCATCGACAACATCGGCGGCGGCAGCACAACGACGAGCTTATCGATTATTCCGATTGCTCGGCTTATTTCGGCTTCTGACGCTGCGGCGGATAGCGCTGTCGCAGCGTTCTCGTTAAGAATCTAGCGCTATTCGCTGCTCTTCTTATAATCACTGGTTGTTCAAGTTTCGGCACACCGGTATTGAACATTGAACCGCGTTCTGCGACGACAACTGCGTCCCACCATTAATGCCCTGTGCCGCGCTAACCGCCGTGATATTAAATCGACAAAACGGCCAAATCACTGTTTCACCTTATCCTCTTCTCCTATTGCTTCCCCCGACGGCCCGACAGTCCGGCTGTCATCCGACAACTCCTGAGTTTTTAATATAAGTTAATGGATCTCCTTATGCACAAATCCAGTCTGCATACTGTTGCACGTACGCCTCTCTACGGCTACCAATAATACCGATGCAGATACATCGGAAAGTAAACTCTATCGATTCGTACACCTATGTCATGCTATCTCTTTCTTTTTTCCCCCGCCTTTTCCCCTCTCGCTGATGACCGCGATGATAATGTTCAAATTGAACAAAACCATGCTTGCGCAGAAAAGCATACACATTGTAAACTAAAATGTTCTCCAGAATAAAATTGGCGCTCTTTTTTGCTGTCGGCAACGGTCGAAAATTTTCACAGTAAAGCGACCGTTATTTTAGAAGTACCGGAGGGAATTATTTTAAAAACGACACACAGCTGCTGCGCCATTCGTCAATTACCTCCTAGGAAGCTATAGACAAATTATTGCGCAGTTTCTCAATTTTATAAATAAGAAGCTATTTCGTGACTGTTTACTATTTCCATAGAAAATCAAAATTTTTCATCTCGTACACTTGCAGAAATCAGCGAAAAGGTTTTTTTCAAAAGTTACTTTCTTGATGGCGTTTGTCTCTGATCCTATTAATTCGTGCCTAGTGACCGAAGTAACTTTATTCGCTAAATCGATAGATAATTTTACCCGCTGATCTCTCGTAGTTTCGGAAAAAGATAATAGTTTTTTTTTTTGTTTTTTTTTTTTTTCTAAGTTGCACAATTTTTTCATTAAATGAATCAACATTTCTTCCGAAGCATTTCCTCTGATCTTTATGTCAGGATTTCGAATTTTTTTACGTTTAATTTGTAAATTTTCAATAAAAAAAAAAATCTATTTTCCCTCGACTTTGTTTGAGCCATTTAGAAACATGCAACGGCGAAAAATGAAATGTCATCATCAAGCAGCCTTCCCCATTATTTTGTCAAAAATTGCCAGAGGCCTATTTTCTTGTAAAACTTTGAAATTTTTAAAAATCGAAATGAATCTTGGAAATAAACCGCCGAAATGTATGCTCGACAAACTGCAAATGGTGTGTAACTTTGAAAATAAAAATTACGCAATAAACAAAATTACGTATATGCGAATAAGCGTTATAAACGCATTGGAAAATAATAGTATAGCGAGTATTGGCGGATTAAAAATTACAAAGAGTGAAAAACAAAATGTACCGCGATTATAATTAGAAAAAATAAATTGCGCGTTTCCTACATGAATAGTCGCTGAAACGACACGGTAACTTAACGAGAAACGTCACCACACATATTCTTCAAAATATGTACATTTATAATGTTTGTATATGTTTTCCTTTTAAGAATTGCAACAGGTACACTTATTATTATTATCGATGATTTCCTTTTCTACTCGGTATCAATATTCGGGAATAAAATATGTATATCGCAAAAAAACAATCTGAAAGTTACCGAAATAATAATCAACTGCTTTTATCAGACGGAAAAAGAAAGAGAAGATAAACGTATTCCGATACTATTGCAGTAGTATTTCAAATACTGACATGGTAATAATGATATAATATAGATGTTGCGGTCGGTAGTCTGAATTTAGCTTCATTTCTTCAAAATTAACCGCGCAGTCAGTCGGCTTTTTAATCGATATTCTTCGTTTCTTCGTGAAGCTGAGAAGGTAAGTGAACAGCACTTGGCTTGTTCGGCAGTTTAATTAGCGCAGTGATAGGGATAGATGCAAGACAGTGGCTCTATAGTAGTAGCAGGTGATGTTCCGAAACTGGAATTTGTTTCTAATGGAAGTGGCTTGTTCAGACAGAACACGTACATATATTATGTGATAGTGAAAATATAAATTAATTCAAACTGCTTCCTTTTAGTTGATTTATATCTTCTCCTCGGTGCTATATTATCAAACGAACGGGTTTTAAAATGAATTCGAAACAGTCCCTATACACTGCCGGAGTCATTAGTGACTGTAGCGATCTTTTTTGTTTTTATCGCGTAAGATTTTCTTTCTTTTTGGCTTCGTGAATGAGGCGTTGCAGGCTTCGGAGTAGTCTACTGACTGCACTATATTCTACGTTCACTTCTACTTTTCTCGTTCGAATTTCCCGCCTTATTCACGTTCCCGATTCTAAATGAGATAGATGCATTTTCTTAATAAAACATTTATCTGTTTAAGGTATATGATGTTTTGCAATTTTCGAGGACTAGAAATTAATCTATGCTTGGTTTCGATATTTGAAAATGATTTCAATATTAATCACAGCTAAAAATAATTACAATATACAGTAGTAATTATTTATAGTGTACACGATTTGTGCACTTTTCTCAACACTATGGTTTAATTACATTCCTTTTTTTTTTGCTTTTACCTAGCGACTATTTTTTCGAATTCTGAAATTGTGAATGATCGAATTGTATGTGCAGATCGCAGAGAGCGATAAGGGGGAAAAAAATATAAAAACAGAAGATGAGAACTTCCAACGGGTGAAAGCGTCAAAATATTTCGGTATTAACAGGAAAAAGGTAATGGAGGCAACGAAAGCGCTCAGGGGTATTTCTCATTTTACCATATTCTGTATCGTTTAGAATGGAGTAAGCGGTGATCATTTACCAATTATGGGTAGAGTTGGTTCATTAAAATTGACATCTAGGGATGCAGAAATGAAACTGAGGCACATCTCGGTGAAAAAATTTTTAGTTTTCATCTGCGGCTGAATTTCAGATATATGGACGATGGGGTCTTATAGTATAGCGGCTTTATTATTAATATTCTCACAAACGTAACGAACGACATTCAAGTGTAATACGCTTTAGTCAAAGGCATACAAATGCATCGTGATATTTATGATAAGGGAATGCGTTAGCGCAAAAAAATGGTACGGAATGCCGGGGAACGTCAAGAGAACTATTCGTTTCCGGTGCACTGTTTATGCGTGTATTGTAAAATTTTTCCCGCGGAAAAGAGCATCAGAAGGCACTATCAAAGAGCCGACTCGAAGTAAATAAATGCGATCCAGATAATTTCTCAAACGGTCCTCTGTGTATCCGGCCATCACAGCCATCGATGTATTGAGTTGACATTTGAATAAATCGAATGGCCATTGTGTGCGTGTGACGGCTAGAATTCTGCTACAGCTAATTAACGCCAAATAAAAGTCAGTCCTCTGGTCAGCGGCAAACCGCATATACAAAGTTACTGTCAGCGGCCCCAGTTCCACTAGTAATGCCCTGGATAATATGCGGCGAGACAAGAACCGAACGGTCGCCCGCGGGCATTTTAGCACCGCCAACTACAAAGAATACACAGGTCGGCACTTCTCTATTACCGATCATGAGGCGACTAGTTGTTTTATCTTTGCTTTGCAGAGGCATTGTTGAAATTAAATCGACAACAAAACCCTTCAAAAGGCTCTTCTAACGTTTTCTGATTTAAAATGCGTTTTTAGATTAATTTGTGTTTTTTCTTTTTTACCTTGCAGGGGACAAACCGCATTCGTGTGACCTATGCCACAAAAAATTTGCGCTAGCCTGTAATCTCAGAGCACACATGAAAACACATGAGAGTAAGTATACTTATACGATAAAATTCACCTACATATATATAGAAATATTTTTCTGTCGATATTTCGATCTCTTATAATCGTTTCGCATTTTTTCAAATATTTCCCTCATTATTTATCGTTCTGTTCAAGAAATTTTCTATCGCGTAGCGCGAACCATTTAAAAAGAAAATAACGTTTTTTTCCTCTCCAAATGCTAACTTGATTTAGTGTATTAATAATTACTTTCGGTTTGTAAACCATCAATTCACAATTATCAAGATGAATCTATTTTCTTATTCTACGGTGGCATATTGGAACAGAGTTTTAATTAAATTAATGCTGTTTATTTGCGACTCGACTGGCATAATTTATGTAACGACATTATTAATATAAGCAAAAATTAAAATTCTCTAGTGCTATTCGTGTTTGTTTTTTTTTCTTACGTGGACTTCGATTAATAAGTAAACAAAAATATCATTATCGGTAAATTGATTGGACAAATTTCGGAAAAAAAATTTAAAATTCCTATTCCTGTATTTCAGCAAAAACTTCCATAAAAACAAAGTTCACTTTAGTTTTACCCGACAAAACCTGATCCTCTAGATCAATAAAAACAATTGTTTACTCAGTTTAATGGCAGATATTGGAATAATTTTTATTGACTGTATATAATGTAATATTTTCCGCATGTGTGTATTAATCATGTCATTTTTACCTCTCTTCCCTTCACGCACCATATTTTAAATATATCGCTACTAAATGGCATACAAGGCAAGTGTGTAATATTATTTAGATTTTAAAAAATTATTTTACACCTCGTTAACGAAAAATCTTTTTTTTTTTTTTTTTTTATATTGCCCTTATAAGACATTGTGATATTTCGTTTTATGAAAACTTGACATAATTAAAATCAATTCTGGCATAAAAATTATCGAAAACCCGGTATGTCCTCATAGCGAGGTCCGAAGGATCGAATTTTATTATTATATAAAAAAACTTTAATCGTTTCAACGGCAACTTTTCCGCATAAATATAAATCAGATTTGTAAGGATTTTGTTAAATTTGAAAAAAAAAAACTTTCCGAATTTTAAGACATACACCCGAAAAAAAAAAAAAATCATCTGCAAAGGGCCTTAGATTGCCACAGTGTACCGACTCCATCCCCCCGAATTATATAACATATTCGTGTATTTGACTTTTTTTTTTTTTTAAACCAACTTTTGAATAATAACGTTCTCGTTAATTGCGCAACATTCGTGATACTTTAAAACTGCATCTGGAAAGATGGTGATAGCGACGGTATGGCAGACTTTCTGAATGCGACTGAAAAATACGTGAGTAATTACTGAAATTACGGGTATAGTGATGAGCGAGCGAGTGAAAATAAGTCCGAAAAATTATCCGATACAGGTTGCGCTACACTCTTAACCTTTGGAAGATCCCGATAATGCATGTGCAGGTGGGATAAAAATAGGTTTTCCTTCAATGCCTGAACGTTACCTGACGTTCTTAATCACTGTGAACGTACCCCAATTTTTATCAAACCCCGAAATTAGAACATACTAGCCGACATCATCGTCATCATTATCGCACCATTATTTCTTACTTTGCTCCTAAGTAATACGCCTTAAAGTCTTTTATTAAAAGGCAATCTTTTTTCATTTTTCCACAAAAAGTAAAACCCACAACCCTCCCCCCGGTACTTTGTTCTTTCGAAGAAATTTCCTAATAATATCATACCGTAAGAACGTGTTGTATGAGGATTATTATTATTATTATTATTAATGAGCGTGCATAAAATACGTTATTTTAACTATTACTATTATTATTATATTTTTTTTTTTTTGATCGGTATAATATTGATCTGCAATTAGTAAACATATGTAATTATGATTTGTAACAATTATTTGAAATAGTATTTTTTTTTTTTTTTTTTTTTGGTCTTTAAATACTAATTTCACCCATTGTCTGTTAATAAGAAATGATATAGGCACGATGATACTGCAATGTACTATTTGTTTATCATATTTGCGAAATTCACACTTTGGATTACGTACACGTCTGTGTAATTTTGAAGAGTAAAAAGTTAAAAATTGTAAACAAGTCGCTTTTATAACGTTCTAATTTCTATAAAACTCGTTGTTTTCAAACTTTTGCCGTAATGAAAACGACAAAATTCAATGTAGTATTATTCCATTTTTATGTGTTTCATCAAGTCCAAATAATATTAATAAGTCTGTAATAATTATAACGAATTAATACGTATTTTTTAAATTTCGATTTATTATTATTGACGTGATTATAAGAAAATCGCTACTAATCCGCGTATAGGAACTTTCCTTATTACGATAAAGTTTTATATATGTTATTATTTAAAATAAAGTTATTTTCTCTATAGGAATCGATTACAACTAGTATATAAGAAAACGTAAAAGAAATATTTCCAAAGTGCTAAACTTACACAGCTGAACTTACTTTATTATTCCACATCTGATTAGTATATTGTAAAGGCTTTAAGAGTCATGTTTACCTACTGCACTTAGATTACGTTAAAAAATAAAAAAAAACGAAAAACCACTACGAAAATTAAAGACAAAAAAAATAGTCGAGTTTGAATTTTTCAAAACAAATCGTAAAATTCGGATTCTTTCAATTTAATATTTTTGAGCAAGTCTCAGTCCGGTCGAAACTAGACAACTTGGTTGATTTTTCAAACTTTTACTTTTATAATAAAGCGTTCGAATAATAAAATTTACTTTAACACTTCCTTTTTCGTTTCAAAAATGATTGCATAAACTCAGTCTCTTCATCACCGGGCAGTGATGTGCCAACATTTCACATCCAGGGGGTGGGGTGGGGTGGGGTGGGGGGGCAAAAACATAAATCACCCCTGTACATTGAGAACCCTATATATAGATTAATAAAAAAAGAATGTTTTTCTCGCTACTGATAATGTTTGATATAAGTAAAAAGAGGCTTTAATTATCAAGTGAAATAAAAACGCTCTTCTTTTTTTATTTTAAATGATTTTCTCTTATCGAATTTTTACTGTTTTCCCGTATCCGAAATTTATGGTTTTTGTTTTCTCGGTTCGATGGCATTTTTGTTTTATTTTTTTGGCGACGATATAATATTTAATATGGTTAAAAAATTGAATTTTATTAATCCAAACGATTTCTCTTCGTATTTATTTAGCTTTTCGTTTAATTTTCTTCGATTTTTATTAAATAATATATTTTTCTGAAGGGGTGTCGCTCCCGCAGTTTTTTATCTGGGGAGGACTCCCTGTTGCCTCCCGCTCGGCACGCCACTGATCACTGAATTACATTACGAATTTATTTTCCATAAATTTTATCATATATACATATACACACATATATATATAACTCGGCCATTTTAGCCTCGCAAGGGGCTGTGCCCTTCTTGCTTACATTTCTGTCTCTTCCTCTTCTACACTTTGTATAAAATGATCAAAATTTACAACGTAATTCTAAATCGACCCATTTGAATATAATAACATAATCACAAAAATCCTATAAAATATATGACATACGTTACATAAAATTGAGAAATTTTTTCTAATGGGGGGTAGCCTAAGAATTACGTTGTAATTAATGCTAACTGCTACTCACGGCTTCGCCCGTATGTTAATACCCGTTTGAGTCTGTATCTTGAAATTAAAACATTTTTTTTTTTTGGCTTTATCTAGAATTTATATATATATATATATATAATAGGGGATTGATTTTGCGACCCGTACCTTCGGACTTTAAATTGTATTACTTTATAAATTTTTATAAAGACTGCCGCATTCACATATACTTATTTTTAATTAAAACAAACATTAAGTACATTTTACGACAGCAAACCTTAAAATTTGAATTAAAATATTTCTGTTAGCAACTATTAAAAGTTTTGCTGCAGGATTCTTTATTAACTTTTTTGAAATTCTAATATACTCCTTTTTGTGGAACATTACTAACTCACTGCACATAGTTATTAAATTGTGCAGTCGAATACTTAAAAAAAAATTAAAACATATATCATAAAAAATTATTTGTAAATAACATTTTTGTGAAATTCATATTTGCGTATAAATAGTAATTCAATGCTACGTCAATGTTATAACGCTGCTTCTCACGACATCACCTTGTTTGCTGAAATACTTATTACAGTCAACGTACATCATTTCTTGCCGGGCCAAAAAAAAAAACAAAACATTTCTGAAAATCGCATTAATCACTGCAATCACCTGCTTTTTTATTTGTCCATCACCATTCCATCATACCATTTCGTTATTCTATAAACTGTCCAGCAACTTTTTCGCATTCTTCCTTTTAAGCTCTAATGTGAATACTTATTTTTCTTTTTTTTTTTTTTTTCTTTTCTGAGGAGGCTTTTAAGTAATATATTTTCGGAAAGTTTCCTTTTTCTCTAAAAAACATATTTATAACCCTTATTTAATTTTTTTTTTTTTTATTTCATTGAATGTATTTTACTATTTTTTACACTTCTTGAGCATAAAACCCCCTCATAGTTCAACTAAATTACAGCGGAAAATAATAAATTATGCATTAAAACTTTCCGCAGGAATCAGTCTATTCTATTGATAAAAATCAAAATAAAATTGATTCGATAGTTCATGATATTAACACACACAGACAAATAGACAGATAGAAAGACGAATTTTCCGACTCTCATTTATACATACATATATACGTGTATGTAGATATATATATATATATATATATATATATAACTCGGCCATTTTGGCCTCATAAGCGGCTATGCCCCTTGGCCCCTCTTGCTTAAATTTCTGTCTCTTTCTCTTCTATACATTGTTTAAAATGATCAAAATTTACAACGTAATTCTAAATCGGTCCATATGAATATAATAACATAATCACAGAAATCCTATACAATATAACAAACGTTACATAAAATTTTGACAATTTTTGGGATATTTTTTCTAATGGGGGGTAGCCTAAGAATTACGTTGTAATTAATGCTAACTGCTATTCACGGCTTCGCCCGTATGTTAATACCCGTTTGAGTCTGTATCTTGAAATTATAACATTTTTTTTTTGGCTTTATCTAGAATTTATGTAATTCATATGTGTATATATATATATATATACATACTGTCGAGAGGAATTAATACATTTTTTAATAATATTTATAGAAGGATTATAGGTAGTTTTTATCTTTTTATTTTAGGTCTGTTAAAAAAATAATAAATAAAAATTTTCTCACATTACCCCCAGCGTAAGAATGACTCCATTAATATTTATATAAATGCATACACATACTTCATTGTTTACCTTATTCTTTTAGTTAGGTATCTAATATTTTTTTTTTTCAATTTTCAAAATAGGCGAATGTCAAGAAGAATGCCTACGATGCGGAAAAATGTATTTAGTACCTTCAACTCCTCCTCCGTCAGGACAGACTAATTTTTGTCGATCCTGCTTGAACGCATCGATCTACAGTAAGGACGAAAAGTCACCCTCTTACGCGAATTCTTCAGCAGCTTATTCCTCCTCAGAGAGGTACAACGATTCCGGCAGTGCAGATGAAGAATCGTACACGACCGAAATCGAAGACAACGAAGATAAAGACAACAACAACGATAACTGACGTGTTCGACTTCCGTTTTGTTATACGTTTTTCTCATCCTGCTTGCGCGAATTTTCTAAAAGCCAGTATTAAAGGCTGCATTTATCCCACTGCATCTGTTCGTTACGTCGTAGTTTGTAGTTATTTCTCGGTAATTTTATTTTAAGTTGTTTTTGAATTTTTATCTTTAAGTATTTATCCGTCGAAACACATTCCAGTTCGTACTGCTGGTTTTGTGTACGATTTTTACTTCACAAATAACATGAATGGCGCTACACTAGTTGTTTCTCTTGACTTCTGCGAGCAATGATAGGTCAGCAACCGAGTACAATTTTAACATTCTCATATTCAAATGCTAGCCCGGTACTTTTTGAAATGAAGAGACGATCAGTTGTAACGATGTAACTAACATACGCATAAAGCCCGAATAATTATCATACTTTTTCATTCATCACGTTAGAAAATATAAAGTATTATCGAACGGTGGAATGTTTTTGGTACTTTTAATTCGGAGTAATATCATCCGACGTATTAATAAAATTAAGTCCTCCTTCCGTCATCATTGTTGGAATTTACAGCGTGTGTCATCTGCCTAAAAGGTATCGAATGCGGCATTTGTACGCGATAAATTTTGCTCGATTATACGTAGCGGTAATATTGAAAAACGGAAACTTTTCTTGTTTAATTTGTTTGATTTTTTTGTGATTTTTTTGTTACAATAATGCCATTTACATATCTTCATGTTTACTTGTTAATTTTTTTGTCGTTATTGGAAGGCGTGTCTTCAGCAGAGGCATATTTATTATAAACTCACTGTGTTCTTCGAGATGTGATATTTTTTGTCTTTTTAAAAGTCTCATTTACTCTGCAGGCATTAAAATTTTCTCATTGCATCAAAATTAGCTATTGCAAGGAATCAATTATAGGGCAAAATTTTGAGACATTATAAAAAAATTGCGATAAAACCGTATTTCCCCCAGCATTGAATTTCACACCGTTAAATTAATGTTTTTTATTCATAGGTTTTTATAAAACGTTTTTAATTTCAAATTACCGGAAATTAAATTATTGCCTTTAACTCTTTTTTTTTTTTTTTCATTTTTGGGTTCATCAACTGTGGACATTAACCCCGCGTGCACGATTTTTCTATATTTCTAATTCCTGCCTGAACGAAACGCCCACGGTAGCTGGCTACCTATAAATTTTAACCTGGCAATATTTGAAAATAATCTGAAATTGTGCCTACCATTAGTCAATTAATGTAGTAGATACTGTGTTTAAATCGTTCTGAAGCGAAGATTAAAAAAGTATACAAATACGAATGTGTACCACTCTGTATGTCTACGGTCGAGGAAGGTGACACCTCTATAATAAATAAGGAAAAAAATCTCGCATATTCTACGGATGATTTTAAAATTTGGGCTATCCTTGAATTAAGAGAGGGCATGATCTGGTATAGATTATATTAAATATCGTGTAGACGCATGCCAAGTATTACCAAAAATTCCAATGTTAAATATATTTAAGTCCGAAAAACTACAAAGAAAAGTAAAATACAAAATCTTTTTGTCGGTGCTGTTGTTCCTTTCGTAAAAAGTATTTAGATGAAAAGAATTATACTAAAAATCCGAACTGTGTAGGATCGTGTACAATATTAAAAATGTAAAGGGTGCGAACATTCTTTTTTTTTCTTTCTTTTTTTGCCAACGGTTTTGACCCGACAACTGGGAAAGTTAAAATAAGAAGGGGTTAAATGACGATTCGTACATTAGTTTTAACAACAACTTACGGTTTCTTTAGGTAGAACTGAAAATCGCCAATTATTTGATTGGAATATTTCGCAAAAAAGGAAACTGGTTCGCAGCGAAAAAAAAAACATAAAAAGACTCTTTCGAATTATTTTACGCGGCTAAAGTCGCAACTGTGATGGTGTGTGAAAATATCGCAGTTTCGCTCGGTACAAGGCAAATTCGTCAGCTGTAGAGCAACTTTCGCTGAGCAGTATGGTACGCACATTGGCCAGAGTGCCGCTACAAAGGTGGTTTTTCTGAGAGAGTGAAATTACCCGCTCCTGCCGGTGCTACTACTTCTACTACTACAGATATTAACTATTACTAGTATTAGTGCAGTTGGGCATACTAGTGCGGACTAATTCAGCAAAGGCGCATCCGGAGTCGGCAATTAATAGATTCGGCGGCAGGAATTCCTGCGTATTTCGATGGCGATATTATCGAGCGCCGAGAGAACAAGGTTCTGTAAGCGGCGGCGGGGCGGGGGCGCATGTCACTAAATTCTAATTAGCGGCGGAATTGATAAGCGGTGTATCGGCAGCGCGCTAGTTCAGTGGTATTCTTTGATGTGGAGTCCGCGCGCCCCGGATCCCCGATGAAGAGACGGTGTGTTTTCGGGCGGATGAGACAGGAGTAAAATCGGTACTGGACACTGTTGGCGGAGACAATGATGAATCGGCGAAGATAATTATTGCAGATAAACGGACAGCGAGAACACAGGTAAACTATTACTACTATCGCCGCGTTAGCGTCATTACCACGACATCGGAGCAATCACGAACGACAACAGGGTAATATACCGATAATTGATAGCGCGCTTCGGAAATAAAATGCGCGACACGAGGCCGGTTACCGGCGATGCGGCCGCCGGAGAGGCGGACAGAGAAACAGAGAAACAGAGAGAGAGTGAGAAAGCGAGCTTTGGAACGACCAGGCAGCAGCGGTGCAACAAGACGAGATGATTAAAAATTAGAGAAATGAATAAAACGACAGAAAATCGAGCATGAAATATTGAAACGAGCGAAAGGATCGTGAAGCAGCGGCCCCGAGAGAGGCTGTCCGAGAAGAAATGAAGAAAAGATTATTAAGAGGAGCAGGCGCACACCGGTCTCGAGCGAGTCGGACGATGTGGAGGACGGTAAGGATGCCGGTTGATTTTCTGTAGATTCCGGCGTAAGGAAGTCGGCCGACTGAGACTAAGACAAGACAGATACGGGTGGCCTTGTTTCCTCGGAGATGCGAGCGTTAGACCGAGATCTAAACTCTTAGCCGAGCCGCTTATTTACATATCATCGGATTTCTAGTTAATTTCAATTAAGCTCCTCCGATATCATACGCGGATCAAGTCCAACGACGCGGCCCGGTAGCCGCGTTAGCGCACAGTGCTTTATCGGACGCGGTGCGCTGGTAGTGGTGAGCGATGCCCGGCCAGCAGCACGTTAATAAAGTTATATTTTTTATAACCCCATCTCCGCTTCGTTACATCAAATAAACCAGAAAGGACCAACAGTGTTCGCGGTTCTCGCGCAGGTCATCGACTCTTTACATTTAAATCTAGTTGCCGTATTTTTCATTTCCCAGCATCGGCAGTATTAATAGCGACGCGAACGCCGTGAAAATTTTCCCGCGCAATTATCGCCTTCTCCATCGCTCGTCCTAAATCACACCGAAAGCTTAAATTGACTCGTCCACCGAAATCGCTTAATTCGCAACTTATCCGGCCCCAAGTTGCGACCCTGTGCCAAACCCGCCTCCCGGGAACACCCTCGGCCAGTTGATAAAAAGGCTACGCCTCAAATGGTGTGATGGTGCTTCAGGCATGAAGCGCTATTTCGACCCTTTAACTTTTCCATTCAAAAAAATGTTCAGCTTTTTTCCACTAGGCCAATTACACTATTCGTCCTCTCGAATGTTGCTCGAAGAGTGATCGATAGTTCTAGCGTCGTGTTCGCCTTCCTCGGCTTATTAATCATTGAAGGCGGCGGATCACTGCATAACCATTAACACGGCTCTGTACACATGTTTCAGTCATCACCCAATTAAAACTCGCATAATCGTTCCATTTTTTATCTTTTTCTTTTTCATTCGTCGTTTATGCGGTTAACTGATAAATCACAGTCTGGCGCTACTAATCAAGACGCTAAATAAATAAAGATTTTCCCGCAGCGCACAAATGAAATTGCTTATACCACAGCCAACGGGCTAGATGATAGATAAGCTTTGCAACAAACATCCTCGCGGTACTTCGAGGTATCTGAATGACTGAAGGCGGTCAATATTTTTTAAAAACTAAAAAAATCATTCAACGCCTTTTCGGTTTCCGATGGTTTTTTTTTCCTTTTTTAGATTTTCTAAAAGGCATTCAATATCTTGTCGTATGATCATAATCACAGAAATACACTGCGAGCTGCGAACCGTTCTAACGGCGCTGTACGCCGCGAAAATTCTAATCAAACTTCCCCGCTCAAGTTGAAAATTAGTAAAAACACATTTCCCCTTTTTCCCGGTTTTTTTTTTTTCTTTTTTCAAATACTCCTATTATTTTCTAACTCACGCTATCCTAACATTCCGTCCTATTGCGAAACTCGTGCTGTTTTAACTTGTCTTAAGAATTTTTTCAGTTCCGTTTTTTTATTTTCTTCGTGACTTTGAGGCTATACGCAATTATTAAAAGGTAACGACTTTCAGGAAGTTTACAAAAAAATTTCTTTTCCAACATGAAGTAAAATGTTATTGCGTCCCAAAATGCCCAGTCTAATGCATTTTTGATATTTACTTTGTATAGCTAAGCGATTTGTTTCCGGACTTAAAAAAGTGAAAGTTACAATTTTTCCAACTGCGTCGTTTTTTGTTGAACTGCTAATACATTTAAACATCTGTTTTTATTCTTTTTTTTTTTTTTTTTTAATTTCTTCTTCTTCAATTGTTAGACTGAAAAAAGAACAAATTAAGAAAAAAACAAGTAATCTTTAAGAACGAGATACTACCCAAAAATATACATATTTATATGTGTAATATATATGTAAAATTCTATCCTTTTTTTCAACCTAGTCATTTTTAATCATTTTTACTTTTTTAAACGAAAATTTTGTTGCGTATTTTTTCGTTTGCCCTATCCCGCTGATAAATACGATTGGGACATTGCTGCGACAATAATAACCATCGAACGAAATCGATTAATGTAATAATGAAAAAAAAATCCTAAATTATATCGCGTCATTAGGAAAAAAGAAACAGAACCGATAAATTATAAAATCTATACTTTTAATTTTATTTAAGCCATTGAAAATTAATAATACCGAAGAACAATTTTCGACATAAAAATAGGTTCTTTAATGAAACGCTTGTAACGGCACGAATTTTTAATTTAAAAAGAAAAATTAGCCTCATTTTTAGTTCATTTCGAAATATGGTAGAAACTAATGCGCCTTGATTTACGCGAACTCAACTTTTTACACTCGTCCCCGGGTATATTTTCCAACTTGGCAAATAAAATTTTTTATCAATCGACATCAAATAATGCTATTTGAAAATGAAGGTAAATTATAGAACAATTTCGTCTAAAAATCGTAACATTTTAATTTCTCCGCAAACTGCGCCACTATGAAAGAAAACCAAAGGTGGTTTAGCTTGAAATCGAAAATGGAAAAACTCCTTCGCAATTCTCCGTTATTTTCTCCATACTACATATTTATACGCGTATTTTTTAGCGCATTTAAAAAACGAAAAAAAATAAATAAATAAAAAAATAAAACAAATATAGACTACTAGATCTTCGATGCTCGCAGAAGCGCCGAGAGACAAACTACATTTTTGATAGCGCTAACACATGCGCACATTCTTTAGGATGTTTTTCATTGGATAACGTTGCTAGTGTAGAAAAAAAAAAAAAAACAAAAAAAAAACAAATAAAAACGAAGTATCTAGTCATCGATGACATATTTTATAGGCGCGCGTTTTTCTTGTAATAAATCGTTAATAATAAGACATATTTTTGCGTTTAAGTAGGAAAAGAAGGTTTAATGTTTTTTCTTTTTTTTCTCTATCTCGCGATTATAAAAGTATTCGAATAATTGTATATAAATATTTAACAGTAATCACGTAAATTGCGGTAAATTTTTAGAAATATACTCGTATATACATATAAAGTGAGCGGTGTTATTTTATTTGGACCGAAAAATATTTATTGCTCTAATGTGTTGCTTCATCACCGGTCGTCGTGTGTAATAAAAATTGATGTTTCGTTAACGCAGTCTGACTTCTCTTACATCAGTTACCACATTTCCATGAAAGATGCTTGGAATATTTCACTGTTTTAATGGAGGTCGCGAAAAACCGTACATGAGTCATGTTGCGTATATAACGAAATACTTACATGTACGTATAAGGTATATCAAAAAAAAAAGAAAAAATACAGGTAAATAAGATGTCTTTAGAACCGTATAGAGGCGGCTAATAAATACCAGTAGATGCCACTACTACTCTAATAACCCCCGTGACTCATCATGCTAAAAAATTAGAACGAAAAACGCAATTAGTCGCTTACACGCTAATCTGAGTCCGGCACAGATGATCATCTTCCGCCGGCCGTAGCAGAGAAATCCATTAAACCGAAATTGCCCAGCAGCTCTCATCGCGGTGGTAAAATATCGAAAATATATCATGTCGAGGTTCCCCTTTCAAAAGCGAGTTAAAGTCAGTAGCCTACTTATTTAAGACAAACTACGTAGAGTACCGGCGAATTACTATTTCAAATAAACGCTTCAGATATTTGCGATTAATGAATGAACACATAAACAGAAAATGTAAAATTTAATTTAAAGTTTCTTACAATTTCGTTTCGAAATATTCCGGAAATTTATGATGGGCTTTAACATATAATGATATACGTTCAGGCAACATCACATTTACTTCGTTTTTACCATAACCAAGTTGTCAGCTTTTTAATTTAAATTGAAAATCGCGGTAAAAGCTGAAATTAGTAGTTCCGTTTATATTTATTAAAAGATCGTTTGAAAAAACGGAATAATTTCCTTAAAATATTTTCCTTTAATTAGAGTCGCCGCTGTATGCGTAATTGTTTTCGCATACACATTATAAAAATATTCTTTTTCTCACTTATAATATTACATACTTTTAACATTTGCACAAATTCGGTACTGATTCATTTCTAAAGCCAAGAACCCCATAAATTTCCGGAATATTTCAAAATCAAATGGCTCTCCTCATTATGGCGTTACTGCGGAACACGGTGGTCTTTTATTATTTTTAAACAATATATTTTCTCTTTAGGTATTTATTTTACAATCGGAATTGAAATTTAAGAAATGGAATTAACCACATTAATAGCTTTAACTTGAAATTAAACTGGTTAATAAACAACACACGCACACACACAAGTATATACACACACACACACATATATATATATATATATATATATATATACATATATATATGTAGTACCTGGCGCACCGAGCAGTTGCTCGGCTTACAAAATCATTCCGTCCTCAGAAATAAATAAATATAAATATTGAATATAAACTATATTTTAATCTTATACGTATTCACAAGAAATAAAATATTTTAAAACTAATTTATGAACATTACAAGTAACATTATCTCTTTAAGCTGTTGTTCATCGCATCCCAAAAAAAAATGACGAAAAATATAAAAAAAAGGTAGTGGACAAAAGGATGACAAAAAAAAAAATATATACATGGTAGCTTGGCCAAAAATCTCGTGGAAACCCTCTTAAACTCGCGAAAACGAATTGCCATGGATCAGACCATAACAGATCGATTTAATGTGAAAATTTTGTAAAAATCGTTAGAGCCTTACAAAAATATATACACAAACTTTCTAAAATAAAAAAAGACAATACTAAACGGTAATAAAAAATAAATGCTATATTATTACTGTTTGGCAAATAACGCATGATACACAAAAAAGTGCGTTCAAATTTCTTCGTTCTATTTTTTAATCATATATAAAGCCAAAGCTTAATATTAAAATTATCATCAAAATATTAAAAAAACAAAACAAACATGAATCTATAAAAAACAGCAATAGACAAAAGATGATCAAAAATAACTTGACCCAAAATCCCGTGACTTAAACACGCGAAAGCGAATTACCATGAATTAAACCTTGACAGATATTCCATAAAAATAAAAATATTCAAATTATTTTAAACCGTTTTGAAACAGAAAAACCTTTTAAATATATATCAAACGTGCACCCACAAATATATAAATACGCAAAACATTTAATATCTATATATATATATAATTAGAGAAGCGCGTACAGATCTGGAAAAATAGATTACAGGAAAATGGACTTCAACTTAACATCGGGAAAACTGAATACTTGGAATGTGGAGAACCTACAGATAAGTCCATCAAAATAGATAACACGGTGTTAAAGAAGACCGTTAAGTTCAAATATCTGGGCTCAAATATTACCTCAGATGGGGATACACAATGCGACATAGATTCCCGCGTCCAAACAGCATGGATGAAATGGAGGCAGCTAACCGGGGTATTATGTGACAAAAGAATACCGATACGTCTCAAAGGGAGGATTTATAAGACGATTATCAGACCTGCAATGCTATATGGAGCTGAATGTTGGGCGACAACCACAAAAATGGAGCAAAAAATTCATGTGGCTGAAATGAAAATGTTACGCTGGTCTCTTGGGCACACGCTCCTCGACCATATCAAAAACGAGGATATAAGGGAGCGTATAGGAGTTGCACCTGTCCGTTTGAAATTACGGGAAGCGAGACTCCGATGGTACGGTCACATCATGAGGAAAACAGACAATAGCCCTGTGAGGATGTTAATAGATTATAACCCTGGAGGAAAGCGACCACGAGGAAAACCGAGAAGACGGTGGATAGACTCTGTCAACAACGACATGGTGGAAGTCGGTGTTGGGATAGAGGACGCCGAGGATCGTAGAAAATGGAGAAGACAGTGCCACCAAACGGACCCCGCACCGGGAAATCGTTAGGAAAGAAGAAGATATAAATAGGCAAAGACAAAACAGCTCGGTACCTTTTACCCATCTGTTTATTAACCGTTTTTTTTGTTGTTTTTTTTTTTTCGTTTAGTATCTATTAAAAAACAGTTTTTTTTCTTATTAATACAAAAAATAAAAAATGAACTGTTCTTATCAATAAATGATTGTTTTTAAAAATGAAAAATGAAATCGCTATAGCCAGTAAATCTCAATAAATGATAGTTTTTTGTCATTTACTATTGAATTCGTGAAAACCCCCTTAAACTTGCGAAAACGAATTTTGCCATGGATTAGACTTTGACAGATCGATTTATTGGCCCAAAATACCCCTGGTGTGCGAATTTCATGAAAATCGTTAGAGCCATTTTCGAGTTCAAGGGACGTACAAATATATATATATACGTATATATATATATATATATATATATATATATATATATATACGTATATATATATATATATATAGACTTCCTTGCTTATTTAATAATACTAGTGTTCGCCCATTGGTCAAAATTCGACCATAATTATTATTAAAAATTTGAGAAAAACATATATGAATTTGCAAATTTCCAAAATTTTTTTTTCTATTCTTATACATTCATTCATTGTATATCTCAGAACATACCGCGTTAATCAAAGAAGAAGAAGAAAAAAAAGGTAATCGGTTAATAAACAGAGGAGATAAAGGTTCTGAACTCTTTTGTCTTTGCCTATTTATATGTAGATTAGATATGTGTGCGTGTGTATGTGTGTGTGCATATATACTAGAAGCTACTTGGTGTTTAAAAATATCCGATCAAATTTGAAATACCATTTTCAGTGAAAGTAAGTAATGTGTTCAAAAGATATAATTACATATATCCAAAATCGGTCGTTTTCGCTAAGGTGAAACTCATTAAAAACACGTGAGAACCTTTTTGGGACAGTCTCTAAAGCGGAAAATTTTTCATGATACCTGGTGACCAAACTTTTCTCGGATTCATCCGAATCCTGTGCAGATCAATTAACATATTCGTGAGATTTAAAAACATTTTAAAGTGTCATACACATGTAGTGACGTAGTGATGGAAACATTACAATTGCATACATCAGCACGCTTTTCAATTTTGAAAGTCGACTTCAGTTTGCGTAATATTTAAAATCGCGAACAAATTTATTTCATCAAAACCATTAAAGCTTATATAAGATTTACATATAGTTATATACGTATATATATGTACATAATTTTTACTCATATTATAAGATACGTACACTTTGAATTTCTTTTATACAAAAATAGGAATATTTATTCGTGAACAGTATTGCTCAGAACCCGGAATACTAATAAAAAGAACTGAATATGCATTTTCTCTTTTAGTATCACACTCTTCTATTTCTTATCGGCATAAGAAAGGAATAAAAGTATGTTGAACGTATCATTCGTTTCCGAAGACTAACTTCTTACTGGCTACTAATTTTGAAAATGTTTGTCAGATTATTTCTTTGCTCCGAACTGATATTGAAATAAATTTAACCCCGTTTTACATTCATTATATGCGTATACGATACACTACGATGGAAGATAGGTGAGGTATTTCTTTCCTTTTTTTGTTCGGGCAAAAGTATCATCTGCCAAGTGTGTCACTGAAAATATAAATTCCGCAACCGCTATTTTTAAAAGTCCAATTAGATGAGAATTCGCTATAGTTTTAAAACGCTAAAAAGTTTTTGCTAGAACGACTGAATATAATCTTTCTAAGTGTACACGAAACTATTCGTCCCGTTAACGATAATCGCTCTAGCTGTACGAATAAAAAATAACGTTACATCGGTTAAGAGCTACGAAAATTTTGCAATGTCGTGGTAAAAAAATAAATTCTATTTCAAATAGTAAAAATATTAAACGACTATTGCGAAAAAGGTAAATAATACAGTTAAATTCGACGAAACGCTTGAAGAGAATACTGATATTTGAAAAATTATTTTAACGAATTACAAACAATAGTATATTATAAAGAAAGACAGATTATATAATCTTATACGAAATAAATACATATAAAACAAAAAAAAAAAATCCAACTATTCAATAGAAATGGTTACAACGTAATCTCGCCGCGATAGCCTAGTTGCCAGAGCGCTCACAGGTTCGATTCCGGGTGACGATAGAACTTATTACAAAGAATTAAAATTAAAATATTCGCTAATAATTACGTGGAAGTCAATGGCAAATCACCACGTATAATATGCGCACTAGGTCAGTACACAGCAGACACACACGGGACTGCACTTTTGTAAAACGATGTAAATCAAACGATTACTAATCAGTTTTGAATGTAGTCTTACGTGTTGTGTACACCTTCGTACTGCATATAAACAATTGCCTAGTACACTAAGCCTGTATCGGTACAGCTAAAAATGTACGAATAGGTTGCGCCAACGCGCTATGTAGCGTACGGCACCTGAAGAAGAAGAATCTCGCAAACTAGGGAAAGCCATAAAAGAGGGGGTGGTGTAACAATCTGTATTAAGAATACTATAGATTACGATCAAATTAATATACAAAATAGATTAACTGCGAAGCGATTACACTCTAAAACTAAATACAGATAAACATAATACGAGATAAGGACTCGAATAATAATAGTAAAGCACTACTTGTAGATGAACTAAATAACAAGTTAACAAAGTTCCCACAAAAAAGACGATTGCACTATATGTGGTGATATGAACATTGACACTTTAAAAACAAATGATAACTCTATTAAGTACGGAAACAGGGTCGTATCTAGACCAAAATTTCGGGAGGGGTTACGAAAATATTTTTAATGTACATATATGCGTATGTGTGTATTATCATGAAATATATTTATTTATAAATAGTACACTTATTTGTCTTGAGTAATGGGATTATAATGGAATTTTTCCATTGCAATAGGAGATTACCTGAGAACCAAATTCTATTGTAAATTACGAACAGAGTTTCTAAAATAAAGTCAGGCGCGTATTTTAAAAGATAAATATGAAAATTATAATAAGAATCCAACACTCCTCGATAGTTACAGACCAATATATCTTACATCAGTTCTATGTAAAGTGTTGGAAAAAATTATCAATGGCAGACTACTATGGGAAATCGAAACACGTAACTTATTTACAAATATTCAATATGGATTTCGGTCAGGACGGTTCCGATCCTTGCGTTACAGCGCTCCATAAGTAAAGCTTTCTCAAACAAGCACCACTTATTAGCCGTCTTTTTCGACTTCAAGAAAGCATTTGACAACATATGGAGATACAAAATACGTTTAACCTTACACTCCTAGAACTTTAAAGGTCGCCTTTGTATGTTTATTGCGAACTTCCACTCTGATCGCCGCTTTCAAGTGAGATTGGGATCCGTTCTGCCGGATCCACATACGGTACGGACAGGAGTTCCTCAGGGATCTGTCCTCAGTCCAACACTGTTTAATATTGTGATAAATGATATTGTAAACCAAGTGCAAAAACCTGCAAAATCACTCCTTTTTGTAGACGATTTATGCATATTTCTTCCATGCACGTATATCAACTTAGGAGAAAACGTTCTGCAGAGCACAATTGATAGACTGCAACAATGGTCGGAAGATAATTGTTTTTTAACAACAAAAACCATAGCAACCCATTTCCGTAGGTGGAAAAAGTGCAATCACATAGTAAGCCTAACTGTTAATAATAACCGTATAGCATCCGTAAATAAAGTTAAAATATTTAAGAATGACATTTGACAGCAAACTCACTTAGAAAGCACACATTAACGCATTGAAAACTAGCTTCGGTAAAAAACTAAACCTACTGCGGAAGCTATCGCATACAACTTACCGTGCAAACAGACATAATCTATTAATGCTGTATCGTACCCTTGTAAGATCCAAAATCGATTATGGTGCACCAGCCTATGCTTCCGTTAGCATATCGACCTTAAAATGTCCGAATACTATCCATCATACCGCTTTGTGGTTGGCAACTGGAGCTTTCCGAACCTCCCCGATACCGAGTCTACTATGTGATTCAGCGGAGCGGCCATTAAATTTGCGACGGACTTATCTAACCGTGCTGGCTTTCAGCATCATAAGGAGCATAAAGCCAAACTTTTCGGATGATACCACTGAGAACCAGGACGGAACAACAATCGATCACGTTATGTTCATTCTACATCAGTTAAACATCCAAATTCCAGTACTGCTCCGGGACCCCATATATCCTATGCCACCATGGTGGTGCAACCGAGCCCAGTGCGGCACACAGAGCTTTAAAACTCCGTTAAAACGATTAGTGAACATGCGTCAACTTCAAAGTAACAGCACCGTTTACTGACTTTAAACATCAGCTTAAACGCCATTTTAATATTTATCTACAGAAAATAAATTACGCTCCATAAAATCGTCCACAAAACCATGGCTTTCTTCAAGCCGAGAAAGCAGAAAACAGCAAATAACCTTATGCTGACTTGGGCACACTCGTCTTACACACACACATATCTATTAAATAAAGAACCTGCGCCCCAGTGCCAGACATGTGATTGCTAATTAATTATCGAACACCTACCGATTAAATGTACAGTTTATGAACACTATCGGAAACAATACGCAATACTATCCGATTGAAAGGATTTGTTGTGCGATGAAGAAACTTAACCGATCATTTCAATTTCTAAAATCTTCTCATTTGCTAAAGAGCTGTTATTATAATTTCGTTAACTCTTTTTTTTCTTTCTTTTCCCCCTTGTTTTCAATTTTCGTAATTTTGTAATTCCTTGTCGTGTCTCTAGCCTAAGTTGCTGTATATGACACGTAAAATAAATAAATAAATAAATAAACAATGGTACACACTAAAGCCTTATAGTCGATTATTGTATATGCAATATTTGAACACTATAATAAAAATAAATAAAAAAGTAGTCGTTTCCATAGAGTTCATAAAAATTTCAATTTTCTTTTCTTTTGTCAAAAATTGAAAAGAAATAAATTTATTTTGAATTTCGGTCCATTTAATTCAAGCGGTTATTATTTCGCAGACATTTGGAGGTGGGGGGGTGAACCCTGAAAGCCCCCACAGATACGACCCTGAGCAGAAACATACTAAATTAATCAAATTACAAGGATTGAAATCTATATAAGACCTTAGAATCATGCTTAGACCATATATGTACATATATATCAGGTAAGTATGAAATGCGGATTTGAAAAACCAGATGTTCACCAATACAATGTGTATTATAAAAATTTGACGCATATGCAATTTTGTTGCGCTATCAATATGTGTCAAACGTACATCAGTAATAAATTGAAAAACTGTTTGCGTAGTATTGTTTTGGTGTGTTTAATATGACGACATTTGTGCCAAATAAAGAGCATTTGCGGACAGCATTAATTTTTTGTTTTCATTTGAAGAAGACTGCTGCTGAAGCATACCGATTGCTTCGAGAAGCTTATGGTGAACATGCTCTATCGCAGGATATGTGTGAACGATGGTTTCGGCGTTTCAAAAGTGGTAATTTCGATGTTGTAGACAAGGAACATGGAAAACCGCCAAAAAGATACAAAGATGCAGAATTGCAAGCATTATTAGATGAAGACGATGTGCAAACATAAAAACAACTTGCAGAGCAATTAAAAGTTAGTCAACAAGCTGTTTCTAAGCGCCTACGAGAAATTGGAAAGATTCAGAAGGTCGGCAGATGGGTACCACATGAGTTGAACGAGAGGCAGATGGAGAGGCGCAAAAACACATGTGAAATTTTGCTCGAACGATACAAAAGAAAGTCGTTTTTGCATCGTATAGTTACTGGGGATGAAAAGTGGATTTATTTTGAGAATCCCAAGCGCAAAAGATCATGGATAGATCCAGGCGCACGATCCACATCGACCGCAAAACCGAATCGCTTTGGCAGGAAGACGATGCTCTGTGTTTGGTGGGACCAGAAGGGTGTGGTTTATTATGAGCTGTTAAAACCTGGTGAAACGGTTAATACCAAACGCTACCAACAACAATTGATCGATTTGAACCGTTCGCTGCTGAAAAAACGACCAGAATATCAAAAAAGGCAACACAAGGTAATTTTTCTCCATGACAATGCTCCATCACATATGGCAAAACCGGTTCGCGACACGTTGGAAGCACTCAGCTGGGAAGTGCTATCCCATGCGGCTTACTCACCAGACTTGGCTCCTTCCGATTACCACTTGTTTGCATCGATGGGTCACGCACTTGCTGAGCAGCGCTTTGGTTCGTACGAAAACGTGAAAAAATGGCTCGATGAATGGTTAGCGGCAAAAGGGGAAGATTTTTACTAGCGTGGTATCCACAAATTGCCCGAGAGATGGGAAAAATGTTTAACTAGCGATGGAGCATACTTTGAGTAAACCACTTTTTATCATTCGTCCAAATTTAACGTGTTTTTTTTCCAAAAAAAAATCCGCATTTCATACTTGTACACCTGATATATATATATATATATATATATATATATATATATATATATACACACACAAGATACAAAAATAACGTAAAAGAAATTTCGTATATAACAGATTACAAAATTTCTCAACACTACACCTAATCTATTATAAAAAAAAAAAAAAAATACCAATATAAATAATAATATTAAAAACAAACATAAAAATATTATTTATCATAAAACAAATGATAAAAGAACGTTTACACAACAATAACCGAGGGAATGTAAAAAACTCCAACGGCATAAAATAATTAGTAACAAAATTTGGGAAATATATTATTAAAATGAAAATGAAATATATAAAAAGGATAACAACAGAAAAAACACTTCTATAAAATGATGGGTAACTCGAGATATCTTAGAACCAATAAACGATAAAACTTTTTAGAGCTTGGAAATTCGACATAAATAAAAAAATATATATAGAGAACAGTACAAAACAAGTTCAGTCAAGCATAATGCTTCATGCTCTGAGGATTCCGTATGTTAAGTTAAAGATAACTATAATTTATATTTACGTATAACTAAATTCAAAACAATGAAACCTCATTTTTCACTGCTCAAGGGGAAAAGGGGCACGTGATTTTGCGCACTGTTTTGAAATTTTCGCCAACTTTCGAAGTTCCGTTAAAGGAATAAAATACGGTATCGTTCCCGACAAATAGCGCGATCTTTCGATCGATATATCAGAGGAACGGAACTAAAAAAAAGTATTTTTCTTTCAAAACTTTCGCACTTTCGGCGCCACGGAGGTCTAAAAATAAAGTTGTAAACTCGGCTATAGTTTCCTATAAAGCGGTACTCAATGCGCATATTTGAGATACACGTTTTGGTTTCCTCAACTTTTTTACTCGGCCTATTGCCTATATGAACATCTACTTTTTTTTACTTTTTTTTCAACCCCAGAGGGGTCTGTATAATTTTTTTAATCGTAATTTTTTTGATTGTATGAAAGAGCTTCTTCTGCGTTTTATTTTATATTTTGAATTTCACATTTAAAGGGTTTTCCGGTGACGAGTCATGTATTTTTTAACGGTGATTTTTTAGGTCGTTTTAAATTCTGTATTACATATTCTTGACGGTTTTTTGAGTTTTTTACCGCCCAAACTCAATCGGTTAGCTTGAAGTTATAGATTGTCATAGACAGAAGTTTAATTATAATTTATGATGCAATTTCGAAGTTTATAAGTGAAATCGTTGGTGAGTTATCGATTTTTATTTGATATTTTTGTCATTTCTGAACCATCTTTTACAAATCCGTACATTAGAGAAAGGAATTAAATGTTTACTATATGTGTATAGTAGTATAAATTTAAATAAAACGATTATTGCGGTGATCGGGATGTTAACAGCTGTCGCCTCTCATCTCTAAGAGTAAGAAGATGACTTTATCTAAAATACGAAAAGTACTAAAAACGCAATATATTTGGAATAGATTCCAGCGAGGGAAATGCAATGTTTAAAATAGATAGAATAAAAACTATTGATAGTACGAATTATAATTAGAAGCAACAACACCCTCAAAATAAGTAAGAAAATTTCATCAAGATGCAATTTATTGTTTGAAATGATCGAATTCTCGAGGATAACAGCGCTGTTAAGACAGCAGCTGCAGCTGAGAGAACCGCACCTCCGCTAACAGACTGCGCGATGGAATTAAAAAAGGAATAAACCGAAAAGAGTGAAAGATGGCAGTTTTATCGGAGGCAGCAAAATCGAAACTCAACATTTTTCTGCTAAAACTTAAAAGCATTCATTTCGTTTAACACTAAAACACTATCAACAAAAAATTGTCTTTAAGGAGAAAATGTTTTACGGGGGGAAAAATTCAGACGGATACCTTTTGGCGCTAAAACATTTTCATTTTAAAGACAATTTAAAATTTTACAATGATGTCTATCCGTTAATTAGACTCAAAAGAACATCATCTGATATTTTTAACAATGAATAAATTAGAGAGTGAGCTGTTGCCATATATTGTTTCACTTCGTCCGTGTTTAATCTAACAGCAGCCGGGCGTCCAACCAAAATCAGACCAAACATGGCGGCTAAATCTTCAATGGTGACCAGGCAATCTTTGCTGCGCGCGATAATTTTGAAGTGCAATAACAGAAAAGCTAAAGTATCTCTGTTTGCCTTCGGCAGTGCTGACAATAACGAAACTGAATCAGATTCGATGGAGGTCGATTGCACTGATCGACTCCAGACGTTAAACGGTATCAACGAATCATTCAGCGAGTTGAAGAAATGTTTAATTAGACTGCATAACACGGGAGTTTCAACCTGCGACAATGGGAACGACCCTTTCGAGCTGTAGAAGTTCCGCTTCATCTCCACTATCTTTTTGTCTAACGCTGCTCTGGCACGATATAGATGCGGCACTGGCAGTCTTTTCTCGATCTCTCGGACACAGTAGACGACCAGCGCCGGGATTAAGGGTGGCGTATCAGGCACATAGTCTGCAAGGCAACAGACGACATTCGGTCGCACGGGCGGATTCGATACGACGCAGGGTAATGGTAAACAATCGGAACAAGTGATATGCGCGCAAATAGCGCACTTGTTGCATTTAGCGCTATGCCAATACAGCGGTAGGCCATTTCCGCAATAAGCGCATTTCTCCAACAGTAGTTGCGTTCTGGTGGAAAACTGGTGACGTCTTTCATAGACTGACCGAAGCGTCGCTTGCCGTTTACGGTCGACCACTGCATCTTTATCATTCGACTGCGCATTTACCTGCAAAATAAATCGGTTTTCCACTTAAAAATTTGTCTTTATTTCCATACTGAACTAGTGAACATTTTCGGTGCTATGAAAAACTTCTAGTCGCCGGAAAAAGGACTAAATCCAAATGAACTTTGACAGACAGTTTGAAATTACATAGTATAACCCTATCTGTACTAATTCATCTTTGCCCATTAGTTGCCCATTCTGCAATGATCTTTCATGACTGCGAAACAGAATCAGGTTCTACCGGCCGCCTGTTCAGCGCGCCAAACCGTGTCCTCTTTTCAAGAATAATTCGTATTGGTATTTAAATAAATATTTTAAATTTATTAAATTAAAAATAGAGCTAGCCCGAAGTGAAAACGTAATTTTATCATTTCGTAACATCAAGATCGCGAAAGAACCGAATATGAATTTAACACCTCTACTAATGAAGATATGGAAATAAATTGTTCTCCTGCTATCACTAATGAAATATCGTTGCTGTCACTCGAGGCTAGTGTGCGATACTATTGGAAACCGCTTGGCGGTATTTACTTTCTTCGGAATCACTGTTAAATTTACGCCGTTCATGCAGTCGCCGATAGAGTTAACATCTGAATCGTAATTTGCAACATCAATTCATACATTTCACGCCTACTGAATATACCCGTCGCGTTTATAAGAAATTTAGTTGTTATAGCTGTCATTTTCCAAATTCTTCAGGCTAACTGAAAAGAAAAACTGATAATACGCATTATTAGAAATTGTGATGTTATTACAGCATTGCAAAAATCTATCTAGATATTTCAAAAATTACCGGCTTAAAAAATTATTCCATTTTATAGTCCCTTTCGCATTTACTAGCGTAAGAATTGAACGTTTTATATTCACTCTACTACCGCGCGAACTGCTGAATATTACGATTAGGAGAATAAATTTATTTGCAGCATACCAATGTTTAAAAATATTCTATAATCTGAATTTTTCTAAAAATTATCTGCTTTAGCGGCGGTTATGGGAGCATTATTATCAGAATAACCTCCACAAGTGAAATGATTGGATAAAACAGCAAGACTACGAAATATACTATTACTGACTGTTTAATTATCGGATAACTCAATAGTCCGCGCTTCTCGAAAAAAAGAAAAAAGAAAAGTTTTAATCTAGTTACGATGGCATTTGACGTATTTTCTTCGCAAAAAAAGTCGCTACTGATTAGTGATTCAATCTGAAAACAAATGCTAGTTCAAAAACTGGTTCCAAAAATATTTAATATTTCAAGAACAGAAAATTTGAACACACTTTAAAACTTAAAACCCGGAAAGCACTGTTTTTCCCCTTTTTTTGCTTAAAGTGAAAAATAAGTTGAACTCTATTCATGTTAGAAATTGACAAAAAATACTAAATAAAGAAAAATTTTAAAAATTGTCATCGCTTCTCGATATGCATTTTTTCGTTTTCATTTATGTATATATATATACATATAACCCGGGGCATCGCCTTTGAGACCCTTACATCGCTCCGGTCACTAACCCTGGCGTTTGCAAACGCAAAAAGTTGATCGCAAAGAAATAATAAAACATTCAATTGCAACTCGTTAACTATACAAATTAACAAACCGGTAATATATAATTTAAATAAAAAAAAGAAAGAAAATTTTTTTCTCCATTCTTTTTTACACGTTTCCTCCCACGGTGAAATAAACATTTTTTTCAATTTCACCATTTCACAATAATCCGTTTCTATCGCAATTACAATATATATACAAGGGCGTCGCCAGCTGATGAGCCAGGGAGGGGCAATACGAGTTGCCAGCCGTCAGGGGGGGGGGGGGCAAATGATAAAAAGAGGATATGAGTTATAGGAAAATTAAAATTTATAAGTTGTAAAGGCTTAATATTTTATTAAGCAAGAATAAAATCTTAATTAAAACATACAAGTTTTCCAAATTGTCCATGATTACGCGCCTATTAATACTCATCAATGCCAGTTGATTAAAAAGTTTCAAAGCTCCAGGGGGGGGGGCAGCTGCCCCTCCCTGCCACCCGCTAGCGACCCCCATGTATATATATATATATATATATATAAAAATATAAATATATATGTATGTTAAGAAAAAATCACTGTGTAAAATTTCTCAAAAATATTTGTAAATAAACACAATTTATTCATTCATTCAACGATATCGAATAAAGATTTACAAGTGCGATAAAACTGAATTTTTTTCGGCATATATAACGGATTTGCCTCTGAAAATTGATGTATTTTTTAAAGACTTTTATTTTTACAAGTTTTTTGTTAAGTGATACTTCTAATGAGAGTTTGGTGCGTTTAACAGTTGCATTAAATCTTCAACTCTTTAATGCAAATGCGAAGAAATGAGTAATTAGTAAAGAAATAGTTTGTTTTACACACCATCGGTCAATTTTAAATATTTTGTTTTTTTACACATACCTTTTTCGTAATTATTCTTTATATGTTCATATTTTTTCGAGTAAAAGTTAAAAAACAACGTATTTTCCAAAAAAAATACCAACTTTATTTTAAAAATTCAATAAAAAGGTAAAAATCTATATATTTTACAATAAAACATTTATTATTCTTGGATAACATTAATACCTTAATTAGAGTCTCGGTATTCAAACTGGAACAATTAAAAGAACACATTAAATAGATACAATATGATCACTCGAATTTTATAAGCCAAGTATTGGAAATAACAGGAACATTTTAATTCGGCTTTTTAATTGTTTCGATTTGAGTACCGAGATTCTGATTAAGGTATTATTAATGTTGTTTAAGTAAAGTTCTCTGCTTTTTAAGTTATACTGTAT
Organism: Icerya purchasi; assembly: GCA_039619475.1. Classification (NCBI taxonomy): domain Eukaryota; kingdom Metazoa; phylum Arthropoda; class Insecta; order Hemiptera; family Monophlebidae; genus Icerya; species Icerya purchasi. The sequence goes on from CM077116.1 coordinate 65,932,772, forward strand.
AAGATATATTATCTTCTTATCGGAAGTATTTGTTTTTTACATTTTAATACGTTTTTATTAAATTCTTAATAGTAAATTTTGAAGTCGGATTTTTTTTTTTTTTAATATGTATTCCATTTCATAAGTTTTAGTATAAATATTTTTAAATGATGATGTGGGTAGATAAAATGATGCTACTTTTTCCATTGCAGAGAATTAAAAATTGGTTGAAGAGTACGATTTTCAAATTAGTCAGTGATGAGCTTACAAATCGTGCTTTTGAGGGTTTCAGTTATCTTTTTATTCGAATCTGCATTCTTATAGGAAACTACCGTTAGCAATACTTTAAGCCACACGCATTTATCCCCCCCCCCATTTTAATGTTAAAATTGTACCGCTTCTAATTTGGCCTGCCAATTAGACAATTTCTAATGTATCATTGGAAATTGGAATCACTGCACGAGGTTAAAAATTATATTCAGTGATGTTGTAACATTTCCGTTATATTTAAATCTATATTTATCCATGGAAATTAACGTTGATATTAAGTTTTTCGTTCGACCAAATTAAAAATTAATTTACAATTTACGTTCCGATAGTGAATAACATCGATAATATTTTAAGTATCATTGGTGTCTATTGGAAATTTCTTTAAATAAACCGCCCTTTTTTCACGTTATCCAATCACCACTGAGTACACCGATGTTCATTAATATACATACTTATGTGAGACCATCATTGAGAACAATCTTTCGGCCTAAATAATCAAAAATTTTGTATGAATGTAAAAAAAAAGAGATCATATAGGCTATCGGAGGAGACCTGTCGAATTTAAGCCGTTCATACCTGCTTTCATGGTATAAAAAAATGTTTTTGATTTAACACGAAATTAGATCAGTTCTTGATTTGCATTTTAGGAAAATTAATCACATCAGATAGAAATCGATCAAATCCAAACTGACTTGAACTTGATTTTTATAATTTTTTTTGCTAAAATTATGTTTCAGGCATCTTGTAATCCCACCCTATTTCTCTCGTAACGTGTGCAAAATTGCACGCGCTTGATTATTTTTTCTTTATTAAACATCGAACTATTTTTTTTTTTTAAAACTTAGGCACGTCTACAGTGGATCTAGAAACGATATTATAATGGAAAAGAATCAATTAGATATGGGGACTCAGTCAGATATTGATAAAATAAAAGAATTAAGGATCGGAATTGACAGGAAAGAGGTACAACAATAAGGATTGGGGAGCTTAGGTGACAAGAGATCAGAAACATAGATCGGCACGCTCATTCAAGAGGGAAGAACATTTGAAGAAGATATAGTTAGGATCGCAGACAGCTTCGTCGTTAATTGAAGAGGACAATTATGGACAAGTGCAAAAAGAAAGCGAGAACGTGAGAAAGGAAGGGGAGTATAATTGAGACCTAAACGAATAATACAAGACGCTAACAGAACGTCAAAGCGAAAGTAAATCGTAAAGCCAAGGCCAGCTTAAAAGATTAGGTTGAATGGATAGGTAGAAGGAACGATTGTTGGAAAAGGAAGAGGCATAAATGTCTGACCATAATCTAGTACGAAACTTTTTACATAGTGGAAGCAAATTAGAAGCAGGAATTTTTGAAAAATGAAAGCAAGGTGACACAGCAATTTGAACCAAGGAATCTGCCATTTCATTACCCGCTATCTCTATATTTGGCTAAGAACCCAGAGCAAATCGATGTGGATAGGATATACGGAAGATAAAAAAATCGAAATAAAAGGAAATGTGAGGAAATAGCTTTAAGAGCACACGTGGAGTCGGAGATAATCAAATATTTGAAAGAAGATCGGTGGGAGGAGATGTAAATTACGGAACGTAAGGTCACTATTACCTCGGCGGGAAAAAGACTCAGCGAAATTTATGTCCGGAAAGATGAAAGAAGCCTTAGCCTCATTAGGCCCCCCCTTCGAACATCGGTAACAATAGTCGAGAAGGAACTGGTGATTTTATAAAACTGTGGAATTTCTGTCTAACTGTTGTATTGGGAAGATTGAACTGTGAATATCAAATTGATTTCGGAACTTGTTCTTTGATGCATCCGCCTTTTAATAAATCGTACATAAAATATTATATTATTCTCACTTACGAAATAAAACAAAAAACGGTAAAAATCACGATTTATTATTAAAAGTTAACTATTCGTTGGCAACATTCGGTTAATTTCAACCGTGAAAACGTAACTGTAGTCTAGTCGACGAATAGAGTTAACTTTTAATGATAAATCGTGATTTTTAACCGTATACATTTATTAGTATCGCCCGTAGCTTGTTACTTAAAACGCATCATTAAATTACTTTCATTTTTTATCGTAAAAAAAAAACAACGTACCACTTCTCCGTTGCTGATAACAGCGCTCTGGTTACTTCTGTCATCGAGGCTTTCCGGCGATACCGAACCACTGCCTATAAGTTGAAATTCTTCGCTGTCGTACGATCGATGACGCCTGAAGACACTATTCAGTTCTAGGAGATGTTCACTGCAGTTCTCGCTGGATGATATATTAGAAGATATGAATGTGCCCGACGAACGACTGGACAGCGTCGCATCCGGATCTACGATTTTTCTTTTGTGATGACAAAAATTCGGATATCTGATTAAGATTTCGTGAAAAATGTTGAATAGTTTTTTCCGATTTTCATCCGATTTTGTTAAAGAGGCTTTAGTAAGCTTGTCGTTCGAACAGTCTTCGACGACTTGATCGTTTTCGTTACTGTTGCTACCGTCATTAAAGATAGCCGAGTATATCATTTCTGCTCGTTCCAGTAAGTAATACTTCTCGTTTAGGAGGTTGTAATTTGATTTCTTTTCCGCATCTATCATTTTTCTCGCAGCTTCCAATCTAGTCTTCAAACTTATTGCCTCATTTTTAAAATTCTCCAATGTTGATTCTGTCTTCTCATCAGCTACCATACTTTGCAAGCGGTATTCTTCTTGACGTTTAACGTACAATGAAAACTTTTGAAGCAGCACCTTATGCTCATCAATTAACATGTTATACTCCATCACGAATCTGTCGTGCTCCGCCAGTAATACATCTATGTTCGGCGCCATCCGGAATAAATGCGATTTTCTCGAAACTGTTCGCAACAGAAAATTATACTGCATTAGAGGAGCACAGGAGGTCTTTAAAGAATATTTGACACATGTATCATTTTCCCGCTTCGAATTGTGCGATAGGCGAAAATAAATTCTGTTAAATTTTTTTTTTCATCCCCCCATATAGGTTTTTCAACGAGGGGGGACATTTTCCAATGAAACGGGAAGAAGGAGAAAATCATAAACGTTTGAGGATAGAAGATAAAAATAATTCAAGAGCAAGAATAATAGAAGTAGAGGGAAATGAGAGAATACAAAAAGCACTATAAAGAGTAAGAATACCGAGTTTTAATGGAAAGGAATAGGATGATTGTTCAGCAGAGAAGACCGCATATTCAAACAAAACATGATCAAAATCACAAGGAATGTTCGTGGAAGGAGGATGAAAAGGACAAAATGGGGTAGAAGTAGAGATGAAAACCATGAAAATGATGCGGAAAAAAGACTTCGCTTAAAGCGAATGCGAAAAATAGCAGAGATTGTAGAGCATTTAAGAGAGAGCAAGTATCAAGAAAACCACGGATGAAGTTGAAGAAATGGCTGAATAGAGAGGTTAAATAGAGGCAGGATTAGAAAATGAAGAAGAATAGGATCTGAGCCATAGTTTGGTATGAGTGTCATTTAAGGAAAGAAGAACAATATTATCAGCAGAAAAGGTGGCTAAAAATCTGTCACTGGAAATGGAAAAACGGGCTAAGGAATTCATCACCTCATTCTCCTCAATGCCCAAATGACTGTTAAATTTTCGTTATCTTTCATTAATTATTATTTTCCGGAATTTATTCGTTTTCTTAAAAATAGAAATTATTTAAAATTATTTTTAAATCAAAACACAGCTGTGTGTTTACATTTTAATTGTAATCCGTTGCAGAAGCAATATTCAAGGGATCACATACAAAGGCGTTCTAAGAGGTTTTTACATTTGAGGGGGGTAAATTTAATAGATGCCAATATTATAAATATTGTTTTTCTTCCTTTTTTTTTTTTTTTTAAATTTCTGGACTTACCATTGCAGCTTGCAACATTTGAATTATTTTTATTTCCGAACTAAAAACTGAACTGATCTAAAACTTGGATCAAAACATAAACTCTTTTTCAAAATCGTCGAAAACTTCCGACTAAAAGTCGTCGAGAGAATCCCCCCATACTACCTACTCACCGATCCTAATCACACCGTTACAATACTTGTCCCGAAAACCACTATCCCGTTGAAATACTTCTGTTTAATCAATAAAGTTGACCAAGTTTGCTTAAACTTACACGGACGGTAAAATATGGAGGAAAAATCTTCTTCGAAAAAAAATAACACAAAAAAAATAAGAATTTAATAATTCGTTTGTTATTAATTTGTTCATTAGAAGGCAGAGGAGCATGCTATTTATAAAAAGCCAAGTTATCATTCAAGTTTTTGGTCTGAGAATAAGTTTCTTAAAAGATAGAGAAAGGTGACGTTTCTCGCAGGTCAAACGGTTTCATTTTCGGACTGTTCTTATTTCGCTTCTAAATATCAGTATAAATTTGAAAAAACGTTTTTAAATGTTACTTAAACCGATGACACCGTGATGATACTTTTCAATTGCGATATAGATTTCTATCAAAAAATGTCCCTAAAATTGATTTATATACGTATATATATATATTTTTTTTAATATATCAAATGAAGTTATATTACATTTATATTTCATACGCGACCTTTTCGCAATAATAGAAATGTAATTTCATTATAATCATTTTCTAAGGTAGTTTTCAGCGTGTTCTTTTTTTTTCAAATTTAAACTGTTTAACGGTTCATTTTGTACGAGACAAGGTATTTCTGTTCTATAATAATTTTAAGCATTATTTTTGAAAGCATTTTATATTTAAATATTACTTTTGACAAAAAAGTAAACGCAGAAATCTAAATTTTTTCAAACGAGTTTCAAATGATTTTAAAATGATTTATGTAAGTTCGCTATTGCGATTTCTAAAATGATCATAATTCACGAACAAAATTAATTATTTGCATAACTGTAAATTTTTATTCATTTTATTTTTTTTTCTATTAATTCTTTTTTAAATTTTTGGCCTGTTAACTATGAACATTAATCCAGCGGAAGTGAACATTTTTGCAAGTGTCAATGTACGGCAGCAGGAATCGAACGCGGTTTTACCAAAACACCACTGCATAACTAACTATACCACGGTAGCTGGCTCTTATTAATTCTAAAAGAAGTTAAACATAAATAATCGATAATAACACACATGTACATATGTAATTTTAAAAAAAAACAATTCCCTTTAATTCCATTTTTTATTAACTAATTATTAAATAATTTCTTCATAAGAATAATAATTATTAAACGATGGAAAAAAATAAATCTATTAGTAAAATCTTTTTTAAAACTAGTACAAAGTTTTGTAAGCATATTCAAACTCCCTGCAAAAGTAACGTCAAGCTGCGCTATGATACTCTTCAGAAAAAACTAAGTACAACCCATACATGGTCGTCGCCAAGTGACGACAGGGGAGGGCCGTTGCTCTTAGTATTCATAGGCGCGTAATCATGAACAATTTGGAAGACTTTTACAATAAAGTAGTAGAACAATTTGCCGGAAACCCACGAAAATTATGTCTCTTAATTAAGATTTTTTTATTCTTGTTTTTCATAAAATATTAAGCCTTTACAAATTATACATTTTATTTTTCCTATAACTCATATCTTCTTTTTATCATCTTGCCCCCCTCCCTGGCTCATCGGTTGACGACGCCCTTGAACCAATATAATTATTTTTTTACGTGTATAAGCGTGTATTTCAAAATTTACTTATTATTACGTTTTAAATGTAGGAGGTTGACATATCTAAAAATAAATAAATTTCGTTTTTTTCAGGTTATTTGATAAGAAAAATTAAAAATTACTTAAAGAAATTAAATTATCAAATAAAAAGCATCTCTAAACTGTTACCAAAGCTGAAAAAGATTTAAATAATATTTTTTGTCACTTAGAATACCGAAATGTATTAAATAAAAAATAATACATATCTATATATACAAAAATTCCGTGTCTTTATGTTTGTGCAGGATAAACTCGGAATTTACTCAACCGATTTTTATAAAATTTTGAAAGTACATGCAATTTAATCCAACTCTTAACAGATAGGATACTTTTTGTTTTAATTATTTACATAAATATTTGTTATATTAAATAATTTAATCAATCAATTTAAAAGAAAACAAATTTAATTGTTGGCTATTACTTTTTGCATTAATTATTTACATAAATATTTGTTATATTAAATAATTTAATCAATCAATTAAAAAAAACAAATTTAATTGTTGGCTATTACTTTTTGCTTTTTAATTATTTACATAAAGATTTGTCATATTAAATCAAAACAAATTTTGACAATTTTATTATTTTTTGAGCCTCAACTACTTTTCGTGGCGACTTTTGTGTATCGTGCGATGTTAATCGAAATGCAACCGTCTTTATCGCTGGCGCATGGCGTTATTATCGATGAATGATTAAATAAACGTTTTTTCGCTCTGTCGTTTACAAAAAAGTTCGTGTTATTACGGAGTTGCTGTTTAGGAAAAGCAAACAAATATTGTGCGATGATATTGTGCGGCATTTAATTCATTTAAATTTCCGTGTATTTAATAAACGTCCTGCCTTGATGAAAAAAAAAAAAAAAATTATTTTAATATTCCGACAACAATAGTGTGGCAGTGATACAACTCTCTGACATTGTTGGACATCTAAGTTGCTTTATATTTCAGTATAAGATAACGCCGCGGAGACAATCGAACCTCAACAATGCGCGTAGCAGAAATGCACGGCGTATGCGTGTTATGAGAACTACTGAATCGGAAAAAGAAATTGCAAGAATAAACAACGCATGTTGCCTGCTCACGTGTAGGAACACCATCAAGTGTCTATTCGTGTTAGCAAAAGACAGGTTGACCAAGAACATTGTGCACAAATTAGTACTTAGATAATTTTCAATTTTATAAAATAATATAACTAATAGTTCGAAACCAATGTTATCTGCCTCATTTATAACATTTAATTTTTATGTAACTAATTTATTTAGTATATTGTGTTAAAGATTAGATAAATAAAATGTAAATTCAATAAGTGTATATTAGTTGGATAATTTCATTCTCTACGTATGATTCAAAATCGGCTAAATAATTTCAGGTTTATTAGTAAAAATTAATTTGGTTGCATCAAAATAATAAGTAAAAAATTAATTTAATCTATTATAACTACTAAGCCACAGCAACGCGTGGCTGGGTCAGCTAGTATATAAAATATATATATATATATATATATATAATATAGTAAATGATTATTACCTTTTAAAAAACATTTTTTAATATCTCATCGAATGATCAGTTGATAAACGTATGTACAGCGTCATTACAAGAATGAAGAGAATGTCTGTTTTAAACCTTGTCGTTTCATATCAAATTGGATATTTACGTAATAAAAGGTAAAATTCATAACTAATTAATAATAAATAAAATGAATTACATCCGTATGCTGAAGTGATCGTATCATAGCTAGTATATATGCATATATGCATTCACACCTAACTGAACGTAACTAGAACAATTAACGTTGCTAATAGTTGTTCGTATGTTTTTCATCTGCAGAACGCCGCACAAAAATATTGTCTAAATATAAAATATTTTAACGGTGCGTTTTAAATGAAAGCACACATATTTAACTGTAATGATCGGCGAACTTGCTATTATTGAATATTTACGTTCAAGCGACGTAGGCACCTTTGCAAGCCTAATACGTAAATCGTTTCGTTATAAAAAATTTAAGACCAATCGTTGCAATTTTTACTTCAAATTTTGCAACTAAAGTGCCTGGAAATTTCTTCAATACTAACAAACTATAGCGCATAAACATACTTTATCGCAACTTCTATTAGGATATACAATATTTTTGTTTTAATTTTTTTTGAAAAAATGCTATTTAGTAGTTTTCGTGACATTTCTAAACAATTAAAACTGACAAAAAAGTTCAAAATTTTTCGCACGTAAAAAAATGAATTCTTCAAATTAAATTTGCACACTGTAAAAAATTTGCGCTCTTCTGGTGCGCGATGTACAGATTTTAATGAAAAAAACAAGTTCAGTCAAGCGTGATGTTTCGTGCGCTGAAGATCATTTTTTAACCGTAATTTTTTGATCTTATGAAAGGATTTCTGCATTTTATTTTATATTTCGAATTTCACTTTTAAAGGGTTATTTAATGATGATTTAAGTGATTTTTGAGGTCGTTTTAAATTCCATATAATAGGTTCTTGACGGCTTTTTTTGTCGTCCGACGTAGTCGGTTAGCTTGAAGTTATAGATTGTCATAGACAGAAGTTTAATTGTAATTTATGTTTCAGATTTTGAAATTAATAAGTCAACCCGTTCCTGAGCTATAGGATATTTTAATTGAATATTTTTGTCGCTTCTGGAAACGAATCTTATTAGGATTCCGTACATTATACGTGTGTGGAATTCTAATAAGGATACGTTGGTCAGCTTAATATCTAAAAATTTTTTAAATTTCAAAAAAACCGGTTTTTCACAAACCAATTGATTTTTTTTTTTTTTTTGTAATCAACAAACGTAGTTTTTTAGCTTATTAAATGCCGTACTTTCGGAGAATTTCAATATTATATCATTTTTTTAGAAAACGGTTATAAATGATTGAAAAATCTGTTAATTTTTCTTCGCGATAATTTTTTTACAAATCAATTCCCTTTAGCCGTATGAGCTTTTTTTTGTTTTTTTTTAAATTTTTTAAGTTACATAGGTCTATGTATTTTTTTAGTATTTCAACTTTTACGTAGGTTTATATATTTCTTTTGGGATTTCAAATTACGTAGGTGTTTATATATTTCTTTTAGAATTTCAAATTACGTGGGTATACATATATGTTTTTTTTAAATTTCACTTTATTATTTTTTTATATACGGAAAAATCGACCGTTCTGAATAACTGCTGTATCGTGTCAGCTGTTTAAAAGTTGTTCCCATACGAAAATCTCCTATAAAAATACATTTTCCTCTTTTCCAATAGAACATTTATGTCACCGTTCGTAATTGATTTATGACGTCATTAGATCGAGGATACTTGAAAATGAGCAAAAAAAAAAAAAAAAGTTTTACAGATGTGTGCCGGTTGAAAAATATTTTATACCATAACGATTATTTTTAATTTTATTTGTTCCATTTGGAAGAAGATGTAACGAACTTTCAATACTATTTTTAATAAATTAACGAAAACAAATTAAAAAACCTTTATCGTGACAGAAAATTTTTACGAGCCGGTTAAAGTAATAAAAATATTTAAAACAAAAAATGTAGTTATATATATATATATATATACTCTAATTTCGAGAAATTAATTTGAACAATAACTTAGCAACGAATGAAATTGAAAATAGAATCGATCTGTAAGGAACTAATGATTTTCGGTACCAATACTTTGTAATATTATACATATGTAGATTTTGTTTTTTTTTCTCGGTACAACAATTAGAAACCTGCTCTCTAAAGCTAAAGAAAAGAATCATCAGTTAAATTTTTGCTCGGCCCATATATTCACAATATGAAAAAGGAACAGAGATAGACGAGAAAAAAGTACACTGCGATTTTATCATAATATTATACGTACACGTACACTGAAATCCTAAAAATAAAATGTTGATTCAGTATTATAAATAAACCGTGATCTATAAAATTAAAGTCAGCTTTTATATCAGCTATTTATTTATTTGTAATCACTTACCTTTCGGGAGGTGTATGCTTCTATAATCTCAACTGCAGGTTGGAAAAAGTTTATTCCGCTCGCTGTGCGATACAACTAATTAATAAGTAAACTGTTTCTAGTGGTTCACTCTTTATCACAATTTTCGTATCAGTTTAAATGAATAGTGTATTTGGATTTAAACGGTACACGTTAGTTCGATATGGTACGGAAAATACCACTAGTTTTGTCGATTAATATTTCTCTCTATTTTTTTTTCCACGATAGCCGGTCAGTTAATAATCAGAAAAAGGGCCACTTTGGAAACCCTGGGAAATACCATTTACACACTAAACAATTATTCTCTAACGAAGATTTCGAATGCTTCTGCATTATCATGTGTATGCATACATACATATACATATATACACAGGCTGTTCTGAAACTAATTCGAGACATTTGTTTTACGCTATAAAGCAAAAATGAACAAAAAAGTCCTGAGGGGAGAATCATTTGGACGAACAATTAATTAGTTATAATTTATTTAATTGTGTAAAAAAATTTTTTTTTTTTTTTTATAAATCAATATTTTGTAAAACAAAAGTAAAATAAATATTGAAAAGAAATAAAATATGTATTAAATTTAGTCGGTAAGTGTATGGTCAACTAAGTAAAAATTCAACTCAATTTGTCGTATTTTTTCAAATCTCGAGTTTCTTCAATTACCCGGTAAAAGTGTTGAAAGAAGGTATTTAGATGAAGTCTTCCCGGACAGATGGATAGGGTGCCTCGGACCGATTGAACGGCCAGCAAGGTCTCCCGATATAAATCCTCTGGAGTTTTTCTTGTAGGGTGTATTAAGAAAAAGGTGTTTCATACACCAACCAACACACAAGACGACTGCATACAGGGAATCGTCGCAGCGTTTGACGACATCCGACGGACATCAGAACTTCTGCACGGAACGTAAACAACGTTACACGAAGAGCCGAGTTGGAGGTACAGCAAAATGATCGTCAACATATTGAGCATTAGGCCATTGACAAATCATTATTGAGACTACATACGACTACATTTAATACGTATTTTACTTCTGTTCAATATTTATTTTCTTTTTACTTTACAAAATATTGATTTATAAAAAAAAATACTTCTTTTTTTTTTTAATTAAATAATTAAATAAATTATAACTAATTAATTGTTCGCCCGAATGATTTTCCCCTCAAGACTTTTTTGTTCATTTTGACGAGCTTTATAAAGTGAAACAAATTTCCTGAATTAGTTTCAGTACACGCTGTATATACATATATGTATATGGGTAATATTATTGCATATTGTATGTAAACTATAATTATTCCCTTTCGTTCAGCATCATAACCTTTCCGAGCATTTCATTTAATGCGATTTGTTCAACATTTTACTTTTGTAAATTTTCATTTCTAGTATTCGCGCTTTCGTTGTTTCCTATAGCAGCGTATATTTAATTGATTGTGTTGAATCTCATATCTGCATATCATATTCCCTAATGCGATATGTGAATATCGCGATCACTTTTATACAATTATTACGAACGATGTCTTTTCAAATAATTTATCTTTTTAAATTTTTATAATTACCATCTCAATAATGCCTGTTTAACTCAGACTACAGTGTATTATACAAATCTGAAATATTCCAACAAAGATTGAGACAATTTAAGGTTTTTTTTTTGTCATTTTTTACCGACATACTTGGTAATATACCTTTGCGAAATTAACCTTCGATCAACCGCGGCACTGAAATATCAAATTTTGCTTCCTAACCGAACCGGATTTATAACATTTGAGTATTATCGATTTCGCAATCAGCCAAATGCATCCAAATTTTCGGTTGCAGGTGTATTTCTCGTACTAATCGCGTAAGATTTATGCAATTTTCCCCCAGTGATGGGGTGACGTGTTTTTTCTTTATTTCGTTTATATCTTTCGGCTAACGTAATTTATTTTTTACAATCTCTATGTATAGAGAGGTACAATATGAAAATCAAGTGAAAATACCGTAATACAGCTGCGTGTTTTGCAATACGTAACGAAGGCGGCCAGACTTATATGGGCGAGTTTTTTCGTTGTTTTTAACTGTACATTACAAATTGCATCCGCACTGATATAATAGTTCGTAACTTTTGGGATGATGTAGGGTGCATGCGTTAGAGAAGTAAACACACGTTTAAACAAAAGTTAGAGATGAAATATAATTTATACCGTTTCTTAAAGTTCCTAACGAACCCTCGGCCGATACGTATTTAATAAATTTATTAACTTCAAAACTGCACGCAAGGGTAAATTTTGAACAGGATTTTTTATTCTTTGTTTACTTTTTGTGTTAAATACGATGGCTGTTCTCTAAATACCTTAGAGTTTTCGATACGTGTTCTTCAAATATTGCCGAAACACATTACCAACAAACAGTGCTCGACTTACTGAAAAAAGAAGAATTAGCAGGCCGAAGATTCGAGTCGAACGCAGATACTGTGAACTCAGTGTACAAGTTTACTAGGGGAATATAGCCCGAGATGAGTATGAAAGGACGATAATGGCGAATTTGGAAAGAAGGACACGTATCAATGTGTTCAGCACAATAGTTCATATTTCGGTGCAGTTCAAGGCCGATTTAGCGATATTGGGGATAATTTTTTAATGGAATAGAATTATCTGTTAAAAACCTACTGTAGTTTTATCGATTATAACACAGCTACAGCTAAGTAGAGAATTTCACACCGAGCACGTGACAACTCTATCGGTAGTCTGTCGTTTTGACTAATAGATAGCTGCGTTTCCAGCATGAAAGCGAACTTCCAGTATTTTTGCGGCAGCCATTGTAAATTGCGAGTCCCACAAGGCAAGATGCCCGTTTTCGAGAGTTGCCAGAACTTATTACGATAAATACTAAAAACTATCGGATATAATTTTAAAAAAAATAAAAATAAATAAACAAATCAACGCTATCAACCAGAGATGACCGTATGTATTAAGAACAAACTTTAGTGCAGACAAATTCATAGCTGTTTGTTAATGTTTATAAATATAAAATAATTAAATACCTCAATAATAAACGAGAATAAGTATAAATATATATTTTAATTAATTCATATCAAAATACCTCAATTTAGCTAATAATACAGAGTATACTCAAAACTAAAGTTGATGATGAGCTATGCCCGAAAAAACGTGTTTCTATTAATTAAGGCATTTTAATTTGAATATATTAAATTATACATTTTTACTTATTTTCGTTTGTTATCGGCGTATTTATTTATTTTATATTTATAAACTTTAATGTTCATTGATTTGTGTTATACATTATAATTCCTATTTCTGTATATATATATGTCTATATATATGTCTATATATATATATATATAGTATATATCCTCTGGATTTCGTTCAAGCAATTTAATTAAGCCACTCCATCATTAACGTTATCTATCTCAGTATTTTTTCCTTTCGGTCAAGTGTATTACGATTTCCTGTTCTTTCTAGTTATCTTTTCTCATCGAAGAAACTGGTTAATTTTTAATCTTATATTCAATCTGGTGACTTCATTATCTATTCGAAAAATAGAAATTGCAAAGCTGCTTCGAGTAAATAGCCCTCAAACCAGGTTGACAAATGAAAATCATTAAACCGCCGTATCTTTTTTTAAATCGCCGCATTAAAATCAGCGAATGAAATTTTCATAGCGGAACTTTCATTTTAAATAAATTAAAAATCTAAAAGACTAGTATTGACCGATGGAATAATTGGCGTGAAGCCGTCAGAAACGAATGAATCTAAAAGTAGCTGCCTTCGTTAATCGAAATCACTTTTTATATATTCGATACGCACAAATTATAATAAACGCGTCTTTATTATATCGTGCTGGGTATTTAAAAGTGTCAAGGTCAGTGGAAGTCCTCTCCATCAACAGTTTTGGAGTTCGGGAGCCCTTTAAAAAGCCTCAATTACAGAGAATGTAAAAAGAGAATTACGAAATCCCCTCTTAAATGGATTCTAATAAAAAAGCCTGGGTTTTACAAAAAAAAAAAAAGACATGCGCTGTAATGGTCTTAAGAAAGTTGCACCACTTTTATTCATTTATAAATTATTCATTCCTGAATATTTTATTTTACTTTCGTTCTTTTATAAATTGTCATTTTGTCGGATGGTTAAAAAGAGAAAGTAAAATCTGCACACACCATCTTTGTAAGCGTGTAAAAAACAACCGTGCTTACACCTATTTATATAAGTTTTTTTTTTTTTTATTAAATAGTTCCCGTTGATGATTTTTCATGGTAATTTCACCTGAAATTCAAAAAAAAAAAAAAGAAAACAACGCTTGCAAAGAGTTTAAAAAAATTGATAACGTTACAACTTAAATAACACATAATGATGCACGTTTCGTTTGTTTTTGGATATTGTTCTTTTTAAAAGTCTAGAGAGTAATTTTTCCTCGCAAGACGCAAAGAATAAACATTTCGTAAGCCATACTGCTGGATAGCGTTGTAACTCTAGCTTGTATTTGTACATTTCAGCTGTGATCGTGGCAATAGCTATACGCAAAATTATCGCACACGCACGATTACACTTGGAAGCGATGATATTGTAAATGTTTGATTTATCAATGTACACAAATTTTAAGTGCATCGGTCTATATAGTAGCCAGTGCGCATATCGTGGTTTTGTCATTGTCTTCCATATGATTCTATTAGCGATTATTTATTATTATTCGTAATAATTTCCTGCCGTCATCTCGGATCAAAAACTCAGGACACTTCCGCGACCGAAGTTAAGCACTCCAGCAATTAAGCTATCGCGATGACGTTATTCGCAGTAAAAAATAAACCTTTCTCGCAAGCGTGTAAAGAAATTCTGCGAAGAAGCCGAATTATTCGATGAAAATTATGCTAAATAACTTATAAATACTCGACATACGCGGCAAACTAATTGTGCACTGCCTGCGTGATAATAGCATCTGATTTTCTTTTCATCAGAACTTATCCAGTACAGGCTCCGTTCGTGGAACTGAAACTATTGTGCGTGGACCTTGACGGCGTAGGAGTCTTATTTTAGGAAACGAAACTGCACCGTGCTGTGTAATAATGTCGCTAGATGATTTAAAAGTGAAGAAAAACTTTCAATCCAGAAAACCTTTTTCTGCTGCAGTAGCCCTTCGGGAAGAATCAGATGTCCAAAAGAACATTTAGAGTCGACAATGAAGAGAGTACCGTTCATTTTCACTGGTCGAGAAAACGATTTGCGATCATTTTACGCGAATGGAGTGTGCGCAGGTGGCGGTACAAAGTGAAGATTTTCATATGCGGTGCGGCTCACCGGGTGATGGAGTGGAAACTTGCTATAAGCCTGAACAGTCCGGATGATTTTACAGGACAACTCCGCGTCTATTATAATCAGTTGGCTGGTTTAAGATACCGTTTAATAAATTTTACCGACGAAAATGAATTCAATTATGACTGTTACAAGGTCCCGAAAATAGTTCAACTTTTTTTCCTTTGCGCGCCTTAATTCTCCTTTACGATTTGTAACGCTGAATTTCCGAGAAAAACGTACTCGGAGATTTTTATATATTGCAAATTTCTCGCTAGTTTAGGCAACGATTTTTCGGCGTCTCGAATTTCGAAGAATTTATTTCGGGCTCGGGAATTTTTTTTTCAAAGTATCTTTTGCAATTCGACGATTTCATTCGATGGAATCTACCTGGTTGATCTACATAGTTTGAACTGTGTAGGTTTCATGGATTTTTGACATTTCCCAGTTACTTATGTCATCTGTTGTTCCGGTTAGTGAAATAGTTTGCGCGGTTGTGACAGCTGTCCCCGGTGAGTGGCTGGTATCTATGGTATAGTGTTCTCTATTCCCAGCGAATATAGCGCGTTATAAATATTACCCGATATTTCTCGTTGGTACCCTAAATATATATTGTGTTATTGTTTTGAAAGAAGGGGTGCCGGTATGAGTTAAAAATTTAATCGGACAAAAGAGGCAATGCGTGTAAAAAAGAACAATACTGAAAAGATATTGGCAAGGACGACTGCAGTTTTTTCACTGTCTACCTGGTTTTTATCGCTCTTCCGGTTTTTATTTCTTTTTGTTTTCCAAGTCGCTGTTTACAAAGCTATAATTAAAAATTTTAAAATCGGTATAAAAAAAAGTGAATTTTTCAACTGTCGTTGTATGAGGGCCGAATAACATACCGACAACAATAACCAAAACGTAACAATAAATAAAAGTTCAGTCAAGCATGATGTTTCACGCGCTGAGGATTCTGTATGTAAGTTAACGGTAACTATCGTTTACTTTTACTAAATTTAAAGCAAAGAAATCCGTTTTTTCGCGCCGCAAAGAGGAAGAAACACGTCATTTTTTTCCGATTTTTTGAACTTTTCGCCAACTCCCGAAGTTTCGTTAAGGAAATGAAATACGGTTTCGTTCTCGACAAATAGTGATCTTTCAATCGATATATCATATACCCGGAAAAAGAAAAAAAAATCGAAATTTTTGAATTTTTGGCACTCTGACGGCCTAATTTTAAAGTTGGAAACCTGTACGTTCCAAACTAGATAAATATACAAGGGTGCGTGTATGTTATTAACTTTGTTCAACGTTTTCTAGCTAGAATATTCGCGGCGGTACAGGGGCGAGGTACGTCACTTTTTGCGCTTTTTTGAATTTTGCGTCAACTTCGAAAGTTTCGTTAAGGAAATGAAATACAGATTCGTTCCCGACAATTAGCGATCTTTCCAACGATATATCCATGCTCGGAGAAAAACAATAGTTTTTTCAAAACTTTCAAGCTTTTGGTGCTGCAAGGGCCTGAATATAAAGTTGTAAGCTCGACTATATTTCTCTTATAAATCGGTACCTTATGCAGTGTTCGAGAAACGTTTTGTTTTCCCCGACTTTTTCACTCAGGCTATTACTTACGTGAACTCCATTTTTTTTTTTTTTTGCTGTTTTTGGTCCCAAAGGAGGAGGATCTATATAATTTTTTGATTCTATGAAAAGATTTCTGCATTTTATTTTATGTTTTCAATTTCACTTTTAAAAAGTTATCTGATGATAAGTTAAATGATTTTTGAGATTGTTTTGAATTCCATATTATATGTTCTTGACGGTTTTTTGGGTTCTTTGCCGTCCAGGGTAATCGGTTAACTTGAAGTTATACATAGATTGTCATAAATAGAAGTTTAATTGTAATTTATGTTTCAGATTTTGAAATTAATAAGTTAACCCGTTCCTGAGCTATAGGATATTTTAATTGAATATTTTTGTCGCTTCTAGAAACGAATCTTATTAGGATTCCGTGTACATTATATGTGACAGAATCCTAAAGATTAGGAATAAAATTAAATACGGAAAAAAACAAACTATTGTAGATTAAACCAAGTAACCGCCATCAGTTGTACAAAATTAACATAAAAAATACCATACAAGTTGTTTCCATACGAAAAATAATTAAACAATTACAAATATTTAATATTTAAGAATATAATATAACTGCCTAATTTGGAGATAGCACATAAATTATAAAAGCGCGGAAAACGATTTTGTTAATAAAAAAATACGTATCATAAAAAAAAACTAAAATATCGATGTATGAACTACATGCCGATCTCTTTTATGCTATGCGGTAATAGCCTTCCGGGAAAAACAAACAGAACTAAATTGAAACATATCAACTATTTTCAAAAAAAAAGTGCGTAACAACCAGTAATACGGAATATTTAAATGTAGGCGGGGGCGCATTAAAAAAAAATACATTAGGCTTTACTATTTAGCTAAAATGAAATGGTTAAACAAAAGAATAAAAACAGAAAAAAAATACTTATAAACTTATAATACTATACCACATGTGAAAGTATTGCATTTATAACACAAATATAAAACGCCGTCCTTCGTAATCAATATTTTCCACTGGCTTGGAAGTTTTCGCAGATAATTGTTATACCGAAAAAACCGTCTGAAGTCGTCTTATCATATAGACACACCTATCATTTCGTTGCTTCCTTGTCCTCTCAAAGATACTGGAAAAATTAATTTTAAAACACTGTTGTTTCTAATATTTTCTACCAATATAATTATTCCCAATTTTCAATTTGGTTATCGTAAGCACCACAACACTATAGAACAGGTATATTGAAAATAGCTTGGAAATCAAGAATATTTGTACGGCCGCGTTTCCGGATGCCCACCAGGCTTTCGATAGAGTATGGCATCAAGGATTATTGTATAAAATTAAACTTCTGCTTTCTCACTCCTATCTACTGTTTAAATCGTATATACAAGGAAGATATTTTCGAGAGTGAAAATAGCCGATGAATACTCTCAGATATTTTTCCGGTAAGGGCCGGGGTTTCGCAGGGGAGCGTTCTGGGTTTAATATTGTACTTAATCTACACGTCCGACACTTCCCTATGCTGGATAATACAGAAGTAGCTTTGTACGCGGACGACGCAGCCATCTTGGCCGTTGATAAGTGTAAAAATACAGCCACAGAAAAACTACAGGAGTCAGTTCGGCATGTGGAAACTAGGCTAAAACGATGGCGCATAGTAGTCAATGAAAGTAAGTCGACGCATATTCGCAAATCGAAAAATTGAACAACTGCCAATCAAAATAAATAACGCCGTAATACCAAATACCAATAATGTAAAATATTTAAGCATGCACTTGGACGCTAGGCTGACCTGCGGTATTCACATTCAGAAAAAAATCGAGCATTTGGGGTTTAAAATTAGAATCATCTCATGGCCATTAGCTAAGAGATCGGGCTTGTCGTTAGACAATAATAAAACGCTACTATATAAAATAGTAGCTCTAAAACCGATCTGGTTGTACAGGCTAAATTTACAAATATAAATTAATAAAGTATCTCTCATTGGTTCACCATCGAGTACAAATGCCTTATTAGTGTCTCCCCGAGCACACCGTCTGGTACATTCAATTTGTTGTAGCATCCTTATTTTAACTTTTCCGATTTTATCTGATCCTAATGTTTCTCTTTAAGCAATGCCCAACGTGAGATAAAAGTTAAAAATATATTTTCTTTAATTTTCATTGTATGTGTAAAGTTTATTGTACTAAAATAATTATTCCACAAAACTTTTAAACGTGTTTTTTTTCTTGAAATATTTTTTTTTTAGAAATTCGGATTATATTTCATATTTTTTAAAAATGAACATCAGACTGTTAAACTCACTGCATTATAAAATGGTTAATAAATAGCAGTAAAATAACGATAGCTGTTATTTTGTACTGCTATTTTAAAATAGCAATAACAACAATTGAAATAAATAGCATTTTACCATCTCGTAAGATGGACGTATATGGTGTAAGACAATTATGATTTACATAGGTATTTCTATCGAGTATATGTATGATTATGCAGTGTGTGGGATATACAACATATACCACATATAAGTGTATTACTGATAATTGTAACATGTCTCCCAACCCGTTTAAACATAGTAACAGATGCGTTATTTTAACTAAATAAAGAACGAAAGCATGCGTTGATTACTAGGATTCTGCCGAAAAACTACATGGCTTAGCTGGATGCTCAAACGTAATGCACACGGAAAAAAAGAAAAAGTATCATCGATTTAAGGGGGAAAAAAACCGAATTAATAACAATAAGAAATCCTATTCAAAAACCCCTAAAACTACAGATAATTATAATATTTTATTGGATTAACGTTTAAGTAAAAAAATTGAAATAACGAAGACACGAAATTAGAATATATTTTTAAAAAAATGAGAATGTGAAAAAAATGAGGACGTAAAAATAGAAATGTAATTAAAATTGAATTAACCACCGCGATATATTTCCGAGTAACATTCTCGCCGAAATATATCGCGCGGTGGCTAATTTAATAAATTATTGCATTTTAAGTTTATTATTATTTAGGTTCTACGCATCCAATAATTTGTTTTTTCTTTTTATTTTATTTAATTTATAAACGGAAATATGAAGACTAAATTTTACTTAGAACTTTTTCCAAAGTCACCGCATTTCGATTAGACAAGCGGGAAGAAGAAATTATTGTACAGAAATAGATTTTTCATTTAATATTAATTTAAAAAACGAAAAATTAAAAAAAAAAAAAAAAAAAAACATATCGCAGGACGTAAAAAAATGGTCGAAACTGCTGTTTTTAAAATAATTGAGATGACTATATTACAATAAGCTACAGATTATTAAATACGTCTTTTATCAAGCTCTCACGTTGATATTAGATACCGTAAATAAATTAGCACTGCCTAAAACAACTCGTAAATGTTTTTACTTTGTGCACACTACAAATTACCTAACATAGTAGCAATGGGCAAATTTGCTATTTCTTCGGATTACAAATCCGGAACTGAATCGTAGATTCCAGGACTGCATCTCGGATACGTAATCAGACTCGTATGGATCATTCGATGTTAACGTATAATACTCAAATTTGGAAATAGTTTACACTGGTTGTTGACTCAGTGTTATCCGGTATTAGGTTAAATTGTGTGTGGTAGAGAAGGAAATTGCAAAATAGCTAATGTAAAAGTATATAATCATAGAAAAAGCTGTGTCCACAGAAAAAATGGTAAATTTTCTTCCTAATTATCCTAATGTTTTTTCACTTTTCTAGCTAATCTATTTCTGCTCTCAGATATTCATGATGAAACATAGAAAAAGATAAACGATGTATTCTTCTCTGTTCGTGGTCTATATTTTAGCTTCTCTAGCGGAACCGTTTGAATTTGGATCTCTGTATAATATTCATCGATTTAGGATTTGCTAAGTCGAAGTTGTGGATGCGTGTGCAGAACTGTAGTCGAAGTTACATCACCAACTCCACTATGGGATGCAGATCCGCGCGGATACGTATCCTTTCGGATCCACTCATCAGTATAACATAGCGTGACTTGCTTTGGTCTTAAATTGGTCGGAACGTCTGACGACCACAAAACTGAAGGCAAGTGACGTCTTTAAAATGTGTTTTTAAGACGACTTTTCCGCTTATAAAGGCAACTTAAGAACGTCTTAAAAGGTAACTTGAAAACGTCCTAAAAGGCAACTTAAGAACGTCTTAAAAGGTAACTTGAAAACGTCCTAAAAGGCAACTTAAAAACGTCTTAAAAGGCAACTTAAAAACGTCTTAAAAAGCAACTTAAGACGTGTTATAGAGGCATTTTTACGCTAACTGGGTATAGCGCAGCGTTATTTTCACATTTATTAGCGAACTGGAGATCGTTTGTTATAATTTCTTCCATTCCAAAATAAGGACCATACCGCATAACCGGATCATATCCTAACCATCTAAAATCGTCCAACGCGCTGCTAGCTTAATTATACTTTACGTGTTTCTTAGGCCTTTTCCTATTAATTGCGTGACCTGAACTCTTTTTTCAGGTATTATTCCGAGTGATTTCTTTAACGCTACACTTTAGGTAAATGCTCGGAATTTTAATTTTGTTAATTAGCTATTTTTTTTTAAGCGATGTGATAATTTTTGATACTACCAATTGACGGGATTCGAATATTAACTCAAACAAACACCACTGCCCAAAATTCCAAAAACCTGCGCCAACGAACACACACAAACCAAAACCGCGAATCATTGAAGAATTCCCGATGTAAATGTTTTAGGTACGAGTATAATTGCCGCCTCCGTCTGCTATACATCAGAATTTAGCGGGTTTGAAATATTTCGCCGATAATATTTTTTTAAAAGTCCGTCTGTCCGCTTCTCCCTTTTTTAGTAGATAAAATTTTAAATCGATTATTACGATACTTCGGAAGAAACTTTTAACTACTTTTTTTTTTTTTTTTTTTTCGATCTTTGCAGTGACCGAACTTTTGCAAAAATGTTGAAGGCGCTAATTTAGAACTTCATTTAACATGCGTTGTATAGGAAACGATGTTCGGGAACGAGCAGCTAATTACCACTTTAGCGAGCGTATTGTTACGATGAATAAGCCTATTAGGAAAGGAGGCGTCATCGGTTCGAGCATTAAACACTATTCATCGGTGTTTTCATCGAATCACGAAGCATGACCGTGGATTTGCGTGTTTACTCTGATTGTTTATCACTGCCTCTTTCAATCCTTGCACATGTCTGAAACGCTTAATAGTGTAATAGTAGGCGCACGTGTGTGTTCGCATTTCCATTTTCGACACTTTTGGGCGCGTCTTTATTTCAAAAACAAATTTGATTCACTCGACGGATTCGTGTTCGCAAGTTCAAACTTGCAATGCGTGAGATTAAAAATAACTATTTTGATCAATTTTTCAACTGTTCTCTCCATTTTATCGTTTAATTAGGTAAATATATAAATTAAACTAATAATAAATATGTACAGCTGAAACAGCTACACCGAAAAATCGCTTTCCCACAAGAAAATGATAATTTTGGATTTGGTAGCGCGGTAATTTTATAAAATAAAAAGAAATTCAAAAAAGAGAAGATGTTGAAAAAAGGCACGAAATATGAGATGAGCGAAAATTTTCGTGGTTTAAACGCGACACAATCTGAACTTTTAACCGTTTCGAAAAAAAATCCCTGTCACGAAATTTTTAAATCCGACCATAAACAAACAGCGGTAAATTCCATTTAGACAGCCGTACACATTTTCGATATAATTTCCGCCTAATCGATTAATAAATTAGAATACGTTTTTGTTGATATTAAAACGATGTCGTGGCGTATCGCGATGATCATCCAGCTCTCGCAAACGTTACGTAATTTTTTAATAATTAAAATTTCTTAATTTTATTAGTCGTTTAAGCTTGAATTTTGTACCATTTTTGTTAAATAACACGAAGCTCATTTGAAAAAAGTAGTTGGAATAATTTTTATAATGGATTTGTTGAAAGTATTACGGAAATGAACGAATGTAGACACTTTTCTAAATGTACTTGTTCCATCAAATGTGAGATCATTAAGCTGTCGTAGCGCAACGATGTTGATCGTTCGCGTGGAATTCAAATTCTACTATTTTCGGAAAATGATCACCCCTTGGGCTGGGTTAATGCCTAGACCGAATAAGCATAAAATGAATATATAATATAAAAAAAATCAAAAAAATCAGCACAGTGCGTGGAACGATAAAATACAATTACGACTCGTTATTTAACGCGTCATGTTCAATATATGTTATTTGAATATATTTCGCGTAGCCCGTAGATAATGCAAACCGGTATACCTCGATATATGCATGCATTACAATTCAGAAAACAAAGTTTTTTTCAGAAAATTAGTGCTTCTATAATCGAAGTCACACTATGATTCGAAATTCCTTCCGACGAGGTTAATAACAATAAAACGGTCAATAAGTGGTTTGGCACATTTAAAACAGTCCCGATGGCACATAATCAAGCTAATGGAACGCTTCGACAAACACGAATACGAGAAGATTCGATAAATCTTTCCGAATTCTTTAAGAAAACTTTATTCAAAAAAAAATCTCATTGAATTACCGAAAAAATATTTTAAATCTATTGTTGTTGCAATTATTATTTTTCATGTGATGGTAAATTGCGTTTAAAATCTCAAAAGTGCTATCGAAAAAAACAGGAATGTTACTTACATTTTCAACGCGATATTCAAACTAAAGCACGTGCCGATACATTGGAAATTAGCTGAAATAATTAAGGTGCCTAAACCTGGTAAACCTGTAAATGATCTATCGTGATACAGACCAATTTCACTAATGCCTGTACTATCTAAAGTTTTCGAAAAAATTATTTATGAAAAGGTTACTGACGATTGCTTATGAAATACCGGATCGCCGATTTAGTTTTAGAACCAGACATTCCACCTTCGATCAAGTACACAGAATTATCAATAAAATTGAAAACGATTTTGAAAAAAAACGAATTTGTTCGTCAGTATTTTTAGATATTTCACAGGCCTTTTCGACACAAGAGATATGACACACAAAGGGCTGCTTTATAAAATTTAAAAAATTCAATTTCATCTTATTTAAATGAACGATTCTTCAAAGTAAAAGTCCAGAAAGAAGAATCAGAGTTATACCTCCCAGTACGCGCTGGCGTCCCTCAGGGGAGCATTCTGAAACCGATGCGTTACCTACTCTATATAGCAGACATGCCGGCTACGAACAACACACTAACCGCTACTTTAGCAGATGATATCGCGGTATTTAGATATTTCTGAAAACATTATCATTGGCAATTTTCAGAATTCACCCTAGAGAAACAAATATATAACTGGACAAAAAAAGTGGAAAATAAGTCGAAATGAAAACAACACACATAGAAAAATAATAATCGGAACTCCCGTTACAATAAACCGCAAACAAATACCAATATTACATGAGGTCAAATTGCGGTTGGATCAGAGACTTGCGTGGAAACAGCGCATCATCGCTCAGAAGAAAGAGATTAATCGTCTAATAACCTCCCCATGTATCTTATCGGAAGAGAAATTGAGCATTAACGAAGGATAATAAATTACTAATCCAGAAAGCAATTGTAAAACCCACTTGAAGCTATGGCGCTCGGTTATGGGTTTGTGCAAAAAGTACTCACATCAAAATAATACAAAAATGCCAAAACAAAATAGTACTTTGTCCAATAACGAATTAAGAAATGACAACCCGCATAAAGATCTAAATGTTCCTCTGCTGCGATGGCAGAAATCAAACGATATGCTCTTCGCCATGATTACACAAGCATCCAAATACGGAAGTATATCTTAGACAATTCATGTAACGTAAGAAGACTTAACCGAAATAAGCCCTATAACATTATTTAACCGCCCCGTTGTGTGTGTATACGTTCTTTCGAGGCTTCTGTCATCGGATGGATAGCCTCTTCATGCTTACGTGTCGAAATTGCTGCATTCTTCGTAAGGACTAATTGTAATTGCAAAAAAGAGAAAGAGAAAGAGAAAGAGAAAGAGAAAGAGACACTGATATGGTAATTTCAAGCAATGAAGATTAATCAACTTTCGCGTAAAGTTTTTTCGAAATTTAGTAATTTCTTCTCCTCAACCGGATTATCATTAAATCACGCAAGTACGAAAAAGAGAAGAAGAAAACTAGTCAAAATTACGGTATGCCCCCCCCCCAACTATTGGCCGAAAAGAATGAACAAGGAAAGAAAACGGCGATTCATTAATAAGAAAGACTTTTAATAAAGGGTATTGGCGCGGGCGCTCGCAGAGCTCATCTTTATTGATGGTTATAAAAGAATGTTTCAAATGCACTCGCTTTTCGGAAAATGTTTAGGTGACGCCAATATTTTTTAATCAAAAAAATCGTTTTATTCCAACTTTTTAAGTATTACTTTATTGTACTAGCCTTCGATGATAAGGAAGAAAACGGATAACATTTCAGGGACAAATTTAATATATTACACTTTTACTAGCAGCAATTTTAAAACTGTCATCGAAGCAAATTTTCATTCTCCATCGTCCGCGACCATTATTACAATTATTTCCGAACTGCGTCTATTTGGAATTCCGAATTCACCTTTTTCCCTAATTAATATCATAAAGACGAATATAAAGGTTTACTTATCTCGGAAATGGCCGACGTCGATGGTTTTTTAATAGTTTTTTATACGTATTTCTGAAAAAAGTAAACGATTATTTGTCTTTATAGTAAACATATTAATCAATTTTAACGCGTAAAAAATGTATTTATTTCTCTCCGGGACGTAAACCGATTCGAAAACACCGCAGTTGAAACGAACCAAATTTTCTGAAAGGCTACCCCTCCTCCGGGGCGGGGTTATCGTTCCGTGTTACATCGCTTTAGCAGTATGCTTATTCACAGTGCCTTCGTGGTAATCCCCTCTATTCGATTACCGGCATCGTAAGGGAACAGTAGTTTTCATGGTATTCCGGATTTAACGAAAATTGGCCTAGAAATGATCTCGTTATCATTATTCCAATTTCGGCGACTTCCTTGTTTTTGCCTTACACGCTAACGTTCATTTCCGAACCGCTTTCGAAGTCGCTCACGATAGACACATTTATAAAACGAAAGAGTCGGACGATAATAAAGTAAATGAGCTACCACTGAAAATTAACACAGCTGAATAATCAATTAACGTTACGAAACGAATGACCAGTGAACCGGAGGCTTGTGTTGTTAAGAGATGACACGCTACCGTTTAACGAGGTCGTCGATGATAACCGCTAACTTTGCTGCAGGTAGAAAAAGAAGAAGAAAAAATAAGAAAGAAAAAAAAAACGGTATCGAAGAAAAATCGATAAGTCCAGTCGAAATAGATCGACAGTTGATTGGAGTGGTTTCTGGAAGAGGTAAAACGGAGATGGAACGTTCGAAAGAAGAGCCGTGTGAATCTGACAAGGCACTTAACAACGAGCCTTCCATTTCTCTCTCCCGATGACCGAACTAACCATTTCAATTGATTCCATTTAACAGAAACTGCAAATCATCTCCCGTATTACCGCCGTCAACGTCATTATCATCACACTAGTAGTGTTATTATTACTAAAGGACGCCAGTAGGATAGGTTAAAAACAGATTCCGGAATCGTCTTCGATCTTTCTTCTGGTCTTGCTCGAAATGAACTGATAATTGTTCACCGATAAACTAGTACCGTACCAGACGTTTCTGAAACTGTCATTCGGGACACGAAAGGATTCTAGGTGGTCTTATTAGCGATTCTGCCTTACAAGAGGGTAGTGCGCACCGAACGGATCGCGGGAATGTCGACCAGAGACGGAAATAAACAATAATCTCGGACAACCTTTTAAAGTTCTCGCTGTTATTGTACATTATGTCACTTGGTGGCTTTTCACACTTGGCCATTATCATTTTTTGCAACTTCACTACGGATGCCAACTACGAAAATAGTCTACCGGTACACCCCGGGACTTGTAACAGTGGACTCGTCTTCGCCATGCTAAACCTCATGCCTCGTGAAAATTATTAATATATTTTAAGGTAAACAACGGCACCATGACCGAATGAACGAGAACACACGCACACCTTTTAAACCTTTTCTGCATGAACATCATCGGCAAACCGACTTCTGACAGCGCGAAATAATATAAGCTGCGGTAAAGATTAATTTTTACTACAAAGCCGATAGATAAATTCGCCAATCAGAACCAAATACAAAAAACTGGCGGGAAGGGAGGCTTGCATTGTATAGCGGATTTAAATTCGTCGGTTTCGAAAGAAAGCAAAAGAGCAGCGCTTTAAGGAATGTTATGATTAAAAGTGTACAAAGAAGCCTTGATCGATTTTAATGAATAATTTAATCTGTTCCATTTTGAACTACTGGGTAAATAATGTACTGAATAAATCAGCATAAGATTTTGTCTAGAAATTCGAAAACACCGTACCACTTGGCAATCTAATGTTAGAATTTCCCACGTGAAATAGGATAACGATTAGAAAAAGCTGTTAACTTGGGTCGAAACGTCTCGAAATTAACACTTTAATATTACTGAGATATTGATTTTTGTTCGAAACTAATCTTTAATAAAATTCGTAATATTTGTTTGTTTTTTTTTTTAAATTTTAAAATGCAAGAAAATACGTTCACGCATTATGATAAAAATGAACTCAGAAATAATGATTCGTTCGTTATAACGAAAATACGTTTTAATGAGTGTTACATAATTTTACTTTTAGCAAAATGTAATACTTAAATAGCAGTGCGAAAAAAAAAAAAAACAAATCAACGCAAAAGCCGAAAATAATTTATTTTTTCGATTACAATAAAAATCCAATAAAACATTTCGTATTGAAATTGTGATCTTTTCCCGATAAATATTTATTAATTATTTTAAATAAATGGAATATTCCCATATAAGGTAAAGACGCGCGCGCATTTAATACCGTACATTTTATTGTAATCGTTAAAAATTATTTTCGAATTTGCACTTGTTTTTTTTTTGTTTTTTTTTACATAGATAGCCAAGTATTATATTTTGGTAAAAGTAAAATTATACACAAATTTATTTTTGATATAACCGAAAGATTATTTTTTATTTTTGAGTTCATTTTTACTAAACAATAATGTACCTATTTTTTCGATTGTTTCAAGCGCATTTCAAATAAAATTACCATAAAATTTTATTTTATTCTCTATTTTTTAATGACGATCGACACGAATACGCCCAATTTTTGGGGCATAGTAAACTAAATTTATTCGCCAAATTTCGTTAAATTTTCCAATATAAAACACCATGATGTTACGGATTATAAACGGTATATACAATTTTACATTTTTAAAATGATGTTTAATTAACTTTCCAAAATATAAATCAGCTGTAAACTAAGTGATTACTTATAATTTGTTATTAGGACAAACTATGTTATTTCGTACACCGTCAAGTTTTTGAACATTTGACAATTGCTAGAATTTTATAGTGTCCATCAGAGTTTGATTGCCAGAACGCTTCACTTCCACTACAGAAGCAGTCGATAACGACAATAGAAGTTATCAGAAGTGACTAGAAATTACATTAGAAATAAGTAAAGTATAGGCGAAGATTAGGTTTAGAAAATTTGACATGTTAAACGCGCGCAGCTTTATGTAACACATGACGGATCACACATTCGTACTGCGTTGAAGGCATCTGAAATCAGTCGGTTGTCTGTACTTCTATCGCGCGGCGTGCGTATATGTGTTACATTCACAGGTTTTTTATTATGCAGGGCTAAAAATTTTTATTAGGTTGTTTGAAGTATTCATTCGCATAATATTGCATCGTCAACACCCCTGTGCTAAACTTCAAAGCTGTACTTCGATTGGAAGTGTTCAAAAAATCATCGACCTCAAGATTTGAAAAAATATGACATAAACCGAGAGAGAGAGAGAGAGAGAGAGACAGAACAGTTGAGTTAAATAAAAGTATTTAAAAATTGAAATTAAAGTGCATTACCTTTATATGTCATGGAATTAATAGATAAAAATTGGTAGAAATTAATCATCATATCTACCTGGACAATATCGATGTATATGAATATTTCAGACGGCATATTAAATACAGCCAGCTTTTCAAGTATGCACTCTTGCGCACTCAGCCGCTAATACAGAACTGCCATAGGGGGATGTATAACAGAATGCAGAAATGAACGTTCGAATGAAACAGATAAAAAGAAGAGAGATATTTGCACACCGATAACGAATATCAAGAAGGAAGAAATAAAATACGCATATTTGTTTTTGTAAAACTGAGGACATCAAAAATCGTTTTGCACGAAATTTTCAGAAAAGATGGGAAAGGTCGATGTGAAATTATAATACGGCGTGAAATGGCAATTTTGATTTTCGAAATAGATTAACAAGCCTGTACGTTGTCTGTTTCGAAATTTCAACGCAGCCGAATCCTTCAGCAGAATAGAAATCGTACGATAGTTTAGAAGTTTAGAGATTCTTTAATTTGAAAGCTTCTGGAAATTCTTTTTTGCCGTACTCCTTAAACTGAGTTAGCCCCTAAGGGGTTCCGCAGAAACTTCGTGAACTCTACATAAAAAATCTCAAAAACCTGAATTTCGAATAAAGCCCAAATTTCACATTCGCATCATCGGTGGGAAATAGCGAATACATGCATAATTGGGGGATATCATTTGGTAGTTTTAATGCTAACTTGCAGAAAGAATCCAAGAGATAAAAACACTACTCATTTTTTTTTTTTTTTTATAACCCAACAGGACTCTCCGAAGTTAGGTCTTCAGAGAAAATGCATGAAAATTTTCAGAAGAAATTCTTGAGCAAATCTGATTATTAACGTGCAAAAGATTAAGTTCAGATTTCACGATCATCATTTTAATTAAAATTTACGCTTGCGCGGTGTTCGTGATTGCAATATTTTTGTGTGATGTGATTGCCTGCTACAATGTAGCTAATTTATGTTACGATTATTGCTGTAATGTTTTCATTGGCTAAGTCTGTCATTTTTCTACCTGCATGAATAAGATCGATCCATACTCAGCATTTAAATATTTTTTATAATGACCCGTATCGCAGTTTTTTAAAATTTACCATAAGTACTGATAGACAACCCCCAAAGAATAATGTGGTATATATTTGTTCGCTTAAAAAAAAAAGATCAGAGTACATTTTTTTTTGTTTGTTTGTTAAATTCATCCACAAATATCTTTTAAAGTTAAATATTTTGTACCGCTAAGTGATGTCATAAATTTTTACCTGTTTACCAAAATTTCAGTCGCAATAGACGATGATTTTTCACTATAAGCAATGATAACCGTTAGAAGTTAATAGATACAGTTTTATGAAATTCCGCCGATGCTGGTAGTATTCGTTTTCATAACGCTGTGTCGCTATAACCGATTTTCACGCTAAATAGTTAATTCAGGCTGCAACACTTGGTTAGGGCGTTATAATTAGAAAAAATCGTATTTTACGTACTTTTTCTTCTTTCTAAATTTACGCTACAGTACATAACGCGAACAATCAGCAGATACTGAAACCGATAAAAAATAAATATACATTGAGCTTTTCCGAATGCGACCGCTGCTAGAACGAAAGATGACATTTTGCTCGTCAACTTCGATCGGGAAAAAAACAGAAAAGAAACAGTTAAACAAGTTATTGTAATTACAAATGATAAAAAATTACGGAGCTTTATACCGAAGTGGAATAAAAAAGCCGACGGTTAAACAAGCAGCCTTGATATTAAAAAATTGTAACCAGGACGCCTTTAATTAAATCGTCTATCCGAAGCTCTATTAATAAACTGTTCTTTTCACCGCGTAATTTAGAAAAGTTCGAATATTTCCCGAATGCGACGAAATTTAAAAAAATACATATCAGCGCTAGACGATGGAAAACCAAATTACGAAATTACCTTTTTTGTTCCACGTTAATTACAAAACCAGAGTCTAGTAAAGCCACGACGCCATTTTTGAAAGCGAAATAAACGTTGCTACTACATACTATCCGTATTTGAGTGGATCCTCTTTTCATTTTACCACCAGGTAACGAATGTTCGTCATTCGGATTCTCGAAACTTTGAAAAGTCCCACGGAAGCGTACCCATCATGAAGACTAGATCCGTACTGAAGATGCGTTCTAAATATTGTTGTAAAATCGCTCCTTTTGCAGGCTGTTGACGGTCTATTATTTTCTTCAAAACTCTGGACCTTTAACGGATCGAATGAAATTCTTTCAACTGTTTTCATCAGTAAAAATTTGCTGGACACTGATAAATTATCCGTTTTGGGCGCGACATGTTCTTTAATTCCTTTTATAGCGACTGTCCATCCGTTTTTTATTCAAGTAAACTATGCGCAGTTTGTTATCGATAACCTTTTTGGGCAAACCGTTAATCCAGTTCGAAAAAAGTCAAATTTCGCAGTGTAATCGTTCCCACGAGCACACAATTCCGCATGAATATTTTACAATTTTGTCCGTATGTACTATATTTTAATATGTGTACAATATTGTGTATTCATCATGACGTCGTTCTAGCGGTAAAATTTAAAAAAATCTTATGTAGTCCCGGAAAGTCTGCCCATGATTACGAAGTTGGTGTACGCCCGTTCCACTTTTGCCAGGCATTTTCCCTTTAACAAAAATCGCATCCGTACTCTCTACGTGCGAATATGGTGTCCAGAATAAATAGGTACATACTAGGGACAACAATTCTTTCAGTCCCACCCCAGCTTCATGCAGGATGAAGGAATTTGTTCTTTTAACAATTCACTGCAACATCGGTTCTTCGTTTTGGTCCTCAGCGACGTATGGGAAGATTAAGAAAATCTACGAGTTGACTAAACGAGTTTGTCTTATTGATTTCCACGCCTACCCAGATTCTTTTTTTAAGCGGCCTGCGACACTTTCCGCTAACTGGGCTCTACACCGAATTTCTACTGCGCAACCTAATCAGAAATTATCGACCATTTTAATTCCCTCGAATTCCCCGGTATTTCGGAATAGATATCAATACACAGATTCCGCGATTATACCATTAAGATGATGCAAGAAACAATCTGTAGTCGTCAGAGGGTGCCATCGGCGTGAGATTCGATAATCAGCCTTCCTCCCAAGCTTCTTCATTCAATTCCAACTTTCTGTGTACAATATGCTCGTCGCGTAGATTAAAAAGCAAGCATGATAATAAAATGTATCACAGTCAAACACCTCAGTCCAGCTGGAAACTATGCGAGCATGATGATTTGTTTATGCGATCGTTAGCAAAGTTTACGTAGCTATTTTATAATCCATCCCTTATATATATATATAATACATATACATACATACATATATATATATATATATATAACTCGGTCATTTTGGCCTCGCAAGGGGCTGTGCCCGTTGACCCCTCTTGCTTTCATTTCTGTCTCTTTCTCTTCTATACTTTGTATAAAATTATCAAAATTTACAACGTAATTCTTACTGGCGTCAACACAAAAAATATAGCATAATCACAAAAATCCTATCCTAACATTTAACTTTCATTATATAAAATTAAGATATTGTTTCGTTACATTTTTCGTTACATAAAATTGGGACATATTTTAAATAACAATAACAAAAATCCTATAAAATATAACAAACGCTACACAAAATTGGGATATTCTGCGTTACATAAAATTGGGACATTTCTTTTGGACACTTTTTTGGAACATTTTTTCGAATGGGGGGTAGCCTAAAAATTACGTTGTAATTAATATATATATATATATATATATGTGTGTGCGTGTGTGTGTGTGTGTGTGTGTATGTATGTATATGTATGTATGTATATATATATATGTGTATGTGCGTGCGCGTACAATCTCATTTATATTAAGTCAATAGACTCTCAATAGACAGTACAGTATGTTATAGGTTTCGAACGTTCCACTTGGTTTAATCAATGCGTTTTCGTTAAATCATCCAACAAAGGAAGCGCTGGACAGTTTGACTGAACATGGTACACGTAAATATTATAATATTCACATTGTATAAATATATTATTATATCATTTTTACGCACCGATGTAATGTAGAAAATCAACCAATTTAGAGCTCGGGACAATGTTTATTAATAATAACTTATATTCGTATTAACATTTTTAAGTTATAACGGTTAATACGATAATGTATTTCTGTAAGTTAGTTGCATTTAATATTTATTTAATACATAAAAACTAATGGCATTCGAATAACAATTTAAAATTAAGTAGCATAAAATAAAATAAAAGACGTTAGCCGATAATCATAGTAGTCGATAATCATAGAAGTCGATAATCATAAAAGTTGATAATCGGATAATAAAAATCGATATTCAAAATAAAATAATGAATAAAATAACGAATAATATAATTATGATTATAATTTAATTTTTAATAACGGGTTGTTTGCTGTCGGTAAAATATTTTATATTACTTTTTCATTTTAAATTGTTATATTTAGGACTGAACCACGCAGACAGACAGACATATTACGGATACCGTTAGTATATGTAGCTTCAAAAAACATGTTAGTCATTATGTTTTTTATACATTAAATAAATACACTTCTGATTTGTAATGTTAATTATTATTTGTTGGTATTCATTTTTTTATAACATTTAAGTGCGTTCCGGCTACTCGTAAGGGTATCCACATGCATTATTCAACTGAGGAAAAATTATCTGGTTAAGGGATGTTTCCGGTATTTAATATTATTTTCCTTAATACGTCTCTTTTCGAAATTTAAAGGTTCCGATATCAGGCTGAGTGATAGTGCGATCATAGGAAAACGGGCATTACCGTGTTTATTAGTGTAAAAAAGGAACAGTCGGTATCAAGTGGAACTAGCTAGGCTCTTTATAGGCCAGACAGAAGGTAGTTTAGGCGGAACGGCGTCCAAATTTGAAATGTAAATATTTCATCGGTATAATAAGAATATTTTATTCGGGCAGATTTTCGGAGAAGAGAACTATGAAGTTTTTGGCAGAAAATACAGGCAATAGCCGCCTGCCGAAACCAGTATTGATCGATCGAGCACATTAATCTCTCATTCTGTACAGGTCAGACAATCAAATTACTTGTTTTATACGTTCATTGTTTTTTCTCCTTTATTTTGTCCTTTATTTTTATCTGGGCCCGTTTTTTCTCTATCCTTTTCGTCCGATCGAAGCATTATGAATTATTCAATTACGCTATTTGACTGCGCGCACAGACAGGCATTTCTGAAACTGAGAACCATTGTGCAAGTCGGAATGTGGACTGTCCTTTTTTCTTTTAATTTCTTTGCATTTAATACGCACCAAACGTCATCATTAAACAAAGTTTGACATTTCCTTTATCGTTACTCAGAATAAACTTCCAGTTCACCTTTCCTATCCGCTATTCTTAATTCGGTTAACCTGTGAATTTTTCAGACGACTGCTTTCTCGCTTTATTTCTGTTACTATTATTATTATTGCTGTTGTTGTTGTGCTTGTTTTTTTCTCTCGTAGAATAAAGAGACAAAGAAGAAATTGAAATGAGTACAGTTCCCCGACACGGGAAAGAAGCTTCAGTGCAACAGATCACCACTATTAGAAATGCCCGATAAATTTAACGACCGGAACCGCGTGATATATAAACAATCACGGCTGACCTTAATTTGAACTTATGCACTCAATAATGCGGATTAGGGGAAATCTAAATCGAACAGCAGTTTATTAAATTAATAACGGAATATGCCAAATTTTTTTTTCTTTTACATTTTTTGTCTCGCCCAATTTAGACATTAACCTGACAGGCAATAATTTTCGTATTTTTAATGTTAAGCGCACGCAGCAGTAGGTCTCGTTTGCTTAATATGGCGTATGCTGGACGGTAGTACAGACAATACCAAAATTGGATTCCTTACGCAGAAATATATAATTCACATCTTTATGACATGTATTGGAGAATCTCCCACTTCGAGTCCATTTTTCCTCTCACGGCGCAGTCAACAAGGAATTTCTTCATTTGTTGAATTCCTCTTTTCCTGCTCATGTATTGATCTTTACCGATGGTTCCAGGAGCGAGGGTGGCGTGGGTGGTGTGTTTACTGCTCCGTCGCTTCGGCATTCTGAGTCCTTTGGGCTTCCTTCCTTCTGTTCTATCTTTTCTGACGAGCCGATCGCCATTCTTTAGGCTATCTCTTATATTTCCTCTTTAAGCGAGCTCGCTCTGCTGCCCGCCTCGATTCATTACTCAACTATTTCCCTTCTTCAGATGCATTCTTTCCTTATCCACCTCCAATCACGCCAGATTTTTGCAGGACACTTATCCCTTCCTATTTTCTAATCGTCATTCGCATTACCGCCTTCTTATTCAGCTTATTTCTCGTTCCCTGTCTTGGTTCCATTCTATCATTCTCTACTCCTCTCTTCCCGATTTCGATTTGCTTTGTCACTGTCTCCTTACTGTTCTTTTCGCGATAGCGATCCTCTTCGTTTATGTGATGCTGACCACACTTTCTCGGAGTGTCCTACTTTTTTTAATTTCTCGCTTTCTTTTATACGGCCAGCTCTTGCCATTAGATCTCCCTGCTCCCTATAACGCCTCCTTTATTTTCTCCTTTCCTTCATCTTCACTGCTGTCCTTTGTCGCGTTCATTTCTGACCGCTTAGCTGTTTAGTTTTATAGCTTATCTTTTCATGTTATTGGGTCAATGCCGCTGGCGCACCCATAGAAAAAAAAAACAAAAAAAAAAACAAAAAAAAACAAAAAAAAAACACAATTTCCCTGCATGATCTTCTTACTCGATCCGAAATTTCTTTATCTTTTCGGTCTCAACGGAACCGTCAACCGATCTGCTAAGAAGGCTTTCTCGTTTCCATCCATATTCACTTTTCTACTGACAAACATTTCTGAAATTTTGTATAAATAAACCTCGGAACCGAGGATGGAACCTTCAAACAACAAAACCAGCTTTTATGTATAAAATTGAATCCTTTATCTCAGATTTTCCTTTTCTTTTAAGGCAACAAAAAAAGGTATACTCACCAGACTTGGAATTTCCCGCACACATACCTTACCTGTTCCTATTTCTTACAACGTTTTCACCCCGCTCTCTGCTCCTTTGGAGAAAAACAAAATTTACGATCACCCGCTTACTAACACTTCCTCACTCTCTTATCCTGCTTAGAATGCAGGGCTGTTTTTTTGCTATCCTTACCAGAGCTGTTTTACCCATTCTTCCTGTCATTATATGTTTAGTTTAACGTTTACTTCTGTTTTGTTTTTTTTAATGTCATACACTAAAAGAGTGTAATGAGGATTTGGTGCTAATAGTTAGATGCACTTTTTCCGGCTTGAAATATAAGTGTAAAATACGTCGGAATTCTATACATTTGTCAAAAGACTAGGGGGAAATTCAAAGAAGAATAGGAAAGACATAGCAGCGGTCGAATTCGAAAAAATTACTTATAACTATTGTCCTTTATCGTTGACGAAAGGGGCGATGAAAAAAAATATATATCGAACGTGTTTTTATTCTTGATCGCTTGTATATTTATTTCTTTTAAGAATGTAACGATTAAAAATACAGGGATATATTTTTCAGATGTCAAATCGTACATATTACCACTCCACACCTATGATTTGTTAATTTTTTAATTTGAATTTAGTGTCAATTAATCATTAGTGTTTTTTAAAAGCAATCGTAATGTCGCCATATTAGCGTGAAATATATTATCTTCTTTTATCGAATAAAATTACTTTTTAGTTTTTGGTACATTATTTTCTTCAACATTTCCGACGCTTAAACTATTTTTGTAAATTTTTAATCCAATCAACTCTTCTTGCTTTCCTTCAATATTTCCCGGTATAAAAATGATAGCAGTGGCTCGCTGTTTCTATGTAGTTTGCACCTTTTTTTATACATTTTACCATAATTATCAATTGTAGTATGTCTTCGACAATAAAATACAAATCTGAAATGACCGCAAATACAGTAAATTACCGTCAGAGATAAAATTCAACGAAGCCGGTTTCGGATACATGCTCGTTTTCTAACTAAATTGTACACATATGTGTTCCTTATGAATAATTAATTTCGAAATGAATCGGATAGTATGAAAATAAATTAAAGAACAACATAAAATTAGTGCTGGTTAAGAAGAGTGCGATTTTTACGCGACCCCGCTATTTTACAAAGTTTTCGGTTGACAGATTAAACTCTAGAATTGCTAAGCCTCAGAAGGTACAATATCCATACGATAAGTAGACTTAATGAGTTATTATTACTACGTGTTTCATAAGAGTCTCTCTGCTTCTTGCTTTATTGTCCAACGCGATAGAAGTTTTGCAAATTTTATTATCTTCAATTTAGTATTCTGCGTAGAATTCACTATAATTACTATATGATCCGTCAAAAATATACATATTTTAAGGACCAAGATTTTCGGTAAGTAAGGGCGATTCTACGTTTCACCTCTTTGTCCGACCTATTAATAAGTTGACCTAGATGAAAAACTATCCACTTTTAAACCTTCTGGTGTCTAAATTTCCTATAATACTACATATTTTTTTTTTTGCTAAATTACTTAAACTTTTTCTTCTCTACATCACTATCTCGTTTAGCATAGTTCGTAGTTTTATTTCCTACTATTACGACCACATCGTCCGCGAATCTAAGATTATAAAGAAATTTAATATCGATATTTCCGTTATCCCAAACTAATTTCCCCCAAATGCTTTCTCTAGCGATGCATTAAATAGTATTCAACAGAACTCTGGTGGTCCCCTGTTTTATTGCATCTCTTTTTACTTTAAACTATTTTTCTTACCTTGTCAGGGAATATTAACGCTCTTAACTTAGCATACTTCATTAACGTCTTATAATTGTTGGGCATACGTAATTCGGATAAATTTACGATTAAAAAGTCAAAAGCCTTCGTAAAATCAATAAATGCACCGGACTCGAATAAATCTGGTATTTGTTACGCTATATTAAATTAACTGATTAATGGTCGGTAGTTGAATACCTGTCTCAAAAACTATCTTGTTTGTGAAGTAAATACCCTTTTTGATAGAATAAGATTATTTACAATAAGATGATCAAAATCCAATCAGTATTTGGGCATCTTTTTTGAGCTTTTAATAGATGTAGACATACTTTCACACACGAGTTGAGATAGGAATAGTGTCCAATCGGAAATTTATGAAAAATATTATCAAGTGAACTGAATTATAAAATATGGCAGCCATGTACATTGTACTATGACGTTTTATAATGAAATTCAGGAATTTGCTCTTTTTTGGACATCACCCCTATGCTTATATTTTTTGTATTCCTGATGCTGTTCTGGATCGGTTTTTTTGTGGCCAACAGTATTTTTTTTGTATCTTTTTTGAATCGGTATAAAATTAACAAATTCTGACAATAGTTCAATCGTACTCCTTTCAGTGCATTTTCCTTATTACTTCGTAATTATATAATTTTTCATTAACCTCGCCGTATTGTATGGTTAATTAAAATTCCCCGAGTCCGAGTAAAAAGAGCCGCTGAAAGTGTTCATACATATAGCAACAATTGAAGGTTTTAACGAATACACATATTTATTAATTAATGAACTGGTGCGCATACGTTGACAGATTCGAAAGAAAATTACAGTTTTCATTGAGATTTCACTAAAAGACAGCGTGTCTATTCGATACTTTTTTCGTTATTTTGCCAGCTACTAATGCACAATTAATAACCTACACGTGTTGTCTATATGTTGAGCGTAAAAGTAAATTTCAGGCAAAAAAAAAAGTTTCCTGTAATAGCTCTAAATGTTCATACACAATGAATAAAGTAATACAAAAACCTTCTTTCTTACTTTTAAGGGGGGAAAGGAAAGAATTAAATGTTTTTTTCCTTTTTCTTTTATAAAATTATTTTTCTAAGAAGGAACAAATGAAAAGGCAATGTTAATTTTTATTAATAGAGTTGAAGTACTATAGTAGAGTACGAGAATAGATTATTTTTTATTTGCATTTATTTTTTATTTCAGATAATCCCCTAATTTCGATCAATTTTGTTTGTCAAATCGTTTTTTTTTTGTTTTTTTTTTAATCTTCATTTCCCCACAAAATGTGCACCCCTAACTTCTAGTCGACTAATTCTCGCTAAAATTAAATTATTTGTTTACTTAAAAATAGAACTAAATTTTAAAAACCTACCCGAAGGAAATGAAAGAAAATAAAAACAGACCGGCTGAAGAGGAACTGATGAAAAATTCCGAACGATCAGCGGGAGTACCGATATAAATAATGCTTATACTTACAACTCTATTCATTTATCGCTAGTAATAATTGAAATGTTGAAGACGCCAAGTGTACTTTTAGGAAAGAAATAAAATTCAACTAATCGAACAAAAAAAAAGTATTATCTACAAATCAAATGCAGCAAGAAAATACATTTGCAAACAATTTGAGGCGAAGTTTTTAATTCGCGACCAAAGAATTAACTCCTACGCTGAACAGCGAAACGCATTGTAGGTTACTAATTGTAAATTTAGAAAAGACTTATATATATATATCAAATCAGTATGTTCCAGTGAAATCTTAATGAAAACTATAATTTTCCTTCAAATGCATTTTATCTGTCAACGTATGTGCCATCGTATTAATTAATAAATACGTATTCCTTAAAACTTTCAATTGATTACGTGTATAAATATTTCCACCATCGGTTTTTATCCGGAATCGAAACTTTAATTTCCATATACAGCAGAGTCTCGCTAATCTGGACTTGCCGGGGGGACCTGGACCTGAGCGGATCACCGAAAATCCGGGTTAAACGGAATCAACTTTAAAATGTGTCAGAAATAAGTTTTATAGGTAAAAGACTTAATGATTAAAAATCAACGTTTCTTCATTTTAAAGTATGTATGTACTTAAGAAAGTTATTTACATGTAAAACAATATATGTATGCACTATGTGTATTATACATATGCACGTAATTTACATCTGCCATGCGTCCCAGACGCCTGAGATATTTTTA
The DNA here is from genome assembly GCA_039619475.1 of Icerya purchasi. Lineage (NCBI taxonomy): Eukaryota > Metazoa > Arthropoda > Insecta > Hemiptera > Monophlebidae > Icerya > Icerya purchasi. The sequence goes on from CM077116.1 coordinate 65,972,564, forward strand.
AAATTTTTTTTATTGTTTTCGATTCGTCCGGATTAACCGAATATCCCCAGCAATTTCGTGGATACGTGTATATTTGTGTGTTTAACAGCTTTTGTCAACTATCGCGCTGTGTTTGGTTATGCGCAGTGGTGTTTTATTCGGCTGTTCTATTCCCGTTGCCGCACGTTTTAACTTTTTTTTTTTTTTTTTGGCTTGGGATTTTGTAACTTCTAAAATATCTCACTTGCCCTGGGCCATTGTCAATAGTTGACGGCTCCGGGAAAAAAAAAACAAAAAAAAAAACAATTTTTGTAGTTTTAGTTGTCTTGTTGAGAATTTTTTAATACCCATGAAAAATAAAAACGGTGCGGAAAAAAGAAATAATAATAACTGGAACAAAATTAATTAACACCGAATGCAAAAAAGTAGTAAAAAAGCGCCTTAGAGAAAAAGAATAAATAAAAAGGGATGAAGTGCCGGCAGTTAGCCCAGTAAAAAAGCCTATTCATGTTCGGTAGTTTTTTTTTTTTTTTGTCCGACCAGCAAGAAACATTAACCCAACGACGACTAATCAGTAGTCCAATGTTCTGTTAACAAAAATGATAACATTTTTAAATCCCTCTGATGTAGCAATGAATGTATTATTTACAAAAACAATCCCAAGAGGTAAGAAACAGTTTTCTGATACTACACTAGGTTTACAGACAAATGACAGGGACATTTATTTTTGTTTTATTTATTTTTTATTCATTGCAAGAAATTCAAAAGTGGATAGCCGATTGACCGGATTATGAACAACGCAGGGGTAAATAAACTGCATGTCTTATTTAACCGTTCAGAATTTGGTAAAATGAACAAATCGACACATATATAGGAAAGAGTTTTATTCATAAGCCCACCACCACGTCGTTGATAAGACTATTCGAAAAATATTTCATTCGCGATACACAAACCTGCGGATTGCTAATAATTTTTTTTCTTTCACCGAAATGTTAAAAACTGTTTTACAACAGAAGTATAGACAGTTCAGTCAATTCCAACGAAAGGATACGATATGTTCCATGACAGTTTTTCACTCTCGCTTCTTCGTTTACCGCTATGAACTCACCTATTACAAAACGTGATGCTCTTTTTGATCAATTCTAGTGAACCCGAAGTAAAGCCTGAAATAGGACAAGGAGAGCCGGACAAAAAAAGAAATAAATAAATCTGCATTACTTTTCTTATGAAATATTAAAATAAAAACTGCTTTCCCGATGGAAACAAATTCATAACGGACAAGAGGATAATTAGGTTTAACAAGTCGAAAAGGTGCTTATTTTCAGGTAAGCGCTATTTCGATATACATACATCAAGAAAAAAAAAGAAAATAGAAACGCAATGACGCTTACCTCCGATAAAAAATTTTAAAAGAAATATTTAATCATTTGCTGGACTACCTCCATTTTTATTCAAAATGTAGGTATACTCGTATACCTTTTTTTGTACATAGAAAACAATCAAAAGGGAAAAACGTTAAAAACGTCAAAACGTCCTACGTAAGACGTTGTCTTCTGAATCAGTTAAAGAGTAAACGACATTAATGCGAAAATAGAATTTGCACAGTTTTATTTCAAATATAAATTTTTTTTAATACTACTAATTCTAAATACATTTTAAAATACACGATTTTTCAAAAGTAAATAAGCATAAGCATAAGGATTTTTATTTACAATACAATACAATACAGAAAACAACCACAAATACGTAGCGTTCATGGTGGTTTTACAAAAAAGCATAACTGTGTATACACTGACTTTATCTCGTAACAAATCGGGATGAAAATATTTTTTCATGATATGGAAAAAAAAAAACCCACAAAAGACGGAGGAGCGTTTATTAAGGTACAAAATTGAAATTTTTAATTTCTATTCACATATATATTTTTAAGTCATCATCATCAAGTTCATTGTCCTACGTGTAAGGACGTGGTGGCATTTTTACCGTTTCCTTCCATTTATTTCGATCCATTGCTAGGTGGAATGCTTCTGACAACTTGTACCCAGTCAGTGTATTTACTTGATCAGCCCATCGTAGTGGGCACCTTCCTCTGAGATGTTTTCCTTGCACCTTACCTTGTATAATGTTTCTTTCTATGGAATTTATGTTCCTGGCTATGTGATCGAAGTATCTGATCATATTCCGATTTATTTCCTGCAGGAGCCTGGTTTCTATCTTCAGCTCTTCTAGAACTGATTTGTTGGTTCGGTGTGCCGTCCACGCTATCCGCAGCATTTTCCTGTGTACACTCCCATCTCGAAGGCATTTATCCGAATTGTATCTATTTTTTTAATAATCCAAGATTCCGATGCATATTTCGCAATCGGGAAGATCAATGTATTCACTAATTTTAACTTGGTATTCTTCGTTATATTTGTATCCTTTCATATTTTTCTTAGTTTCGTTGTTGCAGCTCTCACCATTTCAATGCGTCTGCGGATTTCTTTTTAACATCCTCTCCTATGTTTGTAATCAGAGATCCATATTTTTAAGTACTGTTTTACTTTTTAGGAACTCTCACTAACGATCAATATTTATCTAAATTAAAATGTTTATTAAACCAATCTACACTTTCGAGAAGACCATAAGCAGTTGTTTGAAAGGCGGAAAATTTTTATTGAACCATATGGTTAAATTTATTGAGCTGCTTTATTGAAATATTTTCGTACAGTTTAAAGTGAATTCTCGGATTTATTGTAAGTCATACTTCACACTAACAGTAAGAATAATGTTTTCCAAGCGAGATCGCATTATGTATATCTTTTTCTTTTTTTAAAGGAAGTGGAAAGCGTTAGACGTATTATCCCTTAGGTATTTATTTTTCAATGACCGTATTCTAGAAAAAATAATAATAATCAGTCTAATCGTATATACCGCAAACGAGTCGAGGGTATCAAGCGCCAATGATTTTATATATGAATATTAATGTAATTTCAATTTATATAATGCTAAATTAAAAACAAATATTTCTTGTAAAGTTTTTTTTAAATAATTTCCTCTACGGCTATTCGATCAGGCTCAGGCGATCACGCCCAAACAAACGCCCCCCACCCCACCCCACCACTGTTAAAAATAAACGTGAAAATGGAAGAATGACGACTTAAGACTAACGAGCAACATTTTTCAATGAAATCCAGAATCCCCAGATCGATTTAGCTTTTTTTCAAATGTGCCTTTAATTTAACTTTAATCGCTTTTCATAATTATTAAAGTTGTTTTTCATTTTTTATGAATGTAAAAAATTTTGCAAAGGTTCATCGGTGTATTTTGTAAAAGAAAATGAAATATGATATTAATTAAAGTTGAAAACTCACTAACGGTGAACTAAATTTACTTCGAAATAGGACGGAATAGAAAAGGCAGGGAGGCCGAATCGGCACGGGCCGACAATTCACAATATGTTTTAATAAATATTGCAACGATGTCCACCTAGAGACGTATAACATTAAGTCAACGATCCTGGACAAGGATTTATTATAGACGGGTAAACATCGATACTGGGAATGTCTTTTATTAATCATCATTGGAAAACTATCGGGAGCGTTACACCAGCTCCGTTGCTACTCATCTCGAGAGAACATGACCACCTTCCGATGTAAACAAACTGATTTCTTCATATTTCAAAACTATACAATCATATGCAGATAATTCGGAAATTACGAAGATTTAACTTCACATTACGTTCTCGTATAGCCGAGACCGTTGGTAGCGCGATATGGTAAGAAGAAAACCATCTCGCACATTTTTTCAAAAAAATAAAACGAATTGCGACGTATCGTTCAAAAGACATACGACAGTGAAGTGTACGCCCTCAGTTCGGAACCGCATCGGATATCAGCGGTAAATAATTTCACAGGCGACTGCACACAAAAGAGGCCACTCCCCCATTTTAGGAAGAGCAACTGATGATTTTTTTTCGGTAACAAAACACAATATAATTCAGGAATTTGATTAAGATGAACTGACAGAAATTCCTAAAATTTCGATAAAAATATATATTGACCCCGATTCAGCTTTCGAAATTTTAATAAAAGACGGTAAAACTGTAATAACTCGATGAAGAACTTTTATGGAATTTAGAAAAAACTATCCACAATTTTAATCGAGAATAACTCGGCTGAATGGAACAATGAAAAGAGAGATCTGCACTATTTGCTAATCATTTGGCGAATGTATTTACACAATGTAAGTCAGATATCAGTTTCTTGATTTGAACTTTTTACCGTAATAAAATTAGTTTTTATACCAAAAGAGCCACCGCAGTGTAAATTTGAAAAAATCTTCTGAAATTTGACCACGCTGTAGCCAAAATGTGATAAAACAGCTTCCGCGTAAATTTACTTTGACGTATGTATGTGTGTTTAATGCGATTTTACGTCTCCACTAGAAACTGGCCAAAGTGATTACGATTTTAAAACTTTCTTGGACACTTATATTATCCAATTATGTCGAAAATTATTGAAAAGCTGCTATTAAAACGTATCAAAGGTTTTATCGAAAAATTTTGGATTTCCAATTTGAATTTCGGAGCTGTCATCCTGCAACACAGACCGAGTTCATTGTTAACTCTACCGAGCAACAATATTGTTGCTCGGCTATATTTCTTAATGTTGCACGAGCCTTTGACGAGGTCTGCCATGATTCATACTACGAAAATAGGCGTTACCGAGTTATTGCAGATGCAACACATACGTGAATAATCAAAATACCGTCTGGAGTGCCACAAGGCTTTTAGTTCAGTCTTGTATCTTCCTTTTACCGCGAATACCAACTAACAATACCGCAAAGCTGTTTGCTGATGATATGATACTTGCAAACGGAGTACGAAAAAGAATGCTTCTGTTGCAAACGACGGTTGATAGTCTTTTGCGTACGACAAGGTAGAAGAGTAAAAACATGTTAATTCAATATAGTTTTTTCATTAAGGAAAGCGTCGCAAATATCCCTATAATGATTAATAATCAATAATCTTATGATTTTCGCATCTTGCACCGCGAATCATTGGATATGTGCGTTTTTGGACGCAAGTTAATCGCTCGGAAACCGTGTGCTAGATAGACCATTTTGTGTTACTAAAACACAAATTTTTGTTTGCCATATCAGACGTAAATGGTAGTGCGCAACCAAACAGAAATCTGATTCAGGTTGCCCGGAACAAGTTGCTTTGATACACATGGTAGTCGTATGTTAGAAACGTTACTTTGCCACTGATCTGCAAATGGAAACTTCTTCTTCTTCTTCGTGCGACCCGATTCGGGTATAGCTTAATCACCATTTATCGTCCGTACCAACTGGCGGAATGAGTCCCGCTCTCTTGCAGCCTGGAATAATTGTTGTACATTTGTGATTCCAGTCCACGCCCTGATATTTTGAAGCCAAGAAATCCTTCTTCTTCCTCGTCCTCTTTTCCCTTCTATCGTCCCCATCATTATTATCTGCAGTAGATCATAAGTTGGTCCTCTCATGAAATGTCCAAGGAATTTTGTTTTCCGTTCCTTAATTATATTCATTAATACTAAATCCGTCTTCATTAATCGTAGCACCTCCGCATTCTTCATCTTTCTGGTCCATGGTACCCTCCAAATCCGGCGGTAGCACCACATTTCAAATGACGAGATGCGCTTTTCCGTATATGCTTTTAGTGTCCAGGTTTCGCAACCGTATAAGAGCACAGACCACACATAACATCTTAATATCTTTTTCTTAATCTCCAATTTTAATCTTCTATCGCATAATACATTTTTCATCTTCATAAATACTTCTCGGGCCATTTCGATGCGCGTTCTTATTTCTGTGTTAGGGTCATTATCTTCTGTTATCCAGCAACCTAGGTACTTGTACTTCCGCACCCGTTCAATTTCTCTACCATTTAGGACAAGCTTTTTATTTGTAATTACTTGTCTGGAGGCTATCATAAATTTAGTTTTTTGAATGTTTAAATGGAAACTGTTAACCGACAAATCGCGCGAGTTTAGTAACGACTCAGCTGCTTAACAACCGAAGTGTGAAACGATTAAAACGCCCGCAGTCTTTAAATCCCTAGCTATAATACGCGAGGTGTGTTCAAAACAAAAAAAAAAAAAAACAGGAATTTTGCAATTTTGCGAGTTGTATAGTTCGACCAGCGTCATTTCTTTTGTTGCGATGGTGTACATGTCCGAAAAGTATCCCCGTACAATGATGGCCGTATCAGATGTTCAGTCAATTATTGAAAAGGTCACACACACACTTGTTTAAAAGTGGATCAGGCAATTCGGATTAAATTTTGCTGTGAGAATGAAGTGCAGCGCGACGCTTTAGAAATGTCAAGTACCACTTCTGGCGAATCTGCTATGGGTGAAATTTACGAGAATGGTGATACAAGCAATTCTAAGATGGTGCCGCGAAGACAAAAATTAACAGATGAACATCCGGTGAAACATCGCCGAGTCGGACTAGAGAGCCCACCGCCAAATATCCACAATTGGCTCATGCCGTGGCATTTTTCAGATATTTTGAGTCGTGTGGTAGCGAGAATTTGTCGTCCCAAAATTGTTTTGTTCTCAGGAGTGTGTCGCCAAATGAACTTCTGAAATGTGCCGATAAAACGTGGGTTTATGAATGTGATGTCGAAACTAAGGCTCAATCGTTCTAGCGGGGAGGCAATTCTGGATTATCGACAAGACCGAAAAAAGCTCGACAAGACCGAAAAAAGCTCGACAAGACCGAAAAAAGCTCGACAAGACCGAAAAAAGCTCGACAAGACCGAAAAAAGCTCGACAAGTCCGGTGGAATAGCTCACTGTGCTCATCGGTTTTAACGGCATAGTGCACTAAAAGTTCTTGTCACAGTGTCGGACTGTTGCCTAGCAGGTGGAATGCCCTTTGCGAGAAGCAGTCCAAAAAAAAGCATCTTAATTCAATATGATCGCGATAAAGCTTACACTGCATTATTTTCGGGACCGTCCTTTACCGAGCATAGATCAGATTAAAAACGCATCACGGAAAGAGCTAAAAATTAAGTTCCAAAAGTTTTTCGGGAATTCGACACTGGCATAAGATTTTTAATATCAAATGGTAAATATTTCAAAAATAGAATTGGTCTAGACGAATAAATAGAAATTTTTCCGAAAAATGAAAATTGCCGTCATTTTTTCAACGTACCTCGTATTTATTTTAATTTTCCAGAGGACATAGCAGGTTAAGATAGTGAAAAATGCCCCCAAACCAATCGTTATAAAAACTATACACCATCGTGTCAGGCATCGGAAAATACTATTGTCCTAAAAGTTTCAACCGGCTAGCCTTTAAGGGGCAAAATCTAAAATCAGGTTTTTTGACGATATCTTGAGAACCAGTTGGCCGATATTATTCAAGTTGGACTCGAATTGAAGATATTTCGAACCACTACAATTAAAAATATTTTCAGACTTATTTATTAACAAAATCTAACCTAAAAATCCATTTGAAAATTTCAAACCGCTATAAAAAAAGATCTAAAACAAACACTTTGCTGGAAAAATTATATACCATGTATTTTACGCCACACTACTCTCATGAATTTTTTCGGATTTTTCAAAGGGGGGTAGACGCACCTTAAAAAAATAAAAACTCTTTTTTCTTGCATTTTTGGCCATATTTAGCTCCTATGAGTTGATAAAAAAATTCTTTAAGCCTTAATTTTTTACAAAATGGCATAATAAATACTTTGCAGTATTTTGGACGCGAAGAATACGGAACAAACCATTTAAATCTAACTTTTTCGCTGGTTTTCCATTTTTGTGGCTCGCAAAATACTGAAATGATTCATATTCCGTCTTGATTTTTAACTACAATGACTTATAAATAGGCTCCAATATATTCGGAACAATTGAATTTTTCTAGATTTTTAAAAGTTTTAAACACCCCTTATAAACTAGTAAACCAGTTTTTTTTTGACATTTTTTGTCGCATTTAACTTCTATGAACGGTTGAAAAAAGTTTTTTTTTGATCACAAGTTTATGCAAAAAACTTCATAAGTGTACCATCCAATATTCTGCACACAAGGTATAATGAAAAAGTTTTTTTGTTTTTTTTAATTACCCTTTGTTAACTACTAAGGTGTTATCATGGTGAGAGCTGTCTAGGCTACTTAAAAACCAATAGTCCACCATCCTGAATGTACTTCTTCAAAGTGTGTTATACGATTATTTGTTGTTTAATATTTTTGATAACGTCATGAAAGTGCTCAGGCGGACTGCATTAAAACTGCGGCATTCAATTAAAATGTGTTTCACTGACGGATTTTTTAAATTCAGCCCAGTATGGACACGTGTTCAATGGGGAGTTATCCTTTGCAGTATGTATTCATTACTTTTAATTATACGCCCTATTCTTAGCCGATTGATCGTTGCGTATTCGACACGCGGGCTATCAGCCGGCGGCCATCATGGTTCCATCCTTTATTTGGTGTAAGAACGTAGTTTTGGACATGCATTAATTTATTTTTCTACTATGGTTTTCGCTGGATTTTTTATTTTATTATCTTAAAAAATACTGATGCGACAAAATAATAAATAAGATCCGCAGTTAAATTAAAAAATAAATTATTTCGGCTACTTTGTTCACATGTTGTGAATTTTTAATTTTTAGCTTAAATGATTTAACGATTCATTGCAATATTTAAAATATAAATAATATAAAAAGAAATATTTAAAAACTAATTTTCGTCTTGTTTTTAGATCGGTTTATTCTTACAACGATGTTATAAAGTAAATTAAAAATATGCAATAAAATTTGTATTGTTTTTTTCATCTGGAAAGGCACTGCCAATATTTTCATACATTTTAAACATAAAGAATATAGAAATAGTTAATATAGCAGCTAATAATCTTAATGTACAGTTTTATAAGCGATCATCTTCATCGCTGCCTTCTTGTATAACTGGTGTATGATGTACAGAATCGAAAAGTTTTGTAAGATGTTCAGCAGGTTTTATTAACTTTGATAGATACCGTGCATGCGGTAAGTAATATATTACCGCAGCGACATGTGCACAACAGCAAATGGTTCGCATTTAGCACACTCACAGTAATCTCGGATAATAGCACTATGCGCAATACTATTCGATTTATACCGTATGTAGCAGTTATACGTCCGACTAGTCACGGAGCGATATCGTACTTGAATTTTGATAATTTCTGGTGATTTTACAGCGATTGGTTTCGGAACATTTTTCATTATCTTAAGCTGCTATTTTAACGGTTTACACGGAGTACTGACAGCGGTCAGCACTGCTACTGTGACGTATGCGTTATGTTTTTGGTATTTCGCGGTTATCCAATTTCGTTTATTGCTTTTTAAAATTATCGATTAGCGGGGCTAAAAATCAGCCGATAAAAAAGAAAAAAAGAAGAAAAAAGAAAAGAAAAGAAAAGAAAATAACCTTTTAATGACGAGCAGAAAATAAGTGCACAGATCGAACTAAATGAAGAATGCAATTTGAGAAAGAAGCGAAAGAGCATTATCGAAGCAGCTGGTGAAGCGTTTTACCGTTCTGACTAATTATCGTCTTCCGGTAGTACTTATCCGATCAGACGAATCACGAAGGTTGTCACGAAGCGCGATTATTTACGTACTTATTTACTTATATAAAATGAACGTAACTGTGTAACCGTGTAACTATGTAACTATGAAACGGTAAGTGAAACAGGAGTGTCAGGGGATCTCGGTTAGCCTGGAAGGATGATTAATCACATTTGTAGGGAACGATTGCAAGCAGCCATATTGTATAAAGTGGCGCCTAGCGCAGCGCACACATTATTGTAAACAAATGAGTCCGAAAAAAAGGTACGTGATGCAGTAAGTTTTGTTAACGAAGTGAACAAAATGGATAGATTTTGTGAATGATTACACCTGTGAGAGAGGAAAGTGGCAAGGGTCAACAGAATGAACGCAACAAATCAGCTTGTCAAGCATTTTAACGGGAGCAGTTCCGTAATTGAAAAATACGTGTTCTTCTACGTTTCTCTAACACACACACACACACACACACACACACACACATATTTAACTACGCACACATAAATATATACGTATACAAATAGATAGCTGGATAGATAAAGCACTCTTGCACGCCTCGCTCCACACTCGCACGCTCGAAACGGCAGCACGGTTCTGTAAACCGGTAGCAGGTGAAATTTCACACCTACATACTACCTGTATTTTTCTTCCGAAAAATTAAAAATCAATAAACCGAATTTCCACAGAAAGCCAGTTAACAATGGGTGACTCTGTCAATATTTACCTGTGTTTATGGGAAAGAAGCCGGCGCTGCTACAACCTTCCTCCTCCATTAATCTTTTTCGGCGCTGAATGCGAGAAGGAACTTTTCTCAAAAATGTGTTCAATTCAGTAACAGCTTTTCAGCACGAGGCTTCGGATGATACTTTAACGTTATTCTGCAAGAACGAGAAGGAACGCGCTTAAATTCATCCGTGAAAGAGACAACAATCACTTTACTCCGAAAAACGGGTAAAGTACGTAATTTAAATTACATAAAACATTGCTACCAAACATAGTAAATTTTTTTTTCATTTAGATAACTTCAGCTATATCGTCATTGTAGAGAAACATATAAAAACAAAACACAAATCTACTTAGAATTAATATTCCGCCCCCCTACAGTGCTTCCTTTTTACTAACATTTCCTCATCCTTCGGTTATTCCAATAATCGCCTCTTTCTTGTCCGCAGTATCTAACCGTATTCGATTCTAACTTAAATAGATTAATTTATTATTTTGGAATGAGTTAATGCCTATATTAAGAACGAGCCCCCAAAAAAAAAACAAAACAAAACAAAACAGAAAAAAGAAAGAAAAAAATTATTCCATTATTATTGTTTATCACGGAGATTGTAAGTTGAAATCCGCCTTCAAACACTTTTCACGCGGTATTCCATCGTTAACTTTTGTATTTCATTTTCAAGTTACTGTTACTAAAGTGGTCAAAATTTCTTATGTAACTTCGTATTCAGGTTGAAAAACGAGAATACTATTTGCGTGTGATTTTTTCATAAAGTTTTTTGAATTTCAGACGAAACGTCAGGTCATCGTTAAATTGATTCTCGTAACTAATTTTTATTTTGTTTTCATATAGTGTAACTATTTTGATTAAAACAGAACAATATTGCGATTTTTAATTTAAAAGAAAAAGTATGAGCGGTGGTTACCCCCCCCCCCCTTCCGAAACTGATATCCTCAGCGTGTTACAGCATTTTCCCTGACGTAAAATCTGGTAATTTCCAAAAACATTTTGTAAAATATCTAAAACGCACTAATCAAAAGACGTCAATACAAAATTACTAATTATAAGCAAAAAGTTAAAGGTGGAGCGTAATAATTTCATGTAAATAAATCATGTTCGGGCAGACTTTATAATTTATTTTAAACCTCTCCTCTTAAATGAGAATTACTGACTGGTACAACGTAAGGAAAAAGTTTATTAAAAATGCGCACTGACGTCACATCAGTATGTCTGGTAGCGATGTTTTATATACTTCAAACGACGTTAACTGCCATGTCGCGATTACTTTCTCATCTGCTGCTATTAGCGACTTCACCGAAATAGGTGATGCACGATAACGGGTCCGGTTTTGAGCCTATTCATCTTAAAGCGGCGATAAATTTCCGATTTTAATTTAAAACGCGTCGCCACCGACTGCGTTTCGCGCGCTGACGTAATTAAAAATGATAATAAAATTCCTTCTAAAAACCGGCGCGCGCAGTGCCTATAAATCAAAAAATTAAAGAATCCGCGGGAATCGCTTTTTTAATAGGTACAGCTCGAACTGCGCACCTGTACACACATTCATCTTCGATACCTCATTATAGCTTACATTGCGCGTAGTAAATTCACATATTCGTAAAGAAAGAGAGGCGATGTTTTTATTTTTTCCAAACAAAGAAATGCCCGTTTGCAGACACGTCTTCCGAGTCACTCTTACAATGAGAATTTTAGGCTGCTAACTGATCACGGTTCGAAAAGGCCAGCCTGTGCCGGAAAACAAAAAAGAAAAATTTACCCTTTCCGTGACCAGCGACAGTGTAAATCTCCGGGGGCAGGACAAACACATCCGAGGCGACCTCCAAAATATAACTCCGTCCTCCGCGATATCTCGATTTCATCCGGACACCGGACCGGCACTTCTGAAATAAGTTTCTGGACGGGGCCAGTTATCGATTTCTGTTAACTTAATTAATCTCAGAAGGAAACCGAGAAAAACGTATTTTATCCGAAAGATTTGTCTAATAAAAATGGCGTCCTACTTATTTCAAAAAAAAAATTGATCACTTCGGACTGCGAGATTTTAATGAGACGACAGCTTTAACGCGTAAATTGTTGAAGCGTATTAAAGCTTTAAGCTGATATGCTCGCATCACGACTAACTGCAATTTTTCCTTTTTTTTTCGATGCAATTTAAGTACATAAATACACACATACTTTTGACCATTAGAGTACGTAAATTTAAACTTTACTGTAGTAATCATTTAACGAAATCTGGTCATGCTTGAATATAAAATGTTGTGTTCTACTATTTAATTACGAAAATTACCAACTGTACTCCATCACGCACGAATGAATCATGCGGTCTATGTATTAAAAACTTCTTTATCACTATTACAAATTTGCAAAAAAAAAAAAAAAAAAAAAGAAATTTGAAGTTTAACAAACTATATTGCAGATCAGGAACGCATGTACAAAACCATTGTTACTTTTCCTCAACACGATTCATAAACCCTATATTAATAACTTCGTCATTCTGAGCCCGAGGTACGCTACAATTTTTGTCCCATGATTATCTCCCGTTAATTCATATAAAATAACAAAAGTTTAAATGCTGTGTATGGTACAATTGCTAAGATTTTTTTTCTAATAAAAGATGGATTAAGAGTGCCGTAGTCAATTTTGAAAACGATTTTTCTAAAAAAAAGTTTAGAAGAAAAAAGACCAAGAGTTAAGGGGCTTGCGAAGCCCGAAGAGCAGGTTTATATAACATATGTGTATATAATTATATATACATATATATTATCATATGTGTATGTGGATATATATAAATACATATATGTATGAATGTGTATATATATATAAACTCAGCCATTTTAACCTCGCAGGGGGCTCCGCCCCTTGATCCCTCTTGCTTATAGTTCTGTCTCTTTCTCTTTTATACTTTATATAAAATGATCGAAATTTACAACGTAATTCTAAATCGGTCCATATGAATATAAAAACATAATCACAAAAATCTAACAAACGTTACATAAAATTGGGACATTTTTTCTAATGGGGGGTAGCCTAAGAATTACGTTGTAATTAATACATATATACATATGTATATATAAACTCGGCCCTTCGTACTCTTTAAAGGGCTCCGCTTCTTGACTCCGCCCGCTGACAACCGCAGACCCACAGCTCTGTCGCTTCCATATTTCATACAGAACAAGGGGAAAATTGACAATGTCGGCGGGCAATCAATTTTGACAGTACTTTGTGTTCTTAGATAAGAATGAAGTTTTCATTTCCTAGCAATCCATTTTGTCGATACTTGGTCTTCTTATATATACAATACATGTAACGTTTTGAGACAAAAAAAGTAATGGAGATCGGACTAAGAATGACGTTGTATTGCTTTTTTTTTCAGTTGTAAGGGGTTTCGAAATAACTACGCTAACTATTAGCAACATATTTTTAATTTCGTGACAATGATATTAGCCGGATCTTCAGACGTAATTGGGGATCAATATAATTTCAGAACTGCCGCATGGCTGTTATAGTTTTTGATCGTTACACATCAATGTTCTAAAACTCATCTAAACTGGGCGAGTAAAACGGATATACTCGAAAAAACGGTCTATTAATATTATTTTAATTTTTTATCCTTTTGCACCAATATACGTTTTTTTTTTTTGTTTTTTTAATTGCTACCCTGTATACATTTGAAAACAAAATAACCGACTACCGTAGCGTAGCTGGTTAGAGTGGGATTTCATTCGGGTAGGAACTAGTTCGAGATCCCTCGCCGCGCATTGAAAAATAGATAAACTCCTCTTGTGCTGGGGTTAATGTCCACAGTTGACGAACCAAAAAGAAAAAGTGAAAAATTTTTCAAGAGCCAGAGAGATTTTTTTATTGAGCAATGTTAAATATCGTGTTAACCAATGATGTTCCAAAGTATTTATGGAACGTTAAAGAAAAAAAAAAAGAATAGACTGGCCGGACCAGATCTTTAATTAGACCCAAGACCGTCAAATAGCGTCATCATATAAAAACCGTTTTTGTTTGCATGGTAAAAATTACCGCTGACTGCATGTCTACGCGTTCCGGCTTAATACTGAAAAGTATAAAATCGATAAAGTGCACGGACTTCAGATAGAGCAAAATGACAGTCGTAGGTTAAAATTTTACAGGCTATACGTAAGTCTGAACTCAAACTATATATATCGTGCTTGTGGATAGCTGGAGTTTTCGCTGCTGTATCCGAGATCTAATTTTTCGGTTTTTAAAAAGCGCAAAAGGCCAAACCGTCTCTTCTTCATAACTAGTAGAGTCCAGTACCCCCTAGAGCCATATGACAAATTCTTGTTGCGAATTAAAAAATTTAAACCGCAGAAGGCATGAACTTGCGTGTCGCTTCTTTGGACCACGGAAGCGCTGTAAAATATGACTAGCGCCTATTTTTATTAATTAAATAACCGTAGTTAAAACCTTAAAAAAACACACGAGACTTTATTTTAGTTACCAACTGAAAATTTGCCAGACTCAAATTAAATTTTTTTTTTCAACCGAAACTAGACAACAAATGTATAATATATGACGACCAAAATTACAATCAATTAGATGTATCTATTTCACAAAAAGATTTAAAAATATATACGCACAAAAATATGAAAGCTAAAGTAGAATCCCTATTCTGCTACAATTTGCAATGGAGCACGTCGCACCACAAGTTTTGTATGTGCCACTAATACTATAACACGTGTTTCTTTGAACCAGTTTGAACTACTAGTGCGTTTACCCGATTACTGCTAGTAAGGTTCGGAATTTTGTTTAAGTCTTTTTTATTTTATATTCTAAATTGTTTAGAATTTAAAAATCTTTCGCCACTACGGCTCAGTTAGAATTTCGAAGCGAAAGCTTTTTCGTTAATTATTTTTTTAATGTAAAATAATTTAAAATTATAAAAAATTCCAAATTGTTTTTCATTTAAAATTACACGTAAGTAAAAATTTCGAAGCAGTGAGTTTTTTTTTGTTTTTTTTTTTTTTAGCGATTTCATGTGAATAACAGAGAGTAGTAGGTAGAAACAAAAAAGTGGCGCGAATACGTCTCATCGTAAATTGCAGTCGATAATATGAAAGCTACACTTCCGCATATATTGCGTGTTATTTTTTTATGTTGACGGTATTTTAATTTTATTCATCAGCTAGCAATATTATTACAAATTATCATCTATGTAACTTTTTTTTTTTTTTTTTTTTTTTTGTGGTGCCGTGTACTGCTACTATGGCCAAAGACACCAGATATTAAGATATGATTAAATTAAGCTGTAGATATTATTTTGTTTGAGGAAAGATAGTGTTTTTCTGATTTCATGGGGTTATCATTGGATATAGCAGTTTGGATAGTAGTAGGAGGATGGATTGAATATTGGGTGCAGTCAGAAAGGATATGCTCTATTGTTAGAGGACCTTGACCACAGTATTGGCAGAGTGGAGCATCGGCAAGATCCAAAAGGTGCTTGTGCGTTAGTGCTGTATGGCCGATGCGCAGTCTTGTTAAAACAACATCGTCACGTCTTGATGCCATGATGATGTTCCAAGGCGCAGTAGTAGGCTTGACTCTTCTCAGCTTATTTGCAAGCGACAATTCCTCCCAGGAACGGCTCCAGTGTAGCTGAAACTGGGTTTTTGTAACTTTGTAAAGATCCTTCCTTGGGACTGCAACCGATAATAATGTAGATTTCCCTATTGCTTGTTTCGCAGCTAAGTCGGTGGTGGTGTTTCCACTTATCTATGAATGTCCTGGTAGCCAACATATTACTATGTCCATAGTCGAGCTAATACCCAAGTAGTGTATCTGTTGAACAATCGGGTTTTTCAGGGTAGCATGCCATTCATTAATCGCATTGACGGCCTGTAATGAGTCTGTAAATACGATAATACGATCGTAATTCTGATCTATCGCGGATTCGATGGCTAATTTGATCGCAATGAATTCGGCCGACATTGCCGACAATTCCATTGGAAGCGCATAGCTGATGATTTGCTGTCGATGTACAAAGGAACATCCAGTGCCTTCGATATTTTTTGCAGCATCCGTGTAATACTTTTCATGCGCACTGTATTCTTTCAATGCGTTCGTATATGACAAGAGTATGTCAAATTTTGTGCTGTTGGTCAATACTACGTTGCACCGTATTTCCGAATTATGTGTTGGTGGAAGAGCGGAGATTCTTTTATGAAGGATATTGTTCGGTACATTACGATTTCTGGTGTCAACATATGCGCGCTTGTTTAGAAATTCTGCCAGATGACTAGAACGGTACGAGACTTCAGGCGTCAGTAGAACATCAGGGATATTATTTGTACTTCTTAGGTAAATTAAAAACTTCACCGCTAAATAATCTCGACTAACATTTAAAGGCCATTCGTTGGCTTCGCATAATATGCTGCTTATTGGACTAGTGTGAAATGCGCCGATCGCCAGTCTGACGGCGGTGTGGTGTATCGAGTCCAATGAGCACAGTGTCGATTTGCAAGTTGAGCCGTAAATGGGCGCTGCGTAGTCTAGGCAAGGTCTAATAATAGTACGATATATTTTGAGTAGTGTGTGTCTGTCTGAACCGAATGTTGTGTGGGATAGTTTCTTCAACAGGTTTAAGTTTTTTAAGCAGGACTGTTTTAATTGATTTACATGTTGTTTCCATGATAAGGTTTGATCAAACAGCAAGCCGAGATATTTACAAGTCGGAGATTTTGGTATTCTTGTGCTTTGTAATGATAGTGATAGCGATTTTTGGCATGTCCGTAATCTGCAGAAATGGATGCAAGTTGTTTTCGCGGCTGAAAACTCTAGTCCATTTTGTGAAGCCCATCTTTGGGCTTCGTTTACTGACCTTTGCAGTAGTGCGGCTCCTGCTTCTACATTTTTGCAACCGACGAATATGGTGAAATCATCAGCAAACAGCGCCGAAGATATTAGTAGATGGATGATGGGTACTAGATCATTTATCGCGATGATGAACAATGTGGAACTAAGGACGGAGTCCTGTGGGACGCCATTGTCCAACGTCATTTCCGATGAAAGCATGAAGCCGATTCGGACGCGAAAGACACGAGACGATAAGACGTTTTTGATGAAGTACATTATATTTCCTCGGAATCCCCATTTGTGTAGCATGATAAGAGATTTCTCTTTCCATATTCTGTCGAATGCCTTAGTTATATCAAAAAATACTGCAACGGTGTGCATTCGTTTGTTGAAATTTTTTAAGATTTCTGACTGTAGGTAGAATAATTGATCTAGGGTTGAACGCGATGGACGGAAATCACACTGTGTTGTTGATATAAGATTCCTATTTTCTAATTCCCATAGTAATCGTCGATTTACTATTTTTTCGAATACTTTACATAGTACGGATGTCAGTGAAATCGGTCGATAGTTGTCTAGTTTCAGTGGGTTTTTATTTGCTTTATGTATCGGTACTATAATAGCTTCTGTCCATTGCTGCGGAAAAGATTGATTAGTCCATACGTGGTTGTATATCAGCGTGAGTTTGTTAATTATTGATTCTGGAGCGTGTTTCAAGAGCGAAATGTGAAATCTGTCGGCGCCACAAGCAGATATTTTCGTCTTCTGGATGGCATTTTGGATTTCGTGTAAACTTATGGGTGCATTATATGTTTCTGAATTTGGTGAGCTGAGGTCAAGTTGTTCGTTTGCTAAACGTTGTTTTTTTGCTAGTGATGTGGGTGTCAGCTGATTATTACTTGATATATTTGCAAAAAACGATGCGAATTCTTCTGCAATTTGTCCTGGGTCTGTATATAAATGATTATTTCTTGAAATCGCTGTAGGGATTGGTAGGTCAACGTGTTTATATAACGCTCGTATTTTCTTCCATAACTGATGAATCGGTGTTTTGTAAGTTAGTGTTGACGTGTATTCGTTCCAAGATCTCCTTTTTTCTTGTTTTAGTATCCATCTTGTTGTTGTTCGAGCCTGCTGAAAAGCTGTATAGTTTTCCAGTGTAGGGAATCTTTTCAGAAGTTTTAATCTCTTTCTTCTCTCCCTTATTGCTCGCGAGCACTTTTCTAACCACCACGGTACTAGAACTTTGTTTGTGGATACCGGCCTGTTTCTCGGGATTGATATTTCGGAACATTTTAGAATTCCGTTAGTAAATGAGCGAACCATTATATCCGTGTTACTGCCATCAATGTTGACCTCGGTCTGACATAGCTGCTGGAACATTTCCCAATTTGCTTTTTTGAAATTCAGGGCTGGCCGTCTTATATGTGAGGCCATGTTTGCTTTCGTGTTTATGATTTGTGGAGAGTGATCACTGCCGCACATGTCTTCATGATGATGAACCTCAATGAGATGGGCAATCTGACTAGAACTTAATGTAAAATAAATTGTGCTCCATGTTCTGTACGTGGTACTGTAATGCGTAGGTTCGCTTGTATTATGGATGGAAAGATTATATTGCTCTATTATGCGAGTTAATAGTTTTCCTCTACTATCAGTTTTGTTGCTACCTAGAATCTCATCATGCGAATTGAAGTCATCGGTAAATATGAACGGTGTTGGGAGATTATTTATTATTCTTCTATTTTTGTGTACTGTGGAATATATAGATAATACATATTGAGACGGGAGGTGTTATATTAATGCGTACTGCTACTTTTTGAATGTGGTCAATGCTGAGTTTTATTTCCGTGTACGTAATATCTTTCCGTATGGCTATAAAAACGCCGTCATGCGCTTTTGGTTGAGCATTTAAACTTTTACATATTATATTACACGAAGGCAAAGATAATGTTTGATGCGGCTAAAGATGTGATTCTTGTATACATATAATGGATGGATTATATGTAGCTATTAATACTTGGAGTTCTTCAAGATGCCTGAAAACCCCATTACAGTTCCAGCTTATTATTTTTGTATCTCGTTGAGTAGCATTCATTATTCTGGTTAATCTTCTTGTTGGGAGGAAGGATAGTCAGAAATTTCTTTGTCCGTGTTATTACATTTTTGTAATTTTTTGATTATTTTTGTAAATCTTGCTTTCATATATTTTTGTTCAAGTGACGGTTTAAGTAGCTTCAGTATGGTAACTAATTCGGACACATTTATGTCCAATATTTGTGCCACTTGGGATGGATTTAATGACTGTTTTGTTCCTTCGAGAAACTGAATGAATTTATCGAATGGCAGTTCATTTCCGTCAGAAGTTGAAGAGAAGTATTTTTTTGACGTAGTTTCTGAGATGTCAGCGGTTTTTATATTCAAATGCGGCAATGGCGGTATTTTAAAGTGATTTATTTCTGATTCTGAGTCCAATGAGGAGCTTAATATAAATCATCTGTTTCTATTTTTCCTTTACTCTGATCAAGCATAGTGGACGTTTGTTGGGATGGAGTTGTAGTTTTCTTTTTCCGTCTCTTTTTTGCATTTATGGTTTGTCTACTATCTCTGTTTCGGCCATAGTTTCGATTGTCTTTGATGAAGTTTCTGAACGTGATCGTTTTAAGGTATCCTTCAGATTTGATAAATTCGTGATTACGTGGGGAGCGTCATTTATTTCGTCCGACTCCTCTGAGACTTTGGTTTCTGGGTTGTTTATGGAAATTTGTTCTTTTTTCGAGGTGGACGGTTGATATTGTTCAGCACCATGAGAATAGTATTTCCTTACATTATTTTCATTGGATGGCATTTGAATATTTTGTTTACCATTAACACGGTACTCAATATGAGCGTTGTAGTCAGATTCTGATTCAAATTTTTTATGACATATCATGCAAATATTGACGTGATTGGTATATTTGTGTATTTGTCCTCTTAATAAGGCACTCAAATTTTTTATTCCTACAACGTGATCTTTATATAAAAGTAAATTTATATGCTCTTCTTTGTTGAAATTTTCACTTATATAATATAAACTTATCAGTGATTCATTTTCATCATATTTGTAAATATTGATAGAATGATTTATAAAATTTTCATATTTTGCAATATTTTCAGGAATTAATTCAATTAGATATTCCATATTTAGTTCTTCATATTTTGTAATATTATAATTTGTTGGTCTGTCGCCATTTTTCTGAATTGGATTTAAAATACTTTCCAACGCATATTCAAAACATCTTAAATCTTCTTTTTTAATACATTTGAATTTATTTGTTTTTATATAATATTTTTCACAATATTACTGACTAAGATTATTATAAAATGAAGTCAACAAAAATCAACGCCAATATTTGAAGTATTTCAACCAATTATAACTGACTCACATTTTTATAAAAAGAAGTCAACAAAAATCAATGCCAATTTTTCAAGCATTTCAATTAATTATTACTGACAATAAGCACTTCAGTTTACTAACCATATTTGTTTCATTTTTTCCTCGTCGATCACCAATTAGAAGAGTGGTCATAAGTTCAATTCCCAGCGACGGCCATAAAAGTATAGACTGATTTACTGAAAAGGTTAATTTAATGATTAGTTAGTGAGCAAATGGTATTTAAAGCCAGGTCAAAAGAAAAATACAATTATTCCTGAAATTATCAGTAGCAGAGGTAATACCTGATCCTGACTCAGATTTTTTTTTCTTTGGATTTTCAACCGAATTTATTCATTTCTATCAGTTCAACAACCAATAAAAACAATTTCTGTTTCCGAACCGTATTTATTTTATTTTTATCCCTTCAACAATCAATTAGAAGTTGTATCAGTTCATTATCCAGAAAAAATAAAGAATTAATATCAACGACGTTGATATTCATTTTTCAATGCTATTCAACGCCAATATTTCAAACATTTCAAGCAATTATTACTGACTTACATTTTTATAAAATGAAATCAACACTATTCAACGGCAATATTTTCACTAATTTTCAACCATTTGTACTGACTCAGATTTTTATGAAATCAAGTCAACAAAAATCAACACCAATATTTTCATCTAAAACTGCTCTTACATGAGCAGTTGAAGCTTGATCTTTTAAGTGGTAATTAGTCCTTGAATTTGCAAAATTATTGATGAAAAATTATAAGATGTCTTATCAATACTCACGGAACTATTCATTCCGCAGTATGTGAATTAATAAATATGGTGCAGGGTATAATTACCTATCTCTCTTTGATAAACACCTAATATTCGTGAAGATGCCATCTGCGCTAGTTTGAATTATACATTCAACTTCTATTAAAAATATTTTCTATATAAATGGAAGTTTATAAAAATTCTTTCATCGACATAAATGAATTTGATTTTGAAAATTTCATTCCATATTTCAAACAACCTATTGATCGAACAAGATCAAATTATGAAGCTATAATGGATCCTCTTTCAGATACAATTCAACATTTACCTGAACCTAAACAAATTAAATATAATAAATTCATGGTAAATATTATTGCTCATTTGAGTGTTTTATCTAGAATGATAGAAAATGAAATGAAAGATTTAAATATACCACACAACGATTTTGAATCTGATGTTGATATTATTTATTTACCTAATGGTGTTTAAATTTTTTAAATGAAATTGTAGTCTAAATCATCTTCAATTAAATCTTCTTGTATTCCCTCATCAGGTTCTGCTTCTGAATCAGGATCAGAAATAAAATCATCAGAATTATAAATTATGTGCGAGCTATTTAAAGTATAATTTTCTATATATGGGAATCATTTCCAGAATCATCACTCTCATAATCAGGGTCAGGAGGTTCATAAAATTCAAAAACTTCATCACCATTAATTTCATTTCATTGTCATCAAATATAAATTGATTATATTCTTCAGGATTATTATTAAAATCAATTTCAATATCATTTTCCATTTTGTATTTATTAAGAAAAAAAAAATTGAAGAAATAAATAGAGAAAACGTGAGTCAACTTATTTCAAATTTTCTTGTTAAATTTTTTTCTTAATAAATGGAGTTGATTACAAAGCTTGAAAATGAATATAGAAGAAATCAATTATATAATTATTGTAAAGAAAAAAATATCTCGGTATGTTCAAGATTGAGAAAAAATGATTTAGCAAAATTAGTTGCTAATCACTTATCAAAAAAAAAAAAAAACAACAGAATCTCAAATTTCAATGAGTTATTCAATTTCGATGATAGCATTTTTAGTAATGAAAAACCTGAACAATTACCTCCAAAAAGAGATAGGAATATTGAAGTAAGAGATGGTACTACAGCAAACTGGAAAAATATGATTCATGATTATGAGATATATTGTGAATCTGCAAAGAACGGTTTAATAACATTTCTATTTAAAGTTACTGAAAAACTTTATGAAATTGCTACAAAGGAATTGAAAATCAAAAATAGTATAAGCTTTCAATTAGTAGCAGTTGTAGATTATACAGAAGTGAATTTAATCAACACAGAAAACATTTTCGATCAACGAGAAATGTTATAGTTCATTCAAATGCAATTAGAAGTGCTTGGACATCAGCAAAAAATGAAGTTCTACGAAACTGTGAAAGCAATAATGCTAAACATACAAGAGATATCGATTTGATAAAGTTATTCGAGTAGATATTCTTTCCGATCAAAATAATCCTTTGCATGGGGGAACCTGGATGCAATTACCAAGTTTTATTATCTCAAAAAAGTGTTGCATTAATGTGAAAAATATAAAAACAAATAAATTCAAATGTATTAAACAAAAACATCTGTGGCTGCACACATTGTTGAGTTTAAGATACAAAATTGAACAACTAGAAAACGTTTGGCCAAACCAAATGTGGAATGGTGTATGAAGAATGGAAGATATACACAAGAAAGGAAAAACTGAAATTTTTTTTTTTAATAGCTGAACAGTTAGGGTACCAAGATTTCATGAATTGTTTGTCTAATGTGACGAGCAATCATGAGCAATTAGCAAATAGAATTTTGAGAATGTATGATATTTTGTGTGCCCGCATTCATAAATATTTAGAATCAGGTGAAATTTGTGAAAACTCGTTTAAGGAAAATGATTTATTATCAATAGCTACATGCTTGAATAATCATGATTTTTAATATGTAAAAATTATTTTCAAAATATATTTCTTAAGCCTTGCTTAGGTATGCATTTATACTTCATTTGTTGTGACTAAGTTATGACGATCTTACATCAACATCGTTGAAATAAGATCCTAATTAGTTCTGGACAATGAACAGAAAATATTTCTAATTGGTTATTGACAAGAAAAAAATGAAACAAATAGTAAACTGAAGTGTTTATTGTCAGTAATAATTAATTGAAATGCTTGAAAAATTGGCATTGATTTTTGTTGACTTCTTTTTATAAAAATGTGAGTCAGTTATAATTGGTTGAAATACTTCAAATATTGGCGTTGATTTTTGTTGACTTCATTTTATAATAATCTTAGTCAGTAATATTGTGAAAAATATAAAAACAAATAAATTCAAATGTATTAAAAAAGAAGATTTAAGATGTTTTGAATATGCGTTGGAAAGTATTTTAAATCCAATTCAGAAAAATGGCGACAGACCAACAAATTATAATATTACAAAATATGAAGAACTAAATATGGAATATCTAATTGAATTAATTCCTGAAAATATTGCAAAATATGAAAATTTCATAAATCATTCTATCAATATTTACAAATATGATGAAAATGAATCACTGATAAGTTTATATTATAGAAGTGAAAATTTTAACAAAGAAGAGCATATAAATTTACTTTTATATAAAGATCACGTTGTAGGAATAAAAAATTTGAGTGCCTTATTAAGAGGACAAATACACAAATACATATACCAATCACGTCAATATTTGCATGATATGTCATAAAAAATTTGAATCAGAATCTGACTACAACGCTCATATTGAGTACCGTGTTAATGGTAAACAAAATATTCAAATGCCATCCAATAAAAAAAATATATACAGAAATACTATTCACATGGTGCTGAACAATATCATCCATATACTTTAACATTAGATTTTGAATGCTTATTGAGAAAAATGCAAAAACAAATAACAAAGACAACAAAATATATTCATAAATATGTTGCGAATAGCTTCGGTTTTTATTCTGATGAAATGGGAGCAGAATTAGTAAGGTATAATAATCAAGAGAAATTGATGAAAAAATTTAATAAATTAATACAAGATCATGTTAAAAAATATCATAAACTAAGAATGCAAAATGAAAAAATGATTTTTACTGTCCACCAAAGCACAACATACAACAGCAGGCATTTATAGATTTTGTTAAAACAATGGGAAATCAATTTATTATTGGAAGTGATTTCAACGCAAAAAATACCTACTGGGCCTCGCGCTTGACTACACTTAGAGGACGAAGCTTAAAAACGGCTATCGACTCGGAAAAATGTAATGTAATATCTGGAGGCCAACCAACATACTGGCCAACAGACATGAATAAAGTACCTGATTTACTCGACTTTTTTATCACAAAAGGTATTTCGAGTAATTACATGGCAGTTGAAAACGATCTATCATCTCTATCTTCGGATCATTCAATCGTCCTACTATCGATTAATGTACAAGTATGGCCCAAGGAACATAAATTGGTATTATGTATCCATAAATCTCTCAATTTCATTAAAAACCACAGAAAATATAGATGAAGCTGTTAACGTCCTCACAACCCAAATAATAAAAGCGGCTTATAAAAATACACCGCTGATGAATTACACATCTCCAAAATTTTTGGTATATCCTGATTCTGTGCGTAGACAAGTAGCAATTAAAAGACAGCTGAGGAGACGTTGGATGCAAACAAGATGCCCAACTGATAAGGCAGCTTTAAATAGGGAGATCAGAAATCTTAAGTCGCTATTACAAAACTATAAAAACAATTCATTTAGAGAATATATCACAAATCTGTCGCTAACGAAGAATAGTTAAATATCCTTCATGGAGAGCAGTTAGGTACGGAAATAAACCAATACGTAGAAATGAACCGATAAAAGCAGTTGATGGTAGTTGGACTATAAATAATGCTGCTAAAGCTTGTTCGCTATACACTTATCAGGGAATTTTTAAACCGCATAATACAATATCGCCTGTCGAAAACGTCGTCCATGATTATTTAAATCAAAGTTCAAATAATCCACCAAATAAAATCAATTTAACTTCGCCAAGCGAAATTAATAGAGTAATAAAGAAATTGAGTAACAAGAAGGCACCAGGGTACAACCTCATAACGGGACGTATTCTGAAAGAGTTATCAAGGAAAGCGTTAGTAATGTTAACTTATATTCACAATGCGATTTTACGGCTTCAATATGTTCCTATATTGTGGAAATTCGCTAATGTTATGATGATTTTAAAACCAGGTAAACGTCCTCAAAGTGCCTCTTCTTATCGGCCAATTTCACTTTTACCAATTCTGGCCAAAGTTTTCGAAAAACTCTTAAAAAAGAGAATACAAAAGTTCACAGACAAGAAAGAAATAATACTAAATCATCAATTTGGCTTCCGAATCAGGCACTCAACAGTACAACAAATGCACCGGCTAGTTAACAAAATTGAAGAAACATTTAAAAATAAAAGTTACTTCGGCTGTCTTCCTCGATGTACAACAGATATTTGATAAAGTATGGCATCCGGGAATACTTTACAAATGCAAAAAAGTACTACCAATTCAGTATTACAATATTTTGAAATCCTACTTACAAGACAGGTATTTCCGAGTTGTAGTAAATGGAACAGAATCATCCATATATAAAATTGAGGCAGGTGTACCTCAGGGAAGTGTACTTAGTCCTCTCTTGTGTTTATTTCTTTCTTATGATATGCCAGAAACAGATGATAGACTACTAGCAACCTTCGTTGACGACATGGCAATCATGGCAATGCACGAGAACCCAGAAAAGTCCACAGAAAATTTACAAGGTGCGCTAAATAAAATCATTGATTGGCTGAATAAATGGAAAATAGTAATAAATGAAAATAAAAGTAACCACATTATTTTTACAAAGAGAAAAATTGTACGTAACAAATATCATATATCTGTAAACAACGAGCAAATACAAACATATTCGTGCGTAAAATATCTTGGAGTACACCCAGATGAAACACTTAAGTGGCTTCATCATATCAAGACAAAAATAACGGAACTCAATCTAAAAACGAGACAATTTCATTGGTTGCTTGGACCGCGTTCCCAATTACATATTTCAAATAAAATATTACTATACCACATGGTATTAAAACCGATATGACTGTACGCAGCTGAATTATGGGGATGCGCTTCCAAAAGTAGTGTGGACAGAATACAGCGCTATCAAAATAAGATGCTACGATCATTGGTAGGAGCACCATGGTTTGTGTCCAACCAAACACTACATCAGGATTTACAAGTGAAGTATGTTATTGAAGAAATAAAGCTGGCGGTTAAAAATTACTTGTCGAAGTTGAAATGAAAATGCTCTCGCAACGAATTTACTACAACGACCAGCAAGTTGCAACAGGTTGAAAAGAAAGAACGTTATTGACCCCTAGTGTGGCTATTCAATAAATGAATTCGGGATCGGCTGATGATCTTGAAATTCACGATCTTACTAACATTAAAATCTAGTAAATGACTATATAGTCAGTTCTAGATGTGAGAACTCTATAAAAAAAAAAAAAAAAAAAAAAAAGTAATAATTGCTTGAAATGTTTGAAATATTGGCGTTGAATAGCATTGAAAAATAAATATCAACGTCGTTGATATTAATTCTTTATTTTTTCTGGATAATGAACTGATAAAACTTCTAATTGATTGTTGAAGGGATAAAAATAAAATAAATACGGTTCGGAAACAGAAATTGTTTTTATTGGTTGTTGAACTGATAGAAATGAATAAATTCGGTTGAAAATCCAAAGAAAAAAAATTCTGAGTTAGGATCAGGTATTACCTATACTACTATTATCCTTTTATAATAAACGCTTAAATCTTCGTCATCCTTTACAACCTTATGGATGGTTTATTTAAAAACCTTAAATAACAGCTGCACCGATCGTCGTGCTCTCTAAGTTTTGAGCCTTAAAAATTTTACGACTGCTTCGGATTGTATACGTTATCGAACTTGTTATGCAAACTTCTAGATTTTGCACTGTTCCAAACAAGGTCCTATATGTCTAATCACTAAAATTTCCGTTCAGATCGTTACCGTAACTGTATTACTGTTAAATCCTCAGATTCGACATTTATATTCTTCGTTATTGTAATTCTAACAATCTAACCTTGTATATTTCCTCCTTCTACCCCCCCCCCCCCCCCAAAAAAAAACCAACAACAAAATATTATTTAATAATGATAAATTAAGGAAGAAGTACTGCAGAAATAAAATTTCCAAGTACAAAGCTTTGATACTTTGTACAACGTAAAAAAAATTAATAAATGACGTTATAAAACTACAAATTGAAGAATGTCGAAAGATACTTTTCACTAAAGCCAGTTAAGTCTTACATTCGTTTATCCTTGTATTTTTTTAATATTTGAAACATGGTGTATTCGTGCCTTGTGTTTGTTAAATAGTTAATAAAATTATAAACATGCATAAACATCGTAAAGTTGAATATTAAATTAATATACTTGAAACGTCTTTTTGGGGAAAATTTTACACCTTCAGTATTGGAAAACGGAAAAAAAAATATATTGACAAAAATAATTTTATTATTGCATTATCTGAACATCTCTGAAGGAGGAATAACCTACTTTCACTTGGAAAAAAAAACAATATCATTAAAAATTCTTAAATGCTTGATTTTTAATTTAAAAAAAAAAAAAAATGAAAATAGAAATATACATGCAAGAATTATTAATAATTGCCCATTTTTGGATTTATGCCCATTGTTGACGAGCCCAAAACGAAAAGAAAAAAAAAATATTTTACCACGAATTAGATAATACCCCATTATATTATTTATTTAATAGAAATAATTTTTTTACGTATGTTTTTATTATTTAATCAAAAATCAGACATTTAGATTTATTTTTAATAATATTCTTTGATATTTTGTTTTCGAAATGAAAATAGAGGGCTATTCCTTGTAGAAATGTTCAAATAATATAATACTAAAATATTTTTATTATTATTTTCTGTTTTTGCTAGTATTAAAGATGTGGGATGTTAAAAGACGTTCCTAGCGTGTTTAATATTAAACCTTAAGATGTTTATTGTAGCGTTTGTAATTATGTTATTACATTATCGTATTTTATTCCGGGGAGTATTTTTTTTTTTTTTTAATTGAACCGATCGCTAACGGTTTAATTTTCGATTTATAAAATAGCAGTTAGGCCGTAAAACAGTTGATGATAAGAGTGATGAAAAATAATCTAGAGATTAAATAAACCGAAGCAGATCAAGGGCGGACAAAAAGAAAATCACTGGGTTTTAACTCATTACCACAAAGGGCATTGCTTTGCTGCTGCATTTTTCCTTTTAACCAGATCTTCAGAGACCTCTTTAATTTCGAAAGAAGAGTTGGGCATAAAAATTTCATAATTTAGAATCTCTTACCTCGTTTCTCAACGTCCAGTAATATGCTATATTTAGTTAACGTTCGATGTACCCAAAAAATTACGTCTAAACACCGAACTTTCATGTAAGAGGTTCTTTTCGAAGTTTAATACCTAAAGCAGGAAAAATATATCAAAGTCAAATATTTTATTTGACTTACATTTTATACCACAAAGATTTACATAAATGTCTCATAATTATCGAATATCAAAAACATAGTACCTTAAGTAACTTTTCTATTTGAAAAAATAAAAAATATACCGCGAAGAATATAAATAATTTAGCTGGTTTAAAAGATTACATGATGTCACCGGATGACGGAAGGAAAATATTTGAAATAATTGTTTCTCCGAAACCAATAAGAACGCAAAAAAAAATTAATTTTGCAGATCAGTGTCTCTGAGCCTTTTTTTTTTTTTTCCGATCCTGGTTATTTTGAAAAATATGTATGCGCTCGCGGTTATACTACTGTTTTTTCGAATTATTAAAATCATGTTTCGATATTGGGAAACACTTACCTTCGGAGAAACACTCGTGCAGTCGAACTTCTATTTCATTATAAGGAAAATTTCTTTACAACGAACTTTTATTCAGGTCTGTCAAATTTTATAATGTTTCCATGTATGTATCGAGAAAAAATTTCATATTCGAAATTTCAAGTGCTCTCACGAAAAATCTTGGACCAATCATTCAGCTTTTCGAAAAAATCAGATAAAAAGGTGACTCAGAAAATTGTTCTTTTCGCGTCAATAGATACCGGAAAAAAAATACAAAAATCAGATATGAATCTTCCACCTCTTTTAATATGATACCTACAAGTGTTCGGAATTGGTATAAAAAATGCTAAGAACTTTATTGGTGACGGATTCTTAAAAAGAATTAGGGTTTTCAATGAAAATAATCGATTTACCGACAAAAAAAATGCTATTAACTTGAGAATTTACATTAAGACTTGACGAAAATATAACAAAACAAAATAACAAAAGTAACAGTACAAAATTGTTTTTGAAAAATTTTGAGTTTTTTGCAAAAAAATCAAAGAAGAAACTATTATAAGCAGTTACAGCCTTAATAAATGATGTACCGAACACTTTGTGAATTTTTAATATTCAAGACTCTGACAGGTCACGAAATTATATTCCCGCTTAAAGATAATCAAAATAGCGATAACGAGAATCAAGAAAAATCGCGGCATAAAATTCCCTAATAAGGCAGAAATTATGTAGATCTAAAAAATAATTCGTCAAGGTTATTGATTTTTATATTGCTTAATTAATGCAAACTTCCAGTACCGGTTTTAAGTCTGTGATAAACATTCAAAATTTTTTAGGAATCACTAATAAATATTTAAATTTTGTTAAAATTTTTAATATGCGCCAATTTTTCTGAGTAAACAATCGTTTTCGATATGTAAACGTCGTCCTACTCCCGTGTTTTGTTTATATTTTAAAGCGTGTTATAAATTTAAAAACGAAAGTAATATTCCAACAAAACAAAAATAATAAAACCAGAAAAAAACGAATTGTTTTTTTTTTTTTTTTTTACGGTAAGGAGCGTCAGCCCAATTTGCTACTATTTACACCTAAACAACTAGTTTAAACATAAAACTACGACATATTTTTGTAAGCCGCTGGATGAAAAATATAAAAAGAAATAAAATCTTGTTCAGAAATTCAAAGTAAACTAAAAAAAGAATGAGAGGAAATGCTAATACTTTTGAATAATTTAAATAATAATCCTTGGTTTTTTTAAAAAATGTAGCAACGTTCAATTTCTACAATACAGTAACTTAGGTCATAAGGTGAGAAGAGACCTGCAGATATAAAACTATCGTCCATGAATTTTCTCTGCTTATGTTTGTTCGCTGTTAAATAATAGATCATTAACGTCCTCGCAATAGTTCACTGAAATATGCGTGCGCCGGTTGTCGGTATGTTCTTCGCAAAATTAAATTTTTGTACTATCCGCAATCTGCAGACCGCGGTGACGAACTTACATGTCATCCGGCCAGGTGTTTCTGCGGGTATACTATAAAACCAGGGCTCATGTAAAATTAACGGCTGCGTATCGCGATATTTGTGTAAAAGCTTCCTGTGCGGAATTTCGACAACGCATTAAACCAGCCATTATTTGCATCATCCATAGCTTTACTCGTTAAACTTGTAGAAACGGGAATTACAATCCACACCTGTAGTCGCAGCACTCACCAATTCGATTCCCTCGATACTGCGATGTAAACTGTGCGTATACATAAAAAGGCTCTCTTGCGTAGATATTGAACAGCGTAGGGCTTAAAACGGACCCTTGATTTAATCCCAATTAAACGCCCTTCTACTTTCAACCTCCGCTCGGTGTGACATGGTTCGTAAAGTGTATGTAATTGTTTGCCCAAAAATAAGTTACACGTAAATTTAGCAAAATTTACAGGTACCCCCCAACTGTCTCCCTAGCTGTTCCATTAAATCGAAAATATTTCCATTATCAAACACACCATTTACGTCCAGAGAAGTTTCCATTAAAAATGATTTTTCGACGAATGCGTAATAAATACCATAACCAGGTTTATTATAAAACCAAAGATCTCTCCCTTGTAGGAAGATATTATGTTTACTCCATCTCGTTAGCCTTCATTACTGCTTCAAATGTCTTCCTAATGCGCAACGTTAAACGTGTAGGTTTATACGATGACGGGTCAAAGGATTTTTTTTTTTTTACTTTTTTATTGGGCTTGTCAGCTACGGACGATTACCCATCAAAAAGGAAGAACGTAGAACAAAAGGAAACTGAGGACACTAAGAAAGTTATTCGGGGAAGGTGGAAACGGCCAGAACTACTATGGAGAGATAGCAAGGGAGTCAAAAAAGATCGGTACTAGAACTCGTGCAAATAGTAGTCCGAAGGGAAATAAATGTGTAGACGAAAAGTTATACAGGATACCTTAAAGGAAAGGAAAGCGCTCATGTCTTGTTAGCCGTTATACCTGATTATAATATATTGTATATATTTAAACATGTGACCAGCATAAAAAGAAAAGTACTTTTATCCATGTCTGCGATTGTTGGGCTGCGCCCACAAAAAGATTCTCATCAACGATATGGCCGCAACTGCAATGCAGTGCCCACAGTGCCCGATGAGGCAAGAGACAAGACATCGCTACTCGCCTACGGTTGCGACTGCAAAGCAGTTCTCGCAATTCCCGTCCAGAAAAGCAAAATGATTGATTATCCATTATTCAAACGGCATCTGCGGACGACGAGCTTACGATATATTAAGGATAAAAAGGAAAGTGACTCCACATCGAAAAAAGCCAGCATGGTCGCCAAATAGAGTAGCGTTCATACTAACTCCGGAGGATCCGCACCACCTTGACCCAGTACCACTATGGCCACCATCCGAGCAAAGAGGCCCACAATGCACCATGCGAAGGCGGCGGGGGAACCAAAATTTTAAGATAAGAAAAGGATGAGGTATTTGCTTAAATGTTTATACGGTCGCGGATTAAAGACAAGAATTTAGCAATAGCAGGGACAACAGACAGTGAGGGAAAGGCGAGGATAAAGGAAGCACAGTACGGCGTGGGGATATTAAGGGATAGTAGATCTGAGTATAGTACCAATCTTTCGGAAGACAAAGATGCACACTCAAAGAAAATGTAATCAGCGTCACAATCGAGTGTGTTATCTACACATAATGGACAGAGGGGAAGGGAAGTAATAAAAAACCGATAAAGAGAAGCAGGGAGACAGCTGTGATCAAAGCGAAGGCGACAAAGAGAGGATATAGTAGAACGACGAAGGTGTGGGAAGTCTAAGAACCAAGGGTGTAAGGGTGGAAATGATTGAATAGGGGGCAAGTGCTATATTAGACCAACAGAAAAAACAGTCCATTAAAAATATTCGTAAATTCGATTTCAGCTCGTAGATTTAATAGCACCGAGAAAGCGGCGCCATCCGATCGCATTTGTTGTATAGTGAAGTAAAAAGCTGTAATAGAGCTGTTTAAAAATTCTATATCATTAGCAACTGTGCTGTCTAACGTAGGTGTGTAAATGTGAGTAGTATTCGGAGTATGTGTTATCGACGATAAGATTTTAATTATCTCTCATAAGGACGGCAACTTTATCTAACTGAAATTATACGCCCCGATCGAAATTCTTACGATATTTTTTTTTACATAAACGGACGACGCCGACAAAAAACCACGCAATCGAAATGTGTGCGAACTGACCGAACGAATCATTCGAATTATAAATCGTAACTAAAGTATCAACCGAAATTAGAGATAAAAATATCAAGCAAAGCAGATGTAAATGTAAAGTAACGTTTTGCTGAAAATCGAAATGGGACGACGCGATTTAATTTAGTTTTAATCGATGGAATCGAAAATCGAGTTTATTTTAGTACACATTAACAATGGAGAGACTTGAAAGCGCTCTTAAATTTTGTGCTTTTTATTAAAAGTTTCCAGCAATCCCGTCTACGTTAAAAAAAACAAAAAAAAAAATAGTTAGCAAACATTGAATAATTCGTCACTGCTTCCTTTGGTAACGATCTTTTTACCGGCGCCATTTCAATCATTTTTCCAAAAAAAAAAAAAAAAAAAGCGAAAAAAACACTAATGAACACGAGATAAAATGATAAAAAGAAAATAATTCGAATAATAATGCTTTATTACGTTACTTCAAATATATAATTTATCCCGGTAAGTAAATTTAATAAAGATGGGATTTATGAACAAATAAAACAAAAAAAATAAATAAAATTGGATAACGAAATTATACACAAAGGGATGAGAAAACATTCCCGGTTGCTATCGAATTTGAAAATTTCTCTTTAATCACTAATAAATGGAGTAGTCAGGTGGTCATTATAAAAAGCAACAGTGGGGCATCAACAAAAGAGGTGATAAGGAATTTCTTATCGATAAATACGTATACGCTGGACGAAAATATATGCAATCGGGAGGACCGAGTATGGTTTCTTTTAATATTCCAGCCTCCTCGTTCTTCCTTCTCCGCTCTACATTCCATATTTTTCTAGACCTTGGCCTTTCGCGGATTGCCACAGTGCTTTCTTCTCAGTCCAATCCTAGCCCTGTTTAACAGCTATCTCATATTTAAAACTACTTTTCCGCAGCTAAATTCTGTTTCCCGTTGTTTCATACTCCGGCCATTGCAGCATCCTTATATATGGCTAACTCCCAACTTTTAACAACTTAGGAAATCGCTTTATTTAATATATATTTATCTTTCTATCTCTTCCAATAAATCCTCCACTACTGTTATCTTTATTCTTCGTCCTTTTGATCCTCTCTTAATTAATCTCTCTTTAAATAATGATCCGATTCTCCTTAACTTCTTTCGCTACTTGAGAGTATTTCTGGATAGTCGTCCTTCGTTCCCTACCTCATTAAGTCCCTACACAAAAAAAACTGCATTGAAGAATAGTGATTGTATCAGTTACGAATCCTGTATCCGTTCCGATTCTGGATTATTGCTGCTTCGTAACTCTACCAGGTCCGCGTGCAATTGCGTACAAAATATTTATCTCCGCCTGCTGTTTAAGCTGAAATATTTCTCCTCATTTCATTCGATATTCCGACTTAAGCTATTATCTACCAATTAAACGTTCTTGCTCATTTATTTCCAAATTTTACGTAATTGACACTCTTCCCCGTCAATAAAACATCAATTCTGTCCGTCTCCTTCAGTTTTCATCGTATACCTACAGTCCCGAAAAGCTCCCATACTTTTCCTTGAATTTTTCATCCGATTAACTGATTTTATTCTCTTATTCCTCTTAAACCTTAAAAGGGGGGAAACAATTAATTTTATTGTAATAAATAAGTTTTGTGAAATACCTAGTAAGATAAAATATTAAAATTTAAATGGTGCTTTTCAAAGAAATTCACTCAAAGTTCATGTAGTTCAAAATATAAAGCCTATATACTTATTTACACTAGAGTAGATAATATAATTGACGTATTTTGTTTTCCTCGTTATATCTGGCAAAATTCAGTAAATCAAAAAAAGTAAAATCGTAAGTATACTTATAAAATTTTTTACTTTTGGCGGTATTTCGTTAACGATAAATAAATTACAAAAACGCATTTCACGAATATCGAAAAATTAATTTTATAGAAAATTTTATAGAGAATTTTATATAGAATTTCATACAGAATTTTAATTGTTCTTGATTCTTTTTCGGGTGTGTGTGTGTGTTTTCAATTAATCCGTTCAAATTGACGCAAAAAATTCGCAATTTGAAAATAAGTAATGACACGATATTATATTGTAAATTCGGCTCCCCCCTGACGTTATTTAGTGACGTAACGAGCGCAAAGCGGTTGTTGTTAAAAGGGTACGGGACATTGCGATTGGAATGTCTCAAGGTAAGCACACTGGAGCAGAAAGATCTGCAGAAGAATGAATGACGTAACTGTATTGTATAATGTGACTTGACCGTTATTATTCTTCACTACGAACGCTCATCATGATTTTACTCATATTCAACTTTGAATGATACGCGCAGTTCAGTGCGTTTCCTGCAAATTCTTCAAAGAGCTCCGGTGGAAGGAAATAAAACTGCCGTTCGGAGAGTCTACGAAATTCGCCGGTAAAATAATTACGTCGAGTAGAGTTGTTTCTGGTACGCTGGAGGTGAACTGTAGGATGATTTGATAGTACGGCAGTTTTAGGTTTGGCTATGTGCTACGAAAGGAAATAAATTAACGTTGCGATATTCTGATATTGCTTCAGATGCCGAAAGACGGCAGCCCAGCCGTGCCGAATTACATTTTGGCTTTTCGCATTAGAGATATTAAAAGGGAAATTACACCTGCCACTAGCGCGGATTCTCGTTCATTTATTTCACGAAACGCCCAAGTACAGGTCTGTTGTTGGCCACTGCTCGGACTACCGTTTGTTTTCTCGGCGTATGTGTCTGCGAGGCCGATTTCAAACCGAACCGATTTGTATGCACGCTAATCCTCTGCTGCATGGGCCGGCCTGATCTTGAAACAGAAGCATCGATCACTGCAGCTCGCAGCTCATCGCATGATATTCGTTAAACACCGATACACGACGCATCTATCTGTGC
This sequence comes from Icerya purchasi, assembly GCA_039619475.1. NCBI lineage: Eukaryota > Metazoa > Arthropoda > Insecta > Hemiptera > Monophlebidae > Icerya > Icerya purchasi. The sequence continues at coordinate 66,008,426 of CM077116.1, forward strand.
GCCTCTATATACTTAGCAGCTCTAAGGCCCGTAGTAGTTCTTCATCTGGTCGTAGCGTCATTATCGTCGTTATTTTTTCCATTACGCGATCTGTATCAACCGCTCAGCAAGATAATTATTAGTTTGCGCAGTGGCATTCCTATTCTGTGTTCCATCAGAACGGTAATAATCTATATGGAGCCGGGGCGCAAGCAACAACGTAAATATCTGTCCAGACAAACGTACATCAACAGAAGAACGGTTTGCGTGTCTCCGGCTGAAAACGTTCCATCTCCGACCAGAATTAACCAACAGTCCTTCATCTCTGCCTACGTCTCGCAAATTACCATCTCCAGTTCCGCCAGCACTGCTACTTCAACGAAACCCCTTCATTTGTCTCGCCCGACTTTTCTTCTTTCTTTTTTTTCGCCCCCTCCCCTCCCCTCCCCTCCCCCTTTTTTTCTCCTCTTTCAAAAAAAACCAACGCCACATTTCAAATCTGTACCAATTTGTTTTTTCGTTCGCTATCACCCGGTATGTACACTGAGGGGGCATAGAATTTCTTTAGTCAGCTCTGTCCTTTCCTACTGTTATCAGACTTAACTGAAATTGCTTACGAACAATACTCGCGCGATATTTCGGAATCAAATTATTTTCGTAGCAAATTAACCGCGTAATGTCGCTAGAAAGCAGCGATGTGAAATAAAATGTGACAAAACGTGCGTGTACTGACGGAAGAACGCGGCGCCCTTTCCTATGCGCCGGCAATAAACGAAATCAGTACTACATAAATTACTGAAAATAATGACGTATCCGAGAGGATATGTAGCTCGCATAAGAAACAGGCTGGCGATCGTTCCGACGACTTTCCTGTTATTTTTTCCGTTTCCATTTTTTTTTCGTAATCTATTTGGCCCTGTTCGAAATGAACCCGGTAATTGTCGACATTTTCAATGTACGCTGCGGCCGCACTTGAACACTGCTCTACCGAAACTGCGCTACCATTATAATAACTGGCTAACTTCATAATTTACAGATCTGTGAAAAAAATTAGCCCGTATGAGCGGAATACATTATAAATGTTTTCGCAAATGCAACTGATGGCGTTTTTTTTAAATTTCTTTTATCGTTATCAGTAGCCGATGTCTTTATATGTGACATATGTGAAAAGGAACATGTGCTGTGAAAATCGAATTAATCAGCTACCTCAGGACTTACTGCTAGTGTATGTGTAGTATTGCTTACTCGGATATCGAGTGAATAAATCAAGATGATTATTATTGTTATTACTGTTATTATTCAAAAAAAAAAAAAAAAGAAACAATTAAACAACTGAAACTTCCATGGTGGATATGATTAGAAAAATAATTAGCGGTAGACGACACCATGTTATGAAAATTCGTTTAATTTAACGCTACAACTTACACTGTGTGACCATCTTCGGAAGCAGCTGTCCGAAATGTTGGGCGTTAAAATAGAAGCATTTTTATGTCTACCGTTAATTATTTTCCTAACAAAAAAAAAACAAGCCATATTTCAATTTGTTCTTCGAACGTGTTGGCATACTGCACAAGACGCATCGATTGACACAATGTTTAATTCTATTCTACGATTAGATTTTCCCAAAGAACCAGATTAATTTTTTACGCATTTTGCTGGAATTACTTAAAAAGAACCTCGGGCAAAGTGTTCGTAAAATTCATTGGACCCGGCTATCACAATGTACATCGAAGAATAAACTATTCAGAGTATCATTTATTCAAACGCAAATGCGTGTTAAGAAATTCGGTTTTTTACCGCGCAAACATACATACATACATATATATATACGCATATATACATGCATACAGCGCACGTATTCAATATTTTTGGATAAAACGTGAATATATTCTAAACTTTTCGGTTCCGGTGACTACAATTACTTATACTTTTGGGACAGTAAAAATAGGTGGAAATGCGCACTTTCTTTTAGTTCCAGTGTGACTGTTAGAACAATAAGATGAAGATTAAATCTACAATATTACATATCTCAAAAAAAGAACAAAATCAAAAAAGCACTGGAAATAGATAACACTTACACAGATAAACAGACTGTCAATAATATCAAAGTGGATTAGCAAAATATTATAACTCTTATAAGTCTAAAAGCATTATCGTCAACATGTTCAATGAGTGTATTCTTACTGAACGTGTTAGTAAAGCCTTTCACACTGTGACAACCTCGACAAATTTTGCACTACTAACATAGATGGCTTTAATATTGATTTTCGAATTTGTTTGTTCTCGAGACTCTATTCAGCCGGCGTGCTAATATTTTTTCGGTCACAATAGCCTCGAACCAGGGTTACTTTATCATCATCGGTACCGTGAAAATAAGACGGTATAAAATAACACTTAAGCCTATTCCAATGTTTTTTAAACATCAGTAGCTATTATCGAGCGTATATGCTAGTGTATATATTTTATAAAAAGTAAAGTGAGTCGCATGGCAGGGCGTTGGGGTTGTGAAAGTTACCAAGTCAACGGCACTGATGAGACCAGCGGGGCAAGTTTTTTCTCTCATCGCTTTTATTTTCTCAAATTTCATGGCATCCACATCAATTTTAGATTAGGAATATACCTCTAGAAGTGACTTAAATTAACTACTAGGCTACTGCGCTATCATACATATACATATATGTGTATGTAAACATATGTGTATGGATAGCAGTAAAGCAGATATGTACTAAGCTCTTTGGAATTTACAAGGAAATACTGTATCTTTATATTTTAGGCTGCAACCGAAACCCTATCAGTTAATGAATACTTCCCACACCGATCACTCATGATTGTTCTTTAAATTCATCATTCCGCTAAGACAATTAAACTCAACCAGCCGTTAAAATCTTTCGGATTTCCGACTACTTCGGGTGCTACCGAGAATAAGCGAATTGCTGTATAAACTAGCGTACTTTCTCCACAATCAATTACCCAGGGGACGAATATCTTTTCGAATCATCCGCATAAAAAAACGCACTTTCATACAATGACTTATTAGAAAATGCCCCTGCTTTTCTCTCAATGGTTTATGTTGGATTCCAACCTTCACTCGCGCTACAATTTTCAATACCTATCGACATCATTCGTACGATAAATAAACCGACACAGATAACAACGCCTTAATTTTGCTTAATTCATTTTTTTTTTTTTTTGAAAAGATTAAATCGACGAAAGCCGTTACTCCCTTCCTGGGAATCCTGAGAACTTGAAAAAGAAAAAAGGACCCGGAAAACTGGGGCTTACAACGCAGGAATTTTACGAAAATCCACCTGTTTTTTTTTTTCATAAAATAAAAAAACACAACTGCCAATTTCCGGTGCAAAACGAATTTCATTCGTAATTTCACATGAATTATAACATTATTAATTTTATGTTTTAATATTTTTATTATAAATTTTGCGCTAAAAATCCTTTCAAAATGAATCCCAAATTAACTCGAAAAAATTTAAAGAGAGCCTCTGTACATTCTGTACAGAATTGTACATTGTAGTGTATGTCTTTCTTCCGCTGGCGCGCCTGTGCGAAACAACCCCTAGCCATAAAACTTACGTCAAAATTAATTTCTTAATTTTAATGTAACAGCGAAACGTTTTTTATAGTCGAAATATCGTTTCAATCTAGTGCCCAGAAGAAAAACCCTGCGGGCGGTCGTGATGGTCATCTGATTAAAAAAAAAAAAAAAAGATAAATTGAAAACGGTAAAGAAAAGGAAAAGCCCGTAACATAATTGAAAATTTAAGAATATTTAAAAATATCTAAATATATATGAGATGGCACAAGGGAAACAGCGCGCGGAAACGGGGGAAAAAAAGTTAAGATACGGGTAGCCGAATATTGTTACGAACTCGTCTTTTTCTCCTCTCCACTCTTCCTCGTACGTACGTAAGGGAGAGACGAAAAGCAGAAGAATACGGAAAACGACGGAATGAGGAAATCAAATAAACAAATACATACAAAAAAAACTACAATTAGAACTGTACCGCGGATAACTATCGGGCTCTTAAAAACATCGGGAGCATGTTAGGCTTTTATTAATTTTAGACGGAAAAAAATATACGAAACCAAAACATTAGAAAGGAACATAATTGTTGCGAGAACGCAATTACTAGCTTGCATATCACTCCGACCGATGTACCAAACTCCAACACTAAATCGTAACCAGATGCAGATAACAATGCATCCTTATTACATCTGATCTACCTGAGCTGGCCTCTCGATATCGTACGACATAATTCTCTATTTCGGCACGTGTCGTAGTACGCGCGCACATACATACGCCACCGGCCCTTACACCACAGACACTATTAAAACCGATAATCGACGACATTCTAAAATCAATAAACTAAAAACAGAACAGATAATTTATTATTCTGTCGACAAAAGATCGCGCCACCAACCCTGATTCGTATCACTGCCCTCCCCCTAATTTCATTCAAAACAGAAGTTTTGGATGCAATCCGGGGCGCAGCCAGAGTGGCGGCACGCACAATTGAGTGACAGTAAATCTTTGTCGACAGCCATATGACAGAGTCTAGGATCCAGTTTGCCGTTCGCAGAGAACAGCGGGGAATTCGAGAGCACAATTATCAGTAGGGTCAAGTGTTTCGCTTGGACAAAACCACAACACAATTCGACCCGTAGTGCTACTCGACCTGCGGCACGGTTTATAGGAACAATAATGAAAGTGAAAGACGTAGGATAAATTCGGACAAGGTCACATCCCGCTGACTCCTCCAGAGACCTAGGTCAATCTACGGAGTTTTTGTAGCAACCGATGTGACACTCGAGGAAGACGTCCATGAACTCCATCGCGCCACTGGTTCACAATAACGACACATGCAGCCGCCCCCGAAGGGTACCGTAAGGTGAGCCAAAGCTCATTTGCGGGTTGAACGAGGATCCATGTGTCTCCACTCGAGTTCCTCTAAATTAACGAGGATCGCAGACTGTTTATTTGACATTAACTGATCATCGGGTTATTATTGGGATCACATCCGTGCCTGTCGTAGTCCACTGGGCGGTGCTACGAATCATAGAAGGAAGTCCGAAAAGGAAAGAGGCTCCTATGATCAACTCAGAAAAGGATAATATGAAGGAACGGTCCTGTTGGCCTACACTATGGCCACGACTGACTCGCAGCGCCCACAGCTTCTCCGGCCAGGAAAGAAGACACTTCGAAATATAAAGTTAGCTTACGATAGATTAGGACTCCCGTTCTCTGCGATATTTTCGGATCCACGGATTCAGGCAAAACTGTCGAGTGGTATAAACTTCTCAGCCGGCTCTTCTACACAACTACTTCATATCAATTACACGCGCACGAAACAAAACCACACATACATAAGCAAAATGGCGAATTACCTCAGACGCCAACAGAAAACAAGAAAAATAAAATGACAAAACATTACGCCAACCACTTACTAAGATGGTATCGATACCCCTATGAAGAACAAATTACCGATGTGATGTACAAGAGACGTGGAATAGGAAATACCAATATAGGAATATGAGTAGATAGTATAAAAGGAATAGTTGCATGGAGATCCTTACAGGCCAAACTACGCAAGGAACATAAGAATAGAGAGGCACATGGCCAAAAAAGGAAGTGACAGCGATATGTGATGTGAGGAAGTGGCGGTAGGCGTGTGGCGAGCCCAGAAATGAAGGAGGCGTCAGGCCACAGCGCGCTATACCCCAGAAGAGCATAGAGATATGGAGCGTGATGCCAGTTCGAAGAGGCAGAATGGAGTGTAACATCAGCCCGAGAGAGATGGTGCGATGACCAGAAAGGAACAAGAGATTGCAGTGAGACTGCTAGGGACGCGTGTAAGCACCCAGCAACGGCGTAGCATACATTATAAGGACTGACGCAAGGATAATGAAGGAAGAATATTCAGGATCTCACCACATCGGAATTAGAAACAAAATATGAAGGGTAATCAGAGCGCTCTAAGGGCGAACAACGTAAATAAATAACACAAAATCAAAATAAATAAATCCGCGGCACCTAGGCTGATAAACAAAACAACAAAACACGACATAATAGATAAATAAGGTAGGGTTATAGCCCTCAAGAGATCCACATAAGCAAAGGACATACATACTTGGATGACTAGCTAATAACTAGATCAATTTAATAACTAATAATACGAAATGAATGCAAATTGAGCGCAGGTTTTGATTGGTTTCCTCCGGCATTTCCACCACCGGAAACCAGAACGGGGGCAGTGCCCCCCCCCCGGTGAGGATTGTTATAATTATTTCTTTTTAAAAGTTTTATACGTGGGGACTTTGAATCGTCAAATCTGGTTTTAATTTTTGAACGGGTTTTAAGTTTATTTTTAGGTTTTCTGATTTTATGTTTAGTTCTTCGTCTTCGCTTAATTTTACATTTAGGTCTTCTTTCATCTTTACGCTTTCTTTTGTTTCGACCGGTGATTCCTCCGATAACGTTATTTAGATTTTCTAAGTTTTTATCAATTTTATTGTTTAGATTTTCTGTATTTGTATCGATTTTATTATTTAAATTATCTATTTTGTTATTTATTTCATTCCTTAAATTTTCGGAGTTCTTGTCGATTTTATTGTTTGGATTTTCTGTATTTGTATCGATTTTATTATTTAAATTATCTATTTTTGTATCGATTTTATTAATTAAATTATCTGTATTTGTATCGATTTTATTATTTAAATTATCGATTTTATTAATTAAATCTGCGGTCGATTTTTTAATTAAATTTGCTAACATGGTGAACGGGTACATTGGGCCATATTCGGGACCATCCTCCATCGAGGTGTTAAGGCCAGCCAGCCTTGCCGGCTCGCCCTCCTCACTGGAGTCATCTAGCACAGCTGGAATATCCCGATACTGGCCTCTTTTGGAGACGACGCCTCTAAGTGTCTCCTCGGACATAAAGATAAACTATATTACTTTATCTATCGTATTTATTTTTCTATTTATTTTACTTTTTATATAATTAATTTATAGATAGAATATTTACGAAACGCTATAAAAATATTCCGAGATGAACCACTATTTTCTTATTATTATTGTTATTTTATTTATTTATTTTTTTTTTTTATTTTTTTTGTATGACGGTAGACATGTGGAGATTATTTATTTCCGATTCGTGCGACGAGGTTTGAATTAGAAATATCGTAATAAATTACTAAAATTTAAAATTACGTGGCCCGAAATATCGTAACAAATCATTAAAACGGTTTAAGCTAATAAAGCAACTTATTAATATTATGTACGTATATGATAGTAATGAGAAATAAATTAAAATGCAAAATTTATCCGTTTACAGCTTGGCCGTTGGCTCCGGGTCCTCGACGAATCGATGACATCGAGGTCCCTGTTCGCCGCGCCAATGTTACGAACTCGCTGTTTTCTCCTCTCCACTCTTTCTCTTACGTACGTAAGGGAGAGACGACCAGCAGAAGAATACGGAAAACGACGGAAAAAGGAAATCAAATAAACAAATAAATACAAAAAGAACTACAATTAGAACTGTACCGCGGATAACTATCGTGCACTTAAAAACATCGGGAGCATTAGGCTTTTATTAATTTTAGACGGAAAAAAATATACGAAACCAAAAGATTAGAAAGGAACATAATTGTTGCGAGAACGCGATTACTAGCTTGCATATCACTCCGACCGATGTACCAAGCTCCAACACTAAATCGTAACCAGATGCAGATAACAATGCATCCCTATCACTTCTGATCTACCTGAGTCGGCCTCTCGATATCGTACGACATAATTCTCTATTTCGGCACGTGTCGCAGTATACGCGCACAAGCATACGCCACCGGCCCTTACACCACAGACACTATTAAAACCGATAATCGACGATGTTCTAAAATCAATAAACTAAACACAGAACAGATAATTTAATAATCTGTCGACAAAAGATCGCGCCACCAACCCTGATTCGTATCAATATTAAAACGAAATATACGGAATATAAACAGGTATGTTAACACGATTGTTAAATAAAATTCAGAAAGACATGCGGCGTGATTAGAAAAAGGTTTCGTAGCTGGAAAAGAAAAATTGAAAAGATAACGAAAAGCGTTACACTTGAGGAAAGTTTAAAAATATACACGGAACTACGCGGCGTAAATTTGCTTAAACACTTTTGCATCGTGCAAGAGGAAGTTGAAAATTTGTAGACGCGATTGAATTTCAAATGAAATTATTTACGCCTGTTCAATATTGACAAGATTGACAAGGTATCCGGCTCACAGGCTTGTCCCAAATTTATCCAAAACATTCTTAACAATGAATAGGAAACTATAATATATATATATATATATATATATATTACGCCAGAACTAGAAGGACAAAGAACGCGACAGCAGGATTAGTAAATGGAATGAAATAGACACGGGAGAAATTTTCAGCATTCGGTAGCACAGTGAAAGCAGAAAATGCTTAAAAGATGAAAAAATATACCGAAAAAGTGGTAATTGACAATAAAACAGAAAATCCACAGACAGCGAATGGATGAGAAGGAAAAAGATAATGCCTTCCACAGAAAACAATAAATTCTCGTAGCCGATAAAAAAAAAAAAAAAAAATATATATATATATATATAGAAACTTTGAGGACAATGAGGGTATCGAGAAACGTTGCAGAGATGGAAAAACAATTGAGCGTTCTTGAAAGGTGTTCTATAGTTTGCTACGGGTTACAAAAAACACATTTCCCGCATGATTCATCGTTTCCTTTATAAGTCAGGGAGAGAAGCAATTGTTTTTTTTTGGGGTGGGTAGCGTCTATCACTCGACATTCGAATTGTATATTATAAATTTATAAAAATGTATTATACAATATTGTAAAAAATTAAAAATTGAACGCAAACGTTTTATAAAATGGAATACAATTTTCTTTTGAAATATATAGGATTGCGCGCGGAAACCTGACACATTTTTTTTTTTTTTTTGGTAACACTAGAAATAACGCGTGGAGGGGTGAACGCGAACCAGAATCTGAAAGTAGAAGGTCGAAGGATTTTTTTTTAAACCGTGGTAGCTCGCCGACATGGATATGTGGAACATCGCGCACCGGCTGTTTGTTTTAAAGCAGTTTTGTCATACGTGAATTGTATTCGCGCATTCCGTAAGGAGTTTAAATTGCGTCCGAATGATCCGGTACCTTCGCGAAACACGATAAAATTGCGGCTCAGTAACTTCGAAGAAACGTTACAAAAAACCACTTCACTCGGCTCGAGTAACGGTTTGGTGCGCGGTAGCCGAATGGGGAATTGTTGATCCCTGCTTCTTTGAATCGATAGTCAACACTGAGCAGTACACGACGATGCTACGAACGTTTTTTTGTAACCCGAAATGAAGAGAGGAAAAAAATTCGTCGCACCTCGTTCCAACAATATGGGGCGACGTGCCACACTTCAGGAGTAACCCTTGAATTGTTGCGAAACACCACATTTGGCGATCGACTCATCTCACGTAACACCGAATTTCTATGGCCGCCGCGATCACCTGATTTATCAAGTTGCGACTATTACCTGTGGGGATTTTTAAAATTCAGGGTACACGTTAATAATCCACGAACGTTGGAAGAACTACGAGCAGCCAATATATTCGAAACGAAATAGCCGCTATATCGCCGACAACGTTGAAAAAAGTGTACGAAAATTTCGAAAAACGGCTTAAAACTTGTATCGATAATTATGGGTATCATTTGAACAATATTGTTTTTGAAAAATAAACATTTATAAACCTTCAACCATCTATTTTTCCTTTCTGCTTCGTTTGTTCCCCTCCTCCGCCTCTTTGTTTCAGTGTAGGAAAATGAATAAATGTGTCAGGTTTCCGGGGGCGCAATCCTGTATATCAAGGAGCCTTACATTTCTGATTCTTCGTGCGACGAAAAATGCAAAAATAAATAACTAATTCGGCGTCCCGGTTTGTCGCTGTTCACTTACGCTTTTGTCATACTTTTTCAATGAAGCGTAAACAAAGTATTTAATAATAACCGGGCTAACTTAAATTGCTTTTAAGAATCGTTTTTAAAAATTGATTTTCGCTTTATTTCCAAAACAGAAAAGCGTCTTTTATCCTTCTTCTAGTAGTCTTATCCGCATGACCACCGTGGCCCCGAAAAAAGCTTTAGTTTACTGTTCGTTACAAATTCAAAAAATTTATACGACACAAAAGAGACAAATTGAAAAGGCGTCTGCTGTCAGTTTCTTCATAAGCGTGCTGATGAGTAAGTTCCCATTCGAACATCGACACGATACTACGTAGAATATGCTCGTTGTACAATACTGGTGGCAGTGCTAAATACAACGTGCTGCAGTACATGCCTTACCGGAATTAAAAGCGATTGTAAGTGTTTGATTTATCACCTCTTACGTACAAGTACAAGTACAGAGTCCATGTACCTTTTATGCATACCGATATTTCTTTGCACGCGTCGTTGTTAGTTGCTTCGAATTCCCATACTTTACAAATGTTCTACAGAAAAATCGAATTAGTAGCGTCTACTTTACTCTAGCTAAACATAACCGGTTGCGCTAATTTCCTTATGTAAAGTGAAAAATCGGCATTCCGTCACAGAGGCTTCGACACAGCTTATTACTACAACACGATTCGAAGCGACAGTTTACCGAAGCAAATTAAATTAAAGGATAACTTTTAGGGCCACTAACGAAACAATTTAATTAGCGGATAAATAATGACAGAAGAAACAAAGAAAAAACCCATCTAAAAAGAACGTATGTAATTTTGATTCTTCAAAAAACTACAAACGCGAATGCCTTTTCGTTTGCGCACTCTTAGTTCCACTCTGTTAAGAATGAGAAAATCGTTAATCGTAGTAGTTGAACATGCCCATTTTTTAGTCGGGACTTTTATTATCACTAAGCTCGTAAGGTTGCGCACGAGGAGATGCATTAGCAATTTTCAGAAATATGGAAAATTAAAGGAGTCGAAAAACTAAATTCGATTTAGTAACATTTTAGGGAATTCTGGAAAACGGAAATAATACAAAAATGTGTCGTCGGTCGTTTGTATTTGGCGGTTTTCTTATGAAAACAAAAAATCAAATTTTAATATTGTACACGCGGATGTTTCTCTAGCAATGGCAATACTGATTGTTATTTCTGACAATTTACTCCTCAACGAGAGTTAAAAAATGCCGAAGCGGTGCCCTTCTCACACAACCAAAGAATGCCACTGATATCGGACTGTCTCTAAAGGGGCTGATTTTCCATTCTTGTAGCATTGTGGGCTGTCGATCCGTTTTTTCTTCCATTTAATCATTGTACACATTCGAATTTTGTTTTTGGGAAAAATTTTACCACATTACCAGTATACCGCGCGACGCGACACCTACTTCATATTAGAAAACTTAACCAGCCGTATTAACTTCAACGAAGTTATCAAATGTTTGAATAGATATCTGGCGCGCGTGCGTTAATTTATATTTTCCGCTTCTAAATTGATCTGACAGTATAAGGTAGGAGCCCGTTTGCCACTAGTATACGGCAATTTTCCGTGATACGGTTGGGGTAAAAGATTACGGCGCGCAAAATCAGCAAGGAGGTTGGAGCAAAGTATCAAATATGACGTCGCGAGATAAGTGGGCGTGTCCAATATCGTGATTAGCCCTTAAATAACACTTACTCCCTTTTTTTTTGTATGGCCATCAGGGATCTGCTATTGCTTTTCGCTGCTGCAAAAGTGAATTCTTAGCGTAAACAGTTGCACATATTCGGGATACTAATCTATAATGGACACACGCATCGGTTAACAACTTGCAAACTTTGATTTCGACTTTTTCATATTAACCCCTCGATTCCCGTATACTGCGGGAGAAACACTTTATATTGTTTAAACCGTTCCGTAAAAACCGTTGCACTTTGTACGTCTGAATCATCGCATCATGGATTCATGATACTCGAGGATTTACAGTTTCAGTTACGAGTAAACGTAGTGTGTGAAACCACAAGTGACCCTCTCCGATCTTGTACTAGTTTTATTATAGAGGACAATTTTTTAATCGCCGCCTTGAACGTGATCGAAAGTCTGTTTCCATAATTAATTAAATGAAAATGAAAAATATGGTCGATATATCATAATTATAAATAAGAAAAACGAAAGAAACGCAACTATATAGTTTCGGAAATTTGTCCACGATCGCAGTGCACATCCGAAACCAGTTTCAACGGAGGACACCTGTGAAATGTGTTTCAAATATTTTGCAACAAGGTGTTTCTTTTTCTTTCTTTTTTTTCGTCTCATTAGTAGCCCTCGGAGCTTCTTACTCTCCTTTAAAAGTTACTTTACAAAAATAAAAGTTTTTTGTCGTAAAACAAATTTATTCTAATGATGGATTAAAGATCTACGTACAAATTGCAGAATGACAGACGCGTAACGAACTATAGATCGCTTATTTTAAGAATTGACGATAAAGGAAATTTTCAATCTAGATAGCTGTTCTAGGAAAAAAATTTCTGTTCCATCGGTGCTTTTGTAAAATATCTCCCGGTGCGTTCCTTTTTTATACTGCAACTCCGGTAAAGTTTAGACGGAAATGTAATCCCTCTACGCAACTGTACACACTGACCGGAAAACGATTAATCAGTAAATAAAGGTTCTTTTTAGCAAATTAAACTTCGACTCTTCTATTTAAGCGATACATTACCTTATTTTTATGAATTTTTCCGAGATAAAAAGCGATGAAATTAATAATACATACCATGCTAAGTGCTAGACTCTGAGAGGACCATACTTAGAGCTACCCAAAGATGAGGAATAGAAAGAATAGTGGCATTCAGTGTCTGAAAATTAAGAATTAAATAAGATGTACTGTGCCATATGCCGAGTTTTTATGCAACAAGAAATCTAATCAGCGGGTGGCATCAGCTAAAAAAATACATACATACAATTATATATATATATATATATATATATATATATATATATATATATATATATATATATATATGAATATATAGATATACATATAATATCGGTAAGTTGCGGATTAAATTGATTTTTGCGTACAGACTTACGATACATATGTTCTTGCATTAGATCCGGATTCTTTAAATACTATCAATTAAACTTTGACAGCTGGCCGGTCCGGGTAAAGGTATGATAGTATTGTTGAGAAATGTGCATTACGCTGACAGTATCGTCAATTACATGAAACGGATCTGAGTTTAACGTAGAGTGAGAGGTTTTACTGATCTTCTTTTTTCATTGTTTAAAAAGAAAAAAAACTGCTTATTTAGTGGTTACATATGTTTTCTTTCCTTGTGTTCATGGCTGAATCTTGCACGGACTCGTATCTGTTGTATATAAGAATAAAATTAAATGAGATTCGACAATAACCCCAGGTGTTTTCAAATGTCGTTCCTAAGTCGTAAGCTAAATGCGCGATATAAAATATAAAGTTACTAGTTTTCATAGTTCGATGCAATGCAAAAAGCAGTTCGTATCCTCTGCTGTCGAAATTTCTTAGAATAGAGCATTCACTAATAAAATGATCTCGTTGATAAAAGCGTTTTCCCATAACCCATCTTGTAACTTGGTTTTTAACTTTATCGAAAGCGATTATGTTTTTCCATCCTTTGATTATTATTTTTTCGATTTATTTGCCTGATCATTTCCCCTCGTACCTCTTCTTTTTTTTCTTTTTTCAATGATTTTCCGAATAAAAAGTTTTTTTCAACCACATCAATATGGAAAGTTTTCGACCCTTTAATATATAGAAAATCGCGCCGAAATTTCCACAAAAAGGATACCGATTTCGTATTGACTCGACTGGCAATTAATAAATTAAACCGTGTGTCTATGTCGACTTGTATTTAAACACCGACAGGTGTTTGTGTAAAAATATGTAAATAATTGTTCGAAACTGAAGTCATATTAAATGGGGACAGCCCGCCTACTTTCGATTGATATTTTTCATTTTGTTCTCGAGTTAAACTTAATTATTCGGAATTCGCGCGGAAAAGAGCTTCAATTCCGTCAAAACTTTTCAGTTTAATAACGATTACATCGCGAGCCGACTGCTGTAGATGATTCGTTCGAAAAAAAAATATCCCACTATTGAAAATAGAGAAGAATTTCACTGTCTGAAAAAAAAAAAAAAAAGAAGATAAATTGCCGCTGATATCGGTTACTGGTCGAAATGATTGAACAGTGCACGATGAAAAGTTAGCGACATCGCATTAGCGTCTATCAGACAACTGAGGTAGCCGATCACACTGGTATGCGCCGAAGTAATTGTACGAAATAAGGAAGACGGCTTCAATCCGGTAATTTCTAGGGTGATTCAAAGAGCGCGCGGGACTCGTTCGAAAAATAAGCGAAAAAAGAAAAATGATAAGAACAAAGTTAGACGTACGAACGGAGTGGCAGCAAATTGTCCGAGGAGAAGACGAAGAGAAAGAGGTGTCGGGATTCGTAGATAGATCTATACAGGCGCGAGATTAGAATGCGGGAGAGAGGGAGAGAGAGAGAGATGGGCGAAAGATGCTAAAGGGCAGCTTGAGCTGGTTTTAAATGACTATAATTAAACGGAGAGAGAACTGGACGATCTCCATCTGGGCAGAAGTAACATCGCGTACGGTACAGCCCCACGGGTACAGCGAGGCAAATAAAACAAGAATCGAGGAAGGCTTCTGTACGACGGCAGAAATGGTAAGTAAGGGGCGACCTGATGTCCGTGTCCAGGTATCGTGCGCCTCGTGAGCACCGCAGCATCGCAGCGATCGTGTGTCGATCACGAGCGACTTCGGTCTAGAATCCGAAACGGCTTGCCGCAATCACCTCAATCTACTTATCGATATAACCTGCCCGACGGAGCGGCCTTTACGGAAATTAGTATTCAAACCCGAGACACGAGAGCCGCTGCAAAGTTCAGAGGCTATGCAGACAACAGCGGCAATTATAGATCACGTTTCGTTCGCAGCATCTATAGGAGAATACAACTACAATAACCGGATGAATTTTACTTCCAGTGGCTCCTTCTGAAAAGAGTAGCTCTGTATGAAGGTAGAGAGCTCGCACGTACCTCGAACATTACACGAAAACAATTAAGACAATTGCATTTCGTGCCCGACACACTGAAGAATACGAGAAACGCCGCCGCCCTTCATATACCGATGATTAGGATTAAAAATAACGAAAATTACCATCGGCAGCCAAAAACACTTGAATTAATTCGATTTTTATTTTACGATCGCCATCAACGATTGCGGTTTTTTCTTGTTTTATTTTTTTTTCTCATACACAACCATTATTGCACATCTAGTCTTCCGGTCGGTTCATTTTTAATATTAAATTACATACACGTGTGACGTTCGCCGCGAAAAGCGACCACCTGTGGTGCGAAAATATGGGTTTCGAGTTAAGCACCGATTCTGATACTTGAAAGTGTGTAGAATAAGACGATAGTTTTTTTTCGTAAACGTTTATTTAATGTCTTAAAACGTACAAAACTGACACTAAAGGAAATCGGAAAAACTGGAAAAACATTAACAGTTTTAAAAAAGTCCTAAAACAATTTTTTCCCCGAATTGTTAGTTCCTTTTTTTGGAATTTTCTAATGACTTTTCATTTACTTCCGGAATTTTTTGAGCATAACTATTTTTATTTTTCGGAACTTCGGTTTTTTTCTTCATTGGAGTTTTAGCTGCAGACTCCTTTACAGTTCGCTGCATTCGATTGTTTTTTCGGCTTAGGTTGGTCAAGTTTAGAAGCTACGAATTTTTTTTTTTTTTAGATTGGCACATAAAGAAGCAATAATATCGTACAGAGGTACCACTTCCTATCTAATGATAAACTACTCTGGGTATCATCAAAGGGGTAAATCGTTTGTTGGCAGTACGTTTGCGACAAATGTTTTTGCGGTTGATTTAATTTTTCTCAAATTGTAATACCCATTCTGAAAATAATGTCGAATTAATAAGGTGATAAAATTAAAATTTGAGAGATGAAAATACGGAATCACATATCCAAATTCATCCTTCTCCTTATCCTTGGTACTATGACTACATCTTTCGCGCTTTCTTATCCCTTCTATCTGCAGGCTCCGCCTTGACCATAGTCAACTTCCTGCATCCTCTTTTCGTTTTTCTATGTCCTCTTCTTATTTTTGTTCTTTCCATCCGGATGATTCTGATGTTCTTTACATCTTCTTCGAATGCGCGTCTATATCAATAGAACGCTCTCACTTCTATAGACAGAATCTTGGTTGGCCTACTCCATATAGTGTTTCGTTTATTCTTTCTCTTCCATCCCCGGCGATTATTCCTGTTATAGCGTCTTTCATTGCTTCTATCTCTGGTAGTATTCAATTCTAATTTCTCTCTCTCACTAACATAATCTAATGCTGGGTAATGGCCTTGGCTGGCGATCCCTAAAAATCTCGAAATTTTGTGTTCCTCATTTATCATTCAATTTTGCTTGCATTCACAGCAACATTGAATCATTCAATTTTGCTTGCATTCACAGCAACATTGAGTTTTTTATGGCTGGATCGATTAACAACTTCTTCAAAATCTTCGTGCAGCAATCAACGTTTGGACGACCAAATTCGAATTTAACTAGGCCAAAATTTGACATCGATGCTCTCTATTGAGTTGGTAGTACGTTACATACAGGCACGCGCGGTACAGTAGTGTATTGTGATAGTATATTACTTCGTGCAAACTTTAAACGTGGTTTTCTCAAAAATTACTCTTCGCATCAAAGCAGGTCCCTTTTTTCGTCGAAAGTCGCATATATATTCTTTACAAATAAGCAGTTGTTATAAATTTCCAAACAATTTCGAAAGAATCGGTGCGATTTGAATGTCTCAATCAACCGAGTACTTTAATTGCAGTGAATTCGCGGTTTTGGCGGAGATGCATGTAGAAAGTAAAATATTTCTCCGTTTTTTATTTAACAATTATCGTTAACTTGTAAGATCTGCCAAAAGGTTTTTTGCTTTTTTGTTGTGTGTTACAATTTATCTTTTTCTCTACACGTGATTTATTCCTTTACTTCGCCCTGTACTGTTAATAAATCTCGAGAAGGATCGGCAGTGCAATTGTTTTTACATTAACCGTAAATCTGAATTTTTTATGCACGTTCTTATCTTAAAAATTACAAAAAAAAATTCGTAGCCACATTTTAAAAGTATTATGTCTATATGATGGGGTAAAAAAAGTTAATTTTTGGAAGCGCTTTATAACATACCGGCACAAAAGAAATCTGCGGTTAAACTAACGTTCCAGTTACCGTAAAAAAAATATTAGAAGGAATTTTATAAGTTACACTAACGAAAATTTAAGTGAACTGAAAATACCATATCGATATCTAAGTTCTGCGGAAAGGGACGCGCAAACACTTTTAATACGAGAACATCATTGCGCACAATCAAGTCAGCTTTTGCAAAATGAAAATTGTTGGACGCGATATCTGTGACACTGCGTGAAATAAAAGACTATGAATTCGAGTTAATATTTAAGCTAGAATATAATAGTGGAAAAATTTTTTCGTTTTGGTACAACTATTTAGTAGCTAGTTGCATTTTTGTTATATTTTTCAATCCGCTCTTCTATCGTTGCACAAGCAATCAAAGTTTAGCAATGCTGCACGCTTACACACTTGCAAAACTTTCATTTTCCCCGTAATATTTTGTCATTTATTTAGAATTTTTTAGACAATTAAATAATTTTTTTTTTAAATATCGCAACACTTTCAAACTCCGCTCTTCTTATTTGTTTCCATTTCCAATTTTTTTAAAAAAAAAAAAAGCGCAAAAAATTCGATAACTAAGAAGCTTTCCTTATTCTCCTGATAGTTATTTAAATAAGTTTTTCATAAACAAGCGACCAAGCTTTGCCAGCATTCATTCCGAATTCGCAGGTCAATTAAAGTACTCATTAGTTCTCGAAACATTTGAAAATGCAGAACGCACCAGATAATACGAAAACTATAATTGGGCACATTCTTAACCTATTTTTCAGTTTTGAAAGTCTGCTTTTTTGGTTCGCGTAATATTTAAAATCGTAAACAAATTTGTTTCATCGCAAATTAAAATTTTTTATTTAACATAGTAAATAAGCGAATTATTCACCGTTTGTATTACACCCGAAATACGTGTTCGATCACTAACACGAGCGCACATATGCCTTAATTTCCGAGAACAATCGATTTTTACAACTTAAAACTCCTTACTAATTGGCATATTTTATCAATCGCG
The DNA here is from genome assembly GCA_039619475.1 of Icerya purchasi. Taxonomy (NCBI): domain Eukaryota; kingdom Metazoa; phylum Arthropoda; class Insecta; order Hemiptera; family Monophlebidae; genus Icerya; species Icerya purchasi. The sequence goes on from CM077116.1 coordinate 66,026,680, forward strand.
TTAAAGCCATTTCCGGAACTAACTGCAAATATATACACGAGAATTACTCACATCTAATAACATAATTTGTAATTGAGCTAAGTTCGAATCTAAGAACTTGCAGATCAATGAATTAAAAAGTTTCACAAGCGGTCAAACATTTAGCACTAATATATACACAAAAGCTACATTTTTGTGTACATTGCATTATCCCCGTTTTCACATTAAAATACTCTCAAATTAAAAACAATCAAACATTCATCGACCGAAAATACCTACATAATAACTTTACAACGACGCGTTTCTGTAGGTATTTGGGAATTGACGTGGCATTTAAGTCCGTCATATCAAGCGTAAATAAATTCACTTCATCACGAAAGAAAGATACTATTCCCGATTATCGTGATGAATATATTTATTACCATGGCGTAAATAAGCGAATTATTTACTTTCTAATAAAGCCTAAAAATATAATTATCACTTAACCACTGGCCGCCTCCCTTTTAAAATTGCTCGTTTCGTAGAAGTTTTTTGACAAGACCTCGACCAATCGATTTGTGTAAACCCCTAATTCGTGAATGCCATCAATATCGTTAGAGCCAGTTCTGAGGATCCAATTACACACACAGACATACTTTGTTGGGGGGGGGATCTCCAGTCGAGGGTATTACCCAACATTAGGGAGAGAGGGAGAAACAAATTAGAATTGAATATTATCGGAGATAGAAGCAATGAAGGACGCCATAATAGGAATGATTGCCGAAGATGGAAGAGAAAGAATAAACGAAGCACTGTATGCAAACCGAGTTTCGGGAGTTGTCTATAGAAGTGAGAACGTTCTGTAGATATAGACGAGAAGATGTGATTTGTTTCGCATAGTAAATAAGAGTCATCCGGATGGAAGGAACAAAAGGGAGAAGAGGGCATAAAAAAGCGAAAAGAGGATGCCGGAAGTCGTCTATGATCTAGACGAAGCCTGCAAATAGAAGAGACAAGGAAGCGCGAGATATGAGGGAAGTCATAGTACCAAGGGTACAGAAGAGGATGGGTTTGGATACTAAGATAAAAGGATTCAGGATTCGAGAATAAAAGGGGATAAATATCATGCCGTCGCTGGTCCCAAACACGTACACCATCAGGAAAACTAGAAAAAGGATTAGAAAAAGGAAACTGGAATACAGAGTAGGAAATTTAGGAAAAATGCCGAACGAAAACCATCACGATAACTGGTTCCAAAAATGAACCAGCTTTCGTCCTTCAGAAGGCGGCGAAACTACCTTACATACCTTCCACGGTGTATGTCACCGGATCGAACAAAAAATAATTAAGCAAAAGCAAAAAAAAAAAAAAAATATTTTAAAGTGATACCGCAATTACGACTATCGGCACTAAAAAACGAATTCAACAAAATTTTTTAACATGACCTGGTGTTCACTCACTCTCGCTCACATACGTGCAAATATTCCCACACGTCGTCCCTCAAACCGCACGTATATATATATATATATGTATATATCGCGAGCGCCAAAATCCAGCGCAACTCGCGACCAAATCACATTATATAACTACATAATTTAATTCCTCTCTGCATTTTAATTAAATTACCGAGAAAATACATAAAAATAAAGCTAACCTACGAGGCAGCGTGACAGAAATACAACGAGCAAAGCTCAATCACAACAATTAATTTCAACGACACAAAACAACAAAAAAAACAAAACGCAATGACATCAACACCGAGTTCTCGTGTGTACACAACAATATAACTATACAATTATCTTTTATTTACATCCCCCACGCCGCCTATAGCGAACGATTTACGGGACTTACTTATAATGATCGACTATGTTTTAAATATCCTCACCCACGCCTCATTTACACCAGAACCGGGTCTAAGGTGGTGGGCGAACTGAGTCTCAAAGATGACAAAGATATACAAAATCTCAAAATTACGCTCAAATTGACAAATCAGGAGGCGGAAAGTTTTCCGCAAACAAAGCCGAAAATAACTTTAAATAACTATCTATATTTTTTATTATACATTTTATGCTACCTCGACCGCCATGTACTCGTCAAGTTTACCGTAACCCTGTCGCGACGGGAAACCTCGGATGCCGTCTTGCCCATATCCCATCTTCCCAGTGCAGGCTCGCTTGCGTAGGACTTTGTGGACATACCACGAAAAAAGATAGAAAAAGGTCGACAAGAAACACCGAAGGCATAACTTGGGAAAGAATTCTGTGGATAACGTCGAAATAAATGAACTATCCGAGTTCCAATGATTCACACGTTTTCTGGCGCACTACAGTCGCCGCCAGATGTTAAATAAAATGGATTTACCTTTAAAGGAATTACTGCCTCGCACAAGCCGCATAGGTATTGTGGACATACCACTAGAAGAGATGGAAAAATATAAAATTCTAGGAAAACTCTGTGAACAACGTAGTAAAAAGACATGACTTTCCGAGTCGCACTGATTCACACGCTGTAGCTGCCCCCAAAAACGCCGCCAGATGTTAAATAAAATGGGATCACCTTTAGAGGATTTACGAATCCTACGCGCACTGCCACCTCGATAGCGTCAGGAAAAACAAAATAGACACAACAACGGCAACCAAACCCATCGGACACGGTCAAACGGTCACTTACAAGACGAGCGTCGGCGAAGGTAGACTCGCAAGAAATATCACAATTTATCGCTACGACACCGAACGGGATAATGAAACAAACGGGTCCACTGCACACAGGTTATCATAAGATTAATTCCGCGTGGGACAATTTTAGGAATTTACTTTTTTATTTTTCAAATTATTTTATGCTGGACGCAAATCGATCATTTTTCTTTAAATGTCGCGATCGGGAAATTCGGCTCATTTCTTTTTTTTGTTTATAAATTATTTTCGCCGATATTTCCACGACCGGAAACGGCAACCGGAGCAGTGTCCCCCTCGACGAAAATTATTATTTACTTTTATTCGCTTTACCCCCTGGCGAACATTAAATTGTTAAATCCAGTTTTATGTTCTGATTTAGTTTTTAGTTCATTTTTAAGTTTTCTACTCGCGGGTTTAATTATTTATTCGTTTTATTCGTAACGGTATATTTTAGCCTTATCCATCTTAATATTTTATTTCCGTTTCTACCATGTTTGCCTGCTTCGTTCTTCCGATGCTTCTTGCGACCTCTCTTGAGTTTATTCTTTAATTTTTTAATCTTGTTCATTTCAGTTTTGTTTATAAAATTTTCGTTATTATTATTAAGGTTAGGATTATCGTCAGAATTAGTGGCGCTATTGCTATCATTATTGTTATTGCAGTTATGAAAATTATTACTACTATTATTGACCTTATTGTCATTATCATGGTTGTTTATATTATCGTCACATTTAAAATTATCTTCACTATTCTCATTATTTTGGTAATTGTCGTACGTTTTGTTATCATTGTTATTAACATTGTGATTTATATTATTTTTTCTGTTCTCCTCTTCCACCTTATGGTTTGCACTATCACACTTCCCGCTAACTTTGTTTATTTCCCCGGCTATTTTTCTCTTGTGTATGTCAATTCTCTCTTCTAGATGTCTAAACTCCCGCCGGGTCTCCTCACTAAAATTTTTTAACTCCTTGCTCATTTCGTCTATTTTTTTATCTACTCCTTCTCTCATTCCGTCTATTTTTTTATCCATTTATTCACTCATTTTGCTCTGTTCTTCCATGATTTTTTGAAACATACTGAATATATCATTATGTGGGTTCTTATTCCGGTCGCTATTCTGCGCTTCCTCTCGACGATTTAGAAACGATGGACCCGGGTCAGAAAATTCTCGAACCGGACTAGTACAAGATGCGTCGGGGTCTTCTAGACTTCTCCTGTCATCTTCATCAAACTCACCCAAAATCGGCTCAAGGTTCCGATAGGTACCCCGAGTCGTCACCACCCTAGATAAATCTCGGCTCTCCATTTTTTTTTACAGGCAGGGTAAAATAAATAAACGTAAAATTCCCGAGCGGAAGATTCCCTTAAATTTTGTCCTGGCCGAGAAAGAAAAAAAAAATTTTTTTTTTTTTTTTTACTATACACGCGTATTATTTTATGACGGAATTATATTAAAAACATGAATGAAAAAACAAAAAAATATAAAAATATAATTCAGCCAGGACCAAAAAAGACCACGACGACGAAAAATAATTTTAAGCGGCGGACCTATCTGGTACAGCTTGGCTGTCCTCCTCCTTCTTCCCGCTTGGCTGTCCTCTTCCTGCTTCCCGCTTGGCTGTCCTCTTCCTGCTTTCCGCTTTCCGATTACCCCTCGGACCACGTCACGCTTTCGCAATTGAGTCCCTCAGTTCGGATCGCCATTTGATATAATTATAACTATTGGCCACTGTTCCGGACGCCATCTGATGTGAACTCAGGCTATTCTTTGAGTCCCTGATTTCGAGAAGCCATTTAATACGGATATGTTCTCCAGTCGCTGTTTCGGAGCGCCATTTACTACGGACATTACTATTCTTCGAGTCCCTGATTTGGAATGTTATATGATATGAATTCCTTTCTTCTTGATATCATTTAGCATTAGGCTTTTTGTTTTATTATTGTTACTAATATTCGAAATAAAAAAAAACAACGAAACAAAAATAATCACCGGAATAGCGGCAGTTTCTCCACGCAGGAGATTTCACGAGGCCCTTTCTTTCACCACGTGTCCAACGGAAAATACTTTGATGCACAAAGGAACGCGTATATTCAAACAAAATAACATGTACATCCGGATTTGTGTTTGCCTAGTTCGTACGTACGACAAAAAGAAACAATGACAAGATTACACGGTAAATTTATACAAAAAAAAAACGAAATTTCGATTAACTACGATGAACATACGTAGAAATTCACAATGACTAGGGTAAAAGGTTACACGCGACGGCCGCGACAGAAATTAACAACGACCGTTCTTTACTCGAGCAACGAATCAACTCGACTCTCTCGCGTGAACAATTAATTAATCTGAATATCGACTTATAGTGCAAGATGCACGTGCAAAGATTTCGGTACCGGATGGGCTTTTACCGAACGACGTAGTCAATCGCTGAAATTACCCGGTACCTTATCAATTAATATTACAACCGCGGAATTTTCTAGAACATCGCGTAAATTACCCTGCCTTTTATAATGTTCTCTCGGCTCGACATTACTCGGCACATCATATTTAGCGCTTCTTGCCGTATATATCATTGTCTTAGCTGCTGACCACTACCACCCAGACACTATACAGTCTCTACCCCAGCGCGACCGTGTACTCGACGATCACGCCACTTATCTCGGGGATTTTTGGTATTGGCCAAATAAGCAACCAAGACACGACAAAGCGGCGATGTAAAATATATCGACGTTCGAGGAGCCGAGAATTAATGAATAAATCGAAGAATAATTTCTAGCTCGAACGTCGAACAAAAGATAGCGTCAAAAGTACCGAATCCGTATCAATATAAATCGCAAAAACCTTCCTGATACAGATGTTTCACCTGCAATATACAGATGATTACACAATAACGGCTTAAAATTCACGAAACATACCAACAACATCCACGACGGAAGTAAACACAAAATTTTACCTATCAATCAGTAAAACAAAAATTACTAATTAAAATCATTTAAACCGGGATTCTACATTCAAAATCAAGAAAGTTGTGATTGAATATAAGTTCAAAACTTCAGATCCGTGGGCTGTACGCCAGTTTTCAAAATATGGGAAAAAATTCAGACGGCATCAAATGTAACATTTAAGTTAAATAAAGAAGTATTCTAATATATATTCCCACATGAAACTGTTATATAAGTCCTATATTGTTACAAGGTTCAGGGACATACACTCCATGTAGCAGGCATATTAAGATATTAGAAGCATTCTAGCAGCAATTAGTTCTATAATCAAAGTTCTATTTCATCATTCCAGATCCCTTAAATAATAACGAAAACTGATAGTTACGGTAACTGGTCACAGGGATAGAGCTACTAATCATGTTTAATTACAGAATATGTGTCAAGATTATCTTTAAGTACGAGCATTTCATCGCACATATTACTAATCTATTATCATGGAGCTGCGATATAACAATGGAAATTAGCAATTAGTTAAAACCATTCGCAAAAACCGGACATCTATGAGCATAATTTCTATGAAAAATTCCTTGAATAACTTAAATTAGTTCTTCAAAGTACTCGTCATCTCGGGTCTTTGTTTGAATTACTGATTTATAGACTCTCGATTAAATTTCTATAGTTAATCTTTTACGTTAAAAAATTAATAACATTTTCTATAATTTTAAATCTAAAATTATAGCAAAACTAATAAAATCACAGAGCAATAAAACGTACATGTAATTACAAAAAAATAAATAAAAATATATTACCTACAAAACCAATACCTAAAAAAACAACGGTATTACACTCAAAAATAATAATAGCACTAAATAAATCAGACAAAATAAAATGTATTAAATTTAAATTGTACATTTTTCAAAATTGTGACATTTCATTTCAGTCCATAATGATAGATTTAACTTCGTAAATTATACTTTAAAACACAAAAATAACTTTAATGGAGATTGATTTTAATATGAATATACTTTTTTGATATTTTAATCTGGTTCAATATTTAATAATCTTAATCACACGTATCAGCATCTTAAGACATTTTTTTGTGATTTTATACTGCGAAACTATCAAACTAATTGTTATATAAATAAATATATTCGTTTTATAAAAGCATACACAACATATCAGAAATTGCTGAATTCCACGAACTCCATAAAACATTTTCGTAGACCCTCAAGAGTCCATAAACCACACTTTCACAAACACTATAAGTTAGATTTATCAAATATAAAAGTGCTTAATTATAACACAGATCCATTTAATAACTTTTTGTTGGATTCCTAAAAAAAATATTTTGCAATACTCAAACTTTAAAGAAAACACCGCATAATCGTCTGAAAGTGAAATCAAAAATGTTATTGCAACAAAAAAAAACAGAAAAATATTGCGCTAAAAATCTAGACTGAAACCGGTTATAATTGATGCTGCAAAGCATATGTATCTTACGAAGAAGATAAGTGTTACAGAATGAATAATACCGCCTTCAGATTGCGTAAAAGATTTAGATATTAATTTGTAAGGGGAAAATCAGTCACGGTAAACCCTTGCATACTAATTATAAACTTGCTTTGTTTTTCACAGCGTGGCATCAGGGAAAAATGCTACGGTTAATTTTTTTTTTGTTAACTTTTGTCTGGTATACCTCTGTTTGCTTCCCTTTCGTACCACACTTAATCATGCAAGTTCGCATAATTAATTTTGTAAATAGTAGAATTTACAGATACAACCCATTCCTATGATGCAAACATATAAAGATACTGGCATTACCCAGCGGTAATTTATTGAATTGTACTTTTTTATTTTGATACAAGCAACATCAATGAAATCATTCAAGATAAAAGTTAATGCAAAATATTAAGTCCCAAGCAATAAAATTCCGCGGTGGATTATTATTAATAAAAAAAAAGAAAGAAAATTGGGTTCGTGAACCAAGGTCCTTCACCCAGAAGGTGGATAAAACAGTAGGTGTTAAATAATAATGAAAATATTTTACGTTTGAAAAAAAAATGTTTTAATTTTTTTACGGTTAAAAGTATAATCATTTTTTTGGACGATAAAGTACAAAATCGCATGAAATGTTTACCTTTTTAAGAGAAACGTCATAAGTACATGTTTTTTTGGTCAAATGGCTTGATAGTTAACTGAAGCCGGGCCAAAAAGAAAAAGAAAATTAATGTATGTGATAATAGAAGTCTTTCGGAAATCTGAAAACAGCTTATTTGTACTACTCGACGGTACGAAAGTTCGAATAAAATCACGATTAATATAATTACCGAAACTGAAATATACTCATCATCATCATGTCTATTGTCCTACCTAAGGACGTGGTGGCATCATATTCCTTTTACCGTTTCCTTCCATTTATTTCAATCCATTGCTACGTGGAATGCTTCTGACAACTTGTACCCAGTTAGTATATTTACTTGATCAGCCCATCGTAGTGGGCATCTTCCTCTGGGACGTTTTCCTTGCATCTTGCCCTGTATAATGTTTCTTTCCATGGAATTTATGTTCCTGGCTATATGACCGAAGTATCTGATCATATTCCGATTTATTTGCTGCAGGAGCCTGGTTTCTAACTTCAGCTCTTCTAGAACTGATTTGTTGGTTCGGTGTGCCGTCCACGCTATCCGCAGCATTTTCCTGTACACTCCTATCTCGAAGACATTTATCCGAATTGCACCTATTTTTTTAATAATCCATGATTCTGATGCATATTTCGCAATCGGGAGGATCAATGTGTTCACTAATCTTAACTTAGTATTCTTCGTTATATTTGTATCCTTCCATATTTTTTTTAGTTTCGTTGTTGGAGCTCTCGCCATTGCAATGCGTCTGCGGATTTCTTTTTCATATCCTCCTGTGTTTGTAATCAAAGATCTAAGATAAATAAATTCGTTCAATACTTCGTATCCTGCAATTTCTTTCGTTTGCGGTTGATTCCTCGAAGCTTTGTCTACTATCATTATCTTTATTTTTGCCTGATTCACTTCCAAGCCATACTTTCCACTTATGACTTTCAACTTATTTATGAACTCCGTTAACTCTTCTTTGAATGATGCTATCAATACTATATCATCTGCACATCGGAGGTTATTGATCTTGTCCTCCTATTGCTATTCCTCCTTCCCAGTCCTCGAGTACTTCCTGCATTATGTATTCGCTATATATATTAAATAATATCGGAGATAGAATACACCCCGGTCTAACTCCTGATCCGATTTTAAAAAGTTGTGACTTGATGTTAATAACCTTCACAGTACTTATGTTATTCTTATATAATTTGTCAATGATCTCTACCAGATGCTCTAGTATTCCTGTTCTTTTCAATATTTGCCATAATTTGTTCCATATTATAGAATCGAACGCCTTAGAGAAGTCTATGAAACACAGGTATGTTTCAAGTTGAAATTCTCGCGCTTTTTCTATTATTTGTCAAATGTTCAGAATTTGCTCTCTTGTCTCCCGACTTGGCATAAATCCAGCTTGCTCTTTTGATATCTGCGGTATTATGTATCCCTTAAGTTTTTCATTGATTATATTTAGTAGAATTTTACTGGCATGCACTATAAGCGCTATAGTTCTATAGTTTTCACATTGTAGTAGCGATCTTTTTTTAAATATGGGAATAAACGTCGACCTGCACCAGTCTTCGGGTCATTTCCTTGTGTTCCATATTTCGTTACATATGCTGCGTATCAGATTGATTCCGTTAACGTCTATTTCTTTCAGAGCTTCTGCTAATATTCCATCTTCTCCACCACGTTTTCCCCTCTTCAGCTTCTTCATTGGCGCCGTCACTTCTGACTTTAGGACTTCCGGTTCTATTTATTATTTCCTACCCTACTTTTATTGTTTCTTCGTTTCTGTATAATTTTTCACAGTACTTTCTCCATGTTTCAGCTACGCGAATTGGGTTTTTTTCTGTTTCCCCTTCTTCATTTACCATCGCTTCGGTTTTACTAGATAGCGTTAATTTTGTAGGGAAAGATTTAAACTAATCAATGTTTTATTGAGGAAATTTTAAATATAACTTAATTACAAATCCTCTAATTATGTCCTATTTTTCATGGTTGTATAGTTTAATTTATAGCAGCTTTTTTTTTATTGTACTGTATTTTTAAAATTATACCCTCCTATTTAAGATACGAGACTGGAAAGATGACTTAATAAATGAGTATATTAATCTTTACGACTGCTGTATAGTATTAAGAAAAATAAAACATAAAATATAAAATTTTAGGAAAATTCACAAATGAAACCAAAGTCGTAATTAAAAAAATACGTTTCATTACCATTTTACCGAATCTAAGCAACAGTAAATTCCTCAGCAATTACGGCAACAGTATATCAAAATTTGCTACTTGCGAGATTCAAAAAAAATAAAAAAAAACTGGAACTAAATACGCATTTGCAGCCTAATTTAAATTATAATAATAATTTCACAATAAAATTTTATTATAATCTGTTTTAACCTATTCAGTTTAACATTAATTGACTGATGAGAACACAAATAAAAATTCATACTATCCACATCGATGATGGCCTGTAATCGCTGAGGCATGGAATCTACTAAGTATTGCGTGAAATCGGGGGAAATATCGCCGCCCATGCAGCTTGCAGAAATTGTTTTAAATCTTGAGCATTGAAAATTTTCCATATACGCACTTCGACATAACGGTGGCTTCACAGATTTTCAATAACATTCAGATCAGGAGACTGCGGAGGCGTGTGTAACCCGCGGGGAGCGTTATAAAAGAGCCATTCACGAGTTTACATTGCGGTATGTTTGGGGTCCTTGTCTTGCTGAGAGACAAATGAATTTTCAAAACCTAATTTACGTGCGTTTTCTCTCAAATTACCGCGCAAGTGCGTTTTATTTTTCCGTCAATGAATATGAGATTTCCGACCTTACTAGCCGCCATGCATTCCCACACCATACAGTTTCTTCCTTCACGCTTTATGGTAACTCGACTTGAAGCTCCGTATTGGAATTGAGCCATACAAAGCATTCACTATCCAGACCAAATAAATTAAATTTGCTTCCGTCGGAAAAAATCACTGAGCGTCAAAAGGTTGCCGGTTTCGTGGCATGTGATTTAACGAAGGATAAACCTTTTTTAAAGGTAATTTCTGAAATGAACGGTTTCTTACTTGGAGATCTACTGTGAATGATAGCGGTGAAAGCTAATGTATCAAAAACCGATTTGCAAAAATAAAAATTTAACTCGATTTTTTCGGATGTATATAAAACAAAAAGTTGTAAAAAATGTAATATACAATAGCTACTTATTTAAAATGAAAATACAATTTCATTTTTTTTTTTATAAATTATTCGAATATGCTAACAAATTGCAATATTTTTAATTATGCATAACAAAAAAAAAAAGAAAAGAAAAAAAGATCAAATTGTTACATTTATTAAAAAACAAGAACAAAAACTGGTCTAAGAAACACAACAACAAAATATTGAAAACAAATTTCGATGCTACAATAATTATATTTGTATTACTTCTGAAATACTCAAAAAACATAATAAATATTCCTTACATACTCGAATGCATATACAATAATGGTTTAAAATAATTTATTTGTTTTTTAACATTTAAAAATGTGCGCGATTAAATTCGAAATAAATTTGAATTACCCTAAGGAAGTTCTATTTATTAACTAAATAAACTATCAACAAAAAACACACGGAACATTTGATTATTCTTTTAGGTCCGTTGCCAGATGTGGGAAGTATTTTTTGGAAATTGATTACCGCACATTTAAATAAAACGTTGCCCACTGCAACGAGAAATAGTCGAAAGAGGCGAGTGATTTTTTTAAACTTATTTAACGAATTTCAATTTTTATTAAAAAATGTTTAAAGTTTAAATATTTTTTGCGTTATTTAAATTTCTCTGTTTACTCTAACTTACATTATTTTATTTGTTGCTCGCTTTAATTTATATCACTATTAATTATTGGTATAATTTAACTTATGCATGAATTAAGTGAACTTGTTAAAAGTTACTAATTAACTCTGGGAATATTATGTATCATTACAGTGAAATAAAAAAAAAAAAAAAAACTTTTAGAACAGACAAAAACTTAAACATCAAATAATGGTAAACTACATTTATTAAGTTTACACGTGTTTAAAAATATATCAAAAAATTAAATAACAACTATAAGAAATCAAAAATAATTCAGTACTACAATTTCCTCGTTCACAAACTTACTAAAATGGGCAACGATGAAATGATATTTCACATTATTACGATTATTTTTTGGGAATTTTAACATCGGTTTAAAATTACTCATAAAAACTAAGAATTAATTAGGAAGATTTTTAGATAACCAAAAATGTGGAAAGCCCAGACGATAAAAAGGATAATAATAAACGAGAAAAATCGTAAAAGCACTTAAAACTATGCGTTACTATGTAAATAAATGCTTAATATTCCAATGGTAGCTTTAAAATGATTAATGCCTTGAAGAGCCATAATAACGATACATGGATTAGCTTCAGATCAAACTTCCGTACTTCTCGTACAAAGTACCTATTTAAAAAATGCAGACAACATTATTTCGAAAGAAAAATAAATCTACTCGTATTAAAATTTCTATGAGGAAAAAAATGCCAAAAAGGTCACAATTTGACAATTTAATTTCATAGTATAATTTTGTTTTTTCATTTAAAAAGAGAAGAAAAACTTACACTGAACATTCATATTTCAGCGACGATTTAGTTATTTATGAATAAATAACTGCGAATAATTTTTCATTATATCTTTTACGAGAACTAAATCATCATCACTTGGCGACTCCTCCTTCAAGATTCCGTTAAAACAAAACTGCAGATCACGAATGCGATTTTTATATAGATCATATTCGCAATTTAATAAAATCTGGTTTACTAACATCAACCATTCTTTTCGTTCCTACGCATATATAAACGTAATATATTAATGGAAATATTTTTTACGGAGAAATATTAATCAAAATTAAACGTATTATTTATATTAGTCTTGTATTAAAATTGTGCTATACTGGAATATATTTTTCGTGCACAGCAGACGTTTCGACAAAAAATTTCTATGGAAAAAATTGCGAAGAATTAATATAAAATTCGTTAATTAATAAATAAATGTGCGATTCGCAATATTCTAACAAATAAATAATACGAAAAATATGCATTTTTTTATACGTCTATTTATCTTTCATCGTAAATTAATTTTGTAATAAAATAGAGATTTTTTTCTACATTTTACGCAATAGTGTGGTACATCGGTGTGCAGTCTTAAAGAAAAAGTTTTAAGAATACTTATTTTCCGCGATAAAATACCTATATTTATGATCTGTATAATTTTATTTATAATTATGTCATTGAATGCACTGAATTCTGGACAATAACTCACGAGTCTGCTCAATACAATGTTCACTAAACATAATTGTATCAAAAACTGTTCCAAAAAAAAAAAAAGAAAAAATAAATCTCCATTTTTCAATGTTAACTGTCATGATAATGAAGAGAAATCAGACTATACGATAGCAGAACGAATTTTTTAAGCATTTTTTTCAGAAATATCAGCAAATCATTCATTATAGGGCAAAAAAAAATACATAACAATTTATGGTAAAATCTAATAAAAAAATAAAAAATTTAAAATTATGAAAAGTTAAGCAGTGATCGTAATAATAAAAATGCATTGCATTACCAAAACAATTAATGGCCACCAAACATATTGAAATCTAAAACGACATAAAAATTAAAAGTTAAAAAATTCTGGTAAAGTCTTAATGATTTTAAATTTTTACTTAGAATAAAATAGTTCAAAAAAATAAAATAAATACCGACTTCAAGATTTACTATAAAAATGTAATAAAAATCCACTAAAATATAACAAATAATTATTCGATAAAAAATATATTTCAGAGTAATACACCTTAAGGGATAATTCTTAAATAACATTGATACTTACTAGAGTCAGCACTAAATTCAAATTATAACAATATTTAAAAACAATTTAATGAGTGTAACAACGATATCACTCGTTTTCTATAAGCCAAGTATTGAAAACGTAAGAAATATTTAATTTTATTTTCAATTATTGTTGCAATTTTAATTTGGTGTACCGAAACTCGAATAGGTATTAATGTTGTTCGAGAGTAATCATATTATCGCTATGTGTATTACTTGGAAATATATTATTACTTTTTCATAAAATAATTGTTGTTTAGATTTTAGTACGTTTTTATTAAATTTTTATAGAAAAACGTCGAAGTCGTTTTCTTTAAACTATTTTATTTCACAGCTTTAATGTAAATTTTTTTGGATGGTAATACGGATGGATCAATCTAATGCCATTTTCGGTGCAATATAAAGTTGAGCATCGGTTCAAGAATAATATTCAAATTCCGTCAGTGACGAACTTGTAAATCTTACATTGGGAAGTTTCAGATTCATTACCTTTCTCTACATTTGTATAAACTAACGCTGATTTAAGTCACTTGCGTTCAACGTTCTTTTAATTTTAAACACATCCGTCAGTGATGAACTTGTAACTGGCGCTACAACTGTTTTAAATTTGTTTCTTTTTTTTGTCTAATTTAAAAATGCCCGCGGTAGCCTAGTAGTTAAAGTGCTCGGCTATCAAACCGAAAGTCACGGGCTCGAGCTTGTCCTGTTCCGGATTCAAGTCACTCCCAGATTTATCTGGCCTGAAATAACTGCGTACCAAAAAAATCTGGGAAAGTAAAGGCGACCAAAAGAAAGGAACTGGCCCACAATATTCTCTTCAGATTCACTAGGCCCTTAAGTACATTGTGAACCGTAACTTCGCAATCTCCGTCACCCTGCCAAAGAGGTATGAGACATATTTTTCGTTAACTGTAAATAAACATTATACTTTTAGTTGAATCTAATGTATTAAAAATTTTAATTTCGTCTTTTTAACTTACTTTATCCTCGCTAGATATATCTGTTAACTGACGAATGACAATGTCTAAAAAAACCTCGATATCATTTGTATAAAATATTGCTATCGTTTCCTTACGAGAAAATAAATCGATCATTAGTTTAATAAGCGAATTAGACGGTTGTGTGGTATGTCTGCACATTTTAATCGGGTCATCTGTAACAGGTTCAAGTATAATATATAAATTACTTCCTTTTACGGTAAACTACGTAGTAAATGTAAATTACGTAAAGTAAATGTTATTTTTCTAATTAAATTAGCACAGTATTTATTTCATTTATCTGGAATATTTTGTAGAATCAATTAATGTAACGTAAATAGATCAGTCTAAATGTTCGAATTTTACGGATGGATGAATTAAATTCTGACACGTAAAGCAGCATGAACAGAAAGATGTTCAGTAAGAGCAATATTAAAGTGCTAGTAGAGATAAACATAGGGTCTTTTTATGCACTACGCTAAGACAATAGGATGTCGAGCGGCACCAAACGCTGTGTCCTGTCTTTACTTTTATGTAAACGTCTGCAACAAATTTCCTCTCCCCTTCTGAAAATCTTATCGGTTATTCCTCACAACCCCGAGCGTCAGATCTTTTTAAAATTTGATATTTCTTCAAGCATTATTATTTAATATATTTTGGAAACAAATAAAAAACTGTACACCTATTTATTTCCATTGGTTACCAATGATATTTACATTTCAATATGATGATCGCTTTGTTGTACCTTTTTTTTTTCCGAATAAAATTACATAAAAATACAATAAAAACATGAACAAATTTTTTGGGTCTCTTTTGTTTTGTAGCGGTGATGCCATGAGATAACTTGTTTTTTCCATTCTACCAGCATTGCACAAAAATAAATTATTCAAAGAAGTAATGATGAAAAAAATATAAAATCAAAAAATTTTACAGAACTCCGTCACTTGATGTCTCGTTAACATTTTATATCATAAATTTATTTTAAAATCTTTCGATATTAAATATTTGACTTGAGTAAATTAAATTTTTTTGCAAGAAATTGAGTTTTCTATAACAAATTCATTTTTATCTTTTCCGTAATGCTATTCGTTTACAAAATAACAGCACAATTGTAAAAATTATATACAAAAAAATTGAATTTTGTGACCAATACAGACTCAACAGTTTACACTACAGTAAAACTACAAGGAGCATATTAAAAAAGAACTAATAAATATTGTAATAGTATAAAATTCACTGAGTTGTAGAAATTAGAAAAAAAGTTCTCTAGTTTAAGTGCTATTTAAGTGGGAAAACTTTGAACGCAAAAGGAAAATTTTTAACATTAAAATTAAAGATTGAAACTTCGAGATTTTTGTCTCGGCCTGTAAATTGAATGGGTGGAGCTAAAGAAATTTCTAAAAAAGGAAATGCGAAATAGCATTCGCAAATTCAACACTAATGTAATGAAAACAGCAATCGAAAAAAATAAATAATACCCAAGTGTATTTAAAAAAGCTGTGACGAATGGTATAAAAATGCCGACAAAAATTGAAAATTCTGAGAGAAATTATAAGGGACAAAAATGAAATAACGAAAGAAATTGAAAGATATTTCACTCGGATATATAACACACTAATGAGCTTCAACAAAACAGCATCAATTCTAACGATTCCAAGGTTATAGAGATACTACCCCTGAAATTGCGCTCAACTCGCTGAAAAATAGCAAAGCACCTGGTCCTGACAGCGTGCTACCAGAAGTACTGAAATAAGGTGGTTCCAGATACACTGCGAGCAGAGCCGTGCCCAGAATTTTGACGGGGAAATTAATCGATAACACTAAAGAATATGAAAAAAAAAAAAAAAAATGCAACCATTTACTAACAGTATCAGTAAACATATAACTATAATGTAGGTGAATACATATACTTGTTTGTTAAAACTGTATAATAAAACAAACTTTAATAACAAACAATAAGGGCAAAATAATTTATAAAAATAAATTAGATAAATACCTTAATTAGAAACGTTTTCGGGCATAACCCATCATCAGTTAAAACTAACTTAGTGGAAACTTAAAACACACTGGAGTGAATATATGGAATACATGTGTATATATATAGAGATACATAGGAGGAACAAAACATAGTAAATTATTTTGCCCTTATTGTTTGTTATTAAAGTTTGTTTTATTATATAACTATAATATTCAGTAATTTAGGTTAGATAAAATGAATTACTGTAATGAAAAAAGTTAAAATACTAAACTAATTAAAACATATAATAATAATGAGGCATTTTAAAAATTGAACAGTAATTATTGAAAATGAATACTGCGAGGTTAAAATCATACAGTATTTCAGGAATCTATTCTCTTAAACTATTTGAAATATTATTGCAGTATAAAAACACGCATTTTTACAATGATAAGTTCGATGTAATAAAACCTAGATTTTGTTATTTTTTAAATAAATTGCAAAAATTATTGTTGACATAAATAAGAGCAACAAATTACAGTGACTTTTAAAATTATGCGCCCTAATATGAAAACTAGACCTAACGCGTGAAAAAAAATTCGTAACTATTGAAATTAATTTTCGGTCACAAGTGTTGCAAATAACATAAACTAAAGTTCCGATAAAACGTAAGATTCATTAAGAATTATATTAAATATTTAAAAGTCCATATATGTACATATATATATATATATATATATATATTATAAAAAAAAAAGAATATTTTTAAAGAACATGCAAAGTACTACATTATTTGAAAATTACTGAACATGTATCGCAGTATAAAAAAAGTCTGTTCGAAATAGTGAGCATATTTCGCACAGAAAGGAATATTATACAAAGTTTTAACACCTTTATAGATCTGAAGATCATTATTAATTTTCGCCCAAGATCATAACTAAGATATTTAAAACTGACCAACATAAATTGTATCTATTAAATATTAAAGAATCATTTAACATACTGTTCGTTTAATACGTATATATATATTATATATGTATATAAGATGTGGTGCTACTTTATACACTAAGTAGCTTTTCACCTGCGACTTCGTCCATAATTAAGTTGGATTCGTTTTTAAAGCAAATTAAGTTCGATCTGTTATTTAACTGTTGCGATTATCTAAACTAAGAGTAGAACACACATTCATTTTCGAAGTTGTCACAGCTAACCGAAAGACAGCGTCACAAAGCCATATTCGTAACAATATTTTAATTTTAATGATATCGGGAATTATACTGGCGCAATACAGTTTCAAAATTCGAAATTATTTGTTTTGTTGCGCGTCGTATATTTTGCAATATCTTTCGGTTAATTTATTAAAGGAATTATAGTATACACGTGCCGGATATCGGTATCGGATTTTATCAGGTGTAAAGTTCGTTGCACCGCCTGCGTTAGTGTGCATATGTGTGTTCGTGATCGAGCCGTGCGATAGAATCCGGTAAATTCGCGATATTCGAAGATGATGGATGTGATTGTGTCCGAGTATGTATACTAATTCCGAAAAGTGTTGCGTCTAGTTCGGCTAGCAGAACTGGGTATTAGCTGGGGTTGTTTGGGTACCGCGCACACGCAACGTACACCGTGTGTCGCGTGGGGTAACACGGAGCGCAGAGGTAGTTTACGGTCTGTTATCAGAGAATAATTCGGCAACAATAGATGTTTTAATTGCTAATTAAGAATTACTTTTATCGAATATACGCTAGTCAGATGGTGGTAAGACAAGATCGTTGTCGCCGCGGATCGCTTTGCGTGTTAATTGTTGGTCGGTCGCCACTTTTATGTACCGCTCTTGATTGCCATCGATCGTGGCAGCTTTTATTCACACATTGTAAAATTTGTTTAATTAATTGCTTTTTTGTTATATCTAGTCTGCCTTATTTGTACGCGCCGCGTTGATATTTTTTTGTGATTTCTGAAAATATACACGCATTTATTATTTAAAATCTATTGATTGGACACGTAGTGAAGCTCCGTGGCATCTCTGTTGCGGAGATATTACCGCCATTTCACGGCGGGTTCGCGAAGTTTGTATGAGAGAATTTTATACAATTTTTTTTTTTCATTATTACAAAAGACCTAAGGCTCTGCCTGGCGGAGCTCTGCGGTCGCGACACACCGCAAGAAGGTGTCGCTGGCGCCCGTTAAGGTTGTGTTTTTTGTCAGAACTATTTTTTTATTATTCTACTACCAAAATTAACACCTTCATCGATCTAAGAGGGAAAAGAAATAGGCGATCGATTATAATCGGTAGTCTAAACGAACAGGAATATCGAGTAGCAAGAATTTATCAAGAACCCAGAAAGATCCGGATTCATAAAATTGTCGCCCGTAACAGAGACCCGAATAATAATAATACGAGGAATAAACTCCTAATTCACAACAATATATATATATATATATATGCATAAATACATTAATTTGGAACAAAATACAAATGTAACAAATTTAAATTTATAAACAGTATATACTACTCAGAAACTTTTTCGGGCATAACCCATCATCAAATAATAGCAATATATAGAATGATTATTCGACAAATCATTATCAAAGCAATATGTAAACAAAAATAATAATTTGAATTACTTCGTCACACAGGTAACTGCGGGACATGACGATTGCAAGAAGTACTTAAATGGATTTAATCTTACAAATACTGTAATTTGAAAAAAGAAATCATCCATATACCTATTGTACAAAATAAAAAGTAGAAACAGAAAATGTTTTAATGTCGGGAAAAATTTGGCAAAGCTGTAATTAATAACACCAACTTAAAATTAATTAATAAATTTCAATAATAAATAATCAGTAATATCAAATAAAAAGTCTTTAGAAAATAAAGAAATAAATCATTTTTTTCTTACCACAACGATTGAAGATGAATAAAAGGGTTTCAGTGAAAATTTTCGGATTTTCACACTCGCACAAGGCAGCTAAAATGATATTATCATCTATACTCATCGATCGGAAGGAATAATTATAAACGATAATAAACTTGACTAACTTTTCTGGTTCATCTTGCATTTCGTCCATTTCCGAAAAACGTTCAATTATATTCAGCAAATATAAAATAAACTCCTTGCCCATAGTATCTGACAAAAATAATTCATAATAATTATTTTCTTTCTTTATAAGGAAATAAATTAACGAGAATTATTTTGTAATTTTTTCTACTAATTAAATAGCCTGTATACGGTTAATTATAAAGCACTGGAATTGTTTTCTTTAAATTGTTTTAACATTTTTTCAGATCATCTAATGTAAATTTCTAACAATGACGATGTGAAACAAAAAATGTATTAGTATTTATTTTCGTCGAACAAGAACAGTCTTCCATGAAAACAAGATTTTCCAAGACTAAACATTCCTATTATAAACTGCAATATTAAATTTGTAATGAACAATGGTGAAAAATTTATTTTTAGAAAAAAAAAAAAAAAAAAAAAGATTATTGAGCTAAACTCTTACTCGTTTTGACTATTTTTTGTAACGCATCACAAAAAACACTTCAAAGAAAATGTTATCACGGTGAAAATGATCGTTAATATGAGCAAGCATATGCCAAAAAATTACTTCGTTAATAAACTGTCTACCCTAATATAATTACGCGTCAAGTTTTGTATAATTAAATAAATTTGAACATAATATGTATGAACAGGCAAGTTTATATTCATAGAAATGATTTCCTACCAAATGTCTAGACGGAAATTCAACATATTAGAGATAATGCATGGAATGTTTAGTAATTACTGTTTTTACTAAAAGCACAATAATAAGAGAAAAGTCGCAATACGTTTTTCAATAAAAATTTATATATTTATAAATGACTATGTAATTTTTAAGGCGCGAATAATATGAAAAACCTGTAAAGAAAATTTAATTTGCGAAGAACAAACACTGAAACCAACTTCACTTTTATAGTCCTTTTAGAAAACTAGCATTTGGGAGTCCAGAGATTCTTCCTATGACGAGGTCTGAAAGGTCGAATATATATATATTTACACCAGTAGCGAATCCTGATTCTTTCCTTGCTACCTCTCGAAGACAGAAAAATGGTGAACAATCGCACGCACTACTACACAAACAAAAATTAAGGAGCCACTTTCTTTAAAGAATTTTAAAAACTAAAAAATTTATCGAAATTTAGATAAAAAAAATTACAAACAGCTGTGTAAATCGCAGTCATCCGCCGCCGTTGCAATAATATTTCACTATTTGCTGCTGCGTTACGTCACTGACAAGAACGGGTGTTTAAACGTACTAGTCAGTTAGATGTTTTTTATAGCTACCTGTGATAGCACTCTAATAGACAGATCGGGTCTGATCGTGTATAAAAAATCATTACCCAGATCTAAAAAAAAAAAAAAAATACGCGCATGTAGCTCGCTCAAAATGGAAAAATCCCTAGTTCGCAAACACTTGATATCCGATTTGCTGTTTAAGCGGTTATTGCTGTGTGTGTATGCTTCTTCATGTGCCATTAGTAACTCGCTAACATTAGAGAAGTATTCACAATGCTTGGCGAAAAAAGCACGAAGCATGAACCGATCATAAAATCGGAATTCAATTATTACTCGACACTGATGAAACCGTTTTACACATTCAACGTTTTTCTTCACATGTTCAAATAAGGACTTCTCAGATTTCTGCTGGAAAGCCAAGTTTAACACATTCCTTTCTCTTTCAATTTGCTTTAGTACTTCACCGCATGATTAGAAGTACCAGAAGGTTCGCCACTGATGTATACTTACGGCTAATAATTTATGAATATATCCAAACGTAGACTTGTTTCATTTACACGGAAACATCTCCCTATTACAGATTTGTACCACATAGAAGGTGTTTCCTTGATATGGGAGATTTATGTGAGGGATCTTGGTGTTATATAAGATGCAAAATTTACGTTTAAGACTCATGCAATACATACAATTCGTAAAGCGAGCAAAATGTTGGGTTTAGTTTTGCGGAGTAGTGCAAACTTGAGACAACTTGAGACACATTTAATTTTACTCATGCTATTAGTCGGCTCACAGTTAGGATAATTTGGTGTGCTAATTTAGAACTCTGTATCTAGTTACTTAATAAATGGGATTGAAAATGTGAATAAAACGAGTTTCTAAAGTACTTGCATTATAAATTTATTGGCTCCGGCGATGTGCGTTTCAAATACAAAGAAATACTCCGGCAGTTAAATATGAACAGCTTAGACGGGCAAAGAAAGGAATTAGCACTTCGTTTTCTGCACAATTTAATGCACGGTAAGATTAACTGTTCTACTCTTTTAGAGAAAATTCGTATTGGAGTTCCGATTTTACCCACTCAACTCGTACACTGGCTGTTCCGTTTGCGAACACTCAGCAGTACGCCTGTTCCCCTCTCCGTTCTTTATTCATATTATATAATAACTTGGAGAAAGATAATCGCGAGCTAGACATTTTTAATGATCACGGCGGTGAGTTCTCAAAAGCTGTTCGGAATTTAACAATGTGAGGCTGCGTTGTACTGATTTTCTTAAGTGTTTCTTGGAGTGAGCATGGAGTGTATGTGTGAGAGTGTACGTACGAGTGTGTGTTATAGGTGCGAGATGCGTTGGCGCGAATGTGTGAATGGGATAGAAGTAAAATAAGTAATGTTAGAAAACATAGTTGTGTACGTACGGGTATGATTTGTATATTGCGTTATTTCGTAATTCTTCGGTTTTATTGTTCGAATGCACCTGTACTTGTACATTTCACTGAATTGTTTTATTATATTGCGCTATGCAGTAATTGGCGTAAGCTGTTGCACTGACGGATCAATACAAATAAATAAATAAATATCTTTTTACTAACTCTCTTAAGTATTATTTATCCACAACTATACAGGGGAATATATTTTAATCTCCGCTTGACGTTATTTCGCGACTATTTAAGTTTATTTGTTTAAATTTTATTTAATATTCCTATTTGCAAATGAGACTTTATAATAAATTTAAAAGCTTTATATTTTTAATAATATTTCCAATTTATTTAATAATTTCTAATCTTTTATTTACTTCGACCCTGCTTCAATATACTGAATACATTGAATCCGATTTGAACCAAATTTGAATTATAACTCAGACTTCAATTGTATATACACATCTTTAGCTAATGACAGAATATTCTTGAAAACGTTCGTAAGCTAAATATACATTATATTTCAATTATTTGTTATTATATTGTACAATATTTAATAATTTATTCATAAAATTTTTTTTATATGGATAACAATAAACTCAGATGAAGTCATACACAACTTGTATTGTATTTTCTTGTTTACATTTGTATATTAGAAATATTGACTGAAATTCCATAAAGCGAATAATGATATTTATCATAGAACACAATCATAATACTTAAAGTTATTATGAAACTATAGTAC
Organism: Icerya purchasi; assembly: GCA_039619475.1. NCBI lineage: Eukaryota > Metazoa > Arthropoda > Insecta > Hemiptera > Monophlebidae > Icerya > Icerya purchasi. The sequence continues at coordinate 66,049,663 of CM077116.1, forward strand.
ACGAGTCCTAAAAATACGTATATTAAATTAGATTGGCATTGCCGTTCTAAAGCTCAATAATTATATGTTTGATATTACTTTTTTGTTTTATTTAATACTGCGAATTTCGATTAAACAAAAAAAAAATAATTTCCTTGATCAACAATTGGTGGTAAAATCGTTAACAATCAAAATGTTTTACTTATATTTGTCAATTTTATACAAGAAATGTATATCTTAGAATTGAAGAATTTAAAAAAAAAAAAAAAAGGAATCAAACAGGAAGACTTCTGCAACTAATAATTTAACCGATGTAAATATTTATTATATAATTTACTATAGTCAGTAATAGGAATAATTCGATTCGTTTTATTTTTTAAATTATTTTACTGCTATCGTTATTATTGTTTTCAACACTGGTATATAATTCACTAAAATTAAGATAAAAAATACGTTTATTCAGAATTTAAAAATTATTTATTAATTAAGAATAGAAAATAAATCAAAACTGAACAAATACAAACCTAAATAAGTAACGGGTACAGGTAATCCAATAGATAATATCAAGGTAAGCACATCTATTGACAATAATAATCTGTCCATATTTTCACTACTACTTTGAATGTCCCTTTAATCAATACATTTAATTACAAATAAAATTAAATTATCAGTTATTTATTAACGATTAACCGGAACATCGAAAATTAAAGGAATAATCAGTATAAAATGCTGAAAAAAATGATTATCTTAGCGGTTCGAAATTATTTTAATCTACACGTATATTATTGTTTTGTTTTTTTTGATAAACTAAAAGAATCGACCTACATTACTAAACCAGAATGGGAGCTTTTAATGGTTTATTAAATTTTGTGTAAGAAAATGTTTAAAATATCAACATAAAACCAGTAAAAAGAAAATTCAATCTACAAAACTAAAAATCGTAAAAATAAAGGTAATTTTAATTTCAATAAATTACATCCCAATATAATTTTTTTTACAATAATAATTAAAAATGGCAGAATTAGCAAAATTCATAAAACGTTAATGGTAAAAAAATATTATTCTTATATAAGAAGAAAAATTATGTTAAATATATATTTCTGTAAGGTAATTTAAAATGTAATTTTTAACACGTTCTTTTCGCTTGGTGTTAATTTTTTTTTTTTTTTCGTGAATTATTTCTTGAGACATTTTTCTTAACATTTCTTGGATAATTTATTTATTAACTGAATTAAAAGTTCCAACTAATTCAAGTAACTAAATTTAAAATCAATTCAACTACAGTACATAGGAACAACAATATTGCGTACCGATTTAATTTTGCTAGACAATTTTTATAAACTTTCCTAAAAATCTTTTTTTGAAAAACACATACATGATCTGAAAGTTTTCGCTCCCAAGATATTAAACGCGTTAATTTTTGTTCCTATTACTACTTTTGAAAAATTAAAAATATGTCATGATTAATCAAATACATTTTGGGCAAAATAAACATTTAATGACTCCAGTGGTAAGAAGAACGAGTAAAACATTCTGTCTTGTAGCACATTTTCAGAATGTTGTATTACACATCTACTGCTTTAATGGAAACCAGTAACTAAATTTAATTAAATTGGACTAAATTATAAAAAAAATAATTGTTTATATCTCTGTTCTAATTTATTTCAATCTATTTGTTGCGGATTTTCTAATTGTATTTACAATCTAAATAATATGTAACTGAATTTTTTTATTTTAACATAAACATATTTTATGTCATTTCGATTTTTTTTTTAGATCAAACAGTGTTTAAACTTTTTTAAATTGAAAAAATGTTACGAATGCTGTTAAACAAAAAATTCGATAACTAAGAATACCTTCTCATATTCTTTAAATACTTTTTTGAGTAAATTTTTTATAAACGATGCGTTTACTTTTGTCGAACTATTTTACAAAGTTCAATTCTAAATTCCCATAGTAATCCCTCTCTAATATTAATATTAATTTATACTGTTACAAATTATTTCACCAACTTCAATTTTTGCTCTAACTACATTAAATAACATAAATAAAGTGGAGCACTTGAACATTAAATCCGTCACTTAAAAACAACGAAAATGCAGAGAACGTAAACGTTTTCAATAGAAACGAAAATATTTCGAGATATTTCTGATCAGCACTCTCCGTTTTCGTCGAACCATTAACGATTAGAAGCAACAAGCATTTTTATATTTGGAGAAAGCGACCAAAGAAGATGAAAAAAAGCAAAGGCGAATAAGAATCACCGGCTTAAATGTAAAAGCAAAATAACACAATAGAACAAAAGAATAATCATTTCACTTTGTCGCGCTAGAGTTTTCGAACAATAAACCCGCAACTCAAAAGCAATGAGAATACAAAGAAGATAAACATTCTGAACGCGAACGAAAAGATTTCAAGATTTTTCAGCTTAGAGAGCCATTTGTAGAAACGGATAAATTTAATTGCAATCATTCTCGCAGGTGATTTAAATGTTGATCTGAAAATACTTTACGATTCAGTTTATCGAATATAGGCGCAACACGTTCAATTTAGAGCTGAATAACAATTCCACATTTTTACTATCTACATTGATGTGGTGTTTATCTATCATGTTGAACATCTGAAAAGACAAAATTATATTTTGTATTTCAGTTACTACAAATCTTTGTTTACTATTATGAATGTACAACCACAATCGCGTAGAATAATTTTATTTTTTAATAAAAACTAACTGACTTTAATATAGTTTTATGTTTTACTTCGAAGATAAAATTTTACTTTGACAAATAAATAAATTTTCTCAATCGTATTACAGGTTTAAGTCAACTAAACGACGCTCATTTGCTAATAATGTATGGGTTTTTTACATGAAATACGATAACAATATGACAAGTTCATGATTTGCATGTTTCTTCTATATTTATTTTTTTTAATTCTTCCAGTAAAAAACAGCACTGAACGAGTTTATAAAAAAATAATTTAATCAACTTGAAGATATTTTACACACACACACACACATATATGTATATATATATTTCTTCTCTCTTTTACTCTCTCTCGTTTACGAGTATGAGTTTTATCCGTAAGGATAAAGTAACAACGCTTTTGAGTAGCACAGAAACCGGAGCGTTGGCTTCCGTGTTGCCGACCAACGTGAGACAGGTTATCAGTGGCGAGGCTAAGCCAAGACGACTGGCCCACTCACGTTGATGCGATTGTTCTGTTCGCCGGCTACACATATTCATGCGACGCTAACACTCATGACTACATTTGGAACTGATTATAGACGCTTGATTTATCGATATACAAACGCAGCCCAAGTGTGTCTCAACTGCTGTATACTAAACTAGCGCCGCATATTTTGTCGCCGCTCGGTATCGAACCCGAGACCACCGGATCGGAAGTCAAGCGCTTTAGCCACTAGGCCAAACGCGACGGCCTATATATACACGAAGGACGATCAATAAGTAAGTTACACTTCGCGATTAAAAAAAAAAAAAAAAATCGTAAAAAATATATAAATATATTTTTGAAATCCACAATCTTTTCTTTATTTTTCGACGTATTCACCTAAAATATTCAAGCACTTGTCGTAACGTGGTATCAATTTTTCGATGCCTTGTTTGAAAAACATCCGTCCAACTTTGGCTAACCAATTCATGACGAAATGTTTCACTTCTTCGTCGTTCGTAAAACGCTCTCCTCCCAGGGCTGTTTTCAATGGACCGAACACATGGAAGTCACAAGGTGATAAATCAGGGATGTAAGTTGAATGTGGTCATAATTTCCATTTAAATTTTTTTATCAGCTCCTGTATTATCCGGGAAGTATGCGGCGTGGCCTTATCGTGGATGAGAAGGTTTCGTTTAAGCCGGATTGCGGGGTTGTACGTTAATTTAGGTAGAAACTACGAGCGAGTGTAATTTACTTATTGATCCTCCCTCAAATATATATATATATATATAAATGAAAAAAATTTGCTTGATTTAATTGTTACACAATGTATATAATAAATAAAAGAAGCTACTTTAACAATTTCAGTAATTTTGATGCACACTGATTTTTTTTCTTCTACCAGTTGTTGGTTGCCACTGTAAAAACTTTTCAATTTTAAAACATTTCAGATAGGCTAACATCACTTCTGCAGACCTTTTCTGGCTACTTAGAATGCCTTCACTATTAACAATGAATAGTGATATAGATATTTTAGATCTTTGATAGATTACTGACTGGTATTCATTCTTTTCATCTTCAGTTTTTTAAACAGAAATATCAAATATGTGAATGAAAAAAAAAATGATTGGCTACACAATACGTATTTTAGAAGAAAATGTATTTTATAATCATTTAGTCAATTATATGTTATAAAAATAGCCTCATAAGTTTTAATATACATATCTTTATACTTTATCAATAACATATATATATTAAGGTGTAATTCCTATTACGTGACCGAAGATACTGTACCCATGCGGCTAGAGGCGCAAGTCGTAAAATGGAAACTTATTCAGCGAAACAAATGTGAACATTTTATATAGTGTATCTAGATATGAACGACTAAAACGACTCTACGATGGAGGCTTGAGTCGTATGAATACATACTAAAGAAGTTTGGTCGTTGGGTAGGTTGAATATTAAATAGAAGAAAAAAAAAAAGAAAAGCAACAGGAATAACAGTTCATTCACTTTAATTGTAATCCAGTATTTTATTTCGTTTAAATTGAACAGATGCAAAGTTAGCATAGCTGACAAATAAAATAAAAGCAATATAAACAAAAACCGTAATTTATTTCTTTTTCTTTAGCTTCCGCGTTCGGCTACATTAACTTATTGTTAGTAAAACGATGCAATAGGTCACGGTTTATTTAAAATATTTTATTGAAATTTAACCAATACAGAATATTCAAAAGCGTAAATAGAGCTAATAGCGAAATAACAAAAAAAAAAAAAAAACAAACATTTTAATCCTATTCTTTAACGAACCTGCCGTTAAAGTATTATTAGTAAAAAAAATAACATTCTGAATTAAATGTTATAAATAAAAACTTATTTGTTCAGAAACTTATTTGAATTATTACAATTAATTTGTACATATATAACAACCACACGGAAAGATTTGTAATTTTAAACACTCAATAAATTTTTAATTAGTATAATTTTATAATACGAATTAGTTATTTAAAATTAATTTTTAAGAGTCTGTTAGTATTCATTTTTTCATGACGTCTAAAAAGTATAGTGAAAAATCTAATATTGTAGTTGAAATAGTTATTTTATATTTTGTCGAAGATAATTTAAAATTGCCTTAGATACTTATCTTTCATGCTGCACAAAATAAAAAAAAAACAAACAAAAAAAAAAAGGTTAATCTGCTTCAGTCGAGTTTCCAGATAATTTTAATTCGATTTTTAATTTTATCCCTTTAATAAATTATATAATACTTTTCTTTTCAAATTCTGCATCCTGGTAAAGAATTTAAGTAATTAAAGTTATAATACTTGGTCGGCAAATTTAAAAAGAAAATCAATATTTGTAATCGGCATTCATAAATTTTTATTCCACCAAAATTTTTTTAAAACGCCTTCAATTCAGCCTCTCTGCTTAGAATTTCATATTACACCAGTAATGAATATTTATTTATTTATAATGAGGCGTTATTGTAAGTAACATTAAAATTAACCAACTTACCTGAGCTTTAGTTCCAGTTTTCAGCAGAACTTATCGGTTCCTTCATTTTATGGCTTGGTTGCTTTATTAGCTTGCTTTAACAACTAATAAAATACAATTAAACTGTTCAATATTTAACCGAGAAAACTTCAGAAATACCATATCATTTTTTAATAAATGTCTTTGCACAAGAATATTCTGGAATCCTTCGCTGTCTCTCTCAAAAAATAATTTGAATTTATTTTTTATTTTCTTTGGTACCATAAATAAATTTTAATCCTTTTTTCTCTAATAATGCATGAAACAATACACGATTTTTGATTAATGTTGTAAAATTAATGACTGAATAAGGAATTCTCACGGAAACCACGTTTGTGCAATTATGACTAGCGATTCTAGCCATGCGAGTGTTACACTAAAATTACAGCCGCTCGGTTATAGTAGCTTCAGTCACGTTATAGAAATTACACCTTTACATAAAAAATACAATGTCGATTCACATTTTATCAAAGCAGTTGTTAAATAGACAAAATTATAACTAACTGGATATCCTTCGGGTATATCATTCTGCGTGAAGGAAAAAAAATGCAATACTATACAAGAATAATAAATGGCGACGTAACTGTCGTCTCTATGAAACTGCAAACATATATCGCGCCAAGCGGCAACCTAACTATAAAAAAGACATGAGAAAACATTGAAAAATATTTGACCTTTATGGATTTATTTTCATGGCACGTACTATTTTCCAAAATAATGTATTCTTTTTTAAAAGATACAGATTCTAATATAAATAGATATTTTATTTGAAATATGTCATTGTAAGGTTCGTAAATAAAATAAAACTGGATCTCTTTTTTTTTGTTATCATTGAATATATTGCATTTTTTACAATGTTTCGCTGTTTAAAGGTACGGAAAAAAATAAGAGTACCTTCTGAAATTCGTATTATAAATTAAAATATAAATCAGAGAAGTAAATATACGAATTAAAGCCATAAAATGACTCGACTATGCTGATTCATCTTCACGTTTATGCAGTGGGGTAGATGGAGAAACGAAAGATATCTGTCCCCCGATGCGGCATTTAAAGGGGCGTCAAAATTGTTGAATTATATTTTAAAACAAATTTAAATTTCAAACTATCATTGTAGTCTTTATTATTTTACTTCGTTCCATCTTTTAAAATTCAGCGATTAAAAATATACACAGAAATGCTTTACAAATTAAAATATTGAAAAACTTAAAACTATTTAAAATAAAAAAATATAAAAATTTTTTTATGAAGTAGTATTAATTTTTTGATACTATTTTCGAATTTTCTTTTCTTCCCCGTTGCATTTTCGTAAACAAAAGAGAACGCAAAACCTAGAGTTGTGTCCAGTCACTGAAAACCGTAACTACGGCTCCAGGTTTATGAGCACAGACAATTATATGTATTCGTTCAGTAGTATTTAAATGATTCCTATCTCTTTGCCCAACGTAATTAAGTCCACAGCGAACAGGACACTCTGTAGATATCAGAAGTTCTTGCTACTGAGGTAAACCAACCTTTGAGACTATGTAATACATTTCTAAGAAAATTACCAAAAGAATCAAGGAATGCTACACAAACTTTTATAACGATAAAGTAAGACAAGATCAAGTTACTCAAGAAATAAAAAGTAAAAGAATTCCTTCACTAAAATATGAAGCAGAAAAAATATTGAGAAAAATCAAAAATAATAAAGCTACAGGTTCAGATGAGATACAAAAGGAATCAAGAAACTGGGAGGAATAAAACTGTAGGAAAGTTTAGCCGAACTATTCAATAAATGTTTACCGGAGCATACCAAATGGAATAACGGCAATCTAATCCTAATACTCAAAAAAACAAAAAAAAAGCCATCTGCGACTTAAAAAACTACAGACCCTTATAAGCCTTCCATCAAATTAACATAAATTATCTAATAGTATTTTAACAAAGTGAGCAACAAAAATATTAGTAGTAAATTAACTAACACAACAAACAGGACTCAGAAGAGATTATAGTACAACGGTCCAGAATCAACAAAAAAAAAAAAAAATGTGATGAATTTCGCTAGCTATGAAGTTCATAGATTACGAAAAAGCATTCGGCTCTATATAAATAAACAAAACATACATACAAATCATTAAATACATATATAATAGCACTAAAACTAATATAAAAACCAATCAATATGTTGAAACAATACCTCTGAAAACGGAATAAGTCAAAGAGAAGCATTTTTCCCAAACATGTAGTAACTGAGAATTATATAAAAACACAACAATGAAAAAATTTGTTAAACCTCAGTATTAATAATTAAAATATGTAATTATTCCAATGAAAGGAAAGCTGATCTTTAAAATATACGAAAGTAAAGTAACTGTAAGATAAAAATGAAATTTGTAGAACTTTTAGTAGCAAAATTATATTTTTAAAGACTGACAAAAATTGTTAACTAATTTCTCCATGAAAAAACAAAGACAGTGAAAACTAACTCGCAGGACTAACAAATTCTTAACAATGCGACACACACATATTACACGGTTAAGAACAGAGAATCTAAATACAAGTATAGATACGCTACCGACAATTTGAAACAAAAAATTTATAATCTAAGCAAAAATGAACTGTACAAGATAACCATAATAATACTAACATAACGTAATTGAATAATTTAATATGCATGCAAATAATAAAAATGAAAAACTAACCTGCTTAATTCTAAAGGTAAAACCGAATTAAGAAGTTGAATGCAAACAGTTCGATGTATGTGACACATGTTAGTAAACAATTCCAATAATAGTTTTCTAATTGACCATCTAGTTTCCATTTGATAATATTCAGCTAAACAACTAACGATAGCAAATTCATCTTGATGTAAGAACGTTTCGATAATAGCAGTATCGGCATCTGTCTGACAAAAACTAAATATAAAAATTGCTTGTACATGCAAAAATTGTTGGTAAAAATACATAAGAACTGATCATTAATACAATGAAAAACATACTACAATGGAATTAAATCTCGTTAGATAGTTCTTAATAACAGTTTCATCTTCAAATAATTCCCACGATCTTTGCTGCGAATCATTTCTAATATCTGTTAAAGACTGCGAAATATCGATCAGTTGGTACATATCATCAGTTCTATTAACGATAACACTTGGAGCTTTTAACGGTTCATTCTTATTCAAAAACTGCAAAATATTGTTAACAAACAATCCAGCGGATTCCGGCATTAATGAAATTAAATTATTCAGAACGGTAACAACTGTCCGGCAGGATAATTCATGACTTATGTGTGTTTCAGATCTTACCTGCAACAAAATGTATTTCACTTACAGACCATTAGCAAAAATTTATCATCCGCAGAAAAGTCATCATAGTTGAAAATTACCTTTTGCACCAGCAGGTAAGCATCAACTTCTGTAATTTCATTAAGTTCCATTAAAAAATAATTATTATTAATCAGACTATAAAAATGTTTTGATCCCTTGTTGTAAAATTCAAAAGGTAACTAAATCAAGGAAAAATAAACGATGTATTCATAATATAAAATATAAAACGTTTAAAATAGGGAGTTATGTTTACATTTCTCGGTTACCACAGATGCTACAAAATCAATACATACAGTAATTTTAATTTCTTCGTATTTCTGTTTTATAGTAATTATTATTTATTTACGTTAAATTGTTATGGATTATTTTATATTTCAGCAATACTTAGAATTAAAAAGATATATTTGACTGCTGGTTGCATCATTTTTAACATGTTGAAGACTGAAAATCAATTGAAAGTGAAATCAATTTTTGAAATAAAAATAAATTTTTAAAGAATTCCAAATGCAGAACGAAAAATCAAGAAAGATAACCTTAATTTAAAATAAAAAAATAGCTAGTTTTTCATTGGTATAAAATCATACAGTTGTCTCAATCTTCTAGTTCACACCGATGGTGTTAGTAGTAGAGTAACTCGAAAAGTACTAAACTCGAAAAGTTAACTCGAAAAGTACTAACTTTTCAAGTTACTCTACCAATACAGAAATTGTTAATAGAGTACTAGAATTTAGTAGGCGTATAAAAGAATTGTAGAATTTCCTTACTATTAATTTCCCCCATTATCGAATCTGAACAACTTTATAATAAAGTTCAACCAGTGAAATTTAGTTTTGACAGGAAATAATTATTTGTTTACATTTTGGATTTAAATTTTTATAAAAATAAAGTGGAGCGAGAAAGAAATTAAAAAATTTGTGGAATTATAAACAGATTATGAATGTGTGTAATATTTTAGGTATTAATTATAAGAATAAAAATTAACGAAATACGCCATATGATGATATAGTTTGTAGAATGAACAAAAATTATTTTGATGTTCCTGAATTGAAGTAAAATATTAAAACTTTATTATGCGCATAGAATCAAGAAGGAAGAAAATTAAAAAATCAAAGAATTCTTGGGTGGAAGTTCGAAAATTTATGTACCTCCGTTAAAATTATTTATGCTTGAAATATAGAAAAACAACATGACGAAATAGGATAGTTTAACACATAAAGTAATCAATTGAAATTAAAAGAACACTAAATTTTTTTAATAGTTAAAAACAATTATAGAACATTAAAACGCTTTTTTTTTTGTTTTCATTGTACCAGTAAGAACCATAAACAGTGCTTGCGGCCTTTCTTCCTTATATTTGCTAACCACGAAATAGCCAACCCATCCTTCCAATGAAGGATTCAGTCGGAGATAATAATAGGATTGTAATACGAATAAGCATGTTTTATAAAACTAGCAGGGCAACATGGCAACCCATACAATGAAGTATGGCCCATAGAGTCCCGTCAGTACTATAAGAAGAATTTGAAAATATTCATAGTTAATTAAACACCAGCTGTATATGTCTTTTAGAATATTAGCGTAAAGCTTCATAAAATGAATATTAAATATATATATATATATATACATGGGCGTCGCCAGCGGGGACAGAAGGGGGAGCAACTGCCCTCCTCTGGAGCCTTGAAACTTTTTAATTAACTGGCCATGATGAGTATTCATAGACGCATAATCATGGACAATTTGGAAGACTTTTATAATAAAGTAGTAGAACAATTTGCCAGAAAACCATGAAAATTATGTTTTAATTAAGATTTTATTCTTGTTTAATAAAATATTAAGCCTCTACAACTTATACATTTTATTTTTCCTATAACTCATAACCTCTTTCTATCATATTGCCTTCTCCCTTTTGGCGGTCAGCAACTCATTTTGCCCCCTCATGGCTCATCGGCTGGCGACGCCCTTGCATTTTATATATATAAAAATTCAGATTTAATTTCAATTTTTCAAAAAATTTGTTATATTGTGTGGTATAGACTTCACTAAAAAAGAGGATATTTAAATCGGTGTGTAAGGTCATATTAGAGACGTATTTAGGGGCAGCTGCAATTGTTTGGAGAATTTTGGACTGCTGGCTTTGGATTTTTGATAAGTTACTTGCACAAGTGCATCCATATATCTCTAGTCCATACCTCCATATTGACGCTATGATAGATAGATGCATCTTTTTAAGCTTAGATTTAGAGTAGAAGATCTACCTAATAGAAGATATAGTACCCTAACTCGACTGGTAATTTTTTGACAGGTCTGAGAACCTGATATCTCCAGGTGAGTCTACAATCGAAATACTTTCCCAAGTATCACACAGAATCTGATTGTTTGATTTTCCTATTATATATTTTTATTCCAGGGACATGTAACCCATCTATTTGTAAATACGACCTGCTGACATTTCTCTTCATTGAATTTAATTCTCCACTTATCTGCCCATGTCTGAATTTTGTTTATATGCTGAATAGCTAAACTTGCATAGTTGGGATTTGCAGAGGACGCCAGTAGGGCTATGTCATCCGCAGAAGAGGCTAAGATAGTCTGGTTAGAGGTAGGTATGTCTATATGGAATATAAGACGGGTCCCAAGAGACTATCCTGCAGAACTGAGGCCAAAATGCTTCTCTCACTAGATATTGCATTGTTCAATTTTACTGTGAAAGTTCCATCAGACGGATAAGAAAGAAGGAATAAATATAAGTCCGGAGGTAGTAATTGTTTGAGTTTATAAAGCAGACTAATGTGCCACACTCGATCGAACACCTGAGATACGTCCAGGAAGGCCGCGGACCATACCTACCCTCTTTCCAGAGCCATTGAGATTGCATCCACTATCCTATGGCATGGCTGTATTGTCGAATGGATGGTTCTGAAGTCGAATTGATGATTGCGAATTGTCTTACTAACAGTTATTTTAGGTTGGATTCTTAATATTAGTTTTTCCAAAACTTAAGATAAAGCAGACAGAAGACTAATGGGTCTACAAGACGATAACGAAGTCTGAGTTTTGTTGAGTTTATGTATCATTAAAATGAAGGACTTTTTCCAATCTTTCAGAAGGTAGCCAAATCTTATTATGACGTTGAATATGTAACATAGAAAAATTACCGCGTTGTTTGGTAAGTTGGATAGCACTTTGTCGTTTATTTTATCATTGTCAGATGCCTTGTTGTGCGGAACATTCTGTAAACAATTATATACCTCTTATAGGGAGCTGAAGTTGTAATAGTTGATCGATATATTGTTTGATATATTTTGTGTGTGCTGGATTTTTTTCCGTGTTCGGAGTAAACATTGATTCCAAATGAGCTGCAAATGCGTTAGTTTTTTCATGGTCGGTTTTGGCCCACTTTCCACCTGCTAGTTTAGTATTACACCGTTTGCGTTGTTGTTGCATTATTTTTCCGGTAGCTACTCATAACGAGTTATTCTGAGCTCTTAAAGAATCTAGGTACTGCTTGCGATTGTTGTTCTTATAAATCCTAATCTTCTCCTTTAATTTATAACAGAGTTGGTAGTACGTAGCTTTTACAGTTGGATAACGATTTGATTGCCAAACTCTTCTCGCTGTTTGCATTAATTTTATTAGGCTCCTAATTTCGATAGGAACAAAATCTTTAATATTCGTTTTATGAACTTTGTATATAGTAGAGTTAATGCGCGCGGTCTGTATTAATTCCGTAAGGTTGTTAACTGCTGTTTCAAGACACCTTTTTTAGAATTTTTAATTCAACAGTATCATAGTTTATTCCAGAAGTTTGTGGTACCATATATGTATAAATGCCTCGGTCAATGCGTACAAGTAAATAGTAAATACATATAAATGTTTAATATTAAACTAGTAGCTATTTACTTTAATTCTTTTAATTCAGTGCTAATATAAAACTATAAAAACCGCACAGAGAAGAAACTATGTCCTAAACTCTTTTCTTTTTCAAGTTCGAAGTAGCTATTACATTATTTGTATTTAATGTATGTGTTACATTTTCATATGAAACATTTAAAAGTTAAGGCACTATGTATAAAAAATCAATTAATATATCAAGAAACTTAAAATTAATATACCTTTAAAATTATTTTTCTTTGAACTTTTTATAAATCGGTGTTTTATTGACTTAATCGTCACAGTATTATAATACATTAAAAAAAAGGTTCCATTACGAATTAATCTGCCATGCGTAATAACATAATTATATTTTCAAATAGTGTAATGTTTTAAAAGTTCTTTTAGGTGTTTCCCGCTCTAGTAATTGTTTTTTTTTATACATGGTTTTAATTAAAATGTTTCATGTATAAACACAACATATAAATGTAAACAATGTAATAGCTACTTTGGATTCAAAAAAGAAAAGATTTCGGCACAAAAGTTCCTCCTTATGCAGTTTATTTAGTTCCATAATATATTACTGTAGAATTAAAGGAATGAAAGAAAATAATTATTGATTTATTTTACGTTTATGTATATTTACTTTTTATCTTTATGTGATGATCAAGACATTATTTATGTATGGTATCTTATACTTTCAAAATAAATTTTGACACAGTTGATTTAAAAATTCTAAAAAAGTATTATAGTGTACTATAACTGTACCCAACTGCTGGAAAATTTAGCATTATCTTTAATTTCAATTTTACTATTAATGTATTCTATATTATAGTATCCTTTTTTGTTATTTTTAACATAAGTTAAGTAATGGTTCAAAATTTTCTAGTGCCATCCTTGAACACTGTTTATATTTTCCGAAGACTTTTTTAATAACATCTTCAACTTTATTTTCTTTTTATCCAGTTCTTCGTTCATAACCGTTTTTTTTTAAAAGAATTATTAATAATGTTTAACAGAATTTCATTCATATTTAATAAGGCTTTTTAATAATGGCTTGCTAATTATTCATTATAAAATTTTAATTTTAAATTTATGGATTGAAATGGAAAAAACCTGTATATAAACTTCTAAAAATAGTAAAGTAGAGTTCGCGTAGATAGAGCACACCTAGAACGGTAGAGTTAATTGGTGGAGATACGTATGCTAGTATACTCTACTACTAACTCTATCCGTGTAAACCAATTTAATAAACCAGTTGGTCCAATGAAAAACATTAGGTCGTGAACTCTCTATACTCTATTTTGTTTAATTTGAATTTAAAATTAAATTTTTAAAAATATTGAGACAATAGCCGTTTGTTTTTTTACTAAGATGTAAGATTACAATTCACATTCCAGGTTATTTAATTTTATTCGTAACAATATTTCATAAAGTGACGCCATATTTATGAAATTATCTTTAATATTTAAAAATTATTTTATTAATATTTTATGTTTTACAATATTTTTGTCTGCTTATTCAACATTATCAATAATTTTTCTATTATCGAAATATCTAATATCGAAATAATAGTTTTTTTGATTTGTTACTGTTAGCATTCAATAATACTTTGGATTCGACAACGAATAATATAAATTTCGCGGTAAAATACTGGAATGTAAGTTACTGTTAATATCGACATGGTATGATAGGGGTTTAGGGATTAGTGTTAATTGTTTACAAATGAATTTACGTAAATGCAATTGTTTTACATAAGTTTCAATATTAATGATAATTATCTTCTTTAAATGGGTAAGAATTTAAGATTTATTTTACATTTTATAACAAGAAGTTCGTTTTTAATGGATGAAATAAATGTTTGATATATGAATGTGTCAGGAATTAAGCGTTATTAGCAAGAAATTGATAATGTAGGTTTTTTTTTAGGTGCTATATATTACAACTTTGGTCAGAGGCACCTGTAGAATATTATAGTGCTTAGCAACATATGTTAAAAAGGGAATGTATTTTAAAAAGCAATTATAAAGCAAACTGTCGAAAGAAAGGTTTAGTGATGGATAGTTGGTATCTGACAACAATTAACGTTAAACAATTAAATATGGAATAGTAAATTTATTGTACTGAATGTAATTTTTTAAATAAATTTTAAATTAATGTGATTTATTAATTAGACAAGCGAGACTCAAAGTTAATAAAAAACTAAAACAGATGCAAAAGTATATTTTTTAAATTACTATTGAAAATAATTAGTTTGATTGTCTTCTTAAAGTTTGAAAGAAAAAGCGTAAATGTACTTTAGTTATATCTTAGAAATTTTGAAACTAATGTGTACTAAATTGTTTGGAAAATATAAATTCTGAAAATTAATTTCGTAAAAAATTCTTTAATTACATTGAAATTGCAACTTTCAGTTAGTTATTTGTATTATGAAACGTGTTTAGTGAATTTCTTGTATTAATAAATTGTGGTTTACTGTTTTTAATTTAAAATTACAGTAAAAATAAAAATTACTAACAATAGTAGAGGTATGTAAATATGGATTTTTTAAATTACAAAATTTTAAATCGGAATAATTGATGTTTTTATCGATTTCAATTTTGTTTATGAAATGTATGTTAAAACAGGTATACGTGCATAATTAAGTACTTATAAAAGTTGCTTATTTTTGACTTATTTTGAACTTCGACTTCCATTCTTCTAAAAGGTCGTGAAAAATAGCCTGTTAATAATAACTATACCGTTAAAAAGATAAGATCTGCTGTGCTTGTACTATAAATTCTTTTTTAGGTGATACTTATTCATTATAGAAAACAAATGTATTACTAAATGTAAACCGGGAAATAATAGTAAAGTCAGTTGGTATGAAATAATATTTTAAATAACATACTGAAAAAATTAAAATGTTTTTCGTATATAGTATATGAATTATCAAGGTTTAACTTTCTTCAAAATAGAAAGAAATTAAAATTTATTAAAAAAAACGAAACCTTTATTGAGATATATTATTTAATACTGCATATAAATACGCATTTCAGTTAGGTTTGTTGTGTAATTAATAATTGGGATATACTTTTATTTATTTTTTCTAAAATTTAAATGTTAATCTTGATTTTTTAGTGGCGTTTAACTTAAATTCTTTCCGACTGTTATTTATATCTATAATTCAATTAAAGCATCGTATTTTGATGTACGCTTAATAGTATTGTATAGAATCTTTTAACATACTGTTTGTTAAAATATAAAAATGTATTAAATTGTAACAAATATTAGTATAACAAACAAATTTAAATATATAAATGATTATATTACTTAGAAACGTTTTTGGGCATAGCCCATTATCAGTTAAAATTTATAAAACAGCACAAAGTATGTGATTAGAACAAATTCTAAATCATACTGAGGTCAATATAGAAAACAAGTATTTATATAGTTCAAATTAACTATTTTAAAGTCGATGTAATTTCCCGTCTATGTTCTTTGGTTTGTCTTTATATCGTCTTTAAAATTGTTAATTTGAACTATATAAATACTTCTGTTTTCTATATTGACCTCAGTGTGATTTAGAATTTGTTCTAATCACATACTTTGTGCTGTTTTATAAATTTTAGCTAATAATGGGCTATGCCCAAAAACGTTTTTAAGTGGTATAATCGTTTATACATTTAAATTTGTTTGTTATACTTGTATTTGTTACAATTTAATATATTTTAATAGTATTTTAATAAGAATATCTTAAACCTAAAATTAATTGATACCCCTAATTATGTACCAATAATTATCAGCATATTTAAAATAATTGGCATACCTGAATGGTTGTATGTATAAAATATAGGAAAAAGTATTAGACAGATTTATTTCTTACAAACACTTATATAATTTGTATTGGAATAGATTCAAAATAAGAATGGTAATAAGAAAGGAACTGACCCTAGTATTCTCATTAGTGCCGTTGGGCTTTGTACATTGCGAACCTTAACTTCACAATTCCTGATACATTATCAAGGATATATGGGACTTATTTTGCTTTACTTTTTACTTTTGCTTATTAATGACACAATATTTTTATGCTGTTTTTATTTACCTGTGTTATTTTTAGTACAGTGTGCTGAAATGTTATTTGTGTCTGTTAATAAAAAAATAATTTTCTATTTTAGCTCTATTTATTTTAATAGATAAACAACTGTCACACATATTTTGCAATATAAATTCTGTTTTAAATTATTATTTCTTTGAGAATTAAGTAAGTTTAGTCGTCAGCCAAATTATGTTTTTAGATTAATTGTTTTTTTTATCTCATTTTATTCTTTTTAGAAATATGGTTCCTAACAGAATTGTAAAAGATTCTAACGAAGTTTTAAGAATTCTCATTGAAGAAATTTCAGATGGCGAATCCGTATTAGATGATATAGAAGAGGAGCAGAATGATAAATTAGAAAATGGTTTTGATTACAATCCTAAAAGGAGAGAAGTAAAACAGTCTACTTTAATGGAATTGGCAAAAATCAATACCACTGACATTTCAAAACCCATACTTGAAAAATTAGAAAATGATACAGTAGAGATGGTTGAGCAAATTGAAGATATTACTATTAATTCTGATCAAATGGAAGAAAAGATACTCGAGGAAAATGAAGATATTAATTCTGAACAAATGAAGGTAGAAATGGTACTTATATAGTATTTTTTTATAGTTAAATTGAATCCTTTTTTTATAATTAATATATGTACATTTAAAATATATTTAATATGAAAGATGTACTTATTGATGGATTCAAATAGGCGCGCGTCTACTAAGTTTTATACTAGCATGTAAAATTAATTCATCGTTACTAACAGTTTAGTACTGAATATTAGATATTAATGTAAAATTAAAAAGGAATAATAGATATTGAATTTTACTGAGAATCTTATTATTTATGTAACGATGATTGAATGCGTCCAGATAAAAGGTTATACGTTTAAATATTAGGCCCTCGACCCTTGTCATTTCAAACCCTTTTTTGAACTTGAATGAATTTTAGATTTTTTACTTCCATATTCGGCGTGCTAGTGTCTTTTATTTAGATACTGTTCTAATTGAAGAAAGTGTTAATTAAGCGGGTATAGAAGTTCTTTGTATTGAATCCTAACAAACGCTTGAATAACATCCTGAAACATGAAGTCGCATTTTGTTCAACTGTACTATACTTTCTTCAGCATTTAAACTGATCATTTGAAATTAGTTTTTCTTTTTCGTTGAATGTAATAGGAAAGACTCTTTTAAATTAATGTTTTTTTTTTTTTTTATGTAATTTAAAACATATGCTGTGGGAGTGCAAATCGGCAAAATGACAATTCAGTTTATATCATTTGAAGCTCTTCAATTATTTATCTATGATAGCTTTGGCTGAAGTAGAACATTTATTAGTTTAATTATTTCATTGAAAATATAAGTTAATAAAATTAAAATCTTTTTAGTAGTTATTTTTTTAAGATTTTAATTGGGATTAGATCGTATCCAGGAATTTTTTGGTATTCGGAAATTTAATTTTAGTACTTTGATTTCAGCAGTGGAAGTAAGTTTGATCACACTGTTTATATGGTCTTTTTTTTTTTTTTTTAATAATTTGCGGGTTCCACAAGACATACTGTCCCGCTATGGGTGCCCGACACTATCACCGTTTATTCATAAATATAATTACAAACCTTCTTAATACCCACTTAACATTATACACAGTACACGTATCATACGATTACACTGAACGAACATCCGTCTTAATTATATATATATGATCGATTCTCCGCCATTTGTCCATATACCATTAAAAAGTAACTTAACGTCACTCATTTATGTTCTCAACCAGTCACTGCTTAATTATTAGTTTCCAAAATCCCATCTCTGTGTTTATTAAATCTTCCTGAATTCGTACCAGCAGTTTAATTAATACTGCCTCATCTGTGTTGTCTATCTTGCTATTTATACCTTTTGGTCGGGTATAGTACACTTCCCTACGATTCCTAGTTGTTCTACCTCTTTTCATCGAAGATAATGGAGTATTATTAGTCTTATACTCAAGCAGTCAGTGATAATAATAAAACATATTTGGGGACGTTTCTATTTTCTCTCTCCACCAGCTAATGTTACTACTAACCTGATCTTTTTTGGGAATTATTATATTTAAGCTTCTCTTTTGCTGATTACTAATCCTTTTGATTATCGTACTATTAGATTTTATTGTGGATATTATCTCCATTCAGTAGTGATTCATAAAAATGTGTCAATTAGCAAGAAATTATCCGAATTATTCTGTCTTTTGAACGTAGTTATTTAATGTTTTGATTGGAGTAGGAGGATGTTAAGAATTTCTAGTTGTCTGGTAGCTTTCTAAAAGCACTAATCATTTCATTACGAAGGCGATAGATTTTTAAACATTGTCTAAATGTTCTTTTCTCTAAATGTTGCGATAAATATTTAGCACGTTTTACTTGATTATTTAATTTAGACTTATCATCAGAATTTTTAATGTTTTGCCGTATTTTCCGTAACTTCCTTTTATGTTATCACGATAATGGGTAACAGATTTTCGTTGATTATGTTGCCTAATATCATATTGTATCATCTTAATGAAACTTTCAATTGTCTATATGATCTTTAATTTTTAATGCGATCTTTAAATTTATGTTGTTTCCTACACGTTCTTAAAAATAATCGAATTAGTGTATTTAATATGTAACTTTGATTTAATTTTTTCCCGAATTGTATTATTACTACTCTCGACCATAAAAGACGAATGATAAGTTTGGATCTATCCTTTAGCTATGTAAAACTTCAGTGAGTCTAAAATTCTTGTTGTGCCGGAGGGCCAGTAAGTTACTTGCATTTTAGAAAATATGTAATATTTGTCACTATTAAAGCTGTTTATTTCTCTCTAAACACTATTAATTTCGAGTCAAAAAAAAAAAAAAAAAATTATTTAGCAATTGTTAAGTGATGTTAAAAATTAAAGTAGTTATGATTTATTTTATACCTTAAAGGATTGTAAGGAAAATATAATTTTTTTGTTTCGTTCGCCCTTGATTACGACAGAAGTTGTGTGAAGATAACTTTTTTATATTTTCTAGTCATAAAATGCTTTGTATTATTCTTTATTATGATTACTGTATTAGCTTGAGTTCTGTCATCGAGGTGATCTGTGAAATACATAATTAATAAACTAAACGTATTTTATGGTTGTCAAGTGAGTTTCTGAGATCATAAATATATCAATATTCTTTTGCATAATGTATTTCCGCATTTTAAAATCCCGTTAGAATTTCACCAATCTTCGGATATGTAATATTGTGTTTGTTAAAGAAAATATTTTTTTTACACTCCAAAGTTTATAGCAATTTGCTACTGAGGTTCCCCATGGCCGATTTCATTTAATTCTTTTTGGTGTTGTTTCAAGGTTTCCAAGATATTTGTACGTTATCCGTAGTTTGTTTCGCGATGTTATTATTTGAATTGCAGTTTATATTAATTCGATAATTTTTTATAACGAATTTGTTGAAGATTTCTATAGATGGAATATTTTTTATAATCGGATTAGTGATTTTGTTGATAATTGGGAGTATTCTGGGAACAACTGTGGTTTGCATATAATGTACCATAGTGGCGGTCTTAGCAAATTTTTTGGGTGGTGTGAGATCTCAAAATAGCGCCCCTCCAAATATGAAACTTAGCGTTCTTTCTATGCAATTGCTTATCCGTGATTCTGCTCTACCTAGTTTACATTCTGTAATTTTTTATACATAAACAGTATCAGACCGACCAAACATCTGTAGGCATATCTGAATGTCAACTTGTCAGATGAGAAATAATAACAGTTAATATTTTTTTTGACAACTTTTATTTAAACTTTTATCCTGCAGACAGTAATCCATCTCAAAGTAAAAGAACAACCAATTTGATAAAAAAAACCTAGATGGCCACCTTTCTAGCTTTTACGCTTGCAAATTTTTTTATTAAGTCCGAATGATTTAACTTCTGAGTCATAGAATTTTCTGTGGACAAAATTCCAAAATTTGATAATGTTTCCTGACACATAGTAGATTATAAGGTACAGTCAGCAAGATACGAAGTGCTGTCCACACAATCGGGAAATTATCCTGCCAATCATTTTGTTTTATAAATTGAAGAACTTTTAATGGCTCTGCTGATTGGAAAACTTTTAATAATGGGTTCAAACTTATAAGTTCCTTAACCAATTCGCAACTAGACACATTATATTTTTCCCCATCGGTTAAATTAATTTCCAAATCAGCATAGGCTTTTTCCAATATGGATTTTTCAGGAATTATTTTGATGTTGTATAAAAATGGTCATGTATCGTTGAATTTTGACAGTTGTCTTAATCAACTGACCAATGTATTCTCTATTGTATCAATCATAGCGTAAAAAACGTTCATTTTAAATAATTCTTCAGGATCAGTTGGTGCCAGTGATTAGGCTTCTTCCGTAATATTTTCAAATCAAGATGAGAGACCAGGAATAGCTAAATCTACTTCATGAGCTTCGCCTGAAAGTTAATGACAAGTTGACGCGTTTCGGTATGTAGTATCCCTTAGTAGTCTGTGGTTTCGGTTGATTTTAGCGCCCTGTGCGCCCGCACGGCTCGCACCGCCCTAGGATCGCCACTGATGTACCATAATCAATTTTAGTGTGGCTATATTGTTTACATCTATTATGCTGAGGTATGATGTTTTTTTCTGTTTTTTTTTTTTTTTTTTTGAAAGTAAAGCGTACACTTACTGTATGTTTTGGCGTTGTTGTTTTGTGTCTCTCGAAAAATAATGACAAAAATCACAGTTTAATTTCTCTGTGTGTAACATTAGTATCGTTCGTATCAGTTGAATCGCGTAGATACTGAATTACGAGATGGAAGCTTCGTTCAGATTTAATTTGATATGTGTGGTATCTGATTACGTTTTTGCGAAAATGTTTGATTAGTATTCTGTAGTTATTAGAATTGATGAATTTAATTTGTATTCTATCGTCAGTCAATGACTTGAAGGTAATCCTACCTAAGGACAATATATTTTTTAGATCCTTTAGCGTATTGTGGTAATCGATCAGGCTGTACTCTAGAATGACAGAAAGTTTCCGTTTAATTTTATTATCTGTGGTATTTACTTTACTATCTTCGTCACTCACTGATGGTTAAAGGTGCAAATCTATTACTAGTTCTTTAATTCTGTTTAATTTTATTATTCTCAGAAAAACTGCTTGAATTTATATTTTTTAGGGTTTTTTTTTCTTAATCAAATTTTATGAATATTAAAATGAGAAACTGTATTATTTGCATACACATCTTCGTTTTATGATAGTTGTTATTTAAGCTACTGACGATAATATTGATGTGTGAATCCATCCACTAATATTACACTATATTATTTGAGGGTTTTTGATAACTGGTTACAGTATGTATTTTTGGTATGTGTATTCAAATTATTGCTGTATTTGTGATTGTTGCAGAACAAAAAATTAGGTTGTTATCACTTACAAAATTGGTAACGTTAGCGTGAGATAAAACTGAAGAATGTTGCTGAGTTGATGATGGTCCATCTTTACGGGCGCGTTGAAATGCAGATAATATTTTACTATGCACGAAAAATGTTTTTAGATTAATGTATTCTACAATATTAAATGCATATAAGAAAACATTAAAGAAACACAAGAGTGAATGATAACGCTGCGTACTAGATGAACGTAATTTAAGTGAATGAAACACACGAAGCCTGAATTAAAATGAATAAATTTTAATTTAAAATCCTGTATACCTTATTACTTTTGTAACTTTGCTCCTCTGTTTACTATCATTTGGTCATCAGTGTACTGCTGACGAGTATCTACGCTTCACGTAGATATATCAATACATGAATTTATGACTGCTCGGTTACGGTTTACATCGTTAACAGTATTTACATTATTAACATCAATTATATTATTTACATTACTTATAACATTTACGTTATTTACACCGTTTACAACGTTTACATCGGAGGTATGCGTCATTATCGAGAGGAGAGAACGATGCGTACTAAGGTAGAAGATGTTACAGCGCGTTTCGAGTATGTTGACGTGTCGATGCACGTCAAATTGCGCGATGTGGAAATGGTTGGATCTTTCTTCAATTCGAGTCCAAGTCCTGCGACATAAATTCGTTGAATTCGTGACCGTGAGATCCTCGTAAATCCAAATTAAGATCACAACCGAGAACTACGGGAATACCGTGGTAACTAAATTCCTCGAGAACTTTAAAAAAACATTTTAATTTCGGACTGTAAGCTCTATGAGGTTAAGCAGTAATAATTCTTGAATGTGTTTAAACGAATTGTTTGGCGAGATGTAGACTGATACAAGTAGGGCGCATTTTTCGTTTATGGTAATTTGGACGGAGTAAATGTCGTCGGCGACGTCGCTAGCCTCTTCACGTGTATTTTCGATTGATCGAATTTTAATAGATTGTGTTCGACAAATTGCAAATGTGACATATTTTTACAAATAACCACCCTACCTGATCGAATTGTGTTTCGTTTGAATCGCAATGCTATGCGCGAAAACGGTCGGACACTGATTCCATTGGCAGGAAAAATGATGTTGATCTGTTTGAGCGGTGTGCCCTTCTCGGAATGCTTAATTTACTTTATGTATTATTTTAAGTTATATTTAAGAACACATTTGTATAGCACAGTATTTAAATGTTTCTACTTATATAAACTCGCCTTTTTATCCTTTCTTCACTGTTGCTACAGACTGCTTCACATACAACTTGGTTGGTGACCGGACTATGTTTTTCATCTCGTCCTCTTCCAATAATGTAAGTACATCTTGCAGGGAACTATTGCACACACCATCTTTATTTCGTTTTGTTTAAGCTACACAATCATTTGCACCCATCATTCCCTTTTTAGGTGCACTAGTTTGCTGTACTTCGAACACACATATTATAATAAATATGTTTCCCCATCCATAATTTTGGCATTGGGGTCTAAGAAAAAAGAAAATAGAAAAAAAAAAGAGTATGCTAGTAACATTTTTAGGAATATCCCATCTTCGGTTAGAAAAAAGAAAAGAAAAACATGTCGGTGAATATTGATATATACTTCTTTAATGTGAAGGAGACTTCGTTCGTCTATCTTCAACTGGAAAAGAAATCATATGCGGTGTCTGAACGTGTGCGAGTCCTAAATCGCAATGGCTTGGAAAATAGAAATACAGTATTGTGTATATAGAAAATATTACTGGTAAGCGGGTAATAGAAATAAAGCATAAAAAACGAGCAAACCAATAATAAACTAACAAAAAAAAGAAGAAGAAAAAACGTAAAGAAAATATTTTTTATACGTTTATGTCGCCGCGATAGCCTAGTTGCTAGAACGCTTGGCTTCAGTTATGAAAGTTTTGAGTTCGATCCCAGGTGACGACAGAAATTATTATAAAAACTACATTAAATAATAGCTAATAGAATCATACGGAAGGCTGTGGCAAACATGGATACCATCATATGCGCGCTAATTAGTATACAGCAGACACAAACGGGACTGCATTTGTAGCGCGATGATAAGCGGCTGTATAATCAGTTCGAAGTGTAATTTTGAACAGTTGCCACGAGCGCTACCTATTCTGCACAGCTGAATGTACAAACAGTAGGTAGTTACAACGCTCAGAATTGAGCAATACGACTGAAGAGAGAGCGATTCCCATCTACGATTAATATTGCTATGTATATATTACTCTATTTCGATTTTCCAAGTCATTACGATTTAAGCTTGTTGCTGTTTCCGGTGCCGTTTTATTCTTACTTATTTCTTATTCTAAATGAAAATAGCTTATTTAGATCTTTTTCGGATTTGGATAATTATACTACATGGATCTTTATTAATATGCGTTTTTCTGTTCTCTGTCCTAGATGAAGATCGGATAATCTCCCGAAAATACGTCTTTGGCATATTCATTTATATTTGATTTAAATGTTTATTTTATTATTTTGGCGAACTAATTAAAAAAACAATAAGTATAAGTACCTTGCTTATCCAGTTGTGATTTTTAACAATATTTTGTACTTTATTTTGATTGTTATAAATTATTACTGCTTTTATCTGTTTTGTTTGCAGGATAGTAGTGCAAGTTTGTCGAAGGACACGAAAAATATAAAATCGAATAAAGATAGGGATTATATACAGGAGAATGTGGATTACGTAAAAGATACAGAACGAAAAATAATGCTGGTACCGGAATGCGTACTAAATCATAAAGTGATGAACGATGTTCGATATTATTTGATTAAATGGAAAGATATTCCTAATTTTTTTAATACTTGGGTTCCAATTACTTCGTTGGGTAATCATCAACAATTATTAAAGGAATATTTTCTGACTATGCCGAATCAGCGAATACCACCTCCAACATTAAGCCAAAAGGTGTGCTCTATGCTTGGAGCTTTAAAATTATTATGTACCGATGAAGATATCGAAAAGGTGCTTAAAAAATATCGGACAACAGGCGGATTGAATTTACCAAACTCTGTAAATAAATTCCATATTACCACTCAGATGGAGAGATTTCTTCTTTTGGATGAAAATCATGTAGAAAAAAAATCGTTACTAAATATAATACGAAAATTAATTGTATTAGATGTGATCCTGGAGAGAAGAGAGAATCAGTTAATGCAATTAAATTTAACCGAAATAAAATATAATCTAATCGATAGCCAGCGTGAGAAAATCTTAATCGAAAATATCGTCGATTTAGATGTGATAACTACCGACTTTTCCTACATTAACAAATGCATCGTTTTTGATCCAAAAATAATGATATCGGATAATCCGATTATCGGGTGCAGTTGTCAGGACTGCGGATCGTCGTTAAATTGTTGTCCGATGATACAAGACGTACACACTGCTTACAATCGAAACGGGCAGGTAATATTGAGCAAAGGTCATCCGATATACGAATGTAATTCTAAATGTAATTGTGACGAAACATGTACGAATAGAGTTACTCAACGTAAACCCAATTTTGAATTGTGTATTTTCAAAACAATGAACGGATGCGGTTGGGGCGTTAGAACTTTAAAACCGATACCGTCGGGAACGTACGTTACTAGTTACCTGGGTGAAATTATAACCTCTGAAGAGGCCAATAAAAGAGGTAAAATAGACAGTATTCGTTGTTATCTGTTTGATATGGATTTTAACTCTGCCGAACACTTTAAGTATACTGTGGACGCGTCCAAATACGGAAATATAGCTCATTTTATTAATCACTCGTGCGATCCAAATCTTACCGTATACAGTGTTTGGGTGAACTGTTTGGATCCGGATGTTCACAATCTTTGTCTCTTTACTAACCGTAATATAGAAACTGGTGAAGAGCTTACATTCGATTACATGACTAAATTGGATGACGTAAATGATGCTGAATCTCAATATATGAAATGTAAATGCAACTCAGTGAAATGTAAAGGATTCATTTTTTAAATAAATTTTACCAGTTTTTTTTTTTTTTTTTATTTATTATTTTATTTTAATAATTACATTTGTGCAAGTTAGAATGTATAGTACAACCGAGACTAAAAAGATACTTAAAATAGTTGAGAAACTTTCTTTTCTGCATTTAGTTTTTAGTGAATATCTTAGAAAATTAGCTGCAACTTAAGAAAAGCGACAAACGATTTCGGTCTTTTAAATGGATTTGCAGTTTGCTACTATAAATGCGTTTGTTTTGCACAATACAAATAACGATTGACTTCATTCACTTAGCATTTTTTAATATTCGTATTTTCTGAAGTAGATTATTCTGCTAATTAAACATGGAAGACCTCTCTTTGATTATAAAGAAATTTGATACAATATTTCGAAAAGAGCAAAACAAATTGTTACAATGCAGCATTCGTTATGTATGATATGGTAAACTAAAAATTGTTTAAAATAATTTTAATTACTTTTTGTTTCTCTTGATTTTTAGTTTTTTGAAAACAAGTTTTACGTGGACAATATTTTGTAACTAATTTGTACAAATGTTTTTAATTGCTGTGTATAGTAATAATAATTTTTTATTCGAAAAAGTGTAAAATTTCTATTGAAATGTATTACATGGTCAGTTATTAAATATATAAACTGTTAAATAATTTATTCATGCATTATTATTGTATAGGTGTAGATAGTGTTTGTGACAATTCTATAAATGGAATACTTGAAAAATCACTGTTTTTTTTTTCAGTGGTCAGATTTAAATTTACGGTTAATTCTTAATATTTCAATCGATTTTTAGCTCGCTAGCCTTTAAGAGGCACCCCCTAGGGGAAAAATCTAAAATCGGGTTTTTTGACGATATTTTTAAGAACCAGTTGGCCGATATTATTCATGTTGGGCTCAAATTGAAGATATTTCAAACCCCTACAATTGAAAAATATGTTCAGACTTATTTATCAGACCGTGTGTATGTTACTGTTGTGTCGAGTTGCTTTTTATCGCGTTTGTGTTTTTGCACAATTGGCAGATGAGACAGATGGTATACTCGTTTAGTTGTTTGTGTAATAAAACTGTTCAACTGCATTTATAACCGTCTTATGCTGCAAATGTTTGTGCTACTTAGCAGTCTGTGAGGCCGTTTTTTTTTTTGTCCCATAATGTAGAAATATTCGGTTCAACTTTACTGGCGAAAGTTTAATTCTTAACTCAGCCGGTGTTGCCACTTGACGAACGCTAATTTATTGTTTCAACTGATTCAGATTTACACTCTACGGCCAAAATTGCCAGTAAACATTATTTGGGTAGATGGTATAATTTTAAATAAGTCGTTCGTGATTTACACGTACTGAGGTATTTAATAATTAACAAATGCTAAGATATACGTTAATTTAATCAGCTGAAACTTGCTTTCTAATGTCGTCACAATTCGCCGAAATTTTAAGTGAAATTAAAAATAAGCTAGACTCTTTCGACAGGCTAGCGACTATTTTTCATAATAAAAAGGAAACAAAAGAAGATATTCCGAAATTAACGAAGGATATTTATACCGCCATTGAATGACAGGTTCAGGTTGTTTCTACTGCAAATCAAGCTACGCTAAATGAATACTTCCTTATCAACAAGATTGCCGAACTAAAATAAGAAATAACAATTCTAAAAAATGAAATAGCAACGAATGGCAGTTACGATGAAATAAACTCGGTGAATGCAAACACTACATTTGGAAATACAATTCATAAAGAACCAAAATGATATGCTAATGCAGTTAAAACTCCACGCATACCCCCAATATATGTTCGTAATATTTTAAATATTAGAGCTCTGATAAAAAAGGTCGACAACAATACTAATAACGAAATTTCCCTTCAGAACGTTGCTAATGGAGATGTTAAATTAAATTATAAGAACTCCGACTCCTATAGAAATTCGATTGAGATGTTAAAAGAAGCAAGCCAAAACTCCACACATGAACTTTATGGGGTAGAATTTCATTCTTACCAGTATAAAGCTCTTA
Source organism: Icerya purchasi (assembly GCA_039619475.1). NCBI lineage: Eukaryota > Metazoa > Arthropoda > Insecta > Hemiptera > Monophlebidae > Icerya > Icerya purchasi. Next base: position 66,078,036 of record CM077116.1, read on the forward strand.
AGCCATCTAGAATAGTCATACGTGGTTTACATCATACCACTGAAGTTGAGGATATTAAAGTTGGACATACAGCTGCTGATGCAGCCAATGTAGTCATAACAGGAAAAGTAACGGTGCAAAAGGTATCAGATAGTAGCATGGTAAACCAGGAAACTAAGCAAATTCCATTACCTTTATTTTATGTTAGTTTAGAGTCCAAAGCAAATAATAAGGATATCTTCAAATTATCGCATCTACTTCACTGTAAGATAATAGTTGAACCACCGCGCAAAAAAGACATTCTACAATGCAAACGTTGCCAAGCCCATGATCATACCGCCAGATGCTGTGCTAGACAGCCTCAATGTGTTAAATGCAGCGGAAAACATTTAACAGAGCAATGCAAAAAGGAAAAACTAGATCTTTGTAAATGCGTGAATTGTGATGGCAATCACACAGCCAGCTGGAAAGGGTGTCCAGTATATGAAGAAAAAATAGGTGCTAAAATTTAAAAAATTTCAGTTATGCAACGTGTGCAACGAGGAAATAAACGATTCCATCACCGTTGCCTATTATAGAATCTGACGATAGGTCAAAGGACGCAATACAAACTGATACAAACCTAATACCTTTTCCTGCTACCAAGGCAAAACGCAGGCGTGGTCGCCGTAAAAGCAATGAGGACAATTTGGATTCACTTATGACTGAAACGTCCTCAAATCAGTCCGTAGTTCAGCCAACTGCAGCTGATATTTGGAAGTTACTTCAGACAGTGAATACAAGAATTTCTCGTCTGGCAAATAAAATTAACCAGCAGAAACAACATCAGCCTGGGAAATCACAATGACGGAAACATCTCTAAGAATAATGACTTGGAATGTTGACGGTCTTCTCAGGCGAAAAAATAAACTTGATATTATCTAAATCAATAATATACTGATATCTGAAACGCACCTTAAATACGGTGATAAAATAAAATTTTGTAATTATATACTGTACCACACGCCGCATCCAGATGGCGGTGGGTGGCGCGGTTCTGGAATAATCATTCGAAATAATATCAAGTACTACCAAGGTGTCTCGATTGAGCAGCACAATATGCAGGTCACTGCCGTAACAGCTGTGAGCTAAACTTGGCTGCCGCCTACTTTCCACCAACTAAACCCGGTCTCAAGTTTGCAACAAAAGATTGTATTCAATTGTTTCAACAACTTGGTAATCGATTTATCATAGGCGGAGACTTTAACGCAAAACATAGATCCTGGGGGTCAAGAGAAGATTTAACGCGAGGAAGAAACTTGTTAAGGGCGATCAATACCATAGGCTGTATCAGCTTTTCTGGAGGAAGTCCTACTTACTGGCCTACTAATCCTGATTGTATCCATGATTTACTTGACTTCTACATTTGCAAAGGCATCGCATCAAATTACTTAGAAGTAATGAACCATACTGATTTATCCTCAGATCGCATCCCAGTATAGCTTACTTTGAGCGATACTGCGATTCGAAAACAACCAAGAGCTACACTTACAAATAAAAAAACCGACTGGGATTGTTTCCGTAACAATCTTGATAAAAACATTGATCTTAAAGTAAGTCTGAAAACAGGTTTGAAATTGGAAACACAGTGTCAACAGTTCGTAAAGGCAATTTACGAAGCGGCTGCTGATGCTACTCCCTCAATTAAAAACCGTACATTCCATGGACTATGCTACCCTGCTGTAATTAGACAACTGGTTAAAGATAGATGTACTGCGAGGCGAATCTGGCACAACTCCCATGATCCAGCTGATAAAAATGTGTTTAATCGGCCCGGTAATAAACTTAATAGAACGATCAAAGCCATTACGCATAAGAGTATGGAAGACTACCTGGAAAATTTCAGTGTGGAAGCTGACAAAGATTACTCGTTATGAAAAGCGACATATTGACTTCAGAGACCGGTAGAACGTATTCCTCCACTTAAGGATGAGTTTGGAAACTGGTTAAGAAAAGAAGATGAGAAAGCTGAGCTCTTCGCCAGGCATCTTTTGGAAACATTTAAATCGCACGAATTTTCGTCTAACATTTTACCAAGAATAACACTGTTACCAGAGGAACAGTTTAAGTTATTCTTGCCTTATGAGATGCAGTATAAATTGATGCAAAGATAAATCGTAAGAAATCACCCGGAATTGATGGCATCTCTCCAAGAGTACTATGTGAGCTGCCACGTAAAGGAATAGTACTGTTAACATATTTGTTCAATACCTGCCTTCGTCTTAAGTACATACCGGAAAGTTTCAAGACAGCTCACATAATTATGCTAAAGAAGTCTAATAAGCCGGAAGAGAAAGTGGAATCATATAGGTCTATCTCTCTGCTACCTATAATTTCGAAATTATTTTAAAAGCTATTCTTGAAGAGACTTCAACCATTTACAGAGGCCGTAATACCAAATGAACAATTTGGTTTCCGACGTAAGCACTCTACAATTCAACAAGTGTATCGAGCATGATCAGTACTTAGCAATGCCTTAGAAAAAAAGGAAATACTGTTCGGTAGTACATTTAGATGTAGCCCAAGCTTTCGATTGAGTGTGGCACGAGGGGCTGGCACTTACTTGCCAGGTAATTACATCGAGCTGCTGAGGTCATACCTACCAAATAGAAAGTTTCGCGTTTCTCACGAGGAGGCAAAATCAAACATCTACAGGATATAGGCAGACGTGCCTCAGTGTAGCGTACTCGAGCCTTTACTCTACCTTCTGTTCACGTCCGATGTACCCAAGATTGAAGGTACCATACTCGCCATGTACGCGGATGATACGGCAATTCTTGCGGTCGGTAACACGCAAATTGAGGCGAACCTCATCTTGCAGCGTGCAGTAGAGAAGACAGCAATGTGGATGAAGAACTAGAAAATCAAACTTAACGGAATGAAATCAGTTCACGTTACGTATGGCTGCGTCCAATAAACATGCATCTTGGTGTCTACATCAACAGTAAGCAAGTTCCAATATCTGCATCAGCTGAATATTTAGGAATGCACTTAGATGCAAGATTAACTTGGCAGGCACACATTAAAGCTAAGCGTAACCAGATTAACGTCTGAATTCGTCAGCTGTACTGGTTACCAGGACGACATTCAAAGCTGAGTCTATACCATAAGAGACTCATTTATCTGATCATCATTAAGCTTATTCGGACATATAGTTTGCAGTTGTGGAGATGTTTTGCACCATCCAACCGAGCCATCATCCAAAAGTCGCAGCATACGTATGATAATTGGAGCGAAATGGTTCCTGCGCAATGAAGATTTACATCGGGACTTGCAGCTGAAGAAAGTGGACAACGTCATTCATGAATCTGCACTTATGCATAAACAGCGTTTGTAGGTCCATGGAAATACAGAAGCGCAGCAGTTGCTGAATACTGCATTACTAAAACGTTTAAAGCCACATGAATAATTCATTTTATGATCATAGAGCTTAAATAATTTAATAGAACGTACTAGTTGGCTACGTTTCTTCAACGAGTAATTTGTTTTAAAAAACACTTATTCTTATTACGTATCTAAGATTATTCTTAAGATCTTAATATAATTTAATTAAAAAAAAAAAAAAAAAGGACTGCATCAACAAAACCTAACCTAAAAATCCAGTTGAAAATTTCAAATCGCTATAAAAAAAAATCTAAAACAAATACCTAGATGGAAAAATTATATATCACATATTTTATTCCAAACTCCCCTCATGAATTTTTTCAGATTTTTTAAAGAGGTGGGCGCAACTTAAAAAAATAAAAACGGTCATTTAGCTGCTATGAGCTTATAAAAATTTTTTTTTAGCCTCAGATTTATATAAAATAACATAATAGGTACTTTCTAGTATTTGAACACAGAGAATATGAAACGAAACATTTAAATCTCATTTTTCTGCTGGTTTTTTAGTTAATTTTTCATTTTTGTAACACAAAATACTGAAATAATCCATATTCGTCTTGATTTTCAACTACAATGACTTATAAATATGTTCCAATATATTAAAAACAATTTTACAAAAAACTATCCAATTGAATTTATTCAGATTTTTAGAAGCTGTGTTCAAACCCCTTAAAAACTAAAAAAAATCTTTTTTTTTTGCATTTTTGGACATATTTAGCTCCTATGAACTGTTAAAAATTTTTCTTTAGTGATATAATAAATACTTTCCAATATTTTAGACACAAAGAATATGGAACAAAATATTTAAATCTCATTTTTCTGTTGGTTGTTTGGTTTTACATCTCACAATATATTGAAATCATTCATATTTGTCTGCCTTCGTTGAAATAAAAAGAGAATCAGCTCACAACTGCAGAAGTAAACCACTCCCGTCGGGTTACAATAGTCCGTTGGATTGTTGAAACCATCCACGGTGTAGTAGACCAAAAATGGAGATTGCTTCACAACTAGTTTGATAATAAATTGCTTGAGGATGCTGGATTGTACTGTAAAATCGCTTGTTTCTTGCACAATAAATTTGGTTCACGATTTGTTTGCCGTGTTAGTACCAATGAAGTTTTATGTCAACTAATAGATCACGATTATACAGAAAATGCTCTATATTTGAAGATGGCGACAAGGAAGTGGAGTCGCTGAAAAGTTCTTTTTCAAAAATTGACATCTGCGGGCGTCATGGACTTTCCCGAGTTGACGGGAAAATATTTGAAATTACTTTTTACTGGTACTTACCAATTACAGTTAGCAATTTCATTTTTACCTGAAATGATGAGCGTTTCCGAAGAAATCAATCTTCACTACCTGAAGGAATCACCAGAAATTATCAAAATTCAAGTACGATCTCGTCACGTAAGTAGTCGGACGTAGAACTGCTACATACAGTATAAATCGAATAGTATTGGTCGTAGTGGTATTATGCGATATTACTGTGAGTGTGCTAATGGTATGTGAACTGCCGGCTGTTATGCACATGTCGCTGCAGTAATATATTACTTATCACATGCATGATATCTTTCAAAGTTAATAAAACATACTGAACATCTTACAGAACTTTTCAGTGCTGTACATCATAACCAGTTATTCAAGAAGACAGCGATGAAATTAATTAGTTGTAACTATACATTAAGATTATTAGCTACTATATTAACTATTTTTATATCCTTTATGTTTAAAATATTGGCAGTGCCTTTCCAGTTTAAAAAAATACAAATTCCATTGCTTATTTTTAATTTGCTTTATTTTTTACATCATTATAAGAATAAACCGATCTAAGAACAATACGAAAATTAGTCTTTAAATATTTCTTTTTATATTCTTTATGTTTTAAATATTGTAACGCACTTTTAAATCGTTTAAGTTTAAAAAAGATAAAAAATCATAACATGTGAACCAAGTATCTAAAATAATTTATTTTTTGACTTAACTGTTGATCTTATTTATTATTTTGTCGCATCACTATTTTGTAAGATATTAAAATAAAAAATCCAGCCAAAAACAGTAAAAAAGTAAATTAAAACTTTTTTATTCCATATTCCTCGTGTCCAGAATACTGGAAAGTACTTTAAAGTTTTTTGCATAAACTTGAGACCGAGAAAACTTTTTCCAACCGCTTATAGAAGTTAAATACAACCAAAAATGCAAACAAAAAAAAACGGGTTTTTTAGTTTATAAGGAGAGTTTACAACTTTTAAAAATCTGAATGAATTCAATTGGATAGTTTTTCGTAAGATACTTTGTTTTTAATACATTAGAGCATATTTATAAGTCATTGTAGTTGAAAATTAAGACGAATATAGATCATTTCAGTATTTTGTGAGCCACAAAAATGAAAAATCAGCAGAAAAATGAGGTTTAAATGTTTCGTTTCATATTCTTTGTGTCCAAAATACTGGAAAGTACTTAGTACAAATCTGAGACCAAAAAAAAAAAATGTATCAGCTTGTAGCAGCTAAATATAACCGAAAATATAAAAGTAAAATTTATATTTTTATTAAGGTGCGTCCACCTCTTTAAAAAATCTAAAAAAATTCATGAGGGTAGTTTGGCATAAAATACGTGCTATATAATTTTTCCAGCGAGGTGTTCGTTTTAGAACTTTTTTTATAGCAGTTTGAAATTTTCAAATAGATTTTTAGGTTAGATTTCGTTAATAAATAAATCTGAAAATATTTTTTAATAATATCTTCGATTTGAGCCCAACATGAATAATATTGGCCAATTGGTTCTCAAGATATCGTAAAAAAAACCTGATTTTAGATTTTGCTCTAGGGGACGCCCCTTAAAGGTTGTCGGGCTGACACGATAGTATAGTTTTTATAACGATTGGTTTGGGGGCATTTTTCACTATATTAACCTGCTTTGTCCTTTGTGGTCATTTTAGAGTAGGTGCGCTAGCCTTCTTTTGTAAAGTAAATATTTAATGCAAATGAATAATTCTATAAAATATGTAACATATATAATGTTCAATATCAAAAAGAGAAAAGACAAAAATCAAGTGAAGAAGCAGAAACAATAATTACACACACACAAGACATATGTACATATATGTATATATATATAAACAATAATAATATGTGATTGTTTTTACATTATATATGTTGCAATGGTATATATTCAACTAGTGGTAGATTAATATTTCTAATCGGTATTTATAAATTCGACACCTTTCTAAGTATAAACCTCCTAACAGTTCCAAATACATCGATAAACAATTAAGATAAAACTTTAGAAACGAAAAATGTCTTTTCAATAACCGAAAATTTAGCATTAGAAGAAATTTTGACTTAAAGAACCGGTTACTAAAAAAGTTTAAATAACAATATTTGTTTTTAAGTGCTTCTATAAAATTTACATTAGCTTATTTTTAAAAAATGAACAAAGAACAACTCAAAAATAAGTCGTTATTTATGACAAATATTGATATATAAATAGAGCATCTATTAACTATTTTACTGCATATTTTTTCGAATTTTGAAGTTTTCAGCAACTCGAGGCTCAATTTTGAAACCGGAAATTTGGATATTTCAAGCTAAAATAGTACCCGCGAATGCATCTGTTTGTAAATGCTATTACAAGAATATACTACTTTGCTATTTTTGTCTAAAAGGGATATTTAATTAATTTTTTATTAATAATTTTTATTTATATATTTTGAATTTCGTTTTTAAAGAGCAGTTTCGATGTTGATTAATTCAAAAAAAAATAATATAAAACAAATTTATCCAGGGTGGCTGGCTACCCAACCGGTAATTTTGTCGTAAAATTGGGGAAAAAGTAAAAATAGTCAAAAACAATATTTTTAATAAGAAAAAATCATTTGAAGCGAAAAATGAACGCATTTTTTAATGTACTTCACACTCAAGAATAAACTATGGAGTTCTATTTTATTCATATAAAATATACTGCGGTGGTCAAATATTATCAATAGTAATCACAAAATTTCCATTCTTCTTTTTGTACAATTTTAGTAATCAGGAAATTGGGGGGATTCAGACTGAGAAAACTGGGAGCACTTGGACCAAGAAAACCGGGAATTTAAAAATTATATTTGAGTGGCCACCATGTTATCATTCTGTCATCAATTCATATTCATGATTAAAATTTAAATAAACTTATCGTATTAAATATAGGGTCAACATTTCGGCAAAAGTATGTGAATGATTATAGAAAAAAAAAAAAAAAATGAATTAAATTATATTCTAATTATAATCGTTATCGATGAATGTCTAACCGATATTCGAGTTGACAAGGAGTGAAGTTATAATTTTTTAATAAAGTTTCAACAAAAAGTATAATTTACATAATTATGGTCATTGATATCATCTGTATATCACAGTATGTTCTAATAGTTCTAATTGTAGAAATACCACATAAACATCTTGATATTCCAATATTATGCCCCTTCCCATTAGTTGATTCCGCGTACGCTATTGTATATTAGAACAGAGAAAACTTTTATTTATTGATTATAGCTAAAACATTTATTTTTAATATCTTTTTAATTTTTTAAAAATATCAAATATTCTTTAAATAAAAATGAATTGTAGTAAAAAAAAAAAAATATATGAAAGTATAAAAAATAAATGCATCAACAATTTATTGATAAATTATTTAACTAAACCGCAAAAATAAAATATTTTTCATAAATAATTAATGTTATGATCTGTAAGCGGCGAGGGTAATTTATAATAAAATTACCATTATAAAATATAAAATACAATTATGAACGAAATATATATTACATAATTTTGAATAAAGGTGACTTTTTATATGATTAAATATGTAATTTATAATTTTTTTAATAATAAAATTAAATGAATATTACTGATTTGATGGGATATAATGTGCACTGCACGAACAATAGAAATGTGTTGTTATTTCAGTCATGAACCATGCTGCATATATAAAGTAATAATTGATTCAAATTTTTCGAAAATTTGATTGAAAACAAATATCTGAAGTTATTAAAATATGTTTTCTTTTCGTGATTTTATGTTTTTACAATGGTAGTGAGAATGAAAATTATTGAAATGTAGTTGCTTTGGTAGCTTTAACTCAAACCCAATAAAAATTGAATTAAAAGTTGTACCGCAAGATTTTGTTTGTCATGTTTTTATTTGCAGTTTATTTACTGTGAAAACTTTGTAAATTAAAAGTAGCGAAAACCTTTTTTTGTTATACAATAAACAATGAGTTCTATTGGAACTGGAGTGAGTATAGTTACTGTTTTTTAAAATAAAATACGGTACTCAAAAATGTAATGTTTAATTATTTATTTTTAATATGCGTTTTATTTTACATGTAGTATGATTTATCAGCTTCCCAATTTTCTCCAGATGGGCGCGTATTTCAAGTTGAATATGCTCAAAAAGCTGTCGAACTTGGCGGGTAAGCAGTAAACACTTTAACGGAATATTTAACTCGATTAATATACCATAAAGAAAATTTCAGTTAATAATTTTATTAAAAATTGAAATACATTTTCGATATTTATTTAGTGATTTAAAATTTAAAATTGCGTTTTTTTAATACTGTGGATCATTTTAAGGACCGTCATTGGGTTACGAGGTGAAGATGGTGTTGTGTTTGCCGTTGAAAAATTAATTCAGTCTCGACTGTATGAACCTGGAGCTAACAGAAGAATATTCACAATTGATAAACATATTGGAATTGTAAATAAGATTTAGTGTTAAAAAATTTTAATATATATTTATAACTTTTAAAGTTAATGTAATATTATCGGTCAGCGTTGATAAATTTAATTACGAATGCTAGTATTTTAAAATTATTATTTTTTCGAGCTTACACGTGAAATGTATGTATTTTTAGAGTACTGCTGGATTAATTGCGGATTCTAGACAGTTGGCAGAAACGGCTAAATCTGAAGCTGCTTCTTATCGTCTCCAATATGGTACTGTAATTCCGTTAAAATATTTAAATGAAAGAATAAGCATGTATATGCATGCATATACATTATACAGTGCAGTGAGACCATTTGGTTGCAGCCTAATATTTGGCACTTATGATGAATGTGATGGGTCAGAGTTGTATATGGTTGATCCATCCGGTGTATCACATGTAAGTGTAGCGTTCCTTTAATGAAACCTTTTTAATTTTAATTCTTTTTGAATAAGTTATATCCGTTAAAAATATCTGATTACTTTGTTGGTGTGATAACTGATTTTAAACGTGTACGATATTGAAATATTACAAAAATAAATTGCATAAAAAGTTGAATAGTAAACCATATTTAACAAATTAGGTTCAAAAACAATATTTTTCGTGTTATGTATCTTTTCTTTGCTACTGAATTCTGGAAATTAATTGCTCATTATACTTCTAAACAATTTTCGAGCGTTATGAAGTGTTCGGGCGATAAAATATTAATAAAGAGAACAATTTTGATTGCTTAAACTATTATACTTCCAGACTAAAAAACCGTAAGTTAATAATTTCTTCAGAGTGTTCCTTGTGTTGTCATTGCGGTATATTATGGACGGATGTGCAATGATTATTGTTTACATAAATCCATCATTTACAGAGAAATCCAGCAGAAATTGGTAGCTACTAATGATGGCTAGTGTAGCACTGTTTTGACACAGTGTGTCAACATAGTTCATTACCCGACTGTGTCAGTGTTTCGTTAATCGAAACAAATGAAACAGCGAAACATTTGAAACTTTATCTCATACAGTGAAACAGTGACACAGTAAAACATTTAAAACATTTATCTCATCTGTTTCAGAACAAGAAGTTTAGGTGTTTCATTTTTATTTTTAGCGGCGTTTTATTATGATACATTTGAAATATTATTTGAATCACTTTTAGCAGTATTGTCTAACTGTGTCATTATACAGTGTTTGCAAGAATTATTTATAAAATTCTAAGCAGCCATTTAAAATCTGATTTTAAAAGTTTATTTATTTTGAAAAATTTGTCCGCAAACTTAAGTAACATTAGAAACGTTTTGCATAGTACTACGTAAAGAAAAATGTAACAAGTATCATTTACTGTCTCACTGTATTATTATATTGATACGGTGTTTATAAAAATTATTAACTTTATCATTAAAATTGTAAGCAGCTATTTAAAATTTGATTTTAAAAGTTTATTTATTTTGAATAGTTTATCCATAAACTTAAATACAATCAAAAACCTTTTGTACAGTATTATATAATGAAAAATATAAGAAGTATCATTTACTGTCTCCCTATTAACACACTGACACAGTATTTGTACGAATTATTAACTTTATGATTAAAATTGTAAATAGCCATTGAAAACTTGATTTTATACATTTGTTTCTTTTAAATCATTTGTCCAAAAATTTAAGTACAATTAAAAGCGTTTTACACAGTATCATATAACGAAAAATGTAAGAATAAGAAGTGTCATTTGCTGTCTCACTGTGTTGACACAGTGTGTCAATACTGAACGGTGTGTCAGTTTCACCGTGTCAACACACCAAACTGTGTCACATTTCCCATCACTAGTAGCTACATGTTAAATATGATTTAGGAAAATATTAAAAAATCTTTCGAAATAAGTATTAATAAATACTGACGATTATTTATATAATTTAATGCAAATTACATGACGTTTGATTTATTGAAAAAAATGAGTGATTTAATTAAATGGTAAATTATTTTAATTAAACCGGAATTCTTATTGGTTTTAATTTAAATAAAAATATTACTATAAATGTGGAAATTTAAATTTATTGTGAATTAATGAATGTATAATAAGATTTACCGTTATGTTTGAATATGTTTTAATGTTTACCGCAGAAAACAATACAAATTATAGGTTTCTGTTATTTTTGAAACTGTATCCGTAAGAATCATTTTAATTTAAACTTTTAAACAAATAATGTATGGTGTATCAATGGGTTGTTTGCTCTTAGTTTCCGTAGAACGACCGAACTTAAATTACTGTGATTCACAAATTTACTTCGCACTTCGAACAAAATTTTCTTTTTTAAGTTGAATACACCGAGGATATAAAAGGCAAATGTATATATTATATGCGTTCTTTTTAATTAATAGGAAAAACAAAGTTTGGTCTGTATCACTAAAATTGTAAATTTTTTATTTGTTTACCTTAGTATTCGGACATTTTTCTGTAATGAGAAAAGACAGTTTTACGTTATTGCGTCATATAAGTGTATACATGCATTACCAGCCAGTTTTGTTGCATTTTAAATATTAAAAGTTACAAGATAATTTTATACCACGATTAAATTTTCTTTGGAAATATTTTTATTTATTAATTATTATTGTTTAATATTTTTTCACTGTTATTATTTTCAGAAGTTATATTGCAAAATGAAACTTACATTCTAAAAGCGTATTATTTTCATTTTTTAATTAAAATTGTACATTAATTGAACACGCTTTTGTAGTTATAATTAATTAAAATAGACAAATTTTGTTTTATAAATTCGTTGAGAACGTCGTTTTTTTTATTTGTATAACTTCAAATACCATTGTGATTAAAATACTTTTTATGAGTCATTATGTAGATATCTAAAATTTATTACTTCGGAACAAAATGAAAAAAAAAAAAAAACAATTTTAATTATAAGGTTTGAATGAATGTTACTTTTTACTGAATAACAGCAATTTTTCATAAAAGAATGTGTTTTCAAGTCAATTTTAAATATTAATACTCATTTCATTTTAAAACCACAAGTGTATAAGAAAACTAATTTAATTGACTGCAAAGTAAAACGTTGTAATTAGTAGAAACTTTAAAGTTACAATTTTTAAAGAAAATATTATCGAATTACAATGAGGAATATTATAAAATTCCCAATGTGTAAGCGTTATTCGATCCAAAGTTTTTAACCCTTTTTACTTTTTAAAATTCAAAATATTTAAGTTTTTTTATTGATCACCTTCCATCTATGAATTGTTTACGTGAATTTGTAAATTGTATATGTTGTAAGTTTTAGCTGTAGTTAAACTTTTAGGTTTGCGAAAAGTAGGGTCAAATACGTCTATAATTTAAAGTTCAAATTTTTGAAAAAGTTTTGATATTAATTTAACACAACTATATTGGCACTCTCTATTGCAATACTTCTATTTACAGAATTTACTTGTTCTAAACATATTTTGCACTTCTTGTCTTTTTTTGACAATTGTAGGAGGCGAGATGCATTTTTTGTAACAACCTTTGTTAGTACATATTTGTGGATAACGTTTATGAGGAATTATAAGTTTTACGCGTTGTTCATTTCGGTTTTAATTTGATCTTTAGATATTTTAAGAATGAGATCAAATTTGTTTTCATCCTCTAAACTTCGACCTCTTGAAAAATGTTTTGTTATTTTAGGGATCATTTCTGCAATTTTCATTAAGAATTTTAACTTACATAGCGAACATCTCTGATCGCTTCTTCTGAGTGTGTCTCGAACATTAAAAATAATTTGTTTTATAGAGAAATGATTGTTCAGATGTATCGGGATATTTTTTAATAAATTATAATATACACGAATACTTCTTTAAAGCGTATAAGAGTATAAACATTTAAGGTTTGATAGTTTAGCAATTAACGGTGTTGCCAAATGCAGTCGAAGTGAATGGGGGAAAGCCCTCTATTAAATTATATAAAAATTGATGATAGTGATAATGAAGAATTATAAACGTTGTGTAACGTATACTTAGCAATGAAATTTGAAGAAATATTTGGTTGATCAAAAATATTATTCACTGTGATATTATTCGATCAGTTTTGTTGTTTGGATCTCATATAGTTAATTTATTACAGTAGTAATATTTACGAGTAAACATAAAGCGATTATTGTTAAATATTTTAACGCGTTAGTGTTTTGCTTCTCGTTCGTTAATCTTTTGGATCGTCAGATTTTTCGGGTCCGATCATTAGAATAAATAAAATGTAAATAAAATGTTTACTATGGTAGATGTAAATTCCAGATAAAAAAAAATAAAAGTTTTTGGCGCTAGTAAAAGAAAAATTTGTTTTAGTTGTTTCAATTGAAAATATTGAAGTAAAACGTTGACGCATTTCAGTTTCTTGTTGTAATAATCAAAATTATATCATTAATAATAAATGGTAAAAATTTTAACTTTTATATTTCCACGCATTTAAAAAATGTGGAAAGTCATTTAAATAGTAATATAAGAAATTAAAGTATTTAAGAAACGAATTAATGAAATAAAAGTATTTAATTTTTAAATTGAAATATTAAAAATACAAGTACTCTAACGGGAATTAATAATAAGTTTATAATTTTCAGGTTATAAATTTCGATTAATAATAGAAAATATAGATGATATTTGGATATAAAAAAGGAATTAGTAAAATCAGGCTAACTTTTTATTTTTGGAAAATTTTCAGATAAATATATTTGGTAGACACGATATAATAAACATAATTTTAATACTAAATACATAAAGTTAGTAGATTTCTAATTGTAAATTGCTTGAGCCAACATTTATGACCTGGGAATGTTGAAAATATGAAAAAATGGATTTTTATACTTGCTAGTAATGAAATATTCAATTCTAACTTTCAGATTTGGCAATTTAAGGATTTATCCAAGACTATGTTTTACACGAAAAATGTTAGTGAGGTACTTGTTTAATAATAGAAGAGTTCTTATGTATTTCAAGGAAGTAGAATGTTATGTAATTGAAAAGTACTGAATGTTTCAAAGTGCGTAGTTAATGTAGTAAAGAGTTAAAATTAGTAGTAATTATAAGGATGGTTAGGTTTACTTGTTTTATTCTTTTTTAGATATTTACAATTTTATTTAATAGAAATTCAATGAAATTCAACTTTGTCGTTTGTAGTTGTAATGTAAACTTGAATCTGCGGTACATCCTACTCAGCGTTTATTCTTGTTCGTGTTTATTGTAAATAAATTTGTTGTAATTGCAGGGATGTGTTTATATTAAAAAATAGATACGAATAGGTTTAACCGTCTCAAACAGTAATTTTTACGACACAAAAGAATTTAGCTGAAGATTATAGCTGAACAATGAAATCATTTTTTTATGTTTAGGGATATTTTGGTTGTGCTATTGGTAAAGCCAAGCAAGCTGCGAAAACAGAAATTGAAAAACTTAAATTATCAGAATTGTCCATGGAGAAATTAGTAAAAGAAGCAGCTAGAATGTAAGTATATTTCATTTTTTAATTGTATTTATACTCACATACCATATTGAATAGTGTACGTACTATTTATTTATAAAAAGGTAAAAATCACAAAATATTGTAATTTAATTGTATAATTTTTTAAAGTATTTATTTTTACAGTAATGGATTATACAGATTTAATGAGATTCCGATATATTAGTTAATGGTGTTTAAATGCGGTCTGTTTGAATAAGCTAAATCATTTTATGTGCTGTTATTTTCATTATAAAAAAAATGAAATATTATAAAACTTATAATTTGAAATATAAATTAAGTATTGCATTTTTTAAAATAATTAATTAACAATATTCACGTTGAATACGGCTGCAATAACAGTTACTTGGGACATCTGAAGTTCATTCGGTTGGGCTTATTACTTATTGTAAAATTGTGATGTATACAATTTAAATACAGGTCAGTTAGGATTTAATTTTCTTAATGTAATTAAAGAATTTTAAATACCTGTTTTTTCTTAAAAATGTGTACTTTTTATTACTGCTGTTAAAAGTCTCTGGTAGTTATTTTCGATTAGTGAGAATTAATATTATTGTGTTCCTAGTAAACGGCTTTTTTTTTTTTTTTGGGGTGGGGCGTCGAAAATTCAACCCATCGACAACAGTAAACGGCTTAATTTAGTTTACTAATGAAAATATTGCAATCAGTTTATATATATGTTAAAAAACTTGATTCGGTTTATCATGTTTTAATTAGATGGTATATATTACTCTTTTTATTATGAAAGGAAAAGAAAAAAATTAAATGTTAAATTTTATAATAAAAAAGTTCTTTAACAAAGAAATAATAAATTGTCATGTAGTGGAGGGTCGCCCTCTTTCGAGCGTGGATCGTTCAGGCGATAGCGAACGAGGGTTTTTACTCTTAATTTGAAATATTGTATATAATATATCGTCCAGCTTTAACATAAATGTGTTTAAAAATTTTTGTGGCTTTATTTGTCTTTTTCGATATTTTTTTGAAGCCTAGGTAGCTTCGTCAAGGAATTAAATATACAATTCA
Organism: Icerya purchasi; assembly: GCA_039619475.1. Taxonomy (NCBI): domain Eukaryota; kingdom Metazoa; phylum Arthropoda; class Insecta; order Hemiptera; family Monophlebidae; genus Icerya; species Icerya purchasi. The sequence goes on from CM077116.1 coordinate 66,093,672, forward strand.
AATTATAGATAACAGAAGAAACTTCAATAAATGTATCTAAATAAACTTGCTAGGTACGAATGAAAAAGAAAATATAACGAATGTATATTAGAAGCAAATTTAATCTAGTTAGGTTACACTTTTAAATGACGTAGAGTTGATAGTTTGTAATTTTTTAAATATGGCTGACTATACATAAAAAAAACAAAAAAAAACCGATACATTTGACCGATTATTAATATTAATCATCTTCATACGCTTTGTATTACTAATGCTAACGGAACTCTTAAATTTACATCGCAAAAGTCTGTTTATTTGTATTTCACACCGAAGTCGTTATTTCAAAAAGATAAAAAACATTTAAAAAAAATGAATAATCCAATAAAATGATGTAAAATATGTGTTTTGTGATTATATGTATGTATTTGTATATATATAACATGCTATACAGATGGGAAAACTAAATCGTTAACGAAGAGCGGTATTTTTTGTGTGGAATTTCTAATAGCAGTGAATATGGGTAATGTAGAAATAAATTTGGTAATTCTCACTAACACAAATGATAACGTTTAACGGATGATACTTGAAAATCACCGAAGGTAGTTGGTAAAAAGGTCTGAATAAAAATTCTCGTTCGCTACCGCCCGAACGATCCAAGCCCGAAAGATCGTGCCCGAAAGGGCTGGCCTCCGTAATGGAACGTGTGTGCTGGGAGCTATGCGATAAATTAAGAATATGAATAGTAATTTAACATGAAATATATTAAAAAATTATTTTGTTGGCAGAGCTAACTACAATACTATTTTCTACATTCATTTCATGCTTTACCAAAATGTTTAAAACTCACCGTATTTTATAGAATGATTGAGCATTGTATGTAGCGAGCCAAAGTAATATTTAATCATTTTTTTCACATTCCTAGCCGCGACCTGAACTTGCTTAGTGTAAGTTTCTTGAATTGACAAATATTTCTAAAAGAATCATTTTATCTGTATGTTTCTATTTCGAGATTTTTTGTACAAATTTATCATTAATTTCTAATGTTATTGTTATAACCTTTTATGGTATTTAAAATAATTCTTTATATCTATAAAATTTTCACGATGATAAATATCTTTAAAATATGTATTTGAAATAGGCGAACGTTTCTTTTCTATTATGTATACTAACTAGTTAAAGTGTCTAAACATAGTAGTAAAAGCAACACGCAAAAATAATCATAAAAAATCGTGCCAATTACAACATGTAAAATAAAAATTAGTTATTAAAATAAAAAAATAGTTAAAATTCGATAAAGTTATTGATAATAATAAAAATTATTAAAAAATACTGATACATTTGACAAAAAGTCCGAAATAAAAAGAAACAAATATAATTTAGAAATATCTGTCAATTTAAGAAACTTACGTTGAGCACGTTTAGTTCACGGTCAGAAATGCGAAAAAAAAAAACAGCATAAGCTAATAAGTTTATTCTAAATGTTGTAGAATATACATGGTACACGATGAATTAAAAGACAAACAGTTTGAACTAGAATTAAGTTGGGTCGGTAAACGGACGAACGGGTTACATGTTGCCGTTCCAAAAGATTTACATGAAGAAGCCCAAAAATTTGCAAAAGCTGCAATGGAAGAAGATTCAGATTCAGATGCTGAAGAAGGATCGTAACATAGGTCATGCTTGTTTTTTTCTGTTTTTTTTTTTTTTTTTTTTTTTTAAATATGTACATCATAAAATATTTGCTATGTCGTAATTATGTATATATGGTTTAAAGCATACAAATTCACGTTTATTTTTTAATAGAAAAATATATTTCATATTTGTATAAATATTGTATTTTTTGAGAAATATTTGAATGAATAATTCTAGAGAGAATAGTTTCCTTAAAGTTCCCGTTACGGGGTCATAAATTATAAGTATATAATTTATCTTAAAAATAAAAAGATCAGCATAGAATCTATAGGATTAACGAAACGTGCTGTAGCCGTCAAATTATTTAGTTACTATAAAAATTAGTAAATTTTTTAGGATGCGTTTAATTAAATTGCAAAATAACTTTAAATTACATATTTTTTACCAATGTTATTATCAACTGTTTTTTCCTTTTTTTAATCATGTGAATATATATTATGTCGGTGTGGCCAAAACGAAAACAAGCTCGGCATTGGATATGTCTTACGTTGGGTTCCACTGCACAGCGGAGATGGAAAAAATGAATATAACTGCGAAAGAAAGTTGATTTGAATTTAATTTCAATTAGGGGAATTGGACGAAATTCATCGCCAAATCTTTTCTTGATCCGTCGGATTGAAGCTACCGGCACTTCCGCTGAAATATCTTCCAATAATTCTTCTTCGGTAATATCTACAGGTACATTACGAACAATGCCAAAAGAGAACAGTAGATTGTTAGGAATAAAGGCCTTAAAGCCATTTTTACTAAGGAAGTCAGAATCAAGAAAAAAATTATTTTCTGAGCTAATATCACTAAAAAAGAGTCTAAGTCTATTGCTGCCCGCTCGGAGGATTTCTGTAATTGATTTAGTTCTGTTATAAAGAATTTTAGCAGCAGCAAAGGGATGTAAATTTCCTATATTACGCCCAGAGAGAGATTGCAGTGTAATGTGTATAGATCCATTATACTCTATAGGGAAAAGAAATTCCTCATTTTTATTATTAATTTTTATACTATTATTGATAATATCGTGGGAAGTTTTTATATTGAAATTTTTAATAGCTTCGATAGCATTATCATTAGAATTATTTTTGCTAAGGTTATTTTTATTATTACTGCTACTATTATTACTACTGCCGGAAAGTTTCGATAAATCAGATTGTGACAGTCGCAGATCTTTGCTAGGGATCGACGCGACCGGAGAAAGGGGGCCGGTTGGTTTACGCTTGGTTGAAGCATCAATCTTCATTTGAAGAGTTAAATTCGTTTGTGCTGGTTTAGTATCTTTGGCGGAGGCGCCGCAGGGCGGCTCCCACTAGACGTGCTCATCGGTTAATCCAAAAAAAAAGGGGAAGGAGAAAAAAAAAAAATAAATAAATAATAGGAAAAGAAAGAAAATTTTTTTTTTTTTTTTTTCCCCTAAGATTGTATATGAGGGTTTCCATGTGCCGTGTTTAACTACTGGGGCTATTACAGCACATGGAGCCTACTTCAGGGGATTAAACGCGATAGTACAGATCGCTGCTCCGCATGTAAGCTAATACAGCTGCGACCGCGGGCGGAGCATTTGACAGTATCGTAGAAGTAGAGGAAGTGGTGAAGTGCATGGATCGTGGTACTGCAAAAGAGGGACATTCGAGAAGTAGGTGATTGGTGGATGGGGCGCTCGGTTGACTACAAAAGGGGCAGACATTTGGGGGTTCCTGGCTCGTGAATATGTAGCCGTGCGAGAGGGTTGTATGTCCTATTCGGAGACGATTCAGGACAGAAAAATCTCTGCGGGAAACTCCGTCTGTGGGCCACCAAGGCTCCGTGGTTGTTTTTATGCTTCGGAGAAATGTACTTGAAGATCTCCATTCCTGTTGCCATTCTTCTCCAGTTTGATGCATAAATAAATGAGCCAATGTAGGGGGAAGAGGGGGGTTGTGTGGCATTGGAGAGAACAATGTCGCCTGAGCTGCTCGATTGACACGCTCATTGCCTGGAATCCCAACATGAGCCGGCACCCATAGGAAGGACATTTCGGAGTTTAAATGTGATAACCTGTATAATAGGTAATGGACCTTCCTTACCAAAGGGTTGTTGGATTTAATCCCCGAGATGAGTTGAAGGGAGTTTAGAGAGTCAGTTATGAGTAGGGCCTTTTGGGACTGGGGATTGCTATCGGTATAGTGTTGGATGCAAAAGACTATCGCGTATATTTCAGCGTCCAGTGCTGTACAGCAATCGTGCAGTCTAACTGACTCTGCTGCCCCTGAGACTTCGAAGGAGCATGCCGCCGGTGACTGATAACCTATTGCCTTCGCTCCATCTGTGTAGAGGCATGCATGGTCTGTGTAGCTCGCTATGATATTTGTTGCTATTTGTGCTATGTTTGGAGGGTATTGAGCTTTGTTAAATTTTGTCAGCGATATGTTGATGTTTGTGATTAGCTGACTCCAAGGTGGTGCGGTTGCTGCGAAGTCTGGCAGAGTTCTTGGGATTGAAAAGATTTGGAAAAGACAAATTGAAAAATAATAAAATAGAATAAAATAGATAAATAAAAATAAATACTATTCGAAATAAAATCAAATCTATGTATGAATAAAGAAAGTTTAGCGTATTATAAATAAACAAAAGAAATGATCTCACGGATATGCCGATAACAATGCGAGCTGATAAGCCGGACAAGAACGCGAGTAAACAAGAGATAACGCACGAATCAATGGGGTATTTGATGAACCACGAAAACTCTTTGCGTGTTGTAGTAACTTCTAATTTACCAATTGCCTTTTGATCACATCTAGAGTTAAGTTTCGTAAAAACAAGATCATTAATCGGTTTAAGGTTATAGTTATTTATTTTGCCACATTGAGCTACTTTACTCTTAAATAAAAGAGATATTTTTCTAATATAATATATAAATCTGTTGGTAATACACGCGCTAAAACTTGTAAAGAAATATTAGACGTAATTATGTAAGACGATGTTACATCTTTTTAATATTACGAATTAATTGCGCACTTAGATTAGGATAGTATATAATGGAGCAATATGAATATGAGGACTGTATTAATCATTTTTACATGAATAGATCATATAAAAATGAAAACGCAAATGACATAAAAATCTTAAGGACATGGTGCAAGATAGAAAAAAAAATGGAAAATGATAGTGGGTTAAGTTACAAAAAAAAAAAAAAAGTTACAGAGACAAAAGCAAGTTCTTAATACAGATTATGATGATTAATCCTTTATACAAAATTAAGTTTGTTTTGTTTCTTTTCCTTCGGGCAATTTAAAAATATAATGTTTATTAACTTTATTATTTATATGCTCTATGTGTTTAGAGTAAGTTAATTTATTATCCATTATAAAACCTAAGTATTTAATAAGTGTGGCAGGAATAAAGTTACAATTGTGAAATTATCATACAACACTTGTTTATATGTTAGTCCATGGCGGGATATCACGAATCAACTGTTAAACCTAGCTTATTTACAATAGTGTTACATCTATTTATGCGAGCGAAGATATCAACTTTGTCTGACGACATAGGTATATTATAGATGAGTGATAAATCACCGACATAACTATACAGTCTGTCATTGTTATAAATATTACGCATGTTACGATGAATTATTAGAATACAGGATGTTCCGCAGAACTGATCCAAGGCCCGAACCTTGCGAAACACCATGCTTATTATTCACAATAACAGGTTCATCTTGATAGATCTATTTTTTTTTTTTTTTTTTCTACTGGAGAAATAATTATAAATTAACTTTATGGTATTAGTACTAAAACTATTCGAAATTAGGGATCATCAATAATAATTTGACGACTATAATTATTAAAAGCTCCTTCAATATCAAAAGACATTACTACGGAAATATTTTTACGTTGAATATTAGAAAGTAAATTATCGTTAACATCGTGAAGAGCAAGTTCTGTAGAAAAATATTTTCTGAAGTCATATCGATACGGATCAAGTAATGTCGATTTGTCAATGTCAAAATTTAAGAATTTAAGTACATATAACTTTTTCATAAATTTTACTTAACATATTCAATAAATAAATTGGTCTGTAACCATTAATTTTGCTTAAATCTTTATTCGGATTATTTAGCATAGTTATTTTTGCACGTTTCCAACTTCGGAGAAAGATTTGAAATTCTGACAGTTTATCGTATAGTAGTAGTAGTAAATTTGGATAGTAGAAGAAAACTATTTTAATCGTTTTATTTGTGATGCCGTCTTCAGATGGACATTTCTTATTGTTTAGATTTGTAATTATATTTTTAAGTTCAACGTATGGGACAAAATACTGAACACACGTTTTTTTTTTTGTTTTTTTTGGCGTCGAAAATTCATCAACCCATCGACAGACACACATGTTGTTATCGTTTAGTTTATGTAGAAAGTTCGAAAAAAGGATTTCAACGACATATTCATTTTATCTTTGTTGGCAGTAACCGGTATATTATTTGAAATTGAAGTGAAGTCGATATTGTTAAAATTTTATAAGAGTTGCCCCACATTCTGGAAGAAGTGCAAACGTTTCTCCAGGCGAGTTGCTGATAAAAGTTAATTTCTTTCTTATATAGTTTTAATATACTACTTTATAAATTAATTGCAATATGATGTTTTTATGTTCAGTTTTATGGAATTTATTAATTACTTTTTTATATGTATTCCAGATGTTTATTACACCAATTCTTGGTTATATTTATTTTTGAATTATTGACGTAAGCAGTTAGAGTTTCAGTTAATTTTTCGGATATATCATTAATTCAGTTCAACTTTCTAATTTAACGTTAATTCATATTTTAAATTATTAATAAATTTTTGCGCATTCGTCACAGATAATTTTAGTTATTGACAATATTGGAATTATATATATCAATGCTAAGATTTTTATGATCACTTTCAAAAATTCTAGTGGTAACACTGGATGTAGAACTCTTAAACTTATCGTTATCCATAATGTAATCAATTAAACTTTGCCTGTTATGATTTACAAAGGTATGCACTTTGGGCTTAGAAAATAAATACATTTCGAAATAAAATGAATTTAATACAGGCTGGCCACCCAACCGGGAAACCGAGAATAAACCGGCAATTTAAAAATTATATTTGAGTAGCCACCATGTAATATATGATTTGTATAAGCCGGACTTTTAAGAACACAATATCAATTTCATTTGTCTAATTTTATGTATTTTTAATACGTTTTATATAAAATATAATATTAAAACGTTTTTTTTTAATTTCTTTTCTGCTTTTCGACATTTAGTCGAATTAGACACGGGTTTAACTATTTATTTTTTAATCTATATTCACATTTTTTTTTTTTTAGCCGAACACTATTAATTTGAAATGTAGGATGTGTTTAAGCGGCATCTAATAGCTTACTTTAGTGAGTGACGGAATATCTGAAGATGAGACCTTCTTGAACATGTCGGAGTATAATTAACGAACCACAAATGAGATTGATCGTAAATGATTCTTTATTTGCTGTAAATCAATGGCAGTTCATGGTTTAGGTAATAAAAATAATGAAATGAATCGTTGCAGCTAGAACAAAAGAATGGCACAAATGATGGTGTACAGAAAACAACCGGTGGCTTATTGCATTTTAGAATACAATCAGTTCGCGGACATTTCCGTTTTAATTTTAAGGATTGTCTTTAACGTTCCAGCACAATGTCCGACTTTTTATTTCACTATTATAGAAATCTTTTAAGACAAAAATAAAATTATATTTCACAGAATTAAGGGGATATTGCCATTATGGATTGTGTGGCGGAGTAGAGGACCTGTTTAAAAAATCTTACAAAATACAAATTCATTGATGGAGAATGATCCGTATTAATGAATGAAGAGCTCGTGTTCGCAGCGTAAAGGGTTATATCGCACCGTAATATATTTTGTTTTTTTATTTTATTTTTTTCAATCTTACAAATCAGGGGAGCTTTGAAGTTCCAAATTTAAAGTTTAAAATTTATTAATGTGTCCAACTGGCACCATAAGAATTACCGTTTGCTCGCTAGAGAAAGAACAAAATCGCTGATAGTTTAAAAAGGTGTTCGAAATTTTCGTCTTCAGCGGACGGCCATTTGATTAGCAGGTCAGTACACCCTGCATTCATCCTGCGGCCAACAGATCTGTGGCTAAACGATCACGGCCAAATGATACCTATTCCATAAAAGTACTTTTCATTCTGAAAGCAAACTTTTTACCGGTCGGATTTGCGGAATTTAATATAAAATAGTTTAGATGATCTATGGTTTTTGCTATATATCGAAAAGAGAAACCTTTTAAAAATCGTTGCTGCTGATGGAAAATAGAATTGTCATGAAAATATTCCAAAACTGTAGGCATTGGTTATTCGTTAGCGAATTTGATGCTACTTATCGAAAATAAGTAAATTTTTTTGGATCGGAAGTGTTATACATTTTGAACTCGGAAGAGTTATTAGGAATAAAACTAAAAATTTGTTGATTATGTTTTTAGCGTAATTCACACATAAACTAAGAAAAACGAAAATCAGAAAACATTTACAAAAAGTATTTTTATTTAAAAAAATATTAATAAAAATTTAACGACTAATTTTAAAATATTTCTATTAAAATTGAAAAAAAAAGGTAAATTAAAGGTATAGTAATAACGAGAGAATGTGACGGTTGATTTATCGTTTTGTATTTCTAAAACCGTGTAATATCGACATCTTGCTTTTTTCGGCTGTTTTCGATATTGGAATCGTTTATTTCGGATTCCAACGGCTGTTTATATAATTTCCGTGCTATAAATCCGAGCATTACCATTTCCAGCAACATCAGTGAATTAAAAATAACTGAAATTGAATGATGAAGATAGGATGAAAGTTAACCGAATACACAAATAAAAATGTATTTGTACAATTTATATACGCAGAATGCTCTATAAAAATAGATACTTATCAAAAAAAATTTATCACATTAACAATTTACAAATACGAAAAGAAAAGAAAAAACATATTTTTAATAGCATACACGTATTTATAATATGTATGTGCTCAAAACAAAACCTATCGACGCGGATTACTTAAAGCGTTCGGACGAAATGGCCGGAATAACTTCGGTAATTAATGTCTTCAGCTGGTGCCGTTTGGCGCGGAAGGCTGTAAGTTAATGAAAAAAAGTCGGGCGACGTTAATTCGGAGCTTAGTAGAACCGAGGTGAACCAGAGATTAAGGGAGAGTCAAAAAATTATTTTAGTATGCGTAGTCACGTCATTTCGTTGAAGTCACAGCAACCATACTTCTTCCAGCATCCTTATTTCGTTTTTCTATAAAACCACTTCTTTTTGTTCTTTTCATCCTGGTTATTTCAATATCCTTTGTGATACTAATCATACTTTCTTCGAATGCTCCACTGTTGGAACGCTCTCATTTTATATACAACTCTTGAACTGCGGCTTGTCCACTCTTTATCTGTATTCTTTCATTTCCATTTGTGAATATCACTCCTATAGCATTTTCCTTCATTTCCTCAGTTTGTAAAACCAATCAGTTCTGGTTTATTCATTTACACTTCTTGCCTTTTAATAATATAATTCAGTGTACTGGGCGGTAGCCTCGGTTGGCGAGCCCAAAAAATAGAAAAAAAACTATCTGTTTCCGTTTAGATTAGTGATAATTGATTCAACGATACCTCGATGATAACGTTTTGCGTTAATATTGCTGTTGTAAAAGAATTAGTTTTTCTGGAATCGTTCTTTTGGGCATGATCGACTGGCTATAATCGATTAGCCGTAGGGTGAACTGATCGGCCCATCGAGTGAACTTCCGTCACAGACGAGTATCCTGAAAAACTTTTTTCGACCACTTTCTGTTTTGCTCTTCTTTCGTTATGTAAACGTGATTCTTTATGCTAGTGATTTTTTTTTTTTAAACCGCTGGAACTTTATAAGTTAGAAGTTAGTTTTAACTGATAACATTTCTTTTAATGTGTATATTTGTTTTTGCCACTTTTTTGCGATTTTTCCTTCTCTAGTAATCATTAATTTGAAGGTTTGCACATTTTTAGAATGAGCGTTTTTTTATCCGGATCTATGTGTGCAACTTCAAATTTATATGTTAGTGCATAACAGTCACGTTTACACGACGCGAGTAGAACAAAACAGTAGGTAATCTAAAAAAAAAGTTTCAAGGTGTTTGCCCTCGGCAGACACTCGCTCGATCAACCGACCAGTTCGTTTGACCGCTAGTCGATCACAGCCAGTACTCAAATGATACTGACCGCTACAATGCAAACAGCAGATTAAATAACGATCCCTGCGGCGGACGATTTTTCTTAAACTAAGCATTCGGATTCTCATTATACCAGAAACGATAATTTGAGACTTATCCATCAAGCTGTATTGGTCATCTGAGTAATGAAACATGGTTCCCTGAACGAAAATCCGTTATATATCATTCCTGCTCCTTCAAATACTATCAATCATGCTGCTGAGTAACTTGTAAATCATGGATAGTGTAGATAAACTTGAGAATTGCCACTTAATAGTTTTGATTCCGTTTTTTAACTGCTATAAGTATTTATTTTTATGAAACATACTGTATAAAAGTATCAAAATATGTATATATATATATAAGCAACAAGTTTTATATTTGTAAATAGACCTTCGATAACTTTAATAATCAAAACACATTTTATACAGATAAAAAAAGAACTTGGTGATCTTTCATTAGCGGCTTAAAGTGAGTTGATCATACATTGATCGGTTTTAGAGATTGCCTTGATCTGTTAACACTGATCTTATGAAAAATTCAGTCTTTATAAAAGGTTTTTTTTTTTTTCAAATAGGGGCCGTTTTTTGGAGAGTTCACATTTGCAAGCCAACTCTTTGAGGCACTCATTAGAAAATGTTACTACATAGAACGTATAATCTTCGACAGCGCTATGATATACTTTAAGTTTATTATCTATTGATAAAATTGTGTTTAATTTTTAGAAATTTTCATTTTTTAATTGTTTTTTTCGGCATAAAAAACTAAGGGGAACTTTAAAATATACTTCCTGTGTATGTGTGTGTATATGCATATTTATATACATAAATGTGTATTAGTGTCAGCGACATTCGTACGTCGAGGGGTAATAAGAAAAACTGTTAGAAAAAAAAGATTACAAAATCCGTTATGAAATGTGTAATGTTTTTCTGTTACATTTTGAAATAAATTGCTATGCAAATCGTGAATTATTGATTTTTTAAGAGAGAATAATGCTATCGAAATTTACTTATAAGAATTAGGGAAGAAATATTATCTTGGGCTTCCCCGGATCCGGGAGTTTTTTATAATTCTTACAGAAGAGTCGGTTTACGTCTTCTTCGCAGAACAATAACGAATTTTTTTCATTGGTCATTAAAAAAAATGTTCAAAACTTATAAACGTCATTTACGGGTTGCGTAGGAATTGCTATTGCATAACGAATTTCCGCAACAATGTTATAGTGCAAAAACGGTTCATGAAATGGTGAATAAACGTAACAGAATTTCTTATTACCCCAGCATATGGATGACATAATCATTAACATATATCAGTATTACATATATGTATATATTAATTACAACGTAATTCTTAGGCTACCCCCATTAGAAAAAATGTCTTAATTTTATGTAGCAAAAAATGCTCTAATTTTGTGTAACGTTTGTTATATTTTATAGGATTTTTGTGATTGTTATTTTTAAAATGTCACAATATTATGTAACGAAATATGTATCGAAAAAATGTCTTAATTTTATATAATGAAAGTTAAATGTTAGGATAGGATTTTTGTGATTAAGTTATTTTTTTTATGTTGATGCCAGTAAGAATTACGTTGTAAATTTTGATAATTTTATACAAAGTATAGAAGAGAAAGAGACAGAAATGAAAGCAAGTGGGGTCAAGAGGCACATCCCCTTGCGAGGCCAAAATGCCCGAGTTATATATATATATATAAATTAATGATTGCCGTTTTTTCTCCGGGGTTAATATAAAAATCCTGTTACGTTTTGTGTACGTAAGTTGTATTACGTTTTTGCGATACGAAGAAAGAAAAAAAAATTACTGAAGTGCGTTACGGAACTTTTTAAATAGAAATTGCTATGCAAACCATAATTTGTATTTTTTTTTATTTTACTTTTGAAACTTGACGTGGTTAATTGAAATTGACTTCTCCATAAGTATTATGGAGGAACCATCATCAGGGGGTGTCTAGGGGGTTTTCCCATGGCGACGGTCGAGATATATATATTGAGTATTGGGTAAACAAATGATAAGCGTTATGTTTCGTTTAATGGAAGCAGTTCGGTTGTATGAAAGTTAAGAATAAAACATGAAGGTTGACAATAAATCGATATAAATAGGGTAACTTATTGAGAAAAGAAAAAAAATGGAGGGATACGTGGGAAATAATTTAGTTTTTTAGCTTGAAAATCGCGTGTTCAAATGGAATTAGTAGATGAAGATTTCGAAAAATTCGGTGTTTGCAAAATGAGCGCCTGTTATTGTTATCTAAAGTAAGATAAAATGAACGGATATAGATACAATTTTAATTTTTTTGTTTTAAAATAAATAAATAGAAATGATCGCTTTACTTACGATTGGCGTAGACTGTCGGAGTTATAGGCATGTTGCACGGCAGTGCATTATTCCAGAGAGCCACGCGAGACAGTAGTCCTTGTATTTTTGAAAATATTAGTACGAATTGCAAAACAAAATATTTTCCTTTTATCAGATATTCTTTCAAAGTCTCTTCCAGCACCGTTACGGTCACCACGATTCCCCAAATTCCGCATATTATGGACATGATTATTATCGGCTGTACGTACGTGTAATTTATTTGATAAAGGCGCTGTAACGAAAAGATTCAACTGATTATTTGATATTTACTCGCGTTTTTAGCTATGCGGTGATGTTTTGCCTTTTACATTTACGCTCACATATTACATATATATATATATATATATATATAAAGTGTTTAATAAAAGCCGGAATTTTTGGTACTGGAGAAAAATAATAGTCAAAGTAACTGGTAATTCGTACTACTAATAATACTTCTTATGAACTAAATGGAATAAATGCACTAGCATTGACAGAAATGTAATTAAAGTTGACGATTTTTAGCGTATTTCTTTTAATTAGCTAGATGATCGTGTTTGTGTTTTTTTTAATGATATAAAATTGTGCGGGAAGGTAATCAAGATCCGCTTTATTGTTGCGACTATCCGTCAAGCGTCGCCGCGTACTGCAATAGTCATTTTCGTTAATGCAGTTATTTTTACCGAGTTAACAGATTTTTCTTACTATTGCGACTAATCGGAAATTATTTTTCTTTTTAAATAAATGATTTCACTGTATTTTGGTAAATTTTTACGAAAAAAATCAACTTAGATGTCATCATTTGAATGACGATATGTAATTAAAGATTGGAGTTTCCAATGAACATGTGTTTATACAGTTATTATCAAGGGCGTCGCCAGCCGATGAGCCCGGGGGGGGGGGGAGATGATAGAAAAAGGATATGAGTTATAGGAAAAATAAAATTTATAAGTTGTAAAGGCTTAATATTTTATTAAACAAGAATAAAATCTTAATTAGTACATAATTTTCGTGGGTTTCTGGCAAATTGTTCATGATTACGCGCCTATGAATACTCATCATGGCTAGTTGATTAAAAAGTTTCAAGGCTCCAAGGGAGGCAGCTGCTCCCTCCGGCCCCCGCTGGCGACGCCCATGGTTATTATAACAAACAAATAAATTTCTTACCTACTTTTATCGAAAAAATAATATTTGCGAAATAAATATAAAACCCTTAAAAAAAAAGTTTTATTACAAATAGAAAAAACATTTGTAAAATTTTGAATTAAAGGTTAAAAAAAGTGTATGTAGGAATACTAAAACAAAAATAATAATAATTTGGAGAAAAAGACGCTTGTTAAATTTGTCATTTTAATTCTTTTTTACTTACCGATTTTATTCTTTTAAATTCGGAGTATTTCGAAAAATAATCGGATTTATCATCATTGATAATCGTAACAAATGCGTCGTATGCGATTAGATGGTTTTTAATTTTTTTGAAAATAGAATTTGTTGTAATTCTGTATCTTCGGAATACATTTACTTATAACTTTTCAATCGAAATTTATTTTATTTTATTTTTTTTCCCGTTAATTCTTTGGAGCATATAAATATTTTTTTTTTGTACTTTTAATTTATGCGACAGGTGTTACACGTTCAAATGTTTTCATCCAAGTGCGGAGGATAGATAATATCTACTTCATCTAAAAACTTCTGCAATAAAGCTGTCCATTATTTTAGCAGAAGTTTCACGGTGCGGAAATTATAGCTCGGGGTATCTGCAACTCGGCTATAAATTTTTCGAAGTTTGAATTTTGCACATAATGCATGCTTGTTTTCTTTACTTTTCTTTTTATCGCTACTCAGTATTTCGTTTCCAGCTTCAACTGTATCAGATTTCATGTATAGGATACATAAATCTTTAACGTAAATCAACACTTTCGCCGTATCTCGTGTATAATTTGCACATACTTTAAGTTTTTTTCCCCCATATCTTAGAGTTTATTTAATTAGATTTATATGAATAAGTGTTCATGAAAATGTACGCACTGAAATTATGTTACAAAATGGATAGGGAAGTTAAAAATTCTTAATATTTTGATCAGTTAATGCCGATTGCAAATATCAATTTTTTTTTTTTTTAGTTTATCGACCCAGCATTAATAGTAATTTTTAATGTTTCAGCCGAATATATAAGCGAAATTTTGTGTTTTTAATTTTTTGTTCCGAAATCAAAATTTCGAATATAGTCAAAAGAACTAAATTCCGAACTGAGTTAAAACTGTATTTCAAAATTATCCCGAAATTTCGGCTAAAAAAATCTTTTTTTTTTTCCATCTTTTAGGGGGTCTCCGTACCGTTTAAAGCTACATGTTATAACCTTCCAGTAGTGCGGTGAACTTTTATATGCCGTCACTGATGTTAGATGATATTTTTTTTCTTTCAATTTCTGAACAAAGATCGATTTTAAAAAAAGTAAATAGTTCACAAAAATCAAAACTACGGAGGAGCTATTATGATATTTGCAATTCCATCACGAGAAGGGACAATAAACATTTTTAAACTAATAGCGGAAGTCTTGTCGCGCAAATTTTGACAAATACAAAATTCTAATTTGATGACCGTTTCATTCAGTATACACATAGATAAAAATGGTCACTGCAACGGATTTGTTATTATGGTTACAGTCAGCGTAGGAGAGTCCGCACAAATTCTGCTGATTGGGAGATTTTTTCTATTCTTTTTTTTTTTTTTGTATTAAGAACATTGAGAATATCCATGAAAATTTGAAAATTATGTTTCCGAAGTCTTGCATAGTCAAAAAAAGTAAAGTTTTAAGTAATAAAGAATATTCATCTTTAACAGACGAACCTCGTTCTTTTTCTATACGAAAAATAATAATTGTGTTCCCTCATTAATTCATATGTGATTACTGAGTTACGCGTTATTCAATTATTGGTTAATTCGTTTAAGTAATCGTAATTTGTTCGCTGTTTTAACAACCCCCATTCCTTACTTTTCCACCATTTTTGATATCTGTAAACGTACGAATAATAATAATAATAATAATAATAATAATAATAATAATAATAATGGTAGGTTGCAGAGAGAATGAAGCGTGAACTTGATTTTTAAGCGGCTGGAAGATGTTTTGTTTCGCGAACATGGTTTTCAAGATTTAAGTTGCTAATCTCACTGGGAATTTTCATTAGTGAATGCGTTCGAACGAGGTTTTTAGAATTTTGACGTTTTTCTCATTGCCGATATAAATAAAATTAGCTTACTTCGTCTTCTAACCACATAACCATCAGCATTATGTACGCTGCTATCTGAACTATCGGTAACTGCAGTACTACTATTCTCAAAAACAGCATGCTACTCCTGTAATATATTAAAGTCGCCAAATACATAAGTAGTGCGTATAATTTTTTAATGATTATCTTTATATGTGGTAATATCGATAAAATTCCGTAATGCAAAATACGAGCGTATTAATTAATTCTATCAGCGTAATTGCAAATGTTCTTAAGTATTGTAAAACACTTTATCTTATTCTTTTAATTTAATAAATCTTTTTTCTCCTTTATTTTATGCTTTACACAATCTGAAGAATTCACTGGTATTTTTTATTTTGATTTCTCCACTAGTATAGATTTTTCGCTTCTTTTCTTACTAGCCTAAGCATGCACATATTATATACAAGTTTTGTTATCTACGAGTTTATTGGTAATGTGGGAGAGCAATTACATGTTTTTAAATATTTTGGAACGGTATTATTTCATTCGAAATACAAATTCTGTTTTTCTTTAAGAGAGTATGTAGTAAAATTTTTTAGATTAATTGCACTGCGAGCCCAACTTTTCATTTTTTCAATCTAACTGGGAAAGATGTACGGAGATGTTAAAAACAAAAAGATTTTATCTGTGCAGTATTAGGGTTGAAAAATTAGAAAAAGAAAACAAAAAAAAAAAATCAAAAAAAATCGTTATACTGACATAGAAAGATTAGATTATAAATACATATTTAATGTAGCGGATTATTACTTGTTGACCGGTAAATGAGGTAATACAAAACAGCATGGCCAACAACAGCACGGCGCCACCTTCAAGTTCAGCGTGGTCAATTTGAGTTTCTTTATGAGTTCTGGTTCGCCACCGCAGTAGGCTATCAGCAAAGAAAATAGCTGATACATGGCTATCATAAACATGCCTTGCGTTATAGCTTCAGCTGGAAAATGAGCTTTGGGCAGTACAATCGCGCAACAACTAGCTATCGCCACAACCTGTTTTAAAACGAACAAACTTTTACACGACGTGCTAATCCATTAAGCTTAATTTTATATATTCCACGTGACTGTAAATGAAACAGTAGCTGAACATCTACCTAGTGGGAATATACACCTAGAGCTTTCGATAATTATGCGATAAGATTTCTTTCAGAAATAGTCAGTTTTGTTCGAGAGGCAGAATAAAAGATGTTGTTTTGCGTTTTTTGAGTTGTACTCTATACTGTTGCACAGACAGCTAGAGTCCACAATTCTCTAAATTTAGAATTAAAAAAACATAGCACTTGGAATAGTACGTGGAGATTTAATTTTTGCTAGGTAATTCGATGTAATTTTCACGTAATTGCGTGTTAACTCGATTTAATTTATATGTAAATTAGAGTCAACTTCGTGACTTGTAAAGAATAAAAAAATAATAATAGAAAACCAAAATCAATGGCCGATTCGACGCGGGAATCACGTAAACGCAAGAGGGATGAGGAACTTCGGAACAGCCATGAATTCCTTCAATTCATGAACGAAACACCTTTCGGTAGTTTTTGAACCAAAAAGTATTTTGTTCGTGAACTGAATGGCTGTTCTGAAGTTCCTCGTCTCTCTTGCGTTTACGTGATTCCCGCGTCGAATCGGCCATTGATTTTGGTTTTCTATTATTATTTTTTTATTCTTTACAAGTCACGAAGTTGACTCTAATTTACATATAAATTAAATCGAGTTAACACGCAATTACGTGAAAATTACATCGAATTACCTAGCAAAAATTAAATCTCCACGTACTATTCCAAGTGCTATGTTTTTTTAATTCTAAATTTCGAGAATTGTAGCGCAAAACCTTCAGACAGCAAGAAAAAGTTTTACGAAATTATCTGCGGAATGTTAAAATGTTTTACGAAATTATAAAGAAAACGTTGCGTTACGTTGCTGCGTTAACACGATTTTCAGGTTGACCCCCAGCCCAAAGACATATGTCAAAAATAAAAAATAAAAAAAGAAGAAAAAGCCGAGGCGCTTTTATAAAATCCACAGCTATACGCAGTACGTATTTGAATATTTGTTTACATTCGCTGCAAATGGAGATGCTGTGAAGTTTTTAAAGTTAATTTTCATGTTTACTTTTTTATTGATTAATTTTCAGTTTTTCATTTAATTTGCAGTATTTAACCTTGAACTCCGGCTTATCCGGATTTTTTGCTATCCGGACCGGCTGGCTGCCTAATTAATCCGGATAATCGCGAGTCGACTGTATATATAAAAATTAATGTTTGTTTGTTTGACCCGTTTGTATTCTTGTATCACTGAACAGATCATGTTGAAATTTTCAGTATGTATTCTTATTATTCTAACGAAGATTTTATTAAGGTTTTCTATCCATTTTCCTTCGCAGAATATGAGGTTTTAAATAGTTAAACAATGAATTATGATGTGACCAGCGGTACAGAAATGCATACGGGACGAATAAAAAAAAAAATAAACTGTTATAAAATTCTTAAATAAAATGATTACTATGCTACCTAATAATAAACTTTAGATAACATTTTGTTAATTTCCGACGTCAGTAAATGCACCGCGTTCCGTTACTTCACTTTTTGCATTACTGAAATCATTAAACCTCCATGATATGATCTAAAATACAAGTCGTGCTCCTATCCCAGCTACTGTACTCATTGCGGAGAGTTAAAAAAAAAGGGCAGTTTTTTCTAATAGTTTTTACAGAGAAATAAAAAAATTCTGCAACAGAATTTTTAATATTTGCTACCAGGGAATGTTATTTATACTCAAATTTGAAATCTTTACTCAACTACTGTTAATTTGATTTTATGGTAACAAATTAATTTTAATAAAATTCTCGAAACAGAAAATTCGAAAGATATGAGGGAAAAAAATGTTCTCTTAAATGTGTAATTACGGAAGATCACCGTGTATGCAACTCGGTCCCTTTAAAATGTCCTGCTTATTAAGCGAAGCTTTTTGTTAGATCACGACAGACAGGTTAGTGAAAGACCGATCATCTTTAGCTAAATGTGAAACATGAAGATCACTTTTTGTTGGACGGTGATAAACATGTTTCCTAAAGAGAGGTAGAAGCGTTACATAAATATAATTTCAGATAAAACGAACATTTTTTTATCATTTCCAAGAACAGATTTGAACGGGCATTAACACACGGGCGAAAAACCGTGTGGGGTAACAGCTAGAATTAAACAAAATGCCAGTTACACTGAAAATAAAACAATGTAAATTAAAATTATTCCATGATTATTAATGTTGTTAGCTCTTCAACTATGGTTAATTTAAAATAACCGTTGCTTTTTATTTTATGTAGAACATTATTATTATTTTTTATTCCCAAAAAAAGTAGTTTACCACTTTTTAGGACAAGGTAGAGATAGTCCAGAAAATGTGAAGTTAAGTGCAATACCGTCAACACTATAGATATATTTTCACAAAGTAATCAATTCACAATATTATGCCCAACATAAATAATTAAGCATATTATAAAATTATATAAAAACACACACAAATCATATTAAATCTATTAAAAAACATCGACTAGTTTCGATAAATTGCCGTCATTACCAATACATCGAAATTAGTCGATGTTTTTTAATATTTTTAATATGACTTGTGTGTTTTTTATATCATTTTATAATACGCTTGATAATTTATGTTCGGCATAATACTGTGAATTGATTACTTTGTGAAATATAATCTAGAAAATGATTAAACATTTTTTCAGAATTGTGCATTGAGCGTTATTAGGTTTGTTTCGATTTTTTTTTTTTTCAGTTTCATTATCAACGCTGTAATGGCGCTTACCTGAACTTCGGAAAATAAGCTCGACTTGTACTTAATTATTAATTTCCTTTATCTGCTAGTTTTTATTTTAATATTTTTTTAAGAAAAGAAATGAGCGTTTAATTTTTTTTTTTACTTCAAGTTCAAATTGATCGAAAATGAGTGATAAATGTGATCTGAAACATTTTATAACAGGTGAGTGCATAGGAATAAAAGAAGAACTGGAAGTGGTAAAATTGTCATGAGACATCTTATTTCCTTTCCATTTGCTCCCTAGGGGACGTGGTATATTATGAAAACGACGTTCTAACTATAGTTCTCCAGACCGTTCTATTTTGGGCAGCCAATATCGCCTCGTGTAGCTTCAATCCAGTAATTGCTTCTAATTGATCAACCCAACGTGTCTGTGGTCTGCCTTTTGGTCTTTTTCCATTTATTTTACTCAGCATTATAATATGGCGTTAGATCGAATCTACATACCCTATTTTATGTTAAAAGAAGCTGAGGAACCTCCGTCTTATTATTTCGGATAGGCGCAATTCTATGTATAATTTGTTAACTATGTAATCGTTTGTAATTCGGTCCTTCCATGAAATCCTCAGCATTCTTATGTATGACCACATTTCAAACGCATTTATTTTGCTGAGGTCGGATACTGTAAGTGCCCACGTTTTACCTGCGTAAGTCGCGATTGAGAAGACTAAGCTTCTCAGCAGATTTAATGTCCAAATTCTTGTTAATCTGATAACTGTATTATATGCCGCGGCTAATGTGCTTTTAATATCCATCGAGCAGTTTCCATTGTTGGTGATCACTGACCTGAGGTAAATGAAACTATCCACTACCTCAATGCTACCAAATTCTTTATGCTTTTTGTTTTCATTTCCTGTTAATTACCATGACCTTTGTTTTATTTCTATTCATATTCGGTCCGTATTCCCTGCATTCTTTTTGCGGTCTTTGAGTGCTAGTTTCTAGCTTTTGTTTTGAGCTGCTTATAATAACGGTATTGTCTGCGTACCATAAATTGTTAATTACTCTTCCTCCTATCGAGATTCCATCCACCTAGTCGCTCAATATCTTTCTCATAATAAATTCCGTGTATATATATATATATATCTATATATATAAAAATCCCGTGTCTTTATGTTTGTGCAGGATAAATTCGGAATTTACTTAACCGATTTTTGTAAAACTTTGAAAGTACATGCAATTTAATCCAACTCTTAACAGATAGGATACTTTTTGTTTTCATTATTTACATAAATATTTAATATATTAAATAATTTAATCAATCAATTAAATAAAACAAATTTGACAATTTTATTATCTTTTAAGCACCAACTACTTTTCGTGGCGACTTTTGTGTATCGTGCGATGTTAATCGAAATGCAACCACGTTTACCGCTGGCGCATGGCGTTATTATCGATGAATGATAAAATAAACGTTTTCGCTGTAGTTTACAAAAAAGTTCGTGTTATATGTAATTATGAAGGTGTAGAATTAATATGCGTTGATGATGCAATAGTTCCCCATTATGTAAAATACATAGATAGGGATGGTGCATCTTTGTTTTCGTCTCTATCTTATTTATTATATAATAATGAATTATTAGGGGTAGAAGGAAATGTATTGTACAATATGTTTGTAAAAACTGGAAGAGATTTAAGCAATATGCTATTGGACTTAATGGGGAACATATAAAAATAAAATAGAGTATTTAACTGATATGTCAAATATTCGAACTTTTAGGCCAAAACCGTCGTATAAATTTCTTAAATTAACCGTTTAACATTTTTTTAAATAATTTGCGACCAGAAATATTAAAATCTTTACTCAACTACTGTTATTTTGATTTTATGATAATAAATTAATTATAATAAAACGCTCGGGACAGAGTGGTTGAAAGATATGAGTGAAGATGTTCTCTTAAACGTGTAATTATGGGAGATCACCGTGTGAATATAACTTGATTTCTTCAAAACGATGGCTGTGTGTGTTGTTTAGTTGAGCAAAACTTTTTGTTAGATTACAACAGACAGGTTATAAAAAAATCGACAATCTTCAGCTAAACGTGAAACATGAAGACTATTTTTTTTTAGACGGTGATAAACATGTTTCTCAAAGAAAGAAACAATCTTTACGTAAATACAATTTCAGATAAAACAAAAATTTTTAATGAATTTCCAAGTACAGATCTAAACGGGCATATTAATACACGGGCGAAGCCGTGGGGCACCGCTTGTATATATATATATATATATATACAATAAATAGCAGAGGAGAAAGTAGACAGCCCTGTTTTACTCCATTTTCTGAATTCAGAGGATACTACTTTATTCATTCGCACTGCGGCCTAGCTGCCTCCATATAATTGTGTAATGAGATATATTAGATGCTTATGCGTTCTATAATTTCTCAAATATTCCACAGCTTCATCCATTTAATAGATTCAAAAGCTTTTTGTAGAAATAAACAAAGCACATATACATCTTTATATCAAATTCCCTTGTTTTTTTGTACTAATTGCCATACATTGATTATCTGTTCCCTAACACTTTTACCTGGAATAAACGTTTGCTCTTGCGAGATTTGTTTTAAGATATATTGTATCATTTTCTTGGAACTGACTTTTTCGTTTCTATTGTAAAACAATTCTTAATAATTTGTTGGAAAAATAATAATTATTAACAAGCTATAGTTGATTTTTCGAACAGATTACTCTTTTTAAAGAGCGCATTGGAAGTTCAATGAATATAAAGTGTTGTAAGTGTAGTAATGTCATAGAAAAAATGATAATTTCCCATTTCGTCGAATTCTAAAATTTTTTTGTCCAGTCGAGAAAAAAAAGTAGTATTAATAATTTTTTAATTTTGTAAAATAATCGTCGAATCAAGAAAAAAATCGTTAGTGGAATTAGTAATTAGTTTTTTGATTTGGTAATTATCTTACGCCTTGAATATGATAATTATCAAAGAAAGAAAAAAAATTGAAAACTCGCCAACACTAAACTATATTTACCTCAAAATGGGACGAGGTCGAAACTTTGAATGGAATCGTTGAGGCCAAAACTATACAGCCGCCGAAGAAACACTTACAGACTTCATGTTTTAGTAAATTATCCGTCACTGATGGAGCGTTGGATTCGAAAAAGGGTTGTTGCTTTAAACTGAAGATTTTTACGAGAAGTAAAAACTTGAGTCGGATTAAATAAAACTTCTGAAAGATCGAATAATATCGTTCTTTTCAAATTTCACATCGAATTTCATCGGTCGCGCTCCCGTTTTTAGCTTTTTACTAGTTCAATAATGGTTTCGCCGATACTAAATCAATCGCAAATTTCCTCAAATGTGTTGTTGCTCCGATGCAAACCGGTTAAACCGATGGTAACAAATGCGACCTAGGTCATGAGGAAAGAGGTTTCAATACTATTTTCAAGTATGTCCAGTTGTTTACTCTTTTTAATGAAACTTCTAAATAGTTTTGAATTTATATTCAAAAATTCGGGTAATTTCTTTCACGTGTCGCAAGTCTGAATTTTCAATAGTTGATGATGGGACAACCGTATCTTTATTAATTTTTTTGTTTTCCAATCAAGTATTGAAAGGAATCATACCGTTTTTTGTCCTTTTTTTTTTACAATCTCTTTATAGCCTTTACAGTCGTGTGCCCTTAAATTATTGTCCTTTTCCTTTCCTTTTATTCGATCATATTCTCTTTCTTCCGCCTTTGCAATTTTATCTGTTCATCTTCATTCAGAGAATTTCTTGACTTCCTGTTTGCTTTTTTTCTGCTGGCTTTCCTTTCCATCTTAATTTACTTTCTGTCCTCCTTTTATTACATTTGATGGGTAATCGTTCGACACTGACAAGCACAAAAAATAAAAGTTAATAAATAGTAATAACAGAACAAAACAACGTGTTCAATAAAATTTCCAAAACAGGCGAAATCGAAAAGACTGGTCAAGGCTGAAATGTACATATCGCAATTACCAGTACGTGCCAATAGTTAGTGACCAATCAGGAATCGATAATCAACGAGGAGTATGACAGTATAAAGGCCGTCACCTTTATTGATTTAAACGTTGAAGAAATATTTGGAGAAGTTTCGTATACAAAACTCGAAATTAAAATGAACGAAAAGTACAACATACGAAGCATAAACGATATATACGGTTATAATTGCGAGCTTCATAAAGGAACTGAAAACAATTACGGATTAAATACGAATCTAATAGGATCCTATGAATATACATATAGACAAAATTTATGGTTATCAGCCTATGTAGGAGGGTTTGAATAATCGTGGTTTGCACAATGTATCGGGTGCGTGAAAGTAATTTCGGCTGTATCGTAACAGATCTCAATTAAATCCGGAAGTCGAAATAAAACGCAGAAATATGCCGAATTAATGTTTGCGGTAAAATAAAACGATACCAGAGTAATTGTTTTCGGCTACTAATGGAAAAAGATAACGAACGCCATCATGTTCCAAGTTGGAGCATACGCAGCGCAATGTGAAATAAATTTTTATCGAGAACAAGGCTTCAAATGTCACGGATTCAAAAAAAAAAATGTCAAATATAAAAAGCTTTTTGCAGATGACTCTAATGCAGAATGAGACGATTAATTAAGCCGATTCGAGGAAGGAATTTTTGTGATCGATCAAAGGGCATGAATTCTCGAAAGAAATGCCTCGAGGGCAACATGCAGACGGAAAGGGAATTCACAAAAGATTGAAGAGTGCTTTTGGACAATCCGAAGATCCGACGAATGCAGTTGCAATTGAAGGAAGTGAAAAAAAAAAAAAGAAAAAATTACAACGAATGTAATATTTTGATTAAAACGATTCTTTTTGTCTTGTCTTTATAAGCCGAAATGTTTAATGTTCCGCTGTTGCCGTCGGTAAAAATTTCGTTTTTGAACCATGAAATATTTCCAAATGAATAACAATTTCATTTTAAAATCAATTAAAAATCAAATTTTTAGTATAAACTTCGGGTTAAATAAGTCGTTCTTACGACGTTACAGAGAGTTACATTATTCATCATCGAGAATTAAACATTTATTTAACATTAAAAAAGCTTAATTTCTAATGCTAACCACATTGTGAAAGATGTCACGATTTTTTTTTTTTTTTAACAATTCAGTTTTAAGTATAATTACGTCAGTTCCGGAAAAAGAGACCGGTTGTTCAAGCGAAAAAAAATCTCACTAGTCAGCGCTCGTAATGCAACGGTGTAGCGTGGGCCTCTGAGATTTTGATGGAGGATGTGCGATTTCTCGGCAGCTTATTACCACTTAAAACACACCGAAAAAGAATTTGAATAACCTGGCCAATTTCGTCGCTCTTCTATCGTCTCCGTAATTCGTCTCCGGATCATCATTCTCTCCTCCCCTCCTTACGCTTTCGATTTGCTCTGTCGTCATCTCTGTTCTCTTCACGATTGTGATCCTCTTTGAATGTATGTGATGCTGATCACATTTTCTTCTTCGAGTGTCCTGCTCTTCGTAATGAATGCTCCCTTTTATACGGCCAGTTCTTGACATTAGGTCTCGCTACTATGCCCTGTAACGCTTCCTTTATCCTTTCCTTTCCTTCATCTTCTGTGGTGCTTTCACTGCTGTCCTTATTTCGGACCGCTTAATTATTTAATTTCTTAGCTTAGCTTTTCCTGTTGTCGGGTCAATGCCGCTGGAGCGCCCACAAAAGAACAAAAAGTAGAGTGTAACATGTCGAGTACTTACCGGGTAGACACTTAAAATAACGGTCGACTGAATTTTCATTGTTGACGAAACATTTTTCATGACGTATTTAATCGTATCCACGTACATGTAAAGAACGAGTAGCACCGCCAAAATGCCAATTGAAAATATTAATACACCGGCCGTGTTTAAAGCTGAAAAATGGAATTTTTTCATTTTTTAAAAAATAAATCGGTTAAACATAAAAAATCATGTTAGACAGTCGCATATAAATTTTTCCATTTATGTATTACGCAATTAATTAAACCGCGTGGTGCCATTCCGCGATGCTCTCACCGCTCTAATTTTAACTATAATGTGAATGTTCGCGTTGTTTGCATTGGTCCGATCTATAATGGTCAGAATGAAAAAATCAGCGTTAAAAGTTAACCAGCTAGAGGAAATTCGCATTAAAAGAATCGAGTTGCATATAAAAACTACAAAATTGTAGCAGTTTGTCGGTATTCAATAATAATTACTTTATCAACGAATCGCTTATTGGACGATACTTCGGTTATGAGATTGTACAGTAAGAAGCAGAGAGTATCTGAGGTTGAACATTTCGCGTGCTCTATGAATGATGGTGCTCAATGCCTGGTGCAGTTATCGAAGAAGTAGCCGGTAAACACATGTATAGAAAGGTTGGATAAATGTTCTTCCTGGGTTACCGCAAACTTTTTTGATGATTTAACAACCATGTACGATTAATTTTAAGTTATTAGTCTGCTTTTAATAATTATTAGATTTAATATCGATTATTTTTCTTTTTTCTTTTCCAGAAAATTCAATTGTAAATGGAACGAATAGTTTTTTATTCGGAAATATAGAAATTCAAAAAAAAAGAATTTAAAACTAAAACACCGACATGTTATTGCATATTCCTAAAATCAAATATATCGTCAGAGGGGTTTAAAGTTTCTCATATTTCCTAATACGGAGAGAGACGATGGTGATTGGACGGTAAGAAAAAAATTGGATATCGGGCATTTCCAGTTTTTCTTTTTTATAGGAATACCTGAAATTCTTGGGTAATTACAACTACTTCAGTGAAATTGCTAATGCGTTTTTTGGAAAGTGATTCGATAAGGTATAGTTTACGTTCAGAATTGTTTTTGAATGTTATCGATTATTTGCGCTTCGATAGTCATATGGATTTAATTGATGTGCGTTATCGCGTTCGTAACGGTTTTGTGAAATAAAGGACGTAAGATGAGTTGATATTATCAGTGAGATTTTCAAAAAACCCCTTTAAATCTAAAAAGAATACTTTGTTTATCGAAAAAAAAAACGGTTGGGTCTACTAGCAAGCCGGGGGCCGTTTTTGACGGCAAACAATTGAGTTTATTTTACAAGGAAGAATTAGCGCGTTTAATTAAATATAGCAGTGAGCTAACGAAATTAATGAGCGGACTATGTTTATTGATAAGCAGAATTATGTGACATACTATTTCTAGGTAATTTACAATTACAGGTAATCTTTTGTAATCAATTTTCTAACAAAGGGGTTCCATTCGCGATATTCGTAAAAGTGATAGCAATAAAAGTAGCCGGGACTTTTCGATATTCCTTTATGGCGTAGAAGCATGGATGTGTAAAATCGTAGGTGAAATTTCAACTACGCAAAATGAAACGTTTATAAAAAGTTTGCAACGATTTTAAGAAACCTTGTACTTGAGATGATAAAATGGAAGTAATTAATTTCACGGTCCTTAATATTGTTAAAAGTTTAATTATGCACTTTTTTTTTTCTAATCATCTACGCGCCGTCGATGTTTTATTACCCCCCAGCGTGTGCTATATTGTTGGTATTGTAACAAACAGTTTTTTTTATAAGATACACACGCTGATCGGAAAAAATACTGAGAGCGAATTTATTTTTGACTATTTTTCCGAACACTATCGGTTTTATTGATATTTCTTTTCTTTCCCTACTCAAGTCGGACGGTAGAACAATAAGCCTTATCAGTAGGGGATGTTTATTAGATAGGAAAAATTCCGCTTTTTCGAGGTCGTTTCGCGGTACAATTTTTGTAATCTGGTTAATAGTAAAAACTATACTCCGTCTAAATTCTCTAAAAGTGCTAGAAACGCGAAATAATTAATAGAACGCCGCCACACTGTGAAGTGATTGATATAGATGATATGAAATAATTGCCTACATAAGCCATGACTTGCACTCTAGAAGTAGCGATTTTCTGCTCGCTACTTCAATTCAGATAAAATTGCTTGTAGTCGTTCATATTATCGGTTTAGCGGGTTATTCGGTCGCTCTATATAAATGTGTATAGTTAAACAAGAACAAGATGATGCACGTCTAAAGAGAGAATGTAATTAATTTAATGAAAGCTCCACCGTTACACATGGTCCAATTGAATCGAAGTGAACTTAAAGCAGTAGCGTATGTATTTTCATGGTTTACGATTCAAACGTGGCACACCTTAAAGAGTGCAGATTTTTGAAGACTGCAATTTTAGCACCGGTCGACTACAAAAGCCATGAAACAACGAGCGCTAATATGTATTTTTTAAGGAACATAACGGGGCCCAAGGCCGTGTTCACGGGAAGTGTTAAACCCCCATTAGAACTGAAATAGTTATTATAAATGTATAAAAATCTGAAAAAAATCAAAAATTTAAAATAAATATTGATGATTTTTTAGAGTGTTCTTACATTAAAGGAAGTCAGAAAAAATATGCTCTATATTTTTAGGTACTTCATTAATATTTTACGCGAATTTTTTTTTTATTACGAGTAGAATCAATGACACATTAGTAATTGTTATTAATGTTCCTATACGGGTTAATTCATTTATGTAAATTATTAATACACATATAAATCAAAATGATGGAAATTATTAATAGTATGCGGATATTAGTGAAAAATGTATTGTTATTTATGAAATATGTAAAGAAAATCTCCCCCCCCCCTTCCCCACTACCACCACTTATTTTTAAAATTCTGGGCACCGGCCTGACGGGGCCGATGTGCTAAAAGAGTTACTTAACCGAATGTAAAATGTTTTAGAAAAACCGCTGTTCAGCTTGATCCAATTCTTTATACTGATCTTCGTCCCAGCGCACACCGTTCTTTTCCATCTACATGCATTCGGCAGCCGATGATATGCTTCTACCGTACTGCGCAACATGATTTATTTTTAACTTTGTTCGCAGAGATATTTAATCATTCGTATTTGATTTTCCCATTCTTCACTAGAAATCAACGGAATCTTATCGGAATCCGGAGTGGCGCTCGGACATCTCTAGTTCGGTTTTTTTCCACGTCCGGCCGAATGTTAGCGTAGGTTTCTTAAATAACGTTAAAAAATTTTAATCGCGTGAAGCGTTTTATTTTTGTTACTGATTCTTCAGCCTCCGTTCTTGCCCTACTGGACTGATTGTGATAAGGCGCTCGTGGCCTTATACACATTTAATATGAATTCCTTGAAAAGAACTATGATGCTTTTTCCCGGGTTTTAATGTACCCCGTGCAATGGGCGCAGTAATTGACCATAATAAGCCTGCGATGCTTTATAGGATGCGTGGCCCAGCCTATTTGTAACCATTGAACCGTTTTTGTAAAATTAAAATGTGACCGGCTGCTTTCAACAGTCGTGTTTTTTTCATATATACAAGAAAGACTACGGTGGCGCCGAATTGATCCCAAATGGAATGTGTACGCAGCAATATTATCATCTGTCGATCGCCATTGGATAAACACGACTCTGCTAGACGATTAAGCGAATTTCCTCTCCGTACAGTGTCGTTCTCTGTTTCGAATGCGACATCTTTTTGTAGTAGTGCATTGGTTTAAGTAGTTTTCGATGCAGACAGGTGGTCACACTGACTGACGTACTGCCCAACATCTTATCTGTGACCGGGCTTACGGTAATCTCTCAATTTATTTCGTAGTTCAGAGGCCCTAGTAACTGCAGATAATCTGTTTAGCGTTAAATTACGAATTAGCAGGAATACCGATTGACTACATTTTGGGTAAAATCGATGAAAATACGAGCGCTCACGACGGGAAGCCCTGAAGAGAGCTGTTTCTATATTTTAGATCGATCGACTGGAACAACGAAGATGACGGCGAATTAATTATTGTGGGAACGAGAATCTAAAAAAAAACAAAAAGCCACAATGACTAAAAGGAAGCGGAATAATCGAGATGTTTTCGCGAATCAAAAAGAATCGAATGGCCAAGAATATACTTTTGAAAAACGCAACAACAAAAAAAAAAACAAAAAAAAAACAACAGGTTAACTTTGAGGAAAGAAAACGTAGTGAATACAGCGCCAAGCGAGTAAATCTCGATTGCACTTATTCGTAAACTTAATAGTAAATAAAAATTACGTACGAGAGCAAAATAGAAATAAATAAAAAATCAAAACGGAAATAAAAATAAATAATAAATAAAAATTGCTGTCCTCAACAATACCTATATAAAAATATATAACATTTGTAGCGTAATTTAAGGGTTTTTAAAATATAATATTTATAACTTATCATATTATTGAGACAAGCGATTACAGGAAGAAATAACACATAACCTAAAATAACCTTCTTTATTTGAGAAAAAGTAAAAGAAAAAATCAGATCTTAATAACGGTTTTTGAAATTTCGATCTTCATTGAGCAAATAGCATGTTTAAAAGATTGAATTAAGTTCTCCTTTCGACGTATTCACCATCTGTTGATGATGTGATTAGAAGCCTATCAGCTTCAAAGCAGCCCGGTTATGGACTCTTTCTTCCGAGCCATCAACGTTTTTAGCTATATGTTGTCGTATCGAATTTTTCTAGTCCGCAGTTTTAATTGGTCAATTTAGTAATTCTAATAAATTCGACTATTTAGAAGTATCAACTGAATCATAAATCAAACTGAACCTGGGGAATATTTACACTGAGACAGCTGAGATGATAGCTGCTATAATCTCGAAAATTTAATTTTGCACGGAGTTTTGCATCGATTTCCAGTGAAAGTAAGTGTGGCAACGGTTATAATTGTCATTTTTTTTCCTACCCTGGGCGTAGCAGCGGCCTTGACCCAACAACATGATAATGCAATAGATAGAACTAAATAGGCAGGCGATCAGAAATGGAACTCACAAAGGAAAGCAGCAGCGGAACAACTGAAAACAATGGGAAGGAAAGGATATAGGTAGCGTTAAAGGGAGTAGGAAGACCCAGAGCCGAAAATTAGACATAAAGAAAGGAGCGTTCGTTAGAGAGTGCAGAACATTTGAAAAGGATATGATTTGAATCACAAAGACAAGGAGCCTCACAAGCATAAAGAGAGCAGAAAGGGGAAGGGGACAAAGCGAATCGAAAGCGAGAAAAAGAGAGTAGAGAATGATTGATTCTGAGTGTAATTAAGGAAATAACAATGGTACGATGACAGACAGGAATAGAATGAAACCAAGGCAGGAAACGAAGAACCGGTTGAGTAAGACGGCACTGCAAATAGCGATTTGAGAATAAAGATGGATACATGTCCAGCCAAGTCTGGAATGATTAGAGCGTGATAGGGAGAGAATGTTTGAAAAAGGGAAAAAGTCGAGGAAACGACCATTGTGGGCGGCGGTGCGAGCTAAAGAGTCAACTGAGTCATTGCCCTCCGTATTGGAATGACTAGAAACTCACAGAAAGTTTATAAGGATGGAACGGACGAGAAAAAAGTGGAGACGAGAGATTGAATTGAGAGAATGATACTGTCAGAGGAATGAGAAGGAGGAGAGGAGATGGCTTGAAGAAGGCACTTCTAGAATCTACATAGATATTCTAGATTAGTATTTTTAGCGCGCTGTTCCGTCTTTTTGGTCCTCAATTGCACGTGCAACATTGCCCGTGTAGAACAGGCTGAAAGTATCACTGTTGGAAGTTGGCGTTGCATTGTTGTTTTTGACTAATCGAATTAGATCGTTAAATGGAAATTCAATTTAGGAACATTTTAATGTAAAAATTCTACATTAACATTTTTTTTCGAAGATTCCAAAAAGAAAATGTTATCATTCATTTAGAAATTAGTATTACTGCGAGCTTTAAGTTCTAATGAAAATTAAGGATTTTTTTGGTAGGGCGTTGGCGTCTTTCATGGTGTAGGATTGCGAGAAGTGAGAATTACCTCTTTTTTGGAATGACGGTTTTCCTTTTTTTTTTTCCATCTGCCTTTTGGCCTTTTAGTTCGCTTGCATTTACAAATTAACTAAGAACACAGTTGCTTTATTTCAAATTTCGAGAGATGGTGTGTACTTGAAGAATTTTTCTTCTTCACGCACCGACTCCGCGACGGAGGTTGGTGATCCACAAAGCAATGGTGATCTTTGAGACAACGGACCGGAACAGCTCAATTGATGGCAATCCGAACCATCGACTTAAATCCTTCATCCAGGAGTTCTGTCTTCTTGCAATGGATCGTTTTCCTGCTATCTTCCTCTCTATCAATATTCTAAGAATTTCATATTTTCCTCCTCGTAGGATATGTGGCCGAAGTAACACAGTTTCCGTTCTTTGATAGAGCGCATAACTTCCACCTGCTTCTTCATTCTATCCAGGACTTCAAGATTAGTTATTTTCTGTGTCCATGCAATTCTTAAAATGCGACGGTATGCGTACATTTCGAAAGCCTCTAAGCGTTTTTCTAGGGATGAATTTAATGTCCAGCTTTCGCATCCGTCATATAAAATTGAGAGGACATAGCATCTCCACATTCGCACTCTCCAGTCGAAGGCTTTACGGAAGTCTATAAAACACGCATATACATCCGTATTCATATCACGGCATCTCTGAATTAGGGTTCGGACTGCAAACAGGGCTTCCCGTGTCCCCATTCCACTTCGAAATCCAAACTGCGTGTTCCCCATTCTGTCCTCGCAGCGTCTGTATATTCTGGTGTGTATGATGCGGAGGAGTGCCTTTAACGCGTGTGACATAAGCGACTAATCATTCGATGATCGTCGCAGTTCGAAGAGTTAGGTTTTTTGGGCAGTGCAATGAAGGTCGATTTCAACCAGTCCTCTGGTATTTTGCCTGTATTATAAAAAACGCGTTGAAGATTTGAATCAGCTTCTGCAGTCCTTCGCCATCCTGTTCAGCAATAAGTTTTAAAACTTGCGCGTAAACATCGTCAGGCCCACTGCTTTCCCATTGTGCTGTTTCAAGATCGCGTGTTTAACTTCTTCTGCAGTGATGGGAGGCCCCTCCTCGTTTTGGTCGGAGAATATGATTGGCGGAGCTGGGCTTCTGTTGTCATGGAGCAGTTGGCCAACATATGAATGCCATCGCCGTAATTTTCCTTATTAATCAGTAATTTTTAAATCTTAATGCGGATATCTGTTAACAAGATCTAGCGCTATTTAGTTTATGAAAGACCGAAATGGTTGTGGTGGCCTTACAATGTTTGTCACCATTAATAAGTGCAATAGTCCATGTTTTACATTTTTGACAGTTAAATTCGAGGCAGACTCTTCCGAAAATTGGAATCAATATTTATAATCTCGTATTTTTAAATGTGCGAAATTAATTCATTACACTTTACCACTGCGAGTAAAAATTGCGAGTTCTTTAAAGATTATATATCCGTGCTTAACGTGTCTTGTTCTTTTTGTTTATTCGTCTTATTGCCGGTAAGACGAATATTAAGTAACTGGTTTTTAAGTTTGGCCTTTCTTTGTTCTTGTTTCGGGATGAGTCGCAAGTTCTCTACGGTTACTGGTGTTTAATGAATAAATTATATGACGGAAATTACTGCGATTCGAAAAAATTTATCGTTTCGGATGTAAAATTGATCGGCTGAAAAATGTACGATCGCGTCCCATGATAATGCGAGATATCGGCATGCGAGTGTGGTCGTCGTGTGTTCATAGGCGTAAGATTATTTTGCATTTTGCGTATGTGTTCAATTGTTGTGCAATTAAGTGATGTAACGCGCTAGGAAGTAATCGGGAATAGAAGCAGCCGGAGAATTATTATGAGCAGAAGAGGTGATATAACCGCGCGACACTGAACGTTATTCATTGTCGGTAAAATGGTACGGTATTTTTCAATAACAGAATAGCAAACGGGCGATTTTCATTATTTTATTGTCTAATTAATTATTCTCGCGATATTGGATCGCTCGCGGTAGTCTGCCGACTAGTTCTGCGTACGAGGGGACCATTTCGATTTTGTCGCGTCACCGGCTCGTCGAATGTGCCGGGCGAAACTGATACAGGATGCGGCGAAATTATCGTAAAGCTACGATTTGTTAAAGCGACAACGTCGTCTCGTATTTATTAATGGCGATACTGCCGAGACATCGACGCACGGCGAAAGAATAAATTGCGTCTAATTTACTTTGCGACGAACGTTTATTAACAAATTAAGTACGCGAAAAATCATCATCGCGAACACACATCATTCTCTCAATGACACGCATTTTCGTATTTCTTTTTTTCATTCGCTAACAATGTAACCGTTCAATGATACTACTGACAGCGGAGAGGCTAATTATATTTGTGTAAATTAAAGGTCTTCTGCGTTAATTAATATTACTTCTTTATGACCATTGCGACATCGAGTCTGTTGTTTCGGAATTTGATGTTTCTGCGATCATGCTTTGCAGCAGGATGATGCTGTTGTCTCCTGAGGTGGATTATTTCGATGATTTCACGGAGTTTTTCCAAAATAATTTCTCTTATGCTCCTGCAGTGAGGTAGCGTGTCGAGGAAAAATTACGTTTCTTCAAAAACGTGTTAACCCCCCCCCCCAAAAAAAAAATCTTCAACGTTCAGTAACAAAACGTTGACACGTAATTTTATGAATTTGTTCGTTGCCTGAGAGAATTCTCCAGTTTTAAGATAAATTTTTTGACATTTACTTTCTTGTAAACGTTATCGCGACTGTATGACATCGTGAAAGAAGTGCTTTAAATTTTTTGTGCTATTCTTTCGCATCGGATTAAGTTTTTATACAGTTATTTTAAAAAAAGGTCGTAATTTTGCAATAGGTGTAAAAATATCTCAATTAGAAAAACATAATAATGCTCTGGACAACCTACGGAATTTGTCCGGAGCAATTTATAAAATTGATATGTGTAGTTGCGGTATGATAATGCAATGAAACCGGTTTAAGTCACTTGGCGAGCCTTAATTTCTAACAGTATAACCTGTGTAGAGTTGCGTCGGTAAACCTCTGGCCACCGTTGACGGGAAGTACGCCGTAATAATTCTTCATTTCTGATCGGGCTGAGGCAGCTTCTCTGTTTGTTACGCGAATTTGTAATACAGTCGTGAAACACGATCTTTGCCTTAAATTTAACGGACAAGTGCGGCAAGGCTTAATGAGGAACTAAAATTTCTCCGAGCGGATTGGAAGTTCGTTCTTTGAAATAAAACGAAGAAAATCCAGCTATTCACGTTATCAGAGGGAAGTAATACGAATTATTACGCCTAATTATACAAAGAAAAATTATGGAAAAAGAGGGCGAGGAAGAAGAAAGACGACGTGGATCGACAACATACGAGCATGGGGACCGATAAAATAACAACGAGAGGCTTACGCATACGCAGCGGCTAAACATGAAATGTGATATTTCGCCAACAAATTATCGTTAACGCGTACATATCTGCTTATAACACAAGAAGAAGAAGAAGAAGAAGAAGAATTCCGCGAATAATATATTTTTTGTCTCTAACAGGAACCGCTAAAGCAGCTCGATAAAAATCAAGCGTCGATGGAATTTTCGATGTTTTTTTCAAAAAAAAATACCGATACTTGAATATTTATTATAAAAATTTAATAAAAATGCGCTAAAAAGTAAAAAATAATTATTCCCGATAATAAGAAAATATATTTCAGAGTGATATAGCTTAAGGGGTGATATTATGGAGAGTCTACGTCATAAAGAGCGACGACCAACATATTATCAAATTTCAGTAAGATTTATGAGAAATTCATACTAAGTAAAATCAAACACTTTTGTGTAACAAGAAATGTTATTAATAAAGACCAGTATGGAGCATTGGAACGGAAATCAACAGAGTTAGCAATTTGGAATATGTACAGTACTATTAAAGAATACAAAAGTAAATCATACAAAACGGTAATGTTAACTATAGACATTACAAAAGCATTTGATAGTATTGACATAAATCAGATGATAAAACTACTGGAAAAATTAAAATTAGACAATAACTTAGCGGAGATTCTAAATCAATAGTACGATCAAAGATATACGGAAATTAATATAAACAATTACAAAAAAAAAGGTACACGTGGATATGAGTATATTTGGCGAGACTACTCGAATTGCACACTGTCGTTTAGCTGGCCGACGGTTAAAAAACTTTTAGTAATCTAAACATTCGAATTGCGCACCGGAAGTTTGCCGGTCTGAAATATCAAAAAAGAGCGAACGAAAACGGCATTCAGTCCATGATATTTGTTGCACTCCAAAACTGATGGCCGCTTTATATCGTATAAGATTTTTCGATGGCCGCTCAATATTTTAACGCGTCGTCGTATAGTTAAAAAAGTTATATTTAAAATCCGCCAACGAGAAACAATAACACCGATTTATCTATTACAAAATATCATCTCCTCTACAACGACGACGACAATTTATTGAAAAATATTTCACAATAGGCCAGGTTAATTTTTGAAATACATATACTAATTGTTCAAACTTCCAGTTTCATTTTTCCTTTACGAAACAAATATTATAATATACTTTTGATAAATAACATTCTGATGCATATTTATCTTCTAATTTATAATCATTAAAAATTGATTCTGGCTTTTGCAATTTGCCAGTTAGCTCAACCTTCAGTAATTTAACATACTTCGAATTTTCTACATTTATGATCTTTTATCTTTCTAGTTTCAGATTTGTGATCAAACGGTGTGTACTTTAGCTCTTGACACAGCGCGACAGCTAAAATTTTTCTTTATTTACAAGTTACGATTTTTAATAAAATATTTCGCTTTCATATATACTATTAATGTTAATTCCATAGTATATACCATTAACGTTAAGCAATTATCAATGTTGACAGTTTTATTACGGAGATGAATATTTCTGGAACAGTTGGAATTCTACAAAGTCGTTGTAAAATAACAATTCTGAAACACATCTTTTTATTTTCTATGATTAGAAGTGGAGCAATAATTTAAACAGTTGAGTTACTGTGTGTTGTACCATTGCAAGCCGGATGATAATTTTTGATGTTTTTTCTTATTCTAATACAAAAAATACGAGTTACACACTTGATGAAGTACGCAAGCGGTTAGAGGAATCATCTGACTCTGATTCGGAAGAAATTCTTGGCTTAGCGGATGAGGATGAAATTGAAGAGGATGTTGCAGAAAAAGAAATATTTTATAATGATGTATGCAGCATAGATGAAAAAAATGAAGAGAGATAATAAGT
This sequence comes from Icerya purchasi, assembly GCA_039619475.1. Lineage (NCBI taxonomy): Eukaryota > Metazoa > Arthropoda > Insecta > Hemiptera > Monophlebidae > Icerya > Icerya purchasi. Next base: position 66,130,136 of record CM077116.1, read on the forward strand.
GATGAAAACAACTTTTATGTTGGAAAAAATACCGCGATGAAATGATCAATAATAGTCCCGACTTGTCGGACACGACGGCAAAATATCGTGTTTCATCGACCGGGTCCAGCTGGAAATACTAAGAACGCTGCTACTCGTATACAATGTGTTTTGAATGTCTATTTGATGATGCTATACTCAAACTCTAAATAACTCTATATTATAATAATAGATGCCTTTAATTGGTCAAACTCGAAAATTTCATACGGTCATCACATTTGTATTTTATGTAAATTAATCAGCTGATATTAATCTTTTTTTGTATTAATGTGAAACACAAGCTTCGTGAAATATAATGTGCATTGAAAATTCTACATATTTAGTTAGAAACTATTGTAATTTACATTATTCTACATACTGTTCGCACAAAAAATTATTCTATTTTATGCAACATTCCCTTCTCTAGAGGTTGTTAAAAATATTTAGAATAAGAACCGCACTGCTAACGGGATGATAGCTTATTTTTCGCAAACCTGTAAGGGGTTTTTCTATGCAACCGAAATGTTATTCCAAATAGCAAACGTTCCTCATCGAGATACGATGAGACATTTTGGAAGTCACTGAAAAAACGACACACTTTTACTAATTTTATTCCTTCGTCGATTTTATAAAATCCGGAGTTTTCTTTTTTTTAAAACGGTGCGCAATTCAAGTTCTCAACAGGTGGTCTATTTCGGGTCGGTGCGCAATTCGAGCTCGACTTGTCATTGTGTGAAGTGTTGGTGCGCAATTCGGGTGTCCCCGTATATTTCAAGGAGTGGTTTTAAGTTCATATTTATGGAATATACTGTTTGCACAAATATATAAATTAGAATTACCGAACGATGTTAAAATTATAACATTTGTAGACGATTTAGCAATTATAGTAGAAATGCAGAAAAGTTAGAAAACAAAATAGCAACAGTATGTAAGAATATAAAAGAGTTTCTAGAAATATATATGATCTAAATATGAGCAAAACAAATTTGATGATATTCAACTGCAGAAAAATCAACATGAACTTAAATAAATATGGACTACACAGATCACAGTAAAGGACCAAGTAAAATATCTTGGTGTGCTGATAGATAAAAACCTTAAATTTTACAATCACTACAAGTACATAAATGATAAAATTACGAAATTTATTAATATATTCACAAAGCTGTTTAACAATAACAATCAGATGAATTACAAAAAAGGAATAATATTATACAAAACAGAGTGATATTATCTAATCTATTATATAGTAGTATTATTTATAAGGATATGCTAAAGTTCAATAAATTTCAAAAATTTTTAGCGAGCACACATAGAAACATAAAATATTTTTTTCGGAACTTATGGTATCTAGGTTGAATGGCACTCTTTCGAATGGAATAAGAATCGGTAAAATCGGTCCTACGATTATGAGTTATGCGCGAACAAACATAAAAAAAGAAAAAAAAACATACGCGACGAACATATAATCTTCTTGTTTGTGGAAGTCGGTAAAAATCCCGACTATAAATTCGATTAGGTTACAGGAAGGTTAACCCCCAAAAAGAAAAAAAAGGAAAAAACCATCCGAATGATGAGGATCGAGCAGAACGGTTACGAGCAAAAAGTATTCTTTCGCGATAATAAGTGTACGAAAGTCAAGGTGAAATTCCACACGACTGGAGCAGAAAAATCTCCGAAATAATTATATCGCCGCGTTAATCAGATTAACAATTAATCATTCTCTTCTCCGCGCTGCCCGTTTTCGTTCTTCTCTATCGCCTTCTGCTTACTGTCTTCTACGTAATACTAATCCTGACGTAAACCCTCTTTTCTTCGAATGTTCAATTGTTAGCAAACGTGTTCTCTTCCCTATCTGTAAATCTTGGCTTCAATCCTGTTTCCTTAACGTGCGTCCTTTATTCTTTATTCTTTCCTACTTCCAGCGATCGTACTTCAACCCTTTTTGCTCTCCATCCCCTACCACTTTAGAATCTAAATTTGGAAACATAATACATTCAAGTTATTAAGTCTAAGCCAGGGACGAGCACAAAAAAAAAAGACAAACTTTTCAATATTCGAATCGATTTGAAGTTACTTTTTCCACAGTTATTTTTAGTAATACCACGCTGGTTTGCTACAACGGTCTGTTGAGTAAAAAAATTATCAGGCGTAGTGTTGCAAATGAGTTAATATCATTACATTTCCCCGTACATTTTTAATGAAGAATGGACTGAAATTACATGGTACATTCATCAAAATATTATTTCATTGCATCTGCAGGTGTGTGAAATACAGATTTAATAATAATAGAAAGAAGAAAAAAACTGCATTTATGTTGCCGAATTTGCTGAATACACGTATATAATTTTTTATCATTATCACCATGATTATTGCGTGTCGACCACAAGGCCACAGTAACGCCAATGAGCAATACATTTTTTCCAGCCGCTTAAGTCCCAGTACAAGTTTTCATTACATATTTCGCGGATTTGATCAGTCCATTTTTAAGACATATTCTTTCTACCACCATTTATTCAATTGCTCGCTTTTCCAGACTATTATTTTGTCGCGTTTCACTAGGTGGCCAAAAAACTCGAACAGCCGTCTTTTGCAAATATCCGCAAAGTCTTTCACCTACATCGATCTAACGCAGCGACATTTTTCCTAGTCATATCCACGAATTCGGGGCGTTAAACATTTTTTTATCAACCCTCCCTATTGTCCATGTTTTTGCACACCAAATAACATGACTGGGTGTAGTAAAGTAAACACCGTTTCTATTTTCGCTGAATTTTCCTGTTCAATCTCATCGAAGTATTCCGGTTAATTGCGTATTTCCGGCTCACACGATTTATTACACAGATCACTGATCCGAAGTAGTTAAACGACTGCACCCCAGCTCAATTCCCATAATATGAAAACCATCCGAACCAGTATTATAATTTCTATCTATAACCGTACTCTTTCGTTCTTGTTCAAATGTAAGCCGTATTGTTTGCTTTCATTTTCTCCCGTTGACAGAAGGAGGAATTATCAATTCTTCTTCGCTCGCGGCTGTAAGGCTTGTGCTATCAACATATCTGAGATTTCTGATGCATTTATGCCCCCGTTCCAATCGTTCAAAGTTCTTCTCATGATATGTTCACTGTAATGTTAAATAACGAGGGTGTCGAATTGTGAAAAACCCTGTCTGGCTTCTCGTTCAACTTTCGAGTCGTGAGATTCCATACCATTATCTTTACTGCTGCTGATTTTTCAACAGTGAGGGATGCCCATCTCGATTAGAACATCGAAGATTCCATATTACGCAGTGTCTTACTATAATTCAGAAAACAGAAGATACTCTCTTGATTTCTCGATCACTAGTAGTCGCACCGTAAAAGGATGTTACGCGAGTAGGTGATATTATTTGAATAGTGTAGATGTGTTTGAGAATAACTCTATTATAGAGTTCATTTTTGCATATTTTTCATCCGTAACACTTATTTATTTGCAACAATTAACTGCGAACATACTTATGCCTATTTGTTGACGTAAAATAATTGATATCGGTTGTTGCTTATTGTAACAGCGTGTAGAGCTACACATACCGGGCTCTAGAAAATAAAAATAATCGCTCTGATCCCCTCGACATATAAACGAGAAATATTTGTTAAATTTTACCAACACCTATTATTACAGTTATTCAGCAGAAATACTTTCATTAAGAGTAAATAAACAGTTGAAAAGAACACGTTAAATGTCTTTCGCTGTTCACCTTTATCAAGGGCTAACATCAAGCACAAAAGGAACACCTGGGATAGAGACTAAAAAATTCTGTTCGTTATTAGCAAATAATCGTACACACTACGCGCAGTAAGCTGCTCCTCTATAGTGAAATACTTGCTTCTACAAGGGGGGACACATAGGTGCGAAATAATAATAATATTGAAAAATTAACAGAATATATTTATTTCAAAATGGATTTCATGTAATGGAAGTAATTAAAAAGTTGACCGGCGAACATTTAGGACGAGAATTTAAGCTGGGCCCTAGTCAGTTTCGACGAAAATGCGGATTAAGAAAAAATTAGGCCACTAAACCCGACTTAACTTTTTAATGGTGTAGTTTCATTGGCGCGCAAAAAATTAAATATGCCGTTGTTAATTTTACTGATTTTATCATCTATCACAAATCGCAGGCCGGAGATAAAGTATTAAAATAAAAAAATAAATAAACAAACGAAGAAAACAAGTAACTTTATGTTTGTTTGCGTAGTTTTTAAATTAATTAATAGAGAGTGCGGGAAGTTGATAAAAATTGTACTCTTACTTCACTATGCCATTACCTTTTTGTTAATCATTTCATTATGTTTCTGAAGGAAGATAAACTCAGCTAGAGATGAATTGGAGAAAAATTATTTGCAATTTGATTACCATTCGTTCAGTTCAGCAATTGTAAAAACGGTCCGTAAAAGAAATATTCAGCCGAACAGCTGGTTTATAGTTCATCCGGTGGAAGTTATTTTAACCGAATTCTCAGTTAAATGTTGAAAGCGATTATCACGGTAACTTTCGAAGTCGCGTGAAAAACCAAATACGCGCCTAAGTTCGTTTCGAAGAAGTTTCATTTCTCGCTCGCAATGAATTTGTAATAGAAGTAACGAGTAAAATGTCGCATATTGAGAGACACCTGCAGAAGTAATTGCTGCGCGCGTGCAATGCGCTGATGTAATGCACGTTGCCTTCTGTAGAAACACACTTTTATTAATTCGCCATGATGGATCGGCCGGGCCAGAAATTCATCAAGTGGTAGGGTCTGAAATATTTATACCGATTTTTTTCCCTTTCTTTATAAATGTTATATTTTACATATGAAAGCGAAAATATGTGATTTGCTCTAGCCGTCTTCATATCTTCTATTTCTATTCAAATTAAAATTTATTCTCATTTTTAACGTCAACTTCATTCCTTGACGCTACAGTAAACATGAATTTTCTTATTGGGAGCACTCTCCTTCCTCGAGCTTTGCCACTGCACAAGATAAATGCGGTATAAGCGTGCAAGAATAATAGCGCACCGTGGTAAATGTGCAAACGGATTATAATACGCACCTTGATAAATGTTCATACACCGCCACCTGCGCATGATAAAAGTAGCGAACTGAAGCATATTCTTTATTTCTTTTTTAAATTAGCCTTTACTTCAACATATTGTCTACCGGGGTTCTGTGGATAATAACGCTAATGCGGACTTGATTGGAGGAAAATAAACCGAATGCAAATTACCCGTATAGATCGACAGTGAACTTTAATGGGGCTGCGAGTTTGCCGATGAATTAGCTGAATTAAAGCAGAAATACTGTCGTAGGGAAGTGGCAAATTTGAACTTGTTTAAATGCGAATGATATTTGCTATTGAAAAAAAAATCGAAGTAACGGCTGATGAGGTGACTTTCTTGGAAAAGTTGGTAATCATTACATAACAATTTCTTGACAACTTTCTCTGATTGAAGTGAAGAAAACATGAAGACGATGTCGGTCAATTATTATTAGTGGGTGCAGTGTTATAAAGAAGAAAACATGACCAACTGCTACAGCTAGCAAATGGCGAGAAACAAGAAAACAACTGACTGACGCGGATAGTAATTGTGTATGTATACGGAAGTATATATAACAAATTCAACTTACGGCTCACGGAACAGTAGATTCTCTTCAGGATTGCGAAGTATCGTACATATCCAGCCTTTAACTTAGTACATGGAAGATTGAGATTTGAAAAAGAAAATGTACAGAAGGCTGTCTTCCGAAATGACAACGATCTTAATTGTAGCAAGGGGAAATTTACTCGTACAACTTCACTACTTTTGTAACACAAGCAGTCCAAATTGACCTTCCGGTTACGTAAAAAGGAATTATCACGTTCTGTACCATAATATGAAATCAATTTATCAGGACATGGCTTAGCATGTAACCAAAACCGAATTATTAAAAGCAAACATCTCCACCAATACGGCCTAGTTCGTCCACGTAAAGAATTATTCAACTAAATACGTACAATTAATAAACAAAACTAAGGAATAGTTTGGGAGTTGGGAATGAAAAAAAACACTTTCTTTAAATATGTTATTATTAAGAGGAATAAACCAAGGGGATCGATCGGTTGATGATCGGTCGAAAGGTAGAAAATAAAAAGCAGAGTATTAAGAATCCGAAACGTTGGACGGAACGAAATAACATTACACAGCGGAATTTAACCTCTTTAATAAAGCAATATATTATTAGGTTTTCCCTTAAAATGTGCATGCCTTGGAAATATTTTAGTGAAAATTTGCCAAGGGGAAAAATTTCTGACGACACTTGACAAAGACTCGGAAATAATAATTTTAAAAATGATGAAAATTAATCCGAAGCTACGGATAAATAAAAAGTCAGGGAACTATATTAAAATATACATGGTTTTTCTGATTTCGCAACCGTAAGGGGATAGCTGATATAACACTGACCGAAAGAATCCGTATCACTATACAAATATTATCAAGTTAAATTGAGAATAATCTAAATCATAAGTGAAAGAGCATTTTCACTGAGTAGGGAAATTTATACGGTGTCGGCCAAATTTGAAGCATCGTTTAAAGTTCTAGCAGGTTCCGGAGGAAATTAAAATTACAAATTTATAAGACTGTACTAGATCGATCGATTATCGTGATTAGATCTGAGCTTGTATTGATATAAAACTGTCAAAATAGTGCAAAAAAAAACAAAAAAAAAAGCGGGAAAACAAAAGAAAAAAGTATTAAAAACGTAATTAAGAAATCTTATACGCCTCTAATATGCCGGAATAATCCGATATCAAAATACTCTGTTAATTATTAAGAAAGGAATTATATAAGTTGTTAGTACTTCATTAACGTGTATTGTAAGACAGTACATTGTTCACACTGATATGTTAGAAATGAAAAGATCAAAAAAAAGATGTTAAATAGTTATCGACGAATTGTAATTAAAAAGTGAACGGAATATCGTGTAGACATCGATAAGTTTCTAGCAGCTTCAGTCATTGACTTAAACCTATGGAAATAGAACTTGAAAAACATATTACCTTATTTAACATTAAAAATAATTTTCAGTTAAATAATGGGTTTATATTTATAAGAATATTTTTAAAACTAAATGTTAAAAAAAACCTTGAAAATATTTCAGAGAATTAATAAGTAAATATCAACAAATTATCCGGAACAATTATGACGGAATGTATACATCTAGGTATAGAAGAAAAAATAAATAATTAAATTTTTACCCCTAATTTTTCAATTATCAATTTATAATTGGGTACGGAATTTTTAAATTTCAATTGTATAATAATTTTATTGTAATAATACTAACACAATTTTTAACTGTAATAGAGAATAAATTTAATGGGTTTAGTAATTTTGCTATACCAAGAGAAAGTTAAAGATGGTAGTATTAATAAAATTATGAAATAATTATACAATTGTATTTATGTGGATTGTATAGTATGATTAATGAGGACCTATAAATTTAGTAGGAAAAAGAGATTAAGAACACACACCGATAGAAAGAAAAATTCGTATAATTCTCAGATATTAGTACATCGTAGATTAATATTACGACCGAAATTAATATATCGGGCCTAATTGATTTAAAGAGTAACACTTAAAAATAACCTAAGTACGTACAAGAAATTGAATGATAACAAATAAAATAACGTTAGTTATAAGGTGGTGGTACATTTAAAAGTCTTTATGCCACATTCCGTACGAGATCAATTTATTAATTCACGTGTGTCTATGGCTTACACAATTATAATAAAACTACACCGACGGTTTCTTCAATACGAGAGGGAAAACGAAATGCATTAATAATCGTAGTGCCGATCGTTTGTTACCATGTAATTTATTCCTGAGAAGAGAACGTCTTTTTTTCAGTGAGGATGCAGTTAGCCTACCAGTACAACGAAAATCGAAATGAAAGTGAGTCGTTAAAAACAAATTAGCGGCGTTCGATGATATCTGCTTCGATATTTTTCTGTTGTGATTATCCGGACCGTAAGATTAATGATATCATTTTACAAAAAGAGAAAGATTGGCTGACTTGTTGCGGAAAATCTGCTGAAAGTCGAGAACGCAGTGATATTTAACGCGTGTTTCTTTTTTTTTTTTTTTTTCAAATGATAATTAAATGATACAATTAAGAGGCAGACCTGTTTTTCCCGAGAACCCTTTGTCGCGATTAATGTTCAACATTTGTGTAGGACACTGAACGACGATGTTCCATCGATTTTTTCTTCGATTGCCGTTTGTTAATGATTTTCTGTACGTAACCTCTGTCAGTATAGACTAATGTTCGGCCGATGTATGAAAATAAAACTGAACCAAATACGAAAATAATCAGTTTTTTTTTTTTTTTTTTTTTTTTTTACTTTTAATTATTCAGAACTGTCATGATTCATTATCAGTGCCGACTTCTCGCAGTGGCTGGATTATTTATTGAACTGGTTTGTTGGTTTTGAAGAGTTTCAGTGACCTTATTATTAATAAAATAACGGGATACGCGAAACGTACATATACGCTATTCGCAATTTACCAGATTCCATCTAAAGGTTTTGTTACCTTAATTCGCGCTTAGCGTGTGTCTTTGAATATGTTTGCGTGTTGTGCACATGATTCTACAAAGAATTTTTAATACGCGTTAGTATAGAGGGAGTTAATACTTTCGCAATTCCGCGTGTTTTATAATGATCGCTAAAATTCGACATCCCCCGAAAAAAGCCTCTAATCCAACGGCAAGCGAAACTTGTACCGAATGTCGCTGAACAGTGTCGAATTATGAGCTCCGGGAATATAACAGCTGCGAATAGAAACCGCTTTACACTAGAAGAACAACTGAAAACGAGCAGTCGTGAATTTAATCGATAATGTCGGATTCTTCAAAAGGTGCTACACAGTTCGATATTTACTGTCGATCTAAACGAGGCGACTAAACATCGAGCTCAGTAGCGACGCGTAGAAATCCGTAAATAACTGCTTGAAAATTCCCAATAATGATGAATCTCGGCAAAAAAGCGGATAACAAGAGAAGAAAGTGCAGATTTCTTCGTATCTAGTATTTCAACAAGGCCGATTTAAAAAGAAGACGGTAGGCTGGAATTTAGTCGGCAATTGTATACTGTCGGTTCTGGACGGAAAAGGGTTTAAATTCAGAGTTGTACAATCGGCAACTGATAAAAGTTGTGTGCTTCCGACTGAAACGAGTTTTCTTCAATGTGATAAGTTTCCAGCACGTGGGTCATATTTAAGCTGGCAAAAAATTCAACAGCACCCGTCTTAAAAGGAGTATTTTATTTCGATGTGATAATTTTCCAGCACGTGAGTCACATTTAGACAGGTAAAAAATTCAACTTGAGCAGACTGCTGCAAACTTTATTGCTCCCATCTCGCCAGCTCTCTAGCCGATTGCGATTTACTCTGCTGCACTGCGATTTCAAGATTTTAAAAAGGTGTGGTCGGCTTTCTTTATATTTGAACCCCAAAAGAAATGTGTGACAAAATCCGAAAACCCCCCAGAACATGCGTACAGTTATCGAAGTTGACGAAATTGGTTTCGAACAATATATCTCTTTTTATTTCGTAAAATAATTCACTTTGTCTTTCACCAGCGTATATTGCATGTTAAAGGATATTTAATTGTATTATTTACATGACTTTTAGTATGTGCGTTTCAGTGGGTAGTTCTATAAACTTGTAAATATGAAAATTGTCGAGTGTATATATGGATTGTATGTGTGTCTGTATAAGTTATTATTATTCTTGTTTAGTAGAGTCACATGTGAGACTATCTGTACAGGCAATTTCACGAGTTATTATAATTCGAAATAAGGAAATTAATTTGTAAAATTTTGCATGCTTTAAATCAGGGGTGGCCAACCCAAACGATCTTGCGGGCCACTTTGGAAATGCATCATAATTCCGCGGGCTGCATATAAAATTATATATCCCCATATTAGATTTAGACCCACCATAGACATTCTTTATAGTGAAAAATTGAAACATAATGAGTTATTATTAATTATTGCGTTTAATATTATTCTTATATGTACACATAGATAATATAATAATATTAGGATGTCCACTGCGTCAGTGAGGTCACTTAAGAGTGCAACATAAAACTTGTTATATTAAATGTTCCAAAATGCGCACGCATTATGAGTTCGCAGAACATAATTTTTTACTACTTCCACAAAAATATTCAAGGTGGCCACGGGTTGAGCACCCCTGCTTTAAATTTTACTTTACCGATCGCGCTAATTCTCCGTAGGCGTGGAATTTATATTTAAATATGTATACTATATACATATATATATATCGATTTAATTTTATTTGGATTTATTTTCGTAATAAATCTCAAAAAGTAGCGCGAAAAAGAGCTTTCGATACAACCCGTTGTGGCAGCTAAACATCTGTAAATATACATGGTAAATTTGATTTTTGTTTAACCCGGTGTTAAACTGTTCTTTACAATTTTTTTTTTTTTTTTCATTTCTATAATTCCATCGATTTTTACGTCAAGCCAGTTTGGTTTTCGTAGTCAAAATTCTAAAGTCAATAATAGAAAGAGCTCCCGAAAAAAAAAAAATTTTGATTGACCGTCTTTCTGGATACGGGAGTAAGCATTTGACCGATTACACGGCATCAAGGACTTCTATTCAAGCTAAGCACCAGACTGTCTGTTAATTGGTGTCATCTACTGAAATCATACCTCTCAGATACACAATTTCGTGTATCCCATGCAGATGCGAAATCATCATTCTATCCAATAAAAGCAGGCGTACCACAGGGTACTCTCGGGTCTATTCCGTATATTCTGTGATCAACACCAAATACTGGTGAAATGTTTGCTGGAACGAAAAGCTGGAAGATTAAGCTCAATGAGTACAAATCTATCTACACTACTTTCGCCCTTCGTAAACGAGATCCTCATTATGTAGTCCTCATAAACGGACAACAAGTGACAATAATTAATTTAGAAAAATACACGCGTGTGTAGACGCGAAGCTGACTTGGAAAACTCACATTGCGTCAAAAGTTCAACAGATTTAAAAAAAAACACGTGAAATGTATTGACTCTTGTTGAGCGACAATTTTAAAATGAATCTTCAAAACAAGCGACTCATTTATCAAACCATCATAGGATCGATTTAGACTTATAGGATACATATATGTATGTATCAAAACATCAAACAGGAACATTATTCAAATAGTCCAAAACAAATCCAGAGAAACGAGAATCTTTGTATACTGATTAAAGGATCAAATGGGACGACGAAGTCATTAAAAACTTTGCCCGCCGCTACAAAGAAAGACTACATGTCCATCCGAACGATCCGGAACATTGAATCTTTTGCTTACTAGGCAATATTTAAAAATTCTTAATTATTATACGCATGTTTATATAAATGGCAAAGAATAGATAATGGTCTACTGCAACGTGTTAATTCACTTTCAGTTATAAATGTTACTTATTTAGAAATAATTCTGAGATTGTAATAGTTCCCTCTTAAGGGACTGTTTTATACATAAAAAAAATATATAGCCTCGATCGAACGATAATTTAGGGCGGATCTTTAACGTCTGAAATTACGAGTCGGGATTTGTGAATAATCGGCATATTTACGCGCATTATTCCATTCGTCACAAAGGAACTAGAAATGCACCGATCAAACCGGGATATTTTCAGCGATCTAATTGTACTTTCTCATCATGACACTTCGAGGTTTCGTTTTTATTTTTGATGTTACTTTTTTCCCGTTTCAAACGGAGCAAACCATTCCGCAGTTTTCGAAATTGAGATACTTCTATTTTTCGTAGCCAGAGGTGTCGGAAGTCACTTTTTTCATTAAATGACGCATAACGTTACTTGAAAATCATCTGCGAGAAATGGAAAATTAATTGTTTGCGTCGAACGGCGAACTTAAATCACGCAGTTGTTCGATCGCTTGTGTGTACACATTGCGACATTATAGCAGCATTATTCTCGATTAGCGGCTAATAAAAAAATACCTGTCGATATTTGTAAAATTAAAAATAACGTAATAATTGAATGAGATCGACCTTTCCTGGACAGCCACGATATTATAATTCCCGCGGAAGCGTAAATTTCAGTTGATTGTGTCATTTTTGAAGAAGTAAAAAAAATTAGTATTAGTCAAAAATATCAGAAATATTTAATATCGTTTTTTTTTTTTTTAATAGGTCTGTCAGTGAGAACATTAGTCCAAAAAATGGGAAGAAGGAAAAAATAACGTCATATATTGGTTATACGTTTAAGGATAGAGGATAAAAATAACTATAGGGCAGGAATAACAGAAGCAGAAGGAAATGGGAGAATGTAAGAAGCACTATAATGAGTAGGAATATCGAGTTTTAATAGAAAAGAGTAGAAGGACGATTGTTCAGCAGAGAAGAGCGTACATTCAAATAAAACATGATCTCAAGGTCACAAGGAATGTATGTGAAAAGGAGATGAAAAGAAATGTAGATGAAAACGTGAAAATAATACAGGAAGGAGACTGTGATTAAAGCGAAGGCGACAAATAGTCGAGATTTTAAGACAGGGAAAGTATCTAGGCAACCATGGATGAAGTTGAAGAGATGACTGAATAGAAAGGTTAAATAGAGGCAGGATTAGAAAATAATGAGGAATAAGAGTTAAGCTCCATAGTTTGGAATGAGCGGCTGAGGAAAGAAGAATAATATTATGAGCAGGAAAGGTACCTGAAAATCTGCCACTGGAAACGGAAGAGCGGACTAATGAATATTCACTAATTTATTACGCTCAATGCCTAAATGACTAGGAATATACAAAAGATCGATCTCGACCGAGTGGAGAAGGAAAAGATCATGAATGAGGGAACATATGGAAAGTATTACATAATCGGAAGAGGGGGCAGGAAAAGGACATATGATAACTGTAGAATACTTTTAGAATTCAAGATTATGAGCACTTTATGGAAAAAATTAATGATGAGGAAACAAAGAGGTTATAGCGTGGAGCAGCAATAGATAAAAAATTGAGTGAAAGGAAATTTAAAAGACCCAGAATCTAATTGGAGGCAAGACAAAAAGGAGGCAGAATCAACTCCATTTGGTTATTTTGACCCATCAGTATAGATAGCGGTGTGTGTACAGGAAAAAGAGAAGCTAAAGCATTGGAAAATTCAATTCTAGTGACATGTTGAGGAACAAATTTAGAACAGAACGGTAAAAAAAGACATTAAATAGGATGAAGGAAACTGGAAAAACTGAAAGAGAAATAAGGAAGTTTTTCATGATTATAAGTAAATGGCGAAAATTCAAGATCAACAGAAATATAAGGAGGATAAAATCGGAGTTTTATTAGAGGAAAATTATTATTTACGGATGGTAGACGAGTAGGAAGAAACAAGTGAAGAGGAATAAATAGGCAGGCGTTTAATCAAAAAGCAATAATCTAAATAGGATATCTATGAATGAGGAGAGTAGAGTATGGGATTCAGCAAGGGTAGCCGGTACTGGGGTAGATTTCAGGGCACCAAGGCAGAGGCGAAGACAGGTATTTTGAAAACGCTCTAATTTTGAAAGAAGTGACCTGGAAGAATTGCTATAAATAAAGCAACAGTAATCCAGCCCAGAGCGGATAAAGAATTTATCAAACATGAGTAGGATACAGGGATCGTCTCCTCAATTAGTATGAGAAGGAGATTTCAACAGATTGCACTAGAGGATAAATACAAATGATTAATGTGATAGTGAAAGGAGAGACAACCGTCAAGAAAGATTCCTAAATAGCGAAAAGAAGGATTAAAAATAAAGGCAGCAAATGAAGGGGGTGTGTGTAAAAAGATGGATATATGAGAAAGAGCATTTTCTAAGAACTTTGAAGACATGAGTTAACTAACGAGGTATTGCGATCGGTAGAATAGATGAGCAAACATCGCCAGCAAAAAAAAAAAAACAAAGTAAAGTTAAGAGGCAAAGAAGCAATTTTGATAAAATAAATATTAAAGAACGTAAGTCTGTTTCCTAACACACGAAGCAAGAGAAATAAGACAAAATGAAGAAGAATACGGTTTTGGAATAGGAACAATAATAAAAATATTACAGCAAGGAGAAGTAGAATCGGAATCAAGAAAAGAAATGAAAATTTTTAAAAGTATCTGGATAGAAAAAATCAAAAAGATTTTTAAGAACAGAAAAAGTGATCCTATTTCGGAGAAGAATTAGGTGAATTGTTTAAAGACGAATGAAGTTCTGATAAAGTAAAAGAAGAGGTGAGAAAATGTGGTGAATTAGGAACAGACGGGAAAGGGCAGGATTCCTGGAAGCCAAGAACATAACTAGGAGCTGTAGAATCAATAAACGGTATTAGTTTTTCAGGAGAGGAAAACCATAATTGGAAGGACGTTGGGAAAGAGAAGATTTAAAGGACTTAGCCATTTTCAATGCATGATAAATAGGAGTGGATCGAGAAAAGAGAAGCAAGAGCTTTTCCATGAGATTTTTTTTAGCCGTTTTAAAATCAAATCTGGATTGAGTATTGGCACTCTTATGACCCTGAAAGTTGCAAAGAGAAGGGCAGGTGTGAAGATAAGTAGATTCAATTAGAAGCCGCCTTGCAGTTTTCATGTTCTGTGGGTTTTGATGTTGGGAGTTAGTCGGATAGAAGGGGAAGAATAAGATGAGGTAGAGGAGATTAATTTAACAAAGAAGTCATATTGGGAAGATGAGTTTAAATTAGAATTGAAAAGAGCTAGGAGCAACGAGAGAGCGAAAGGTGGCTTAGTCTACTTTAGAGATGATTCATTTGGGGGAGTGAGGAGGCTTATAAGAAACATAAGAAGGAAAGTCGTTAAAAAAATAGTGATAGGAATAAGATCATTCCCAAAAAGGTACCGTTTAGAGTTGACCATGAACAATTGAGATAGAGATTAGAAGAAAAGTGAAGGACAGGTTTATAGAACTAGAAGACAAAGGACTTTTAACGCAAGTAGGCGAACCATCATTAAGGAGGATGATTAAAGAGGGAAGTTGCGTAGATCAAAATTAGGAGGAATGTAAGCTGAGATGAGGTTAAATGGATTTGAGGAGTTGTTAAGAATTGAGATGAGAACGAAATTTGGATTTAATGGATAGATGTCGTGAGTTAGAAAATTGATATAATTTCTGATTAAAATAGCTGAACCGCCAAATCCGTCACTGCGATTAGAACTAATTAAAGAAAAACCAGGAATGTTAACGTCGGAGGAATCTTTTAGTCAAGTTTCTGAGAGCAGCGCAATACTTATATTATGATGATCTGGCAAGCTATCAAGAGAATTACTCTTCGCTCCCTAAGGCTACGACAGTTCCACTGTAATATTCGAAGTTGACAAGGCATAATAAAGGGAAAAGCGAGGAATGTAAAAAATAAGAGAACGAATAAAAGAAGATGGACGTGAGCCAGCGGGGTAATAGAAAAATAATGGAAAGTCAAAATGGCGAGAGTATAAAGAAGGAATCTGACAGGTTATGGTGCAGGCGCCCGCACAGTCCAACTTGAATTCAAACCACGCGAGGATTAAGGAAAGAAGGGAAAATATGATTGACAGAGAATTTTTAAATCCAAGCTCCCACCGTTCGGATAAATCACTGCGTATGGGCCGCGAGATGCTATCAACCAACTTAGTCAAAGGCAGCAAGCAACACCAACGTAAAGCATTATAGAAAATATATAACCAAATAAAAGAAAGGTAAATGTAAAATAACAAGGAAAATGATACAGAGTAGAATTTATTCGCGAGCAGCAACACTCTCGTTTAAACAATTCATTGCGTCTGGGGTACGTTATCGACTAACTTAATTTTAAAGGAGGCAAGCAACACTAAGAGAAAGTGCCAAGAGAAAAAGTAAAAAACCTTGTAGAATGAACGCTGCTACTGACGAAATGAATTCTGTTGATAGTCGTATACAGATAATTCATATAACCAGTTTTAAAAATCCTTATACATCAAAACGGATGGCAGGGAAAGGCGTAGAAAAAAGCGAACAGAAATATTGAGAGTGGTAAGAACCCGAAATACATATAAGCAGAAAAGGAATATCAAGGCGAAGGAGAGGAAATACATAATCGAACAATGCATTAGTTAATATAAGGAGATATAAAAACGAAATTAGAGAAAATGTTGACTAACAAAATTTCTAAGACTGCAAAAATTGACATAAGGTTGATAATCCAAATTAGCGAACTTAGTAAGAGTGGATTATAAGACGGAGATTAAATCATTTTCGGAAGGAAGGGATATGGGGTCATTAGATTAAAATTAGTGCCAGTCTGAGACGTGTTAATATTCATTGGTTTAGAGGAAGAAGAAAATTCAAACGGACCTTTTGAGTAGGGACAAATTACTGATTGGAGACCTGTACAGCCGGTATTAAATTGGAATAATATTTATTAAAAGGATTTTGTAATTTCCGTTGGGAACGATGTTTTCGGCAGAGTTATTTAATATATGAAGAGGAGGAAGTACCGGAATAATTTTGCCGTTTCCTTTTGGTGCTATTAGAAGAGTCCCGTAAGATGGGGAAATTGTATGGGTTAGTAATATCAACAAAGGTGAAAGCCGGGGAGACTAGCTTTGAATGATATTGTTAGCTTCGGAGTATGAAACATTTTGAAGACCACGATCTTACGTATTTTAAGTTACTCCTTGAATACCGGACAGGAAAAGTCAAGGGCAGACTGATGCAATCAATTTCGGTGGCTGACAATTTAGAAGAAGAATAACTACCGGAACAAAAGGAACAGATAGGTTTACTCCGACATGAAGAACTGCAATCGTCGAATCGGAGACAATTACGACAAAGTTTAGTTCTGTGTGAATGAAACTGGCCCAACTTTGACGCGGTAGGCATTGTAGAAACTGACAAAAGACGGGAGCTTTAAGCCCAAAAATTTAATTTCGATAATAGAAATCGGCACGCAAGAGAGTTTTTAGAAATACAGTTTCTCTGTAACCTTCGGATATTCGAGACTAGCACCTGATAAGGGCAGTTTAAGAGAAGTTCATCGATGTATCAAGTCAGTAGGAATATCGCGATTTACGCCGAAACGGAAAAATAAAAACTGTGGAATAAATGATCGTGTTTTAAGTTCTTTATGGACGTTGTCGGAAAGCAGGATTAACTGCGAGTGTAGAGGAAAAGCTTAATCAGATTCTTTAACAAGTAATAGTGGATAGACCGTTAATTTTCTTATAAAACATTTTAGCTCAAGACCGATCGGCTGAAGTTAAGCTATGTTTTTATTTTCTAAATTCTCGACTAAAAACCGCAATTTGTCTCTCGAGAGGTTATTCGGAAATAGTGCCATGATATTATATTAGCTGGCGAGAACTATCCATGTCAGTAGTCTTATTCCCTGCCGAGACAAGGTTATCTTTAGAAGGAGATAGATTAGATGAAACAGTTTTAATAGTTTCATTAGTTTTAATCTGTGCGACGGGGTTGAAAGTGCGTTAACCAATCGCGAGGGGAGAATTAGGGGAAGGTTTACCCTACCCATCAGACGAGTCCGGCATTAATTATAAATTAAGTTTAAATTTTGAGCTGGTAAATAAACTCGAAAAATTACAAAAAGTAGCCAGATTAATAAATTGAAATATCGATTAAACAATATGACAGTGGTGTTCGAAATACAGATTAAGGAACGATAAGAATGATATAAATACGCGACGGTAAATGGGAAAGAATTAAAAGGAACGATCTCGTCGATTGTTCGGGAACAATAAATGTAACACAATCAAACTTGATCGAACAATCGATAACGCGCTGAGCGGGTTTTAATTGTTTCAGTTTCGGTGCAATCAAACTGTAAGGTATGCCATCTAAGAACATTATTCCCTTTAAGTGTGTATTATTCTGAATTATCTTTTATCGGGTAATTATTTTTTTTGCTTTTGGTGCGTACTTTCGTTAAATTTTCAGAGTAAAGCTTAAATTTTTCTTTTTTTTTTAAACAATTTAATTTCATATTACCCACGGCATAAAAAAATCGCGCTGCCGGTAGAGAAATAATTATAAAAAGTACGACATCGAGGTTAGCCGTTAGCAGAAAACGGGGAATAATTAAAATGAAAAATTTCTAGGAAAAATTAAAAAACCATCGAAAAAAAAAACGCTCAAAAGAGAAAGTCCGAAATTAAACAGACTTTATAAAATTTATATTATAGCGATAAGATGATTATAAACTATTCTCAGGTAATACACATGTGTAACTGATGGAAGAAGAGCGCAGTGCGAAAAAATTGTAATAGATTGAAAACAGATCAAATTAGATCTCGATGATAGAAACTTAAAACGATATCGTGTAACAGTAAAAGTAGGAGCTGCACTATAATGGTATTGCGCGGCAAGATAAAAATTACCTTTAAAGGATAATGGGAGTTTTTAAAGCTCTAAAATCGAAAGATACTCCCGTTATCAGCACAGTCAGATGAAATACTGGCAGATCGGAATCTGCTGCGATTTCTGCGGAAACAAGTCTCACTAGACTAGAACCAAACACAGCAACATTTACTCTAGACAAACTTTAAGAGTAGTCTTTTAATTTTCAGACAAATTTAATAATCAATTTAAAGTAAAAGAATTATTCAATTGAAAGAAAAAAGTTTGGCCGATTCTTTTTACATTATTTTTTAATCAACTGAAGAAAGTCGGTAAATTCAACTTTCAAAAATACAGCTATTTAAACCATGAAAGTTATATTATATCCGGCAAAGATCTTTTCAATATAATACGTTTAGTTTCCGTATACACATATATAACATATATGTTGATTAAAATAACAAAAATTACACGTATATACTGTTCAGGCATTTTGTGTAGAATGCTTAGATTTCACAACATGTTTAGAGAGAATGCGGATTAGATTTTAAAGGTGGCATAAATTAACCTAGAAAAACACCTAAAGGTGCTTTTTTTAAATAGTTTAGTTGTCAAGCTGATTTGTAAATTTTACCCACGGGCCACGAGTATTCAATATTTCGGTGTCATTCTTAAGTAAATGATGCAGCGCATGTATAACATATGTGTTTTACATATATGCCGTGCATTTTTTTTCGTTAAAAAAGAAAAAAAAAAAAAAGAAAACAAAATATTTTTGTTTATTAAAAAAAGTAGCTGAACACGTGATGTTTAAATAATAAAACACGAAATTAAGAAAAATCAAATTTTATCGCTCAAAAACTGTTCCCAGTATTAAGCACGGGGGATGATAGTCTTTTTTATTTATCCTATATTTTTCTGGCAGTTTTCATGCTAAATGTAAGTGGTGAAAAGTTGTATGTTCTACCTTCATTTGATAGCCCTCTCCACACAGTTTTAATCATACATTTTTACTTAAAACTAAGTACAATATAACGGCCTTCAGTATTCATTGCGTTCGAGCTGCTGTTTGAGTGGTTAAGGCTAGAGACACACTACTGCTACCGAAGGACCGGCTATCAGTTCGCTAAGCTGACAAATGAACCACGGTACTGTCATGAAGATTCGAACTGAACGCAATCGTCTGGCAAAGAAGAAAAAGGCGAACCGCCTGCAACCAACCGAAAATATTTTCCATTAGACACTTTATGCATTCACCCTTTAACAAAAAAAAAAAAATCGGCACACTAGTTTCTTCTGCAGTGCACACTGTTGCATGCTGATGACGTCGTAGGTGTTTGCAAAAAATCACCGGTTAGTCGGCAGTAGAAAGGAATGCTCAAAAAACGACCGTCCTTTTCTGAGATACGGTTTTAATTTTTTTTTTAGGGGAGGGGAGGGCGCACGTCATGGACATTGGCCTGATGCAAATGGAAAATGTTTAAAAGTTCCAATGTGCGGCAGCGGGGTATCGAACGAAACACAATTAACTAATCGACTGTGCCTCGGTAGCTGGCTTAGGGATTTTAGTATAGAAGCCCTTACGAATTATAGGGCCTTTATTCGTGTAATCGACACGAGCCAATGAATTTCGCAGCCGAGTGCTTCTCGCACGGCCTATGAAAAATGAAGCGATCACGGGCATAATAGAAATGTGAATGACGGAACCGGTTACGAAACACGTCCGTAATGTAGTGAGCTCAGCTGGTGCGAGTAGTGCGTCTGCATTGCGTAAGAAAAATAAAGTGAAAGTGACAACAGAGTATTCTCGGACTGTTATGGTTGCGATTTCGTTTGACTCTATTTTTATGACTCACATTTCGTGGCGATATGTCTGCCTCTAGTTTGTTGCAGTGCTCGTTGTTTCCATTACACTCTTAAGAACGAGTTTCTACGGCATAAATTGGCGCGCGGTTTTTGGAATTTTATTCGCCCGCTAATAAATTATTTTTGAAAAATTGCATCTTAGTCTGCCGAAGTTATTTGAAAAAAAATCTCTGATGATCGATGGATTTTTTCCCAAAAATAAAATACTAGCAAGAAGTGATCATTCGGATGATTTTTGATCTTGGCTAGCTCTATATAAAGTTTGCGCTGTGTCTTTTTATCCATTTTTCATTTACGCATTTCTCTAGGTAGAGACTTTAGGAGCGCTGAAAGAACCATTCGGCAATAGCTCGATGTTTTGTTTTTTTCTTTTCAGGCTTGCCGAGTGAAATTTTTTTATATTTTTTACGTTTCGTACCGGGTCAATTTGAACGAAACGCACCATTTGCTAGCAACTAGTACCATGCTTCTGGAGGCAATTTATATTTCGTAAATGTAAAATCGAACAAATTTTATTAATTTTTCGGCTATTTCTTTTTTTGCAGTGAATATCGTTCGAAAATGCCATTTAACAATTACACGAAATGAAAGAAAAAGCTACGTTCTCGATCTTTGGTAGTTAACTTTTTTGTGTCGCGGAGATTGCGTAGGTTGAGCTAAAAAAAAAAGAAAAAAATCTAAAACAAAATAAAATATTTAAAAAAAAAATAATACGAACTTCAAGAATTGTTATTAAAATTTTATAAAAATATACTGAAAAGTAAAAAATAATTACTCTCGATAAGGAACTATATATTTCAGAGGCATATACCCTTAAAAGGAGATATCGTAATTCTTATATAACATTAATACTTATTAGAGTCGGCATCAAATTCATATTACAATATTTAGGAACAATTTAACGTATATTTTATACAGTTTTTAATTATTATTTTAATATGAAATTGTTTTGCTGACTCTAATTAAGGTATCAGTGTTGTATAAGAATTACGATATCTCCTTTTAAGGGTATATGATACTCTGAAATATATTTCCTTATCGGGAGTAATTATTTTTTACTTTTCAGCGCATTTTTATTAAATTTTTATAATAAATCTTGAAGTCGGTATTTTTTTTTCAAAAAAAAAAAAAAAAAATTATTTATAAATCAATCGGCTTCCGTTATACTAATAAAAAATAAGAAGAAAAAAAAAATATCTAAAGGATCACATTTTTTTACGCTTTTTAAACTATATTCAGTCTATGTTCACCGATTCCCATCAGTTTTTACAGTGTATCTAAGTGGAATCGTACCCTTTTTCTAATGGACTAAGAATCAGTAAAATCGCTTCATATGAATATGAGTTATACATGAAGAAACAAAAAAAAAAAAACAAAAAAAAAAGCACGCTACGAACGTCTAACCCCTCCTTTTCTTTGGAAGTCACTAAAAAGAACTTGTTCTTTTTCGCGTAATAATAACTTTTAAATAAAACTAATATATTTATATATATATATATATATTTTTTTTTTTTTTTTTTTCAATTGTATATTTTAGGACTGCAAGTATACATTTATACCAAAACTTTTTAAAAGAGTATAAAACGAAGGTATTATTTAGGTAAAAAAGAGGAAAATCGACCTAATTAAAAACGTATTAGAATCAAAACTTATTAATAATTAATTAAATCCAGCGGGTGTGGGTACGATTTAGCCGTCTAGGGATGTTTGATCCAAGAGCAAAATCACCTCTATGTTAGCATGGGAGTAGTAGATGCGGCTCACATAACGGGCGGCGGCCGCTTTCTCAATGGCAGAGATTACAGAATCAGTTTGCAGGTATTTTCTGAGATTGTCGTTGTACATCGGTTATAGAGCGCATTACTTTGTTTTTGAACACTTCAATGATGTTTAGATTTACTGGTTTAGCTGTGCTCCACACACATAAAGCCACATGAGACGAAGAATGGGCGTATAAATAAGCCGTTTATTTTCGATGCTTAGCCAAGCTCCCCAATAGCCAGTAGACTTTGCGAAATTGTAGATCGACGAGAAGTCTTTTTCGCCGAAGGTGCTCATGCCAGTTGAGCTTGCAGTGTCAAGATGAAGGTCAAGGTAACGAACAAAATCAGCTTGAGGGACAGGGTGCTCATTAATATACGTAGGGATGTACTCGTGGGGTCGGAGGGTAAAATCAACTCTGACGGATTTGCTGACATTTAGTTTTATTTTCCAGTAAAAAAACGAATAAACAAGAGACTGTTATTGATATCGGTTTTTTTTTTGTTTCCTTTTTTTTTTCTTAGGGGGCTTTAATGAAATTCCATCCGATAATAAATCACTTTCATCGTCTTTTAAGATGCGTCAAAAAAGTATGTATGAATTTGCATTCCATTTTTGCTCATATGCATCGATACTGTGTACGAAAAAAATTTCAATTTGGGTTCATAGTGTGCGCAGTAAGCTACATTTAAATTGTCTTCCGTCGTCAGGGCTCGCAGGGGAAGCCATCCGAGGCCTTTAGGCGTTTGTTTATTTACTGGGTTTCTGCTTTTCGCGGCAATCGTCTTGACCACTTGCATAGGCATCAGTCTTAGTTATCTGCTTTTGAAAAAAAATATACTTTGATTGTTCCGCGTGTCGATGATCAGTAAAGAGACCGGATTGTATGCGAGTTAAAAATAACGCGTGAAATATACGTAAAATAAAAATGACGCAAGAAAAGAAAATAATTTCTGATGCTTCTTTCATTAAGTAACATAATTTTACGGAAGAAGAAAAATGCGATATTACTTATTTGAAAATGATTTATAAGCGGAAAGAAGCGGCGAATTTATTTCATTTTAACAGGATGGTGATTAAATTTAGGTACCGTATAAGAAAAGTCGTGTCGGGCACTGATAAAATTATTTTTATCTAGCTCAGTTTCTCATATGCGCGACTGACTGGTTACTTTTTAGAATTACACCAAAAATTTTCACCTTAAACACATTCGAACACTGAGAAGAATCCTTTCGTGAATTTCTTTTTACGAGTTCAGTTGCTTCATTCAGCGGCAAATTTTTCCTGCTTCGTAGAATTCAATATACATTGAAAAGTGCGTACAGATTACGGTAATTTTGAAGAATTTTCAAATGTCCGAAATTGATACTTAAAAAGTTCACTCGCAATATCTGTAATATTTTCAAAATGTTTTTGCCGGAAAATAAAACTGTTTCCAACTTCGTATTTTTCAGCGGGTTGTAATTGGTTCTAATGGCACGAGTGAAATCGGTTTTCTTTTTATATATTCGTATGCGGTGAAAGATCGCCTTAAAGAGAATGTACTCTTCGGTAGCTGAGATACCTTTTCGGTCAGACAGTGAATTGAAACATGTTGGTGAATTATAAATTAGAATGAAATATAACTTGGGCGTTTTCGTAGTCCCATGAATGAAGTTGCATCGGACATTAAAAGGTAATACGAAAGAAGAAGGTTTAAAAACTTGCAGAATATACGTTTTTCGTGATTGTAAAGCGCGAACGATGCCTTTGTAGTTGACTGAACTCTGTTATGTATTCGAATGCGAATGCACTTATCTCCTTCGCAGTAATATTAAAGGAATGTATTTTGTTTGTAAACTGCGACTTCTGGAATAACTGTTCGGACTAATGAAGAAGCGTATTGTTGATCACCTTGAATACCGAAAATTCGGTGACCTCAGTTCGCAATATCCCGGTCATTGCTTCGATTAGTTTTAGTTTTCCGCATGTATATGTTCACATATCGAACTGATTAAAAACATTTGCCAGCTTTTGGCAGCTGCCACACTGTTCTGTGATCTACAAGCATACCTAAGTAACTCTTATTAATTTTTGTTATAAATATCAAGGTATTTAAGGCTTTTCTTCCTTCGAATTTTTTTAATCCAGTTTCTTCGATTGGGAATCTTTCTTCATTTTTTTTCACTCGTCGTACATAATATTGTTATTTTTACATTTGTCTCTGCAGGTACATTTTCTTATTGCATAACGACTTATCATAATCTGACATTTTTGAAAGATTAAAAGACCATTTAAAAAAAAAACATCTAACGCACATTAACGACATTTGAATAAAATGGCGGATATTTTAAAATATTATTCGGAAATTTTAATAATGGATGATGATTTTCTACAGCATACGTTTGCACTAACGGTTTTAAGTCGGTAGTCCGTGAAGTGCATTTGTTTTTCCAATGAAGATTTTCAAAATAATGATATTTATTTTACTTCCCCGAACGAGCATTCGAACATGGTTGTTTTTGATGTCTTTTTTGATCTGCGAGAAATTTTATCTTGAATAATTCGGTAATCATTAAAAGTAAATAAGTAATACTTTCTCGGGTGAATATAAGTAAAAAGAAGGAGGGGGTATTAATAAAGGAATAAATTTAGTATAATAATTTCAATCTGAGGCAGACTTGAATTATCGTCCGTTTCCGAATTAAGAAAATTATTAGTAAACATGAACTAAATCGTAATATTTGAAAAATTAGTATATAAGAAATATTAAAATAATTTTATATTTTTCTAAACTTTTACATTAGTTCATCATTGGTTTTGCTCATTTTTTTGTATTTCATTTTTATTAGCTAGCTTTCATTAATATTTTTTTAATACGCATTTCTTCGATTATTATTATTATTGTCATTATTCTTCTTCTTATTATTATTATTATTGTTGTACGTCTCGTATTTCATGTAATTTCATTACCTTCTTAATTTAGATTATACGTCTGTTCTCCATCGCTAGCGCAATTTGTGCGCGTAGATCGAATTTTTTACAGTAATTATAATAATAACAAATTATTTGAATTTGAATTATTATTATTTATATGGTTCAAATCTTTTCCATTTGCTTAACGTTGATACGGTTTATAAACAAATAACAACGTTTTCTTGTTATAACTGATGCAAAAATTTTCAAACAATATGACAGGTATCCGGGATGACAAAGATTTCTGTACTTGCGGCAGCACTTCCAGGATATCACTACTCTTCAACCGTGTAATCAGTGATCGTGAAACTATTCCTATGCCCAATATGACAATTAGCCATGTGTATACTTTTTCGGCTTCTCACGTCGCTTCCATTTCAATGGTAAGCATTAAGTACTTATTAATTAGTATTATGATTAATATTATTATTATTTGCGTCTAGCTCTATTTCGTAAAATTGTACTTCTAAACAGGGTTAGTTTTTACTGTTTTTTTAGGGTTTTTTTTTTTTTTTTTTCTAAATTAAATACAGAGGATGATTCAGATCAGATTTAAATTACGAATATATCATACTTATATCCTTATTAGCTGGTACGCAAAGATGTTTCTCCCGAAAATAACTTACCAGCACAAATTTGTTTATGTTTTTTTTAATGTTTAGTTATGTTCGTAACTTTTAATTATTTCAATTAACTGATTAACAAACAAAATGTGTATATAGGTACAGGGTATTTTTAATTTCTTTCGCAGCAATATACCGATTAATATATAATAAATATGTACGATAATTTATTATAATATATGGCTACCATTGCGAGTAAAAAGTCACACTGCTCTGACTCTGCTGTTACTTATACTTGTATTTGTTGTTGAGGGCTGTTATTTCTTCATAAAAATTTTAATCGGTCATCGGGACTTAACTTCTATTCATATCGCGATATAAACGCAACATTAGGTTACAATACGATTTTTGTTAAAGTTAAATGACAAGTTTAACAGGAGCTTTCGACAACTGACGTGGTCTCTGAGTTTGATGATAATAAGAAGAAAGATGTAAAATAATGGGAGAAAGAATTCGTTGACTAGAAATAGTTTAATGGCAAGCTCAAAAGAAAAGAAAAATATAGGTATATATTTTTTTTGCAGCATACGTAAAATTTGGGTGGTTCATATGAACCTCCGAATTAAGCAAGCGTGCTGTTTGTACGACAAACTAGGTGCAATATTATTCGGTAAATTACCGTTCAGTGTTGAAACGTCAAAGACATACGCGCGTTTTGGTCATCGGACAGTAACACACGCAGACCGAATCAGTTCTCGTCAGCCTGTCTTGTCCAGGATTGATTGTTTTTTTATTTCATCGCCAACGGAACATAGCCGTAATTAGCATATTCCGGCGCTGCAATCAATGATCTTCCGACGACACGAGAGTTCAATTGCCTACAATTACCGATAAACAAATGATGGAAAAGGCGATTATTTGCTTCACTCGCCCTTTGACTTCTCAGCAAATGATGTGTCATTAAATTTTTTTTCTTTTCTTTTTTACGGATAATTTTTCCTTAGATTCGGCCTAAATTACGTTCCGGGTTATTAAACGAGTATTACTTTTGCTAGGTATGATACGAAAGTTAGCCGAATTAAAAAAAGAAAAAGAAAAGTATCAAAATTGTTTTTTTTTTTTAAAATGTTTATTCTAAGTGTATGACTGAATTTCGGTTTTTTTTTTTTTTTTTTTTACATTATCGGCGCGTATCCCTAACAGAGGCGCATAATAAAATCGTTGAGCCGTGTTTGGGGGAGTCAGTTTTGAGAACTGTCCGTGTGTGAATAAATGAGAACAGACTGGTCGCGCACGGCATCGGTTGAAGTAAATGTTGACATAAAATATTAATTATGCCAAATATAGTATCGCTTCTTCCGCATATCAATCCGTGAAAAAGGCGGGAAGAACTGGTTGTAATTTAAATATGTTTGTCCCTCGAAATACGCGTATCGCTGATGTGGAATGCCTTCTACAGAATTCTGTAGTCTCCAAGTAGCGGTTATTTTAACGAAATTTTTCAAATTAGCGTGCATATTTCTGTTGAAATGATTGAAATATTTGTACGGTTTCTGTGTCGGTCTTTCCGAACGGAAATTGCACGCACTCGGAGTAAAAGACGTAGACACGGCGGTATAAAAGGTGATCGACATGTACTGCAGTTATCTTCTCCATTGATGGAAAATTCTTGGTCTTGATTCGGTAATATGCGAGTTACGTTCGATGAAGCGAGAAAACACCGCGAGGAAGTGCGTCCTTCAATCATCCGGCCGGGCTTGCTTTTATTAATCAATCAAGGTTAACCGCAGAGGTAATGACGACTACGCCGATAATCGCGGTGTGCGATTACTTAATCAAGTTCAAATAGGCGGCAAACATAATTATTGGATCCGGTCAACGGTAACCAGATAATGCCTAGTTCAGATATTGGCCGTTTTATCTATTACCAAAAAGCGACATATTTTCTTAAGCTGGGGCTCTTTCGCATGTGCGCGCGATTTGAAAATTTAACAGGACCAGCACGAGCCGGTCAATATTTTACTTATTGTCACTAAAAAGCACGAACGAAATTTGATTTTTGGCGGTAAATGCGTTAGTTTTTCCTCGAATACCAAAACGAGCTTTCATCGGGCGAAGGCATTGCAATGTTACATCGGAGTAAATTTCACAGTGTCACACATTTAGCTGAGGACGGAGAGGTTGTTCGGTAATTTTAAGAGCTCTTAAAACATTTACCACTGCAATTGATGGCATTTCAGCAGATGCATCATTCGTAGTGTCAAATATGACGCTTGTTGTGGAATACCTATTAGTGCCGTCCTAATTATTTATGTATATCGCCATTTGCGGATCGTCAATGAAAGCTCGTTTAAAGTGTTTCCTGATCAAAGTAAGCACGCGCGGCAGACCTAAAGATGAAAAAACGTGAAAAAATGTCTTCACGAAAGAAAATTCTCAACAATTTCAGTATCGAGTAGAAGAACTTCTCGTTCCGTCGGTAATATCATCGTTATTTTCCGTATACGACGGTACCATTTTCGCTAATTAAAAAGAACAGTTGTCATTTCTTTGCGCTTAATCTACATTAATGTTTTCACCGTGTTGCTTTCAATAATCGAACCATAATGGGGCCAGCTCTTTCAGGCGCAATCTTTCGGGCGTGAATCTTTCAGACGCAGATTCTTTCGGGCGTAGCGAACTCAGACCTTTTTACGGATTACCTGCGGTGATTTTCAGGTATCATTAAATGTTATCATTTGTGTTAGTGAGAGTTCCCAAATTTATTTCTACATTAGCCATATTCACTGCTATCAGAAATTCCACACAAAAAATACCGCTCTTCGTTAACGGTTTAGTTTTCCCACCTGTATAGCATGTTATATATACAAATATATATACATATATATATATATATATATATATATAATCACAAAACACATATTTTACATCATTTTATTGGGTTATTCATTTTTTTAAAATGTTTTTTACCTTTTTGAAATAACGACTTCGGTTGTGAAATACAAATAAACAGACGTTTGCGATGTAAATTTAGGAGTTCCGTTAGCACTAGTAATACGAAACGGATGAAGATGATTAATAATTAATCGGTCAAATGCATTGTCGGTTCTTTTCATTTTTTTTTTATGTATAGTCAGCCATTTTTAAAAAATTACAAATCATCAACTCTACGTCATTTAAAGTGTAACATAACTGGATTGAATTTGCCTCTAATATACATTCGTTATATTATCTTTTTTTTTCATTCGTTTCTAGCAAGTTTATTTGGAGATACCTTTATTGAAGTTTCTTCTGTTCTCTATAATTTTAATTTTTTTTTTTTTTTTTTTCGATTTCAGCCTCTATGGACTACGCTAAACAACTAAGTTTTCATTTTACATCTTTTCCTTCTTCCTTCCTTAACATCTTTCCAGTATTTCTTGAGACCCTCCATCAAGGCATTTTTATGGCTTATCGAAAGCGACCTCTTCCGGTTAACTTGTTCTATTTTAAAGATTGACGTCGCAACTGTTTTATGAAACCATTCCCCTTATTAAACATTTGTGTTTCAGTAACATCCATTAATTCCATATCCTTTTCACATTCATTGAACCATGTAGGTCTTATTTTCTTCGTTTTCATGAATTCATAAATTCTCTTGGTTAACCTGTCCTCTTGCATTCTGAAAAAAAAAAAGAGTAAAAACCCTCATTCGCTACCGCTTGAACGATTCAGGCCCGAAAGAATCGGCGTCCGAAAGAGGGCGATCCAACCATAATACTCTACTTGAACCCTTTCTACATTTTCGTATATGTGAATGCCTAGAATGCCTATAATGCCCGTATTTCTATTGTGCAGATTTCTTCTCTCTAATTATTTACTGTTTGAAGTATATTTGCTTGTGCTCATTGTAGAGTTTAAAATTTCTTCTTTTTTTTTTTTTTTTTTTTTAGAACAAAGAATTTACATATAGATGCAGAGACTTTTTTGATATATATAAATATAATATATAGGGTTTACCACGGGGACATTAAGCCAAGAAACGGAATGAAGGAAAAAATTAAGTTCTATTCTTAAATATTTAAGGATAGAGGATAAAAATAATTCGAGGGCAGAAATAACAGGAGTCTCTACGAAATAAGTGAAGAAGCTCAAGGATTAATAAAGGTCCGGTGCCGTTCATATACACTATTAGATGAGATAAGTACGTATCAATTTACTGCAGAATAAAAAAATCCTTTTGTAAAACTAATATCAGATAGAGGGGGTTAGCTTTGCTTACTTCGGTGATGTTATGGTTCCACATAGTAGGAACTGTCAGATAATTTCATAATTAATTACCGAGTTGTAAATAAAGAAAATAAAAAATAGTACGGAGGTACTTGGAAAATAAGACAAGCAATCTTTAAACCGTCAACAATATCAATCCAGCACGTCCAACACACTCGAACGTGGTTAGGTAATGTTCATTATTCATCGTGTTCTAATATGCTACAGTTTAGAGATTGTCGTAATTTTCATCATTTTACCGATTTAGGTCGACAGCTGATATTTGAACAAGCGCGACAAAGAGCAATCGCGATGCGAGTACACAAAACGTTGCTAATTTCGGCTCAACTTCTACTACTAACCTACACTCGCATTCAGCTTCTAATTTAGCTAACGCTAATGATTCTGTTGATAATGCAGCGAATATTTCGTTCTCGTCTGATCCGATTGGAGGTAAAACTTTTGCGATAGACAGTAATCAGTTTCCTCCGAGCAATGCTAATAAAACACCCTCAAAGTACCTTCTACAAAGAGTACCATGCTGGTGTGCTGAAATACACCAAGCGATCCAAAACAAGAAGCATGACTTGAAGAATCTACAAACTTGGATAAAGATCTCATTTAAAAAAATATAGAGGTCCCATGCTTGATTTTGCATCCGTCCCGGAAGCGGGAATCCTCCTAGTAAATAACAGTGGTTATAATTGTAATATCCCTGTTAAGCACTCCGACTAAAACTCTAGAGAAGGTGGTCAAAAGACGCCTCTTTTCCTTCCAGAAGGTAAAAATATCCTTTCTGTAAGGCTAGATCAGTATTAAGGCACTTGATCAGTCTACAGAGGCAAATATCAACGGCTTTTCAAAGCCACCGGCACCTAATAACTATTTTCTTTGACACTGAAAGAGCATACGATCGTTTGTGGTGATACGCCTTAATAGTCAAATTGGAGATAGCTTGAAAGATGATGATAAAGTTCATCGGAATAATACGAAATGAAAGTTAAAGTCGCTTCCACCTTTTCGGAATGTGTTGATATCGAGAATGGCATTCCTTAAAGTTCGACACTCAGTGTAATCTTGTTTATTATATATATATATATATATATTAACGAAATTATAAAATGTTTTCAACCAGTGATAGCCCGGCTGTTTATTGATCACCTAAGCATCTCCCTTCCGTCCCGTGATCTTCAGATAGCTCAGTTGATCCTATAAAAAATAGTCTTAAAACTCCAAGATGGTTTATAATATAAATGGAATATATTTGTAATGTAAAGTTTGATTGCGAAAAGTTACTCTTAATTATTCCACGTTTTATGTTCATCCCCCGGGTTACTTTTTTAATATAAATTACGGGTGCCAGGCGTAAACTTCTTGGCATGAAATTGTATGTCATCCATCACTTTACATTACTAATAATTTCGGCAGCCTTTTATTGGCCCAATCTGTGCACAACTGGCGTGCTGTTCCATTGAAATTTTGAGCAATATTCTAACTTCTGAAACTTTCTTATTGTTATTCTGAAATTTCTTTTTCTTCAGATTTTCTGCCTGCTCCTTTTGCTCACTGAATTACTTCCCTTTGTTAATGTTAGTCTTTATAGAATTACTTAAGCCTAAAACAGTTAGCTTTACGATTCTGAAGAAGTATCAAGGAATATCAGAATAGTTTATTCAGATGTTAAGCAATAAATTGCATCAGCATCCACTGCTATACTGAAAGTACGAAAGCAACTCCCTTCACACATTCATTAACTGGCCATGTTGGAATCACTGTGAATGAAGGTGATAACATGGCAGCTTATCAACTATTACAGCTCCCTTGTCTACAGAACTCTTGTCCCCTCCCCAAAATATTACAACACTTTATGGAACATCAGTGAATTATTTTTCAAACCATCATAAATGTGTCGAGCAATGGTGCACAAGACTCCACAGGTAAACTATTGCGCGCTTAGCCGCTTGTATCTAGGTCACCCACGGCTGTTCCACTGTCATCTTTTGAAAAGCATTTATCTTTCTACTGTTTTCTCTACGTCCGGTTGCGCATATTTACTGAGTATATTTCTCTAATGTCCCTACATTCGTGCCTCGGGTTTTCTAATCTGCAGTTTGCCTTCTTGAATTCGGGATGGACTCAGTATTATAGTATACAAAATAGTAGCTTAAGAGTCCTTCTGTGCTCCAAATTTGACTCTTGGCGGTCCTGGAGTCTAACAAAATTAATACATATATACGTATATATATATATATATATATACATGTAATGAATAATAGTCGAGTATATATAAATTTTCTGGCTCACTAAAAACAACCAATCTAACAATAAGTGGTAAACAACAGCCATTCCCCTACATAAACATCAAAGTACTTTTTGAAAAACACTAATTGCAGGCACACTTATTGTACTGTATTATCCAAAATTGTTTTAATTTTCAATTTACCGTGTTAAATTTTAATTTAATCTTTACATCACTTTTTTGAAAAAAGGTGTTTATAAATCTGTATTACCTGCTCTGTGCACTCACATGTATACATATGTATATACATTTCTGACAATCCATTTAATAAAAGTTTGAGTGTTGTTATGTTTTTATGATTTTTTTTTGAAATTTCAAGAATGTAAATTATTAGAGAAACAGCGTTTAAACATTTGAACAAAATTTGCTGAATGTTAATTTATAAAAAAGTGATAGAGTAAAAATGGTGAGTACTTTTTATGTATTGTTTAGCTGATAATTACTGAAAAACAAAAAATAATAAGCGTGTAAGGTTAAATTGAGTAACTACTTTTGCGTTTATATGTTTTATTTTTTGTTCTGATGTTTGTTTTCATCTTTAAATGTAAACATTTTTGGGTTGGAACGGTCTAGTATTTAAAAAAGATAAATTATATATATATCTACACACACACACATATATATATGTGTGTATATATGTATATTTATATAAATTAATAGTAACAATAACAGTAATATTAAAACATAAGGTAAACAAAAAAAAATGATATTGCCGTGGAGGCAGATAAACATAAGGTTTTTCTAAACATGATTGGGATTCTGCGATTCCGTCACAGTCAATTGTCTTCCAATTTATCGCCAGTGTAAATAAAAATTCTTCAATTTTCTTAGAAAACAATTTTTTGTTATTGAAAATAAAAAAAAAAAAAAAAATACACACTTGAGGAAACTAACAGTTATTTTTATCGGTCAAATTATGATCCGTAAAGAAGAATAAATAGAAGTTGTGTTTTTGCTGTCTCTAATTGCAGTTAATAGTAAAGATAAAATTTACCTACTTGTTTTATTAACTTTTTGAGGGAAGAACTTATTGTATTCATCACGAATTGTAAACTTTAATGGTAAATTTACTTTTTTCGAGTTTGCAAAATTTTAAAAATAACGGTTTAAACAAATTTCCGTGAATGTCTGCATGTGATACATATGTAGGCTTTAGACTTAATTCTTCAACATTTACATTTAGTTCGCGGAAATCAAGTATGGTGCATGAGGCATTTTTGAACAATTTAAGAAAATGTGAAAAGAATTACTTCGTAAACTAATAAAAATGTAAAGTTGAGTATAATGTTTTTATGTACTCGTAGCAGGTGATTCTGGAACAAGATGACAGTTACTTTTCGGAACGTTTGTTAAAATTATTAAGGGATGAACCTTGCAACAATTTTGATTATCTGATTTATCGGATTCATTATTTAAATAAGAGTCGCCCAGAAATGGGTTAATTTCAGGGCTGCAGCTAATAATAGTAGTTCAGATGGTTCTATCCAACGCTCATACGTTGTTGTATAAATTTTTAAAGCGTTAAAATGAACAGTTTATTGAATTTTTAAAAAAATTTTAAATCAATTTCCAGATTGAGTATTTATGTCAAAAAGGATTAAATAATGGTTGACAACATTTTATTTTTTTTACATGTTAAAGAAGGTTTTAAATCTTGGTTAGGCAGTGGTGTTTCGTTCGAGTATAACCGGGGTATTGAAACTTTCAAAAATATCACTTGCGCTTGCTTAATGTCCGTAGTTGATGCCCCCCCCCCCAAAAAAAAGGTTCTTAATAATGTATTTCGTATAAAATTTAGATTATCGTGAAGCCCAGTCCATCTTTTCCATGCGATATATGTTTAATGGACTAGTTATTTGAAAAGAATGATATAACAAACCCGTGGTAAAATAAATTCATTTACTGTGAGAATACGGCGTAGTCAATTGAAACAACCCTTCTTTAAGCAGTATTTGACGGTTCCGGGGGCCTGCTCTTTGGCAAGTTCGAAGGATAGAGTTTATATTAAATTGGTTTATCGAAATATATCAACTTAACTAGGTGTTGAAAAAATAATATACCATTTGGACAGCTTCTTTAGCGATTGTTCTTTAAAAAAAACAAACAATATTGGAATTTTATCCTACTCCTAAAGTACAACCGGTGAAGACTTTGGTTTGAACAAAAAACGGCTTTGAGAAGAACCGGTTTTAGTGGTTTTTTTCTTTTTCGATTAAATAAACGCGCAATAATCAAGTTAAAGGAAATAATAAAGCCCGTATAAGACTAGCGAATTGAAGTAAAGACATTAAATAAAATTTGAGAGAAAAAACAACAACAATCGAACAATTGACAAGTGCAATCTGTTCTGTGTAAGCCTATTAAAATCCGTCTGTCTGGAAAACATGGTAGACTAATTCACATTTGACACTGAACAAAACGTGGATTGTTAACGTAAAAAAGGAAAGCGTTTGAATATGGATAAGGAAATATTCGTGCGTTAGTTTTCCTTCGTTCGGCAAGTAATCTATTCATTTATAGAAAACCTCCTGTTCTACGAGCCATTCGAAACTGGTTTATATTTAATGGAAACATAGAATTTCCTAAAGCGGAGATGAATGACACGGCCTATTTTCGTTTATTGCCGTTATACGAAAAGTACTTTAAATATGACGTTCGGAGATTGACTTATATTTCACTGAAATAAGACGAATTTCTTAGTGTAGAGAATAAAAGCGCTAAATGAATGGCCGATATTTTTGACTATTATAACGATTCGTTAAATTTTTTGAAAAACTGTAGAATTGTAGCTGATTATTTAGTCTAGACGGTTAATGAACACATTACACTGGCATACAGTCACAGGAGCGAGAAATGTATTGCATGCGTGTTTGTGTCGTCTATGATTACTTTTACAGTACCGCTATTCTCGAACCGGTGTGAGAATATCACCGAGATTGCTTAATTCCGTATTACTCGTAACGGCTACTTCAAGGAATCACCTTATGCAGGCGCTCCGCTATTGATCGGTATACTAATGGGGGAGGAGTTAAAATCATCTAAAACAACAGAGAGGAGAGTAGAGGAAGAAGACGAAACAAAAAAGCAACTAATGCGGCTTGCGAGCTGAATAATAATCGCGGAGACGTGGCTAAAGTTGTTAAAAGCACGACCATATATGTCTGGCAATTGTCATAGCACGAAACAGTTGGAAGCCAAGCAGATGTTATTAAATCACCAGTAATAAGCAAAGGTGTCGAAACTGAATAGAAGAGTTGGCCACTCATAAAGCGATATAGGAGTATCGATTTACGTGAGTAACGGTGACTAATTTCTAATTATGACGGAAATAAAGATCGATAGAAGTAAATTTAATAATGCACAAAATCAAACTTAATGGACCGAAAAGGCAGCGAAACCGAAATAAGTAGTAATTAACGACAGAATAAGTAGGATTAAAGTAGAAATTAGACACAGATACGGCAATGATGGGAGGAGGAATGACACATAATAGGAATGACATTTTCTGAAAAATATTTTACATCGGACAGGAGAAATGAAAGGACAAAAAGAAAAGGAATTATAATATTAGCGCCGCAAAAGGAAAAAAGTTAAAAAAGAACCGGAAAATAGCAAATAACAAAACTATCCAACTTTCAGACTAGAAGAATATAAAAAAGAAATATTAATAAATTTAAATACACAGATACTGAAATCGTTAAAAATCCGTTCGAACGTAATACTTTCTAAATGTGTGTGTGTGGTTTTTAACTCGTTTAATGTGTTTTTTCGCGGTCTCGCTATAAAATCGTATTTATCGGCATTTATACGGTGTATATCTTTTGATAGCAAAACGAAGAAGTTGTTAAGGCGAATTCAAATGGACGGTCAAACACTATTCGGAGATGGAATCGAGGTGCTTGTAATATTTGGTCGGATAAAATTGGTTATTCCGAAGAAGGTAAGAAATTTGTTAAATGAGGTATTTCCGATTAACCGTCGCTTTTTTCAAATAGACTGCTAGAGCTATTAATCGAAGGGCATTTTTGCTATTCGAGTTTTATATGTTAGTCTGCGAGTCATAATGCACGAGAATACTTTTAACGTTTGTTGTTTGAAAAACAAGCTAGGAATCGTTTGAAAATTAATATCTCGCGATAACGGATATGCCACATACGGTTTCGGTTTAAAAACACGTGTCACGTATATCGATATCTATATCTAATTAAAATATATTTAAAAGTTAAAAAAAAAAAACGAACTGACTATTGACTAGTGGTATAATATTTACCGGATATATATTCATGGAACGAGGGCACGCTGTGAACCAAACAGATCTCGGAAGATGATACATTTCTGACGGTCAAGTAAGTATCTTTATAGGAGACCGTTCCGCCTGCACTTGGCACTATAATAGGGGGAAAATCGGTTGTGCCGGTTATATTGGTTATCAGTGAGAACAGCGGCGATGAATTGGTCGTCGGGAATGACGCAGGGTTTATTGCCGTCGAGGACGGTAATGATGAGGGCTCTGTGGACGAAGGCAACGATACCGTATTGTCTAGTAGTACCTCGTCAATGGTAACAATGGTGTCCAAGTCGGTAAACGACTGCTCGTATGCGGGTGAGCTGTACATTTGATCGCTACCATTAGATGGCGATAAGTCGTACATTAAAGATGGATCTAGCCTGGAAGGCGACGAGAACGATGATGCGCTTTTATTTCCCCTTTCGGCGTTAATGGTATGATGCGTCATCATTTTTCGCGGAAAATTTTCTGAAGAGTCCAAAAATCCTCGATGGTTTTTTCGTTGAAAATTTCGTGTCAACTTTACGCATCACCTGAAATACGGAAAAATGAACTGTTTACTTAAACACGTTGATAAAAAAGATAAGCTTACCAGTCAGCTTTGTGCTCGGTCGATGTTTATAAATATAAGTAAAACTTAATTATATAGTTCATCGCGAGCTATATTAAACTATTGCTTTATTAATAGGTTTCCCTACTGATACAGCGGTGAGAGGTTACAAAAAGGTTTTCTGAAAAACTTGCGTTACAAACATCGAATGTTTTTGCGAGCTGATTAGATTGCCATTCCGGCCGAGACTTCTAAGAATACAACTGGCCGATTGTGACAGTTAAACGTATTATATGGAAAGTTATTATTACGATTGTTCCCTCTATTCAAAATGGGAGAAATGAACGGGTGTTTTTTGTTTTGGCTTTTAGGCTGAACTTTTTTTAAATGAACGAATTTTTAGGGAATGTTTCGGAGATGCTAATAAATACGTATTTCGTAAACATTGCTTTAAAATTCATGTAATCGTTGTTCATTTAACGAACTACAATTTTGCCGGCGATTTTTGAAGTATCTGATCAGATTGTATAATATAACCGATCGCTTTCGAAAGTGTCTTATGTAGATTACTGCAGCAAATGAATGTGAATGCGCGTGAATTAATTCGTATTTATTCAGAGTATATTTGTAATTATCTAATACATATTATACACACACGCATACGATATATATATATATATATATATATATATAATTATATGTGTGTTTCTTCTTTTTCGATAAAATATTTATATATTTATAATATTTTTTTACATCGTTAAAATTAGAAGAATTTAAGTTGTTGTTTTTTGTTTTTTTTAAACTATAACATAAATTACCCTGCTCTGGTGTTTTTATTCAATTTTTTTTTTTTTTTGTCTTAGCCACTGTGTACTTACTGCGTGATAAAAATAATTAAACGGCATCGTACACATTTTGAAATGTATTTCACGACATTAAAATCTGCTCAGTTCTTTTTACTTCTCTGTTTCTCGCTAAAAAATACAAGAGTTGTGTAATGCAACGCTAAATGTCGTTGAAATTGTAGGCGAGAATTATTGCGTTATATACGAACCTAATAGGCTAGATAGAAAAACGAATGATGTTGTTTTGTACGTGTCTATGTGTGCACGCCCAGAAAGATATCTCTAATATGCACAGATATTTACAAGTGTGTCTAATTGAATGTGCGACTAGTAAAAGCCTTGTATCCGTTAAAATGTTGTTCAGCACATTCCTTCATGGTTTATTACATTCATTTTTTTAGTCGAATTGATATCGTCTTCATACTATACATGCTGAAAATAATTATGTAATTTTTAATTTTCTTATATACGAAACTCCTTAAAAAGAAACATTAATAAGGACTATGTCGGTGTCATGGAATATTTTTATATGAAGAAGTACATTTGTGAATTTAAATATTAATTATATTATAAATATGAAGGAAATGGATACCTCAATAAGAAACTTAATTGTGAAATAATTTGCTTTAATAAATTAAGATGAATACTTTAATAAAAAAAAAAAAAAAAACGTTTTCAGGCATAGGCCATCTATCAGCTAACAATACAGAGTATAACTTAATTAGAACTAAAAATTTGAGTGCGGCTGTGTCGGTTTAAGTATTTATATATATATATATATATATATATATAAATATATATAAATATATATAAATATATATAAATATATATAAATATATATAAATATATATATAAATATATATATAAATATATATATAAATATATATAAATATATATAAATATATTCTATGAAAAATAATAGCGTTTTACAATTTCGTTTCCCGAGCAATTTTAAAGATGTTTCACATCAAAAACACACTGCAAAGAAATATTGGGACTATACGTATATATTTTAGGAAATTTATAGGCGGATAGTGGCAGAACTAGAGTGAAAGACGGTAATGCATATATAAAATCAAAAGCGAAATTTTGAATTTAACTGGCAAAATATTCGAAAGAAATATTAAGAATGTATACGGAGCAAAAATCGAATTATATTAAAAAGAGGCTTATTATTATTCGATATTTGATCATACAAGAATTATTACGTTGATATTTATTTACATCATCATTTTCCGCTACATTTCGTTCGGTTTCCTTGTTGTAGGAAAAACTCTTCCTGGTTTTTCTAGTACATTAGATCAATTTTTAATTTTGTATCAGATTTAATTTAGCTTGTGTTTTGATAATAATGTACGTGACTTTTAAATGGTAACTTCAATTTAACAAAAGTCGTCATGACCCCCGTTTAGAAGAAAAAAGGTAATTAAAAAAAATCTTTTTTCAAACAGTAAGAACAGTTTACTTAAGGCTCCCCCACTCCTGTGAAAACCGGTTAGAATAAACTTGCGGAAGTGATCTCATTGCGTAGCTACAACATTTAAGTTTAAATTAGTGTCTAATCTGCAATACTGTATGTGTTTTTTCGTTTTCGAATTACGTGAATTAATCGCGAGTGAAATTCTGCAAAATTGCCGTCGACTACGAGGTGCGCTCAGTTATCATCCGTTTTTTGAACCGCATAAAAAAATTGCAACAATTGCAATTCATCGATCAATAAATAGTGGAAATTTAAGGTGCCCTATGGTGAGTGTTCAAAATATTTATATATGAGGGTAAAGGACGTGCAGCGGAGCGGCAGACCATCCGTAATCTCAGACGAACTAGTGGTATGCAAAAAATTAAAGAAACTCTGCGATCTAATCGCGGCCAAACTATTTCCGATCTTCTTGACCAGTTTTCGAGTGTGACACGACGAGGGGTACCATGCATTTCATCGTTCGTGAAAGATTAAATTTTAGGGAACTTTGTGCAAGATGGGTTCCAAAACTGCTCACGGACGAGCATAAAGCACAACGAATGGGCAGTTCTCTCGAAATTTCGCAACATTTTCATGAAGAAGGCAACGAATTTTTCGACAAAATCGTCACAAGTGATGCAACCTGGGTATTTCATGGCACGCTAGAAACAAAAAGAATGAGTGTGTAATGGAAACACACCAATTCGCCCGCTGTTGTGAAGGCAAAACAAACACCGACTCGGAAGAAGCTTATGGCGACGGTCTTCTGGGATTTTGAAAGCGTTATTTTGGTTGAATTCATGGAACCCGGAAACACTGCCAATGGAAAAAGGTAATGTCAGACATTAACCAACCTTCGTCGGCCAATCTAAAACAAAAGACGTAGAAGATTGACCCAAGGCATCGAAGAGTTACTCCATGACAGCGCTCGCCCTCACACTACTCAAGAAACCGGTGACCTCATCGCTTAGTTTGGCTGGAATATCTTACCTCACCCAGCCAGTCTGGACCTACCGCCTAGCGATTACCATTTGTTTTTAAAGCTCAAAAGAGACGTTGCAGGAAAAAAATTCGAGACCGACGAGGAGTTGAAAAATTTCATTCGTTGCCTGGTTGCAAAATTTGGCGGCAAGTTTTTACGAGCAAGGTATTTATATGTTAATTTCTCGACTCGATAAATGCTTAAATTTGAAAGGATGTGGAAAAGTAAATTAAAGTATGCCGAATTCAATGCCGCTATCTGTTTTTTTGTAGCTTTATTAATTTCGAAAATAATAAATAGGCAACCTTACTTTTTTGAACATCCCTCCTATATAAAATGTGTAAGTTTCGTCGTTGAGAACACTAGTTAAGTTGTAACCAAGTGGTTTTTAACACTTCTCCGCCTAGCCGCGTAAAAAAAAAAAAAAAGTTAACTATTCAGAAATTTGTAAAAATTCACTCCTTTAGGTGAGACACGTTAAATGGTTAAAAAAAACTTTTAGCAACTCCGCTTACTTATAAATTCTGTATTTTGTAAAACTGGAAAAGAAATATAATTTTTTAGTCGAACGCTCACGACGAAGAACGTACAATAATAATCATCCCGTAACGGTATATTACATAATACAGTCACGATGTTTACTACAGGTTGACGGACTGTTGTGTTCTAATTCCAAACTATGCCGTAGGTAATTTAAATATCAACACGCTATGCACACGCAAGGATAACTCGTCTTTTCTTCTAACAAGCGACTATTAAAAGAGTAATTGCGCGGAAAATGTAACATAACCGTCGAAAGATAAAACGCATAATTAAAGCGAAAGTAATGAAACTGATTTAGCGCCTTGCTTCTAATTTTACAAAATAATAAACGTATCTTTTAATTCAATTAAATGCCAATTGAAATAATACTCCCCTCCCCCCGAAATATGTTTTTTTTTATCTTACCTGTCGGTTTTGGTAATTATTATGAAAAACGGTGAATATCGTGATTTCGGTCGGTTATCCCAAAACCAATTCTCTCTAAACTCCGAATTTCGAAGCTGATTTATTGGTTCAAATGTGTCGCAGATTAAGTTTATTCTTTCGAACATTTATATTATCCGTTAGCGCGTATTTTTCAATAGAAATATTAACTTTTCCACCTAATCTAAATTTAACAGAATTCTGAGCTTTACAGTTTGGTGTTAAGATTATCTCAAACAATATTATGCGTGTTGGAGTGTTTGTACGTGTGTATGCCCTTTTCAGATCAGTGACAAAAACACGTGCGAAATTTTTCGTTCCTTGACAGCGTATAGAACTTTAGAATTAC
The DNA here is from genome assembly GCA_039619475.1 of Icerya purchasi. NCBI lineage: Eukaryota > Metazoa > Arthropoda > Insecta > Hemiptera > Monophlebidae > Icerya > Icerya purchasi. The sequence goes on from CM077116.1 coordinate 66,171,662, forward strand.
CTATAAAAACCAAAGCCGCTGGCGTGTCCCTTAAAAAAAAATAAAAATAAATAAAAAATAAAAAAAATTACTTATCAAAATCCATTAAACTAAACAGACGCGACTTATTTTGTCTTTACGAGGATGACGAAAACTTTCTAGATAAGAACTTTATCGTTATGATAGAGTGAAAATTTTAATATACATACGTGTACATGCATACATCAAACTCATAGAAGATGTACAGGTTTAAACTCCTAAACTTTTCCAAATGTTTTTCCAAAATTAACATAGAACATTTCTACTCAATAATGACAAAAAATATTATGAGAAATGTGAAGACTCACTGCGGGTTTTATTCCGTAGGATCAGTTTAATGGGTGTACCGATTTTTATTTTTATAAAAGATAAACGTAAATGAATTAATGCGTACGAAAATCTTTAAATCATCCATTCGAGTGTCAAATTATCGGATTATCAAATAAAAGGAATAATAAAATTTTTAGAGTTGTGTTACTCCATTAAACCTTTCATTAGTGTGGAAAACGGAAAAATCGAAATGCCTTCCGAAAGTGCACTGATCCACTCCCCCCTGTGTTAATTAACTTTTGGGCTTGAAACCCCTCTACACTCCAATTGTAATGAGCATTTTAGTATAGGTTATCGTGAGGAAATTAATCACCTATTGTTTAATTGCGAGGCGTTAGCCAGAGACCGAGTCTTCCTTTTGGAGGATTTAAAGGCCTGCGGTTCGTTTCCACCTTATTGTATTTTTCCCTTACTCGCTTTAGGTAATCGTGTGTTGTTAATAATATTCAAGTTTATTAAAAAAAAGTAAAACCATTATTTAATTCTTTTTTTGTTTGTTTTTTGCTTTTTTACTTTTTTTTTTGTTTTTGATTTTATGGCCCGGCTTCAGTTAACCATCAAGGAGTTCTGATGTGGCTAGTAAATGTCATCTTCCGATGTCTTAATTACTCGGTTCTAAACCTATATCCTTGACCTGCTGCTGTTCAGTCGCATCCCAGTGCCTATTGCACTTGGAGTATGATGTGATCAGTGTCAATTTTATATTTTTTCCTTCTTGACACTCGTGGGCTATGTCATATCATGGCGGCCATGTGTGGTCAAGTTGTATTATGAGAGTGTAATTTTCAATGTTAATTCCATATCCTTCTTGACACTCGTGGGCTATGTCATATCATGGCGGCCATATGTGTTTTAGTATTGTATTGTGGATGTCTAATTATTAGTGTTAATATTGCCACACACTATTCTGTTAGTCTAGGTTATTTGTAGAGGTTGTTGGTGGCCAAATGGTTTCTTGCCGGGCCAAAAAAAAAAAAAAAAAAAAATTAACTTACGGGCTTTGTGTACATATTATTGTTTTTTACCGCAGGCCAACAACAATCTCGCCGTCCTTATTTTCCCTGCAATAATTAATTTTTTAAACGTTTCTTTTAACTGTTTTTTTAGGTGCCATATACTATAAAACTTTGGTCAGAGAGACATCGAGGCTATTGTAATTAAATGAGCGAATGTTGCGTTGATTTTCAATTATATGATTATCTTCTGATGGTGTTTCATCAAAAAATTATTTCTTCCACTCTTCGATTAATCCACGGCTAAGTCTTGGTTTACACAAAAAATTGTATTTACGAAAAATAACTGTGCTCTACTTCGTCGATTTTGCAATTGTAAAGTTACTAACGAAAAAAATGTAATTGTCTGTCATTGTTTTATTTCCAAGCGACTGGCTAAAAATTAGGAAGGTAAAGGTGCACTGCTGCTTTTTTTTTTTTTTTCTGCCCGCTTATTCCATGCCAGAACGTTATTTTGTTTGTAATTGTGACATTAAATTTTAATGTTTCTCATAAAAAAAATAAATAATAAAGAAAGAAACAAAATAAAAAAACAATTACGCGTTTAAAAGGGAGAACATATATTTAATTTATTTTATTCACTCGAAATTCATGTATGTTCGTAGTATTTTATCTGTAATATCTATCGCGAGTAACAGAATTTTTGTCAACTTCACGGTTGTAAACGATATTTTAGGAAATTTATCGGATTTATAATTAGACTCTGGTTTGTTCGATGTAACACAAAATAGCGGTAAAGAATGAATGTTGTGGATGGACACGGTACTGCAGCAGAATATGGAACAATGAAAGCTAGAAAGGAACCGGAGTATGGATAAGGAGGTGATGTAATGGGAACTAGTTTTTCGCTTCTTCCTACTATGAACCGCTGGTCACTGCCCGTAATTTCTGTTCTCTTCGAATTGTGCAGAAAGAACCGCTTTTTGCCGGAAATTGAGATGTTATCGCAAAAAGGCAGCTTGAACATTGACTGATAATTATACCGGTTATTTTTAATATGCGGAATGTGTTACAGTGATTTTTAGAACGTAATTATAATCACAGGGTGGATTTTAATTTCACTGCTTTCAACGATTGTATAGCCGTATATAATATCGAAGGACGTGTGTAACACTTTCGAGAGAAATCATACAAAGTGAATTTCAAATTACTTGTTCGTAATTTAGATGATTTCTTATAAAACCCTGATGAAGAATAGTGTAAGAATACATAGTTTCAGAAAATTACATCTGTTTTGCCGCTAGCGAATTCGTCGTGAATTTGATTAGGCAAAAGTTTTTGATTGCGTACGCTCGAACATTATTTCGAACCGATTTTAATGAAATTTGCAGAAAGAGTTTTATCACACATACGGGATTTTACAAAAAGAAGAAAGACAAGAAAGGGGAAATCGGGGATGATAAATTGATATTAAGATGGTGTGAGGTCGTAGTTCAACAGTCGAACTGTGTTACTCTAGCATTTAAATATCTTAACAATTTCATGGTTTCCATACTTGATACTATAAAAATAGAAGAGATATATTAAACAATTTTTAGCAAGCAAATGTAGATGTAGTGTCATCAGCTGCTTAAATGTTAGTTCCAATCTCATCACAAGTGAAATTTTTTTAAGGTCTAAAAGAACGCTACGAGAAAATCGTATTTTCCAGCGTTATAATAAATTTTAGACACGCGGAATTTTCTATTTTTCGTCAATTTTTAGATTTGTAATTCTCTGGTCTAACCGAACCCATCTTTTACGTAGCTTAAAAGGAGAGAGCCTTCCTAAAACTTCAAGTGGTCCGTTTATTTTTGTCAGACCTTTTTGCGTTACAAATTAAATAAATAAACGTGCTCTCAAGATTTTGTTTATTAATTAAACAGATTCGGATAAAGAAATCATTAATCACAACCTTTTATTAACTATAAAGTGAGATTAGCGAGCATAGCTAGTCGGCATGTTTTTACATTCTAATTGATAAACTATGCGTTAGCAGTGTTTGTGACGTGTTGATTATGTCGAAAAATATTACTCTTGTACGACCTCTGTACATCTAATTAATAAATCCAATTAGAAAAGAAATTACGGTTAATTCGCGATTTATTCACTATGAGTTATTTTCAGCTGAAGCGGGGGTGTTCCCATTAAAAATCTCAAAAATCACAATCGACATGCAATATATAGGATTTTTCTCATCAATTTATTATGAGAAAATTTCTTCACTGCAACTTCGAAATCTGAACAGAACATAATTCTCTTGTTCTTCAGTTATAGCTGAGAATGAACTTCAAGGCTTTAGTAATTATAAATGTTTCATATCAAACGCTTTAACGCTAATTTGAAGGTTTTGATGATATTTCTGTTCGGAATCATCATCGCTGTACGAACTGTTAGTAGCTTTGGAACAGCCACTGTTATACGCTTCAAATGAGTTCGGCCATTTACCAGTTAAAGAGATATTAGCCATATGCGACATTAAGCTAAAATTGTGATAAACAGATTGCGAAAGGAATAGATAAAATTGAATCCAGAGACTCTATAAAAAGTAATTAGGAGGAATTTATATTCATATGGAAAATATAGAGAATATATTATGTACGGAAAGTTTGTGAGTATCCGATAGAAATTAAGCACCACTAATAAATATTATATATATATATTTATGTATATATATGTATATATGATAATGATATTGTCGTTAATCCTGCAGGACGTCGTGATCATCATGAGACTACCATCTGACGAATGATTTTCCTCCATACGGTTCTGTCCATAGTCGACTGTAGTCCGTAGTTACTACTGACATTCTGTAGTTAAAATATCATACATGTTAGTCTATCTTTTGAGGTACTTACCAGCACGTTGTCATCCGTATATCTTAAGTTGGAAATTTTCATTCCGCCTATAGGAAATACCCTTCATCACGACTACTTAAAAACTTTTCTCATAATAAGTTTCCCATAAGTATTAAATAGCAGGGGAGGCAAGATACATGCTTGCCTTACTTCACATTTTATATTTATATGTACATAAATAATATATTAATAACAACGTCATTCTTAGCCTGATCCCACTACTTTTTCTCTCACAAGAATTTATTTCAAATTGTGACAATAAATAAAGATTTTTTTTTTTTTTTTTGCCGTGTAGTCGGAAAGAATGATGCCAATTGTCCTCGTTCTATGCGAAGTATGGGGGTAATAGAGCGGGGGGTTCGGGGATGTCCCCAGGCGGGGTCAAGGGGCCAAGTCCCTGCAGGGTATGAAGGGCCGAATTATATATATATATTTATATATATATGTATAAATAACTCGGTCATTTTGGCCTCGAAAGGGGTTGTGTCCTTTAACCCCTCTTGCTTACGTTTTTTTCTCTTTCTCTTCTATACTTTGTATTAAATGATCAAAATTTACAACATAATTCTAAATCGGTCCATATGAATATAATGACATAATCACAAAAATCCTATAAAATATAACAAACGTTACATAAAATTGGGACATTTTTTCTAATGGGGGGTAGCCTAAGAATTACGTTGTAATTAATATATATATACATGTATATATATATATAAATATAACTATTTAATCTTTTTTATAATATGATACTGCGATGCTCATTTTTTAGTTTGTTCACATTCGGTACATTTTTATCTGCTATAATTAGTAATCGTTAAAGATAAAAAAAATTCTCGATAAAATTTCAGTGTTAAAAAATATTACTGCTAATTTATCCAAATATTACAGAAATCCGAACAATCTGTTTTCGGTTTCCATGCACTTCCACTAAAATTTTAAGACAGGGTTTTTTCCTTTCTTTGCATCGTGTATGATAATTAAGGCTGGGAGCACGGCTAGTAGCGGGTTTATATCATTTATAGAAATTTAAAAGTTTTATGAGCGTAAGGAGGGAAGATACGGAAGGTCAATTTTTTTATAGAGTAATGAAAAACTAAGGATCCTGGGAAATTATTACAGCAATAAGGAGAGAAAAAACGTTGTAAGGTTGCGAGTAAGATTAAAATGGTCGATGATACTTGTAATAGAACCACCTTCGTGACCGTCGGATTCTATTAGATATAAGGGTGACACATTTTTGTCGGTTAATCTACTTTTGTTAACGCGTGGTTCGGAAGAAATTTTTCATTTTTACTTTCTCGTCAGGGAGAAAGTTATTGATATTTGTTACCGGAATCGTAGATGTTTCCTCTGCGGCGTATGATCGGACCCTTAACATTTCCGGACATGTTTGGGTGTCCAGGAATGCATAGGAAAGATTCGGTAACCGGTGAATTCTATAGGATTTTATTTCAGCGAAGGCGACGGTCGAATAATTATATCGTCTTTAAATGTTATGTAGAGCTATAGAATGTTAAATAATTTTACAGGTAGTGTTATAAACTGCAGGATCATATTGAATGTACATACAGAAAATCATGCTAATCTAGTACTGTCGATGTATAAGCTACATTTCTCCGCAATAACAGTAACTTACGGACGATGGAAAATTTGAAGTATTTGTGATACAGCAATGAATGGTAAAATACCGTCGAACTTCATGTCTGCAAGAGTTTCTGGTGTGATTCACCAACTATGTTGACTGGATGCTGAGTTGATGAAGCATCGGGAGAAAGAAAATATTCTGTGCTATATGTTAATAAAGATGCGTTTTTGAATTGAAGTATTTTCACGAATACACATTTCTGTGGTACTGAGCCAGAACTTTGATTTAAAAATTTTATGATTTTCGAATGTTCACTTTATTTTGTAATGCGGGTGAAGTTGTAGAAAAATTCAGACGGTACTCAGGAACTTTTAGATTCATTTGCACTGTTACGCATCTATTATCGCAAGAAATACTGAGTAACAGGTGTATTAAAGGAACGGGTACTTTTCATTATAATGTGTTTTTTTTTTATGATCGAATTAGGATTTCTGTCATATCTGATTAAAGTTTCTCGATAGAACGGTAACTAAAATTTATTTGCCAAATTTTTAAAAATTACATCGTTAACTCAGTAAAACTTAAATATCTAGCTTATTTTTATAGAAATTCATTTGGTAAAAATACGCGGATTAAATAAAAATCTAAATTCTGTTTTTCTGCTTTTTTTTTGTTTTGTCGTGGAACTGGTATTCTACCCAGCAAGCTACTGTCTCAGAACCAAACTGATGACTATTGTATGTGAGTCCGTGTAACGTGAGCAGCCCATATATGCACGAGAAAGAGTCGCAGTGAGAAGTTGACCGCTTTAAATAATCGAATAGTCTCTCGTTTAAACATAGTTCAAAATTGCACTTTCACACACACGATTTTCACATACATGACTTTCAAACACACGATTTTCTCACGCAAAAATATAAAAACAGTGTACGTAATTCACTTTACGAGTAATGGTAATGTTCAAAGAAACTTATCGTGATACCATCAAGGCTCCTCTTTAGTTCTGTTATGTTTAATTTGAGCGTTTGGTACATTAACGCCGATGAACGTATACTCGCTTTATGGTACTTATTTTTTTTTTTTCTTCGGAAGTTTTAATAAAAATACTAATAAAATTATCGTTTAAATTGATAACAGTGGTTTATTCGTCTCGAACGAAACATTTCTAGTAATAATAATAACTTCTGCGATTTTATGTTCAAAAATTTACCAGAAAATCCATTATCGAACTATTTTGAAACCCCTAGGAATTTCCTTAAACCAAAACAGCTTCTTCCAAGCTTTCCGTTTCCATGTGTTTTTTTTTTTTTTTTTTTTTTTTGATTTAAAACGATCGAATAAAAACGGAATGATTTTTGAAATGTACTACTTAACAACAATGGTAATTTTTGAAGAATCAGGAAATATTTTGGTTTAAAGCGATGTAAACGGTTGTCAGTTGTTCAGACATCAACGCAAACTATTGTAGTTTACTGAATCGTTGAGGCGAGCAAAACAACGCGAAGCAGATAAATGTTTTAAAAATATTGAAGATTCTGCTAAATGTACACTATGTGAAGATAATCATTAATCACCAGCGAGTTACAGAGGGGATGTCTTGTCTACAAGCAGCAAGCATAAGTCTACATAGAATAAGTAAAAAAGATCAGCCGGAAATAAATAGTTACAGTCTACTAAAATAATCTAGAGAAAATTTTCCGTTCCCAAATAAGCATACACAGATAACCAGTTTCTACCTGTACGGAATAAGTATTCTCAGAAGACCTGTTGAAATTCAGGACGAATATACAAATAATATCTCGGAAATGATAACTCAAACCGAACTGAAAGACTAAACTCCTTAATTCTATACTCACGTAAATGTTAACTAATATCAACTTGGTCATCAGACAGATTCATATGTGATTGTACTGCGGAACGCGACGGAATTAAACGGAGAAAAAGGCGAATTAGAAATGTTTTTTAATGAGAACAGATGTTGCTGTAATTTCCAAAACCCATCGGATTCACACAAACAGTTTTAGAATATGTAATATACACGTAGTGAATAACCAAGATGAGTATATAGTATAGTTCTATGGTTATGATCAAAATTGGTTAACGTTTTTTTCAAAATATATATGTTTATTAAATGGTAGCTTTTAATACACTAGCAAGTTATATAAGCATTTTTACATACATATAATATATGTTTATCAAATAAATTACGTACAGACATTTGATATAGTAGAAAAAAATTCACAAAAAAAAGTAAAATAAAACAAAATACTGACTGGTCTTGAACGGTCTTTTTCGTGATCACAGTGTAGATTGCATAGCCTTTTAAAGTTTATTGCTAGCCTGAGTTTCCGGAAGGAGAACTTGATACCATCTTTAAGAATCGGAAAAAAAATATTGCCTACGAACGAGATTATAAAAGTAAAAATTAAGTGTGGATTTCGAGAATGAACACCAAACCAGGACGTTATTATATAATATGATACGTATCAATTTCTATTTTCTCACCCGTGTCCCTTAAATGTTGGCTGGAACATATTATAAACTTCTTCATTTCTCGAGCATGTTATAATAAGCTATATTATACGAAAAAGAAGGATAAATTTTTTGTAACATCCCGGTAAAGGCTACTGTAGATATGAATCGCATTATTAATTAGAGGTACTGTAAATTTCAACAATCGAACGAATAATTGAAATTATTTCGTCAAGTTTATCGAAAAGAGTATTAACGTGAACAGCAAACTGAAATACAGAAAGAACTTTGAAACCGCCATCAAAAACTTAATCCAATTAATGCAGACTACGTATATTAATTGCATTGTATATAATGGAGGTTACATGAAGGAGAATAAGTTTGTTGGTAATTATCAGAAAAATGATAAAAACTGACGTACGCAGCAAGAAGAAAATGACAACTAAATCGTTAATGAAAAAAGTCGACTTTGTTACAAAAAGAATAAGAAAGAAATTTTATATAATATATCGTTAAGAAATATTTGAATTCTTTAAGCAGAAATCAGCCCGGTCCCAGCCCCCAAAAACAAAAAAAAAATCTTCAACCACAGCAAGAATAGCGTATTAAGCTCGCAGCTATAAATTGGACTAAACAAATTATCAGAAAGTAGATGCATTCTCTTGTTTGGAAAGAACGTTCACCGCTTGTTGCAATAATAATAATTATTTTTATACGGAATATGTCGAGCAGTACCCGCAGGAACAATTGCAATTTCATTTTTCACCAGACTATTCTCTTCCGAAAAGAAAGTATAGAACCGTTTAGAAAATGTACTATAAGAAAAATGAGCGGAAAAGTATTATCTATTTTACCAACAAAATCGGCAATCCTTCTCTGGTAAACTATTATGCCGTATGATCGGGTTACTTCTTGAACTCTTTAAGAAGCTTTTAATTTTGAAATTATTCGCAATGGTGTTAAGTCGTATACGGGCGAGTAGCAGAGGCCTATTTAGTATCTTCGTTCTAAAAAATGCGTTCGAAACATCGGCTCCTCCTTAAGACTTGGCGAGCACGCCGTATCCGGTGAGTATAGTACGCAGATCGTACGATAATAGACCCTGAATATAATGGAGCTAGACTAATGAATATAACACGCTGAAGTTAAACGGCGGGTGCATCATTCGTATTATCAGTATATACGTATTCACGATGCGAATTGAACATCGAGTAAACGAAACCGTTTATGCAATATTGAATTTCCGCCGAAGAGCGACTGATAGTACTTTTCAAGGAGTTATTGACAAGAATGGATTTTAAAGAGAATAAGCAGCGATACTTTCAACTCAGGCTAAAGTCTCGATTTAGCGATAAGGAACGTCTTCGTTCAATTAAGAACTGTACGCATATAAAGAAGTACGTGCAAGCTTCAAGCATTGGCACATGATAGACCTCATTATTATGCGGCGGATATTCTGCAAGTGCAAACTATCGGAACAATACACTGAACTTTCTACAGACCACAGACTTTTACGACCAATAGGAAGTATTAAAAAATGCGAAACTAATATAAAATATACCATCATACTCACAATTAGAACTGAACGATTTAACTTCGCCTTTTTAATAGATGTAAGGATTTTTTGGAAAACGTTTAGTCTAGCAGGTTTTGGCTGCACTGGATACAGGTAATAGCGGACAGTCTTGCGTTTCGGTAAAGAATGTGTCGAATTTGTATGAAATTTCTTTAGAAACTATGATTGGTTCGACGAAAGTGTTTGTAGGTCTGGTGAGACTGTTCTTTTTTTTGCAAATTGGCAGAACGATGTTAATAATAGGGTACACTGAAAATAAAAGCCTTCAACAATAAAAGTAGAAGTACGACGGCTATTATCTAAAGTAAAAAATAACTGGCGGACAAAAAAAAAAAAACAAAAAATTATTTAAATATAGTTTTAGGCGGGCGCCGTTGCCTGGATTCCTTTGTTGCTTTTAAAGCATTATACGGACCGTCATTCGAATGAATTTCCATAATGTTCAAGGAAAGAGATGTCTAATACCTATTTGTAAGGGACGGTACGGGAAGAGTGCATTAAGTGGGAAAGCCAAAAACCCGACATAAATCATAGGAGTAAAAAAAAAATGGTATGTAAATGCGTATTTTTTATTTAAATGTTTATATATATATATATATGTGTATTACGATTATTTAAATTAATCGCATTTACCGGGAAAATTTTTTATTCCAGTAGTGATTTTGATGCGTTTGATATCTTTTCAGTGGCATTTAATTTCTAAAAGTCATTTTGAAAGCATTTAAGGAAGGCTGAGAATTGGTATTCGAGTTCTTCGTCATCAGTTTCATTTTCTTCTATAATTTCATGTTTGTGGTTAAGTAACTTTGTTGTCAGCGAGATTAGATCTATTGATCGAATTTTACAAGTTGGAACATGTGTAAAATTTCCAGCTCTATTTCTTCCGGTACGGCATTACAGCTGTTATCTAACTGAATCGAGAAACTGGCTTTTATAAATATCAACGGCTATCGTAGGTAGAACAACAAAAAGCAGGAAAGGAAACTCTAAAATTTTTCACAGATACAAGGTCTGACAATTATGTAATGAGACTGATTGTTTTTCCGCGCTTGTGGTAACAATGCGACCTTAAAACTTCTACATAACAGTATGACACTTCTATCGATAGAAGTGTTTGCAGCCCTCGTGCGATCATTAGTTCTCTAGCTGTGCCATGTTTTATGCAACTGTGTCAGTGGTGCTCATCATGAAAATAGAAAAACAAAATTTTGAGCAACGCGTCACGATTAAATTTCATGCTAAACTGGGCGATTTGGTGACCGAAACGTACGGTAAATTGCTAAAAGTGTAATGACTGTATGAGTTGTGTGCGAGTGTTTCATTGGCGTAAAGAATTTAGAGACGGCTATGAAAACGTGGAAGACGAGGCGCAAACCGAGAGACCGGTGGATGACTGACGCGATCACGCAGCGCGTGCGCATACTAATCCACCAAGATCGTCAAAAAATGGGTTTGAATGTTAGCTGACAAACTAAGTATCAACTGTGGAACTGTTAGACAGATTTTAAGCCGTTTTAAGCCCCATGATTTTGCGGTGAAAGAGCTGTACGCGAAGATAGTACTGAAGAATCTTTCTGAGGAGAAAAAATAACATCGAATGTCAATCGCGCAAGATCGTTTGGAATAGGTAGAAAACGATCCTACGCTGCTCGACTGCGTTATTACTGGTGACGAAAGCGGGGTTTTTCAGTACGACCCCGAGATAAATCGACAAGGCCAACACTGTGTCTGGGCGTGTCCGGAGACCGAAAAAAGTTTGCATGAGCAAGCCAAAAGTGAAAACCATGCTCATCTGCGTCTTTGATAGCTGCGGGGTGGTCCATAAGGAGTTCGTTTCAGCTGGAATTACTGTTAATCAGGTCTGCTACCGTGATGTACTAGAACGAATTTCGAAAAAGGGTCAATAGAGTGCGTCCAGGCATCGCGAGAATGCGGATTCTTCATCGTGACAATGCGTCTTGCTATAGCACATTCAGTGTTGCTAAGTTTTTAATCTCTAAATTTTTTGCAGTGTTGCTGCGGTCACCGTATTCATATGTTCTGTCACCGTGTGACTTTTTTCTATTCCTCAAGATCAAAAAGTGGTAAATGGTACAAATTTTGAATCCGTTAACAACATCCAAGTGGCCGTGACAAGGGTGCTATCGGACATCCCACTTGAAACGTTCCAGAACCGCTACAGTGCATGAAAAAATTGCTGGAATCGCTGTGTCAGTGCCCAAGGGAACAACTTCAAAGGCGATTATGTTGTTAATCATTATTAAATATACGGTTTTTAATTACTTAATTGTCAGAACCCGTAAATACTGTAGATGGCGTCATATGCGGGAAAGTTAAACATATTAGCGGGATAAATTGTTTTTGGTAAATTTTATTCGTTCTTAGGGATCGGCGTAAAATAGTATCTTTCGCGGGAAATCGTATTAGACGTAGTCATCACTATAAGCAAGACTGAATAGAAGAACATGCTATTTTGAAAATTTATGGACTTTTTTTTTTTTTCGGTAATATCCGAAGTTAGATATGCCCTCAACAGTAAACTATAAATGAAATAAAGTAGAAAGTCTGCTGGATTCGATAATATTCTCCGGCTATATTTGAGCTAGTACGGACGTTTCGAAAATTATTCAATAGAATATAGAAAAGTTTTCATCCCATGAGATTTTCAGAAAGCGCTACAATACTGATCTATAAGAAAAAAGGCGATGGTAATTAGCAGAACTATGGAGAAATATCGCTACTCTTCTCCACTGAAAAAATTTTTGTCAGACCGAGCGGCATTACATAAATTCTCCAGAATGCCTTTCCTTAAACTCAGAATGGTTATTGGACGTGGAACGTTCGATTGCTTAGATATCGACCAAATTATCGGTGTGCAGAGCAATTGCAATACATACGCTTCTTTTAGATCAGGAACATGGGCGCTACATAGAAGTGATAAATAACATAGAACGTTTCCAAAAACGGGTGCTATGCTCGTGGCGAATCACATCTGAGTCTCTTCAAATATTTCTCCTGTAAATACAGGCTTTGATGATGCGGACATTTAGTATGAATGAACTATGATGTCTAATATTTTATGGTTAGCATCGGATCAAAGTTGGATCGGCGGACCGTTGATGATGATGATGTCTGATGCTGTTCTGGCGGGATTTTTATAGGGTATAATTTTGCCACGTTATCCTTGCTGTTGTTATCATCATTCACCTCCACTGAATAGGTTAGCTTTCGCATATTAATACGTGTCTAATATGTAGCCCAAGTCACGGGAACTGAATAAAAATAAAAGTAAAAAAAAAAAAAAGATTCGGCGGGGGAAAATTTGATCAATTTATACAAACTAGTGAACGCGCCCATTGGTTGAAATTCGGCCACAATTATTATTAAAAATTTTAAGGAAAACATACATGGGCGTCGCCAGCGGGGGGCAGGGAGGGGCAGCTGCCCCCCCCCTGGAGCCTTAAAACTTTTTAATCAACTGGCATTGATGAGTATTCGTAGGCGCATAATCATGGACAATTTGGAAAACTTATGTTTTAATTAAGATTTTATTCTTGTTTAATAACATATTAAGCCTTTACAACTTATAAATTTTATTTTTCCTATAACTCATATCCTCTTTCTATCATCTTGCCCTCCCCCCTGGCGGCTGACAACTCATCTTGCCCCTCCCTGGCTCATCGGCTGGCGACGCCCTTGAAAACATATATGAATTTGCAAATTTCCAAAATTTTTTTTTCTACTCTTATCATTCGTTCATTGTATATCTGAGAACATACACTTGTGACTTTTTGTATTTACAATATAAAACAGTTCGATACCATTATAATGGAATAAAAAATAAATTCAATAACAGTAAATCACAATTGAAAACCCTCATTTATTGATATTAAATGGCATCTCAAGACTTAGTACAATGTAAAAGAAAGCCAATAATGATGATTATTAAGAAAATTTAAAACATTTTAACAAGAACTGATTTACTGACTATAGCGATTTTTTTTTTAATTTTTTTGCATTAGTTTTTTATTTAAAAAAGAAAAAAAGCAAGAAAATCGGTTAATAAAGAGAGGAGAAAAGGTAGTGAACTGTTTTGCCTTTGCCTATTTATATATAGATAATTGAAATATGAAATAAATACTTTGCGCTTCGGAACCGTTTTTCTAGGACATCTCATCAGCTAAAGCGCACGTGTCCGATTAGTAGACGCGTTTACATGTGCTCTGGGCTGACGACAGGATAGCCTAGAAAAGCTTCTCCAGAACGGGAAGTATTTAATGTAGTTCAACTTTTTGTTATAGATTGCAGTATTTATTAATGGAAACAAGGTTTAATAAACTTTTTTATTTAAAAGTTGTTTATTTACACGTTTCAATTAATTCTACTTGTTTGAATCCGGTTTGATTGCAGCGTAGATGTCCGGTTTTCGATGCGATAAATTGTGAAGATCGATTAGAATTGGTGTTTTGCTTTTTCAGCATGTAAAAATTCTACTTTTTGGAGTGTTTTTTTTTTTTTTTTTCTTATGGATTTGTGACACATTGGTCCAAGAGATGGGAAGGAGAAGAAAATAACGTTATATTCTTCTTGTGCGTTTGAGGTCAGAGGGTAAAAATAATTCAAGGGCAGGAATCATTTACATGCGCTGATCTAGTTTTAGTGCATCTTGACTTGTTGTTTCGTATCGCTTCTATAACGGATTTTGTCGGTGAATTACCGATCGAAAGATTTGAAACTCCACGAGAGTTTTAACGTTAGAGAGAAAGAAATTTTACCGCAATAAAAGAACGGAAGAATGTTAGAGAAAGTACCGTCATCTGATTATTGTGAATAATTAAAGATATTCTTCCGGTTTTTGTTACGATTTCATGGAGACGTTTACTTCAGCGTGAAATCTCTAAACGGGTTGATAAGGTGACTTTCAAAGTGTGTGTGTGTGTGTGTGTGTGTGTGTGTAATTTTCAACCGTTCGAAACCGGTTGCTAAATTTTCTGTCGCCTACGAAACCAGCAGTTGAATTTGAAGTAACTAGTAGCGCAAGTTAATGTGATGCGGTTATTTCAGTGAACGTGTCAGTTGTAGACGACCGTTGTAAAAATCTAACCGCGATCAGTAGGGTAAAGTGAAAAAATAAAGGACAAATTAAATGAAGAGCTGCTGGTTCAATTATCCATTGTATCGTTTTAACGTTGCACAACGAAAATTAGACTTAGCAGACTTCTTACGAAGTCTTAATACTTCTCTCTTCCGTCACTAGGATCAAATCTCTCCATTGCGATCGGAGAAAAATTTTTCCTAAATTTTTCCGGAGTTTGAATGAAGCTGTAAGAAAATGAAAAATAACTTGAACTAATAATTTTATCCCAATACCGAAGTAAATTACGAGTCTTTTTATTTTCTAAGAGGATCATTAAGAAGAAAAAGAAGTGAATGTGTATGATGGAGCATACGGAAATATTATATCTTTCAAAAATTATTTTCATATTTAAAATACCGGAAAAGAAAAAGGAAGAAAAATACCGAAATCGTTTTAATTCGAAACTCTTATACTGTCCAGTAGCTTCTGGTGAATAGTCGCCATACAGACCGTTTTAAATTACTTTTTTTTTTTTAAATTTTGTTTGCCAACTAAAAAATTGATTTCAACTGGTAGCCGTAACATAATTGCGAAACAACTCAGGTCTTTCTAGAACAGAATGCCATTATCACGATGCTCGGAAAGTGGAACGGATGTTCCGGGCGAAAATGTCAAAGCTATAGAGCACTAGTCCTTGCATACGAAGATGCCTAATGATATACAGTTTTTTACACAATTTCGGTTACACATGAGAGTCCCCCGCGTATACATATGCAAGAAAGTTTTCGACCGGACGCCGGGAAAATGCAAACATTTCAGAGACGCACTGTGTTATATTGAAATGTAACTTAATGTACAGCGAATTTAGGCCGAAAAGAATTCCAGTTTTCGATATTAAAAATACGTTCCGCAAATGAAAATTGTACATCCTTCTTTCACAGTCTGATGGCTGGGGCTATTTTCTTCAGAATGTTAAAAGATTAATTTACAATAATTTCGGCGTGTAAAAATGTTTTTTTTTTTTTTTTGTTTTTTTTTTGGCGTTTTATATTTTAATACATAAATACGAGTATTAAAATATATATCATCGCAATAGTAATATTTTTGACGCTATTACTTTTCAAGTAATATTTTTTAAAATATTGTGAAGTTTTTTTTTTTTTTAATTATTTTTCTTTCGGAAGTCAAATATATTACCTTTCATTTGTTACCCCGGTTGTTTTGAGTTGCTTTTTTTTTTTTTGATTTCTGATAAAAATTACGTTTTTTTTTTTTCTGTTGAAGAATGATAAAAATATGAGAAAGTAGGAGATTTTAAAGAGGGTTTAACAAAAAACCGTGTACATTTTAAATGTAATTATTCACAGCACAACTTTTTTGGTAATGAGTGAAATGTTTACTAAAACACGTCGTGGGAATCAGTTTTACAACGCAATTTGTTACGGAGTAAGTTTCGAGTTAAGCGAAGAGAATGGAACCGATTTAAACAAAATGAACAGGATATGGCAAAAATGAAAAGTAAAATAATTCAGAAATATACAAAAACGTGACATAATTAAGAAAAAACTGGTAAGAAAGAAGTATAGAAATGGAAAAAGCATAAACAAAAAAGGAAAAAAAAAAAAAGCGTGGAAAACGATGGAAAAGAAAGATAGTTTATAAATCTTGATTTAAGAAGAACGAATGGCGCCTAACAAATGGATGAACGTTATTTGGTGTACAGCGTAATATTCCTGTCGACTGAAAAATCTGTCGCCTCGAAGTAAATCGGGTGAAATATCGCTGAAATCATCAATTCATAATTCCGTCTGTTGCACTCCGTTTCGATCTATTGATTTAACGAATAAGGATTTTAAACATCTCTATGGCTTCGAATCTCTTCAGACGGCAATGCAAGAATGGAAATGTTATTTTCTTGACAATAAGAGGCCAGCGATCTGCTGCTTGAAGAAAAAATATAATTGATTTTCCGTTTTCTGAAAAAATTCCGTTTACAGTTTTGGTAAATTTTAACGAAAAACTGGCTAACCGCGTTACAAGCCCTACAGAGAATATGACGTATTTTTTCGGTATATGGTTTTCTTTCTCACCCAGGGAACCTGCCGAGAATACTTAAGCACTCTACACCAAGATAATCTCTACTGGCGATTCTCTTTTTTTTTTTTTCCTTTCCAGACTTGTCAACTATGTACACTTTTACTCACGGTAAACCGTCATTCAAATTTTCTTCGTATCTTTATTTTTCCTCAAATAAAAAGGTTAATTTTATCTCCCTTATAATTCTGCTCGTCTTCATCAATTTTTACCATTTATTTATAGTCGCGATAAACTTCCTTATTTATCTTTCAGTTTTTCTAGCTTCATCGTATTAAACTATCGATCTATTCTAAATCTGTATCTGGCTAGGATTGATTTTTCCAATGCTTTAAGTGTTCGCCTACACACATCACTATCTTTACTGACATTTCAAAGAAGTGGAATTGGTTCTGCCTTTTTTTGACTCCCTTGAATTCGATTCTGGATAACCCAATTTTTTATGCGGAACTTATTGCTGTTCTCTTTGTTTCATCATCGTTGATTTTTCATAAAGTGCTCATAATCTTGGGTTCTAAAAATGCTTTACAGATTATCAAATCTTCCTTCTACCTCTTCCGATTATGTAACATTTTTCTTACACTCCCTCATTTATGAACTTTTTCTCCTCCATTCAATCGAGACTGATCTTCTGCGGATTCCTGATCGTTTAGCGAATGAGCTCATAATGAATTAGTGAATATTCATTAGTCCGTTCTTTCGTTTCCAGTGGCAGATTTTTGGGAACAATTTCAACCCATAATATCGTTCTTCTTTGCTCAGTTGCTCATTCAAAATTATGGCTCGTCTCTTATTTTTTTTCATTTTCTAATTCTGCTTCCTTTTACCTCTTTATTCAGTCATCTCTTCTTCTTTCCCCATGCATGGTTTCTTGACTTCTCTTAAACGCTCTGTAATCTCTGCTGTTTGTAGCCTTTAAACTTTAACCATAGTTTCCTTTCTGCATCGTTTTAATCGGTTTTTATCTGCGTCTACTCCATTTTGTCTTTCTCATCCCCCTTTCATATACTTTTCTTGTGATGCTGATCACATTTTGTTTGTGGGCAACGTCCTTCTATTCTTCTCTATTAAAACTTGATGTCCCTACTCCTTATAGTGCTGCTTATATTCTCTCATTTCCTTCTGCTTTTGTTATTCTTGCCCTTGAATTATTTTTACTCTCTGTCCTTAAACGCGTAAGAAAATAAATAAATTTTCTCCTCCTTCCTATTTCTTAGACTAACGTTTTCGTTGACAAATTCATTAAAAAAAAAAAATTGCACTTTTACAACCATTTTACGGAAATTCACTCTCCAGAATTGAATTAAATTGGAATTTTTAAATACATTAAATTTTTCCAAACCGCTTTACAATTTTCATTGACGGCTCTAAACGGTGTTGGCTTAGCCTTTTCTCGTTCGTCTTTATATTATTCTGAAAGCTTTAAACTTCTCCCCTTCTGCTTAATTTTCTACGCCGAGTCTACTACTACGTTGTGCGCCATTCTCTTTATTTCTTCTTTTCTAATCTCTCAGAATGTCCTTATTACATATACCGGATTTCCAAAATGTCCTACGGGCCATCTCGTCTATCCTTCTCACCCACTCCACCAATTATATAGTTCGTCTAATACGTTTTCTATTTCATAATCTTTTTCATCGTCACTCAGTCTGAACTGGTTTCCTATAAATACCGGGACAAGGCAGTGACTTAGCAGATAGATAGTTTAGCTTCTTCTGCCGGAAGATTTTTTAGTTTTTCTGAATCCAACATTATTTCGCAGCTTTCCATTTTGAATTACCTAGTAACTATTATTCCTCTTCACTTTTTATTCCTGACTCCTTCTGTCTGTCTGTTCAACCGAATCTTCCGCCTCACCATTGGTTTCTCAACTCCCTGCTCGGCAACGTTTATCTTTCACTGCAATTTATCGTCTACGCTTGGGACACTGTTTGCTCCTCCCCTCATCGCTCTTTTCTCGCTTAATCTCCTACTCCTCTCTACCCTTCTACTTCTTATTTTATACGTGGCATGCTGATCATATCTTTTTGAACGCTCCTCTATCACCGCTGAACGCTCTCTTTTTTCTACTCGTCGCGCTGATACCAATGGGGATCTCTTTATCCCTTGTAACGCGTCTTTCATCCTTTCTTTTCTTTCTCCTTCTGTTTTACCGGCTCTTGTTTCCTTTATGTACGCGATCTTTGATTGCGTACAGATCTAAAATTACACTTTCTTTTCTTTCTTTAGTTCTTCAGCCAATGTTTACGTTGAAGAACCTCAAAAAAATAACAAAAAAACTGCGAACATTAATCCAGCGCAAGTGAAATTTTTGTACATTTTCAACGTGCGGCAGCGGAATTTAAATCAAATCCCGTCCAACCAAGTACACATCTTGTATAGTTGACTATTTATTCTTCTTATTTTCTCCTTAACTTATTTGTTGTTTATTTATTGATTTTTTAAATTTATTTTTTCTTTGCGTTTTATTTCCTTTTGCGATGCTCTACGCGTTTTGTTTATTCTTATTCGTCTTGATCTTCTATTGCAATGGCAAAAGTGGCGTTCATGAGAAAAAGGCAGGTGATTACACAGAATACACTCTCTATTGAATTGAGGAAACGTATAGTTAAGTAATATGTATGGGCAGTGGCACTGTACGCTGCAGAAACATGGACGCTAAATAAGAAAGATATACAGAAAATTGAAGCTTTTGAAACATGGTGCTGGCGGCGCATGTTGAAAATCTCATGGGTCGATAAAATATCGAATGCGGAAGTTTTTAGTCGAGCACAAGAAAATAGGTCACTCTTGAATACGATCAGGAAAACAAGGCTGAAATGGATAGGACACGTATTAAGACATAATAGCCTACTGAAAGACATCATAGAAGGAAAAATACCGATGCGCAGACCAAGAGGAAGACCAAGGCAGACGCTGATAGATACAATCAAGAAGGAAACAAACATTAAGACATACGCAGAATTGAAAAGGCGAACAGCGGATAGGAATAGGTGGAGGACTTGGACGATAGGGGCGAACCAGTCAAACGACTGAAATACCAATTTGATTGATTCTATTAAGAAAACACGTGTGGAAGTTATTACTTTTAATGGAAAATTAAAAATAAACTAAATATCTCAACATCAGTTGTAGCTTTGCAGCCGAATAGTTAGTAGATAAACAAAAAGATATTATAAAAAACAGTCCATCCTCATTTTGAACGGATTACATTTGTGACAACGATCTAAATATATTCATTCGAAATAAATGAATAATTTTTTTTTTTTTTAAATAATAATTTGCCGGTCCCACAAGGCACTAGCCCGTCTGTGGGTTCCCAACATAATTATATTCCATATATTGCGGATCATTTTTTACATTTCACTAAAGAAAAAGCATGTTCTTTATACTGTAGAAGTTCACTCTTCCTGGTTGTGACCGTTGCGTTCCATGTTTACTTTTACGTAATTATCTGAAACTCTTGCCTGGAAGAAGTTTTTTTCTTTTTTTTTTTTTTTTGTTGGGCTCGCCAACTGGGGACCTTTACCCAGAAACAATTTAAAAAAAATAAGTCAATTATGTCTTCATACGATATCAAATGTTGTTAGGAAAAAGGAACAACTAATAGGAATGATGTGTGGAGAAGGAAAACTATAAGAGGCGTAATATGGAGTAGGAAGACCAAGTCGCAGCAAATTGGATTAGAAAGCAGTACGCTTAATAGGAAGAGATAAACGTTTAATAAACGCATGATCAACATCGCAAACAAGCTCTTCGTTTGAGTAGAGAATACGGAGAAGCTATCAACGAAAAACGAAAACTGGAGGATGATAATAGAGTTTGTCTTAAGAACGCAGACGAATAATGGGGACAACAGCAGAACGACGAAGTGAAGGAAACAAGGAGAATCGCAAATTCGCACGAAGACTAGATTGAAGAGGCAGATAAAAAGAACAATTGTTAGAGTCAGGCCATAACCTAAGATGAAAACCTTTACATAGTGAAGGGGATTAGACGATAGGACTATTTTAAAAAAGAAGTGGGAAGAGGCAGCAACCGGAAACAAGGAGTCCGTCGCGTCCTTATCGAAGATGCTCGAATGATTAGGAACCTACAGCAAATCAATTTGAATGTATTGGTGGGAAGAAAGAACGTGGATAAGTGAGCGTTTACAGAATATAATAAAATCACAGGAATGCTCAGGTAAAGGGAAAAAATGGCTTGAAAGGTGGTCATGGAGTCAGATTATCATCCGTAATTTAAAACGCGTTCGCGCCAACGCACTGTTACTTCTTCAAACACTTTGAACAAGATCACGATTTGTGTGTAATCGTTAATTTTTGATTCTACAGCGGTGATAAACATTTCGATAAGTACTATCCAAAAAAACAAACCAGATTTCGGGACAGCTGAATAGAAAAATACCAAAGGCTAATATTACCGCGACAATTCGTCATTGTCAGTTACCATTGGAATTGTACGATTATTCTTTGCGTCTAGTTTCATCGCGACGCGTTCTGCAATCTATTTATATTTGAAAAGAAACAAACCGGTTGCTGTAGATGTCAAATAACACGCAGGGGTGTTACGAAACGCGAATTTTACAGCCTCTTCATAAACATTCGTCGGCAACCAGTTCAGGCCGCGTTAATTTTTTTTTTTTTTTTCCTTTTTCAAATACCCTTTATTTAATTCAGAATAATTTAACATAATGTTAAGTGTTAATTTCTTAGTGATTACTGCGTCTAGACGCTTAACTGTATATGATGGTCTTCACTTTGGGAAATATTTTATCCTTGACAGCATTGATTCCCGGAAACATACTTCTAGTAACAGATTGGTTAATAGCAACTAAGATGTCAGTAAGTAGCACCTCTGGCCATGCATTAATAGAATTTTAAAGTATAAGCAAATGGTCATAATGTAATTTTGCTGGATATCCCAGCGACATCAGAATTCTTAGGAATGAAAGAGTTGACACAGCAACCTAATCAACTATTACAGATTCCAGTTCGCAAATTGGCTCTCTCGAAATATCAAATGTTGTATTGCAAAACATTTCATAGAGCACCCCGGTGGAACCAAGACTTGATACTATCTTTACTATGAACTATTAAGAAGCCTGTCAAAAGTAATGATGGTCCTTTGATAGGATCCCACGGGTGGACTGTGCTTAGCCGCTTATTTGTAGGTCACCTGCTACGGTTCAACAATTATTTGTTGGAAAGTTGTAATCCATCAACCGATTATAATGTTCTCTTTACTAAAAATATTCTTCTATAGTGTTCTAAATTTCTGTCTTTCGTTCAAATTTTTGATTTGAGGTTTGTCTTTTTGAATTCAAGAGGCTAAACTTAGTATAACATTTACAGAGAGCTATGGTTTAAGATCCATACTGTAATCTGTTTCTCTTTTTTTTTTAAATTATTATTTAAAAATTTAAGTGCCGTGGATAACTCTACTTGAGTTATTACGGTTCCTAGAATCAGTGAAACTTATAGTAAGCGATTTAGTTGATGATGCGTTGTAAAGTTTGAGACTGTCTGGACAAAATCCGGTTGAAGTTGGCGCAATGGAATACGGTTTTCAGAGCTAGCAAAACGCTGGCACCATTGCAGTATATACTCGTAGTTAGTGAGCCTGTGTGCCCATAAAGTAAAGAAGGAGGGCCTCCTCCGAGTGAGATAATGTTGTGCGCCTCAACCGGAACCTTGACAGAATTGAAAATTCCCTGTGTGAGATTGGAGCGGTGGCGACCATACGTCAGCCGGTTGTTTGGCCCAACCACAGTTTATTCTATTCTTTAAAAAATCGAATTTGAAAAACTGCTTATCTCAGTTGAAGGAGTGGAGCATTAGAAGCATCAGGCTGGATAAAGCTGCTCTGTTAGCCAGTACACCTGTTCGTAGCCCGGGACCCATACGTAGTCGGGGACCTATAAAGATGTTACGTGTAAATTGAGTAGCGAGATTTGATATATATCCTTTTCTTGTTTTTCGGTAAGTAATCAGTGTTGTTGAGGGCTGGATAGTTTCGCTAGGGAACAGTCTGTGAGATGTTAATTCCAAGGGAAGAACGGTTAATATAAAACTCATTTTATTTTACGGCACAAAACAATAACAGAAAACAGAAGAAAATGCGAATAGGCGTGGTTGACAATTTCGATATGAAGAGAATGCAACAGCAGACAAAGTTCGATATATTTTGAAATATTTAAACGCAGTTTGCATAATAGAAAAGTGGTTAGTAATTCTATATTTAAGTCACGTAATAATTTTTCTTTCTCGTTTTGTTTTTCGCGCGAAGAATAATTTTACTCTCTTAAATTCGTTGTATTGAATAAACTACAGCTGATGATGGCATAAGTTTAAGAAATATTTAATTTAGGATTTGCACTGCGCAATTTGTTCATTGTAGCGTTGAAAGCATCCATTCTTTTGGAACAATTTGTAGGAAAATTATTTTTGAACAAACACATTTTGTGGATCCGATGAACGACTTATCATATTGACCACCACTACTGTTGAGTGTTAAAGTTTTACGGCAATGAAAACGGGGACAATATTTTTCGGTTAGTCAGTTCGCTAAGAACTATCCGTATTTTTGATTAAACGTGACGTTAAAAACTTCATCTTACAAATATTATGCAATTATATGTTTGGAGGAAGAATACGATGCTGCTTTTTTGGTTGGAAATGTAACGTCTATAATAAGTTGTATTATAAATATTTGTCCATGGTACATGTAAGGCATATCGGAGAAGTTTCTTTGCAACAATAGGCTTTTTACAAAATTAACAAACCGTCTGCGCGTAGATTTTAATTGGACCAAGCGAAAGGAAGGGAAAAGATTGTAAGGACACAACAGACGAGAAAAGAAAGTGGAGAATAAAAAAGGAATATTACAAAAAGTGGTTAGAGGTTGAAGGTTTAAAATGGAAATGAATGATCAGTTCCATCGACTCTCCTTGTTCAGATTAATGGCTGAAAGTATAAGCAAAGGTTTTAGGCCTTATATTTTTAACCATTAATCTGAACAAGGAGAGTCGGTTTATTCTTCCTAAAGCGGAAACAGATTATTCATTTCTATGGAGAACAATTCTTAAAATCTTTCACAGATTTAACTCAGGCATAAACCAAAATAAGTTAATTGCAGATATGGAGAGAATAGGTATAAAACTTACGAAGCAGTGGTTAAAGTTAACGAAAAACTAAGTGTTTAAGTAAATTTGATGTATACTTATCTTCAGTGCTCTTCCCAATATTCACTCCTAGAGTACATTAAAAATCCCATTGTTTACGTATATATGCAGATAATATGCCGAAAAACTTTTGCAAGCAAATATTGGTACTATATTAAGCCGGTTGGCTTATGATAGAAATGTAACAATAAATAGTATGAAGTCGAGGATCATGTAAGAACTTTTAGCAGATACAGGAACTATGACCCTAAAATTTTACTTTATACAATGTTTACATACATGTAAACGATATAAATAGGCGGAATTGTTCTTGGTAATCATTTAGAATCTACCACGGAACATAAATAACTGAATTAACAACGGGCCAAACGGTAACGTGGAAAAATTATATTGAGGAAATATTGGGTAACATAAGACAAGCTATTACTAATATATCTCTTAGCTTATTTAAATTCGTGGTTATGGCCAGTATTACATATATGAAATAGAAGTGTCGGGAGAAGTAAAGGAAGGCGAACTAAAGAAAATGCGATGTCTAAAGTCAACCTCGCTCTACTGGAGAACAAGTAAAAATGACCGTACTCGGCGGACGGAAAATAAGGAGTTATCTCCGAAAATAATGTTTTTTTATTATAAGCTCTACGAATAAAAAATGCATAAAATGCGTGCACCTAACATAACTAAATAACGGACGACAAGGAATTCTATATTTTATATGGCCTAAGTAAGCAATAAAATCGAAAATGTCGACGAGTTGATACTCTTTAAACGAATATAAGTCATATTACAGCACATACAAGAGAAAAAGAAAATCGAATTGTAGAAGGGCAAAGTAAAAACGTGGTTAGTGCAATGATAAATAGACCCTCACATTTCTCGGTACCAGAACATTTCTCCTGTCTGTTATCACATCCTTCCTTTCTGAAGTAATTAATTATTTATTATTATATTTTAGTTTTTAATTGTAAATATTATAATTTCTTATTACGTGTATTCTCCTCCTTTTTCGATACTACATTATTACCGATAAAAACTGATAACGAACTATCAAATGATCAAGCGTAAGATTGTATTTAACTTTTGACAATAAACGTTGACAAGTGTATTGGACATCCGCATTTCGGGCAGTTCCTCAAAACTATTTTACAAAAACAACAGTTTATTGAAGGAAATATAACTGGCATTGTTCGTAAGTTTCAAAAACCATCAACATGAAAAGGGTGAAATGAAACGTAGCAGATGGAAAAGGAACTAAAAAACAACGATAATTGTTCGATCAGGATTGAGAAATCGTAGATGTGGAGAAATCGATCAGTCACAAAAGCAAATTGTTGTGGGTCTTGACAAAGCGAGCGATCTATTTGTTATTCTCATCGCTACTCTTCTGTTTCTTTTTTTGTTTTTTATTTTCCGGCACGTCAGCGAAGGATTACCACTTAGAAGCATTATGGAAGGGAAAGATAAATCTAAGAATTTACAAAAATCATTTGGATGGAGTGAGAGAGGTAGGCAGACCCAGAAGAAAGAGTTTGATCTACGGAGATTTAAGGATGATGGTAGACTGCAGAACGAAGTTAAAATTTTTGAACAACACTAATAAAGGAAAATTGTATAGAGGATAGGGGGGAAAACGCTTTTAGATTCTAAGGTAAAAATAGAGCGAAAGTAGAAGAGCTTGAAGAAAAATTACGGGTGAGAAGAAGGTCCTACAAGGATGTCGGAGTGTGCAGTAGTGTGAAAAGGAAACAGCTGGCACACAGCTAAAAAGCTAAAACACGTCGATTATATCATTTTATTTATAAAGTAATTAAAAGCGTGTCTAATTTATTAGCATTAGATTAATAATAAATCAAAAAGAAAGAAATGATACAAAATAAAAAAGTAATTTTTACGCAATTCAAAAATATTCGTGTACACAAAAGTACAGTTCTTTATTATACAAGGTTATAAATTAGCCGATTTGTTTCGGTTATAGATATAAACGTGACACTGATAGCCGGATATTTTTTTTTTTTTTTTAAATACTTATATAATAATTAGTCGCATTTTTGAGTATTTAAGTATTTGCGGATTATTCTTTATCATTGAAAATAACACAATTTGTCTACACAGTGGAACAATATATAGAAATGAATTTTATTGGTCAATTATTAAGTAAATTTAATCGTAATAATACATGTGTTTTGAGTAAAATGATGCTTTTGTTTACGTAAAAAAAGGCAAATAAAATGCAGTTAAAAACAGCGCAAGAAAACTAATAAATGACAGAACAAAAAAAAAAAAAAAAAAAGGAAAAAAACAATTCGGTGAAATAATCTCGAAATTCTTCAATGGACGGTGACGGTTCATTTACGTACGGTTGAAGTCCCTCCGTGGAACGCCAGTATGCAGCGGTTATCAACATTTAGAGCCCAGATTAGGAAAAACAGCCAACATCTGAAGTTCAAATTAAAAAAACATGTATACTCCGTGTGGCAACAAGAATGGGAGCAAAACTGTTTCTTGCAGAAGCTGTACAAAGTCAAGGGATACCTTCGACGCTGGAGCACTTCACACAGACAGGACCGACATGAGGATATTAGCTTGCCTGCGCCTAGGCCACTAGACACATAGACACTTGTTTCAAAAATGAAACCTAAACCTACAGTAAAATTTGTGGAGTGCCGGTTACGGTGGAACATCTCATTTCATGCCGCAAATTTCGATAAGAGAGAGCCGCGTGTTTCGAGGAGGATGCTGGTTTAGCCGAAATTCTGGCGGACAATGAAACGGCGTATAGAAACACAGTTTTAAATTGTTGAAGCTTACCAGACTTTTCCCTTTTTATATATAGTTTTGATGTATATCAGCGATAGTCTTCTTTCTTTTCCGTTCTTTTCTTTTTTTCCCTCTTGCTTTTGTTTATTTTAATTTTCTTCTTTGTACTTTTCATTTATTAGTCTATTACTTATAAGATGTGTAACTTCTCGGCGTCGCAAATGGCCCCGGCTGCCGAGCGACTTCAAATAAATAAATTATATATAATCCTGAAATTCGAGAATTATTATTATTTTTTTCCCGCAGGACAACTAATAATACAATGACGCAATGTTTTT
This sequence comes from Icerya purchasi, assembly GCA_039619475.1. Classification (NCBI taxonomy): domain Eukaryota; kingdom Metazoa; phylum Arthropoda; class Insecta; order Hemiptera; family Monophlebidae; genus Icerya; species Icerya purchasi. The sequence goes on from CM077116.1 coordinate 66,198,945, forward strand.
AAAAGTGGTGTTCCTAATACGAGTACAATGGAAAAATTGAATAGAAATTTCCAGAACGAAGTCGCCGATGAAAAACCGGGTTATGCATTCAATGAATTTTTTTGGGTATATAAAAAAACCTCAAAAATAATAATTCTAGGCAACGTTCACCTTGGAATCTCTGTATTTCTTTATAGATTGATTTGGAAGCGTTGAATTGAATAAATCGAGGCAAGTCTAATAATAATTTGTGTATTTTCGTACGTCAGGTTTACGGAAAATCGAACTCCTGTTGACTACGATGAGCCTGATGCCTTGTAATGCATTTGGTGCATTATCTCTTGTAAAATTCCCGTTTGGCTAGTATTTTCGATAAAAAGTTATTTACAATTTCGATTTAACTGCTCTTGTTCGTGCGATGTCGCAGGAAAAATTTGTTGCGATCAAATTAAAAAATTTAAAAGAATAGTTTTACAGTTTTTTTATTATAATACATATACCCATTAGGAAAGTTTGAAAGTTCCCCGGATAAAAAGGAAACGATAAAAAAAAACGAATTCCCTTTTTGACCAGAAGCGCTCTTAATTATACCTGGAATCAAGGACAGAAAAAAGTAAGACGAAGAATTTTCCGATGTATATACATATATGGTCGGGCGTAGAAAAGTAATAAAAAACAGTGCGCAATAGAATAATTGAAGTCTGATATGCTCTACTTTTGTAAAGAGCGTCGCGAGTGATTAAGGAAAAAATTGTTATAAAAGCATCTGCAGAATGGCGAGGAGTTCCAAAATGAGATGCTTGCAATTCGATAGCTGGTAAAAATATTAGGTTGATGGTAATATTTTAATTTATTCAGTAGTCGCATTAAACGCCCCAATTCCTACGGCAGCACGGTAGGCTAGTGGTTAAGGCGTTTGGCTACTAAACCAGAGTACACGGGTTCGAGACATGTCTCGTTCCAGATCCAAATTGTTCCCGAGTTTATACCTAATCTGAAATAATTGGGTACCAGAGAAATCTGAGAAAGTAAAGACGGATCCCAAGTAGAAAGGAACTGGCCCCGGTATTCTCATCAGATCCATTAGGCTTAGTTCACTGTGAACCTTAACTTCACAATCTCCGACGCCCTGTCAAGGGTATGGGACTTACTTTTTTTCAGTCGCATTATTACACTAAATATGTTATCATCAGTAAGTATCATACGGAAATTAGGAAATCATAGCGGGTGTTGTTATTTGCCTTTTTTTCCGTACAGCGATAAATGCCTTTACGATAATATGTAAATAAAAAGCGTGAAAATTGTTTAATAAAACGCCGTGCAGATATCTAAAAAAAGCCCATCCTTCGGACTTAAGAGGCAAGCCCCGTGGGTCCCAGGGAAGAGTTGTTTCAATTGACTGCGCGTCACTCCCACCTTTTTATTTTGGTTTGTAGAAAAAAAAAAAAAAAAAAAAAAGAGGATAAACAGTTTTCAATTTCAATTTTATTTTGATTTTTATTTGACATTTATTTACGGGGAAAAGAACTCCGCAAAACGTTAACATATTTCATAACCACTTTTTTTCATACTATCCTCGTCGTAAGAACGACGTCGACATTAACGCAACAACAAGATTTATATTTAAAATTTAAACACAATAAAATAAAACAAAACGCTGCCTACAGATTTGCCGTGATTATGAATTCAAAATTTAAAACTAGTCGGCGTTTTTTTCCATCGTGTTTAAAGTTGGCAATTTTAAAACTATACATATAGTAGTATATTTTTATTAATTTATTCGATATAAATAGATATAAGAAGATCTGAATATAAAGCTGCTTTATATTTCCGCATTAATTAGCGAAACATAAAATTAAGGAATTACTTGTCCATGGTACGACCCTCTTTAGCTGTGACCCCCTTTCGTTAAGACATGAATAAAAATAAAGTTATTGCATTTATTACATTATTCTTAATAATCCATGTGCAGTTGACGTGATAAGATTCGATTGCTTTTCTCAATACATTTATATTTTTTGGGATAAATGTAAAATCATTTTTCCGAAAAAAAAAAAAAAAAAAATACTTTCTTAATTTTTAAATTCTGTGTTGTTTTTTTTTAAAATTTATGGTTAAATTTGTTCTAGGCTATGTAAATAAGGATTTAAAATAAGAAATTACGTCGTTAAATCAGCTGGTATTAATCTCAACTAGGAGACGATGTAAAGAAATTTTAAAAATTAGTTTTGCGGAAGCTTACTTTACACTCTAATCACGTTTTCACGTTATCGTTAATATAGCGCGCATTATAATCGTTTTAGCGACAACGGAATTGCGATGTTATCGAAGTTATTTCATATCGCCATGGCAGCGATTATGTCACTCACCAAAATTAACAGAATTGTCGACGATCCATCTTGTTCTTCGGAATTTCCTGTTTCAAAGGAAAATAATTCCTAAGCGAGAATTTAAAGGAAACTGTTAACGAAAAAAGAAATTTCAACTAGCGAATTTAAGAAGAAAAAAAATCGAAAAACAGAAAACAAACGGAAAACCACTGGCTAGTGATTAGCCATGCAACTGTGAACGTCCAAAGCGGGCAAACGATATTAAAACGAACATGTTAAAACGACGAAATGAGAGACAATCACAGAACGAACACGACCGGCAGTACTTCGAGTTGTCCTAGTCAACGAACTGAGTTACAACTGAGGGTAACTCTCGATTGAAGCCTTCGGCTATTCTCGATCACTTTCCAGCCTAGTACGTCCAGTTTTCAGTTTCATTGCAAATAACACCGAACGGACCGCGATTCAAGACACTCGAACACGTTTTTTCTCGGATTACCGTGTTTTTCTCGGTCATAATTCGGACTTTTACTTCGCTTTCAATCGATCGCCTACCGCGCGCCACTACGATAATTACCATCCGAAACAACTTCGACGTTTCGCTCTTTGCTCTGCGAATTTTACGTACTATTTCCGCGCGAAAATTATTCGATTAATTAATCGAACGGATTCATTTTAAAAATTAAATAATTATCGGAACGATGACGTTACTTTTAGCTTTTCCGTTTTCGGTTAAGGAGGAAATTTTTAAATATTTTAATTTGCGTAAATGTTATTAATCTTCAATTTTGTTATCGAGTTGACTTTAAAAAATCTCTAAATATTATCGTATAAATTTAAAATGTTTAATTAGCGATTAATTAATGAGTTCATAATAATATTCAAGAAAAAAGAAAAAAACCGGTAAAACTGTATATATATAGTAATCCGAATTGGGAAAACGCTCTCTTTATCTGCTTCCGTTTTAATTTTGAGCGAGCCAAATTCGTTTATTTCCTCTTGTATATATCTTATGGGACAACACTTGCAAAGCTCATTTTCTTACCTGTTGATTTACAGTTTTGCCACAGCAACTGGCAGAAACTTGGACACTGAAAAAGGCAACTATAAGACGAGTAGATAGTTTCCAGATGTGGTGTTGGCGAAGGGTTCTTAAAATACCCTGGACGGCAAAACGAACCAATACATCTGTAATAGAAGAAATCGGGACTGCGCAACGATTATCCAGTATTGTACTCAGCCGTAAGATGAAATTTTTTGGACACCTTATGCGCAGAGAAAATGGAATGGAGCGCTGGCTGATACAGGCGAAAGTGGAAGGCAAGAGATCCAGAGGTCGACCACCAGCGCGATGGACCAATGCGATACAGGATGTAACGGGTTTGAGCTTACAGATGTCCTGTCTCAAAGCAGAGAATCGCGAGCAATGACGAAAAATAATTAAATCGGCGTCGCCATGATCACGACACCCCTCTGGGGTTTTCGACCAAATGATGACGACCGAACTGGAAATCTAAAAATTCATTAATGAAAACAGAAACGAAACGAAGTAATCTGCTATGCGATTACCAGCAACGCAAGAAAATTGCTGCGTTCCAGCTCTGTCACACGTTTTACCTTGACGTTCTGTATAAATTTCAGTCTTTTTATATTTCTTCTTGCCCTTATTATTATTCTTGTTGTTTTTATTATTCCATTCGGTGCATACAAAAACAGCTAATCGTATAATAAGAAAACGCGCTAGATGAAATAATTGCGGAAGATGTATCGTTAATTCTCTGCCAGAATTTGTATGTGAAATCTGAAGATATCGAATCTATCGCGAAATTACGGAAAAGTTGATTTAAGCACCGCAGGCTAAGAAATCGTCGAAAAACAAAAATTCGATTATAATCTATTTTTTTGAAAAATATGTATTTGTTTTTTATTTTATTTGTCAAGCTAAAACGATTGTCGACAAATTATATACTTTCTTATTCCAAGCTTCCTTACTTTTCCCACGACTTCACCAGCATTTGGCAGACTATTAATCTCTTCTCTCTCCTCCTCCAGACCAGCTCCATAGCACATTCTACAATTCAAGCCGAATTCCTTCACTTGCTTGATACATCTTTCCTTCTCATCTAACATTCTTCACTGACGGTTCTAAAAATGAGAATAAAGTGGGCGTTTACCGCCCTCTCACTACATCACTCTGAATCCTTCAAGCTCCCTTCCTTCTGTTCTATCTTCACAGCGGAGTCTATCTCCATTTTACACGCAGTCTCGTTCATTCCATCCATAAGAAGGATCAGTAAACGTCTCATTGTCTCCGATTCCAAAAGTGTTTTTCAAGCTATTTCTTCTCCTCCTTCTCATTCCTCCAATTCTATTATTCTCTCAATTCGTTTTCTCATTGCCAATCTACTCTCATCCCGCTCTATTACTATTGACCTTTTGTGAGCTCCTAGCTATTCTGGCATCGAGGGCAACGAGTTAGCGGATTTTTTAGCACGTTTGGCCGCCCGCGATGGTCCTTTACTCTGTAATTTTTCTACCTCGGACATCCTCCTTCTTTCCTCAGCTAATCATTCCCGATACTATGGTCGGATATCTATCCTTCTTTATTTTCAAATTCAGCCGGTTCCCTGTTCTCAGCCGTGGTTTCATTCCTCTTCTTATCAACGTTCCGCGATCGTTTCCTTAATCAGACAGCGTTTTAATCACTCTCTTCTACCCTTTTCACGTTTTCGTTTTTCCTTGTCCTCCTCACCCGATTTTCCCTTTCATAGCTCCATCTCTCTTCCTATATGCGAATGCCTTGCCTTTGATTCTGAGCGCTCTGTTTTGTACTCTAAAATCTTAGCACTGGGTCTTCCTGCTCCTTATAATCTTTTCTTTGTCCTTCCCTTTCCATCTCCAGATATAATCCCTGTACTTCAATCTTGCCTAAGCTCTATTTCTAATCGTCTCTCTATTTAACCCTTTCCTTAATTTCTGTATTGTTGTGTCAAAGCCGCTGGTGCGCCTAAAAAAATAATAAAAAAAAAAAATTATATACTTAAACACTTTACCATTTTAACTTAACTTATATTATATATATATGTATATATGATTTCGTGTAATATTTAATAACTGCTACATCTTAATCAATCTTTTTGCTTATCCATAACTAATAATCTATCTTCTATTTTTTTATAATCGACGTATTTTTTTTCCTTTTTTGTTACGCCTTATCATTTATTTAATGTTTATTATTTTTTTTATATTTCCTTCTTTCTCAGGCCATTCCTTTATTTTCCATTTTCTTTCCCCTATTTTCTCCTTCATTATTATTTCTTTATGTATTTTATTTTACATCTGAGTTATAATATATTTGTCCGTTTGCTCCCCTATCTTTGTTTTTTGCTTACGTAAGTTTTTTCCTTAGCTCGTATTTTGTTTTTATTTTTTCCTACAATTAAATTTTCTTTTCTGTTATTACGTATTCGCGTATCTTCGGTAATAAGTGCATTCCTCTTATGATCATTACGTCTTTTTTTTTAATTGTTAGTTTCTCCTTTATGATTTTTTCTATTAATTTCAAGCATTTAATTTGCAGCTCATTTATTTTTCTCGGATATAATTTCCTCACCACATGTTTGAATTCCATACCTGATCCGCGAATCAACTAGCGCATTAGTGTCTCATGTGTTGCATGTTTCTTTAATGTATATAAAACTGGTGAAACTGCGCTTATTTTCTTTGCAATGTATTCCATACGTACGTCCCATCTTAAGTGTTGGTTCATCATTATTCCCTAAAAATATTTATACTGAGTTACTATCTCTAACTTCTGACAGTTTTTCCTATTTCACATTCGTGTCTTTCCCTCATCGAGTGTACACATTCGTTTGAGTGCACTATTATATTTGGACAATACAAATCGCAGCTGTCTCTTTTTTTCCCAATCTTTTTTACATTAATGCTTAGATTTTTATCGTGTGCCCATTTACTTATTATTATTAAATCTTTTTGTATTCTTATTTTTGTCTCTTTAACATCTTTATGTGATGTAACTATTGCTATATCGTCCGCGAACGAGAGTACATCACTGTAATTTAATTCCTTACATAGACCATTTGTATATATATATATATATATATATATAATAAACAATATTGGCGCTAAGTTGCTACCCTGCAGTACTCCTACATTCATCTCATCTTTTTCACTTTGCACATTTAAAATATTTAGACTTGTTTTCCTCTGGTTTAAATAACTTTGAAACCATTTCTTTAAACTATATTTCGTATTCCTATTTCTTCTAATGTGTTTATGAGTGTATTTTATGATCAACCATTTCAAATGCTCCAGTAACATCTATAAATGTTATCAATACCTTTTTTTCCTTTTCAAAGCTATCTCTTATTTTTCCGGTAAGCTCACCGATTGCTTTCGACGTGAATTTTCCCTTTCGAATCCCGTATTGTGTTTTGTCAATTATCCTATTTTCTTGTAAATACTTCGTTAGGTTATTTTCTACTACGTATTTTTCTAATATTGTTACAATCACGTTGTTAACGACAAATAGATAAAATTCGAAATATTGCCGACGTAACTAATTTATAGACAAATGCGAAACCTATTTATAGTCCAGCGCGACTCTGGTACCGTTCGTTTATTCCACCATTTGAAGTAGAACTCGAATCTTCTGAATATTTTCTTTTAATTTTTTTTTTGTAAAATAAACCGGAGTTCCATGATGGTCTGAAGTTCAGAATAAAACTGGTTAAGTATAGAAAAGACGGACAATTTTTGATTGTCGATCGCAAAAAGAAAAAACATTAGAATCAAATGCTTTTATCGGCGGCTCTACAGCGAACACAATTTCATTAAAATAAAATACTTCATGTTGCAAAACAGCTACAACCCACCCTTTTTTTAAATTAAAAATTGTAATTGCCTAAATGTTTATTAATTAAAAGAGTATACGTATGAAAAGTTTAAAAATTTGAATTAAAATATATAAGCTGAATAGATACGTTATAAATAAACTATAATGCCAAAAGAGTATCGATTGTGTGAATATATTTGAAAACAATTTCGTTATCAAATATTATATAACAAACAAAAAATAAAAGAAAAATGCTTAATGAATGAAGAAAAAAATCGCAAACTTTTTTACATACTGTTTTCAGGTGTTAATTAATAGATCAAACTAGTCTTTTAGCCGAATAATCGAGTATTACAGTTGTACGATCTTCAAAAAACCATGAACTTTAAAATTTAAAAAAATAACAATTCATTTTTCATCTGTAAAATAAAATGTCACTTTTTCGCGCAATCGAAGTAGTAAATATTAATGAGACTGTAGCTTGAGTTTATTCATTTTTCCATGCTGATGTCCAATATTACTAAATCGAATTATAAGATCATAACTAATTATCTGTTTGCACACGTAACATTATTATCGCTTAATTTAAATTTAAATTCGTTAAAATCACGAATAGAAAATTAAGTAATAATTTATTCAAACTTGGAATTTTAAAGGGGTCAAATTTTTAAAAATGCATTTCCATCTGTTAGCATTCTTTGTGAAACTGGTATTCCTCCTCTCAATATTTATAGGGACCGGAGCATTTTAAACACGTGGATTCGTCTCGAGTCGTAGGTCAACCTTCCTTCGCTGAACTTGCTTCAACCATTACCTCAGATATCGGTGCCCACTCTCCATAAGCAAGTCACTGAAATCTTAGATTCGATGCAATTCACTTTACCACCCACATATCAACTAACCATAGCACCAACACCTCCATGAGTAAACCTGCATCTCGACATAGATCTTCAACTCCAGAAATTCTCAAAAGAAGAAACATGTCCGAGCATTTTACGTTCCGCATATCAATGCATGATCAGCAAATATGACAGTTGCAAAATATTTTTTACTGACGGCTCCAAACACCTCAAGGAACAGGTTGTGGAATAGCATCCGACAAAAAAATTATTCTCCGTTACTCTCTTCCGGCACTATTCATTATTCTTTCGGCGGAACTATTTGCTCTAAAACTTGCAATAGAAAATGTAATAATTTCCGACCCTCACTCCTCACACCTTATATGTATAGACTCATTAAACGCGATCACATTAATTCAAAAATACAACTCTCCTCACCAACAGCCAATAGCCAAGGAAATTATTCGCACTCTTTGTAGTACAAGTACCCGTGTTTCGTTCGCATGGATCCCATCATACGTTGGGATCCAGGGGAATTCATCGGCGGATACTGCGGAAAAAGAAGACTCATTGTTTTTTCCGGTTCCGAACATTGAAATTCTGCCAATGGATCTGAACACTCATATAATGCAAAAATCAGTTCAAGCATGGCAAAAACAGTGGATCAATATCTCAAACATGAACAAGCTGCGCTCAATTCGAGATACTATTCGACCATGGAAAACCTTATTATTCACTAATTGAAGGAATAAAATCGTTGTCACAAGATTCCGCCTAGGTCACTCCAAAATCACTCATAGTCACCTCCTGTTCAAACAACCTGTTTAAATTGCAATTCTCCTGTTACAATCCAACATTTACTCGTCAGCTGTTCCACCTATAATTCATACCGAGCACAAATTCTTCAGTCGTCCAACCTTTCCGAAATCTTGTCTGATCGGCAGGACAAAATTGAACGCCTCCTCCGTTTTCTTAAGACCAGTTACCTATTCCACCCCATCTAGCTCTTATCTTATCTGTGCCTCTGCCCTAGGCGGCAGTACACGGCTCGTTCATCAAAGAAGAAGAATAAAAATGTATTTGCTGTTGTCTAACCAATTTTAACATTTTTCTAACCTACTAAAACCTTTATTTACCGGTGTATGATTTTGAAGATATGTTTTTATTATAGCTATGACTCTATACCCGATGTTAATATTTTACTAATTTAATATTGCTATGTCTGTTTATTCTATATGTCTCCGAGTACTGCTTTGATGTGATGACTAATCCAAATTAGATTACTGATTTGAAAAATATATCGATGTATATGTAAATAAAATAGTTGCAATACTAACGTATGTGAGAGGATATGTTTCAGCTTGTATATTTTGGCAGATATTTTACACACATCTAGCCGAAATACTACGTTAACAAATTCTGTGAGCAAGTATGTTTCAGTTTGTATTTTTTGACGGATATACATCGAATCAAAATAACTACAGTATTAACTTTTATTAAGGTTTTGCTCTTGTTCTCATACCCATACGCTTCTGACAAGATACTTTGCATATCAGTAACCAGAGCGGATGATTGATAAACTTACCATGTAGTCTATTCTATATTTCCAAGTTTATGTTTGATCCGTATCTAATCAAAACTAATTAGCCTACTAAGCTGTATTACTATGATAATTTTAATTGACACAAAGGTTGTATTTTTTATTGATATTTCATCAAAGCTGCTTTTTCTGACATGAATTGAATCTGTTCATTTATGTACGTTCTCTACAAAAAAAATTTCGGGTATGAAGAGCTTAAGTCAACACACTATGTGTCGAATACTTTATGTATATTTAATACAATCTATGTATATGCGTATTGTAGCACTGCTTTTTTGCCACTGCTCCAATAAATAAGTATTGTGATTCAGAGTAATAACTGCACGAACACTGTTCATAACTGTATCAACAATTATATCGTGACAATTGCTATAACAGTTGCTATGACAATATTCCAAAGGAGTAAGCAAAAACAGGCGCTGTTTCTTCTGCTGAATATTTCACTGCTCTGTTCATCCAATCGCATTATACCGCACTCGCACATACACACATAGAATTGCATAGCCCCCGATGAATATATACACCATTGCTGGTGACAGTATCAACATTCTTTACGAATTAATTTTATCTTATTTTTTGACAATTAAAATTATTTCAAGGCGTAATACTGGACGATATGTGAACTACCAGGAATTTGTCACAAACGTTAACACGTTCATGTTTTCTCGCTATTTTTTCTACACATCTATCACCCCCCCCTGTAAATGAATATTTTTTTTTGACAAATATTTTCCATTTTTTGTACTTCCTTCACCGACTATTTACAAAATATTTTGCTCGCGTTAAGACCGCAATATATTTCAGATTTTGATAGGACACTAAGATCAGCACCCTCTTCAAATCTTGACACAATACAGTAACAAATGCTACATGCTTCATGCTGTTGTATACAAATAGAACTAGATGTTTTTTGACGATTATTCTGAATGATAATCCATACCATCCACCATGCGCTAATGCTTATATTTTTACTTAACCTCCACGTGCTGCTGATTTTTTTGACGTTTCTGTTCAAATTCTACATCATTAATATCAATATCTTTACCAGTTTTGTCCACAAAGTCAGACAATTGCCATTCATAGTACTAAACATCCGTTGATCGCTGCTTAAAGGCTGCAGGGGGCACTTCTGGATGATTTAAATCAACATATTTACTCAATTTGATCCATATTTTTCACATTAGCAATAAATTGTTTACTGAAATTGAAATACACGATGACGCACAGGTTAGAATATTCCAATGGTTAAGACGACTTCCAAGATAATCAGCCCTCTTTAATGACCATCCGGATCCTGAATCGTGTTTGAATTTAACAACAAGAGTACACATTCTGCAGCAAACACCGTTGCACCATATATGGCATATGTGAAACACTAGTATAAATTACCTAATACTTGTAAATATTTATAAATCTATATATACATTTTTATACATAGCTGTTTAGCATTTTGAATTTTATATATTAAGTATAATTTCAATTTTGTCTTCAGTTACTACACACAGCAAAAAAGAATTAAATAGGTTGCAATTAATTAATTATTACGATGATGTAATAAAGTGTAAACAATTTAATAATGACACTGCAAAATTGTATAAACGTTTATTTTATACTAATTAAAGCACTGGTTAATAAAAGTTTTTTTGTCATTGCGTTAATTGCATGACGGTAAAACAAACCTGCGACAAAAAAAGGTTTTTTTTTGGAAATATGCAGTGTTTTAACAATTATTAATATAACTGACTAAAATTAGGTACACCGTCAGATTAAAAATTAAATCGAGTTTTTGATTAAGTAGGAAAAATAAGCAAAGTGTAATTTAATTAACTATTGTATGAACTGTTTCAATAGGTAATTGCCCAATAATTATGGTAACACCGATGACCACAATGAGCTCGTTGTGCAACAAATTATTTTTAAGAACCGTATAAACTGCCATCAATTTTAATGATACATATTAATTGACATCGTGTGATAATGATAATTTTTCTTGTTGCCGTACGTATACAATGTAATACGAAATGTTCAGTTTTTGGTTTACTACTAATTTACGTTAATCACCCATAAATCCGTTTCTTTACATCACAAGAAATCTTCCGCACAAAGCTAAATGATAAACAACATTCACTTTTTACTCTTTTAACGAATGACAGTTAATTTTAATTTAATATTTTAATTATTTTTTTAAAATCTTACATTGAATGATTTTAACTGCGTTAGCTACTAGTAAATTTAACGCACGGTCCTATAAAAACTCAAAACGACATTTTTTGTCACATATAACGCACAATTTTTAAAGGAATTACCAATCTCTATTCTTTATCGTGAAAATGTTATAAACATTCACTTAAAACCAGATTTCTTTGTTTTGAATTTAGCGCATTATGCGAATATACATATTACAGTTATCTTTAACTTAGCATACAGAACCCTCAGCGCATGAAGCATCATGCTTGACTGCACTTTACTCTAATTATCATTTTAAACTATAAAATATGGCGACTCTTTTTGTTATTCTTTGGTAGGAAAAAATATTCCGATTAAAATTTTTTTAAATTTTAAACAAACCGATTTTTTTTTACTATTTTTATTAGTGTTATGATTTAAATACCACAAAATACTAGTAATATTGCAAAAATGTATAGTCTCATTCTGCAGGAAACACGCGCAAATTGCGTTTATTTATGAATTTAGAATGCATTTGTCGCGCTTGTGTTTAATTTTACAATAAAACGTATTGTAATTTACAGATTTCATTTTCACAGTAATAAATAACCCTTTAAAATTAACGATATTTTTCATGAAGAATGATAAATTAGGATTTCCAGTCCTGATTTAATAGTTAGTTAGGGAATTACTTAAGAAAAAAAAGAAAAAAAAAAAAAAAGATTTTTACTGTGTAATTGTTTTGTAGATCATAAAGCTCACAAGAGGCTTTCGTCATATTAAAATAACATGATAAATTACACGTATTTATTTACAGTTATTATCACACCGGCTTAAAATTACATATTTATAATTGATATAATAGAAAGCAAAGCGAGGTATACATTATTTCAATGTACTGTAATTAGTAGCACAGTCTAAAAACTAAGTGGCTCGAAATCAACATTTTTAATTTATTTAAAAAAAACTTACGTCGAGTATTATTAAAATAATGAGAATCGAATACACAGTGAATTTTATGATTTCTCGAATCAGCAAATAAAAACTGACGTATAATAAAGTATGTTAACCAAAGAGGTTGAAGGTTAATGTTTGAAGAGTATCGGGCAATAACAATCATAACGCATCGACGTTTCAAAATAACAATTTACATGTTTCAAAGATTCAGGTATAACGATGATGTGTTTTATCGGATATAGTAATTTTTTAAAGACTCTCCTGATTGGGCAAAAGTACTTGTCTAATATTAATATTAATTCGGGACGATTCAACGTATTCGTTGAAAGGTTCCCAAAAGTCAGCTTCATAATAACATCCACCATTATCGGTAACATTTCTAACTGAAATCATTTCATTTTCTTCCATTGGCGAAATAACGTTATTTTTTTTTCCGATATCGTAATTGCCAGAATTATCGCTAACGCATTCGTTTTTTTCCCGTTCAACAGTCTCGTCACCGAAATCATTCCACGGTTCAGCGAATTCTTTAATAATTCTCGGTACTCCGTGATACCGTAAACGACTGCTGCCAGCCATAATAACTATATCGCCGCTGCGTAAGAACATGGAAATCGCATCCTCATTTAAAGTTAATCCGCCGATTAAAAATATAGCCGTCTGTCCGAAACTAAATTTAAACATAACAATCGTAAAAAATATATCATTCCACCGTTGTTATTAAGTTTTGGAAAGAAGTTGTTTACAAATCAAGGTTATAGCAATTGTTTAGCAGATTGCTTTATTATTCAGAGATATTACGTAAAAAATATTGGCGATTAAATTTGTTAACTAAAGACAATTTAATTTCGCGAGTTTCGGAATTACTTGCCCGATTAACTACTGGAGTTGATAATAAGAAAAATATTACAGAATACTTCAAAAACTGTTAAGAATTATTTATTTCAGCATCACCCGGTACAGTCAAGAATGCAGATGGAGTTTCCGAAAAATTGTACTAAGCATTTCCAAATTTTTTCTACGACTCAAAATCTTCTTTTCAGACGGTGTAAAAAATTTAATTTTTCCTCAGTGTTCCCTAATTTACAGTTTTAGTTGTTTGGCTTACGAATATTTAATTAATCGCAGCACGATGTACAAGATATTTTAAACCATAATTTTCCTGAATGCAGTTGAATTGATATCAAAGAGATTTTTTTGTTTTTTAAAATTGAAATATAAATTAAAATGCGTCAATATTAATTTGTATATCAGTGGTAAAAATTCTTTGTTTTTTGTAATACGCAGGTCTCATAAAAAGGTTAATTTACTGAATACTAGCTGTTTTAATGATTTAAAAATTTGTTGGTTTAAAATCGTGTAATTGAATAATTTATTATTTAAATAAAAAATTACATTTTAAATTTCAGTCTTTGATCCAGCTTTTCCGCAGACTTAGAAGATCTTGAAACTTTTTTTTCTTTCATTAAGTAAAATATTACCTCGACGACCCATTTTTTAGGCCAAATACTGTGTTCGCAGGAGTTTACCTGATTTATATAGTTAGTCGAAAAAAGAACAGTTCGTCCACACGTACGGTTTTGTCCGCGGACTGCGTGCAGGTTTCAGAAAATGCAGAAAATGACAGCGTTAAATATAAAGCGAGACGTTAGACCTAGCCTGTAATCTCTGTAAAACCGGCGGACTTATCTCTTGCGCGAATTAAAACACTGTGGTTTTGTTCACGAACTTGCGCGCAGGTTTATTCAACGATTTCGCTGGTGTCATCACATCTTTCTCGGGACTTATTAAAAATTTCTCTTGAATAACGATGAAACACGACGATTACGAATTGTTTAACCTTTAACTACACGCGCCCGCAAATAAACCATAACTACACGCGCGGTGTATTTTGTACACCATGTACAAAAGCACCCAAAAATCACTTGGAAAAAGTTTATTTTGCGTTTATATTTATTTATTTCACAAGAAGGCATATCCATATAATGTCTAATAATAACAATCTATTAAACTGAGAACCTGAACACTTAAACATTATTGTACAAAATATTTTAAATAGAATCTAAACGACGTCGTCTTCATTATTACGTTCCGAACAAGTGATGATTGTATTTGCATGTTCTTTACAAATTGACTTGTTAAAAATATGACATGTAATCGTTGTGACTCTATTTTTTTGTCTTCCACAATAAAAGCACCTACGTCGTATTTTTGTTGGCGGCTCTTCCATTGACTGCTGCTGCTGAGGAGTTCTGTATTTTGCCAAAAAAAAAAGTTGAATATCCGAAGGCAAGATTTTTATTTCCGCTCTTTCAGAAAGGTGGAGCTTCATCAAAGAAATTGATAAGGTTTTTAGAAAATGTCTTCTAAACTTCTGAGGATTATCGACACGTGTTGCGTTTTAAATTATTTGGCTGTTAATTTCACTTATGTTCAGCAATCGAAAAAATATGACCAAAGACCATCTTCTTGTTCTTCTGGATACTGAGTAAGTACTGCACAGTTTATCTACAGTATCAACGCCACACTTGAAGCGATTTTAGTCCATAATTATGACTGTTTTTTTAGTTTTAGGATCGATTGCAGAATCATCATGCACAGTGGAAAGTAAAATTACTCCTCGGCTCTTTTTTGGAACGTAAGACACAATGGTCACATCTCTTTGAAATCCAAAAAGGGACAAACCAACTTCCCTTTTTTTATGTGGCAAAAAATTTGGCGGCAACTCTCATTTATTTTTCTTGATTGTTTCAACCATTGTTATTTTGTCCTTCAAAAGTGCCATTGGCAGCGGGTAACTTGTATACCAGCTGTCACATATCACGTTTCTGTTTTTTCCTTTCCAAGGTTGTAGTAAGCGATGAGTAATATCAGCTGGAGAATTAGACATCTTATATTGTTTTTCTAGTTCTTGACCATAATATAATTCTAAGTTAGACACATAGAAGGTTTTGCGTCGCAGAGCACAAACACTTTCAAACCGTACTTTGCAGGTTTATTAAGGATATATTGAAGAAAATTGCATCTTCCCCTAAAAGTTATCAGCATTTCATCAATTGTTACCTGTTCACCCAAACAATAATTGTTCTTTATGAGGTTACACGTGCATCAATGGCACTGAAAAAGATCGTGTTAGACACTACACTCATAGGTTAGGTGGCGCCACAGTACCCGGGGCAGCTGTTAACTAAAGTTATTGCGATATTATGTAAGTGGAGTATTTTATACACCGGCGCGTGTAGTTAAAGGTTAAAGCAATTTCTTTCTTTTTTGTGAATTTTGAGACGAAATTAAAAATAGTATCGATGTGCGTATTTCATTATTTTAGATGGAGAATTTGTTTTCTTAATTTCATCTTGAATATAAAAAATCCTCGATACGAATAAATTATTAAAATAATTTATAATCATGTTTTTTGCTATAATTAAAATTTTTAAAATTCTTCTCTTAGTGATTATCTACGTGTTATAAAATGTATATACTGCTTAAATTTTAAATTTATAGCTTAAACCTCTTAGGTCAAGTGGTGATTAATTTGTTTATCCATGTACATGAAACAAAGAATACTCCGATTGTTTTACTCATGAACATTTCAAACTACGTAATAAAAAAATAAATATAATAAACTAGTAAAATGTATTGTTTTATATATATATCAGTGATTCATGTTTCATGTTTTTAATGTTTTTTAAAATCTTGATTATGTTATATATTTTTGTTAACCGTTGAATGTATATATCGTTCGTATCACAAAAATATAACATTAGTAGTCCAATATTAATGGTCATTTGTTAAATTGTTTACATTTATAATATAGTGTGGTTTAAAGGAAGAAAAATACTTATAACTAATAATATATATCGAAAGTAGTATATACACCATGTAAAAGTCTAGATAAAAGTGGTTTGTCGTTATATAATTACGTACTTCTTAACAATTTAATAAATATTTTAAAAGAATTAAGTTAATTGCAAACACGAATTTCATTCAGCAACAATAAAACAACAATTTTTTTTTTTTTGGCCTGAACAAATATAAGTTTATTTGGCCAGCCTAATGCAAATTATGTGGTACGTATCGTGCGATTTATACTATTAAATCGTTCTGCAGTGGCGGTTCATGTATAAAATCTAAATGGTAGCTCGCAATATATAGTAAATAAAAATTGAAAAATTCGTTTGTCTGCGTACGTTAATCTCGCAATCTGTCGAACCGATTTTATTCCGGTTTTCACCAATGGATAGACTGGTTAATGAGGTAGGGAAAAAGAAGGGTAAAATACACCGGATAAAATAAAAATAAAAATTGGATAAACTATTTACTACGGCAAATATTTAAAATAAAATCATTACCACGGTAAATATAATTTAAACGTACAAATTTAAATAAAATAACTACTACGGTAAACATAATTATAAGCAATAGTTTTATCAATTCCTGGCGCAAGTGAGAACAGCGTGTTCATGTCGTCTCTTTTTGAGTTACTTAAATCATTAAACCTTTATAACAGAATCTAAAAATACAAGCCAGGTCTTTGCGATGGCTGCTCAGTACAGCGCCGAGTTTTCAGAAAAAGACGTTCTTCATTAGTTTTTACAAAGAAACAAAAATTCCTGCAATAAAATTTTAGCGTTGTATCGGAAATATTTACATTTGAATATTAAATCTTTGCTCGTGGTTCCTGTTGTGGTAATAAATTAATTGCTATAAAATGCTCGACGGAGAAGTTGGAAGACGTAGAAGAAACGTGTTTTGCGGGCGGAAAACTTAATTCTGGGAGATTACTGTGTGACCAACTTGTAATCGATTTATAACAGAGTATTCTTTGTACGTAAGGTAAAGAAGAGAGAGAACTATGCTCCAGTTGTTGATTTTAATATTTCTAAAATAGTGCTTGTGTATGTTTAGTTGAGCGAAATTTTTGTTAGATCGACAGACATACGTTATAGTAACAGTGAGAATTTTGAGTTGAATATGAACCATTATTTGTTGCAGGATGATAAAT
The DNA here is from genome assembly GCA_039619475.1 of Icerya purchasi. Classification (NCBI taxonomy): domain Eukaryota; kingdom Metazoa; phylum Arthropoda; class Insecta; order Hemiptera; family Monophlebidae; genus Icerya; species Icerya purchasi. Next base: position 66,216,676 of record CM077116.1, read on the forward strand.
ATGTTTTTTAGAGGAAGAAAGAATTAATTCTAACGAATATTTTGCAAAGGACGTACAAATTAAACTAAGTGGGATAAAACAAAACAAAGATTTAAAAAAAATGTTCAATATAATATGATGATGATATCCCCTCGATTCCGAGTATGGATTCCCGTCTTTTATTGATGAGTCCTTAGATGGCTTATCAAGCCAATCCTGGCACCGCAGACCTTTCCACAAATGTTGCAGATAAAGGTGGTGGCTGTGCTCAAATGAAAAACATTTTGAGCTGTTTTTTTCTTTCCAGCGTTTGCAGTAATATTATCGTTTATGCTACGAGAGATTTCCAATGATTTCTTTCTGCCGCTATGTCTTCCCATTTTAAAGTATCCAAACCACATTCTTTTAATATTCTTCGCAGATGATCTCTAAATCGCAATCTTGGCTGACCAAGAGGTCTAGTTCCACTTGCTAACTGACCATAAAGAAGAACTTTTGGGAGTCTTAAACACTCCATTCTCATATAATATATATATGATAAACCAAATTTTTTTAAAATCAATTTCTAAGCACAGATTTAAATGGGTATTAATATAAGGGCGAAGCCGTGCGTAACATCTGTCTATATATATATATATATATATATATTAATTACAACGTAATTCTTAGGCTACCCCCCATTCGAAAAAATGTCCCAATTTTATGTAACGTTTGTTATATTTTGTAGGATTTTTGTTATTGTTATTTAAAAAATTTCACAATTTTATGTAATGAAATATGTAACGAAAAATGTAACGAAAAAATGTCTTAATTTTATATAACGGAAGTTAAATGTTAGAATAGGATTTTTGTGGTTATGTTATTTTTTCTGTGTGTTGATGCCAGTAAGAATTACGTTGTAAATTTTGATCATTTTATACAAAGTATAGAAGAAAAAGAGACAGAAATGAAAGCAAGAGGGGTCAAGGGGCACAGCCCCTTGCGAGGCCAAAGTGGCCAAGTTTTATATATATATATATATACAGACATATATAATATAAATGAAAGTTCGAAAATTTGTCTGTCTGCCTGTGCGCGCTAATTTCACAGTTATCGAACCGATTTTGTTCCAGTTTTCACCTGGACTGATTCCTGTGGAAGATTCTAGTGTGTAATTTATAAATTTCAGGTGTGATTCAGCCGAACTATGGGGATTTTTGTCAATGAAGTGTTATATTTTTAAAATGATGGCTGTACGTGATTTTTAATTGAGCGAAACCTTTTGTTAGATCGTGACAGATACAGGTTATAAAAATACCGAGAATCTTTAGCTGAACATGAATCGATTTTTGTTGGACGGTGGTAAATATGTCTCTTAGGGAGAGAAAGGATCTTTACATAAATATTTAAATTAAGAACCCTCTAAAAAAAAAAAGGAACACATTTAAAGCCCAACGAAGCAAGCAGTTAAGTAAATGTACAGTTTATAGAATAAGGGAATGGAATGATAAAAATGGGATGGTCTAGAAGGAGTAATGAAATTAATGCGATTTTCAAAAACGAAGTTCAGTTGACTCTAATAAGTATTCCAGCAATAAAGGCGATGTCGTGGAAAGTAGCTTTATAACATAAAAATAGTACTGAATTGCAGTACAATCGCAAGAATTATTTTAATATAACATTATAAATAATTTTTTATAATGACACATTTCAATTTTTTTTTGAATACTTGAATGCATAATTTAGTAACTATGCAGCGTATTAGTAATGTACTATAAAAAATGTTATTAAAAGAACAGAGAAATTAGTAAAGAATTCTCAACACAAGTTATAATATCTGATACTGAAAATATTTAAATTCAAATTTTAAGGATTACTCTTCTGGAATGTAGTTAGTGTTTGTTTTAATTATTATGTTAGTGACATTCCCAAAATAAAATTCTTTAGCGGAAATGTAGAGTTCGCTATATAAAAAAAGAGAAAAAAGTAAAAGATTTAAACTGAGTAAATTGACCGTTTATAGAATAATGAATGATGTGATGAAAATGACGAATAAGGAATAAAAAACAAATGATTACAATGATGAAAACTGCAAGTCCTCCAGAAATATCACTCAGTTGATTCTAATGAATATCCTGTCATCTCATTCTGTTGTTCATGTGTTGGACTTTCATTTCTTCTATTTCTAATTGCTTCCTGATGTAACTTACAAATTCCTAGGTTTCATCATTCTGCTAGTCCTTTGCGTTGGGTAAAGTCCTGTGTTGCACGTCCAAAAAACCAAAAAAAACAATAAAATTTTAAAAAGTGGGATAAAAAAATAAAGATTTAAAAAAACATTTTTCCCCAATAATGATCAATATAAAAATTAAAAAAAAAAAGTTTAAAAACACTTACTTAAACTGTACAAAAGTACAACAAAAAAAAACTCAGATTTAAGACGGGCTGTATATTTAAATAATTAAATCTTGTGCGCCAGGAGGATTGCAGTGATGCAATACAGTTGTTCGAAAACTCTCTTCTCTTTATTATTTTTTATTATTTAAATTATCAAAACGCATCTTGATCAAGTGCGTAACGAAGGATTTGGTAAGTGGAAAAATGGTCACAAAGTCAACTTTAATCGTGAAAACCGTATAAGTATTGGTACCACAGGTATTCTAGATACAACATATGTTAATGAGAAATCTAAGCCTTTTACTAGTTTGATATTAAAACAAGTCAAGAAAAGACCACCGAATATCGAAATCAAAATGTAAATCCATCCAACTTTAAGCGTAGATCAGCAACTTACCGAACAAAATGAAAGTCACAAAATCAATTCCTAACAAAATAACATTTAGAACGTTTTCAAATTTTCTTTTTTTTTCTCTATTTGTTTTTACGAGTTTTAATATTTTTTTTACTGTTCCTTCTCAATCTATCTTTATACATTTACACCTTTTTACTTTTTTTTTTTTTTTTTTTTTAAATAGAAAAAGTGGAACTTACCGGTAGCAGTTCTAATGAAAATGTATTAGTGTTCCTTTCCTTCCCATCTCTAGACGTTATTCCTCTCCTACTCTCATTTATACTCTTTATCTCCGATCGCCTCAGAATCTGAGTAGGTGATCTAAGCTCATGTAGTTGGGTCAGTGCTGGCACCGAACCCATTTAAAAAAAAATATCCTTATGTTGTTATGTTTTTCTTTGAAATATAACATAACAATGACACTTAAAAGTGCACCGAAATTTGATTTTAATGTTAATAATCGCGTATTTTTATTAGAAAATATTTTTTTTTTATAAAGGAACCCGTAAGTAATACACTATCTTAATATAAAGACTAAATAATTATTAATATTAACAAAAGTTACTTTGATCTTAGTCAGCATTGAGCATAAACATGTCTAGGGGAATAATCCACTGATTATCTTTTGATATATATGTGTGCAACACGATATATATATATATATACAACACACACACACATATACGGTCTGTCGAATAAGATCCGGGATTACTCCCACAAAGGAGGGTAAAGTGAATTTTTTGAAAAATCTACCCCAAACTCCTTCATAATAGTCTCCTCCCAACTCAACACCGGCGTCAACGCCCCTAGCATCCTTCAAAGCACCTATGGTAGCTCTCTGAAGATAGGTCTTTTAGTGCCACCGTCGGAGCCGATTTACTTTCTCTAAGACGCACTCCTTTGAGGTGGGTTTCGAGTTTTGGGAAAAGACAAAAGTCACACGGAGTCAGATTTAGGCTGTAGCGGGTGTGGGGAAGCGTTGGGATAGAAAATGTGATCAAAAATTGCCTCAGCAGGCGCATTGTCGTGATGAAGCACTCAACTGTTTTGCGTTAATTCCGGCCTTACGCATTACACACCAGCTCGAAAACGGTCCTCGTGGTGCACAGCACCATTAATATCGAAAAAACATGAGTGTTGCTCTCCTCTTTTCCACCTGCTGTATCACTGTCTTTTGGTTTTTGGATCATACTGGAACACCTAGCTTTCATCACCGGTAATTATGGTTTCCATCCAATCACGTCCTTCCGTTTCAATTCGCGAAAAAAGATCTTCGCAGATGTTTAAACGTAACTGTTTTTGTTCGGCTGTGAACAATTTAGAAGCTACCTTCGCACGCAGTTTACGCATGCTTATATCTTCGTGTAATATCGTAGCCACTGTGTCCTTCCACATGTTTAGTTCGTCTGCTACCATTCTACGGCTCATTCGACGATCGGCGAACACAAGGGAAGGCACAATGCGCTTTGGTGCGGATTTTCTTCGAGCGATTCACGCCCCTTCTTAAACCTCTTAACTCACTTGAATGTACGTGTTGTTGATAAACTATCATCCCCATAAACTTGTACAAGTTTTTGGTGAATTCCCGTCGCATTATAGCCTAATTTCACAAGAAATTTGATCACACAACGTTGTTCAGATTCTTTATCACACATTTTGGTGCGCGTCGAACAAAACATTTCTGTTTGAACTAGTGTAAAAAACGAATCAACAGACCTTTTGGCTTGAAATTTCGGTTACTACTACAAAAATGGCCCCTCTTTCGATTGGGCGTACATTAATTTGGCGGGAACTTATCGATGCAATCCCGAAACTTATATATACATTTACTATATGTATCATTTACAAGGTTAAATTTTGTTTTAAAAAATTCGAGCGATTTTATATTTAATTCAGTATCGAGAAGTTGCATCGCCTCCACTTCATGTGTAGACTTAATCTCTTCCCATACATTATATCAAAGTATTTAATAATTTAGTTCACCACCTTTACTTTTCCTTGAGTACAACGATAGGCATGGCAAAAAATCAAAGAATGATACTTTGGCGTACTTGAATCAGGTGCATTTGATGATTTGTTGGTATAAGAGCTGTTTGCAGTAGGTTTTCATGGTAAAACACTTATCGATTTACTGTTATAGCTGACGCATTTTGAATTTCATTTGATTAGCTTTTTTTTTTTTTTTAAAGGTGAGTTTTGTATATAAGTATTGAGTTCAAATGTATACTTAAATATTTTGCAAACGAAACTGCGGAATTAGGTTTACATTAAGATTTACACAATGCATGTAAAATAATATATAATAATAAATTTAAGAAGAAAACGTTGATAAATAATTAATAACACTGACTTTAATCATTTTCTTCATAATTTATAGATTACATTTTTAAATTATTTTTTGTAATTAGGCGTAAATGAATACGTGCTGCTTGGTATGTTACAGCCATTATAAAAAAGTACAAATGAATTAGAAGTAAAAAAATTATTAAAACTGAAACGGAGAACTTACGTTGCTATTTTTAATATCTTTTTGCACCTTAATTTGAAGAATACACTGCTAAAAGCAAAAGTAAAATTCAGTCAAACATTTAAAAACGCATATAAAAATATTTAGAGATTTCGTTTCCTTAAATATTTATCACACTTTATTAACTTGCAACAACGTACTGTGTATTTATTACGTACGATTACCTTACAATGAAACCTTTGATGTACAGGCCATTAATTTCTATCAAATTTAGTTTACCGGCAAAGGACCAGTAACTTAAAATTATAAAATAATTAGGCGCTGAAGCTCAATCATTTATGAAAAAATTTGCTTTAAAATTTACTGAAATTTATGTTATACGAATAAGACAAATTTAATAAAGAAGCGGTGAATAAATTAAGTTAAATTCCATATATTACCTGACTGATAGTAGTGGTGCTTCCTTATTTGGTTCAGAACAGTCTGCGTGACCGGATAAAGTTGAGTCCATATGATAAAAGTTAATAATAGCTGCTTCAGCTGAATAATCTTCTACGCCAAAAATGGCATGCGTTACTAAATGATAGAGCTTTGCTAATTCATCGGGAAATTCACCTTTTGAATCTTCACTATATACCTTTTTCATAAATAAGTTTACGTTTCAGTTCAGTCGAAAATAGTTCAGAATAATATGGAAGTATGTAAGTATTATAGTGGTATTAATTAATTAATTCAACTTATTTAAATATGTGAAAACCGACTCAGAACATTTACACATGGTTTTTCGTTCAGCTTGTCGATAAATTTCTTTGTAATCCGCTACATTTCCTTTTCCCTTAAGAATTTTTGTAGTGAATTTTATAATTTTTTGGAAATGTTCTTTGTCATAAATGATTCTTTAAAAAATTACAATTAAAGTGCAAATAAGGAAAAAATATTATTAATAGATTTTAATACAAGATCAGGCTTATACTAAAACAAAATAAATTATAACAAAAAGAGAGCTGAAATTTTTGAATAGTTCGTATTTACAAACAATTTAATAGTTAAAAACGAGTATCATATAAAAACTGTAAATAAAAATGGGTCTAGTGTAATTGACTTTATCATAATAAACACAAAGATTAAGAAAGAAATTGGTAATATTAAAATTAAAAACAGTTTTTCATGTCAAGTCATAAAATTCAAAATAACAACTGAAAAAATAAACTCCAACCAGCTAGATAATCAGATGAAAATTATAAACGACAAAAAAATTTGAAAGAGTAGTAGAAAACAATATTTTCACAGAAATTCTAAATAATATCAAAAGAACTATAACAGTCGAACAGTTACATTAATGTGTTGGTAAATTCTTAATAGGAATAGATGAAATTAAAAATGAATATTTACAAAGTTAAGGAAAACAAATATCAGGTGGAATGATAAAATTAATTTATACAAAAAACAAAAAATATTACCAAGTTACTCAATAAAATATAAATCAGAAAATAAACATAATACCACAAGCTCCTTCAAGATACCCTAAATTATATAAAATCACAATATAAAAAAGAAATATTTGATTGCAAAAAAACAAAGCCTGGAAGCACCTAATATCAAGCTTCTTCGTATGGGAAAAACTATAAAATACTAATGGATAAATATAAGAAATTTGATTTTCCACCTTCCGAGTTATCAACCCCCACAGAATAATAACAAATGAGATAAAAAAAAAAACAACTAAAAACTCTTAATACATCTATTTCCTGAAGTTAAAAATTCACTTAAGAAATACACACAAGATATAACAAATTAAATAACAAAAAGGAGAACGGAAGTGATAATATTTCAAACAAAATGATCAAAATAATACATAAAAATAAGCCAGAAATATTAAGAATAATTTCTGATAAATATTTAAATTTCAACTCAATTCCGGATACATGGAAAATTAGAAAGATAAAGCTAATAAATAAACCAGGTAAGGACCCAATGATTGTAAATTCATTCAGACCAATAAATTTGCATCCAGGATTAGGAAAGTTATATGAAAAATTAATTGAATACTATTTAAACCTTGAAATGACAGGAAAAAAAAAACATGTTAACAAACGTCAGTAAGGATGTAGAGAGGAAGTTTTACGGAATTGGCTTTACTTAAAATGAGACAAGTGAGGCACATAATTATACAATATTAAATTTTGACGTTTAAGGAGCTTTTGATAAAATAAAATAGTCAAGATTACGAAAAGTTATAGAAAATAAAAAAAAGTGAAGTAAAATACTTTGCATATAATTATGAAATTCTTAAAAAATGGGAAAATTGGTTTATTTGATAGGGAAAATAAATTAATCCTTGACTATAACCTCTCAGCAGGCGTACGTCAGAGATCAGCGCTACCACCGAAGCTGAATAACATTGCCGTGACAGTTGTACATAAAGAGAGTGAAGAAAATAAAGAGTTCAAATTAATAAGTTACGCCGATGATCGAGTGATAGCTGACATAAACGAGACAGGCAATGTTAAGATAATAAACAGGAAAATAGAAATAATAAATTCAGGACTAAAGGTAGGTCTGAGTTTAAATCTTGATAAAACACATTTGCTACTTAACGCAAGAAAGTACAATAAGAAAGAATTTCAACATAAAACTAAGTCAATAAAATACAACTTTTAATACAGAAATTAAATATTTCGGAATAATAATGGATCAAAACACAACAAACATATACAACATATAAAACTCTGAAAATCAAAAAAAAACAACACAATATAATGTTCTTTTCCGACCAATTAACCTACTTCAACAAATTGAGAAAAGCCAATGTTAAAAAATTTAGATCACTGTAAAGGCGTTATATCAGTATATAGAACTTCCATTTATATGATAGCCGATGTAGTTCATGTCGATCTTCAAATGAACAAGTTAATAAAATTAAGAAACTCAAGATAGATAGCCGAGTTAACAAATCATGTACAAAAATACCAAAATAAATAAGTAAAGAAATTAAATAAGACACCGTCGAGATCTAGAAAGAAAAATATGAAAATGATACTACAGGCAGACTCGCGAAGGCGTTAATATACACTATTGAAACTAGATTAAAAAATTTAAAACGTAACTACTTTTTAATACAGTACTTAATATGAGCCACGCAAACTTTGTAGTTTACCCAAAAAAATTTTAAATCATTGATAATAGTATTTTCAGAGAATACAGGAATCAGAAGATACCCTAGACCATACATTTCAGATATGTAAAAAATTTTAAAATATCAGAGGAGAAAACACAACATCAATTGCTAGATATTAATCAACTTACTTTTAATACAACTTTTTAAGATTTTAACTGGCAGAGAGGTACCCAAATTTTCCATTACCTCGTTGTCATTAATATATTTTAGAAACTTAATTTAGTTGAGATTGTTGTATATTTGAATTAAGTTATTATAATTGGGCGCGGCCTTATAATATAGAGCTCTTATTATACTTTTATAGAAATGTTTTTTTCCTTTACGTCGCAGTTTGGGGTTATTGGATATTAAACTAGAGAGTTTATCGAATATTTTGTTACATTTTATATTAACATTTTTCAAATAGGAAGAAAACTTTAATTTATGATCAACTAGAAAATTAAAATATTTTATTGCGCCAATGAATTTGACTGGTTTACTAGAAATTATTTTTACATCTTTAACTTGATCTGATTTTTATTAGTTTTCTCCACGTCCTAAATTCGGAGATAAAACGCCTTCAGTGGTTTAATTTAGTTTTCACAATTAACTTATTGCAATTTTCATTTAAAACTTCGGTATTAATAATAATTTGTTTTATAGGATTTTTAATTTTTCTAATTCTATTTATCTCGTCTTTGAGTGTTTAGAAATCTGAAGACCACCAGTTATTTATAGTTGTGTTGTGAGGAGAGGAGTTAATACTTTTAATAAAATACAAATTAAGGAAGGAAATCCTTTTATATAAACCAATATGAAATCGACAAAAATTAATATCTTACAAAGAACGATAATATTAATACTGATAGTCTTAATTAATTTAGGAATATCAGTTTTGAAGAATAGGTACTTATTTTATTAAATATAATTAGTTTAAGAAAATACTGAAGCGTTTACGAATTCCGCATAATTTATTTCGATATTAAAAAGAGAGCAAATTTTCTGGGAGACTATGAGGTAGTCGATTACATTAATACCATTATAAGTACCATTAATGATAGACAAGTATAATAATAATAATAAACCTTTATTGAGGAAATTCTTAAACTATATAACAAACATGAATAGTATAAATTTGATATAGAAAAAACTAAATATTAAATTTCCTCGGCCCATGATGAGCAAAGGTTTCTTGTAATCTCTCCCATTCAATCCTATCTATGGCTACTCTTTGAAAATTTTTGTTCAATAAAAAATGACTAAAATCGTCCCTTCACCTTGTCAACTGATGCCCCCTTCTTCTTTTATAATGTGCAAGAAACCAGAAAGTGGCTCTATATGTCCCTCTGTCATCCTTCATTCTCGCTACATGACCAGCCCAAATAGATAAGTTATTGCTGTAAATTAAGTCATACAATAGTTGGGACTTACTGTTAGATTTAATTTTTGTAGTCGGTAAGTGAATATTGAAGTCACCATAATTATTACGTTTAATCTAAAATTCTTGTTAAGTATGTTTCCGATTACTTGTAGAAGAGGATCTCTTCCCGTGTTAGGAAGTAAATAATTATTGAAGGTGATAACAAACAATAATATTATCAGAAATTGAAATTATTTAACAAATTAATGTTTGTTTTTTATTAAAAAAGTTGTCCCGTTTTTACATAAAATGAGTAAACAGGGTGTGCGGTCATTTAAATATAATTTTTATCTTCTCCGTTTTTTTGGTCCAAAATTTCCCAATTTCCCGTACAGTAGAATTATATAAGAGCTAACATGAATATTGTTTCACTCAGGTAATAACACAAACCCAACAAACCGAAGCGAAAGCAAATTAAATATTAACAGAAACAAAAAATATACAAATTGAACTTTTTAGTTGTTTGAAGCCATTTTATTCACATTTTAAACATAGTACCGTTAAAATTACCGGTAATTTAAGCAATATATGCTTAACTTTATTATCACAAAAATTAACAATGAAGTTTATAACAAATTGGTCACATCACTTCCTTATTTAAATAGTTTTGGATTATAAAAAATATTTGAAATTTAACATTTACATTTGTAATCATAAAAGCAGCTCAAGCTTTTACGAAAGTTTTACTGAGAGGGCTTAGCCTTCCCAGTGAATTTCAATGCGTAATACAAAAATTTTTTGCGTTACGCCCAAATTATTGTTCTTGAAATATTTAAGTCAAATTTTATTTAAGTTTGTTGTGGCCATTCTATATTTGTTGTAATGATTACCGAAAATGAAAGCCACTTGTTTTATGTAAAAAAAAACAATTTTTTAAAAATGGACCTTCGAAGTCTTTTCCAGTATTTCTTACGGGCCAGTCCTCGTGTTATGAAGGACTTCGAAAAATATTACTATTTACAACGATACATAAAACTCGCGTCTTTTCTTTTTTACAGTACAATGAGATTAATTATAAGTTATTTTTAAGTACGGCGGCAATGATAAAGTAAATCTATTAATGAATGTAGATCGAATAAATTAAGATATTGATCAATGTTAAACCCATTCAAACTATTACTTATCAATTTAATTACGGTTTTCAGTATCATTAAGTAATATATTTTTATTAGAAACGAGAAAAACATGTTTATTAACTTTTTCGAATATTTCGGAAGAGAAAATTTTAATAATCGTTAAATAAATTTAAAAGTCATAATTATTAGCAAAATTCTTACTTTAGTATTCCAGTTATGATGATATCCAAGTGTAACCCATCTCAATGCATTTTTTACGGTTTGACTGTTAGCATTATTTCTAGAAGAAAAAAAGTGCTGAACATACTAGCGCAAAAATCGTTTTTTAATAAATATTAGTATGAGCAGAGCTATGCCAACCAAGAATGCAAGAAATTCATTACTCTGGACCGGTAACAGTAATGGAACGGCAAAAGAAACAATTTATTTTATGCGGTAATACTCAGCTTGAATTACTCAATACAGTATAATTATTAATAGTAGTAATATTCATTCCTTGACATATATTACGCGCGTAAATTAAATACATATATTTAAAATTTTCATCTATGTTGTAACAAAATACCTAAAATAATTGAATAAGCTGGCATCTGTTCTTGTCCAAAGTTATAAATGGAATAATTGTTTTCAAATACGTTGAAAAATCGATATTATTGAAAAAAAATTAAAATATCGTAAGATTTGGAAATGAAATTGATAGATGGTGAAAGTTAAACTCTTCGGCATTATATGAGAAAATAGAAAGTATATTAATCTACCTTAATCCGAATATTGTGTTTGCAGCATCTGAGTAAAATTTTTGAATAATCATAATGCCTTTTTTCAATTTTCAGATTTTATTAAGAGTTTATTTAACAATATCCATCATTTTTATAATTGACCCGAGACTATTTTCAAAGTTAAAAATTATACAAAATCATTTCTACGCTATGACACAGGATAGTCCCAACAATTTAATAGAATAAAGTCTGTGGATCTCTTTGCTTATACGGCAATAAGACACCACTATTTCGTAATAAAGTATATGTTAATCCGTTTATAGTCGAGTCATCGTTACCTTTTTTCAGAATTTGATTTACCCGTTTATACTAAATTGCTGACTTGTTTTTTAACATTTGTTCGACTCTACAAGGAGCACCTTCTGTTTTATTGACACAGATTTAACGTAGATTAGATTCTAAAGAGACGATGTGCGTATGTATCAAAAATTATAGCATGGATTTGCTAATGAATTATAATTTTTAGTTATTAATAAACATTTTAAGTATACATACCAATGTTAAAAAAGTTAAATATAAATGTAAATAACTTATATTTACTTATTGCAGTATTCCCACCAATTGTTTATGTTCTTTAATTTTTCATTGGAACATAAATTAGAAATATTTGGTTTCCGAGCATAGCAGGATAAGCATTTTGTTATCCAATACCTTTGTCCAACAGTAGTAAATGGGTTACGTATTACAATTAAACCTACATAAAACAAATTTGTTTTAATTATCTGTACATTGCACATTTTAAAAATTTTACAATTAAAGAATTTCCATGTAATTTATTGTCACAATTAATCTGATTTCTTTTATTTCCAAAACAAAACTACTCAATTTAAAATGAACACTATAAACTGAGATATATATTAAAACATGAATTATTCTACATTTATAAAGTTTATAAATCGGGATTTTTTTCATTTTTGGTTAATTAATTTTTACAGTTTATATTTCATTTTTAACAGTTGTAAATAGCTTGAAAATTACAAGAACACAGATACCTTGCAATCATAATTACGAAAATATAAAATACCTGGATGAGAACTAACTACATAAGTTTCCCACTTCGTAGGATTTATAACTCCTAATTCTTTATAATTCACATGTTTTTTAATATACAATTCGCGCTACAAATAAAAAAGTTTACATTTATTTTTAAGAAAAACAATATAAAATGCATTAGACAAACATAAGATATTCATTTACTTTTACGTATAAGTTAGAATTTCTTTCAAAATCTAAAATGTCGTTAAAATCAGGCTCAGGTTGTTTTCGTTTGTAATACCGAAATTTTTCCCGAAACATGATAAAATAATAACAAATCTTTTATATTTAATATTCACACATTTAAAACCAATCAAAAACCTATTTATTTATTAAAATGCCGGGTCTAAATTTGAATTCAAATCAATAAATATTATATGAAGTAATAATTTTTTTTGGTTTGTACATGGGAAAAAGTCAGCTGAAAGTTAAAAGCCAGTAGTTTTTTAAATGTTTCAGTTTGGAAACAACTATATTTTATTCATAAATAAAATGTATTTTAACTTTTTATATGTTTTTAATTAGAAACATATGTACGTTAAATAATGCTTATGTTATTACAAACTCAGTTTTTTCAAACATTTATGGTTACAAAAAAAAATGAACGTTTAAAATGGTTTACAACCAGATCTTGAAAAGCCGAATGAAAATTTGGTCAGTTTGACAACGCTGTACGTTTACTTCTCAAATTCATTGGCTGAAGTGACTACTTCTTCTAGACTTTCATTAATGAAATAAGGGTACAGCATTGTCAAAAAGATCAAGTTTTCATTCGGCTTTTCAAATCCTGTTTATAACTATTAAATCTGTTACTTAATTTCAGAAATTCTTAACTTTTATTTTATACTTATTATCACTTAAATACGAAAAAAGTTATTTTACATGGTGAGAAGAGAAATTAAGAATAAATCAATTCGATTCAATTATTTTAGTACTATTAGATAAAACATTTGATACCATCAACAAATATATTATTGTCAATGCTTCAACAGATAGTTGATATCGTAACCTTCGTTGATAGAAAGCCGTGCTGTAGTTAAAATTGGCAACATAGCGAGAAGGCCTACTAGCCGGCTAATATTTATGTTTACGTATCGTGAAGTGTTGGTATCAAACAGCTATGATTTTGGGTTTTGAGTTTTGGTTCATTTTTTTTTTTTTTTTTCGTTATTAAACGGTATTTAGAATATTACAAAATAAAATTCGCGTTTTGTTTGTGTTAATAATGTAATAATGGTTGTTTCTGAAAATTATCCGGTTTTGTTCAATTTTAGAATTAAGTGTAAATGTATAATATAAGAAGATAAATCCTTTTATAATTTAGTTATTTTATTGTTTTACTTAGTAATTTTTTTCTTTTGTGTGAAAATGTCTAATAAATGTTATGTTCTTGGGTGTAAAAGTAATTATACTTAATTTTTAAAAGATTCGGACAGTAAAGCGGGGTAAGTGTTTTTAAATTTCCAAGAGACGCTGCTCTTAAATTATTATGAATAAAAGCAATTCCTAGAAAGAATTTTACGTGACCAAATTTTAGCGTGGTTTGTAAACTATATTTCACTTCATACGATATTATACATTTACAACCTGATGACACTTATGAACGGCTTGCTTTAAACAGACCACGGTTAAGAAATGATGCGATCCCAAGTATTTTTCCGAACTTACCTTCTTATTTATACAAATAAAAAGTTAAAGAAAAAACAAATCCCGAAGTTAGACGAAAATATATTCTTAAGCTGGACAATGATAAAAACGAAAAATTTTTGAATGCTGATTTAATTCGTAATTTTTCAACTCTTTTGAATCAGTTCAAAAGTAAAATTGATCTCAGCTACTGGGAATTTAAAATTCTTGATGATAAGATGTACTTTTTTGTTTTTAATTATAACGATGCCCCAACAATTAAAATGTCAATATGTATTGAAAAAAATGTAACTGTTAGTGTTTATATTAAAGGTAATAATGTTACCATTCAATTTAAAGTTAACTAGGTGGTCTCAATTAATAAATATTTTATTACATTACAAGAATTTTGCTGTAGTTAATTCACAATTAGTTAAAAATTCTGCGAAGATATACATTTCAGGATACGCAGCACATTCTCTTTCGAAGAAATTAAAATGTTCGCAGTGTCACTATTATTAGGCATAGAATAAAGGTACTTTCATTCACAACCAATATTTTGATACTTTGCAAAGAAACGGGTTATCAATTGCAACCGATTTAGTAATGTTTATTTTAGTCCATATGTGTTCACTTTTAGAATTTATTTTAAACAATTAGACATATTTAGATAAATTTTTAACCACAGTTCGTAACAGAAAACACTTCTTTGTAGATTAACGATGTATAGTATTGAAAATAAAAATATTTATTCCGAGTTTTTAGAAACTTGTATTAATTGTGAAACTCCCTATTTATCATTACTTCATAAACTGTATTCTATTTTTGTAAACATTTCTATAAATAATTATTATAAAAAAAACAATATGACTTAGAAAGAAGCGTCTGCTGGTGATGATGCTACATTGAAAAGTTCCAAAAATATGTAAATTGAGTACGTTTAAATAATTAAGTATTATCCGCTGGAACTGATCAATTCAATTACAGGTGTATTTAATATTTCTTAATTTTTAAGCATATTTTATTTGTATATCATGACTATTCTCGGTGCACTTTAACTTTTTATGCATAAATAAGTATATATAATATATATGAATAGAGTAATTGTAATTTTATCTAAGAAAGATGTTTTGATTTCAACTGAAGGCTGTATACTAACCGGCCTTCTAAGTAAAAAGAATGCGACGTTGCTTTTCTCTCAGCACGGCTTTCTATTAAGGACGGCTACGGTTAATATCCTCCATATATCCCGATGAAACATGTTGATTGCAAGATGTCCCTAACCCAGTGCCGGATTAACCACGTAGCAAGAGTAGCAATTGCTACGGGCCCTGCGCAAAAGGGAGCCCCACATATCCAGACCCGCCTCCGCCCGAGCTTAATTTTTTGAGTGAATCTTATTAAGTCGTGCTATATTGAATTTACTTGATATCACTAAAACGTTACACTTTTTCCAGCCAAGACAATCCATTGCAGACAATCGGTAACCGATTATTTCGTTGACGAAAATAAAACACATAATTTCATAAGGTAAACGCACAAATTCTACAAAAAGTCGCTCGTATAAATGTACAGAATTTTAATCGGCCTGATAATTGACTCTACAAAAGTCTGACGTGTGCGAGCACTCTTACTCGACACTCAGTGTGGATGCGTAGTAGAATTGAAATAGCTCGATTCAAAATGTTGAAATTGTCTATTTATTTGTAAGACTTACAGTTCAGATTATTTTTATTATAATTTAGCAATTATATATCGAAAAAAATTATTTTTTAGTAATAAGTATATGTAAGTTATAAAAGTAATGAGAAGTTTCCAGCAATTAAATTTCTTATAACCATTTCGTAATCCTGACATAGTAAGAGCGTCAAATTGTGAGCCAAATTCAGATTAAGCAAAATTATTGGCAGATGCTATTAAAACGAATTGTTGCAGTAATAAAGTTTTTAGCAAAACGAGATCTTGTGTTTCGGGGTAGTGATAAAATTATTGGTTCAATACATAATGGGAATTACTTAGGTTTATTAGGATTACTTTCCGAATTTGACGTTTTTATGGCCCAACATATTCAAACTTATGCCCATAAAGGAAAAAGACACGCGTCATATTTATCTAAAACAACATGCGAGGAATTTATCAAATTAATTGCATCAAGCATGCTGGATCAAATTATTTGCGAAATTAAGAGATCCAGGTACTATTCAGTGCCATTAGATTCTATTGCAGATCAGGCCCGCGCTCAGAATTTTGGAAGGGGGGGGGGGTGAAAATTTTCTTCGCATATTCATTTTATAAATAACAATACATTTTTCACTACTATTCGTACTATTAATAATTTCCATCATTTTGATTTATATATTAATAATTCACATAAATGAATTACCCCGTATATGAACATTAATAAAAATTACATATGTTATTAATTATACTCGTAATAAAAAATTTTGCATAAAATATTAATGAAGTACCTAAAAATATACAGCATATTTTTTCTTTTTTCTTTTAAAGGTAGGTAAGAACACCTTAAAAAATCATCAATATTTATTTTAAATTTTTGATTTTTTTCAGATTTTTGTGTATTTATAATAACTATTTCAGTTCTCATGGGGAGGGGGGTTAACCCCCAAATCCTCCCGTGGACACGACCTTGTTCCAGATATATTGCATGTAGATCAACTGAATCTGATAGTGCTCTATGTCCTACCATCTGGGCCAGTTGAGAGATTTGTTAAATTCTTAGACATGGAAGGCCATACTGCTAAACAATTTTCCCAAAGTTTACTAGATTTCTTAAATAAGAATGTCATTGATATCAAAGATTGACGTGGACAAAATTATGATAATGTCAGCAACATGAGCGGAAAATACAGCGGCCTGCAAGCACGAATTAAAGGAATAAATAAGTATGCAGAATACATTCCCTGTCTTGCACATTCATTAAATTTAGTTTCTAAGTGCGCTGTAAATTGTTGTACAGAAGCATTATTTTTTTTCGATTTTATTGAAAATCTTTATAATTTTTTTTCTGCTTCTAAATATCGTTGGGGTCTTCTTACGAAAGTTCTTACTTCTAAAATTCTGATTTTGAAAAGTTTGTCGGATATTAGGTGGTCCGCCAGAGCTGATGCTACGAAGGTACTTTTATGTGGTTTTACTACTATCAAGCAAGTGTTGAGCGACATTTGCAATAATATAGATCAAAAGGTATAGTGTCGTAACCAAGCTTACGGACTAGTTTTAAAGATGAATAAGTTGGAAACGGGAATAATGGCAATTACGTGGAATGGTATCCTAGAATGCGTGCAAGCGACTAGTGCGTCGCTGTAATCGTCTGATATAGACCTTAATACAGGGTACGCCCTTTATGAATCATTATATGGATGAAGCAAAAGCCAAAGATGTGGCAGGTTGTCATGAATATCAGCAACAGACTTCAAGACGAGGCAAACGAAACACAAAGTATGACCATTTTAGCGGTGCTAGTACACTTGACGAATTTGTTTAAAATGAAACACCCGGTAAACAGTTTGAAATTGAGGTATTTGTTGTCATTATTGATAACGCACTATCTGCTTTAGATAAACACTTCGAAAGTATACCAAAAACTTGTTAGTGTTTTCGGAATTTTTCCATCATTAAAATCTATTACAGCAGAAGAGATGTTGAAAAAAACTCCAATTATGGTCAGTACTTAAGCAAATGATTTGGAAGACAGTCTAGACTACAAATTAGTGCAGTTTGCCGAGCTATTGAAAACGGATGTGGCTAGTGCGATTGACAGTTCAAAAAACGAAGCTCTGGAAATTCAATATTATAAATTCCTAATGGAAAATTCATTAGAATCGTGTTTGCCTAATTTAGAAATTTCTTTGCGCATTTGTTTGTCTCTCATGATGACTAACTGCAGTGATGAACATTCATTTTCGATATTGAAGCGTATAAAAAATGAATTAAGGTGGAACACGATGAGTCAAGAACGTCTGAATTGTCTCTCTTTGATGAATATAGAATATGATTTGCTCAGAGAAATTGATACGAATGGTATTATCTCTAAATTCGCCCACATTAAATCTAGAAAAGTTACTTTGTACAAATTTAAAAAATAATAAAAGTTCGTCGTTATTAATCGTAAGTTTTAAAC
This sequence comes from Icerya purchasi, assembly GCA_039619475.1. Lineage (NCBI taxonomy): Eukaryota > Metazoa > Arthropoda > Insecta > Hemiptera > Monophlebidae > Icerya > Icerya purchasi. Next base: position 66,235,126 of record CM077116.1, read on the forward strand.
TGTTAGTTTCTTATCAAAATTATTCTACATTTCAAGGGCAACCTGAACTATGGCTTTTTATACTTGTCAAAGGCCAACAGGGCCTATTATAATCTACATTACTATTAAACAATAACATAATTTGTAACCTATAGATGGCAAATAAACATACTGTGTGTTGAATTATTGTTTTACCACTTTATACTTAAGAACTCAGTAGATCAGGGACTCCTCGGTAGAATTTGCTACGGGCTCCGCGCTTGCTTAATCTGGCATTGCCCTAACCTTGGCCAAAAAGTTCACGTTTACCCGAGTATGTTCCATGCACGGTCTATATATCATGGTCACAAATATTCTTGTTAGTTATATCAGGATATTGTTGGGAATTTTGCGGTACCATAGTTTATACAAATATGTTAATTCCGGTTGAATTAGGCTATAAAAGTTTCATTGTTTCTGACTGCTTTTAAAGACTAATCCATCTTCCAGATTACTTATTGAAATTCTAGATCGTAAATATTTTTCAGAGATAAAAGTAAACTGGATCATCATTTACATTAATTTTACAGTGACCAGTCACCTAGCAGAACCTAACTAGTTATTTTCTGTCCGATATGTGCAGACATTTTTCTTTAATTCTGTATATTAATGGACGATACCGGAAATCAACGGAACCTTATTATTACTATCTTATTAGTGTTACGATTTCAATACAAAATATGCTCTGTTATAATTTAAGAACTATAAGTTGACTTGGAAGCACTAACTCAAACATTCGCATCTGTTTTCGTTGAAAATATCATTCATTTTTATTAATAAATTTTCTCGTACTTCTTTCTCTCTGAGTTTTCATCTACCAGAACTTTTCCAAAGCTACTTAACTGATCATTTCTCATAATTATCTAGTAATACTTCAATATTATTAAAAATAAATATACAAATTTTTGGAACTTTGAAACGAATAGGAATAAAGTTTTGATGTTGAAATTTCTTATTTTGTTTACATTGAAAATAAATAAGGAAAAAATCAAAGAAGAAAGAGCAGAAACGACAAAAATTAATACTCCTCCTTTTTTGCTTAGTAGAAAACGTATGTTTTTTTAAATTTAAATTTACAAATTGTCGTGAACTTAAATACAGTTGTGAAAATAATCGTTTTCAAGATATTGATGGGGATGAATAATATGTTATAACAACCGTTTTGTCATTATACCTGATATCAGATAAAGTACTTATATGAATGTCTTATTTCAAAATTTACGGTTACTGAACAATCATGAACTTCTATGAAACATGGCCGCAGAATAATTTTCTACCAATTAAACTAATAATCTCGTTTCACTGTTAGACCCAGGGAGGGATATGAGAGATACAACACCTTTCGAAATTTCATAAACGTTTTTTTCCGAGATTAAATCATTGGCAAGTGATATTATTTTAAGACAACTTCAGGCCAGAAGCACTAGTTACTTCTTTGCTGATTAAACAGATAATGTACATGATGTCAAACATTGAAAATCACGTACACGTGTAGTTTTTCAGTGAATATGTTAGCTTGTGCTTGTAAAATTGGTCCACTAGTAGAAACATAATCCTTTTACTGAATTTAAACCGTTCAAAAGAAGGTTTTTTTTTTCAATTTCAACACATTTTCTTTTACAAATTTTTCTTCATTTTGTTTTGTCTTCTTAAAGCGTTTAAGAATTTTTTTTCACTTTTTAATTGTTGAAATTGTAATATGCGGAACGTTGAACTCGTTTGCTAAATTTTTATTGGACTCATCATTTTCTAAATGTAAAATAATACAGGTTTTTTCTTTAATTTATAACACGCAAATTAACGTCGAATGTTTTACGATCCCGAACGATTACTTTCATTCTATCCAAAGTTTTGAAGCTTAATGTTGCCATATCGTTATAAGCAAGGGCGTCGCCAGCCGATGAGCCAGGGAGGGACAAGATGAGTTGCCAGCCGTCAAGGAGTGGGGCAAGATGATAGAAAGGGGATATGAGTTATAGGAAAAATAAAATTTATAAGTTGTAGAGGCTTAATATTTTATTAAACAAGAATAAAATATTAATTAAAACATACGTTTTCCAAATTGTCCATGATTACGCGCCTATGAATACTCATCAATGCTAGTTGATTAAAAAGTTTCAAGGCTCCAGGGGTGGCAGCTGCCCCTCCCTGCCCCCCGCTGGCGACGCCTATGGTTATAAGCGATAATAATTTTTTAACTGTATACTAAAATTTTTGTCGTAATAACCTGTCGTATTTATCGTTGTGATGCCATTATTATAACCATATAATTTTATGCAGTTTTGTCCGTTCTAATAAAAATCGTCTTTATAACCATTATGTCCCTATAATCGATTTTCACTATAATTAATAATGTTGCCATATTCACATTAACATAACTTTATATAATTAAGTTTAAAGGTTAATAGTGGCCAAATAGTTAGTCGCCAGACCAAAAAAAAAAAAAACAAAAAAAAGTTTAAAGGTTATATTTTTGTTACTTACTAATACAAAAATAATTGGACATATTATTATGACTGTATTTTATGTTTTTACCGACTTCCAAAAAGAAGGAGATTGTAGATTGCTCACGTAGGTTTTTTTTTTTTATGTTTTTTCGCCCATAGCTTATATCCATATGGACCGATTTTATTGATTTTTTATCCATTACAATATATACCATTCAGCGGTGGTACCATGTGAGTACTGATGAACATAAACTAAGTATTAGTCAAAAGACGTAAAAAAATGTGGTCCCTCTGATAATTTTTTTTCTTATTATTTTTTATTAGTAGAACAGAGGCGGTTGACTTAAAATACTATCAATTAGCCAAATTAGTATGAAAATGTAGTTTTGTTATCTCGCCTTTCAAAAAGAAGAAGAACACATTCATCGTGTTTTTTTTTTTTTTTTTTTTTTGATAATTCATATTTATTTGAACCGATTTCACCGATTCTTTGACTATTAGAAAGTATACTACTAAAACCATGCGAGTACTGATGAAAATTGGTGAACATAAACTGATTATTCGTCAAAAAAGATGAAGAAATGCGGTTCCTTTGGATAATTTTTTTTTCTTATTATTTTTTATTAGTATAACAGAGTGACTGACTTAAAACACTATCAATTTTCCAAATTACCGTGGAAATGTAGCTTTGAATAAGGAAAGGGACTATATATTTTTATGTTTTTATCGTGGAAATGCAGTTTAAAATGAAGAAATCGATTTTTTTTTTTTTTTTTAACATAAAATATGGAGAATGATGTGACAAAAAAGTTGATTTTTAGCAAGAAAAAATTTAAGTATAATGCTAAAAGTTATAAAATAATGTTTTTTTTTTTTTTTTTTCAAATACGGACTTTAAGATTTATTATAAAAATTTAATAAAAACGCACAAAAAGTAAAAAATGATTCGATAAAAAAATATATTTTATAGTTTTATTTAAGCTGATGTTATCGTAATAATCCTTATACAACAGTAACTTTTTATTTGATAAAGAATATATTTTAGAGTGATATACCTTAAGATGATGTTATGTAATTCTTATACAACATTAACTTTTTGGAGTCGGTATCAAATTTATATTACAATAATAATTAATAAAAACTGCATTATGTATCCATTAATTGTTCCTAGATATTGTAATATGAATTTGATACCGACTCTAAAAAGTAAGTGTTGTATAAGAATTACATAATATTACCTTATGTTATATCGCACAGAAATATACTTTTTATCGAATTATTTTTTACTTTCTAGTACGTTTTTATTAAATTTTTATAATACATCTTGAAGTCGGTTTTTTTTTTTTTTTAAACATTTTATTATATATATTTGTATGTAAAGTATTACAGAAACATTAAAACGCGTTTGCCGATTATTATTATTATCATTATTATTATAGCGTGCTCGGTTCGATTAAGCGGCTTTGGCTGCTCAATATTTCAAAAATTCAATAGTTTCCTCGTTAATGAAAGTTTTAAAACTGCAAATGATTTGCACATAAATATGTGCTTGTTATTCTGCAGTTCGCCACCGTTCTACGGATCACTTTCCGCCATACTTCATTTTACTATGTTGTATTCTAACTAGTGCGTTTTAATGTTTCCCTGGGAGTATAGTTCAGATGGACATCTACTAGGAGGGATTTTGCCAGTTTTTTTTTTGTGCGTTTGTTCCATATGCGAAACCTTTCAAAGAGACCTTCAAGGGTAGCGGTTATTATAGATGTATTTTTATTTTTACTTTTTTGCCGCTATTTCTCTTCTGATTTCAGCTGGTGACCGCTGCGTTTGTATAGTCACTTGGTGCCGATTTTAAACATCCGATAATTATTCTACGTTTAGGGTAGTATTCACTTTTTTGGCGTGAGTAAATCGGTTCCAGAGCGAGCACGCACATTCTCCTACAGGGGAACAGAGTATAAAAGATGATGTTCTTAGTATATACTGTTTGTCTCTTTGGTGGTTTCCGGATGGTATTTGTTTTTGTTATCATTTTGCTTTTATTCCATTGTAACCGGTGTCGATGAACTTAAATTACAGATGAAAGAACTTAAGAGGTTCTTATCATGTATGTATATAATAATAATGTTTCCTTTCTTATTTCAAAATGAAACAAGTTAAAATATTTAATTAAAAGATCAGCTAAGTCTCTTTTCTTCATTATTAAATGCAAAAATAATTCGTCGCTATATTTGACGATATATATTAACTACTGTCACCTGCGAAATAGGTGTACGTTGATAATTTACGCAAAAAATGTCTATATCTAAGCGACGGGAATTTCTTGCCTGTTAGTTATTTATCGGATTCTGCTTGAAGTCTCTTTGGGCGCTTTTGAACGTAGATTAATGTTTACGGATGGGATAATTCTATATAATTCGGAATAGCTGGCAAACGAACGGTAGGCTCGGGATGCAGACGAGGAGAAGGTAGCTGTAAATTCTTAGTACTCGTTTCCATTACTAAATTGTATAATGTGTGTTTAAAACAAGAGCTATAAATCCAGTTAGGCTGCCGGCATAAGCGCCAGCCAGCCCATCTTGAGGAAGCGAATAGAAAAAAATTCCAAGTGTGTATAATAAAACTATAATTCAGCGCGCGAGCGATTCTCTGTCTGAAACATCTGCAAAAACAGTGCAACGATGAAATTGTTCTTATATCACGAACCGGCAAATGGCGTACCACTTCCAGATAGAGGCTGCTCGGATTTTTCCGACTATGCTTTTTATGTTTATCTCGGATTCTCTTGTTGCGAGAAATGCTATTTTTCCGCGAAATTTAACACACAACTTTTCATCTTAAGTCTACGACTGGCGCTTGCCGGTAAAATTTATTCTCCAGCTCCACCGAAACAACACCTTCGACTCCGAAATAGCCGCCGGCAACGTACAGTTTCGCTGGAAAAACTATTAATTTATCTTACGCTACATGCGTAATACTTCTCGCTGCTCCGAGAAAGCAACGTACAAATTTTGTACGTGTATTTTCAGCATTAAACATACGTGTTTTCTTCCTCTTCTCCTTCTTCTTTTTCCTATTTTTATGCTATCTGCGGCTGTTTTTACTTAGCCTTGAGCGTTCCGTTCTGTAAAGCAATCTTCTTCAAGTAATATATCTGTTCGTTATGTTAACCGAAATTTCAAAGTACCTTTTGCGATACCGTTTTATAGGCAGTTATTTCGGGAAGTCCTCTCCATGTTCTTTCCATTAGGCTGAAATTTCTGCTTAATTATCGTTCAGTTGATTAGGAGAGAAGCCGGTTTTGATTTGCCTACACTTTTTATGAAAAGTGTAGTTTTTAAAAGTCCAAGATAAATTCTTAGTTAAGTTTTGTGGGAAATATTACGTTTATTTCTAATACGAATGACTGTTAGAATGAGTGATTCCGACGTATGGCGAGTACGAAAGAATTACCAGAGACGTAGAAAGCGGAATAGGTGAAACAAACTAGTCGCTACCAATAAAGCCCCTGATGTTGTAGAGGAGATGAAGTTGTTAACAGAAACGAATAAATTAACATTAGAAATATCGGATAAGAATTATAATAAATTATTACACGCAATGCTGGTTTGAAAATAAACGTAACTGATAAATAATATGATCGAAAATTACATTAAAAAAGACATCAAAAATATTTAGCAAAACTAAAATATAGTAGCACGATGAATTTAAAGTTATTGTTAAACAGAAAAGTACTCGGACAAATGGAAATTGTCAAAAATTCCTACTAAGTTTATAAGCGTCGGCGACTGCTTGTTCGTACATTCTAGCTGTGGAGACATAGGCATAGTGTGTTCATGGCAATTGTTATATTTAAAACACGCGTGTAAACGCACAACTACACTTGAGAAACTGTGATTGCGATTGCTTGATTCATATCGTTATACAAAAATGCAGTCCTAAGTACTGCCTGTAAATCAACAAGAGCGCATATGGTGGTGTACGCGGTGTTTGCCATTGCCTTCCACACAACTATTCTTCTTTCGGTGCCATGACCGTTCTCGATCTTAGGCTCATCTGATGGCAAGCTTGATTAATTCTTTGTAGGCACTCCTATCCTTTGCTGTGCGGAACAGTTCTTCAACACTGCAACCTGTCCATGTCTGTAGGTTCTTGAACCAAGATAATCTTGTTCGTCCAATTCTTCCTTTTCCTTCCACCTTTCCTATCAATATATTCTGCACTAATGTGTACTTCGGCTCACACATCACTTAACCGAAGTATTCTATTTTTCTTCTTTTGACAGTGTCGATCAGCTCCTTTTCTTTTCTCATCGTCTCTAGTACCTCAGGGTTTAGTTGGCGAAAAATTCAAAAAATCGCAAAAATTTATGGGTTCCCTCCTTTGCGGCGCGAGTATTAGCGTTAAAAATTTTACACAAGTTTTCTTGGTAATGAAACGACGGACTCCTTGGCTTGGGTTACTGCTTCTTCCCATTTCTACTTTTAAAAAATCCCATCCTCTAATCTCCTTCCGCTGTGTAAAAATTTTCATCTTAGGTTTTGGTCGGATACGTTTTCTCTTTTTCTAATAATTGTTTGTTCTATCTGTTTATTCAATCTGGTTTTTTTGCCAATCCGTGATTCTCCCTATTTTCTTTACTTCGTCATTCTGGTTATCCGTCTGCGCTTTGGCCACTCTCTGTTGCATGCCTCTCGTTTTTGTTTTTCGTTGGTTTCTTTTCCATCTCCCAAACGATGATCATGTTTACGATGCTGATCATGTGTTCTTTGAGTGTTTATCCCTTTCAATCGAGCGTTTTTATTTCTACTACAAATTTGCTGCGAATTGGTATTCCTACTCCAATTGTGACTTCTATATTCTGTCTTTTCCTTTTCCACACATCGTTCATATTGTTTATTCCTTCCTACTAGCAATGTCTGATCGTATCAAACGTTTCTAATTGTTTCTGAGTGAAGGTCCCTAGTTGACGAGCCCAATAAAAATAAATAAAATGGTGCAGTCATGGGGACTGTCAAAAGAAGTTGAAACTTTTTTTTTTATTTATTTTTTTAACTCCCCTTTGAACACGCCAGCCAAGGTACACGCAACAAAGAACAGCAGTGCAGGTACCACAGAAGATGAAGGAAACGAGAGGATAAAGGAAACTTTATAGGCAGCACAGAGACCTAATGTCAAGAGCTATCCGTATAAAAGGAAACGTTCATTAAGAAGAGCAGGACACTCGAAGAAAATGTGATCAGTATCACATATATGAAGAGGATTGCAATCGTGAAGAAAAGACCAATAAGGAGACGGTGACAGAGCAAATCAAAAGCGAGAAGAGGGTTGTAGAGAACGATTGATCTTGAGACGAATTAGGGAGATAATAGAAGATCGACGACCGAAGGGAAAAGAATGGAACCGAGACAGGGAATGAGAAATCGACTGAATAAAACGGTTTTTGATGATGATATTGCTTTGTTAATGGAGCACAAAAATTTTGAGATGGCGGAGAAATTACTACAAGATGATGTAGATAATTTTAGTAAATGGGCATATGATAGGAAGTTATGTATAAACATAAATAAATCAAAAGTATTACATATTCGGAATAGTTCTAAATACAAAATACGCGATCCGCGAATTATCCTCCATAGTAACAATTGCATTCATGAGCTTCATGTAAATACCAACGCCCATTTATGTCTTTGTCCACCGTTAGAAAACGTAAATGACTTTAAATATTTAGGTGTATATACAGATAAATCCCCGAATTGGAAAAAAACACATTCTAAGTTTAAACTCAAAAATGAGACGGACAATTCCAGCTTTATATAAAATAAAGCAGGTACTATCATATCGAACACTACGTATGTATATACTATAATTCAATAATAATGTCTAGAATTTTATATGGAATCCAAATATGGGGCGAGGCTAAGAAAACTGAAATAAATAAAATAAGTAAAATACAGAAGAGGTGTTTGAAACTCATACTCCCTCATTGGAAGCAAAACTTCCCTGGATCAATTATGTATGGAAGGAATATAACGAAATGTCCCCCAAGATGTACTATTACTATTACAGACTACTAGAATTTAACGTCAATAATATAAAATTACCATCTAGGCAAAGAACTCGATTGACAAGAAACCAAAGTAGTACATACTACATCTATCCTCGTGGGGTAAATCTGCGAATTGATAATACGGATGATTCGGTTTTAATTAAATTAATAAGTACAATCCCGAACCATATATATTAAAGGGAAAAAAAATTAGTGCGTGGAAAACGGGGGTGGAAAATTGGTTAAAGGAATGGTGCAAAGATTGAACAACAAGCTACGTCCTGAATCTCTCTACCTTATAATACTCCTTTTTTTATACGTTTTTGTTTTTGACTTCCTAGTGTCTTTTCCGGACATTAAGTCGCAAAGAAGATTATGTTTTCCCATTTTAAATATTGAACTGTCGGCATGTGATAATGTACAGATATGTATTACGGGACGTGTTATGTAGTTGCATGTGTATATATATTTATACTTAATCTTAACGCTAGAGACTTAATATTATGATTATAGAATAAGTTAAGATAATTTATAATTTTTGTATTTTATATATTTTTTTGAATAAACGTTAATAAGAGTGTCGGGCACTCACACAACGGGCATACTTGCCCTGTGAGACCCACAACTTATTTAAATAAAAAAAAAAAAAATGCGAATTATGATTAGAAAATAGGAGGGGGATAAATATCCCGCCAAAGTCTGCCGTGATTCAAGGTGGATAAAGAAAGGATATTTCAGGAAAGGAAGTAGTTACGGAATGAATCAAGGCGACCAGCAGAACGAGCCAAAGAATCAGCTGCGTCATTAAAGTCTATTTCGGAATGACTGAGGACCTATAAAAAATCAATAAGAATAGAGCGGGATGACTGCAGAGTGGAGGTAAGAGAACGAATAGAGAGAATAATACTATCAGATGAATGTGAATGGGGAGAGGATAGGGCTTGAAGAACGTTTTTAGAGTCCGAAATGATAAGGAATCGGGAAATCCCGCTTAAAGAGAAAATAAAAGAGATAACCTGAATAATGGCGATCGATTCGGCAGAAAAGATACAGCAGAACGAAGGAAGCCGGAAGGACTTAGAATTCCGAAGCGATGGGGCAGTAAACAACACATATACGCTATCCTCGCTCCTGGAACCATCAGGAAAAGAGGAATGCAATGAATGAAGAAATTCATTGTCGACTGCTCCGTGTGATGAGGAACATGCCCGAAGTGGAAGGGAGGAGAATATGATAGGCTGCCATATGCTATTGAAGTCATGAAAAAATTAAGGGAGCGCGTTATAGGAACAGAAAACCGGAAAAAAATTGGACAGACGAAGCTGAGAACGGCGAAAAAACAGTGGTTGGGTAACTGATTCTGACAGAACTGCGGGAATGGAAGAGGATTTCAAGGCTCCAATGCACAAACGAATGCAAGAGCTCTGGACTACGTCAAGTTTAGAGAGGAGAGACTTAAAAGAATTACTGTAGATGAAAGAGCAGTAGTCGAACTTGGACCGAATAATAGATTTGAAAAGAGTTAGAAGAATAAACGGATCGCCTCACCATTTGAGGGGAGAAAGAGAATTGAGGAGATTAAGTCTTTTAAGAGAGGAATTATAGAGAAAATTAATGTGCTCATGGAATGTGAGGCGGTTATTCAAAAAAAAGGCCAAGCTAGCATATGGAATTGATAACCGGAATAGGAATACTAGATACATTGATACGAGTTAGGGCACGGTTAAAGGGACGTAGGGAAAAAATGATACAAGGCGACTTGGAAGGGGAAAGAGAGAGGTGGAGATGAGGAAGGGAATGTTGTTAAGGATGGACAGGGAATTATTCAACTCATCGCTAGCGGCGGACAGATCGTTAGAGGTCGAAGAGGAGAGAGAAGGAAGGAATAGGAAGAGAGGCAATATCAAAAGAGTAAATATTGAAAAGTGTAGAACTAAGACAGGAGCCTTGCGGAAGTCTACGATAAACACATCTGGAGGTGAAAAGGGAGGGGGAGGAAAGAAAGAGAGTTCTGTTCTGCAAAAGATTCGGTATAACAGTGATGAAGACGGAAGGGAGGTTAAGAGAAAGCAGTTCTGAACCTAAAGAGATAAGATGCACATTATCGAAGGCGGAAGAGACGTTCACAAAGGAGGCAGTGATGAATTTCTTAATTAGGGGAGACTTATAAACATCCGATAGGAAGTAACTACTGCGCTCTACCGGTCCAAGCCCAGGGTGAAAACTAAACATATTAGGAAAGACTAGATTATTGTGCTCCAGCCACCTCACGAGACGATTGTTAATCATTACGCAGACAGGAAGTCAGGGAAGTGGAACGGAAGGAACACTGATTTATTTTAGGAATAGGAGTGACAATAAAGTCGTCTCAGGATTTAGGAGTAGAACCAAAAATAAAAAGCGAATTAAAAATATGGAGAAGGAAAAGCAGCGCGGCAGGAGAGAAATTTTTAAGAATAAGGAACGAGAAACCGTCCCGACTAGGATCAGACAAGGTGGATTTATTAAGAATTGATTCAAGTTCGTCGAAACGGAAAGGTGAAGACAGGAAGTGAGGCTCAGAGTCAACAGGAAGAGAAGGAAGAACAGTTTCTTCAAAAGAGGGGCCATTGGCGGGAGCAATGGAATCTAAGAACTCCAGCTGTGGTTTGGAAGGGTGGAAGTCTCGAGTGCGCTCAGAAATGGGTGATAATTTTTAAGATATTTTTCGTTTATTTGTAGTTTTTTTGTTATATTTAGTTTTTATTGCACGCTTAGCACACTACGTTCGAATGGCCGTTGTCTAGGCTGGCCGTTGATTGGCAGAGGCAGCCAGGGGAGATGCTTTGTTTTCTTTGTTTGTTTTTCTTAGAAAGTGTCGACTAAGTCAATGCTGTCTTTTACCTATTCGTTCGTCGTTAGGTAGAAAGACTGGCTTCGTTTTGTCGGACTGTGGCGGTTGTTTTTACATCGTAGTCGGTTTTTTGCTCTCGTCGATTCTTAACGTGTTACAATATTAAATCGTTCGTTTCGTTAACGGCCACTTAACAACGAGCAATGAATCAAACTTTTGGTATATTAGTAATTCACTTTAATTTGTCAATCGTTTGAATCTATATATAAATAGGCAAAGAAGAAACAGTTCAGTACCATTTTTCCTCTGTTTATTAACCGATTTTTTTTTTTTTTTGTTTTACTAGTTATTAACGATCTGTAGTGTTATCAGTAAAATTTTTTTGGAAACAAAAAATTAATACAAACAATGAAAAAAGAAATCGCTATAGCCAATAAATCTGTTTTCATTAAGATGTTTTAATTTTTCTTAATAATCGTCATTATTGGCTTTTTTTACAGTGTGCTAAGTCTTAAAATGTCATTTAATATAAATAAATGACGGTTTTTAAATTGTGATTTACTGTTATTTTATTGAATTTATTTTTTATTCAATTATAACGGTACTGAACTGTATTGTATTGTTAGTATATATAAAAGCGTGTATTTTCTCAGATATACAATGAACGAATGTATAAGAGTGGAAAAATTTTTTTGAAAATATGCGAATTCATATATGTTTTCCTCAAATTTTTTTTTGATAATAATTAAAACACTAGTATATAAAAATAGCCTCGACTCTTCAGCAATAATAATAATAATAATAAAAATCGGGAATTCTTCAGAAGTGTTGGTGGTGCAATTTATTAATAATTTTTTAGTGCAACTTTTCAAAAATTAATTATTTCTTGCAAAACAAGTTATTATTTAAGCATATTCGGTTATAATTTAAAAGTAGCGATTATTGATACAAGTAATGATTGTACGCAATCATTTTTATCAAATAGCAATGTTTTTTGTTCTTATTCAAAGTCTTTAAGCAATCGATTTTATATGCACCATGTCATTTGCCTGGTTCGTTATTTGTTATTAATGTTTCTGCAAAATTATTATTTCTTATCAGTTTTAGCACCGTTTACCTCGAGGAAAGTATATTTAATTCGATCGTTTTGTTGTCAATAGGGTGAATTTTAAACAACATTTACGATGATGTGATTTTCTAAAACTTTACTGTCAAGAATACTAGTAATTTGTTAAGATGAAGATTTGTTCTTATGGTTTATAATTTTTACTGCAAAAGAACTTTCTATACCAGCCGAATGTTTATATTTATACCAGCTAAAGCCGACTTTCGTTAAATAAGCTCGACTTTTGAAGGAAAAAAGAAAGATGAATAACAAAATAATAATAACAGAAAAAAGAATGAGGAAGAAAAAAAAAAACGCGAAGAACTAGAAATAAGTCGCTTTTGTTTGCGAACAAAATAACAAATGGAAGCGGAGAAACGAGCGCTCGAAAATAGTCTCACCGGCACACTGCGCTGTTCGGTAAATAGAGAATGGAAGAGTGCATGAAATATCTAAAGCCGCCGCTATATCGTCGAACGAGAAAAATAAAATGAAACGGAATAGGGAATGAAATGGAATAGGAAATTTAAAAAAAGAAAGAAAATGAAAGAGAAGACAAAAAAAAGTCGGCATTCATCGTTAACTTGAAGAAATGAGTAAATCTGAATGGAGAAGAAAGTTGTTTGAAATGTAGAATAGGAAGTTAATTAAGTTACAAATTCGTGCAAGTCTCAAAAGCTGTCTGGAAAAATGTCAGAAAAGTGCACAAGAAGGAGCAGTACGCACTTAGTTTTGCCGAGACAAATGCGGTTTCTGGGTAAAAATCTCGCAAAGCTCCATTTTCATCTTTTTCCTCTGATTATTATTTTCTTTTTCGCTTTATTTTCTTCTTTTTTTTTTTTGACCTTTTCCTTAGTCCTGTTTACTTTTCGTCATTCGTAATGTCTCCTCCGCAGCAAGAAACGGCTTATTACGTTTAGTATTTTACATAAATTTGACTGACCTCCGAATCTAAATAAACGCACTCGCTTCGCTACCACGTCAACAGCTGCCTGCTATTTTGTTTACGCTGGAAATCTCCGATTTCCCTTTTACAATGAACTTTTACCAACTTAGTCGTCTTATTTCCACGAAAAACTTTCAGCGGGCGTAGCTCTTCAATTTTTACGCCTCTCTTTGTGCCGTTTGCCCGTTCGAAGCGTAAAAAACGAACACACAGCACAAAAAAACATTTTACGGATAGGAATGCCTTGAAGATTTGTCAGGTTCAGCTTACTGACTTTTTAAATTATACTAGAACAACGCTGTTTTTTGCGTTTACCCTATTAATGGAAAACTAAAATTTAAACTGAAATAATACGACATTCGTGTAATATTAACCAACAAACGAAAAAATATATACATATGATTACTATTCAACGACGGAAAAAAAGGTTTACACAATCTAAATATTGAGCTAAAAGTTTATTTAATTTTTTTTTTTTACACCCATTTCTAAGAAATTACGTGGTATTTTGTATTGCTTATAACTTCCAGAGCTATTACAAAACATGCCCTTTCTTAAATGGTACTATAGAACGGTATACTATTTTTGTATGTCACTTTAAAAACACGTCTGTATAGAATAAAATAATGAAAAAAAGAAATGGTATTAAACTAATCGGTATCTCGAGTGGAGAGCATTAATGGTGATAATAACGAATTTAAAACTATTACCGTCCGATGTTAAACCATATTTGGGAGTTTTTTTTGGGGGGGGGGGGGACTTGTGAACATACACATTGGTCCAATTTTTATAATAAGCTGCGGGGAGAGTTAGAGTTTTAGAAGAGAATGGAGAAGATTAATTCGAAGATGATTTGGTTTTATTCAAGTTTATGATATAGCTGATTTAACAGAACAGAAGAGAAATAGGGACTAGAAAAATCGAAGATAAAGTCAACTGCAAGAAAAAAAATAAAAAGGGAAAAAAATAATAATAATAACAATAATAATAACTGATAATAATAATACGAATGATAACTGACACAGAAAAATAAAAATAAATATGGACAGTAAGGAGATAAAGTGTCATCGATACAATCATACAAGAATGCAGCAGAGATAAACTTCTTCGAACAATGATTTAACTGTATTTTCATAATAAATTTTCATTGTATACATTTAGAGAAAAAACGGAAGGCGCTGCATTTAATTATTTAGAGAAAACATTATGAGTTCGCGGTTAAGTTATTTGGTTTTTCAATAGTGTTGTTAAGTGTTTTAGGGAAGAAGTGTGATATTTTCACTCTAAACCATGTCTATCGTTTTCTGAAGAGGGATATTTGATGCACTTAAAAAAATGTGATTGTTAATTTTAAAAAATACCAATTTAGAATTAAAGAAAATAGATTCTTTCGATATATTTGACCAAAAACAGGATTGTTAATAGAAGAAAAAATAGTATTTTTTTTTGTACTGTGGGCGCGTCAGCGTCATTGACTTCCGAATCTATTATCTCCGGATTAGATTTAAACACATCGAAAAAATTTAAAAGTTTTTAAGATTAATTTTTTTAAACATGGTGTTTACCGTAAATTGTGTTTTCGTAACATTGAAAAAATGTTTATCAAATACTTCGGCTTTCTTCTCATCAGCTTTGGCCCGTATATCGCGTCCGATTTTCTTATAGGAGAAAAATGTTGTACCGGCTTATAGTTCGACTTTTAACTGTTTTCCGCGGACTAGAATGGGTTGGAGAGAAATTCTGCAAATAATGCTTTAAGGATTCATTTTTAATATTAAGAATTAATACATTTGACTGTTCAGATTTGTTATTGCCGAGCAGGCATAGCCGTACCATACCCGAGCTGATAGGTTAAAAGCCGATGTCTGAGAGGTTAAAAATTAAATGAAATTAACCGAATAAATAATTTCTACTTCGAACGTCATCAAAAAATGTCATCGCAAACTTCGAATACATGTCAATATGTTATATATATATGTTTATTATATATATGTGTATGTATGAATGAAAATAGCGAGATAAATAAGAAATTATTTTCAATACGGCAGATTTTATATTTATATGTTTTGATTACACAAGTGTGTACGGCATTAACAATTCACAGTGTATAAAATTTATGTATAACAATCATAAAATAATAATAATAATACTACTACCGTGAACTTGGTGTTATAACTCGATGTGTGCACAACGATGTGAATTAAATTTTAATAACTGTACTCGTTTTGTCAATGATAAAAGAAAAATAATTCAAACTTCTCTTCTGGTAAGTAAAAATATCGAATAATTTTTGCACTTTTCCGGTATATTGATATTTGTTTAATTCTCACGTTTTAAGTAAACTCTGTGTTTCCAATAAAGATTTACTTCTTTCATTCAGCTTTTCTTTTACTCGTAAGTATATTATTACCAGTAGAATAATTGAACAAAACTTTAGAGAAAATCATAGCAGTTGGCGAGGACTTAACATTTAAATGTAAATAATATTCTTTATGCAGAAAATATTTAAACTGCTGCTGTTGCAAATTTCTTTAATAATTTTCCTGTAATTTAAATTTATAAAATATTGAATGAAATCAGTTTTTTTTTTTTTTTTTTTTTTATAACACATTACACAGTTAATTACAAAATCAGATGTTTCAAAAAAATTAATAAATACTATTATGAAAAATTATTTATAATGTAACGTTTTTTAATACTTGCAATTATAGGGAAATACTTATTAAGTTTAACTGAGTAGAATTTTAAGGTCCCACTGCTTTCATCATTTTATTCTATATTCAACCTTTCATTTACCTCATACTATTCACTTATTCCATAAACTGTCTACTCACTTATGCGTCCGCTCCTGTATGCTTTTAATATAAATAATTTTTATTTATTTTTTTGTAAATTAATTAATTTACATCGCAACCATACGATTATTATATATTAAATAAAATATAGCCATATGTTATTTCTATTTCATAATTACTTTGCATTATGAATTTTGTATCATCCTTCGCTGTAGTCACCGATATATTTGGGACTTTTGGATCATCCTCAGCGTACCCAACTACACTTTATTTTATTTAATTTTGCATGCTTTGATTTGTTCTTCCGATTGCATTAGTCTCTATTTCGGATATTTATAGGCCCCATTCTTAAATAAAAATTACACTTTAGCTACATTGCTTGATATTTCCAATGCTTTTAATAATGTGCATCTTCCGACCTTACAAAATAAAATGCTCTCTTTTAACTCTCTATCCCTATTTATTTCAATTGTTATTCGTCTTTTCCAAAATCGTACGGTTCATCTTTCTGCACCTCCTGATTCTGTTTCCAGAACTGTGTACCATGGTCTTCCGTAGGGTTCCTGTTTAAGTCGTACGCTTTTCAGTATATATATATATATATATATATTCTTAATATAGCCTCCCTCCCAATAAGGTCGTTTTCCCTTTTCTTTGCTGATGATATCCTGCTATATTCCACTTCTCACGATCTTACCTCTGCAAACGAAGAAATTAATAATTCCTTGTCAAGATTAAAGGCTCACTCTCAAATTTATACCTTTTTATTTTACCGTCTAAATCCGCTTGTATTAATTTTACTTATCGACCTTTTAATTCTTCTTTAGTAAACCCTTCAGTAAATAACATTCCTGTTCGCTTAGTTAATAATTTTTGTCATCTTGGTCTGTTTCTAGATAGTCGCCTCTCCTTTTCGAGCAGATTAACTATCTTCATATGTCGGTAAATAAAAGACTGAATCTTTTTAAATCTATTTCATCAAAAAGGTGGGGAAGAGATACTTTTTTTTTTTTTTTTTTTTTTTTGTTCCTCAGTTCGGCTATAGCCGATGAGGGAAGTTTATTAGTTGATTCTGTGTACAAACATGATAGGTGTACTTAATATAACATAGCTATTTATACAATTAAGTATGCGTGTTGAATGTGTGGGTACGTAAATTATAACACAGAATTAGGTGTAAAACGAGTATAAGAATAATTAGAGGTGTAATGGCGATGATAATACTTAGTCACCTTTACACATAAAAACCTTACTTTATATTGTAAATTTAAATATATATGAAAGGTACATTAGTAGTTAGATTACACATGTATGTAATTTATGTATTAATAAACTTATGAATTATATAATCTTCGTATTGACATTAACATTAAGATTAGAATTAAAGCTATATAATGGTAATAAAGCACATTTTGGGGTGACATTTGTATATCTGAGTAATATAGTGTTATACATCGATTGGAGAGGATTGATCAGTCGGTTTAAGGATGAGTTTGGTCTTCATTACATTGTGGAAGAATTGCAGTAAAGTTTCAGAATTTGCTCTGTCAATTGGCGCTAATGTGTTGATTTTTACATTAGCCATTTGTACATGGTTTTTTAGTGCATCACACTCAAATAGTGTGTGCTGTACATTGTCAGTTACATTGGCAGTGCAATATTGACAAGCGGGTGTGTCAGTTATTTTGAAACGAGATAGATATTCCCCAAAGTTACCATGCCCAGTGAGCATCTGGGCATTGTAAAAGGTTAAATTTAAGTTTTTTAGTTTTAGTTTGTTTATTATAGAAGGGAAAAGCAAGTATGTTTTCCGGCCCGTTATGTCTTCATCCCACCGTGTTTGCCAGATACTTATGAGAGTATTATGGATCAGTTTTTTAAACGATTTGATGGGTGGCGTGTGGTCAGTGACATCACGGTCAAAGTTACTGAGATATTTAAGGGATTTTACCAAATTTAGATTCTTGGTTATTCTGTATTCAGTTACTATTGCACGTCCTATGAGGAATAAATCCAAAGGCATGATGTTAGCGATAACACATGCTGCTGAAGTTGGGGAAGTTCTATAGAGAGAAGATATATGTATTTAGTACAAATTTTCTTTGATGTTTGTTTATAGATTTTAAGATTTTTTTATTAATATATACACCGGAGCCATATCCGTATATGGATTGGATTAAGCCTTTATATAGGATATATCTTTCTTTATGCCTTAGTCCAAAATTGTTTGGTAAAATACATCTCAGTTTATCATACAATTTAACACATTTAATGTTAATTTCTTGTAAATGAGTAGTGAATCTTAACTTGTTGTCAATAAGAATACCTAGATATTTTATTTTATCAACCAACTGCACTGGATGGCCAGAGATAATTTTTAAGTTGTTAATTTCATTGGATATTGTTATTTTGCCAAAAAGAGAATCGATCTACTTTTTTCAACTGAAAAGGTAAGTCCTAGATCCTTTACAGTATCTTCTAATTTTTTACAAGCTAACTCGACCTTGAGTAAGTTAGTAGATTGCTCGATGTTAAAAATAATGCATAGATCGTCAGCGTATGAAATTAGCTGTGCGTCTAGGTTTATTAGTTCACAAAATTGCTCCATATCGCTGTGAACCCTGGAGTATAGGACGTTCCATAGAGCAGGGCCAAGAACCGAACCCAGAGGGACGTCACAGCTGATTTTCTTTGAGCTAGAGGCGTTGTTTATCTGCAAATGTGCAGTTCTGTTTTCAAGGAAATCAATAATTACGTTTACAAGTGAGGTGTTAATCTGGTTAGTTTGCAAGATTTTAATTATTGCAGAGCATTTACAGTTGTCAAAAGCCTCCCTTATATCAAAAGATATAACCAGGATAGTGGAGCTGACGCAAAGCTTATCTTTAATAGTACTGATGAGTTTGTAGACAGCACCTTCAGCCGAGTGTGCTGTTCTAAAGCCAAATTGGTTGGGGTGGAGTATGTTTTTTTCATTAAGTTCTTTCATAAGGAAGAGGTTTATAATTTTTTCGAAAACCTTGCCACAGGTACTGAGAAGGGAAATAGGTCTGTAGGCACTGACTTCAGAAGCGTTTTTGTCCGGTTTGGGAATTAGGATTACTTTAGCATTTTTCCAGGTGGTGGGAAGGTTTCGAGTTCAAGACATTTATTGAAAATTGTGTGGAATAGGTCTGGGTAGTGCATGTTGATTAGTTGAATGATTTTATTGGTGATGCTATCATTCCCTGCAGCTTTCTTATTATTCAGTGATTTAATAATACTTTGTATTGTACATTTATCTACAGAGAGTTTTTGATGGGACTTACTGGCTGAGTGTGTTAGTTTCTCATCTTTCTTATTTGGGAAGAAATGGTTAAGGAAGATGCTACATTTTTCTAAATCATCACTAAAGACTTTATTGTTAACCATAATATCTGGGATTGCATGTTGTTTGTGTTTTCCAAGTAGGAATTTATATGGCTTGCCCAAAGCATTTGATTCGGTTATAAAACGTCTCCAACAGTCAAGTTTTGTTTTGGAGATCAGTTGTTTACAGTTTTTGTTTAAAGTCTTGAGAGTTTGGTCGAGAATGATAAATTTTAGCAAGTTTTTAGTTTTATTTTTTTTCCTTCTAATTCTGTTTTAATTAGCTTTTTAAGTTTTTCTAAATCTGCTGTCCACCAATCATTATGGGGAACATTGTATCTGATTTTGCAATTTTCAATGTTGTTAGTGATATAAGAGTTTAGTGCATCAAGATTTTTGGCAAAGAGATTACAGTTATTGCTAACTCCAATGTTGTCAGCGAAATTTTTAATTATGTGATTGTCTATTTTGTTAAAAAGCTTGCTAGTATTAATTTTATATGTGTGGTTACATTTAGTATTATCGATTTTGTCATTGAGAAATATGTGGAAAGATTTATGAGCACACAGATCAGCTTGTTGCATCTTAAACTTAATTTGGGGGTGAATTGTATAGGAGGCTATTAAGTAGTCAATTATACTGCTCCCGTTATGGTTTTTAAAGGTAGGGCTTTTTTCATTCAATATTTTTAGGTTGTTGTTAAGCAGCAAGTCGTACATTGCAAGTGAGTTTTTATTGGGCTTAATTTTGTGTTCAAGAGAGGGGAGCCTGATATTGAAGTCGCCTATAATAATGAAATCTGAATTATTATGGTTTTTCTTTATTATATATTCCAATTTTTTGAATGTAGGGTTCCCTATCCTCATTGGGAGATAGATAGCAACCAATGAGTGTATAACTGTTGCAACAAAGGGCAATGACATTTTCAAAAGAATCAATTAAGTTGTGCGAGAGTTGCTTTTTAATTATAATAGCTAGTCTATTGTTTACATATGTTGTATAGTTACAAGTGTCAAAGGATATGTTTTTTTTTATGTAAATAGGGTTCACAGATCACTGCTATGTCACCTTGTGATCGGTAAAAATGTCTTAGAAAGAGTTCTTTGGCAGCATAACAGTTATCAACATTAAGATAGTGAACATGCACCGCCATAGTCCGTGTGAGTGATGAGGTAAAGACAGTTTTTTATGTATATTGGGCAGTTCCGATCATGTGCCGAGTGATCAATCCTCTCTATAGTGTTACTTATAATATCATTATTAGATAGATCTAACGTTTTCTGAGGGTTATTTTTTTTAATATAATCTATGATACAGTTACTACAAGAGCCGTCATTGTTCACCTTTTCAGCAAAATCAATCAGGCTGCTCTCTGTCTTGCAGTATTTTGCATGGTGTCCGAATCTGAAGCATTTGGCACATTTTTTAATCGGAACGGAGTCGACAAATGAGAGACTCTCCCACTTAATTCTTATGTTTTTGTCATTTGGAAGTGTAGCGTACTGTTCTGGGCTTAGCCGAACATAAATACGGCTGCTTTTATTAGCAATGACTTTGTTAATTGATATTGGTTCCGAGCCGGTTTTTATCTTAAAATATTCATTAATATCGACTTCCTCAATATTATTGGTCCGGAAGATTAAAATGCATGGATCTAATAGCTTTGGTGTAGTTACCTTGGCATTCTTAATATTCGTTTTTATAGCTTCGCCAATTGTATTTTGCTCAGTTTTTGTTTCCGTAACAATTATAGCTGTGTTGGGGTTTAGTTTTTTATAAAAGGTAATATTAACTTTTAATTTATTGGGACAGATTTTTTGCTTTAGTTCCTTATCAAATTCGTTTATGTTTTCTGATTTGATAATTAGTTTGTTAATCGGTTTAGGTTTAATTTTACCAGTGAGCTTTTCTTTATAAGTGATATTCGATTTTATATTTTTTTTTGTTGATTGGGTTTTTAGTATGAATAACGTCATTGACAATATTTTCAATTTCATTTTGTTTGCTATCATACAATACTTTCCGGTACAATGGAAGTTTGCGCAAATCGTAATGATTCCGAAACCTGGTAAAGATCCCTACTCTGTAACGTCTTATCGTCCGATTTCCTTGTTGCCTGTTTTATCGAAGGTAATGGAAAAATTAATATTAAAAAGGTTACAGCCTTATATACAGTCAACTGATGTAATTCCGCAACATCAGTTTGGCTTTTTAAAACATCATTCCACGATTGATCAATTGCATAGGGTGGTTAGTGTAATTGAAAATAGTTTAGAAACTAAAAAAGTATGTACTGCGGTGTTTCTCGACGTTCAACAGGCTTTTGATAAAGTCTGGCACGATGGTTTATTATACAAATTAAAATGTTTGTTCCCGAGTAACCTTTACCTGTTGCTAAAATCATACCTCGAAGATCGTCATTTTCAAGTACGTTACGAACATACCTACTCAGAAATACATCCAGTTTTAGCAGGCGTTCCTCAGGGTTCAGTGTTGGGCCCCACGCTGTACTTGTTATACACAGCAGATTTTCCTGCGACAGAGAATGTGCAGATGGCTACATTTGCCGACGACACGGCACTACTGTCATCACATGAAGATCCGAAGAAAGCTAGCAACAATCTACAAAATGCTCTTACGAAGGCTGAAACATGGTTTAAAAAATGGAAAATCGGGATAAACGAAAGCAAATCGGTGAATATCCATTTTACTAACCGAAAAGTTGAAGTCCCACCCGTTAAGATCAATAACATAGATCTTCCTGTACGAGCAACGGTCAGGTATTTAGGTTTGCACTTAGACAGCCGATTGACATGGAAACACCATATACAGGTTAAAAAGAAAGAATTAGATATCCGGGTTAAAAAAATGTACTGGCTGATAGGGAGAAACAGTGTACTGACAACGGACAACAAACGTCTAATATACACAACTATTTTGAAACCCATCTGGACATACGGGGTTCAACTTTGGGGTTGCGCTAAACCGTCAAACCTGAAGGTAATACAGACTTCCCAGAATAAGATCCTTCGGTTGTTAACCAAGGCACCCTGGTATGTTACTAATCTAACCTTACATCGAGATTTGTGTGTAGATTATGTGGCTGATGTCATCAAAGTTCATGCTAAAAGACACGCAGACAGACTCGATTCTCATCCGAACACTCTTGCTAGAGGATTGCTCGATGTTACCGATAATGTAAGAAGACTGAAACGCCAGAAACCGCAGGACCTTGTTTAAGGTAGGGGTAATCGGGTAGGTGCCATTGGGTACTCCTCCCTTCATGTTTAAGTTCATTCACACGTATTACTAAATGTCCTTGATGGACAGCTCGTAATAGTGTATAAATAAAAAAAAAAAAAAAAAAAAAAAAAAAATTTGTTTGCTATCAAGCAGCTGTTTAGAGCTGTCAATAAGGATTGAAAGTTCACTTATTAAGATGTCAATTTTTTCTGAACATTCAAAAACAGTGTCCTTTTGAACTTTTGTAAGATTTCTAGATTCAGTTGACTTAATGTTGGCTTTAATTGTAGCATTAAGCCTTGAGATATTCTGAAGTATATCTTTTTTTTTAGTAAATGTCATATTTACCTACATTGTTCACAAACGACACGGCGACAACTCGTCAGGGCGATGGCCACAAGCGACAGCGACAGACGACAGGCGACGCTTTATTTGGTATATCCGATGTAGATATGTTGTAATTTTCTGTATCACAAATGTAGATCGCTGTGATTGCCAAATTTTGTGTGACGGTTGTAGTTTCCCAGCACGTTTCTTATCACTTTTAATTTTAATGTGTTAACGCACAGTTTTGCATTACATAGAAATATGCTTAAAACTTTTTTTACACAGTAAAAATAGAAACACCAATATAACGTTTATGATCCATTACACTTACCGCACATGAATGACCAAAACAAATGCAATAAATCATCAACTAACAATTAATAGAAGCAGTTAAACAACGAGCAAAGTAAAACACGCACGATTGACGATTTGGGGGGGGGGGATACTAGTACCTTAATTGTCCTTTATAAATCCATAGTTCATTCCAAACTAGATTATTGTTCGTTCTTCTTCTTATCGTATCGGTCAGCATCATAGTTCTTTCTTCGCCCAGTAAGCAACAACCTGGATCGCATTTTCGGGTATAGTTTTGGACATCGTATACTCAAATTTGCACTGAATTGGCAGTAAGGGGCATGTAAATAAATGGTCCGAGTCTTGTTCGATTCCGCAGTCACACTTATTGCTCTCTGACATACCCCATTTTTCCAAGTTATTTTTCGTCCTTGCTGTTTTTGTCCGCATTCTATTTAAGGTTTTCCACGTTCTCCAGTGTAATTTACTTCCCGCAGGCAGATTTTCGACCGGTTCTTTCCATATTTCGAAGCGCTCTTTTTCTGTTTCTCTTTTCCACATCTTTATTCTTGCTGACGCAGGCGTTTCTGAGAGCAAGCTTGTTGTCTTTAAGAAGCTTTTTCTTGACTTTAGACGGTATATCGGCGTCTCGTGTCCATATAAAGGGTGTCTACAATCTGTTTCTTGTTTAGATTTTTCAATCATTGCTGCTACCTCACGTCTTATATTTGGAGGTGCAATTTCGTATAACACTTGCAGTTTTGCTATTGGTGTTTCTTTTAAACATCCTGTAATTATCCTGTTAGTCTCATTGAGCACCACGTCAACATTACGCCACACTGAGCAAGCATATACCCCGGCTGAGTAACAAAATGCTGGCGCTGATGTTCTTAGTACTCGAGGATCTGCACCCCAAGTAGCTCCAATCAGTTTTTGTAAGAGCCCGTTTCTTGAATTTATCTTATTTTTCGTATTCTCACAGTGTCTTTTATATGTCAGTGATCGGTCCAGCGTTACCCTAAGGTACTTAGGGTGTTCACAGTGTTCCAAATGTACACCATTCCATTTTATCTTTAGTTTCCGCTGGCATTCTGATTTCGCAAATGAAACGCTGTAACTTGAGTTTTCAGTGGATTTGGTTTGAGGTAGTTTTGTTCGTAGTAACCTTTTAACGTGGCCAGAGCATTTCTGTTAAATCCTTTTCTACCTCTTCAAAAGATGCTCTTTGAGCTGTGATGGCCAGATCATCAGCATATATAAAGTGTTTTGTTTTGTATCCGATAGGTTGGTTGTTGGTGTACATATTAAATAGTACTGGTGCTAGCACACTTCCCTGAGGTAATCCATTATTTTGTCTTCTCCATCTGCTTTTTTGATTCTGTAGTGTTACATAAAATCTACGATCTCTCAGTAACGTTCCTACAATTTTTGTCAGTTAATTCGTATATTTTTTTCAATAGTAGTCTATGATTGACTGTATCATATGCTGCACTTAAGTCTATGAAGACAGCACCGGTAATCATTTTATTTTCGTAGCCATCTTCTATTTCTTGTATTAGATTCAGCACTTGCGTTGTGCATGATTTACCACTTCGAAACCCTGCTTGTTGTCTTATGAGTTTATCGTCAATTTTTGTCATTCTATTTAATATCATCCTCTCGAAAGCTTTATAAGTGTGACATAGTAGTGATACCGGTCTAAAATGTTTAGGATCTATGGGTTGTTTTCCCGGTTTAACCAACGTTACGACATGCCATTCCTTTGATATTTGATTGGTAGTGACGTACTTATTTATTATTTCAAGTACCCCCTGTTTTGCTTTGGGTCCTAAATGTTTCATCTGTTCAGTCATTATCCCATCTACTCCGGCTGCTTTCCTGCATTTCATTTTATTTATCGCGTTATCTAGCTCTTCTAACATGAAGGGTTCGTCAAGGACATTCTGGGTATTATTAGTTTCCACTTGTATTTTGAGCTTTGTTTTAATTTTATTTCCTTTGATTTTCCCATTCATCAGGAATGTATGAGCTATTTGATCAGATGTCACATTTATATGCTCTATTGGTTGTTGTTTTTCGTTATTCACATTTTTAAGTAGTTTCCAAGCCTTGTTACTATTTTTAGTCATATCTAGATCTTCAATTGTCGATATCCATTCGCTTTTGCGTTCCTCTACGATCATTCCCAGTACGCGTTCTCCGGCTGCGATTGTTGATGTCGCAAAAGAATCGTCTTCGCATTTCTTATAATACTCTTCCAAATCTTTAAGAGTATCTTGACGTAGTCCTTTTATATACTCTATACGACAGCCTCTAGGAATATGATTTCTTGATATCCTCTTTAATATTTTAACAAATTCGCTGTAGTTATTGGGGCTAGGTTGTATTTCTTTGAGAAATCTGCGCAGTTGGCTTTTTTGAAATTGAATCTTCGTTTAAAGGGCACATATCGTGGTGTTATCATTGCGTATATCTGGTACATTATTGGTCTATGTTGAGATCTCGGAATGTGCTTTAATACTGCTTTAGCGCTCATACTATTTATTTTTTCACTCACGAAGATATTATCAGGGTTATACCCTCTACGCCATCTTCCACTGTTAAATGAGGGCGGTAATTTTGGATCGTGTATCAGGTTCATGCTGTTTATTTCTGTCCAATCTTTCACCGCTTTCCCATTTCAATCGCCCTCTGCATATCCCCAGCTGACGCTGTGACTGTTAAAGTCTCCAATTATAATCGCTGTATCCCTCTATTTATAATTCTTGGGTTCTTCAAATACAAAGGGTGCACTGGGTGGTTTATATACCGAAGTTACTGTGCATTTTCTTATATCAATTGTCAGTATTTCTACATCCCGAGTTTCTGTAAGTTCTGTCGACACTATTTCAATATTTGGCTTCACAAATATTGCACTTCCATATTTACTATGTGGCCTATTAATTGATAATCTCATTCCTTTAATACTTGGTTTTTTATGATCTGTCCAGCAATGTGTTTCTTGAATGCAGAGTACATCACATTTTGTCTGTTGGCATATATTTGCCAAAATTGATTCTTTTTCTGACGTTAATCCTTCTATATTGATTGATATCACTGTTAAGGTTGGTCCTGAAAAGGACCTTTTCTGTTGCTGACCGTGGTTGGTAGGATTGGCCAACGAGGATTGCATTGCAAATTTCACTTAATCGTTTGTTGTTTCTAGGAGCACCACGCGGAGGTTCTTACCATGCCCCCTATTGTTCGTTTATCTTTTTTTTTTATTTATTTTGAAATAAGTTGTGGATCTCACAGGGCAATATTCCCGTTGTGTGAGTGCCCGACACTCTTATTAACGTTTATTCAAAAAAATATATAAAATACAAAAATTATAAATTATCTTAACTTATTCTATAATCATAATATTAAGTCTCTAGCGTTAAGATTAAGTATAAATATATATACACATGCAACTACATAACACGTCCCGTAATACATATCTGTACATTATCACATGCCGACAGTTCAATATTTAAAATGGGAAAACATAATCTTCTTTGCGACTTAATGTCCGGGAAAGACACTAGGAAGTCAAAAACAAAAACGTATAAAAAAAGGAGCATTATAAGGTAGAGAGATTCAGGACGTAGCTTGTTGTTCAATCTTTGCACCATTCCTTTAACCAATTTTCCACCCCCGTTTACCACGCACTAATTTTTTTTCCCTTTAATATATTTGGTTCGGGATTGTACTTATTAATTTAATTAAAACCGAATCATCCGTATTATCAATTCGCAGATTTACCCCACGAGGATAGATGTAGTATGTATTACTTTGGTTTCTTGTCAATCGAGTTCTTTGTCTAGATGGTAATTTTATATTATTGACGTTAAATTCTAGTAGTCTGTAATAGTAATAGTACATCTTGGGGGACATTTCGTTATATTCCTTCCATACATAATTGATCCAGGGAAGTTTTGCTTCCAATGAGGGAGTATGAGTTTCAAACACCTCTTCTGTATTTTACTTATTTTATTTATTTCAGTTTTCTTAGCCTCGCCCCATATTTGGATTCCATATAAAATTCTAGACATTATTATTGAATTACAGTATATACGTAGTGTTCGATATGATAGTACCTGCTTTATTTTATATAAAGCTGGAATTGTCCGTCTCATTTTTGAGTTTAAACTTAGAATGTGTTTTTTCCAATTCAGGGATTTATCTATATATACACCTAAATATTTAAAGTCATTTACGTTTTCTAACAGTGGACAAAGACATAAATGGGCGCTGGTATTTATATGAAGCTCATGAATGCAATTGTTACTGTGGAGGATAATTCGCGGTTGGTATAAATAAGAAATAGAATCGGGGCCAATATAGTACCTTGACCTACTCCATAATGAATATTTTTTTCATTACTTATATTTCCTGCAATTTTGACCATGCTTTTCCTATTTGTTGTATAATTCTTAAACCACTTATGTTGATTGTTTTTAATGCCTAGATTTTCCAAGTCCCTGATCAGTAATTCATGATCAACTAGATCAAACGCTTTGGATAGGTCAATAAATGAAATTAAAAATTGGTTCCTCATCGACAGTCCTGTATTTATCCTATTTACAATTGTTCTCAATAATGTTATCATGGATCTTTTTTCTCTAAAACCGCGTTGGTTTTCATAAAGTAGATTGTTTTCTTCCAAATAATTTCTCAAGTGTTTATCAATGTAGTGTTCTAAAATTTTTAGTTATCCCAGATGTTATTGTTATTGGACGGTAGTTTTCATACTGATTTTTCATTCCTTTTTTATATATTGGTCTAACAATACTTCTTTTAAGCCCACCAGGAGTAATAGCTTCCTTTATAGAATAGTTAGCCATGTTAGTCAAAATAGGAACAAAAATATTTAAGATTTGTTTTATATCTTTAACCCTAATTTCATCGCATCCAGGTGCCTTATAAACTTTTAGATCATTAATTATTGCTTCTATTTGGTATTTATTTGCGAGCGGAATAAAAAAGGAAGAATAAATACGATTATCAAAATTCGAATTCAATAACTGAATGTGACATTCGTGTCTATGATGTTCCACTGAACATATAAAATAATCACTAAATTGTTCAGCAACTGATGCAGTATTTCCAAAATGCTTTATGATGAAATCATCGATTGATGTTTTATTATTTTTATTAACAATATTGTTAATTACATTCCATACTTTTTTACAATCATTGTTTGCTTTAACTATTTGACTCCGATAATAATTCTGTTTCGCATTCCTTATTTCAGTTGTAACCATATTTCGATATTTTCTAAATAAATTTTTATATCGAATATTGGTTCTGTTCCCTTTACTAAGTTTAAAGTACTGATTTCTGATTTTCATAAAATTGATTATTTTTTGACTCATCCATTCATTTCTAGGACAGTATTTAGTCACCTTTTTACTCTGCCGTACTTCTATTTTGCATTCTCTGTAAAGGTCTTTAAAAACTGAATGTATATTATCATATATATTTCCTGACGCGTAGAGATCCTTACCTCATTCCAGTTATGATTAATTATCTTATTATGCAATCTCTTTTCATCGAAAACATATTTCAAAGGGTTACTAATAGATTGAAAACTCCGATTTGAGATCCTAAATACACAACAAATGATGTAATGATCCGATATTTTCGAGTTAATAATTCCCGAAGTAATATCATTTGTATTATACTTAATAAATATGTTGTCTATACATGATTGAGTACTTCTATCAATCCGTTCTTCTTCTCTCGTTATTCCATTGATTAACTGTATTTCTCCTGACCCATAAATTACGTTTAAAAAATTTTCAGCCTGTACTTTACGAAGAGATAAATCAACATTAAAATCACCACAAATCAGGAAATTATCTTTATTGCTTAATTTTTTTAGGAGTGAAGCGGTTTCGTTTATAAATTCACCTACGTTTTTACTCGGTGATCTGTACATAGCAATTAAGCGTAAAGGGTTGTTTTTGCAAATCTCTACACCCTATCATCACCAGGTCCATACTTGGTCTATTATTAACCTCCCGAATGTGATATTTAAACTTATTATTTATGAACACAAGTATTTCTCCATTAAACCCTATAGGTCTTTGTAGTCAAATATTCGTGAATCCAGTTATATTATATCGATTTAATTCATCCTTACTTATATTAATTTCAGTTAATATGATGACACTTAAAGATGACCTGTGAATGTAAGTTATAAATTCACCCCAGTTACGTCTCAGGGTTCTTATGTTTAAGTGCAACACATGAAAGAGCTCCGTATTAATTTGTAGTGAATTATTTACATTTAGTGTGTTGTTTACATTGTCAGTCCATTTTTTGATATTAATATAATTGTTGCAATTTTGTTTACTGCGATATTGAATTAGAGAAGTCATATTTGACGGGAGAATCAAAAATTATTATTACTAGAAATGATGTTTTTTTTTTCTCTCTTTTTTGCAAAATTGAATTATAGATGACAATAGTGTAACGTTAAAGGACGGTATAGAGGAAAATAATTGATCATATTTCGACAAATATTGAGCTATCACAGATTGTATTCGGAAAACGGTTATCGATGTTGCACTACTAATCGCCAAAATTATCAGCAATTGGACTAGTATATTAATACAGAGTATCTAGTATACACAAATAAACATACCCACCTTATATAGACACAATTACACTTCCGCACACTCACAGACAAATTACAGTTGAACGCTCTGTACAATGAAATCACATCCTCCACACCTTTCATTTTATGTATATATATGCACAATTCCGCATACTCGCACACACGTTACAGTCGACTGTCCTGTGAGCAATATACACGTATAATGCGAAATTTAGTATATAACGACACGAAATAAAAATTATCAACCGCTCAAACGCCACCACCAGAAAACCCTTATAATAGAGATACGTCTCCGGCGTGGCCGATGCACTTGATGCAGCAGCACGCTCACGCTTCTCTCTCTCTTCCGTAACATTCCGATTCCTACACCCGTTCGTTCTTCCTCTACCGTAAACAACGACACTGACTGAATATAATATATACATCTTTATACACACACCCACTATCACACTATTATCACTTACTTCACATACATCACTACAATATAATCACCGCTGCGTCGTTCTACTCCACCAGTGTAGCCTCCTTTTACTACCTCCTCTCTACTGCAATAACTCACCCTTGCCCAACCGGCGACGTATTACGACGCGACGCACATACACTACATTCAATTCATCATACTCGAAAAGGACGCTAAAACATTCCCCCCCACATACCGCCACCGATAGTTATAACTTGTAATATTCGCGATCCCACGCGCGGATATACAACAATGCGCATTTATAATAATTTATTTAAATCCATCTGGGATCGAATATGCAGGACGCGATCTTGCTGGTCTTTCCTCACGCAAATTTTTCCCCTTTTTGACCAGACAAAGCGGAATTTAAGTAATTGTGCCTTTTGCTTCGTCTTCCACAGTAAGTCCTTGTAAAATCTGGACAGGTTTTCATTTATATAAACTTGCCGCTCGCTACTACAATTTTTACTGATATCTTTATCCAGAACTATCCATCTTTCTACCCTTTTCTTTTCTGATTCCAGGACAGTTTTTTGAGGTCTTCCGCAGGGATCGTGCCTTAGTCCTACCCTTTTTAACATT
Source organism: Icerya purchasi (assembly GCA_039619475.1). Classification (NCBI taxonomy): domain Eukaryota; kingdom Metazoa; phylum Arthropoda; class Insecta; order Hemiptera; family Monophlebidae; genus Icerya; species Icerya purchasi. Next base: position 66,266,216 of record CM077116.1, read on the forward strand.
TATTTCCTTAGTCTTTCTTCTCTTTCTATTCCATCTAGTTCGCTATTCTTTGCCGACGATATTCTCGTCTATTCTTCTTCCGATGATCTGTTTTCTGCTAATGAGGAGCTTAATAACTCCCTTGCTATTTTAGAAAATTCTTTATCTTCTCTTCATCTTTCTATTTCCCCTGAGAAATTTGCTGGTATCGTTTTTACATTTCGTCCTTTTGATCGTTCCTTGGTTAACCTTTTCATGTGCCAGGTCCCTATTCCTTTGCTCACTTCCTTCTCCTACCTCGGTGTAATTCTTAATAGTACTCTGTCTTTTCATGATCATATTAACTATCTCTGCACGTCTGCTCTCAAAATACTCAATTTTTTGAAGGCGTTGTCTTCTCCCAAATGGGGTGGTGATCCATATATTCTTCTCATGCTGTATAAATCCATTATTCTTTCTAAGTTTGACTATTGTTCTTTTCTTTATGCCAGTGCTCCTGTTTCCCTTCTCGTCAAACTTGATCGCATCCAAAATTCTTGTCTGCGTCTCTGTGTTGGTGCCCTGAATTCTTCTCCAATTCCAGCTCTTCTGTCCGAAACTGGCTTTGTTCCTCTTTGTATTCGAAGACTTCACCTTGGTGAAAGGTTCATGATTAGACGTCTGCAGATCTCTCCTTCCAAACTCATGAATTCTTATCAATATATACGGGTCAACTGGCGTTTTTCTCCTCGTAAGATTCCAATTCTTTCTCTCATCTCTTCTCGACTTGTTCCGCTTTCTCACTTTGTCCTCTCCCAGAACAAATCTCCATACTTTACCTTTAACTTCTCTGAACTGTCTCATCCGCCTAAGTTATTCTCTTTACCTTCTAATATTAAGTCTCTTCCTCGTCGTGCCATTCACGAAGAATTTAATCACACTCTTTCCTCTCTATTTCCTGCTCACATCACGATTTTTACGGATGGCTCGAAATCTGCTTCAGGGGTCGGAGCCGCTTTTATTCTTCCTGCTTTCAACTATTCTGAATCATTTCAACTTCCCTCCTTCTCTTCTGTCTTCCTAGCCGAATCCATGGCTATTTTGCGTGCGGTCCTCTTTATGTCTTCAACTTCTAATTTAGTGAATTTCCTTATATGCTCCGACTCGAAGAGTGTTTTAGTAGCTATCGCGTCTCCCCTTCCTGAACCCTCTCCCTGTCCTATTATTCTTTATATACGCTCCTTGATTTTCAATTTATTAGCCGTTCTATCCATATTGACCTGCTTTGGATTCCTGACCACTGTGGTATAGCTGGTAACGATCTTGCTGACTCGTTAGCTTGCTCGGCCGCAGTAAAAGGTCGTTTCATAGGCAGATTTCCTTCCCAAAGTCTTTACTCTCTCTCTTTTCGTTCTCACCGTGACTTTTGGACTGATCTCTATCCGTCCTGTTTCTCCAACCCTGACTCCTTTTACCTTGCTTTACAGCCTTCTCCATCCGTTTCTCCTTGGTTTAATAATTTTCCCAGTATCAGCCGTTCTGTCATTTCTTCCATAGTTCGCCTTCGTTTTAATCACAGTCTGCTCCCGGCTTCTCGTTTCCGCTTTGCTCTGGTTCAATCTCCTTTGTGTCCCTTTCATCCTCCAACCTTCAATGGCACGTGTGATGCAAACCACGTACTATTTGAATGTTCCTTTATTTCTACTGAACGCGCGATCCTTTATTCCAATTTGCTTAGCCTTGGCCTCCCTACACCTTACAGTGCCCTCTATATTCTCACTTTTCCATCTCCTTCTGTTGTTCCCTTGTTATCCGCCTTCATTTCCTCTGTCTCTAATCGTTTCTTGATATAACTTGTCGCTCCATATGTCCTTCTATTCTTTTAATCTTTTGTGCTGGGTAAATGTCCTGTGCTGGCGTGCCCATTTAAATATAAAAAAAAAAAAAAAAAAAAAAATGTATCCAGTATTCCATGATCTCTTTTTTTTCCCAATATTTTGTCAGCTATTCTCCGAGTTGTCTTTAATATTATTGGCTTGGGCAAACTTACATTCCTGGAGGGTAATCTATGTGCGGCCACAATGTCGTCTTCGTTTATCTCCATATCAATTCTCTGATAAACTTGTAAAATTATTTGCTGTAAGTTCTCGTCAGGAGCTTCCGATATTCCATGCATCTCTACATTTTACCGGCGACCGTACTGTTCGAGTTCATGAACAGTAATTGAAAGCTCATGGATCTGCTGGTCCTTTTGTTGGAGTTGATTCGTTAAGCTCTCTACTTGCTGACGTAACGCCTTTACTTCTGTTATCAGATCCTGGGTACTGCACTGCATAGCATCGTACTTATCCGATACAAATTCTATGCATTTCGCACCTTATTATGTTTACTGCCAGTGAAATGGAGGTGTTTCCAGTCTCATCATCTTCAAAATCATCTTGATGTGACGATCTCTCTGCTCTGATTTTTTTTTTACATCCTCTTCGCTATTTTCGCTTGGTTGCCTCTTAATATTCTGCTTGCTATTTTTCTTTGCTGACATCTTTAACGAGCACTAGAAGATATGAAAAATAATTCACTATGCGAATAAAGGGTATTTAAAATACTAGTTATTAATCTATTGTTATAAATAATATAGTTTACTTGCCTATGAAGTTAGTTTTTCGTATACGCTGATAAGAGATAATTAACTTAACGCGATAACAATGAACTCTCTACAAAACGACACCTATGGTAACTTCTCCAGATCTCTCTTTTGTAAACTGGACCGGGTCCAGAATTGCATCCTTCGTTTATGTCTAGGAGACCTTAAATCAACTGCCATTCCTGCAACATATGCTGAATGTAATGCTCCCCCTTTACCAATTCGTAAATCATACTTGGGTTATCGCTTCCTTTTAAAGCGCCTTGTTCTTCATTCTCTAGGAATACCCCTCTTTCTCATATCTGGAAAATGACTGGAGCTTTCAAATCTCCATCCTCTTAACGTCCCTCCAATCACAACCTTTCTAAAGATAGCTTTAAATCCTTTATCGATTCCGTTTCTCCTGCTTATGTTCCTAATAATGACGAACTGTATCTAACTTCACCTCCGCATAATTCCTCGTAACATTTCCTAACCTCTGCTTTCAATATTTATGAATTAAAATCTGTCCTTTCCAAATCTTCTAGCCCTACTCTAGGTCTTGACGGTATACCTTTTCTGGTCCTTAAAAACCTGTCTGAACAGTCCCTTGCGTTTCTCCTTCATCTTTTTAATTGTTTCCTCTCCAGAGGTATAACTTCCTCCTCATGGAATTCTTTTATCATCATTCCTATTCCTAAACAAAGTTCTTCCTTAATCCCTATTTCTTTGGCATTCTGTATTAGAAAACTGTTCGAAAGTATGTTTTGTTTAGTGGCTAGAGCATAACAATGTATTTCCTAGCAACATGTTTGGCTTTCAGCCTGGTATTGGTCCTTCCGACTCTATTAGTCTTTTTGTCTCTCACATCTATTTATCCAGAAAAATTATACTTTGGCTTCCTTCATCGATATATCCTGTGCCTTTGATAATGACCATTTACCCACTCTAAAAGATAAGATGATAGCAATTAACGTCCCAATACACTTTACTTCCCTTATTATCAATCTCATGCAGAATGGTTTTATCTACCTCTCTGCTCCATCTTTGGAAACTTTAAGAATGGTTTTTCGAGGTCTTCCTCAAGGTTCCTCCCTCAGTCCTACTCTTTTCAACATATACACACTATCAGTGTTGCTTCTTTTCCTTTAAATTCTTCGTCTTTATTCTTTGCTGATGACATCTTAATTTATGCCTCATCTCATGATATTATATCAGCCAGTAAGACACTTAATTCGTCTCTTTCTGTGTTGAATCATTCCCTTTCCTCAATTAACCTTTCTATTTCTCCTACTAAATCTTGTTACGCCGTATTTACTCTGCGACCTTATAATGTTGCTTCTGTCTATCTACCCCTTGCAAATTCACTCCTTTCTCGTGTTGTTTTTGCAATCTTGGTATCTTCCTTAACAGTCGCTTATCCTTTTCCGAACACATCAAATATCTTTCCTCTTCAGCAACTAAAAGGCTAAACTTGGTGAAGGCCGTATCTTCAATCAAATTGGGTGGTGATCCTTATGTCCTTATTTCTGTATATAAATCTATCATCCGCTCAAAATTTGATTACTGTTCATTTCTTTATGGTTGTGCCTCTCAGTCCCGACTCTCTAAATTGGATGTAATGCAAAACTCTTACCTTCGTCTTTGCCTTGGTATTCTTAAATCTTCTCCAGTTCCAGCAGTCTTTGCCAAATCTAATACACCACCCCTTTCTATTCACAGATCTTATTTGGGCTATCGTTTTCTTATTAAGCGTCTCCCACTCACGTCCTCTACCCTTATCCATTTCTATCTTTCCAATTCTAGGAATTGGCGTTTCGTACCTAGAAAAACTCCTATTCTATCTCTCATTTTTCTTTGGCTTAATTCGCTTTGTCCTTACATAATGTCCTTTGTTAATCTCCCTTATTTTACTTTTAATTTCGCCGATCTCTGCTATCCTCCAAATATGTTTACTTTTCCTACGGTCTTTAATTTTCGTCTGCAGGCCCTATTCAGGCAGGAATTCCACAGTTTTATCAATTCTCAATTTGCTACGCATGCAACCGTGTTCACTGACGGTTCGAAGAGGCCAGATGGTGTCTGTGCTTATTTTATCCTCCCAGATTTTGGCTTCTCAGAATCTTTTCGCTGCCTCCTTCCTGTTCCATATTTACAGCCGAATTGATGGCTATCATACGTTCCATCATTTTCATTTCCTCCAATCACCTTTTCTCTAAATTCTTGATTATATCTGACTCCATGACCGCCCTTCGGAACATTTGTTCTTCCCTAATTGATCATTCCTGTGATTTTATCATACTCGGCATACGCTTCCTTATCCTCGTTCTTTTTTTCCTTCATTCTATTCAAATTTATTTGCTGCGGGTTCCTAGTTATTCGGGCATCTTCGGTAATGAAGCGGCGGACTCCATGGCTCAGTTTGCTGCCTCTTCCCACTTCTTCTTTGAAAAAGTCCCATTGTCCAATCTCCTTTCACTGTGCAAAGGTTTTCATCTTAGATTTTGTTCGGATATGTACGTTTCCTCTCTTTCTAATAATTGTTCTTTTTATGTATCTGTTCAACCTAGTAACCATTCTCTGTTGCCTTCCTCCCGTTTTCGTTTTTCTTTGGTTGCCTCTCTATATTGTCCTTTCCACTCAAACGAAGATCATGTTTGCGATACGGACCATCTGTTCTTTGAGTGTTCATCTATTTCTGCGGAGTGCTCTGCTTTCTACTTCAGTTTGCTGCGACTTGGCCTTCCTACTCCTTATTGCGCCTCTTATGTCCTATCTTTTTCCTCTCCACAGATTGTTCCTGTTATTTGTTCCTTTCTCCTAACAATATCTGACCGAATCAAGATATAATCGACTCCTTCCTATTCTAACATTTTCTGGGTAAAGGTCCCCGATTGACAAGCCCCCCCCCCCCCCCCCCCCACACAACTAAATTATGAATCCAAAAAAAGTGATTTCACGTTTACGACATAATGACGTCTTGCATAACAACAAATTTTTTTCAATTTGCATTTCTTCTTTTTTGGAAACAGGACCTGCATATAAAAATGTTACTGTGAGCAAGAGGAGTAAATCATAAATTACTTTTCTGAAAGTTTTTTGATGAAATGATTTTGTATTCGCTTTGATACAAAAAATACCTTTAACGGTAATTATCTTACAGGTTATCATCTGTCTTAGGTGCATATACCTATTATAAATGTATAACGGCCAAATAATTATTAAAACAGACATGTAACGTGCTTTGATGAGTATACTGAAAACTGTGTAATGTAATATTGAGTCATCGAAGGAGCTGTAATGGTTTATGAACGAATTTGTTAACAACAAATTTTATTATCATTTAAAAATGCTTTTTTAATCAAAGAAAATCATATAATTGATATTTAACAATTAATGTTTTCTGAATATATTCTTATTGTAGCGCACTATTTGTAAAGAGACGACTTGCAGAAATACCTATTTTATCTTAAGTTATTATGAAAACACCATTACAAATTTGGTTACATAAAATAATCTTAACAAATAGTTATATTTCTAATATTACATACATCAAAATACACAAATTTAAATTTATATGATATATACATATATATGTAAGTTCGATTTTCGAATAAATGATGTTTCGAGGTTTCAACTATAGAAAGTTATCTGTATTTAGCATAAACTTTATAAAATTATAATTAATACATTAAACGAATGATGAGAGTTTAATACATACCTATAGAAAACTCGAAAAGATGTACATTTATCCGTATACGTAATACTACGCGATAATCAATAACATTTAAAGTTTTAACAGTCTACAATAATGAACTAGGCGTATATGTAATATAACAACCAGTATCTCTATTATTAACTTATGTACAATAAACGATAACGTGTGTACGGGAGATAAGCGGACGAAATAATCGGATGACCGGTTATCAGTACATGACAAATGTTACATCTTCCCTACCAAACCTTAAAGTGGAGAACTTCAGTTTTCGGAAATAATTTGGATATGTGATAGAACCCTTTGTCTCTTCTTTTATTAGTTTGGATTTCGTAAATTGTGTTTGATCATTTATTTTTTATAATATAAGGACCTTCTCTTATTTCGTCTAATTTTTGTCTGTTAAATCTGTTTCCTTTTTCGACATATATCTCATCCCCTACATTAAAGACCACGTCCTTTCTATTTTTATCATAATATTTCTTGTTCTTCATGTGGGAGCACTCAGAGTTTTGGAGTGCTTGTTTCCTATCTTCTACTAAATTGTTTATTTGCTGATTTAGATCTGTTATTGGAGATGAGTTGTCTCCTGACAGAAGATAGTTTGGACGGAATTTTGTTGCGTCATGTATTGTGTTATTGTAGTCGTCTATACAGAGCTTAGCGATTGTTGTCCAATTGATTTTCATTTTTTTTTTCTTTGCATTCGTTGTATTTGCAACGTATTCTATTGACAAGAGTTTGTCCTACACGTTTATTTAATCCATTAGAACTTGGAGAATCGACTGCTGAAAATATAGTTGTAATATTATTTTCTTTTAACACATCTTGCAATTTTCGTGATGTAAGAGCCGCATATTGATCCAACATAATGATTTTGACCTGACCAATACTTAGTACTGGCTTCACCAGTTTGATGTAGTCGTGTGCTGATTGTGTTTTGGATGTTAACCCGAATACATAACTTGAAAAATGATCGATTAATATGTGCAAATATCTGTGTTTTGATGATTGCTCATTAAATCCTCCAATTGTATCAATAGACATGATTTCAAATGGATTCTGTGCTGGACCTAGATGCGATAATAATCCTATCTTTCTCCTAATTCTTGTTTTATTTTTTTTACATACTATACATGCTGAGGATATTTTTTTTGTTAATGTGTACATGTCCTTGAAATAAAATTTTTGTTTTATTTCTCTTAATGTTTTATAGGTATTTATATGACCCAACCTAATATGAGTTTCCTGCACAATTCGCCTTCCTAACTCTTGAAATATTACTATTTGTTTTTTATCGGCGGTTCTATAAATTATATTTTGTTCATCTTTATTTTTGATCATATTTTTTATTTGAATTTTGTTGTCTTCTTGATCTTTAATGATATCTTGAGCTGTTATAAAATTCACAATTTCTATTTCATTATTAATTTCACATGAACTTTCCATAACTAGGTTTCTGGATAATGCGTCTGCTTCTAAGTTTAATTTTCCTGCACTATATTTTACAATAAAATTATATTGTGACAACTTCATGGTTATGTTACCCAATTCCTCATCGATACGTTGCTTGATATTAAGATTCTCAAGTGGTTTATGATCTGTGAGTACAACAAATTTTTGATCTATCAACCAGTAATGCCAATATTTTATCGCCTCATAAATGGCTAAGCATTCTAAGTACACAGCTTTCTTTTTTTTTTTGTGCTGGTGTCAACTTTTTTGAGAAATAGGCTACAGGCAGAAGTTCATTGTTTTCTTGCTTCTGTTTCAGGATAGTACCTATTCCTATTCCTGAGGCATCTGTAAATAAATATGTTTCTCTATCTGGGGAAAAGATTGCCAAAATAGGAGCCGAGCATAGCAAATTTTTAACTTTTTGAAATGTACACTCGCATTCTTGTGACCATAAAAATTTTTGGTGTTTACGAAGTAGTAAAGCATGTAATGGTTCCAAAAGTGTAACACTATCTGGAATGTACTTGTGATAAAAATTAATTTTTTCCAAGAATTGTCTTACGTGTTTTTGTGATTTTGGCGTGGGAAAATGTTTTATTGCTTCAAGATTATCACATAATGGCGATACAGTACCTTTATTAATGATATGACCTAAGTATTTAACCTTTGGTGTGGCAAAATTACATTTTTCCAGTTTTATTTTAAATCATTCTTGTTTTATCGCTTCAAATAATTTTTCCAAACATTGTATATGATTATCAAAGTTTTCCGAGATAATAAGGATGTCATCGATATAATTGATACAGGAACTGTCCAGGTTATACTTTCGCAGCATGCTTGACAAAATTCTTTGGAAAATAGCAGGGCTATTTTTCATTCCAAACGGTAAACATGCCCATTGGTAGTGACCTTTCTGAGTTGTGAACGCTGTTTTATATCTATCTTTCTTACGGATCGGAATTGACCAAAAGGCGGAATTTAAATCTATTACTGAGTATATTTTACTGTTCCGGCTTTTTATTAGAATATCTTCTAATCTAGGAAACGGTTGTGCTTCAGGAACAATTAATTTGTTCAATTCTCTATAGTCTATACATAGCCTTGTCTTTTTTTTTTCATCTTTTTTTAACACCAATGTGACAGGCGCTGCAAAAGGTGATTAGGATTCTTCTATTAATTCTTTTTGTAAGAGGATTTTCACTTGTGAATCTATTTCTTCATTCTCTTTGGGTGAACAACGGTATGGTTTTTTGGCTATGTTCTTATATTCGCTAAGCTTAATCACCGCTTCGTAGTTTTTTACTAATGTTACATCGAATTTATCTTTTGCGAATATGCAGTCATATATTTTTATTAAATCAATCATTTTCCCTTTATTATTTGGTTTTAAATGATCGAGTTCCGAAATAGTTGTGTATGATATTTCATTAAAAGGTTTATCAAGGTTTGTGGTGTTTGCCTCGACTTGGGTTATTTGGGTTTTCATCTTGCGATAATTTAAATTTTTTTATTGTGTCGAGTCCTAGTAGTAAGTATTTTTGTAAATTTTTTTCATTTACCACTATCGCCTCGCATCTGTGTGTTATTCTTCCTATAGTTAGGTTTATTTGTATGGTTTTATCGGTTTTAACGTCACCACTAATTGTTCTCAAAATTTTTTTATTTCTTGACAATTCGTATTTAATATCTTTTAACACTTTATTATTGATTAAGGTCGCGTTCGCACCTGTATCATATACTCCGATTACTTTTTTATTGTCGATTTTAATCTTTAGCAAAATTAGTGGTGAGTTTATTCTTTTTTTGAATTAGTATGTGTCTCTTTTTCATTTGATTCGATTAAATTTATTTCGATTCTTTTTTTTGTTTTGCATAAAGCATCTGGATGAAATCTTCCTGGTTTACCTATCTTTTCACAAATTGTACATGGCTTATAGTTTTGGACCCGAGTTAATTGTTACTATCGGTTGTTCGCTCGCGTGCTTATCAGTTAACGATTGTTCGGCGATAACGGCATCTTCACTTTCAAAGACATCGTTTGTATAGCTGATAAGACTGGTGAGATCGTTTTAATTTAATCGCTCTGCGCTCGTCTTTCGGTTATTTAGCGGTTTTTCTTAAGAAGATTAAGTTCATTCTGTTTAGTTAATTTATTTTTATTTATATATTTTATTTTATTTTATTTTCTTCCGTTACCCCTTTTTTTTTTTTTTTTCTCTCTTTTCTCTATTTCTTATTTTCTGTGTTTGATCAATGAGCTCGTCTAGTGGAGGCCGCTCAGCGGCCTCCTCCAAGGAAAGTAAGTTGTCGAAACCGAATCTGCATCTCCAGATGGAGGTTGACGCTTCCGGTAAACGTAAGTTATCCGGTCCCCTTTCTCCGGTCGCATCGGTCCCTAGAAAGGATCTGCGACTCTCTAATCCAGACCTCATTAACCTCGCCGGAAATAGCAGTAATAATAGCGATACCAGTGAAAATAACACTAAAAATAGTAAAAATAATAATAATAAAAATAACAGTAATAACAATAAAAATAATAATAGTAGCAATAATAGTATTAATCACTTAAGCAAAAATAACTCTAACATTAACGTCAGTGCTACCGATGCTATTAAAAACTTTACTATTAAAAACTCGCACCTTACTAGTAATATCAATAATACCAATAATAATAATAACAGAAATGCCGACAAGAAAAATAATACTAACGGTAATTATAGTAACAGTAATAACAATAGCAATAATAATAATAATTATAGTGATGGTAATAGTGGTAATAATAATAATAATAATATTAATAATATTAATGGCAACAATCAAATCAAATATTCTTTATTATTATTATTATTACAAAACACCATCTATACGCAAGCAATGCGCGAGCGATGGTATATTAACCGATAACATTTATAAGTAACAGCTTTTCATTTAACAGAAACAAAATAAAATCTTTATTAAATTAAATTCTTGGTATCTTCGCTTATAAATATAACAGTAATAAAATGGAATAAAAAGAAAAAAGTGTTTATGATAAATTAAATTTAAATGTAAACTTATAAAAGTTATTTCATATTCATGCAAGGAAATTTCATTAACATTATGAAATTTTAAACCAACCCTTAAGTCAGATACCTATCTATTAGATCACAAAAGTTTTTTTTTTTTTTTTTTTATAATAAAAGTTTAAAATTTACTATCCCTCCCTCAATTGTTTTAATATTCTGATTACTAAAAATTAATTTTAAGGAAGTATGTAATGAATACAGTAAGTCTTATGATTTTGAGGGAAGCACATGTTAACAGAATTTAGTTGAAAATATTTTTGAAATACTTATGACGTCGTTTATAATTTATAATATGGTACCTAACTATAGGTGAAAGTGAATTAAAGGTGATGGCACCTAAATATCTTACTTGCAGTCTTGTATGAAATTTAAAATATTTTGGCACTGTGGCTGAGTAAGTTTTAGCAGATCTAGTAATCCCTCCCAATAGTGAAATTTGAAAATTATATTTATTCTTAACCACAGAGTACAACAATTTTGTTTTGTATAGTGTGTCAACTGTCATAATGTTGTGCTCTGTTTCTCTATTGTTTCGGAATTGTATAATTTTAAGTACAGCGTTATGTAAGACTTTTATAGATCGGGTATGACAAATTGCTGCACCACCCCAGAAGGTTATACCGTAAGAAAGGACTGGTTGATACAGCGCCAAATATAACCGTCTTAGATGCGGTGGAGAGAAGTGTTGTTGCAGGTAGTAAAACAAGTAATTTAATTTTCTCAATTTCCCAGCCAAATAGGTTAAATGTTTAGTCCACATCAATTTATGATCAAAGACTATTCCTAAATATTTTATTTCAGAAACTCTTTCAATTAGATTATTTTCTGATATGATTAGAGAAAGATTGTTATACTTTTCAGCTTGTTGAAAACTGTATAATATGTATTTCGTCTTATTTTCATTTATAATTAATTTATTTTTATACATCCATTCTGTGATTTTATCAATCCCATTCTGTGCTAATTTTTCTAATATATTTGGATACCTAGAATTTACTAACAAAACGGTATCGTCTGCATAGGTAATCAATTTTCCCGGCAAGTCCAAGTTACAAAGATTATTGATATAAATTAGGAATAATAGTGGACCCAAGATACTTCCTTGAGGGACACCAAAATGTTGTATAGTTTCATTACTGAAAGTATTATTTATTTTTGTAATATACTTCCTGTTGAACAAGTAAGATTTTAGCCAATTGTACACTCCCCCCCTAAATCCTACCTCATTTAATTTATGCAACAAAATTTGATGATGGACAGTGTCAAAGGCTTTTCTAATATCAAAGTAAACTGCTATTACAGATCTACCCTCCTCTAAATTTTCAGTAATATAAGATACATGATTGTAAACTGCGTCATCAGTACATTTTCCGGCAAGGAACCCGAATTGGTTTTTACTGAAATAGTGTTTGCTGTTCAGAAAACTCAGCATTTTAGATTTAAAACATTTTTCAAATATTTTACTAATACAAGATAGAATACAAATAGGTCTGTAGTTGGCGGTTAGAGTATTATCACCGTTTTTGTATACAGGAGTAATCAATCCTAATTTCAAAGCTTCCGGGAATTTACCTACATTAATTGATTCATTGAACAAATAAGTCAGGGGACGTGTAAAAAAGTTTAAGTTATCGCGAATAACACCTATGGATATGCCATCAACCCCAAAGGAACTTTTGTTAGGTAAAGATTGTATGGAGTACAGCACTTCTGTGTTAGTAAAGTTATAGAAGACGAAGGAAGAAATATTGGAATAAGTGGTCTCAGAAAATTCCTTATCACTTTTGATTACACTATTAGTGCGATGTAGAATGTCGTTTACACTATCTCTGAAGAAATCGTTAAAACAATTTGAGATTAATTTTTCATTACCCTCTACAGTAATTGTCTTACCTTTTGTCTTAATTTGCTTTAACGTTGGAGTAGTAATAGTGATAGTAATGATAATAGTAATGACATTAGTAATAATAATAACAATGATGATAGTAATGGTGGTGGCAATAACAATAGTTATGATAATAGTAATGATGATAACAACAATAGTAATACTAAGCATAATAATTCTGATAGTAATGCTAATAATAACAATATGAATATCGCAATATTTGCCGACAATCACCCAGGTCCTTTCACGGTCTACGTGGAAAGTTGCTCTGAGGATAGAAACATCGGCAATCACCACCCTTTAGCCTTTGCAAGGCTTATTCACGCTGCGTCCACTCCTCTAAGCAGAATTGATTCTCTCAGCAAGGGTCGCATTGCGGTCCAATTTCCTTCTGCTTCTTACGCAAACTCTTTCTTAAATAATTCCACTTTCCTTTCATCCAACAATATCAAAGCGTACATTCCCAACAGTCTACTATACAGATTGGGTGTCATCACAGATATCCACCCATCGTTCACAGAAAAGGACATCCTGGAGGGCATTTGGTCCTCTATTCCCATCATTTCTATCCGCCGAATTCATCGTACTTCCGAGGGAAAGAAAATTCCGACAAGGTCTGTTGAATTGAAGTTTCTCAACACAGTTCTTCCGGAATTCGTCTCCATTTTCCAACTGAGATTTACTGTCTCCCCTAGCATCCGTCAATCTACTCAGTGTTCGAAGTGTTTCCTATTTGGACACATCGCCAAACACTGTCGTAGCACCTCCCCTATCTGTCCCCACTGTGCCTCTCGACACCTTATTACAGACTGCAGTAATCTGCAAGAACCGCCACTTTGTCGCAACTGCAAAGGCCCTCATTGCTCTAACGATCGTTCTTGCCCAGAATGGGGAAGACAAAAAGACATTAAGAGGCTAATGGCCTTTGAAAATATTTCTTTTCAAGAGGCTGCCTCTTTAAATAAGAATCGCTTTGTATCACAAGCATTCACCTACGCGGATCGAGCCGCGGTGTCCCCTTTGTCGCACAGAGCTCCTTCCAAAGGGCCTACCTCCTCCCCATCTCGAATCTATTTCCCTCCTAGCCCTAAATCTCCCACTTTCCACAAACCTCGTAATCCTAAATCTTCATATGTTCCTTCTCCTCAATTTCCTCCGCTTCCTTCTAACTTTATCCCTCACCCCTCTAATGGATGGGCTCTTAGGAGACCTACTCATTCAAATATCCCGGCTACAAATGATACCTATGCCCCAATTACTTTTCGATCCAATCCTACCTCCTTGACTAACATCTCTGTTCCTTCCTCGGTTTCTCCGCCCGTGATTCAAACTATCTCAGCGGCCATCATGGAGCTTCTTAACTCCAACAACATTGTTTCTTCTTCCTCCTTTGTTGACTCATTATCATCGTTTCTCTCCAATAATCTTTGTTCTCAATAGTTACAGAAGCATAAAAGTTAAAAGCTCGGAGCCAAGCATTGCTCCTTATTTTCGATGTTGCTCCTTTTCGCCACTTTCTCATTCTATACTCTTTCGTATTCATCCCTTTTTCTTTTCCCGCAAATATTTCCAGGCATTGAAGACAGCTGCCCGAATCTGATGAATTATGCACTTTTTATGTGCTTGTTGGTTTTTTCATCATTTTGTGAATATGCCGTTGCTGAGGTAATCAAAAATACCTTCGGACGCGGTTTTTTTCACTTTACTCCTCTTGCTCCCCTATGTACTCATGTCAAGTTGCTACAAATCATCTTTGGACTGAGATACATAGGAACTACTCTCTGCTGCACAGTCTCTTGTGCTTATGGAACATTTATTAGGATTGCTGACGTGCACCTAATTCAACTCATAATTTGTAGACTTGATCTACATTCTGCGTTCTTAATGGGAATTAGGCTGTCTACTTCGTTGCCTTTTGTTTTCAGCACCAAAGCCTCCTTTTATGCCAGCGGTATATGTGTTAATGGGAGGACAATTCGTACTTTGCTCTCTGCATGCCTCCCTTTCCTAAAATTTAGCTCAGATTTTCTTTTCCCTTGCTCCACTTTATGTTTTATCTGGCTGGCTCCGTTTTGCTTTCTTTTCCGTTCTAATTCCGTTGTCCTACCTCTCCCTTTTTTTGTACCTCCAAGCTCTACTTATGCGCTGTTGTCCTTGCATCTTGTAATGGCCTCCTACATCTGTCGAGGCCTCTCTCACTTTCTCCCTCTTGTCCCTGTCCCCACTTTCCTTTGTCCCAACCCTTCCAAGGCTTAAACATGGTGGCCGCCTTGAATATATTACAATGGAACTGTCGTAGCCTTAGAGCTAATAAACATTCATTAGAGGGTCTGTTGGATCTCCATGAAATCAGTGTCGCTCTTATCTCTGAAACGTGGCTCCGTGCTGGAATGAATCTCCAATTTAGAGGTTTCACTCTGGTCAGGAATGATCGTGAGGATGGTTACGGTGGAGCCGCTATCCTCATAAGAAATTATATTCCCTTTCTTTCTCATAATGTTCCTTATAACTTCTCCTCTAACAACAATCAGCCAAATATTGTACATATTTCTATTCCTACTGACCCTGGCCGCTCCCTAAATTTTATTTCCGTCTACGTTCCTCCTGATTATGATCTTCGTCACTTTCCCCTCTCTCAGTTTTTCAATTCTCTTCCTCATCCCTTTATCATTGGTGGCGACTGGAACGCTCGCTCCCCCTCTTGGAGTTGCTCATCCTATAACTCTAATGGTACTGTCCTTGAAAATTCTATTCTTTCCGATAACTTGGTTCTCCTTAACGATTCCTCGCCTACATATATTAGGAGTCCGTCCATCTTCAGTTCCCTTGACCTAACTTTTTCCTCTCCCAATGCTGGCCTCAACTATAACTGGAGGACTCTTGCGGGTACCTTTGGTAGTGATCATGTTCCCATTCTGATAACTCCTCTCAATTTTCCTTCTCCTGCTCCATTTAGGCCCCTTCATTCTCGCAAATGGAATCTTTCCAAAATGGACTGGGCTCTATTTCGTTCTATTATGGATCATTTGCTTCCTAATTTGTGTCCTTCCTCTGATCCCATAACATCCTATATTTTTTTTCTTCATTTCGCTACATCTGCTCTTTCTTTATCTTCTCCATCTCGCCCCCGATGTGCTCCAAGCGAGGTACGTCGGCATCTTCACTCTGGTGGAATGACGAGTGCGAGGCAGCTTTTAGGCTCAGTCGAGCTACTTTTAGAAACTTTCGCTCTAATCCTACTACCGAGAATTTTCTTGCTCACAAGCGAGCTAATGCTAGAGCTAGGCACATGCTGAAAGCCTCAAAGAGGTCCTCCTGGCACAACTTCTGTTCTTCCTTCTCCAGAACTACCCCACTTTCTCATATTTGGAAAATGGCTAAGGCGTTCAAATCCCCGTTTTCAGAATACCCGTCTAACCTTAATCTCACTCGTGATAGCCTATTATCTTTTGTCGACTCCACTGCTCCCGCGTACGTTCCTAACTTTGATGAACTTTACTCCTTTCCTTCCGTACAGAGCTCCCCCCGCACCCTTTAACATCTGCATTCAATATCAATGAACTGAAGTCTGTTCTCCTAAACTCTACCAGTCCTACACCGGGTATAGATGGTATTCCATACATAGTTCTTAAAAATCTGTCTGAGCAGTCACTTGCGTTTCTCCTTGAACTCTTCAATTCCTTTTTATCCAGAGGCATTACTCCGTCTTCCTGGAACTCCTTTATCGTTATTCCCATCCCGAAAAAAAATGCTTCCTTACGTCCTATCTCTTTAGCATCATGTTTCAGGAAACTCTTTGAAGGCATGCTGAATAAACGTCTTGTTTGGTGGCTGGAACATAACAACTTACTTCCTTCCAACATGTTTGGCTTTCGACAAGGCATTGGTCCTGCCGATTGTATTAGCTCCTTTGTTTCCCACGTTTATAAATCCTTCATACATAAGCATTTCACGCTGGCTTCTTTTATCGACTTATCCTCAGCCTTTGATAACGTTCATCTACCTAGTCTAAAAGACGCAATGGCCGCAATTAATCTCCCAGTCAAACTCATTTCGCTGACTATTAATCTTATGATAAATCGCATTATCCACATTTCCTCTCCGTGGCTTCGAGCTACAAGAAGTGTTTTCCGCGGTCTTCCGCAAGGTTCTCCCCTCAGCCCTACCCTCTTCAATATATATACCATTGCTGTAGCATTTCTTCCTTTAAACTCCCTCTCTTTATTCTTTGCGGATGATATTCTTCTTTTTTCCTCTTCCTGTGACTTGGTAATCGCCAACGAAACTCTTAATTCGTCTTTGTTTGCACTTGAACAGTCCCTATCTTCTATTCACCTTTCTGTTTCTCCTTCTAAATCCTCTTCTATGGTTTTTACTCTCCGCCCCTACAATTCCACATTAGTCAACCTATCCCAGAATCAAGTTTCTCTTCCCCGTGTTATTTGCTTCTGCTATCTCGGTATTTACTTTAATAGTCGTCTGACCTTCTCTGAGCATATTGACCAGCTTTCTTGTTCTGCCGTTAAAAGACTGAACTTGCTAAAATCCTTGTCTCCAACCAAATGGGGAGGTGATCCTCATCTGCTCATTTCCCTGTATACATCCATTATTCGCTCCAAGTTTGATTACTGCTCTTTTATCTATGGTTGTGCCTCCAGATCCCTTCTTTCCAAATTAGATATAATACAAAACTCCTGTCTCCGTCTTTGCCTCGGTGCTCTTAAATCCTCTCCCATTTCAGCAATGCTCGCGGAATCTAACGTACCTCCCCTCTCAGTTCGCAGGTCTTATTTGGGCTATCGATTCCTTTCCAAACGTTTACCTTTCACTTCGTCTCAACTTATTCCTTCCTACATTTACATTGCCAAGAACTGGCGTTTTGTTTCTAATAAAATTCCTATCTTAGCCCCTATTTCTCAACGTCTTAGCCATTTTTCCTCCCATATTATATCCAGCAATAATCTTCCGTACTTCTCACTCAATTATTTCGACCTCTTACACCCTCCCAAAGTACATTTTCTTCCTAAATTTTCTAAGTTTATGCCTCAGACCGTCATTGAACAGGAATTTCGCAGTACGGTCAGTTGTCTTTTTCCTTCTCATGCACTTGTTTTTACTGATGGCTCTAGAGGACCCGGTGGGGTCGGATCGTCTTTTATTCTTCCCGACTCCAACTTCTCCGAATCCTTTCGCCTCCCATCTTTCTGTTCTATTTTTACGGCCGAATTGATGGCTATCCTTCGTGCGATCATACATATCTTGTCCAAACGTTCGTCCTCCGACTATCTAATCATTTCTGACTCCATGGGTGCTCTCCAGGCTATCAGTTCACCGCTTCCTCCTCCCTCTTCTGACTTCTTCATTCTTCGTATACGATCTCTCATTTATAATCTTTCTTTCCATCACTCTGTACACATTGACTTACTGTAGGTTCCTGGTCACAGAGGCATCGAGGGTAATGAAATGGCGGATGCTTTGGCTCAGGTTGCTGTTCGTTCTCGCTTCTATTTAAAAAAAATCCCGGCTGTTAATCTATTACCCCTAATTAAGAAGCTTCACTTCAGATTTTGGTCGGATGCGTACCCTTCTTCTTTTACCAACAATCGTTCCTTCTACCTTTCAATCCAACCTACACTTCCTTCTCATACATGGTTCTCGGAGTTTCCCTCTCTTCCACAATTTATAATTTCCTCTATTGTCCGCCTGCGCTTTAATCACACACTGCTGCCCTCTTCACGCTATCGTTTCTCTTTGCTTCCCTCTCCTCATTGTCCGTTGCATTCAGATGAAGCAGTTGTCTGTGATGCTGATCACATTTTCTTCGAGTGCTCTGCTCTTTCTGCGGAGCGTTCTCTTTTCTATCTTCACCTTATAAAGCTGGGGCTTCCCACTCCTTACTGTGCGTCTTACATCTTGTCCCTTCCTTCCCAATCTGTTATTCTTGTCCTTGGTTCCTTTATTTCAGCTGTCTCCAATCGAATTAGGTTCTAGTTAGTTGTCTCTTCTTCCCACATTGTGTCTGGCCAATAGTCCATAGTTGATGCGCCCCAAAAAAAAAAAAAAAAAAAAAGAAGTTTTTCTCTACATTA
Organism: Icerya purchasi; assembly: GCA_039619475.1. NCBI lineage: Eukaryota > Metazoa > Arthropoda > Insecta > Hemiptera > Monophlebidae > Icerya > Icerya purchasi. The sequence continues at coordinate 66,285,009 of CM077116.1, forward strand.
GTTTTTATTTGTTCTTGTTTTTGAGTTTTTTCTACACTTTGAAATTCTTTCTTTTTGGTGTAAGATTCGTTTTCTCGTATGCTACTTAAAAGATCTTGAATAGATTTAGTTTCATTCTTTTGGATTTTATCCTGAATGGGTATTGGTAGCCCAATAACGATAAGACTAATTCTTGTTTCCTCATTCATTTTAGGCTGCAGTTCCAGAAGCATACGTTCCTTTTTTAATGCATACTCAATTAAAGAGCCTCCAAGATACCTAAATGAAAAAGCTTGACGATCAGATTGCCAACTTTTGTCTGAGAATGTAGATAAAAACTCTTGTTTCCATATCTCAAGATTATCTTCATCCGAAAGTTTTAGTATTGTGGTATTAAACCATTCTAACGCCGTATCTTCGACACTCAATTTTAATATTTGGATTTTTCGTTTAACATTTTCGACTTGGTTTTCCTTACATTCCTGTTCAAATTTCCGCCACCATTCCTCCGGTGCATTTTGATTCTTTCCTTTAAAATTTTCTAGTACAAAATTTTTCTTTACATGATGAATAGATTCTTCTTTTTCTCTAGTACCCTGAAGTGATTTTGCTTTGATTTCAGCGAAAATTTTGACTAAACTGTCCAAGGTGATGCGGTCAGGGACTGAGGTTTGAGGTATAATTTCTTCTTCTAGATAATGATCTTTAAATACAGGGTTTAATTCATCATCAAAATATAAATTATTTAGCTCAGGAGTCATAGTAATTGTAAAACATCGAGTTTGACCGACTTTGGTCAGAGACTTGTTCGTTTTTGCAACAATGGGATGATTAAAAAGAGTTGTATGCATAGAATCGAGACACATATCAGGTGGAAAAACATAAAAATTTACATCACCGAATTTTTTTATCGCGCGTACTATAGTTACCACATTTTTCGATGTCTTCGTCATGCACTTTTCCAATCGGATCTTGACACGAACATTCTCCAACACCTGGGTTGTATTTCCATCCGTCATGATATCAATGATGACTGATAAAAGACTCTTTTCGAGTTGTAAGTTCGATTTTCGAATAAATGATGTTTCGAGGTTTCAACTATAGAAAGTTATCTGTATTTAGCATAAACTTTATAAAATTATAATTAATACATTAAACGAATGATAAGAGTTTAATACATACCTATAGAAAACTCGAAAAGATGTACATTTATCCGTATACGTAATACTAGGCGATAATCAACACCATTTAAAGTTTTAACAGTCTACAATAATGAACTAGGCGTATATATAATATAACAACCAGTATCTCTATTATTAACTTACGTACAATAAACGATAACGTGTATACGGGAGATAAGCGGACGAAATAATCGGATGACCGGTTATCAGTACATGACAAATGTTACATTTATATATATATATTATTGTCGTCGCGATTGCCTAGATTCTGAGCACTTGACTTCCGAATGGAAGTTTGAGTTCGAATTCTGGTGACGATAGAAATTACTACAAAAATAATTAAATAATCGCTAATAATCACATGGAAGGCAGTGGCAAACATACATACAATCATATTGATGCGCTAGTTGGTGTATGGTAGATAGACACACACAGGACTGAAATCAAACATTCACAATATTAGTTTCAAATGTTGTTAATGATTTTCATGTTACTCTAATTCTTTTCTTCTCTTCTCCTTATACATCTGTCCTAGTCTGCATATGCAGCAGTTATAACGTGCTTGGTTGTCTTGGTTTAATCTTGCCTCTGAATCACTCGTTGTAGCCGTGTAGGCCACAGCATAGTTTCAACTTTTGTACCACTCCTTATTTTTTGTCACATCATCAACTATTCTCCTTGTGAATGGCACTTTTTACTCAGATATATATTTTTTTTCTTGTTTGGGTTTTTTCCGGGGCTTGTCAGCAACAGAAAATTACCCACCAACACGTGTAAATAGCAGCAATTAGGAGTCACAAGGAATGGAATCTGACAAAGAATGCTATACCAACGATGGAGAAACAATGACAATCAACGCCGAAAAATGCCAAACATCGAGTAATGATGATAATATATTTATATTGATATCGATGATATCGAGTGGGTAAATGATGATGATATATTTACATTACATATATATTGTCGTGATTCTCTCCCTTTTTCTATTATCTATTAATCTTTTAATGTAAGAAACTTTGTTTTTTTATTGTCCTTATTATTAGAAAACGCTATTCTCTTCAAATGACGCACCTGTTAATATAATCATCTACATAAAAGTGAGGACTATCCGAAGAGATAGTAACAAAGTTATCTTCTTTTTGCAGTTCGCCACGATAGGAACACACAGAAAACCCGCCATCGGTAATATCCCGAATAAATCGTTGTCGATCGACGCAATAAGTCATTAATTGATCAGAATAAAAAACTCCGCTGTTCCGATTGTAAATTTAAGGATCAAGTAACGAAAAGGAAAAAAAGCGCGGGTTACGACACTTTTTTTCTCTCCTGCTTTCTAAGTGATAAATGCTGCTTATAACTTTTTTTTCCATTGGGCTTGTCATAACAAAACATTAATATGCATAATAAGAATAATAACGATTTATGATTAAACGGTACCTGTAGATGAAGACAATTTGACCTAAGGTTTTTTTGTATCTCCTCTACGTTACAAATGATACGAAAGAGAAAAGACAAGAAAAATCGAATAATGCGAGAAATAGTTCTTATAGTTAGAGCAATATTTATTGTTTTTTATTTGTTTTCATTTTGTAGTATATTTATTGAATACGTTTTTAATTGAATTAATTTTGTTTTTGAACCAATTATAATTTTCTACTTCGAAATTCTAGTGAATCATGATTACCGCAGCTATATTTATTTATTTTGACGTGTTCAGACATCGTATTTCGTTCGGTTTATCCGCGGTGAAGACAAGCAGATTCCCTGCTGATGCCGAATTGATGTAAAATCCAGCATTGCCAGGGTATTTTTATATTAGATTGTGGAATAGTAGCATTAAGTTTCATTCGTTCGGTGTTGTGATCAGAGTTAGCGGTCGCTTTTGGTCGCATTATGTAACTGAGAAGTTAGTTCTCGCTATGATGTTGTTTTTTTTGTTGCTGGCATTAAACACCATAATTTTGGTTGTTCGTAAATTATCTTTATTAAATATATACTTTTTGTTACGCATAGAGTGCTCAGATTCCACTTTGATGTGGACTACGAAGTGGTATGAAGCTCTATTCTATCTTCTGGGGGACTGGAAAAATTCAAAGTATCTTCAGTAATTAAAAGTAGTTGATTTTTGGCGCCGACAAAGTTCGTAGCCTTATCCGAATACAGACAAGTAGGCGAGCAGCGTCGTGCAGTGAAGCGACAGAAATTATCTTGGAATTTCGCTTTGATAAATCGGAGAACATCTCAATGTGAACCGCCCGTGTGATCAGACAGATGAAAAAGGTTGCGTAGTATTTACTGAATTTGTGAGTACGGCGAGCGATCACCTTGCTTCGATCGAATTTAGAACAAATAGTAACTCTTTCCCTCCTTTAAAATTTGCATTTTCAAGTTCTTCTTCTACTCGAGAATTTGGTTAGACAATTTCTGAAATTTGTTATGATTAATTTTGAACGATTTAAATTCGATCGGAGCTTTTGCTAAAACAGCGTCGTGGTTTACGGTCTCTTTTAGTATATTTACAATACGAGCTTGAATCGACCCTAGCTATCTTTTGGCACATCGACCTTCTCTCTCCAAAGTTATCCATTTAACGAGACAAAAAAATAACGAAAAAGTTTTAATAACGGACGAATACGAAAAAGTTTTAGCTTGCCCTGATTTCAACGAACTCTCTAATTAACCGTATGTAAATTGTAACGGAGTTACTTGATTCGACAATGAACGATCTTTGTTCTATTGTACTCGGCCGGAAGTGGACCGAAATGTTACGATAAAAGTATGATGTAACTTTCCGGAAGACCAGAATAGTTCAAATGATGGTTATCAGTTCGAAATAAAGAACTGAACTGATTTAAATTGCGAATGTGACATATTAAAGCAAATCGAAGATCAAGTGCCAATAAAACGGAAGCCCTGAAAAGGGCTATGTAATTCGAGAATTTGCGCGAAAAGATTATAAATTGGAAAGGAAGCGAGAGAAAGAAAAGAAAAACAAAGGAAGCGAAGAAAGACAAGAAAAACAAGAAAAACAAGAATATGTTGGTGAATTATTGACTACGAATTAAACGAGTTATAGCGAAATCCGACAAAAACCGAACGATGGACATTTTGAACAGTTGAGCTGCGACGTTAAATTACAGGCGGCAACATAGATAACATTGATAGCGAAACGAAGCTTTTTTTTTTTTTTTACATCATTCCGATCCGTTGACAACTATTGGCGTTGCTATCGTTTATTAATAATTTATTTCTAGCTCCATGATATCACCAGGAGGAGTCTGAACACGTGGAGACGGACGCATTTTGGATGCCTCTTTTGCGGCATGATCGGCCATGAGGTTTCCTGGGTTGTTTGTGTGACCAGGAACCCATAAGAAGGTTACCCTCGGTGATGAACTTTGTAGGATTATATTTATGGAGTCAGCTATTCGGGTGGTTTGATTTTTATTGGATGTTATGTAAGGCTGCCAATGAGTCCGTGCCTATTGCTATTACATGTTGATTTGATTTAACCACGTGCCCAAAAGCTAGCAGGAGCCATATAATTTTCCGGACAGAACGGAGAATAGCAAGGGTAACCTTTAGACCAACAAAAACTGCGCCCACTGTAAATTCTGCTGCCCTTGTGCCAGCTGAGTAATATATTGTCTATTTCTTTGGGGAGAAAGTAGTTTGTGGATTATGAAAAAGTAGGAGTCTTTATTTGGCAGTAGCGAATAAACAAACGTGGCTAGTTTCGTTGTCCAGAAGGGAACGATTTTTGCAGGTTTATCGTATATGTTGAGGAAATCTTGAATCATCGTTAAAACGGCGTGAAGAGATTCTGATGCGTAGAATAAGATCCTTTTCACTCGAGATCCTACGAGTCTGGTTTCTGATGGGCTGTGAACTGATCGTACGGCGCTGTTTGCTGTCGAAAGAGTCAGATTTGCAACTGTGCATAGTAGGAGGTTCATTGTATAAAGTAATTGTGTCGAAGCGGTGGGGGCCACTCTGAGGCATCATAATAGAGGCTCGGTATTTGGGATGTTCTGAGGGCGTCTGTAATTATGCGAAGGGAAGTGTTACGGATGGTATTCAGTTCCGAAAGGTCTGTCTTGGATGCGATGGAAAACACGAGGGTTCGCTAGTTTCGAACGGATCTGCGAGCGGTATAACGTCAATAATGAAGAACGGCGGGCTCCGTACGCGATTACTCAGTTTACATATACAAAAAAACATATATTTACGTTTTAGTTAGTTTAAGAAAGCGCATTAGTTTAATGCCGTTAGTTAGCGAGACCAAATAAAAAAAAAAAAACAACCCATATTCCGTGCCGTCGGATAACACATTCATTTCAACCGTAACGTATAATTTGCTTTTGAGGAATTAATGTATATAATTTCTACCTGGAGATGTAAACTATCACTATTTAATCAATATCATAAATTTAGATTTGCAGTTATTTTATGTTTACAAGAAGTTATCAAATAACGTACTGATTAATTTTAGATTTGCGCAAACTGTAACGAACAAACATTAGAAACCATCGAAATAATAACAAAAGCTGCATTTACACAAAATGATTCCAGCGCCGTTGCAGGTAATCATAGTTCTCCAGGTATCCCTGTTGGTAACTAGTCATGTGGTCATCCGAAAAAAGGACGAAGTATTAAAGAATTCAAATGACCCGATTGAAGAAGATGCTGGCGAACCATTGTTCTTAACATCGTACATCAAAGCGGGTAAAATAGAGGAAGGAAAAAGCGCAAGTCGAGTAGGACCCATATTGCCGGACGATGATTTCGTAAGTTATTCCGGCTTTTTGACCGTTAACGAAGAGTACAATTCAAATTTGTTCTTCTGGTACTGTCCGAGTGAACAGGACCCTGAAAATGCTCCGGTCTTGCTTTGGTTAAACGGTGGTCCTGGTTCTAGTTCTCTGTTCGGCTTGTTTGAAGAAAATGGACCCTACGAGTTAAAATCTAACGGTGAACTGATCCGTAGACAGTACGCGTGGACGAACGAATTCAATGTATTGTATCTCGATCAACCGGTTGGAGCGGGATTCAGTTTTACGCGAGACGACGCTGGTTATACTAGAAACGAAAATGACGTTTCCAGAGATACGTACAACGCTTTAGTTCAGTTTTTTCAGCTATTTGAGGAATACTCGAAGAACGACTTCTACCTTAGTGGAGAATCGTACGCTGGCAAATATATTCCAATGTTAGCGTACGAAATCCATAAAAAAAATTCGGACAATTCTGTGCTGATGAAGATTAACATGAAAGGTTGTTTAATTGGAGACGGATACATTGACCCCGAAAATATGAATGTATTGGCTAATTACATGTATCAGTTAGGATTTATAGATCTCAAAACTATGAAATTAGTTCATGATTTAGAAGACAATAGTAATACGTATATACGTGCCGCTGACTATGTGGGAGCTTCAGATATATATGGTGAAATTTGGGGAGCAGTGTATTCATTTCCTGTTGTTGCTACATATTCTTACACAGATGTAAACAAATTATCGCTACATAATGTAGAGAAAGTATTTGAAAGTGATTACATACGTAAATGTGTTCATGTTGGTAATTTAGAATATAGAGAAATAAATTACACCGTGTATTATAATATGGCTCATGAAATAATGTGTTCGGTAGCCTCAGTTTTTCCAGAATTATTAGACCATTACAAAATCCTACTTTACACCGGTCAGTTAGACGTCTTAGATGGCTATCCGTTAACCAGAAGTTTTGTCCAGAATCTGCATTTCAACGGTGCGAAAGAATATTACGAAAACGACCTGATATTATGGTATGATGAAATAGGCATACACGCTGGACATTATAAAGTTGCAGGAAATCTTACTGACTTTTTAGCACTCAATGCAGGTCATGCAGTTCCACAGTATCAGCCTAAACGAGCCGTTCAAATGGTCCGAGACTTCACGAACGGTAGATTATCGTAATAATATATTGATTGCTGTCAGTCCAAATTATTTGCTAATTTTCGAAATGTTAAATAAAAGCCCAAATTTCGATTGAATTTTTTTTTTGTATTTTAATTTTTTTAAATTCATTTTTACCGTCGGTAATATACATCACGTATCCGAATTAACTGCATTAGTATGATATCATTTTAAAACATGTTTCACGGGATCTATCGCACTATTGCTAGGAATTCATATGCCAAGTTATTCCTTTGGTTTATGCGGTCGATTTATCATCGCCAATATTCCTTCCTCATTTTTATTTCCCTACGGTATATCACTTTGGGGAACAACATCAGCGTCTAATATTAAAATTATGCAGCGGTGCCAGTCAAAAATACTGAGAATAATAGCCAATGCACCGTGGTACATGCGCAATGATAACTTACATCGGGATCTAAATGTACCGGAGGTAAGTAAAGTAATTAAAAATTATAGGGAGCGTTACCTGCGTAGGTTAGTAGGCCACCCTAACCCGCTTGCAGTTGATTTATTAGACTCAGGCAACGACAATCATAGACTAAATCGTTATGCACCCTTAGACCTTCCCCACCGGTTTGATTGACTGGTAAAGCAACACGAAGTGTTATTGTTGAATGTCATCTCCCATCATCTTATAAACCTCCATTACAATTGCTTATTGGCTACATTAGCCAGATCGCAATTTTAAACAAAAAAAAAAAAAAAAAATTGTATTATTCTAACTTAACACGTGCCATTTTTATTTATCATTTTAGTGAACTTTTTTTTTTTTTTTTTTCCCACGAATGATTAGTTGACCTGTAATGAAAACTGATACATTTTAATAGCTGCATAGATGAAGTTGCCAACAATTTTTGTTGATTCTTTGTTAAAAATTATTCAGTACGATTTCTTTTTTTTAATGCGCGCAATTTTTATTCTTATACTAATCAGCGTGTATGTATTGAAATAAATTTTGAATTTTTTCCCGAGTAACAATGAAATGAATTTCGACTTATTCTATTCGGCTCGCCAATCATATGAATTTAGCAAAGAAAAAAAAACATTCTATCCAGCGAGCGAACCGGTGTATTCTCACTCCCATCAGACCTCAATCAATTGTGCGGTTTCCCTTGTTTTAGGTCCCTAATTCGGTACTCGCCAAATCTGTTTTTTTTTTTTTTTTTTTTTTTTTGAACATGCCTGATTATACTTCTCTTGCGGCTCACATTGCCGGCAAGAACGGCAGATACGCACACGATACGGACAGACGCTAGGCTGCTGTAGCACAAGACACACTCCAAGGCACTAACACAGCCCTTAACTCGACACGTGCTGAAATGTCGACAAAAAAAACGGAATTCACATTTTCAGCCGTGTAAGCGTTCCGGACCGTATTCCTCTCGCGAACAATACGACGATGCTGAGAGATCGAAAATGAATGATTTTAATGTCATCGTCACGAAATAGCGCGCCGTAAATACCGGATCCGTATCAATGTATATTTCTTTTGAAAATATTTAATTTAGCTAATATTAAAAAGTACAAGTAAAATTTTTTTTTTTTTTTTAATTGGAAATTTTTATTTAACACAGAATTGTATTTTCATACAGATGATGAGATCGGGAAATGACTAATGTCTATCTGCTAACGTGGGTTTTTATTCTTTATTCATTATTGCCTTTCAATAATGAGTGATAAGTGTAGACAAAAATATCCCGATAATTTTCGACGATAATAACCCGAATATAATAAAATAAACTTTAATAACAAACAATATAGATCAATAAATTAGATAAATACCTATTCAGAAACGTTTTCGGGCATAACCCATCATCAGCTAACACTAACTTTTAAGTTTATTTTATTATACCATTTTAACAAACAGGATGTATTCACCTACATTTAATAACCAGAATGATAACTGAAAATTTTTCGAATAAAAAAAAACATTCTGATATTAAAAGATATTTATAATGAAATTAAAATTAATAATTACGTTAAGCTGTATTACAACACAGTGCAGCCGAACAAGGGCGCGATTCGCCAAAAAAAGTATGCCCTGAGGAATAAGTTATCTCCGATCACACGGAGTGGAGTCTGATGTCAGCTTTTTGTAACGTAGAAATTAAAATGGAAAAATGAATGCAATTCGCTTTGAATCGCGAACGATCGATAAAGTTTACCGATATTATTATTTTTTTTCCTTTCTCCTTTTATTACGGATCAGCGATTACCTTTGAGTATTGCAATGTGTGGGAGGAATCCCTAAAGAAGTAAATCAAGTACTGAATGAGTCAATTAGTGACTCGGATTTGCATTCGTTCGGTGGCAAGTTAGAAAAGGAGAGGATGCATCAACTCGATGCAGAAATTATCCTCTTCAAATTAAAAAGATGGAAAAGATAGAACAAGAGAAAGGAAATGTTCAAATTAATTCTCGTGAAGGTAGAAGAAAATGGTGCAAAATTAATTGCGAAGATAAAACAGAACAAAGTAAACTGCAAAGTTAGATAAAATCAATTTAAAGGAACATGATACTATAATTGTGCATTTATACTCTCATTAATAATATATAAATATAATAAAATACACACATAAACGTACATATTTCTACATAAATATATTTATTATCACATACAATACATACACATATAAACATCAATACCTACACACACTTAAACATATACACCATAACTGTAAAGAAAGATCTATTTCTTTCTTTTTTTCTTTCTTTTTTTTTTTTATTTATTTATTTTTAATAATCTGAACTGAAATCTTGTGTATACGATACATTATTTAAAAAATTAAATAATGGTTTCCTGTGCAAAAATTAATTTTCTTTGACTAAATTAAAATAAATAATAATTATGTTAGACATAATAATAGTAATAATATAAGGATAATGGAAATATTAATAATAAGGATAGTTTTAGTATTATTTTCATATCGTAATATTGATGATGTTAATGATTAAAAAGCCTTTGGAGTTTTTTGCGTATAATTATGTACGAGATAATTACAATATAGTATGTTCTTTATGTGTTTCACTATATGTTTTTTATCATACATTGTTGTCTGATAGTTTTAAATCTGTGATTAAAAATTAAACAATATAGTACTCTCATATTTAGCCTGAATTCGAGTATGAAATTGTTTAAACAGCGGCATGAAAGCAATTTCCGTGTTAATTGACCTTACTATCCTTTCAGAAATTTTTATGTTACATTTTTTTATATGATTAATAACAAAATTTAAGATAACAGTTGTTTCATTTTTAAAAATTTTTTTTTTTTTTTTTTTTTTTTTTTTTTTTGGGAACGCCAACCAAGGGCAGTGACCCATTATCAAAGAATTACGAAAACAGGATTAAATTTTGATATATAAAGAAATAGAGGAAATGAACTCCGCTAAGATTGGAACAACATCTGGTGAAGGAAAGGAAAATTTATTAGGAAGCACAAAAAGGAGTAGGTAGTTTTAGGTGAAGAAGCTTAGTGTAGAGGAGGGAACGCTCCTGTACAAGAAGAGAATATTCAAAAAGGATATGATTTTAATCATAAACACAGTCATGATCAGAGGGATGAAAATTACAGTATGGGGAAGAAACAATAGAATAACGAAAGAGAGACGAAGGAAGACAATTATGGTTGAGACGAAGACGTGTTATGGAGGAAATAACGGAACGACTAAAACCAGGGAAATCAGCAAACCAGGAACGTGATGAAGGAAGAGGTTGTAAGAGTTTTTAAAAGGAATGAGGATTGGAAAAGGAGGTAATGTAGGTATTCGACCATGATTTGAGGTATGCTTGTTTGGATGGAAAGAGGATATTATTGGCAGGAAATTTATTGACAAATTTGCCGTTATAGGAAGCAGAGCGAACAAACGAGTCAACTAGGTTATTGCCTGCGATGTCGCTATGACTGAGAATCCAAAGAAGATCGATTTGAATGGAACGAACTAAGAAGAGATTTGCAATTAAGGAACGAATAGAAAGGATAATGTAGTCGCATGAAGAGGATGGAAAAGTAGAGGATATAGCCTACAAGACGCTCATGGAGTCAGAACAAATAAGGTATTTATTATTATAGGAGGAAAGTGCAATGAAGAGAACTGCACGGAGTATTGCATACGATTCTGCAGTGAAAATGGAACAAAAGGAAGGAAGTTTATAAAGTTCGTAGTGTGGAAGGGAAGAAATAAGAAAGGAAGCACCGACCCTAAACGTCTTCCTATTAAATCTTCTAAATTAGTTTCTGCTTATTCCTACCTCCTGGCCAATTGGCGGTTTTCTCCCCTGAAGATTCCTATTCTTTCTCATGTCTCTCGACGCCTTGCTTCTTATTCGTCATTTATCTACACATACCATAAACTCCTGTTCTTTACATTCAGCTTTATAGATTTTTTATATCCTCCTAATTCGTTTTTTCTTCCTTCTCATACTAAATATTCACCTTCTATCGCTTTAAGCGAGTACAACGGAGCTTTGAAGTCTCTATTTCCTTCTTCGTCTGTCCTCTTTACGGATGGTTCCAAAAAAAAACTTTATTCATGATAGAACTGAGCATTCTCATTACAGCGTGTTGCAAATTTCTAGTGCGATTTATAAGTTTGCCGCTGCATCTTCCCAATGCACAATTCTGCATCTCAAAACAGGTTGATATAGAGTCTCAGGTATAATAAGCACTCGAGTAATAGAAAAGATAGTTTATTTTTCTAATTTCTTCTTTACGATGTATTTGATGTGTTTATGCCACACGTTAATTTATTATTTAAAATTAAACCCAGGTGTACTTAATCACGTCTATCCTATTAATGAAGTAAAATAATTTTGGTAAGAAATATGAAAACTGTTCCAGTAATTTTAATCCTGGTAGCTGCAAATCATGAGTTTGATTCTATTATCATTTAAAACTAATCTACTGTGTTTCGACCAATCGAGAATTTTTATTAATATCTTGTTGTACATACATCTGTAGTCTAAGATAATTTCATTTTGTCTTCCTTTTAAATTCCACCTGCTAATAAATCCCAAATAGAAGTAATAATTAACGATCTAAAAGTTTATAAGGCACCTGGATGGGATGAAATTAGGGTGCAAGATATTAAACACGACTCAAATATCTTTATTCCTATTTTGACTAACATGGTCAACTATTCCATAAAGGAAGCTAACACTCCCGATGGGTTTACAAGAGGTATTGTTAGACTGATATATAAAAAAGAAGTGCAAAATAAATTTTAAAATTACTGACCAATTCTGTAATAGCTAAAATTTTAGAACACTACATTGATAAACATTTAAGAAATTATGTGGAAAAAAACAACGTACTATATGAAAATCAACACGGTTTTAGAGAAAATATCCACGATAACATTATTGAGAACGATTGTAAATAAGATTAATATAGGACTATTGATGGGGAACCAGTTTTTAATTACATTTATTGACCTATCCAAAGCGTTTGCTTTAGTTGATCATGAATTATTGATCAAGGACCTAGAAAATCTGGGCATTAAAAATAATCAATTTAAGTGGTTTAGGAATTATATAACAAATAGAAAAAACATAGTCGTAATTGCAGGGAATAAAAGTAATGAAAAAACTATTCAACACGGCGTAGGTCAGGGTACCGTATTGACCCCTATGCTTTTTCTCATTTATACTAATTCATTATACAAGCATATTAAAAATGTAAAGGAATACGTTTTTGCTGATGATGTTGCTTTATTAATTGAGCACAAAAATTTAGAGATTTGCGGAAAAATGATTACAAGAGGATGTAGATAATTTGAGTAAATGGGCACATGATAGGAAGTTATGTATAAATATAAACAAATCAAAAGTATTACACATTCGGAATAATTCTAAACATAAGATACGCGACCCGGGAATTGTCCTTCATAATAACGATTGCCTTCATGAGCTTCATGTAAATAACAATACCCATCTATGTTTCTGTCCACCATTAGAGAACGTTCATGACATTAAATATTTAGGTATATATTTGGATAAATCATTGAACTGGAAAAAATACATTCAAAGTTTAAACTCGAAATTTAGACAGACAATTCCAGCTTTATATAAAATAAAGCAGGTACTACCACATAGAACTCTACATATATACTATAATTCAATAATAATGTCTAGAATATTATATGGAATTCAAATATGGGGTGAGGCTAAGAAAACAGAAATAAATAAAATAAGTAAAATACAGAAAAGGTGTTTGAAACTTATACTATCCTACTGGAAGAAAAACGACTCTGGGTCAACATGGTGGAAGGAAAATGATGAAATGTCCCCCAAGATGTATAGATTACTAGAATTTAATGTCAATGATATAAAACTACCATCAAGGAAAAGGATTCGTTAAACAGGAGACCAAAGTAATACATATTACCTCTATCCCCGGGGGGTATATCTACGAATTGACAACACTGATGACTCAGTGCTAATCAAATTAATAAATACAGTCCCTAATCATATACTAGAGGGAAAAAAATTGGCACGTGGAAAAAGGAGGTGCAAAAATGGCTAAAGGAATGGTGCAAAGACTGAAGATCAAGTTACGTCCGTTATCTCGCTACTCTTTAATGGTTCTTTTCTGTTTACGGTTTTGTTGGTTTTTGACTTTGTCGTGTCCTTCCTCGGTTTTAGGCTCGATCATGCTTAATTTCGATTCCAAATATTAAGCTGTCTGCATATATTGGTGTACAGATGCGTATTATGCGGCATTGTTGATTTATTGGCATACATATATATATATATGCTATATGTCGTCGCGTTTGGCTTAGTGGCTAGAGCGCTTGACTTCCGATCCGGCGGTCTCGGGTTCGATACCGGGCGACGACAAAAATTATGCGGCGCTAGTTTCGTACACAGCAGTTTAGACACAGTTGGACACTGCATCTGTAGCGGGTCCATTTCAACAGCCCCCCCACTTTAATATTTTTTTTTCATATATAGTGCAATCGTTTGTGCATCGTTTGTGCAGAAATGTGCACAAAGTTCCATCGTTTGTGCACATTCCTATCCCGAGATATTAAAGAAAAATGGTGGGGGGGCTGTTGAAACGTTGGCCCCCCCACTTTGAAATTTTTTATCAAAATATAGTGCAATCGTTTGTGCATCGTTTGTGCACACCCCCATCCCGCGATATTAAAGAAAAATGGTGGGGGGGCTGTTGAAACGTTGGCCCCCCCACTTTGAAATTTTTTATCAAAATATAGTGCAATCGTTTATGCATCGTTTGTGCAGAAATGTGCACAAACTTTCATCGTTTGTGCACATCCCTATCCCGCGATATTGGGGGGGGCTGTTAAAACGTTGGCCCCCCCACATTAATATTTTTTTGCAAAATATAGTGCATCCGTTTGTGCTTCGTTTGTGCAGAAATGTGCACAAACTTTCATCGTTTATGCACATCCCTATCCCCCACAATATGGAAGAAAATAGTTGGGGAGTTGTTAAAATTTTATCTAAAAAAATTAATAAAAAGTGGCTGATGAAGTTGCGCTAGGTCAGTACATAGTAGACGCACACGGGACTGCACTCGTAGTGTGATAACAAGCGGCTACGATCAGTTCCGAATGTAGTCTTGTGCGTGTCACTCGCGTTGCATATTAAAATTGCCTAGTACACTACCTATATCTGTACGGCTGAGATGTACGAATAGGTAGTTGCCGATGCTCAGAAGCTGAGTATGGCACTATAAGAAGAAGAAGAAATTGTAGCTGTATGTTATTGCGATAGAGCACAATCGGAAAGATGCGTGGTTAGAAAAAAAGAAAATTACGCTTTATATGACCTTGTGTACACACTTTTACGCGGTGATGTCACAACTCAAACTTATAGAAAACGGGCAAAAATGTTACTTAAATATCGAAATGGAGAATTAATGCCACATAATATTTCATTGTTTTCAGTGGAACAGCCTGTTGATACACGCTGTAAAAAAATATTTCATGATCCATCAGTTACTTTTCAAATTAACTTCGAAAAATGTAAAATTGTTATAGATGTTTGTATTAACACAAGTATCGATGAAACTAAAGAACTATTAGAATATTTAAATGAAGAAATGAATTATTTCAAGTTATGTAATGTAGGTTCTTTTTCAGATGCCGAAAATATTACAGCGATACAGAGTATAATGTACATTTAATATTTAATATAATTAACTTATCCAATTTGGCTGATTTTCAAATAGAATTATGTAAAATGTCATTAACTCTAGCTGTAAATTTAGATATTTATTATTTAAGAAGAGAGGTTGTACAACAACTAATAAACAAAGGTCAACGATTTCATATACTACTATAGGTCATTACCATGCCCACAGTTATCGGGAGCTACTAAATGCATGGCAGATCTGTCATGACACAAAAGAAGCAGTGGTATATGTAAATAATACAGAGGGCGTTAATATTCAAATTGTAATATATTCAAAATAGTGCACACAACACTTTCAAAAATAATTTTATACGATTAGTAAATTTTTATATCGCCCATACAAATTTTTGTTATATGTACTTCGGATTTTCTATTTTTTTTGTTTTTTCTTTTATTACAATGATGAGCAATTTCACTCGTGTTGATTATTTTGATTTATTTTATACGTTTTCTTTATATGTTTTCATTTTATATGCAATATTACTTTTAATAACTATTTCTTGATATAATATTGTTGAATTATATATTTTATTAAGCTTTTTAAATAATCAGTGTCACAATTACATTTGGTTGTGTACTATTTTTATTCTTTTAATTTAACTTTTTGTAATATTTCTTTAATTGAAACATTTTATACTTCTTATATCTGTATAAAAATAAATAACTGTTGCAGTGACTAAATGTAAATGTTTTACACACACTAATACTTATTTTTCTGCCTCCTGTATCATATTTTTTCTTTGTCTGATTTTATAAAAAGGTTTATTATATATTTTAATATACCTGTTATTTTTTGAAAAATAAACAAATTTAGACAAATTTTTTTAATGGAAGAACTTGTGATTTTCAGTATTTATTTTTTTTAATGGTTGATGTAATTGAATGAAGGTTCAAGCAGCTTTAAAATGCCGGGATATGTAACATATACAGCAAATCATCCAGATGGAACCGCGCATGGCGGCTCAATGATCTTGGTAAAAAAGTCATATATACAGCATATGCGTCTATCTCATGGTTCATATGCGTATCAGCTAGTTGCGGTTAACATTCGAACTGACAAAGATTCTATAACAATAACTGCCATTTATCGTCATCCTGGTCTCCATATTCCAGATAGTGAATTTAGTGCTATATTTAGAAATCTTGGAAAAAGTTTTATCTGTGGGGGAGACTATAACGCTAAAAGTCGAACTTGGGGATCAAGGATCACAAATAAAGCAGGGCGGATACTAGATAAAACACTGCGTAATAATTCGCTGTCCGTTCTCTCTCTCACGTCCCCCACTTATTGGCCGGAACATGCAAATCGAACACTTGATATCCTGGATTTCTTTATTATACGAGGCCTACAAAGGTATCATAAAAAATGCGAGACAGTAGTCGATCTCTCTTCTGACCATGTTCCGGTTATTTCAATCCTGGATATTAACCCCATAGTCAAGCCCACGCAGCATAAACTGCATAATTACTCGACGGATTGGGAATATTTTGCAACTGCAATGGAAAATGGCACTGACCTGAAGATCAGTTTAAAAACCAAGGACGACATCGAAGCAGCGGTAGATGATATAACGGACTTAATACAGACAACATGTAGAAGTTCTACCACATATAAAACAGTACATAGTAACCAAAATAAATATGTTCCAGCGGAAATCAGGAAGTTAATAAAAGCTACTCGGGCAGCAAGGAGAAGATGGCAACAGAACCGCTATCCGGCATTAAAAGCTACATACAACAATCTCCGTTACAAGCTAAGAGAAGAAATTAAGAGATATAAAGAAAAAACATACAGTAGTTACATGGAAACTCTAGATACACAGGATGGATCTTTATGGAAGGCAACCAAAAGAATACTGCGGCAATCTTCAGAGACTCACAACATTCGGATGCAAGACAGTAGTTGGGCTAGAACAGATAAACAGAAAGCAGACACATTTGCTTCGTATTTAGAGGCTACGTTCATGCTTCACGGAAACATTGATTCAGAACATATTAACGTTATACAACGTTATCTAGAGCAACCACTACAGCTTAGCCTTCCCACCAGGCCATTCTCTCCAAATGAGGTATACAAATGTCTCAAAAAAGCTCCTCTAAGGAAATCTCCTGGACTCGATGGAGTAACGGGAGAAATTCTAATTCACCTGCCCAAAAAATTTGCCACTCTTCTCTGTTTTATATTTAATGCCATCCTACGAATAGGTCACTATCCGAAATCATGGAAAAAATCTAAAATAATTATGATACCAAAACCCTTGAAACCGTTGTCTCTCCTATCATCCTATAGACCAATCAGTCTGCTAAATACTCTCTCAAAAGTTTTCGAGAAATTAATCCTACAAAGAATAATTCCAGTAATTGAAAATAAAAAATTGATACCAGTACATCAATTTGGTTTTCGAACACAGCATTCTACCATACAACAGTGCCATAGACTAGTGGATGCCATATCATCAGTGCTTGAAAAGGGAGAGGTATGCTCTGCGGTCTTTCTGGACGTCGCCCAGGCGTTTGACCGGGTTTGGCATATTGGGCTTTTATATAAACTCAAACAAATACTACCACCGGACTTATATTTATTTTTTCAGTCCTATCTATTAAATCGGTCATTTATAGTAAATGTCAATGGTTCAATGTCTACGGAAGGTATGGTATCGGCCTCTGTTCCGCAGGGTAGCCTCCTTGGCCCGATTCTATACTCCATCTATACAGCTGACCTTCCTGTATCAAATCAGACAATTCTGGCCACATTTGCTGATAATATAGCAATACTGTCCTCAGATACTAATTGTACATATGCGAATAATGCAGTTCAAGACCATTTAAACAGGATAATGATCTGGGCCAAAAAATGGGGAATAAAATTTAGTGAGGAAAAATGTCAGCACATAACCTTCACGAACAGATACGTTACATGCCCTAAATTACAAATAAACAATGTAGAGCTCAAACAGGTAGACACAGTCAAGTATCTAGGCATGTACTTTGACCGTCGCCTTACGTGGCGCTTCCACGTTGCACAAATACGGAGAAAGCTAATCGCACACACTAAAAAGCTATCCTCGCTGATAGGCAATAAATCTAAATTAAGTATAAGGTTAAAAAGATCTATCTACTTGATGATTATAGCTCCGGTATGGAGGTATGGCCTAGAACTATATGGAAATACAAGTAGAAGCAACCTTGCTCGTATTCAGAGTCAGCAGTCCATTATCCTCCGAGGGATTGCAGCAGCACCAAAATATGTTTCAAACCTAACTCTCCATCGAGATCTGCATGTTCCTTTTGTTAAATCAGTTCATGCTCAACAGTACAGCAAATTTTTTGAAAATCTAAATCTACATCCCAATCCTAAAGTTAGTAGCATGTTTATAAATACTCTTCCGGGTAATCCGAGAAGAAGGTTAAAGAGAAGGAAGTGGTGTCGTGACGCTCTTCCCATAACTTAAGTGCATTTAGTTTTAAATACGTTAGCATCAGTTATTATGACTCGAAACTTTTATCAAGTATTTACTTCACCGGACTCTGTTGTCCGACCAAACAGCAACGGTTACTATGGGATCCAGGTCATCTGACCCAAATAAACATGACATGTATGGGTCACTCTTAACTTAGTGATTGCCATGGTGTTCGAGTTTTTATCAGATACCATAAGAAGTAGACTTGCTACGTATGGATAACGTTCCATAAGGCGATTGTTGTGGTGCTCGCACTCTTGCACACTAAATGCGTGCCGAGCTTTTATGAAATATACTAAATAGCACTGTTATCATGACGATTGTGCTCTAAATATTACATTGTACACGCTGCTGTACTAATCTCATGTTGTTTTCTCTTAAAATCCATCCCATTCGCTTTTTATATCCTAAGGGCCATATGGTCAAAATTGTGCTGTACTGCTTATGTCGCTTTTCGTCCTTCTCTAGACTTTGTATCCCTTTTTATAAGTTGTAGTGAACTATTATAAGCCAAACCCCTCACTGGAGGGCTTTGGATTGGTCACATTTCTATCATCATAATACATATATTAAAATTAATATTGGCGCTGTTTGTGGTCCCTCGACTGGTACAGTGGAAAAAAAAAAATTGAATGAAGGATGCTAAAATTATGATAAATTGAAAGAAAATATTATTTTGAACAAACATACAATTAAACTTTATCGGAAAATATAAATAAAAAATTAATCATCGACATGTTTCGAGAACACAGCCCCATATTCAAGGTGTATTACAAAACTATAAATTAATAAACTACAACTTATAAATTTTAAACGTTAATTTTAGACATTAAAAAGTAGACTATTAATTTCCTAATAAATAAAAATGTAAATAATCAACAGCTTTATAAATGATATTTGTTTCGATTTTTGTATTAAACGATTATTTTGTAATGAACTAATACCCCAGCAACTTCATCAGCCACTTTTTATTAATTTTGTTAGATAAAATTTTAACAACTCCCCAACTATTTTTCTTCCATATTGTGGGGGATAGGGATGTGCATAAACGATGAAAGTTTGTGCACATTTCTGCACAAACAATGCATAAACGATTGCACTATATTTTGATAAAAAATTTCAAAGTGGGGGGCCAACGTTTCAACAGCCCCCCCACCATTTTTCTTTAATATCGCGGGATAGGAATGTGCACAAACGATGGAACTTTGTGCACATTTCTGCACAAACGATGCACAAACGATTGCACTATATATGAAAAAAAAATATTAAAGTGGGGGGGCTGTTGAAATGGACCCATCTGTAGCGCGATAACAAGCGACTATAGTCAGTTCCGAATGTAGTCGTGCGAGTGCGCTAGCGTCGCATAGAGAAATATTCAGCCGGCGAACAATCGCATCAACGTGAGTAAAGGCCAGTCGTCTTGGTTCGCCTCGCCATTGGTACCTTTCTCACGTTGTCGGCAGCACGAAAGCCAGGTTGCGCTCCTACTTACGTGCTTTCTATTGCGCGGCTACTCTATCCTCTAATTCTCCTCTGAATTAGAAGATAACTCATACTCGGAATTTCGAGTGAGCTAGATGATGATGATATATGCTATTACTTTAATATACATAATGCTAAGTTTATTGGCCCGCATATTCTGGCGGGCAGGACTTCTTTCGTCTTCAGTTTCCTTGTTCTTCCTTCTATTAACTATAATATAATCTATTTTGTTTCTTATAATATTGTTCGTATTATCCTGCGGTGATTTCCAGGTATATAGGCGTCTTAGTGGGAGTTTATAAAAGGTGTTTTTGATTGTAAAGGCTTCTTGTTGACAGAATTCGATCTGTGTAGATCCTCGTTCATTTCTCTGTCCTAGGCCAAATTTTCCAGTTACACCAGTTACCTCTTCGTTTCCGACTTTGGCATTGAAGTCCTCCATTATAATATTCAAGTCCTGTTTTTTCAGATTCTTAATAGTCTTTTGCAATCCATCATAAAAATATTCTATTTAAATATAATAAGTTAATAATAATAGATATAATAAACAATTATAACAAACAAATAAGATAAATTTTCTTACTTAGTAACGTTTTCGGGCATAATCCATCATCAGCTAAACCAATGTTATGCCCGAAAACGTTACTAAGTAAGGAAATTTATCTTATTTGTTTGTTATAATCGTTTATTATATCTATTATTATTAACTTATTATATTTATATATTTAACAAACAGTATGAAGAAAGATTCTTCATTAATATTCTATTTCGTCATCAGATTTATCGGCTGTTGGTGTATAAACCTGGACAATGTTAATATTTTGCATTAGACCTTTCAGCTGTACTAGTATTATTCTGCCGGACACAGCTATGACATTAATTTGACATTTCTTGTACTTCTCTCCAATTATAACTGCTACACCACTTCTTCCATTTTTTACTGGTCCAGAGTAAATAAAACGTGCTTCATCGTATTCAATAGTTCCACTATCTGGCCATCTGTGTTCACTAATTCCCAATATATCAACATCTAGTCTTTTCATTTGTTTAATTATATTATGTATTTTTCCAGCCTCTAATAGGCTACGGATGTTCCATGTTCCAATACTAATTCCTTTGCATCTCTTCTTATCGAGCGGGGGGATTCTTAGCACCATCTGATGATTTAACACCTGCCCCGGACTGAGGGCCATGGCTTTCTGATTTCTCGATATAATAAAGATAGCAATTGTTGCAGAAATACTTGGGAGTGTCCTGGGAAAATGTAATACACCGTGGTTTCCCGTTGCCTTCGGTGTCCGCAGTGTGCATGCCGGTTTCTATGGTTTCCATTGTCGCCATGCAGTTTTCAATCTACAGCTGTTTTAATCTACTTGATTTCCACCTGCAGTTGATACTGAAAACGCTGCTGCCCTCTTTCAGAGTATGTGCCTATTTAATGGCGGCACGGCTCGCCATGTCACAATGATGTTCTCGGGTATATGTATAGTTTTAATATATACAAGTTTTACTATTCCTTGCCCCCATACACCTTCTTTCATAGCCGCTCTTGGTCCGCGACTGCTAATTTGTTATTCGCAGCTAACCTACATATCTGCAGGTCATTCCACTATCCGCCATCTGTGGACGCGCCCGATTCCAGTTAGAGCTCTGGATCCTTGGGAGTACAAGTACCCCCATTTGTAAAATTCGGTAATGTTCACTTGTGCATATATTTTAAGCGGATAATTAGATTTGGACCGATAAGTTTACTACCGTATAAAAATAATATTCTAGAAAACGTAAAATATAACAAATAAAGAAAAAATGATAATATTTACCGCAGTAAATGTAAACGATGGATGATGCAATAATCAGACCGCGTGTTTGGAATTTCAAAATGTAATGAAAAAAAAATAAGAAAAACTTTTTAAAAATAGCCTTTTATTTCTGCACTAAAAAGTACAAATAACGTTATTAGTGTGCGACTACCAGATACGCATCTTAACATTAAAATCTGAAACTAGAAAATATTCTGAAAAATAAAAGCGGAGCCGAAATTACAAAAATATTTGGTGTGTGTGATATTGTGATGCATAACAATGGAACAACATTAAATAGTAATTGCAGTTTCGGCTTAGGATGTATTATAATATTAATATTTAATTATTAATTTGCGGCCCCCGCTTTTATTTTTCAAAATATTTTGTAGTTTCAGATTTTAATGTCAAGATACGCGTATCTGGTAGTCACACACTAATAAAGTTATTTTGTACTTTTTAGTGCATAAATAAAAGGCTATTTTTATAAAGTTCTTTTTATCTTTTTTATTTTTTAATCTGGACTTTTTACTATGTATTTCAATAAAAAAACAATAAATTTAGAATTGTATTTTAATTTTCTTTATTTTATTCAATATCTTGATTGTAAGACACTTACAGAAATTTGTGTTACATTTTATTATTAAATAATGGATCGCATTCTTTCAATTATATTGTCTTTTGTTTTTTATACAATACATACGAAATCCTCAGCACATGAAATACAATATTTGACTAATAACACAGCCACAATACATTTCTCTGATTCCTCACTATAATATCGAAAGCAAATCATAGATCGCCCCCCTTAAAAACTCTTAGAATTTCCCGTTCCCGGAAAAACTTAGGGATAAGAAACTATACAAACTATCTTCTATAGAAATGCAACGTTGTGTAAAAATTTCAAGTCAATCCATCCACTACTTTTTGAGTTTTCCGGCCACAAACATATTCTGTTTCATTTATATATATATATAGATAGATTTTACTTTTGAAAAGAAAAAAAAAATAGGTAAACAAATAAATAGTTACAGAAAAGCCTAATGCTGGCTGGGGAGGAGTAGGGTTACGCATATTTATTATCATTATCAAAGTCATCGAATAAAACCGTCACAGTATGTTTTAATGGCCCTGGTTCTTTGAGTTTCCTTCACTTCCCCGTTCCGTTGTCATTTCTATGATTCGCTTGCGTTTTGGCCATTCTGCTCTTCCTTCCGCTCGTTTTCTCTTTTCCCTTGTTTCTTCTCCAGATTTTCCTCTTCACCCTAATGAGGCGGCGAATTGCGACGCCAATCACATCTTTTTTGAATGTCCATCTCTTTCTGTTGAACGCGGTATCCTATATTCTTGTTTGCTGAAACTCAAGCTCCCCGCTCCGTATTGTGTGCATCTTATATTTTGTCCTTCTCTTCACTATCCATTATCTCATCCGTTAGTTCCTTTATATTGTCCATATCTGACCGAATCAATATTTAACTGACGGCTCTTTTCTTTTTTGTTGTTTCTGGGTGTAGGTCCTTAGCTGACGTGCCCAAAGGGGGGATCTATAAAAAAAAAAAAAATGTTTTAATGGCCCGTGAACAGGAATATAATCAGTCTGAGTTATACCGAATTCGCCGAATTGAAACTGATGTTTTAATGGCTTATAAAACTGGGAAATCCTAAATACTGGTTTTGACAGTTAAAAAAGGGAAGGAGAACGGCAGGAGGAAAGAGACCAGCCAAACCGTGATAAGTCAAATTATCTTATTTGTGTTACTCGTTGATTGTTTTAATTTTATTCGCAGTTTCTTTGGTTCGGTATGAGATAAAAAATCCATGTTAGAACTAGACATGTCGAGGATGCTGACGAAGCGTAGTCCGTTTTACAAGGTGGACCTATCTGGATGATCTCAGCGTACGAAAGCGGTACTAATAGTCTGACGTCGCTAACTTTTTCGATATCAGTTTAGTTTGGACCTACAAGTGGCCTATTTCACTCTATCATAACCTTATACTCCCTCATCCGACGTGCAATAATGTCGCGAAAGTCTCCGGAAATTCCAGTCTATTCTACAAACATAAAGATTCCAGCAATTCATGGACCTTTCATTGTTTCTACCAATTTCGTTTGAAGTACAAAAGTTACATTTTAGTTAACTCGTCTCCCTCTACTAGAGCCAGTGGCATTTGTTGTCGCGTTAAAAATAATTTTCATTCCTTAAGTTGCCTCCAAACCTTAAAAATTAATTAAATTAAAAGATCAATTCCAAACATTCAGCATTAGTGCGGTCACGTTAACCACAATCGTAGTATTTTCAGTCGGGGCTATTCGGCACACTGAATTCTAATGATGGTGAAAACTATTCGAAATCTACTGATGAAGTAATGAACGATGGAAATAAATTAAACGGCTTAATAGACAAACAAGTTCAGTGTTAACAGAAAAGATATAAAAGTTCTTATTGAATCAGCTTCAAATTTAAATTTTCTTGACATATTATACTAACAGTCATATCAAAAATCACTGGCGCTTGGCGCCTCATAGAATTCCGATTTTATCGCATATAGCTGCTCGTGTTTCCAATTTTTCTCGCTACGTTTCTTCTTATAACAGTCTTCCTTACTTTTCTCTCGATTTTAATAGCATATGGCACCCCACCAATTTCTCCTCTCTTCCAGTCCGAGCTAATTCTTCCTCTAACAATGTAGTCAACTTCGAATTCCTTCAGCTGCTGAACTCTGCTTTTCCTCCCCATGCCTTAATTTTCTCGGATGGCTCCAAGAGTGATGGGGGCGTGGGTGGCGCGTATATGTCTCCTACGTTCCTGCACTCTGAGTCTTTCAGACTTCCTTCTTTCTGCTCTATCTTCTCAGCCGAGTCGATCTCAATTCTTCGTGCAATCCAATTCATATCCTCTACGAGTGGGTCTCACAAATTCCTGATTGTTTCTGATTCCAAAAGCGTTCTTCAAATCATCTCCTCTCCTCCTTCTCATACTTCTGACGGTATCATCCTCTCTATTCGATCTCTTGTCTCCTCTTTGTTCTCGTTACGATCCATTCTCATAGACTTTCTATGGGTCCCTAGTCATTCCAATATTGAGGGCAATGACGCAGCTGACTCTTTAGCTCGCTCAGCCGCCCGCATTGGTCCTTTCCTCGACTTTTTCCCTTCCTCAGACATTCTTTCTCTGTCACGCTCTAATCATTCTAGACTTTGGACTGACATCTTTATTCTCAAATCGCTTTTCAAAGTACCGTCTTATTCAACCGGTTCCTAGTTTCCTGCCTTGGTTTCAATCTATTCCTACCTGTCGTCGTTCCACTATTGTTTCCTTAATTAGGCTTAGAATCAATCATTCTCTACTCCCCTCTTCTCGCTTTCGATTCGCTTTGTCCCCTTCTCCTTTCTGCTCTCTTCACGCTTCTGAGCCTTCTTGTGTTTGTGACTCAAATCACATCCTATTCGAATGTTCTACACTCTCTAACGAACGCTCCTTTCTTTACGCCCAACTTCTAGTTTTGTGTCTTCCTACTCCCTTTAACGCTACCTATATTCTTTCCTTCCCATTGTCTTCAGTTATTCCATTGCTGCTGTCCTTTGTCTTTTCCATTTTTGACCGTTTGGCTATTTAGTTATAACTCTTAATTTTTCATGTTGTTGGGTCAAGGCCGCTGCCGCGCCCAGGGTAGGAAAAAAAAAAATATTTTTGATTTCTTCTAAAAGTTTTTTTAATTCTTTTATTTTATTATTAAATAACGTTTTATTCGAAGGGTTTCCCGTTTGGAACCACCTTCTTCTAAGCTTTCTTTTTTCTGAGACAATTTTCCGGACTGATATTGGATAATTTTTATTACTTTTTTTACATTTAAGAACAGGAGTGCTTAAGGTAGCTGCTGTTTGTATTTCGTTTGTTAGATACCGTACGGCATTCTCTACGTCAATTGGGTTTTTTAAAGGAATTTTTAAATTTAACTTTGTATCCAAATAATATCTAAATGAGTCTCAGTCTGTTTTGTGGTTATATAAACGTATTTGCTCCTCTCTGCATATAACCGAATCACCGAAAGTTAAAATGATAGAAGAGTGATCTGAAAAGAGATCGAAGGAACAATTTATATCTGTATAATAACTAGCGGTTCCTTTTGTAATGAAAAAATCTAAAAGATCCGATTATCGGATGGCCAATAGGTTAGTTCCTCCGTTGATATATAGTTGAAATTGTGACTTTCAAGTGCTCGTTTGAACATACGTCCCCTTGTTGTAGTTATCCTGCATCCCCACGCTGTATGCTTGGCGTTCCAATCTGCCCCTGACACAAATCTGCTTCCTAAATTTTTTATATATTTACAGAATTCTATTAATGTTATTTTATGTCGCGGCGGACAATAAGCAGCTGATAATACAAGCTGGCCACCCATCGTCTCTATGCTAATGTTAGTTCCCTGTAGATACTCCTCCCTAAAATGATTTAGTTTGTGCTGTACAATGTTACTTTTTATTAATATTGCTGAACCACCGTGAGCTTTTCCTGAGGGGTTTGTGCAGTGTTGTAATTATTTATTTCGAAACAGTAAAGGTGGGCTTCAGAAACTAAAATTACATCTATGGAATTGGAAGTTAAGAACAATTCGACTTCGGCTTTATGATTTTTTAAGCCATTCGCGTTCTACTGAGCTGTTCCAGGTAGCCAGGTATTATTTGGTTAATTTCTGAACTACCATGGTAAGTATGGATAGAACCATGCTGTTTTGCTCGGCTAATTGATGAAACATGGACTTAAATTCATTCAGGAACTCAAACAGGTTCACAGAAGAAATACTCTGTATATCATCCCTTAAATTATTCGGTGATTGGGCGTTAATGGGGATTTGTCCGGAATTCCCTATATGAGTCGCATTTGCTGTTATATTGTCCGCTTGACTAGAAGTGTCAGACTTAGTAATTTGTGAATAAGTTACAGTTTGTCGTAGATAGTTTTGTTTAATAGGTTGATTTGCTGCAATTCCCGAATTCGTTTTATTTTGTACTAACTTTTGATAAATCTCACAACCTCTATAATTTGCGGGATAAGATCCGCCACATAGTCCGCACGTAGCCGGTAATTTCGGGCTCTTTTTGCATTCGTAGGTCTTATGACCACCTCCACATTTAACACAAACCGGCATTCTTGTGCAGTAAGCTTTGGTGTGTCACCATTGCTGACAGTTCTGACACTGCAGGATTGATGCTTTCTTGTTAGGCGATTCTACTTTAATTATAGTATTACACAATGATTTTAAATTATGTATTTCTCGGCAATTTGCTGTAGGCTCAAGATCCACGAAGAATAATGGCAGCGGTTTTTTTGTCTGATATTGTCTCACGTTATGAACATTACGAACTTCAAACCCGTGCGATTCTAATTCTTCTTTTATAATCAGCGGATCAATTGAAAAGTGTAAATGTCTGATCACCACCTTATAAGAAGCCCTATCCTGTTTCATTTGATATGTGTGAAACATAACATTTTCCTCCCTAAAAACTCGTGTTAGCTTGCGGTATTGTTCCGGAGAAAGCACGCTGATTTTAACCACGCGATCTGTCAATGCCTTCTTCGCGTAGTAATCGGATTTGTTTATAACGAGTTCTATTCTCTTCTGCATTTTTTTTTGAAATTTTGCACTCCATGAACGAAGATGGTTGGTGGCTTGGGAACAGACGGAATTTTTTTCGGCTGAACCTACTTGACTTTCTTCATCAGAATCGTTTCCGTCGTCTGTTGAGAGGGCCTCAAATCGATTGCGAGCCATTTTAACCTGTTTCTTTTTATTATGATTACCGTTAACAATAGCAGATTTCCGCTTTTTTCCGTTTCTCACCTTAACTTGCTGCCAATCATTTTCCTGGCTATTTTCACTCTTACGCATATCGACTTCTTCGCCACCACAACTTTGATTCGTTCGTTGCACGTTGTTTTGCGGTAAGGGAGGGAAGTGTTGATTATCGATAACATTTTGATTTTGTACGTAATTAATATTTGACTGTAAATATTCGAAGTTTTCGAGTGTCGGCGCGAATACAAGTACGGGCTGTGCGGTGGAGATGCCTGTTGATGAGCCTGCCGTATTATATGTCGTCGTAAAAGACGGAGTAAACCGAGCCGGCTGTACGATTTCGCTAGAACAATTACGTAGCATATCGTCGTGTTGCGTGTGTGCATCGGTCAACGTATAGACAGATTCGGGTATATAAGTTGCCGGTTGGGTAACGGTTTTGATATTGTTGCATGTTGATGCGCGTTCTGCGTTTGTGTGTGTGTGTGTGTGTGTAAAGCGATTGCGTTGTGTGTAACGGCGTAGCTGTTGTCGTCGCCATTACAGCGACGGCAACACACGCGTGGTAGGTATCTGTTGGTGTGTACTACTGTACGAGTTGTTCCGAGAAATAAAGAATATATACAAATATAAAAATACTGATAGATAATATACAATAGATAAAAAAAAATGGTTCAATCTCACCGATCTGAAGTGACGAGATAACTGATAAATAGCGGTTACATATATTCGAATAATTTGGACGATTACGCGACTATTAAACGGAAACGATATATAAATTAAACGCAGGACACATGTTGAATGAATCTTTACATAAATACAATTCCAGATAAAACAAAAAAAATTTTCTGAATTTCAAAGTATAGATTTAAACGGACGTTAATACACGGGCGAAGCCGTGCGACACAGCTAGTATACGTATAAATCGAGAAATTTACGTGTTTTTTTGGTCAATCGGGAACTGTGAAAATATTTTGCGTGATCATCTCATTAATAAATCAAAATATCTGCCTAGATTCATAGTCAGTGGTGGACATCGCTTAAGGTTAAAGTAATAAAAATGACAATTGGTCTTACAAGGAGAGGTCACGATCTGCGGGTCACTGATTTTGATGAAACTTTGCAGATCGATAGAAGACTATGAGTATATAAACTGTGTAAAATATTAGAGTGCAACGTTTTGATTTACGCGAGAAATTAAAATTTTTAAAAGCCGAATTTAACGGATGATATACATAGCCGTTTAGACAAAAATATGCAATAAATTCCAGGTTGTGTTTATATTTATTTTATGCAATTGATTCGGAAGACTGATAATTTCAAAATGAAGTATATTAAACAAAAAAATGATTAAAAAACAATAAAATAATTTTTAAAATTCATTTTTTAATTTAATAAAAATTTAAACATGTCATTTATTACACTTATATAATATAAAAACACAGATTAAATTATATATATATTTTGTGGTGTAGTGGTAAAAGTGACGTCTATTTGTGCATACTTGGAAGTAAAGTATCCGGGTTCGAATCCCCCCCCGTGGTGCACCGTACAATTTTTGATTCTTATATTTCAAATTACAAATTTTTAACTAATTATTTCAATTCTTTATACATAACTACATAAATATAATAAATCGTAAGATAAATATGTTTTATACACAACGAATTCATTATATACATATGTATATAAATATAAATAAAAAAATATACTTATCTACATATAAAGTAAGAGAGTTGATGAATATCAGTTATAATTAAAATACTACAAACTTAATATTTATTTATATAATTTGGGGTGACATAGATCATACAAAACAAATAAAACAGCAATTCCTGCGACATTTACAGCAACATATAAATGAATTATTACCACAAGTGCAAAGTTCTTTTAATTTTTCATTTGAAAAATAAATTTCATTTACATTTAAAAATATTCCACGTTTATCTGAATGTTTAAAGGGAAGCCGTGCACAAAAACAGTCGTTAAATAATTTAAATGTTTAAAAATTGTTATTATATTTATATAGTTATGTATAAAGAATTTAAATAATTAGATAATAACAATTAATAATTTAAAATATAAGAATCAAAAATTTTCACACGACACCGCGGGGATTTCAACCCGGATACCTTATTTCTAAGTACTATGCACAAATAGACGTCACTTTTACCACTACACCACAAAATATATATATAATTTAATCTGTGTTTTTATAGTATATAAGTGTAATAAATGACATGTTTAAATTTTTATTAAATTAAAAAATGAATTTTAAAAATTATTTTATTGTTTTTTAATCATTTTTTTGTTTAATATACTTCATTTTGAAATTATCAGTCTTCCGAATCAATTGCATAAAATAAATATAAACACGACCTGGAATTTATTGCATATTTTTGTCTAAACGGCTATGTATATCATCCGTTAAATTCGGCTTTTAAAAATTTTAATTTCTCGCGTAAATCAAAACGTTGCACTCTAATAGTATTTCACACAGTTTATATATACTCATGGTCTTCTATCGATCTGCAAAGTTTCATCAAAATCGGTGACCCGCAGATCGTGACCTCTCCTTGTTAGACGAGGGTGGATTATTTGTTCAACGTTAAGGTTAACCCAAAATTTAAAAATATACCGGTATTAGCTAAGTATGTCCAAAACGCGTATTTAGTGGTATACCAGTAGCAGTAAAAAAATATATTACCTCTGATGAAACCTTCATGATTTACATTACAGGCAACAAATATATTATTAATAATAAAAAGGAAAACTCAGAGAAGTAAGTAATATATTCCGGAGTTTTTATTTGACAGTTTTACAGTTGGTCAAAATTCCTGAAAAAAATAATAATATGCATCGATTACAATTTAACCTAAAAGCATTATGAGAATTCACCATTAATAAATTCTCGAACCATTTGAAGCGCTCTTTTCGGTTGATCAGTTGGAACCATATGATCCGCAGTCAGTACTAGGAGATCCGTAAGATTTGCAGCAATTTTATAATGTCCAGTTTGTATACCACATTCGTCATACCATAATATCAAATCGTTTTCGTAATATTCTACTGCGCCGCTGAAATGTGTGTTTTCAAGAAGGTTTCTAGTTAATGGGTGACCGACAGAGGAGTCTAACTGACCACTGTAAAGCAGGATTTTGTAATGATTTAATAATTCTACAAGGGACGGAATTATTGGCTGTTCCATATCTCGTCTCATATAATCATATGCGTCATCACCACATATGAAATAGCTCAAATTACCAACGTGAATACATTTACGAATGTAATCACTTTCAAAGAATTCATCCATGAAACTAGTAGTTGAAATGTCCGTATATAAAATATTATACCCAGCGCAGTCTGGAAATGATTTTACTGTGTTCCAGGCTTCATCTAATTTATCGTTAGCTCCTGCATAATCTCCAGCATACATGTAAATATTACTGACCGCTTCTAAATTACGAAATCCTGTTACAACCTTCAGGTCTATAAATCCTAACTGATACATATAATCACCATTTACATTCATTTTTTCAACATCGATAAGTCCATTTCCAATTAAACAGGATTTCATGTTAATTTTTATCGGTACGTAATTATCCGAATTTCTCTTGTGAATTTCATACGCTATTGCAGGAATGTATCTACCGGCATACGATTCCCCGCTGAGATAAAAATCATTCTGCGAATATTCGGAAAATAGCTGAAAAAACTGAACCAATGCGTTGTACATATCTCTGGCAACGTCTTCTTCACTTTTAGCATAACCAGCTTCGTTTTGCGTAAAACTGAATCCAGTTCCAACCGGTTGGTCGAAATACACTACGTTGAATTCGTTCGTCCACGCGTATTCTCTGCGAATCAAATCGCCATTACGTTTTAACTCATAAGGCCCGGTTTCTTTCAAGAATCCTATAAGGGAACTACAACCAGGGCCACCATTTAACCAAAGAAAAACCGGAACATTTTCAGGATTCTGTTCACTGAGGCAGTACCAGAAGAATACATTTGAATTGTACTCTTCGTTCACGGTCAAAAAACCGGAATAACTTACGAAATCATCGTCCGGCAATATGGGTCCTACTCGACTGGCGCTTTTTCCTTCTTCTATTTTACCCGCTTTGATGTAAGATGTTAGGTATAATGGTTCTCCAGGATCTTCTTTAATCGGGTCATATGAATTCTTCGATACTTCGTCCTTTCTTCGGATGACCACATGACTATTTGCCAACAGGAATATCTGGAAAACTATGATTACCTGAAACGCCACCGGAACCATTTAATTTGAAGACACACTTTTTGTTGTGTTAGTGATATTATGATCGTTTATAACTGCAATATACGCACATCTAAAATTAACCGGAACATAGAGTTATTCTTTAATCTATTATCAAAACGTCTTCAACTTTTATTCAAGGTATTGACTATCGTTAAACTTTGAAACTTTATATGTCCTCCCTGATTGTGGCTATTGAAAATTGTTTGTGTGAAAATCTATCTTTATGCGTTAACGACTAATTGTTCTTGCACTAAATATAGCCTTCCACATTATCATTTTGTTGTTGTTAATACATCCTCAAACAAGATATATTTTTCTTGTGTTAACTGTTTCTATTATCCTGAAATTTTTTTTGAAAAGCGTTTGTATTTTTCCGCACATAACAAATATTTTTCTATTTCTTCAATACCTGTCGCCAAACAAATGCAATGATGACCTCTGCTTTTTGTTTACCGTTTACAGGTCTATTATTCGTCCCAAATGTTATTACTTTTCTTTGACTTATAATTTTTCCGCCAAGTTCCGTATCCCCAAAATGGATGCAATCCAAATATCTGCCCTGAACTTTGTCGTGGTGTACTTTTTTCCTCTCTGGTTCCAGCTATGTCGTCGCGATAGCCTAGTTGCTAGAACGCTTGACTTCCGATATGGAGGTCACGGGTTCGATCCCGAGCGACGACGAACATATTACAAGAATTAAATAAAATAAATAATCGCTAATAGTCACGTGGAAGGCAATGGCAAACCACCACGTACAACATCATATGCGCGCGCTAGGTCAGACACGGGACTGCACTTGTATATCGATAAATCAAACGATTACTGATCAGTTCCGCATGAAGTCTTGCGTGTGTACACATTCGTACTGCATATAATAATTGCTATGAACACTAATACTTATGTTTGTACAGCTGAGATGTACGAATAGGTAGTCGCCGACGCTCAGGAATTAAGTATGGCACTATAAAGAAGAAAGGTTCCAGCTATTCTTGCTAAATTTATTGCCCCGCCTCTCTTTACGATATGTTTCTTCGTTAAATGTCCTCCATTCGCGTCTTTTCCTTCTACCGATTAGTAGGTTTAGATATATTTTTTAATTTTCGTTGTACACTGAAACAAATTCGTATCCTATCCTTCATTTCTGTTCGTTTTATTTCATAGTGGCTTCGTACAATATCCATTAATAATACATCCTATTTTTCCTTTTGACTATATCAATCTCCTCTTAAAGTATTTATTTTACCTCCATTTTCAATATCTCTCCCGCAGGCCATAATTAAACAGAACTTCTACTGTGTTATCAGTTTCTTTTTCATTTTTAATCAGGTCTGGTAGTGTCGAAGCTTCTCTTATCCCTTCAAATTTTAACTTATCCGAATCTTCTCGTCTTTCTTCACCCTGTTTGATATTCATAGTCGGGTTAACCGCTATCCCACGATCCGTCGTTTTTTGTCGTCTCTAATTGTTTTTCTTGCAATGATTTAATTATTTTTGACTTCGTGAACGCCCTTCAGACCATCAATTCACACCCCTTCTTGAACATTCTTGTGACTTCATTATTCTCCGTATACATCCACTCATTCATACTTCTTATTTTCATTCGATCTACGTTAATTTTCCATAGTCAGATATTTTTGGTAATAATACCGTGTCTAATTCTTTACCTTCGGTTGCTGCTTCCTGACTTTTTTTTTTTTTTTTTAATGAAATTCTATCCTTTAATTTATTTTCACTGTGAAAAAGTTTTCATCACAGATTTTGTTTGGATATATATGTTTCCTCGCTAGTTCGCAATTGCTTCTTTTACTTGCTTATTCGAATGAGTATTCCTGATAATCATGTGTATGAAATGAAGTTGTTTTTCGTATCTGTCTGTCTAAAAAAAAAAAGTAAAGTAAGTCTCATACCCTTAACAGGGCATCGGGGATTGCGAATTATGGGAAAAATCGATTCAGTTTTTATCAACGGATAGACTGATCTCCAAGAAAAGACTTTTTGGTACGATTTAACCGACTTATAAAGGTTTCAGTCAATAAAGTACGGAAACAAGCGAAGCATGTATGTATTTGATAAAGAAGAAAAAAAATAGGAATAAAAAACTTACAATGATAAATATAAATTCTAGATGACATTTTATTGGTTTAAAAAAATGTTCCTTATTATTATTTTGATAATAAATTTTAACAAATTATTGCATTAGTAACTTTACACAAAACAACCTTTTGGGTATGTGTATATATACTAGGGAATTGGTCTCGCAGGCCGCTTCGCGGCCCGTTCTTTCGGACTTTAAACTGTATTACTTTGTAAATTTTCATAAAGTCTGCAGCGTTTACATATTCTAATTTTTTTTTGAAAAAAGAAGTACACCAATACGTCAATTAAAAAAGTGGGATTTAGATTAAATTATCAAAAAAACTGAAACCGCTAGCAGTGTAATATATGTGATAGGGGAATATATTACATTTAATTCTCTTTTTGGAGACTTTAGTATGCGGGTTAAAAAGAAAATCAATACGGTAAGCGAAAGTTGAAATCTATCGATAGGTTATTTGAAATTTGATATTCTAATTACAATTTAAAGCACTTTGCTTGTCAGTCGACCGCTAGAGAACAACACAATTATAATAATAATATACAAAGTTTTGTGGATAGTATAATGAAAATATTTAAAACGAAACGTATCACTGTTATCGGTTGGAGTGCGATCATGGTTGACTTTGGTATTAGTTCACTGCGTTTCTGATTCTCGAGATCAATAATCACTCGACTAAATAATTAATGCAGCCTAATTATGTATAATTTTGGTGAAATATAACGACGAAATTAGCCATGCAGTATTAAAAAGAAAGAATTTCTTCTCAATAGCCAAATATTTTTTCATAAATTCATAAACTATATATGTTCATGGATTTCAATAATGATTCAGTGTACATAAATAAATAAATGTTGTCAGAAATAATATATTATTATATTAACTCTGTTCACACGGAAACGTCTGGGACACAATGTTCTATAATCATAATTTAAATATTTAAATTTCAGGAACTGCTACATTTCCATTGTAACTAACATGGATAATTTTTGTTATATTCTTTTAAAATTTTGGAATTCTAAATTTTAAAATGTTGGATATTTCATGTTTTTCTTGTTTTTTAATGAAACAACGTTGATTAAAAAAAAAAAAAGCTGTAGCTGTTATGAGGGCTATTGACTTTTTTCTTATTTTTCTCCCACGACTGTAATACTTCGGGTACATTAGATGTAAAGCAAAAAATAGAGAAAATGTCCCTAGTTCCATTTTATAGCAGCTGGGGATATATATTTTTTTTTTTTGAATTGACGTCTTTTCGCCTTTATAATGTAGAAATGAATAAATGGGCAAACATGTTAAAACTTAAAGAATCAAATTTTAAAAATTCGGATTGTGGCTTGAACAAAATTATTAATCTCTTCATTAGTTACGGTCGAATTTTTTACTCTTAAAGCAATATGAGCACGAGGAGGACGTCTTTTTTGGAATTCGATTACGTATAAAATATAAACCATTTCTCCAAAAATTTCACCTGACTTCCAAACTTTTAATAAATTATTTAATTTTAATTGGAATATCCTACAATATAAATCTGCACAATCGATATGATATTGCTTTTCATTTAAATTTAATGTTATTTCTATCCAATTAGGATTGTACGTCATCGTAATAAAAAACATTGGTTTACCTAATCTGGCAACAACTGCCATGCCATCCTGATATGTTAATTGAATATAACGCGGACCATGTGTATATGATCTTCGAAGGTAAATTTTTCCTGGTTTTAGACCTCCTTCAGCTGCGATACATCCGACTATTTCACTTCGAGTATCCATTCTTAGGATTTTTATTTGATTAAATCTAATAAAAACTGTAATTTTTCTTTTTCCACCTTACACCGTATATCAACAAAGTATTCTTGCCCTAATCTAGCTAAACGCATATATCTTGATTCTGATAATAACAAATATTTGTAATATTTTGTCTGATATATTTTTTTTATTTTTGTTATCTACCATATCTATTGCTTTAGATTTATATTATTTATTTTTTCTTTCGTTGGTTCTTCGAATTGTTTATTTAGAAATTCCATCAAACCGTTCATGCGATTTAACTTTTAAATTTTAGGGCTCCCGTATTTTTCGTATATTCCAGGAATTCTATTACATTATTTAAAAAAGAGAATGACTCTCCAGCTACCATGGAAAGGGCTGTGGACTTTTTTTTAGTTTCCAATCTTACCGCTTTCAGCGTGCATCTTCCCAAATTTTGGCCCCAAATATCAAATTATTTCGACTTTCTTATTTTTCCTGTATTTTGGAGACCTTAGTGTGCACGTTAAGAAGAAAATCAATACCGTAACTTATATAGAACCGGTTTTAGAATTTAAAAAAATAATTTTTCTTAAAACTTGATTTTCATATTTTTTAAAATTTGAGCCCTTTAATTTTAAAATGTTTGAGGTTTTGTATTTTTCTTATATTCTAGCGATTGAAATATATCAATTAAAAAAATGACTGATCCTCCAGCTACCATAGAAAGAGCTGTGGACTTTATTTTAGTTTCCAGAATTATCGATTTAAGAGTGTATTTTCCCAAATTTTGGTCCTTAAATGTCAAAAATTTTCAAAGTTTAAGTTTTTCCTGTATTCCGGAGACCTTAGTATGCAAGTTAAAATGAAAATCAATATCGTAACTTATATAGATCCGGCTTCAAAATTTTTTAAAAATTTTTTCCTTGAAATTTGGTTTCCACATTTTTAAAAATTTGGGCCCTTTAATTTCAAAATTTTGGCGGTTTCGTATTTTTCCTATATTCTTACGATTAAAATACATCATTTAAAAAAAAGAGTGACCTTCCAGCTACCACGGAAAGAGCTGTGAACTTTTTTTTAGTTTCCGGGGTTATTGCTTTAAGCATACATTTTCACAAATTTTGGTCCCTAAATATCAAAATTGTTCGAATATTTTTTTCCCCCTGTATTCTGGAGACCTTAGTGTGCAGATTAAAAAGAAAATTGTTACCATAACTCACACAGAACCGGCTGCGGGATTTTTTAAAGATTTGTTTCTTAAAACTTGATTTTCACATTTTTCGAAATTTGGGCCCTTTAGTTTTAAAATTTTGAGGGTCTTATTATTTTCCTATGATGTGACGAAGAAGATACTTTGATTGAAAAAAAAATTAGCTCTCTAGCTAGTATAGAACGGTCTGAACGATTTTTTTTCTTGCAGCTTTATATAATAGATATATATTTACAATTATTTTATGCATATTATTTGTTTTCTTTCATTTATTATCAAATAATTGGACGAGGTTTAAATATAGGGCGCAGTACGTGAAACGCTGAAAAGTGCGGTTAGTAAAAAATTACAGGAATTTTTTGAAAAAAGAAAGAAATTCGTACAACGAATGGAAGAGAAGCTCATCCGTTATGAACAATACGAGAATCGTTAATTGAGCGGTACATTTGAATTCCATCAGATTACCGTGAACATAGGTATCACAGAGAGACCGAAAATGTTTGAACAAACATTCGACCGTACTAAACACATTTGAGAGAGCGAAAGAATTTTTACATAAATTTGTCAATTAAAAAACTACAAGAAAAGTAAAATCGTTTACGCTTAAAGCTCGAGCAAGCAAATGGGTAAGAAGATGGACTGTTTTTGGAGCGAGTAAATAGTACGATGAAATGGCGGAGGGGTACAAAAAAAGATGATTTTTCTAATAAAAGCAGTGGACCTTCAAATGTGATGTTCAGTTGGCAATAATAAGTACTGCGGCAAAGAAGCCACGAGAAACAGATTTATAACATAAACATAGAATTGAATTACTACATAATCGTACGTATTCGAAGTGTTTTTTTTAATCGAAGTAAGTTCATTTTTTTAAATTAATTTTAACGTGTCGTATGTCGTATACAGCGACTAGGCTAGAGGCACGGCAAAAGATATACTATGGTGATAGTAATAGATGTGTCTCTTTAAGAAATCTGAAAAGTTTAGAGATTATTCTTTCATCATCAGCGAGAGACTCCGTTAGTGATGAAGGCAGAGTGAATTTTTCTCGAATCGTATTGTATTGAGGGCAGTCGATGAGGAGGTATGGAATGGTCAGTAGAGTAGTGCAGTGGTCACATTGAGGCGCTATGTCCTTATTTAAAAGGTAGGAATGTATATGGACCCGACAGAGAGCGTTTTCCTCTCTACGGCTGAATCTTGCTGGTGATAACCATGAATCTAACCCATGTTTAATTATTTTTAGTTCATTTGTAAACGGGACTTCCAGCCACGCGTCGTGGAATTTTTTGTCTAGGCACCGAGTAATATGTTTCTTACAATCCGTTGTCGGTATTGAAATTGTTGCCTCTTTAGCCGCTTGGTCCACTGATTCGTTGCCTAGAATACCTCTATAGTCCGGAGTCCGTACGAAGACTATTCGGTAGAGATTATTTAACAATGCCGAAATGATTTCTTCTGCTATAGGATGCTATTTACGATCATGGTATTTCAGAAAGCTTTGTAGTGCTCCTAAGGATTCTGTATAAATTAAATTTTTGTCCGAGGAAATATTTAAAACGG
The DNA here is from genome assembly GCA_039619475.1 of Icerya purchasi. Lineage (NCBI taxonomy): Eukaryota > Metazoa > Arthropoda > Insecta > Hemiptera > Monophlebidae > Icerya > Icerya purchasi. Next base: position 66,323,731 of record CM077116.1, read on the forward strand.
CCGTGAGAATAGCATGAAGCTCAGCAGACAGAATGGAACAGAATGAAGTTAGTGAGCATCGTATGGCATCGAATTGATCTGATAGATTTGCGCAGCCGGTTCGATTTTCAATTTTGGATCCGTCAGTGAACATTATTTTGTAGTCTGGATATTTTGAAACAAGTTTATGAAAGACGCGGGCTGGCGTATTCTTGGTGCAATCGTTTTTTTGGTTTCAGTAAGGTTAAATCACATTGGATTGAAAGAGCTGACCGAAGCGGTAACACTTGTTTTAGGTTGCTGTATAAGTTTGGTTGGACTATATTAAGCGAGTGAATCGATTTCGATGTTTAAGTTAAGAAGTGCACATTTGTAAGCGAAGATCTGGCAACCGTAATAGCTCCGTGGGCTGGAGAATAAGATGAAGCTTTAATATGTGTATACAGCTTCAATAAGAGCTGTTTTCTGCGCAAAGAGAGAGGATTTTCGTTGCACTCGTGTAACATGCTGATTACTGGTGAAGTACGAAATGCACCGAGCGCAAGACGGATGGCAGAATTTTGGATCCTACTGAGTCTTATTAAAATACGGCTTTTAGCGGAGAAATAAATTCCTGCGCCATAATCCCATTTTGAATGAATTAGAGCGCGGTAGATTCTTAATAATGAGGTTCTATTTGCACCATAGGAAGTGTGGGTAAGCTTCATCATCAATTTGAGTTTTTTTAAGCCAGACTGTTTAAGCGCGCTGATATGGGAACAGCACGTCAACCTATTGTCAAAAATAAGGCCGAACTATTTGACTTCATCTGCATTCGGAATTCGTTTTCCATTTAGTTGAAAGAAATGTCGTGTTGGCAAATTTCTGATTTTACAAAAATGTATACAGGTCGTTTTAGTATCGGAAAATTACAGTCTATTGTATAATGCCCATGTTTGTAGTTTGTCCACTGTTTTCTGTAAAATTTGTTGACTTATTACTGAGTCCGTGCGAGATATCAATATCGTGAAGTCGTCTGCCGGCAGGGTACAATTGACTGGTGCTTGAATTTCTTCGACTATGTCTTATATAATTAGGTTAAAAAGCGTGGGACAAGGACCGATCCCTGAAGAACGCCATTCTGTAATTCGAATCTTTTTGAGGTTGCTCTCCGCCGACAAGGACATCAAAGTACCGTTTATCGAGAAATTCCCCGATAAATTTAGGTAAATTTCCTCAGAAATTTAAATCATGGAGATTCAGAAATATTTTATTGCGCTATGCTGTATCGAATACCTTTGAAATATCAAAGAATATGGCCAGTAAATGTCGTTTGGTTGTAAAAGTGTTGATAATGGAATTTTGAAGTAGTAGTAATTGATCCTGCGTACATATTACAGATCGGAAAGCACACTTTTTACTAGTAAGAAGCTTATTGGACTCCAGCTCCCAACAGAGCCGATTTTTCACTATTCGTTCAAATACTTTGCAGAGAACTGACGTTAATGAAATTAGACGAAAGCTGTCCACAAGAGTTGGGTTTTCGTTCGGTTTCAGTACAGCGATAACGATATCGGATCTTCATTTGTCTGGACAAACATTGATGGTCCAGATTTAGTTGAAGATTTGTAATATCAGATCCCACTGAGGCCGATTTTGTATCTCTTATAGCATTTTTTAGCTCCTGAATTGAGATGTTTTGATTGTAGGGCTCTGAGTTTAGGCGTTCAAAGTCAAATTCCGAGAGATATTTCTTCTGTTTTATGGCGATAAATTCTAGGTTGCAGTTTGCGTCAATGGACATATTCGCAAAATGCGAAGCGAAATGATTGAGAATTTCGTCTTTATCGGCTATTATTTGATCTCCGATTTGAATGACCGTTGGAATATGGAAACCTTTACGTATTAAATGGTAAAATCGTTCATTTGATCGAATTTAACTATCGAGTATACCTAACAGTTTCTTCGATAGATGGACGAGGATGATGGAGGAGGGAGAGGCCTTTCGCACACAAAATTCCATGAAGACGTAGACATGTAGGACGAAGTAGGTAACAAGAATGCGACAGAAGGTATGAAAATTTTATCTAATAATAATATTAACAATAGTGATAGTAATAATGGTAGCGATAACGGTCAGAAAACTGATAATGAAGATGAGAATAAAAATATTAATGGCAACGAAAAAATCACTATAAACGAAAACAATAAGACAGAAAAATCAGAAGCAGTATATAAAAGAGAGAGTGGTAGGAATAATTATAATACTGATGAAACTTATCCGGTAACGAACATCATTTTAGAGACTACAAAGTCATGATGGAAAAATCAGATAAAACAACTATCAGTAATTTAAACGCAGTGAAATTATTAAAAACATTAGCACAGTGCAAAAACATAATTTAAATTAAACGTACAGGCAGAAGTAATATAAAGTCATATATTGTCGAGACGGTGAAACAGTCAATGAACTGACAGAGGACGACAGAATCGAACAGAAAGGATATCGAGTTTATATTCGGATCGTTTTTATTACTAGATCAGCGGTAATTAAAGATACTAACTACAACATAGAGGGCACATTATATCGCGATTTAGAACGTGATAAATTTATATTAGAGAAAGCAAAACGCTTAAATAGAAGAAAAATTATAGATGACCAAGAAACGTCTATTCCAAGTAAATTAATCAAACTAACATTCTATGGACAAACGTTCCCTCAACATATACATATTTACTAACCGAGTAAAATTCGCATGTGAACCTTACATAACTAACATAAGACAATGCACAGTATGCCTAAGATTTGGGCACACAGCCAGAAACCGTAAAAGCAGTAACAAACGATGAGCAGCATGCGGAGAAAATTCACACACCAGAGAAAATTCTAATAACCAAATGCAATGTGTTAACTGCTTCGGAACAGGTACAGCGACTGATAGAGAATGGCCGGAGAGAATAAGATAAAATAACATTAAATAGCGGATGGCGTACAAAAATCTCTCAAACGAAGAAGCTTCCATACAGATACCCAAAAACCGATCAGGAAATTTCTTTTCTACAAGAACATCTAACAGATTTCTACCATTAGAAAATATGGAAGATTCTCGAACTCGGTGAAAGGACCAGCAACCGCAATAATATTCCAGCATATTTTCGAAACAAAACTACAAAATGCTTGTACCGTGCAAAATCAAGTTACATACACCTTTGCCTATCAGTACACATCAGACCAATAACTGTAGCTACTCAAAAACACTAGACAGCTCTTCTGGAACACCGGAAGAAAATTTTAAAAATGATACAAATATATTTATGAAAGGAATAGAAGATCTTAAATTTAATACGTCCAAGGAAAATAACACAACAAAAATAATGGGAAACATTAATTCTCTTAACAAAAGAGGAAACCAAAAAAACTGAAAAGGATCATAATACAGAAAGCCGTAACAAAGAAGAAAGAAAATTCAATAAAACTAATAATAAAAACAGTAGTACTAACATTTCTGGTACGGACACTACCAGAACTCGTACTATTATTAAAAAATAAAAATAGTAAAGATTGCGATATTATATTTTAAAAAAAACAAAAATTAAAAATTTTTTAAGGCTAACATATAATAATAGAAACAATGGATAAAATTAGTATTAACCTTTGGAATTGTCGAAGTATATACCCGAACATAGAAGAACTTAAACGTATGCATCAACAACAAAACATCTCAATCGGAGTATTATGTGAAACTCGGTTGAAAACAAAACAAACATTTAAACTTAATGGTTACAATATTTCCCGATGTGACAAAGCTACAACAACTGGTGGAGGAACCGCAGTGCTTATTCACGAATCCCTCACATACAAACTTAATTTTATAGAAAACATACATAACAAAATACAGATAGTTTGCGTGGATATACAAATACAGGATGACACGGTAACAACTATAATTTGCTCTATACGCAAAACACCCAGACATAGTCTAACTTCTGATCAGTGGAAAGCAATTAAATCTAGAATTACAAATAACCGATATATAATAATGGAAGACTTAAACTTTCGAATTTAATATTATGTAAATGTAAATTATGGTAATCTTTAAATTAACTCACAGAATGTTCAGTACATGGAACATCCTGCCCGGCTAACATCTTTTTTTTTTTTTAATTCGTTTAGAAAAATTTTCAATCTTCAAAACACTGGACTAATTATATTATTTTCGTAAAAATTTTAATAAAGCCAATAAGAAAGAAGCTTTCGAACCTTGCATTTGTTTCAATATTCCCGATAAATGGACTGTGGGAAATTCTATTTTAAAAAAAATAGATAATCTTCTGTATATAAATAGGCAGAGACAAAACAGTTCGGTACCTTATTCTCCACTGTTTATTAACCAATTTTCTTGCTTTTTTTTATCTGTTTAGTTACTATTGATGATCTTTAGAGTTATCGGTTAAAAGTTTTGGAAACAGTTATACGTTTTTTTTCGTATTTAAATAAAAATGTAATACAAAAAGTGAAAAAAGAAATCGCTGCAGTCAGTAAATCTGCTCTTATTGAAATATTTTAATTTTTCTTAATAATCATCATTATTGGCTTTTTTACAGTGTACTAAATCTTAAGTTGTCGTTTAATTTTTGTATTGTAAATACATATAAAAGTATATGTTCTCAGATATATAATGAACGAATGTATAAGAGTGGGAAAACAATTTTGGAAATATGCAAATTCATATGTATTTTCCTAAAATTTTAAATGATAATTATAGTCGAATTTGGACCATTGGGGGAACGCTAGTATTTATATACACGTGCCTGAAGTGGCAAACTGTAAATATAACATTGCAAATACTGAATAGCATGGACTCATCAAATTAAATGACGAATTAAAATCATTTAAATATTTTTGTATCTACCTGAAATTGCGCACAAGCAAGAATATATAAATTGACACATTCCCCGTTTTTAGAATTAACTTAAAAATATTAATGACTTAGTAATTATATAATGATTCATTAATCTTAGTGTGGTGAACATTAACGTTCCAAGTCCGAGTAAAAATAGTCGGTGAAAGTTTTTGTACATATAATAATCGAAAGTTTTTAGAATATTTATTAATTAATAAACTGGCGTACCTTGGCGGATAGTTTTCACAAAATTAAAAATGCAGTATCGCGATTTTTTTTTTTATTTTCTAGCTACTAATGCTTAATTAGTAACCTACATGTTTATGCCGGGTGTAGGAGTAATCACATTTTTTTATAATCTTTTTATACCTATCTGGGGAGTCACATCGCTTCGGCCGCAACACGATTCGCCTCGTTACATTTCGACTTCGTCCTTTTTCCAAGTAGACCTAGTTTAGCCTTAGTGAGTTTTTAATTTTTTTTTTCTTCTATAATTATCAAATATTTTAGAGCTAGATATTTAATCCTGTACGTTATGTAACACGGATTAATTACTTGGAATCTGTTTTTCTTATTAGTGTGAAATATGATCTACATAAACCAGAATTCACTTTTAAATCATGCAGAAACATCTTATTTAGTAATAAAATTAACATAATTAAGTAACAAAAATTTGCCGATTTTTAAACAACTATTTGACATTCTTAAAAGTATATATTTGTTTTATAACCGTTATATGTAATTATTTTAGAAAACAAGTAAATATCGATAGCTAGTGAGTATTCCTAAAAAATACAACAGCACTAAAAGCATATATGCGGAAAATAATTTTATGGATATATTGTAAACTGCTCATATTTTTCAAACGGGCGTCGATTTTTTTTTGTCGGTTCGGTTCTCACCATGGGAGATTTCCTGCGAGTGACTGAAAAGAGGTAATGAATAGGATCTCGAATATTTTAACATATGCGAATCCGTAGGAATAAAAGAAGAAGCAAAAGCGATAAAATCGTCATGAAAAAAATCATGTCTTTTTCTTGGAATTGACTATAGGTTTATTATAAAACAGTTGTTATTATTTCGGCGGAAGAAGAATTACTAGAATATTTTTCGAATAGACTATTCTTAATAATGACCGTAGTACAGAGAATTATGAATAAAACTGTTTTCTGTAAATAAATGTAGTGCTTTAGTTTGTTTATTTTACCAAATCCTGAACAGCTTCATAAGAGATGAAGTTTATTTACTTGTATCGTTCATAATCCGTACGATTGGCTATTCGGTTTTAAATTTCTAAGAAAATGGTTAATTTTTCTAAAATGTGCAATGAATGCGTGTAAAACATGCCATTATTATTCTTTTTACTTTTCTGTTCCGAAAAAAAAAGAATGCCGCAAAGGATGTCGACACATAATCGTTTCTGTCATTCGTCTATGAACGTGATATAGTATCAACAAAATAAAGAAAACATAGTTTCATTGTTAAAAGTAATCCATTTATGAAGATGTCTTGTTCGTAGGTAGTTCGTTGGAAATATGCTCTTTTTTAAAATTTTATCCGGAAACGTTACTTATTATAATAGCACATGAAACCTAAATTATAAGAAAAAAGGTAGAATACATATGTTTCTTAGAAGTTTTTATACTTTGCTTTTGATGAATGTAAAGAAATATCATTTGATTGTTTAAATAAAAAATCTGTTAACGAGACAGGCTTTGTCACAGAACAAAAAAAAGTAGTTATTAAAAAAATATATTTCTAATGTCAATTTTTTAAGGAAATCATAGAAACGATATAACAACCAGATGCGTGAAAACAAACGATACAATTAGTGTTAGTTCCATTTATGGAACTATTTCATCTTAACAGTTCATTTAATAAAATAAAAAAGTAAAACATTTTTATGAAACAAAAAATGTATACAAATCATTAATAGGGTTCGAGATTAAAACACCAAGAGGTAGTCGAGATTAGTTACGTCTTTTATTTCATATGCTCCGACGTTCTAACTACGACCTTTAATTGCACCTGCATTGTTAAAGAAGTTAATCTAATTTGATAAATCCGGTAAGGAAATAAAGTGATTAAAAATCATTATTCAGTGTAAAACCATTTCTATTATATTGCGTTGTATCGCCTTTTGTTTTTTAATAAAGAGTAACAATACAATAAAGAAATTATATCAATCAAGTTTTTTAAAAATTAAATACCGGAATTCATACATTTTGCTTATTTGAATTGGAAATAAAATAGTTAAAAATTTGTGCGCCTGTGTTTGTCTTTTTCGATATTTCTGTGAAACCCAGGTAGCTTCGTCAAAGAATTAAATATATAATTAAAATGGTAGATAACGGAAGAAACTTCAATGAACGTATCCTCAAATAAACTTGCTGGATAGGAATGGAAAAGAAAGATAATATAACGAATATGTATTAGAAGCAAATTCAATATAGTTGTGTTACACTTTAAATGACGTAGAGTTGATAGTTCGTAATTTTTTAAATATACATTAGCAAAAAAATGAAAAGAACCGACAATGCACTTGATCGATTATTAATATTAATCATCTTCATCCGTTCTATATCGCTATGGCTAATAGAACTCTTAAATTTACATCGCGAAAGTCTGTTTATTAGTATTTCACGCTGAAGTCGTTATTTCAAAAAAATAGAAAATACTTTAAAATAGTGAATAACCCAATGAAATGATGTAAAATATGAGTTTTGTTAATATGTACATATATGTATGCATATATAATTGTTATACGCGCGGAAAAACTAAATCGTCAACGAAGAACGGTATTTTTTGGACGGAATTTCTGATAGCAGTATTTGGTAACTCGTGTTTCTTACTAACATAGATGATAACGTTTAGCGGATGATACCTGAAAATCACCGTAGATGGTCTGTAAAAAGGTCTGAGTTCGCCTACAACCGAAAGAGGCTGCGTAACATATGGGAAAAATTACAAACAAAATGAGAAGTACTAAAAAGCCGATATTTTTACTTACTAGAAGAGAAGTGTAAATTATCCTCTGTTTTTACTGACGATGGGCGCCTACAGTTATTAAAAAGAAATTCGAAATGTGGTATGCGCATTTAATTGTAATGCAAGGTACACAGCGTCATTATGACACTTGTTCATGATTTTTATATTAATTATATGTTATATATTTGTGACTTTTAACGTGTACACTTGTGCAATTAAAAAACATTGCCGTAAATTGAAAATTATTATTCATCTATGTTTGTACGTTCTTGTATATTAGCACAAATGCTTTCTACATGTTTAAAGTGTGACTTGCTCAAATATTATTTGGCAGTAATTGTGATAAATTCAGAGTGGAACTCAAATTTTCAAAAGAACTTTTAATATATATCCATTTTTAAGCATATTTTATTTCCAAATTTATTTCATTTTTAAAAACTTTCGCTTCTCTAGACTGTTAAACATCATAGGTGGAATAAAAAAATAATCGAAGGAAGCTTGAAATAATCGGTGACCACTGAGTGTGTTCAAAAGTCACTACTTTAGATATAAATTTTAATAGAATTTACTACGGTTCCTTCTCGTATTTCTATTTCTTTAATTTACAATTCGAAAATGATATCAGCAATAACTTGTTCAAGGAAATAGATAGTTTTAGATTCTGTTATTCGGTAGTCCATAATTCACTTTACTTTCCATACGAAATTTACCCTGTATTTGTCTGAGGCTCGGTAAGTCGTAGCCAATATTGACCCTTCACGAGGTCTTCAATCGAATAAGACCGTTAGTTTGCAATTATCCTGAGGGTCAGTTTTTCCCAGTAAAATCTACAAACACGTACTTGTTCAATGTGATTCGAACTTTTTCTCTCTTTCTTCTTCTTCCGAATTTCGAGAAAAATTATGTAGAGCTATGCACCGGATTTTTGTCGCATTTGTCCGTTCTTTTTCTGTTCAGTTCTCAGTCCTTTCTAAAGTTGTTCTTTCTTGCTCACACCTTATTATAAAGAGAATTTTACAGTTGAACAGTGTGCTTTCTGTAGTATTCACTTACGCACATCGTGTCAACTTCTAAATTCATTAACGAATATGACTGTTCCATACATCCTTGCGTTCTTAAATAATTACCTCAATGTGCAAGTGTCTATTAGAGGCATGTTTTTTTCCCAGCTTGCTATAGAAATTCTGCCGAAAAGCTTTTTATTAGATGTTAGAACTTTGTGTGATTTTCAATAGCAATTACTTTATTTCCTATGAAAGATTATTCGGATTCTTTTGAAGAACATTTTTTTAAACATCTTGTCATCTAATTTTTATGTTTTCCTTTCTATTCTAATATGTGTAAATTGTTTTCTCTTTTATTTATGGCTGGTCAAAGTGGAGTACTGCAAAATGATCCACATTCCGTACTGAACTTCAATAATACTATGTATCAATTTCGACTGAATAAATAAATAAAACAACCAGTACGTAATATAATATAAAAGTGCGGACTGGTTCCGGATGACTTGATCAGTAACTAATGAGCCACTATTATGGATCAACCTGTTCAAAACTAGTCCGCATTTGTATTCGATTATTATTATATTAATATGGATATATGCGATTTAAGCGGATACCATTCAAATATCAGTTTCATTAATTCCGTGTTTTAGCTGAACGTGAAGGGAGTATTTCTTCAGAACGCAGCTACAAATATCAAAATTATCTTCACTAACATAATTTATTCCGATTAGTTGAATATCATAAAAATTCCAGAGAAATGTCGGAAAGTAATTATTAAATAACACCATCACGATCATGTTGCTAATTGTAAATGAATAAATTAATAGCTGTTTGATTTTTAATTATCCACTGACAGATCTTATGGCTTGCCTAATCATCGATTACTTCTGCAGTAAACTATAGACGATTTATAATTTCATAATTTTAATTTTAAGAAATATTAATTTCAGTCGAGAATAAATAAATGTTATACTGCCTTTTAATATTATTATATATCGAGAAATTGATGTATTTTTTAGGTCATTCGGTAACTGTGTAAAAATTGTGAATGATCATATGCTGACGATTCATTATCATTAATACATTAAAATATCTGCGCAGATTCATTTTTTTTTTTATGGATACGCAACGAAGAGCAACAGCCCAACCAACCAAAGAATCTAAGTAATAGCTCAAAAAGAGTATAACATATATTAGATTTTAATCTGGTGCGATATTGACTGAATGAAAGAAGTTAGAATCGAAACAACTGACAAGGAAGGAAATGAGAGAACATAAGAGTCATTGTATGGAGCAGGAAGAACACGATTCAAAAGCTAAGAATAGAAGAGAGAACAGATTCATAGCCAGTGGTGGACATTGGGTAAGGTTAATATAAGAGAAATGACGATTATTAATAATAAAAAGGAAAACCCAGAAAAGTAATATATTCCGGAGTATTTATTTGACAGTTTTACAGTTGGTCAAAATTCCTGCAAAAAATAATAATATGCATTGATTACAATTTAACGTAAACGTTATGAGAATTCACCATTAATAAATTCTCGAACCATTTGAAGCGCTCTTTTCGGTTGATCAGTTGGAACCATATGACCTGCAGTCAGTACTAGGAGATCCGTAAGATTTGCAGCAACTTTATAATGTCCAGCTTGTATACCGCATTCATCATACCATAATATCAAATCGTTTTCGTAATATTCTACTGCGCCGCTGAAATGTGTGTTTTCAAGAAGGTTTCTAGTTAATGGGTGGCCGACAATGATGTCTAACTGACCGCTGTAAAGTAGGATTTTGTAATGATTTAATAATTCTACAAGCAACGGAGTTACCGACTGCATTTGATCTATTAATAAGTAATCATATACGTCTTCATTGAATTCCAAAAAGTTCAAATTTCCAACGTGGATGCATTTACGAATGTAATTACTTTTAAATAATTCCTCTATGATACTATCTGTTGAAATATCTGTATTTAAAATATTATATGTAGCGAAATAAGGATATGAGTATGCTGTGTTCCACGCTTCAACTGCTTTATCGTAAGCAGTTCTATAATCTCCAGCACGTATGTAAGTATTACTGATCGCTTCTAAATCACGAAATACTTTTACAGTCTTTAGGTCTATAAATCCTAACCGATACAGAAAATCAGCCATTACATTCATTTTTTCACCTTCGATAAAGCCATTTCCAATTAAACAACCTTTCATGTTAATTTTCATCGGTACATTACTATCCGAATTCATCTTATGAATTTCATACGCTATTGCTGGAATGTATTTGCCAGCGTACGATTCTCCAGTGATATAAAAGCCATTTTGAGAATATTCTGGAAATAGCTGAAAAAACTGAACCAATGCGTTGTACATATCTCTGGCAACGTCTTCTTCACTTTTAGCATAACCAGCTTCGTTTTGCGTAAAACTGAATCCAGTTCCAGCCGGTTGGTCAAAATACACTACGTTAAATTCGTTCGTCCACGCGTATTCTCTGCGAATCAACTCGCCATTAGGTTTCAAATCATAAGGCCCGTTTTCTTCCATTAACCCTATAGAAGAACTGCAACCAGGACCGCCAGTTAACCAAAGTAAAACCGGAGCATTTTCAGGATCCCATTCACTGAGGCAGTACCAGAAGAACAAATTTGAATTGTATTCTTCGTTCACGGTCAAAAAGCCGGAATAACTTACGAAATTATCGTCCGGCAATATAGGACCTACTCGACTTGCGCTTTTTCCTTCCTCTATTTTACCCGCTTTGATGTACGATGTTAAGAACAATGGTTCGCCAGCATCTTCTTCATTCAGGTCATATGAATTCTTCGATATTTCGTCCTTTCTTTGGATGACCACATGATTATTTGCCAACAGGAATATCTGGAAAACTATGATTACCTGAAACGCCACTGGAACCATTTTATTTGAAGACACACTTTTTGTTGCGTTAGTGATATTCTGATGCTTTATAACTGCAATATGCGTACATCTAAAATTAACCGGAAAATAGAGTTATTCTTTAATTTAGTACCAAAAAGACTCCAATTTTTATTTATATGCCACTTGCTCTGTCTGTTTCGGGGAGCTAAATGTTGCGTGTGGTGGGCTTTCGGCGGTGGTGTGGAAACAGACGGGGAATCCAAAACAACTGTACATATAAAAATAGATACGAATTCCATTTAAAATCGGCTGTATGTGACCGATTTTTTGACAGAAAATTTTTTCAATTTCACCTTTCAAAATGTAACGTCATCTGATTTGGCGGAGAGAAATTTAACGAATTTTTACTAATAATTAAAAGGCGTATTCGACTATCTAAACGAATCGAGCATATCAAAAAAAGATCGTTCCCGGTGGTAATCGATGATATCTTGTTTCTATCGCGTAAGCATTTCTTAGGCTCGGTAAATAATTTAATTTCTAATTTATCGGATGTATTATGGGGAATTTTAATATATGAAGTAATACAATGGGTTTTACCGACTTCACATCAGATGATGTGACAAATGCTGTCTTTGTGTTGCCTAATAAAACGTTTTTAGGCGTTAATGAAATTTATATTATATTCATAAAGGAAAATTTAACTTCTTTTTTAAGATCGTTATTTATTAATTTAATGTGTTTGTTCACTCAAGAAAATTTCCAGATAGTTTAAAATTAGAGATAGTTACTCCGGTCTATAAAAATGGCGATGCTACGGATATGTCTAATTATAGACCAATCTGTATTTTAGCAAAAATTTCTAAAATTTTGGAAAATTGTATGAAACATGGAATGTTACATTTCCTTTTCTGTGCAAATTTTTTAGTCTTAATCAATGTTTGTTTACGAGAAAAAGGTGTGGAGAGTACTTTGTTTTATTGTATAGCTTATATTACTGAAAATATAAAAGTTGGCCGTTCAGTAGTTGCCGTATATTTGGACTTCTGTAAGGCTTTTGACCTAGTAATTATGAAATGGCATGTACGGAAGAGGAATATTGTGGGTATTTGTAGATCCCGTTGAATGATGCTGTTGCGTACAAACCATGGTGCATTGCATAGACGTTAGTAGTCAATAAAAGCGGGGACTGGCCGTTCCGCTAATCCGAACCCCAATTCCTGTCCCGGAGGTGAAAATTCACCCCAGACCGGTAATCCGAACACAAAAGTCACCCCAATTCACGTCCAGGTTGTCAAAATTCACCAAAGTTTCCCCCGATTCCTCCGAGTTTCCTCCGGACGGTTCCCGTGCATATCCGCTGATCCGAACGTCCAAACAGTGTCCGGAGGTCAATAAACTGTCCAAAGTGTTATTCGGGGACGCAAGTAACCCCAATTAGTGTCCAGGTGCTGAAAGTTCCCCCAAGTTCCCCAAATTTCTCCAAAATTCCCCCGTACGTGTCCCGCTCGTTTCTGATAAACTGAACCGATTATTAATTAACATAAATATATTAATTAATGTCCGAAAGTAACCCAAGTCTCCGCTGGCCCCGCCCGCCCGCTACGTTACCGCAATTTTTTTTTAAAATTCAGAGCCTAAGTAAGAAAATTCCAAAATGTAACTCAAGTGTATTATTTAAAGCTAAAATCTAACCTATATAACTCCAGTTCACACCTCTCACACGTATATTTCATTCCCGCGCACGCTCCATCCGCCGTCGCGAAAGCGCACGCGCCGATCCTACGCATACCCCGATTTCTGCCGCGATATCCCCGCGCACACACGCACTCCCTTTCCGATACCGCGATTATTTCTTTAATATTTCAAAGTCTAAGTATACATAATATAAAATTAGCCGAAGCATATTTTTTTATTTTCCTGATTCTCCGGTCTTACTACCATATGCTAAAGCGCACGTCCCGATCCCGCGCATATATCTAACATATCGTTCTCCGCCGCGAAAGCGCACACGCCGATCCCCCGCAAGTGTCGTCCGTTTACACTGCTCCATTTTTTTTTAATTATTATTTTTTTCACATAATAACCCAACCCTGCTCTGTTGTCTAAACCTAACCGGTTATCCAAAACATTTACAAATTAACAAATCAATTATTTCTATAGTCTAAAATAGCCTTAGTCTCCTTTACCCCTTCCACCCTCTTTTCCGATCGAGTCCGTTGTTTTAATATCGAATATATCGCATTCTATTTACTTTTACTACGACCATTAAACCCCCGATCGACGCTCCCGACGCCTCTGTCATTTCATATTGAGAGGTAATTATTTTTTATGTGACCGCTATGAATGCCTACCGTCCATTCCCGCACACCCATCTGTTATCGTTAGTTCCCATACCGTTCATAATAACTTTTATTCAACTCCAAGTATTATGGAATTATTCCAATTATATATTTTCTTCACTTCCGATCATTTCTTCTGACCGTTCATAATATTTTTATTTTTCTCCGGTTCTAAAAATAAATCCTATAATGCCTTCAACGCTATGAATGCGCACACATCTTCTACCGTCTGTTTAAATATCGTTCTTAATAATTTTTTGGGCCTAAATATTATAGAAATAGCCGAAGTATATTTTTTACGCTTCCGATCGTTTCTTCCGACCGTTCATAATATTTTTATTTTTCTCCGGTTCTAAAAATAAATCCTACAATATCTTCACCGCTATGAATGAACACCGCCCATTCCCACACACTCATCTGCTGTCGTTAGTTCCCACATCGTTCATAATAATTTTTTCGAGTCTAACTATTATGGAATTATCCTAATTATATTTTTTTTGCTTCCGATCTTTCCTTCCGACGGTGTATTATTTTTATTTTTCTCCGATTCTAAAAATAAATCCTATAATGTCTTCACTGATATGAAGGCTTACACATCCTCTGCAGTTAGTCTACATATCGTTCATAATATCCTTTATTCAACTCCAAGTATTATGGAATTATTCCAATTATATTTTTCACGTTTCCGATCATTTCTCCCGGCAGTACATTATTTTTATTTTTCTCATAATCTAAAAATAAATCCCTCGATACCTTTACTGTATGAATGCGTACACATCCTCTGCAGTTAGTTTCCATATCGTTCATAATAGTTTTTTTCAACTCCAAGTATTATGGAATTAACCTAAGTATATTTACTTCACTTACGTTAAATTCTTCCGTCCGTTAATAATTTTATATTTTTTTTTCTCCGATTCTAAAAATAAATTCGTCGATGTCTTCAGTGCTATGAATGCGCACACATCTTCTGTCGTTAATTCTTATATCGTTCATAATAATTTTTTCATGTCTATGTATTATGGAATTACTCTAAAATGTTTTTTTTTCTCCCTCCAAAGATTTTTTCCAAAAGTAAGTATTCGTAAATTTATATCGAGTAGAGTTTTATTTAGCTCGATTTCGACCCCCCCCCTCTCCTTTCCGGCCTACACAAATTACAAATCTTTCATATTATTTTTCACGAGGACATCCACCCGAATGTGAATCCGCGCCACCCATTCCTGCACACACATATGCTACAGATGGTTTCCCAATCATTCATATTAATTTTTTTTTTCAAGTCTATTAGTTTAAGAATATTTTATTTATTTCAAACTCCAAATATTTATCAAGATCTTTTCATGTTATATTTTATTTTCTGTTTAAGACCCCATCAATCCCTCGACTGTCGCAAAAGCATCCCGGCACTTCTCACGCACGTTCTCCATTATACATTATCAAAATGAATCGAAATTTATAGTCAATGAGCAAATGTAACCTTTAAATCTTCTCTAACTTTTGCAATCAATTTACTGATCATACATGCTTTTTATATATTTTTTCCACATACTCCTCGATCGCCACATCCGTCTCAAAAGCGCACAAGTCGTTCCCCCACATAAATACATTGTCACGACTACACTATACTATATCTGTGCATGTTATACATGTACACATCATATTATGTATTTTCAAAATCGAACTGAGTCCCAATATTTTTCACTTTACACGTATCTAAAAATTTCTTCTTCTCTCCTTTTACCGGCCTGGACTAAACGAACAACCATACATAATGTTATTTTTATTTGTTTTATTCTCAAATACTTATACACGCATTCACATCCGTTAGCACTATTTACCATATCATTCATATTAATGTATTACAGATTTTTAAGCTTCCAATCATTTTACCGTTCATAAGTTTTTATTTTTATGCAAATCAGTCGTCGTGAATTCCCAACATCCGTTCTGCACTCATGTTTCTACGCCTTCGTCACTGTATCCGTCAGTTATTCCACTTTCATTTATTTTATTCATTTGTTATTTTTCCTATCAAAAAGCCTGAATCTAACCTTGAATATCTTTACCGTTCATCATTCTTTGTATGCAATACTTTTTTGAGCTTAGATACTGTAGAATTTAATTAATCGATATATTTTATTTTTCAATCGACAAAATTTTTTAAAATCTTTCATAATCATATTTTTATACAAATATATGTATGGTTTTAATATATTTTTTAAATTTCGTAAACTTTTGCGACAGTCGAGGGATTGATGGGGTCTTAAACAGAAAATAAAATATAACATGAAAAGATCTTGATAAATATTTGGAGTTTGAAATAAATAAAATATTCTTAAACTAATAGACTTGAAAAAAAAAATTAATATGAATGATTGGGAAACCATCTGTAGCATATGTGTGTGCAGGAATGGGTGGCGCGGATTCACATTCGGGTGGATGTCCTCGTGAAAAATAATATGAAAGATTTGTAATTTGTGTAGGCCGGAAAGGAGAGGGGGGGGGGTCGAAATCGAGCTAAATAAAACTCTACTCGATATAAATTTACGAATACTTACTTTTGGAAAAAATCTTTGGAGGGAGAAAAAAAAACATTTTAGAGTAATTCCATAATACATAGACATGAAAAAATTATTATGAACGATATAAGAATTAACGACAGAAGATGTGTGCGCATTCATAGCACTGAAGACATCGACGAATTTATTTTTAGAATCGGAGAAAAAAAAATATAAAATTATTAACGGACGGAAGAATTTAACGTAAGTGAAGTAAATATACTTAGGTTAATTCCATAATACTTGGAGTTGAAAAAAACTATTATGAACGATATGGAAACTAACTGCAGAGGATGTGTACGCATTCATACAGTAAAGGTATCGAGGGATTTATTTTTAGATTATGAGAAAAATAAAAATAATGTACTGCCGGGAGAAATGATCGGAAACGTGAAAAATATAATTGGAATAATTCCATAATACTTGGAGTTGAATAAAGGATATTATGAACGATATGTAGACTAACTGCAGAGGATGTGTAAGCCTTCATATCAGTGAAGACATTATAGGATTTATTTTTAGAATCGGAGAAAAATAAAAATAATACACCGTCGGAAGGAAAGATCGGAAGCAAAAAAAATATAATTAGGATAATTCCATAATAGTTAGACTCGAAAAAATTATTATGAACGATGTGGGAACTAACGACAGCAGATGAGTGTGTGGGAATGGGCGGTGTTCATTCATAGCGGTGAAGATATTGTAGGATTTATTTTTAGAACCGGAGAAAAATAAAAATATTATGAACGGTCGGAAGAAACGATCGGAAGCGTAAAAAATATACTTCGGCTATTTCTATAATATTTAGGCCCAAAAAATTATTAAGAACGATATTTAAACAGACGGTAGAAGATGTGTGCGCATTCATAGCGTTGAAGGCATTATAGGATTTATTTTTAGAACCGGAGAAAAATAAAAATATTATGAACGGTCAGAAGAAATGATCGGAAGTGAAGAAAATATATAATTGGAATAATTCCATAATACTTGGAGTTGAATAAAAGTTATTATGAACGGTATGGGAACTAACGATAACAGATGGGTGTGCGGGAATGGACGGTAGGCATTCATAGCGGTCACATAAAAAATAATTACCTCTCAATATGAAATGACAGAGGCGTCGGGAGCGTCGATCGGGGGTTTAATGGTCGTAGTAAAAGTAAATAGAATGCGATATATTCGATATTAAAACAACGGACTCGATCGGAAAAGAGGGTGGAAGGGGTAAAGGAGACTAAGGCTATTTTAGACTATAGAAATAATTGATTTGTTAATTTGTAAATGTTTTGGATAACCGGTTAGGTTTAGACAACAGAGCAGGGTTGGGTTATTATGTGAAAAAAATAATAATTAAAAAAAAATGGAGCAGTGTAAACGGACGACACTTGCGGGGGATCGGCGTGTGCGCTTTCGCGGCGGAGAACGATATGTTAGATATATGCGCGGGATCGGGACGTGCGCTTTAGCATATGGTAGTAAGACCGGAGAATCAGGAAAATAAAAAAATATGCTTCGGCTAATTTTATATTATGTATACTTAGACTTTGAAATATTAAAGAAATAATCGCGGTATCGGAAAGGGAGTGCGTGTGTGCGCGGGGATATCGCGGCAGAAATCGGGGTATGCGTAGGATCGGCGCGTGCGCTTTCGCGACGGCGGATGGAGCGTGCGCGGGAATGAAATATACGTGTGAGAGGTGTGAACTGGAGTTATATAGGTTAGATTTTAGCTTTAAATAATACACTTGAGTTACATTTTGGAATTTTCTTACTTAGGCTCTGAATTTTAAAAAAAAATTGCGGTAACGTAGCGGGCGGGCGGGGCCAGCGGAGACTTGGGTTACTTTCGGACATTAATTAATATATTTATGTTAATTAATAATCGGTTCAGTTTATCAGAAACGAGCGGGACACGTACGGGGGAATTTTGGAGAAATTTGGGGAACTTGGGGGAACTTTCAGCACCTGGACACTAATTGGGGTTACTTGCGTCCCCGAATAACACTTTGGACAGTTTATTGACCTCCGGACACTGTTTGGACGTTCGGATCAGCGGATATGCACGGGAACCGTCCGGAGGAAACTCGGAGGAATCGGGGGAAACTTTGGTGAATTTTGACAACCTGGACGTGAATTGGGGTGACTTTTGTGTTCGGATTACCGGTCTGGGGTGAATTTTCACCTCCGGGACAGGAATTGGGGTTCGGATTAGCGGAACGGCCAGTCCCCGCTTTTATTGACTACTGACGTTGAAGTGATTTGTTGTGATATGCCTGAACCTTCTTAGGCTGCTGTGCCCTATAGCTGGATACCATATCTCCAGGAATTCAGAACGACTTGTTTGTAGATTAATAGCTTGTTTTCCAGTCAGAGTTTACTTTTTGGCTAATAATCCAATCGGATTTCTTCATTTTATACCCACAATTGCGTAAGGTAATCTTAATGTCAGCTTGCCAATTAAGTCGTTTGTCTAACTGCGTACCCAACTACCCAACTTAACCCACTTTGGGGATGGTTTTGATGTCGTATTGAATATTTGTGCACGTCCCTCTTCTCAGCGTGAACGTGCGGAAAAACAATTTTTTCAGATTTACTGCTATGTTCCACTTTCTCGCAAATAGGACAAATCGATTAATGTGGTCTTGTGCCTTTCCTACAGCCTCTGCTGAACAGATTGAGTTGACAAGGAAGGCTATATCGTCAGCATACGTTACGATTAGACTACTGCCATCAGAGTTGGTAGTGGTACATCAGCGTCGTACAAAGCGTAAATTATTGAGCCAAGCACGCCACTCTGTGGAACTTCAGCATCGATGTCCCGAATAGATGACCGAGTATCACGTATAACTTATACGTAGAATGTAGGATTGTTCAGATACAATGGGAAAAGGCGAGTAAATGCTGATGTGGTAATCATCTTAACTTTGTGTAAAAGTCGTTCACTTATTCATATTCTTTCTGCTCTTTATTCAATACACAAGGATTTTCTGCGGGTAGCCATTTGGGTAACTCTGGTGATAATGAGAAAGCTGACACTCATTGGTCTGGGAGTCTGCTTCTCCCCTCTTCTTTTTAAATTAAATCCTATGTTTCAGTTTACTTTCATTGTGTAAAAATTTTCACTTCAGATTTTGGTTGGATGTATGCGCTTCTTCCTTACTTACACTTGCTCCTTTTATTTGTTTGTTCAAATAAGTCTTCTTGATAATCATGCGTATAAAATAAAGTTGTTTTTCGCATCTGTCTGTTTATATGGGCAAAATCGATTTTGTTTCATTTTATAGTGAAAAATAAAAAAAAAAGAGAAATTCTTTTAGCGAATGGAAGGGTAACTCACCCTTTATGAGCAATGCGAGAATCATTAATTGAGCGGTATACTTGACTTTCATCAGATTATGGCAAACGTAGGTCTCGGAGAGTCCGAGAATCTCGGACTGAATGTAAGGGTTATTTATTACTTGACCGTTCTAGACACGTTCATGGAGAGTGAAAGAATCTTAACATTAATTTGTTAATTAATTAAAGCTCGAAGAAGCAAATGGGTAAGTAGATGGGCAATTTCTGGTGCAAGTGAACAGTACTAAGAAAATGTAATGGTGGAGGGATTAAAAAAGGATGATTGTTCTAATAAAAATCGTGGACCTTCAGAAATGATACTCAATTGGCAGTAATAAGTATTTCGGCAAAGATGCCACGGGAATCAGCTTTATAACGTAAACGTAGAATTGAATTATTAAATAATTGTAAGTATTTTTTTTTTTTTTTTTTTTTTTTTCTTTTTCCCCAGTCTAGATTATACTAGTGGGGCAAGTTTATTGACATAATTGTTACAATAGTATAATATATACTTATGAAATAAAATATACTATCAAAAGATGTAATAGTGATGTTGACACTTAGTCACCATTACAAAACTTCAGTGTTACATAGTTACTTACTACTAAAATATATTAATTATCTTAAATTATTGTTTATACTAATTTGTAATATACTTATTTTTACATTTATTGTTAATACATATACTTAAGAGCTTTACAATTACATGTTTGCGAAATTAATGTAAATAAAAAATATATACTTTACACTTAAGATGGTTGATCATTAGGCCCTGATGACAACTTCCTGGGCATTATTTTATGGAAGTATTGTAATAAATTGATACAGGTGTTCTTGGTAATGATCATTGATGAGTTTTGATTGATTTTGTATTTTTCTCTTAAGTCTTTAAATAAGTTACATTCAAATATGGTGTGGAGGAAATTATCTGGACGGTTGAGACTGCAGTGCTTGCAGTTTGGACTTGCGGATATCTTGAAGCGGTGTAAGTATTCACTAAAGTTTCCATGTCCTGTTAGAATTTGGGCATTGAAATAGGTTATGTCCAAGTTTTTGAGATTTAGTTTCTCCTCAATATTGGGGAAAAATAAGTAGGTTTTACGACCTGTGGTATCTTCATCCCATCGAGATTGCCAAATTTGAATTAGGGTTTTATTGATGATGTTTTTCAGGATTTTTAACGGCGGCACGGTACCAGTAGTTGCTATAATATTGTTAGTTTGAATTAAATTTAAGGATTTTACAAGTTCTAGATTTTGTGTTACTCTGTATTCTGAAATGATAGCTCTCCCGATTAGGAAGAGATCAAGGGGTAAAATATTAGCAATTACACAAGCTGCTGATGTTGGAGCAGTTCTGTACAGAAACGACATATTTAACAGGAATTTACGTTGATGTTTATTTACTAAATTTAGTACTTTTTTATTTACATAAATACATGCACCATAGCCATACAGTGGTAAAGAATTATTCTTTCTTTGTGTTGGAGACCGTAATTGTTAGGAAGTAGTTTTCATAGTTTGTCATAAATGCTGTTACATTTAGCACTTATGTTTTCAAGGTGCGTTAAAAATTTGAGTTTGCAATCAATCGTCATGCCGAGATATTTCAAGTTGTTTACAATTTCCACTGGTTCACCAGAAATGAGATTTAAATTTTTGAAATTGTCTTTAAGTTTTTGGTTACCTAAGACGATAGCTTTGCATTTTTCCGGTGCAAAGGTTAGGCCCATATCTGAAATTATATTTTCTAATTTATTGCATACAGCTATTATTTTATTTACACTTGTACGTTTAGTATTAAAAATAATGCATAAGTCATCAGCGTATGATATGAGGGTTGTGTCTGCATTAATTACTGTTCAGAAAGATTCTAAATCATGGTGCACCTTGGAATATAAAATATTCCACAGGGTTGGACCAAGAACAGAACCTTGGGGAACTCCGCAGGAAAGTTTTTTAGTTGAAGATTTATCGTTGATTTGCAGTTGAACATGTCTATTCTGAAAGTAATGCCCAATTATGTTAATAAGTGAGATGTTAACCTGCTTATTTTGCAAAATATTGATAATTTCAGACCATTTACAATTGTCAAAAGCTCCTCTCACGTCAAAAGAAATGACCAAGGAAGAAGAGCTATTGACACTTTTTACAGAAGAAATTAAATTATAAATTGCACTTTCGGCAGAATGTGCAGTTCTGAAACCATACTGGTTTTTGTGCAGTATATTTTTAGTGTTAATTTCATTTAACAGGAACTGATTTATGAGTTTCTCATATATTTTGCCCCAAGAATTAAGTAAAGAGATCGGCCTATATGCTGAGATATCAGATAAATTTTTACCTGGTTTTCTTAGCAGAACTAAGTTAGCTTTCTTCCATGCAGATGGAAAACATTCAAGTTCTAAGCACTTATTAATGATGACACCAAAGAAGTCAGGAAAATATATGTTAATTTGTTTAGTAATTTTGTTTGTAATTTTATCATTTGCAGCTGCTTTTTTATTACATAGTGATTTGATTATATTTGTAATATTTCCTCGACTAGCATGTAGTTTGTTAGGGGAAGAGAGTAAAGGCAGATGCAACTGATCGGATTTGTTAGGGAAGAAGTGGTTTAAAAAGCTGTCACATTTCTCCTGGTCATCACGAATCGTTTTATTTTGATAAGTGATTTCAGGAATTGTGAATTGTTTGTTTTTTTCTAATGCTAATTTATAGGGCTTACCCCATGCGCTGGACTTACTAATAAATTTCTTCCAATGATTTAGCTTTGTTTGGAATATTAATTTTTTATACATAAGGTTCAGTTCTTTCAGGGTCATATTCAAAACAATTTGTTTTAAAATATTTTTGGTTTTGCTTTTCTTTTTTGTGATAATATTTATGTGATCTTTTATTTCCTGCAAATCTGCAGTCCACCAGTCATTGAAGCGAGTATTATTTGGATACGAGCAGAGATTGATAAGTATTAATTATGTGATAACGTTATATTATAAATAATTCTTTATGATGGTATTTAAATTTTTAATTTAGTAGCTACATAATTTTCCATGAAAAAACCGATTTCACCAACATATTTTAGAAATTTAAATGACAGAGACATTATTAAAAAATCATGCAACCGCAGTTTCAATATTGTCTACAGCGAAAACATTATTTACTGTTAAATCTGAAATACTAGCAATCTATCGTGTTTGCTATTTCATGCTGTATTTTATATTTATTTTAAATATTACATTAGTTAGTTCACCTACTCGTAAATAAAAGGAAAATCGAATAGAGGAAATAAATCTTTAGTGGAAATATAGTGTTCACCTAAAAGAGGGAAAACGTGAAAGATTCGAACAGGTATTACAGACGATATAATAATTATGAGAAATCGATATTTTTACTTACTAGGAGAAAAGTGTAAATTATTCTCTCTTATCACTGATGATAGGCGTACACAGTTATTAAAAATGAATTAAAAATGTATTGCACATACTTAATTGTAATACAAGGTACGCAGTGCTGTTATCACACTTGTTCGTGATTTTTAATTGCCGTGCACACTTGTGCAATTAAAACAAATTATTAAAAAATCTGCAAAATTGAAAATTGTTATTCATCCATTTTTGAACGTTTTTGTATATTAGTACAAATATCTTCCACATACCTGAAATGTGATCTGCTTAAATATTATTTAGTAATAATTGTAATAACTTGAGAATGGAACTCGAATTTTAAAGGAACATATTTAATAAATATTCCATTCTTACGC
Source organism: Icerya purchasi (assembly GCA_039619475.1). Taxonomy (NCBI): domain Eukaryota; kingdom Metazoa; phylum Arthropoda; class Insecta; order Hemiptera; family Monophlebidae; genus Icerya; species Icerya purchasi. The sequence goes on from CM077116.1 coordinate 66,347,459, forward strand.
ATATTTTATTTCTAAATTTGTTTTATTATTACAGGCTGTTAAGCATAAGAATTGAAATCAAAATGCAGGTGAAGATCGTTTGAAATAATCGGTGACCGTTGAATGAGTTCAGAAGTCACTAATGTGAATCCAAATTTTAATGGAATTTACTGCGGTTTTGTTCTTGTATTTCTATTTTTTAAATTTACATTTCGAAAATAATTTGTGCGCCTGTGTTGATTGTGTAAGTGTACAGGTGAATATGCGAGGACCGATAAGAGCGAGAATGAAATTTTGTCATTATTCTAAAAAAAAGTATATAACATGCCGTAGATCAATCAGTTCACGTGTTTATCGCAATTTCATGCATACAATTATCAAATTCAAAGGGGATCTGGGGACAACCAAGCTGTGATGTATACAAATATTAAATATTACGCGTTGATGCAACTATTACAACTATTGCAGCATACACTTAAATACTAACCGTATGAATTTATGTAAATAAAATATTGTGCCAATAAAATATTATTTTTTTAACTAGCTATGTTACTAACTCCGGAGCGTTTCGCCGTAGATTTTTATCCCATTTTTCTATGTACACAATTATTAGCTTGGGCCTATTAAATTTTGTTAAAATAATTTTTACCGGTCAGTGATAAGTTTAAAGACGAACAATGAACGTATGTTTCTTTGTCTTTTTTCACCTATTCGTTATTCTCAAGCGCTTTTAAAGCTATAAACTCCACTATGGACGCACAATGAACATATAATATGATAAACGTAAATGTAATTTTGTATATTTGTATTTATAGTAATTCCATCTTAGAAGCTCTTTTAGATGTCTACATATAATTTCTTGACTGACCTATTCCTTTCCCTATAATCTGTTTGCATTAATCGGGTGATCGCGTCAACAAAGAAAACGTTTTATACAAGAATACGAATTTTAAAGCATCAGTCTTCATTGATGATAGTTGCTTATACCAGTGATTCCCAATCTTATTTTGTGTATGACCTCCTTTGGTCCATATGTATTATAATGAAGACCAAATATTTTAATTTTGCAGATACATTTATTATCAAACCAGCTATTACCTACGTCTTCGCCCGTGTATTACTTGGAAATTCATAAAAAAATTTTCGTTTCATTTGAAATTACATTTATTTCTAGATTCTTTCTCTCTTTATCACCGTCCAATAAAGAAATGGTCTTCACGATTTACGTTTAGCTAAAGATCGATCTTTCTGTAACAAAAATTTTCTCTCAACTAAAATACACAGTCATCCTTTTGAAGGGGCTAAATTATTCACACGGTGATTTCCCATAATTACACATTTAAGAGAACATCTTCTTTACTCAATATCTTCCGAATTTTCCGTTTCGAGCATTTTATTAAAATTCATTTATTAACAAAACAGTAAACTACAGTAGTTGAGTAAAGATTTCAAATTTCGGTACATAAATAACATTCCCCCCGATTGTAGCAGATATTAAAAATTCAGTTGCGCTCTCTGGAAAAATAATAGAAAATGCGACTTTTTTTCAACTTCCTCAAATGACTACGGCAGCTAAGCTAGGAGCACGATTATGCCGTGAGAGGTTTGATAATTTCAGTAACGCAAAAAGTGAAGTAACCTAACGCGATTTACTCACGCTAGAAATTAATAAAATGTCATCTGGAGTTTATTATTTACCATAGTAATCATTTTACTTAAATTTTTACGTTTAATTTATATTTACCATGGTAATTGTTTTATTGAAAATTTTATAACAATGTTTTTTTTTTATTCGTCCCGTGTGCATTTCTGTATCGTTGGTTTCATATCAATTTTTTGACTTCCCCGATGGATATTCCTAACATTTTCTTTTACACAAACCTTGTCCTGACAATTACGAACACAACAAGAAAACAATCAGCCAAATCGGTCTAGCCGTTCTCAAGTGACGATACATGCGGCAATTGATTTTTATATATCTAGAAGTTTTTATTATTTTTTTCTTAAACGAAATCTCTTAATATACGATTTGGAATAAAGAACAATTTTTATTCTCAAGATGGTAGAAATTGTTTTACACAAATAAAGTTAAAATTATGCCAGGTTAAATGAAAAAAATTAAAATAGAATAAATATAATTTTTAATGTGAACCTTGCGGCTGAGTGTTCAAATGATGTCATTGATAATCTCAAATGCCCTTTGTCAGCAATATCCGAGCGATTTCTTTGTTTGGTTAATAATAAAAGAATTTTACCAAAACCACATTCAACCAGATATGATGCTGGACGTGCTAAAATAAATAGTTGAGCTTATTCATAAAGTTTTGAGTGTTAGGTTACGAGTTTAGAATTAACCTAAAAATTATCCTTGTTATTTTTAACTATAATTTGAGCTGAACTATCATTTTGTAGTTGAATAAGTTGTTCTTAAAGTGTTACATTAACATCGGATGCATCTGTCCCGAACATTCATGTCCGGAAAGAATATAGCAAGTGGAAATTCACAGTATTAGCGACGAAAAATGTAATTACTGCGATTAAAGAAGACGAGCCGGATAAAACGGAATGGCTGGAAAAAGGCGTAAAAGCTCGAAGTTCTATTATAAATTCTATAAGTAACACACTACTAGATTTGATTATGAAGGAATCTACGGCTGAAGAAATGTTAAATAAATCGGATGAAAAGTATATGAAAATATGTTTTTAAGATAGTTATAAATTTATTATGTACCGGAAATGAAAGAAAATTTATTTAGTGTGATTAAAATAACAGAAAATAATAATTTTATTGTTATCAATATTACTATTTAATATACTTATTATTTATGTTTATTATATATTAAGTAAATTAAACACACCGATAAAACAATTATTTAATTTTTATTATTAAATACCCGACGCGTTTCGAAGACAAAGTTTCATGATCACGGGAATTATTATAATATATAAAATTAATAAAGACAATAACTGAATATAAAATATAACGGATAAAAGTCGATGATGAATAAAGTCGATTTTTACACAATTAGATAAAAATTATGAAAAATGACTAATAAAGTAAAATTAAAATATTTAAAAGTTTAAAAAATTTTCAAAAAGTTTTAAAAAAATATTTTTTAAGCAATGTTTACATAAAAATATAAAAGTTTAAATCAAATATAAATTAAAATCGCAAATGAACAAACTCACACAATATACTGCCGGTATAAAAATTATAATTACATAAGAAAATAATCGGTCATTAAAAGATATTATTTAAAATTTAAAAATTAAATAACGGATTATCTGTGTTCGGATAATTATGGTTGATGCGGCTGTTTTTAAATTTGTTAATATAATAGCTTTCGGCAAAGTTTAATGTATCATAATTATTCATATATTTTAAAATTTGTAGATCTGTCTCGTTGTTGAAGGTTAATTTATGTTTATTACTGATAATATGTTCAGCTATAGTGAATTTACCTATATAACCCTCGAAGATTGATTATTCCAAAGGACGAACCGGATCCCTCTTCTCAGGCGACTTTAATACTGATCTGTTGAGTTCGAATTTATTGCTAAAAAAAAACTGACCGGGCACCAGTGCCAGTAGTTCAATATTTCTTTATGAGAAATCCGCGAAAAATATTATTATTTATTTATCAACGGTTGCATGTATACAAAATAGAAGTATTTATTCTAAATGTTTATTAAGTTTTATAAATAATAGAATTAAAATATATACAGGGTGTACTAAAACTAATTCAGAAAATTTATTTTACGCTATAAAGTTCGTCAAAATGATCAAAAAAGTCCCGAGGGAAAAATCATTTGGGCGAACAATTAATTAGTTATAATTAATTAAATTAATTTATTGTAATGAAAAAATAAATATTTTTTTTATAAATCAATATTTTATAAAATAAAAAGAAAATAAATATTGAAAAGAAGTAAAATACGCAATAAATATAGTCGTAAATGTATTGTCAGCAATGATTTGTCAGAGTGGTCTAAAGCAAGTGCTTAATTTGTAGACCATTATGCTGTACCATCAACTCAGCTCTTTGCGTAACGTTGCGTACGGACCCGTTGCAGAAGTTCTGGTGTTCGTCGGATGTCGTCAAACTCTGCGAGATCCGCTGTATGCAGTCGTCTAGTGTATTAGTTGGTGTACGATACACTTTTTCCTTAATACAACCCTACAAGAAAAAATCCAGAATCGGGAGACCCTGCTGGCCATTCACTTGGTCCTAGGCGCCCGATCCACCTGTCCAGGAAGACTTCATCCAAATGCCTTCTTACAACCTTTTTGTAGTGTGCCAATGCTTCATCAACGTATATTTGTATTTCAAAACATATTGAATCATAAAAAAAATATTTATTTTTTCATTACAATAAATGAATTAAATTAATTATAACTAATTAATTGTTCGCCTGAATGATTTTTCCCTCAGGATTTTTATGTTCATTTTAACGAGCTTTATAGCGCAAAACAAATTTCCTGAATTAGTTTCAGAACACCCTATATATATACATACATATGTATATATGTATATGTATATGCATATGTGTATATGCAATATTACGGTTTGTAAAAGTTAATGTTACACACTTGTAAGATTAAAATCTCTGCCTACCCACCTTTTAAAATCTCTAGCCGGTAAAATGAAATTATGATTTCAATATAGGAGTAGGGCCGAGTGTAAATAATTTTCTTTCGGCGCTTATTATATTAAAGATAACGCCGCAAAGCCTGATTCGTATAAGAAGGTAATCGACAATAACAGCAGCGTACTTCGAATTCGTCTGTCCTATTCTGTATTGCTTTTATCAGTATCTACCTGTCATACGAATAGTGCACTGTCGGCCACATGTAACACGTCAGTATCGTTGCATTTTGTTGTGCCTAAGTATGCGCTGAAGATAACGACTTGCTCTTTACTGTTGTTTGTTATAATGATATTTCTAGAGGCCTGCATTTACACGAACTTTTTCTAGTCGTATTCCGTACGCGGAAATATGCCGTGCTCATCTTTTGCTATTTGTACAACTTTTGTTTTTGCGGGGTTTAGTCTGTTCATCATTCTTTGCACTTGTTGCGGTATTCGGTAATTAGCACATTTGTCATTTACGTAATACTGCCAATCTTCCTACTATTCCTTTTTTGAAACCGTTTTGGTTTTTACACTCCTTCAGCACAGAGGTTGAATTACGGTTACCGCAAAAGGTAATATTTTTACCTACGTAAATTTCGGGGAGAAATAAATGAAGCCTCCTTCGAGGAAATCTACATAATCGGTCTCTTAATTATAGCAGATGACAAGGAGACTGGTTTTGTTTGCGTAGCGAATGAGCGAAAAGGAAAACTGTTAAGCTAGGATAGGTTTCAAAGGAGGTGAAGAAAATCGTCAGTGACGCTCGGTGTCTACGCAATAAACAAATCGAACGAAATGAATTTCAGCTCGCGCGCACGCATCTGTACCTGTTAATAGTTTTTATTTATTTTATTATTCCGTATAAACGTGGCCATTGTGTAAATAGAAGTTGTACTACGATGGTAAGGCGGCCTCGCTGACGAGGACACTGCTGTATATAAATTGGCTGGCAATACCGGCAAGATTGTTGCCCGCTAACTGCCATGTAGCGGTTGTTTCTGGCCATGCTTTGGAGAAGACGGTTCGCTGCAAGAGAGTCGCTTACGGCTAGATTACTTCTTCGATAACAGCTTTTATTCCAAAGGTTATTTGCCTTCCACTTAACTGCTCCAGCAGTCGGCAGTTGATCGTAATAATTAATTCAAACTGGAAAGGGATAGCGGCCGACTTTGAAAGCGAAGCGCTCCCATCATCCGTCTTCCAGACTCGGCTTCTTATTTCCATCCGGAAGCGACATCAAGGTTTCCGCGTCAACAGCAGCACGCCGCCTTCTTGCCGGTTACGGCGATTTCGGTACTGCCGCGATAAACTGAACCATCAGTTATGTCACACATGCCGCTGTGTGAACTCTAGTTGCCTTGGCCCGGCATTGTCCAACGATGTCGTCGCAGCTTCGGCGCGACCCGGCCATCTCCAAAGGACTTTTCTACATAAATTTCGACGTCCGTAATTGTCCGCACCGGCGCGAACAAAATAGAGTCATCTAACTGGGATACTAGGCGTGTATTCGGACAGCACGGAAAACGGCTGCTAGTGGAAAACAAAAAGATACGGCCTGGCTGATATGTTTTTGATCGTAAACCGGTACGAGTGAGGATCGGCTTTATTAGCTTGACGTCGTGCTGCGGGTTTATTTAGAGCAGGCTTGTTCCAGAAACGTCCAACTAAAGAACGGTAAATGTTAATTATTAGCGCGTAAAATTTATTTCATTGCCAACTATCAAACAGGTTGAGGAGATGGCAATTTCGATGGCAATTTCGATGGCACGAGCGTTCACATTAGCTCCATCTACAGGTTTGCTTCGGTAACAATTCTGTTTGTTTCTGCTGTTACACGTTGCTTTCGTTGAAGTTCTCGATGTTCGAACAAATCGGTGGTCGCCCTGTATCATTTTTCGACACAAGGTCGTATCGCTATTTTAACAGCGCGCTGCTGAAAAATAAGTCGACAGTTACTTAATGAGCTTAAATCAGAAGTTTCTCGTATTTGAATATCGAGCAAGAGGAAATTACCTATATAAAATATTCGCAATTAACCAGCACGCTCTTAGATCACAGTCTTACGTTAAAAGTACTTCCCTTTTCATATTTTCTAGTTAGTTTAGCCCTAGCTTTTCCATGATCTTTTTTTTTTTTTTTTTGTAATATTAGTGTTTTGTGCATATAGATTATTGAAATGTATCATATAATTATATTATTTGGATTAATCTTATACTGTGCAAGAGTAACATTATGAATGAAAAACTTAAAAACTTTTTTTGCATTTTACTTTTGACGGCCTATGCCCGAAAACGTTTCTCCTTAAATTGAGGTACTTAAATTCATTAATATGTAAATTATTTTATACATATTTTTGTTTGTTAATGAGGGAAATATGTTTATTTTATATTTATAAATATTAACGGATTTATCTACATTTATCAGAATTCTTTTTTTTTTTATTATTATTCACGCTATACACATAGAGTTTGGTTAATTATAATGAACGTCTAATCCGCGCACATATAGTGATTGGAAAAATAAATAAATAAATAAAAAGTATTTACTTTTTAATAATTGCTCGGATGTATTCTGCACTTGTAGATTGATTAATTCCGTTCGCAATACGTAAATATTGTACACGAAACATAAAAGCTAAATTTATAGGTCTACTATTTAAAATAGACCTAAACATTTCGTTTTGAGCACTTTCAATTTTTTTCTCTTACCTTTTTTGTCGTAGACCATGTCAGTGCTGGACAACGCAGTACTATTAAATATGTCACACTTTTGGTTTTAACCGCAAACGGACCCGTAAACGTATTTTTTAGAGACTGATATTTTTTCCAAGCTATTGCTATCCTCTCATGTACCTCGTCTTTAGTCATACTTCCAAGTTCTATTTTTCTTGACCGAAATATAGATTATTTCATTTACATATTCCACCAAAGAACCGCTTATTCCAATTTTTATTTTCTCATTTATGTTCGTATTAATTTTTGTTTTATCCATATTTATACTCGGAAAGATTCATTCAACTCGGTATTATTATATCTTTTTTCACTCTAACAGATTTTCCTCCAATAATTACTACATCATTTGAAAATCGTAGATTATTTAGAAATTTCATGTTAATTCTAAAGCCCTTTTGTTCCTAATTTAGTTTTCGGAATACCTCTTCGAGAGCACATATAAATATAATAACGGTGATAAAGAGCGATCCTCGTGTTTTAACCCTTTCCTTGTGTAGACGTATTTTCCTGTTCAATATTTGTGTACACGTAAAAGGAAAAAATGGAACTGGGCTGGACATGTCTAAAGGTTGACGTATAAGATAAAGAACTCCGTTACATTAAGGAAAAAAGGAGGAAGAGATAGACAATTTTTGAGATGGGAAGACGAAATAAAGAAGTTCTTACATAATAGATGTTATGAAAAGGATTGCCCAGAATTGCAGGAAATAGGAAATGTTGAGGACTTTGCCCAGGACATGGGCTTTTAGTTTAGTTTTAATTAATTGTTTAAAGTATTTTATTTCTTTTAAAGATAGTGTATGATGCTGTGCGTGAGAGTGTAGATGAGTAATTGTTAAATCATCGAAAACAAATGTAATTAAAAGCGAATATCTTTTTTTCCAGCAGTAAGTGAAACCCTGAAAGGACTAATTCGTGACAAATGCAAATAGAAAAAGAATAGGAAAAGAAACGTTTTAAACAGAAAGAGGGGTTAAACGATTGGAGCTATTTAATAATCGAGAGAAAAAAATAAACAGTAATAATAAAAGGAATGAATAAAACCTGAAAATACGAGGAATTACGGAAAAGAATCGGAACTATACTCTTATCACGTACGTAAACAGCGTGCTAGATGGCGGTCATTTAAATTCCCAGTCACTAGCGAATCACCCGCGCCATCAAAGAGCGCTATCGAACAGAAACTACTGCTGCTCCGCAATTACCGTTAATTATACAAAATGTACTTAATGCTACTTTTTCGCTAGACATCTTTCGAGTCTTATCTCGTACAAATCAGTTGTTCGATCGAAATCGGATTATCGATCTGTTCTGTACAATACTGCTTTATAAATCTGCTCGAACTAGGTCGAATTCGAAACTGACGTTTTCTCACGAGTCTTAAAATCTCTCCTAATACATACTTTTTCCGTTCGTGCGTAAATTTTGGCTACCGTTTCTCGATTAAACAGCTCCCTATTTCCACATAAAATCTGATTAGATCTTCTCTATTTCTTTTCCATCCTGCGCTTCTTGTAGTTACCGCAGTTGTTAAAAAACTGTAGCTCGCGAGTTTAATAATTTATGCCGATTTTAAAAAAGGGTTTTTTTTTTGAGAAGGTCGATGCAATCGTAAAAGACAAAAATCGGATGCGTTTGACTCGTCAGAAAACTAATTCGCCTACTCTTAAGAGGTTGTTTTGCAGGAATTATTCAGCCAAGTTAAATTATTTCGTTTCTCAAGTCGCGATAGCACTATCAGGTTGTTAGGACTGCTTTTGTTCTATTAATATATTAATGCATTTTCACGAATTATAAAATACCCCATACGTGAAAAATATTATTTAAAAAAAAACTTCAAAGGATTTCAAATTATCGCAAGAAGAGAAGATACGTATAAAATTTCTTATTCTCGAATGTGAATTATAGTTTACCGATTAGTAAGTCGAAATGCTGACAAATTATTTGTTTGTTGCTTTATTTTTGACAGTGTCAACAACGGGAATTGACCCAGCGACGATAACGAAACTGGTGTATATAAAAAGATAACAGGATCCGAAAGGAAGGAATTGAAAGGAAAAAATAACTTTATAAGCTGCCGGAAGCCCGGTTGAAATTAAAATAAAGAACGCAGCGGGATAAGCAATAAAGAATATCTGGATTTAATTAGCAACACGGTACAAAGGCGAGAAACGAAAGTGATAAAAACAACAAAAAGCAGATAAAATAAAAATTTTCTAGTGGAAGGGAAGCGCGAAGACCACAAGTCTGAACTGGCGTGGACGGGACTTGCAGAATAAATGTTTATATCGTTTGTGAAATGGAAACAGATTCTAGGATAGCAGTTTAAGAGCTGCCGTTGATAGATAGCGCCTGTAATTTGGTAACTCTAAATTATGCCCGTGAATTCTAAGGAGAATTAAATTTGAATCGATTTTTAGAAAATCGGATATGAGAGAACAAACAGTCAGCGCGATGGTGAAATCATAGAGGGAATGAACTGTAAGAATCGGAAACTGTGAGGAATTATTAGTAGGGTGGCGTAAGGAAAAATGCGCGGAGGAGAGGAAAGCATTAACGAAGAAAACGTAGCAGATAGGCTGTGAAAGGAGCCGCAGAAATTAAGACCAGAATAAAGAAGTCGCCTACACTATCACATCTCTTGAATTTGTCTGTGAAAGTAATACTACGGAGATAGGCAATAATATAGAGAGATATTCTGCATGGTGGTGGCAAAAACGTTTTTTCGCGTGTGACGATATAACTTGGAGGAGAGTTGAAAAGGAAGTAAGTGATTTCATTACATATATATATATATATAACAACAGAGGCGGATCTAGAGAGATATTTGGGAGGGGGAGTTTTTTTTAAAATTAAGAACTGTATTTCAATAGCGCTTTTTTTTTACAATACGAGTTTGCGTACAAAGGCGCCAAGCGAAGCACCGCCGTTAGGCTTAATCTTCACCTAAAACCTTCCTACAATAAAACTTAAGTAATGAACTTTAAGTTTGTTTTTTTTTTTTTATAACTGGGTTTGAGAAACTTAATGATACACGATCCTGTGGGTTATGTGCATCGTGTACTTATTTAATAGACAATAATAATTTTATTGTTTTTTTTATTTTTTTTTCTGAAAGGCGCAAGTGTGATTGATTTCGGTTTGATTTACCATTTAAGCTAGGTTATCTTGTCCGGGTATTAATATTGAATATTATATATGTGTTAATAAGCAGATTTTAAATGTAATGTTTTTTATTTAATTGAGTAGTGTAAATCACTGTAGGTTGTTATTATTGCCAGTAAATTTTGGTTTTAAAATTAAGAACACGAAATTTAGTTGCCGAAGTTGAATTGCTAAAATTGAGCTTTTCTATGTTGAAGTGTCTGATGTCGTCATACTTACTGCAGTGAAAAATTACATGGTTGGCGTTTTTTTTTTTTTTTTTTTTTTTTTTTTTTATAATGAAATACCGTTTTTAACTACTAAGGTTATCACGGTGAGAGCTGCCCGGGCTACCTAAAGACCACCCAACAGTCCGCCATCCTCAATTTCCCCACAGTCACATTTGTCGTCTTTAGTAATTTTTTGTATTATTCTTTTAAGTAGGCTCCGAAGTGTCCGAGATCAGTGAGGAGTTGGATAGTGTAAAAGTCAGATGTTAACTGTAAGCCTGTTCTAATATTTGGGATTAGCCTGTGGGTATACCGACCTGCTGTATCTCTTTCCCACGAGTTTTGCCGTATGAACATGAAATAGTTTTTAATGAGTCTTTTGAGTTGTTCTAGTAACATTTTTATATGTAAGTCATGGCGGATTAGCATGTAGGAACTGTTCTGATGAGGATTTATTGGAGTCAGAAAGTTCATTATTTGATAAACATGATCGTTAATATATTCAAAATTTTTATGGTTTTTTATGGTAAAAATGATTGATCTATAGTTAAACTATAGGTCTAGTAGAAGGACTCCCGTAGGAGCAACAGCGGCGCTGTGAGAAATTTTTCTATAAGTTCTGCGGGTGTTTTTTAAGTATTTACGTTATGTAGAATAGACTTTTTGCTTTAGGATTTTCTTTTTTAGGTATTGGAAAAACACAGAGCTATTCGATTCGCTTCGCTTCTGTTCGCTCCTATTCGATCGGATATACGCCGATAGCGCATCGTCATATGTTCGATAATGCGGAACCCTCAATTTACGAAATGTGTGTTTAATTAGCTGCCAAAAATTCGGTGAATTTCGGTTACGGAGTAGAATGCCGACAGACGATTTAAAGGATTTTTTTCGTGACAATGAATTAATTACGCATAATCTGTATACAATATATATCTTATTAGTACTAAATTATTTTAATGCGAGTATCGATAAATTAAGGTTAATTATGTAGTCGTAGCCGAAAGGCAATAAGCGCTACTGTTTAAAAAAATTAAAAAAAAACATTTTTAATAAATGTTTAAAGATTTTCTCGGCGGTCGCGATATGTACATAGGTTGGTTCATAAATTTTGGCTACACCCCTCTCATATTGTGCGGAAAAATAAGTCAGCGAAAACTAAATTACGCACGCAAACAGCGTGGAATGTTTTGTTTTTTTTAAAATAAGTTGTGGATCTCACAGGGCAAGTATTATGCCCTTTGTACATTAATTCTGAAAATTTCAGCTTAATAACTTGAAATGGAGATACTCGTAGACGGACTATCCGTACAAAAAATTGTTTAGCGAAATCCGTCTACGGATTCATATCGGGTGGCAAATTCGCGGTGACTCGCGCGGCAACACTGTTGCGGATACTAAGACAACTAGGTTGGAAATTTGAAAGTTTGAGCTGCCAGAGGAAAAAAACCGCACTGTTTAACTGCGTGTGCATGTGTACTGGGGTTTAACGAAGTAATTTTCGCGTGAGATTTTTGATGCCGGTTTATTTTCGTGAGAACGGGAACGATAAAAACGGGCAAGCCGGATACGTCGAAACCTCCGACTGAATTATTACGAAAACGTAACATCGAGGTGTTGACATATCCTCCATATAGTTCTGGCATCACGCCCTGGAATTTTTTGCTTATTCCAATACTCCAGAAGCCTTACTGTAAGCAGCCAGCGTTTCTGAGGAGTTCCTTAAACGCGTTCCTCTCGGGCTGTTTGAGATAATTTTAAAGATGAAAAATGGGTAGAAATCAATTGTATGGAACATAGGCGACGGGGTATTTTGGGAAAGATAAAAAGATAAACGGGGCGATTGAAATGTATATTAAAATTTCGTAACAAAAGTGCGTTTTTTTTTAACACGAAGTTCCGTAGGTGGAATTCGGTACGACTTTGTACGGATGATCCTTATACCGATATCCATTTGAACAGGACCGGATTAAGTGTATGATAGGCCCGAGGCTACGGAAATATTAAGGGGCCCTTTTTGGGCGTGTCAAAATTATCAGTTTTATAGAATAACTAAATTTTCTTTAATTTAATTTAAATACATTATTTTGAATTCACGAATTAACATATAATTATTAATGTAAACAAAACTAAATATCATATAGACAATAAAATATATATATTACATATATATATATAATGTTTAACAATGAATTTTTCAGCAAATTTTAACCAAAGAGATTTACATAAAAGTGCGTGTGCGTGTGTTGCGCGTGTACACATGCGCACACATTCATATAGACATTTCTTAAAAAACGTATATTCCGACTCCTTATACCTTAAAATAAATTTCTGGTACGTTTTTACGAAATTTGAAATTTTACTATTACCAAGTTTCCTCCTCCTCTAGCAGGAAATAAAAATGGATACAAAATTATTAACAAATAAATGTATTAAAAAATGCACTTGTTCCTGTAAAGTTAATTTTCTATTTATTTAAAAAAGTAGTTGAGGTATATGACAAATGATAGATTAATTTTTTATTACATTTCGGAAGTGGGTGTCTCTTGGGGGCCCCTTTATAAGGCGGAGCCCGGGGCTCCAGCCTCCCTAGACCCCCCTAAATGCAGGCCTGCATTTGAAATAATTGAGTGAAATTTTTCGAGTTAATGTAAAAGATTCCACGCTACAAGTTAGTTTTCGTTGAATTATTTTTCCGGGTAATGCGAGGAGGGGTTTGGCGAAAATTTATGGGCCAACAGCATCGGATCTAGTTAAGAGAACTTTCTGCGATTAGAGCGAAAGAGAAATTTGACATTTGTTTTTAGCAGTGAAAATCAATTAACGTGTTCAATGAAATATTTTTGCACCTTTTATATCTTAATTTATAAAGTATGTGCGTGAATACGTTTCTATATTAGCAGCAGTATTTTAAATTGGTTTATTTTTTGTTTTCTCTCGTTTCGCTCTGTATGCGTACACTTTAATTGCACGCGTTAATATTTTAATACATTCAATTGTCTTACACATTTAGCAAATTACACTTTATACATGAAGATAATATGCTGGTTTCACACATTTAGACACCAGTCGAGCATAAACAACGACGATCTAAAATTATTCGGATGTTTCTTAAAGGCCATATTTAGTCAATGGAAATCTCGTCCGCGAAACTCTCCGGTCATGCGGAAAAATATATTACCAGCGTGTTTGCCGGTGACGATATATAACGAAATTTAAAAAGTACATTTATTCCGGCTAATAAATGTTCGTTCGGATTAGAAAAATACCCGATTTTTTCGAAAAATTCGGCGTAGCACGGACGTTTTTTATTTCGGTTTAAATAATTACGTCCGTGAGGTATTCGGCCAGATTTACCGGAAAGATATGCGTCAATTTATCGCAGCTCGATTCGCCGACATTCCAGTCGTGTAGTAGAACAACGGGCGCGAGCAATAGCTTAATCCAGAAAGAATGAACTGCTCTGTTCAAGTTGAAAAACCTTAGAGCAACGCTCTAGTAATAATTATCGTGCGGCCGCAGTAACTTCCAGCAGTGATCGGAGATAACTTAAAGCGGCTATTAGCGTGAATTACACCATCCGATAAGAAGCGCCGATTCTCTAACCCTTTTATCGTTTGTAATTATTTTCCTCGCTGGCGCAGCTTCCGTATTTATGGAACGCCCGTTTTACTACGCACACGCTCAAACACGCTCAGTATCGCTTTGAACGTTTAAATAATAAAAAAATTTAATCGTTCAGATCGCGGATAATTTTGTTTTATCCGGTAATTGCGGCGAGTTAAAAATCGATACGTGAAGATGTTTTAATTATGTTGTTTATAAAGTGTGAAAACTCTTTCACTAACTTCGACAAAATGAAAGTTATCGTTACACGGTATTATGTTAAAAGCAGACTGATTTTAACGGATTCATTTTAAAGTTGTTTTATTTTTTGTTGCATAATAAAATAATTGGATTCCGAATAATAAATAATTGTATTTCGAATAATAAAATAATAGAATTCCGAATAATAAATAATTGTATTTCGAATATAGAAAACCTCGAGTACACACTGAAAGCTAACGCACCAAATCAGTTTCCGAACGATTAGATACAAATAGGAGAAAAATTAGAGGAATCACTTGCAACGAATATTAACGGGAACAGTGATGAAAACTGGATGATATCGGTGATTTTTCTTCAGCGACAGTAGTTCGAGAAAAGATTCCACCTTGACCAACAACACGAAAAGGTTGTTTTTTGTTTTACCATCGTGTTTAAAGGGGCTATAAATGCTTCAATTCGTTGTAATTTCGTCGGGCTTCTTCGGCAATTTTAAGCGACTTTTTAAAATTAGCGAATTTTCGAAATAGTTCAGCGATAATAGAAAAGTTTAGCCCGTGGGAATTTTGCCGGGAAATACAAAAAAAGATGAAACGAACGACACGAAAAGCTAACCTCACCTACATTATTTCGTTTCGAGCAACGGTACCGGTACGTTTATTTTCGACTTTCTGAAAATGTTCGTTTTTTTTTTTTTTTACTGTAAGTTCGTTAGGGAGAAATTAAATTTTTTTGAAATTATTTTATATTTACATAATTCGTATAGTAATTCTCGCTAAAATATAAAATGTAATAAAAATAATCGGCAGATAAAAAGCCGACCAGTTTTAAAAACCGTCTACGGTCTAGAAGATGACACGGTATAAAACTGGGCTCGGCTTTGTATCCTAATTTATATATAGAAATATAAGAATTAATAAGATGTGTCGCCGTAATAATGACATCAGTTTTACGAATTGAATTCCCCGTTTAAATAAGAATTTTATGTATCAACGATCCTGCAAATATGTTTGCCGCAGCGCAAGTTGCCGATCGCATATCGCAATCTAGAGGTGGTATTGTTGAGAAAAACCCCTTATAGAGCTGATGTAGGTTTGAGGGTTAAACCGATTTCACTTTAACACGTTTTACCGACATTTTTTTTTTTTTTCGGGAAAATACAAATTTCTGATTTTTAAAGAATAGACGAAAAGAGTTTTACTAGCCGGAAACCTACATTTTCGAAAATCCTGGTGGTCGTAATGTTTTCTCGTTATTATTATCTTTTTTTTTTTTCGTCTGCATGTATAATTTCTTTCTTTTTTTTTTATTTTTGACATTTTAAGGATAAATTACAATTAGTAAAATTCGCGATGCAAATATGCATCACCTACAAATATATAGCATGCGCATTGTCTGACACTGTGCGCATATGTGTGCATATGTATAATATATACATATTGATGACTACATCGTTTTTGCGTTGGAATTAATAAGAGAATCTATTAAAACCCGTTATAAGGGGGGAAACCATCATTTCGAAAATTAGTTGAATAAATAAAATTGATTAAAACATACGATAGCTTATAGTGTTTTTTTTTTTTATAAACATGCATTCAAACTAATATAATTATATAAGTAATATATATATATTTTTTTCTCTCTGGGCTCACCAGCAACGAGTGTATTGGCCGTTACGACTAATATATACACAGGTAATAAATTGACCAGAAAACAATTAATATATTAAAAATTATAAAATCAACATGTTTCGAAGGCATACCGCTTCATAATCACGGTGAATATATCGGTATTATAATTTCTAATATAATAATTGTTTTCTAGTCAATTTATTGCTCATATAATTACATACGATAGTCTGTTTGCGAATGCAAAGGGGATGTATCGTATTTCTAAGAAATTAACGTTTTTTTTTCTTTTATGTAAAAAAATTGCGGAATAATATTCTCGGAAGAATGTATTTTACACACAGCTGATATCCTCCGTTATTCCTTGCTTCCATACACGCTGCTTTATCTGTGATAGATTTCACATTCCGATCTGTTTATGGCCATCACGTTATTTCGGACCGAACGAACTGCAAACGAAAAGAAATCCGCATCGCTATCAATTACGAAAGTAAGTTATTCGCTGCAGTAGAAATGCTCTGTCTTGTACGAAATACTTCAATATTTATCGGATGATACTCTCGTCGGCGTTACAAAACTGCCGGAACAGTGGAAGTTTCTTAATTTATTCAAACAACAATTGTTTCTTGTACGGAAACGAAAAAGAGAAGCAAAAAGCTCCCGAAAGGACTCATCATATGTTGTTTTCGTTAAGAAGCATGTCGCAATTTTCATCATCAGAACAAAAGCCGGGCCTTAGTGGACAACTCGCGATCGCCCGCTTCTGATCATCCGTTAATTACCGTTTCCAATTCGTATCAGTTAACCAAAATAACGTTTACTCGGGTTTTCGGCGAATATTTCAACGTGTCGTGAAACTTTCAATTCGTGTTGCGTTCATGTTCTCCAGGCAGCGCGGGTTCGCTGTGAATCTGCTTCGATATTCGTACATGCGCTAGTCTCGGGTACCAGTTTGTTGTTCTACGTGTATAACTCGTACCGCACGAACATGAAATTTCGTCTACGTCCCCAGCCCATTTTGTGGTTTCTTACTGCAAAACGCAGTGTCGTCGGTGTTATAATATTTTATAAATAATAATTTCTGTCAGTTCTTATTATAAATCTCTTCTTCTTTCAGTGTCATGACCGTTCTCGATCTTAGGCTCATCTAATGGCAAGCTTCATTAATTAATTTATAATCACCTCTATCCCTTACTGTGCGGAACAGTTATTCAACAATGCAGCCTGTCCATGTCTGTAGGTTCTTGAACCCAGATAATCTTGTTCGTCGGACTTTTCTTTTTCCTCCCACCTTTCCCATCAATATATTCTATGGTAATGTGTATTTCGGTCCACGCATCACATGACCAAAATATTCCATTTTTCTTCTTTCGACAGTGTCCATCAGCTTCTTTTCCCTTCTCATCACCTGTAGTACCTCGATGTTTGTCTTCTTTTTGGTCCACGGGATCCTCAGTAAGCGTCTATAAAAACTGAAAGGCTTCCTAATCTGTGAAGTGTTCCGGATGTCAATGTCCACGTTTCGACACCATATATAGTAATACTGACCAGAGATAGCATTTCAGAATTCTGAAGCTTAAATCAAGGTCCCCAAATCATGTGGGCATTTTCATTTTCATGAAGTCAGAACTTGCTGAATGCGACATCTTATTATAAAATCACCTTTGTTATATTTTTTTAAATTTTACGTTTTTTATTGAATACCGGACGAATTTTTTTTTTTTTTTCTTAAAATACAAGATTAGTTGGACATTTTTATCCGCGACATTTTTTTTTTAATATAAGACGTAACGTTTGCAAAGAACCTCCGTTTCATTTTCCTCTTTTTTCTTTTTTTTTTATTTCGCTTTTCCGAAATTTATTTATCAATTTTTTATCGTTTAATTTTTTTCTTTATAGCCATTTTCATCACGCGGATATCAATCACTTCTCTCTCAATTATTCCATTATCGCATATTTTTTTATCAATCTTCTAAATACACAACATTTTCAGCTCGCAGAGAGAAGTCATATGCAAAAATATTTATCAGTGTGAGGGGAATTTTATGTACTTTAACATTCCCGTTTGTCAATACCCAGAAAAATAAGAATATATTAATTCTGTTTAGCAATACAATTAAAAATAAATAATATTTTACTTTTTTTAGTAACGTTTTCGGGTATAGTTTTTTTGTTTTCTTCTTTTTTTTTTTTTTTTTTTTTTTCTAATTCAAAATGGACTTTGTGCTCGAAAACGTTATTAAGATAAGTATAAAATTACTTATTTTTAATTGTATCGCTAAACAGAATTAATACATTTTTATTTTTCTAGTGTAGTCATGATTAACATCTGAACTGCTTGTTATTGTTCCTTTTAACATCGAAAAACGCCAACATTCTGTTCCTCTTCCGCGGTGTTTTACATTTCGATGAATGATTCGGCTATTTTTCCTTTTCGTATCATCCGCATATCGTATCTAGGGCGCTTCGGTGTCTGCTAACTGAGAATTTCTCGTTTTTAAAACACTTCCATAAAAGTGTTCGAAAAAATGCTTAGCGGGAATTCAAAATTAGTTTCAGAAGGACGTCTGAAAATCACTAAAATTTACGACGGGACTGAATAAGTGACTTCACTATATTATGTAAAGTGTCGTAGCAGCACACATATTTACAAAGCGAATTATTGAACAGGTAAAAAAACAGGGTACGAAGTTAGTAGGCACGCGGAGTATTCGTCAGTATTTGAAATAAATGGAATTTTCAACAATTTAAAAAAGACATATTATAGGTTTCCCGCTATACGTAAATTGTAAATTTCCGATCAAGCATTCTATATCGATCGTAGCACAACTTGTTATCACACTGAGATCAGTTCAATATTCACGGATATCAGCTGTAGCCGAGTAGTCAATATTTTCCTGGCCTGATCTCAAATCCGATCGATTGGATCTATTACTATTTTTGTGGGCTTCAAACTTCGACAGTGGTGTCTGTAATCGCGTGAACAATATTAAACAGCGAAAAGAGATACTCTCGTAATGATAATGGTAGTTTTTAGTTTTTCTCCCGGTGTCAGTTAATCATTATTTCGGATTAATGGAACCCGTTCGGGATATTCCGTTCATCAGTTGCGGTTCGTTTAGTTGGTTTCCTAGTTGTATCATCGAAATAAAAAAAAATTTTCATAGCAATTTTTAAAATTTCAATTGATTCTAGAGATTTCCCGGGAAAAAAACAAGGACAATAGTTCAAAGTTTTTTCTACTTTCTACTATTACTTCGTTTATCTGAGATCTCGCCAACCACTACGCTGAGATCACAATTGTGTGTCGAACGAGTAAGAAGTTCTGTTTTAATAATCATTATTATTCCGAAATTAGAGCCTATTTACGACCTTTAAAAGATTATTTTTATTTAGAATTGTTTGCGCGAAAAATGATTCAAAAAAAAAAAAAGTAAATAAATAAATAAAAAAAAAAAAAAGATTCAAACTTGCGTCATCAAACAAAAAAAAAAAAAGAAACTTCTCTAATAAATATTGGGCGCACAAAGTTAAATTTATTTTCCGGCATTACAGAAAAGCGCGATCTACAATTTTATATGTGCGGATATTATATATATATGTATGTATATATAAATTTATAACAGAGTATCATTTATGCGCTAGATTCAGAAAAAAAAAAAAATTTAAAGATAAAGTCATCATTTTTTCGCTCGGTTAAGAACAGGAGAAATATCTTCTTCCATCTTTCGTACGTCTGTAGCGAAATGTCCGAATCAGATGTTTAAAAGTAAGAAAGAACTAAAAGAAAGGATATCATGAGACGATTAGTCAGGCGCGCTGGGAAGAGAAAGCTGCCAACAGCAGATCGACAAAAACTTTCCTCCATTGTTTGCCAGTTCAATCGGATAACATTTCCGAAATCTCTCCTAATTGTACTTTTTATTGTTAAACGACTTGTCGCGATTCTCGAAAGCGTCTCTTAAAACTTAAATTACTATCGAGCCGAAGGTGTCACTTTATTTTTGAAAAGCTTCCAGATTTTTCTTCGCTCGCCTGTCCTCTTCGAATGCCCGACGATGATATAATAATACCGACTGCCTTAAATATCGCGCCATTGTTAACGAATCGCAGCTTTGCAATAATTAGCGCCGGAAACTGTAGGAAATTTCAAAAAGTTTCATATCTGTCCTGCAATCTGAACTCTCGAATTCCAAACGTCTAAACTAGTGCGGCGCAATCGAGTCGCTCCTGCCGTACCGTGCAGAAGATCCGGCAGTCATATAGTGAGTAATTTTGTTTCTTTTAAATGTTTGTTCGTTTAGAAAATCTTCGAATCCGGGTGCATTCCGAAATCAATTTTTAAATTCATACTACGGATTTTGGTAATTTCTCATCTTGATTTAAGGCTTAGCGGTGCTACTAAAGCAGCCGATTACGCGCTTTAACCACTTTTACTATCTACTACAGTGAATTCCTTTACGCTTCATGTTTTGTAAAAATTCGAAAATTTCAGCTTTATTTTGGGTTTTGGTGTTTATAGGATGTACACCAATCAAATTTAAACTTGACCGTGTGGACAGTTTTACTGAAGTTAGCGCTCCCAAAAGTATTAATACTCAGTGCACGACCGGATAGTTGCTGAGTAACTCGTGCATTCTTGCTGTAAAATGTTTAAAGTAAATATAACGCGCGGATACAAACAAAGCTGCACATGAAACTGTAAACAACTTGATTGTATGTTGATATTATCCATATTGATGGAACACGGCTATTTGTTATTGCAGTGGCGGATCCACAGGGGGGGGGGATCCCCTCCAAAGAAACAAAGCGTTTCTATGAAAAACTTTGTTATAACAGAGAAACTTAATTTATTCTCAAATCTGCTGCCTACCACAGAAGATATTATGTAATTATATAACTTACCTCCCCGCCAATTTGCTCTGAAAATGTCAGACAATGGGGCTTAAGCTACAAATTAACGTTTCTGAAATCAAACAATATTCCACTTTTCACAAAAAATAACGGCGATAAAATCACCAATATGACAGAGAATGTAAACTACTCCCTACCCTCTCTTTTTCCGTTAGACAGCAGTGACAAAGACAGCAACAAACAGAAAATACAAAGAAAAAACTTTTAACTTCCCATACAGGAAAACGTTGCTCACTCACAATAGACTTCTCTTGATACTTCCTCATTAAATAGCATTATAAAAAATTTAAAAAACAACAAAGCTGTTGGACCTGGAAATATTACAAATAAGACACTAAAATTAATCCAAACGGTCTATTCAAAACTCCTTCCACTTCTATGTATATAAAAAAATCTTCTCCTTAAACTATTTCCCTAAAACCTGGCGCGAAGCAAATGTAATCCTACTTCATAAATCAAACAGAGATGTAAATCTCATAAGCTCTTATCGTCCAATATGTCTTTTAAATACTGTAAGCAAAACTTATGAAAAACTATTAAAAAACAGAATAACTTGTTATCTGAACTCAACAAACTTTTTAGATAAAAGACAATTTGAATTCAGACAAAGTCTGCCGAGTTCCTCGGAGCCTGGCTAAATGAAGTAAAGCTTAATCTTTCAGTTAAAAAATGCTTTGTATCCCTTTTTACAAACTCCCTGAAACTAAAAAGGAAAAATATTAAAGTACTTTACAGGGGGATCACTTTAAAAGTAGTCGAAGATTTTAAATACCTAGGAGTTATATTAGACAATAAACTCTCCTTTAAACAACACATAGACTACACCGCATCTAAGTTGGACTCTAAATACTATCAATTACTAGAACTGTGCAGAAATACATGGGGCTTTTATACAGATACAGACTTGTACTGTATGAGTCACTTGTTGAGAATACAGTGTGTCACTGCGTCTCTGTGTTTTGCCGACAACTAAAAAAGAGAACCCTAAAGCAAAAAATCTACTCTACAGAACGTAAATACTTAGTAAACGCCTGTAGAGCTTATAGAACAATTTTCCACAACGTCGCTGTTGCTCTTACGGGAGTTCTTGCACTAGACTTAAAAATTCATACACACAAGCTAATCCCAAATATTAGAACAATCTTACAGTTAACAAATGTGACTGTGGGGAAATTGAGGATGGCGGACTGTTGGGTGGTCTTTAGGTAGCCTGGGCAGCTCTCACCGTGATAACCTTAGTAGTTAAAAACGGTATTTCATTATAAAAAAAAAAAAAAAAAAAAAAAACGCCAATCATGTAATTTTTCACTGCAGTAAGTATAACGACATCAGACACTTCAACATAGAAAAGCTCAATTTTAGCAATTCAACTTCGGCAACCAAATTTCGTGTTCTTAATTTTAAAACCAAAATTTACTGGCAAAAATAACAACCTACAGTGATTTACACTACTCAATTAAATAAAAAACATTACATTTAAAATCTGCTTATTAACACATATACAATATTCAATATTAATACCCGGACAAGATAACCTAGCTTAAATGGTAAATCAAACCGAAATCAATCACACTTGCGCCTTTCAGAAAAAAAAATAAAAAAAACTATAAAATTATTATTGTCTATTAAATAAGTACACGATGCATAACCCACAGGATCGTGTATCATTAAGTTTCTCAAACCCAGTTATAAAAAAAAAAAAAACTTAAAGTTCATTACTTAAGTTTTATTGTAGGAAGGTTCTAGGTGAAGATTAAGCCTAACGGCGGTGCTAGGCTTGGCGCCTTTGTACGCACACTCCTATTATAAAAAAAACACTATTGAAATACAGTTCTTAACCAAAAAAAAAATCCCCCCCCCCCTAAAATGTCTCTCTGGATCCGCCACTGATTATTGCCTTCCAAGCTCCCATCAGCAATTGTTATTTTTGAGGTCATCGCTAAACTATTCCTTCCGGTGAGATAAATCGGACATTTTTCAGCAACTTTTTCTATGTATTCTGAATAATTATTATTTTTTTCTCAATACTATGATCCCCATACGCTGTGTGATTACTACTTGAATCTTAATATGTTTATACGGATAGAGAGCAAAGCAAAAATTCTCCTACCTTCTCAACTGTTTAAAGCTGGCTACTGCTGGTTCAAGAGAGTAATGTTAATATTGTTGTGCGGCAGCGGTGAGAAATCGCACTTTGACGATTTCAAATTCGATTTATTTTTTCGAATTCACATTTCTACGGTAAACTAACATCGTTGCTTAATATTTTAAGTATTCCGCATTCATCAGCACCCTTTAATTTCAAAATTTATAAAGTTTATATTTTTCCTTTATTCCCTAATAAACATTTTTTTACTAATTTTGGTTCGGCTTTATTTAATTTAAGAAGGTTAGAAAGATTCTTCTTTTAAGTTACTTTTGATGATTATTTAGTACCCACCGTTATTTATAGGGGATCGATCACCACCGATTTTCGAATAAGCAAAGGATTGACGTGTGTGTCTGTCAGTGCTAAACTTGTCAACTTAATAGACACATTACACTTAGCGCAAGTGAAATTTTTGAAAATCACAATGCGCGGTATTCGAAAAGCTGGTTCTACCTGAAATAAGAAATACCACTACTTAACCAACGCTATGGTAGCTGGCTGTAAGTTTGTAAATATCATTAAAGGGATTTCGCTTTATTCAAATCCATATTAAGCGTGAAATATATATGATGATCATGGAACAGATTTAAAAAAAAACAAATATTACCATTCTATAAGACCGTGATAATAACCTTAATACACAGATGGTGCGAGAACCGGATCAGGAACCTGCATACATTTTGTACCAATACATAAAACTTAGTAACATAATTGTATAGAATGTAATTTATTTTAATAATTTATAAATAATAATAATAACTTAATAATTAAATAAAATAATAAATAAAAAAAATGTTGAATGGCCAAATGTCGAAAGCTGGGCACAGAGGGCGAGGGAAGAAAATTCGTGGTAATTAACATTAATAACATTTTTAAGTTACCGCGTTCGTCGTTCTTTAATTTCTAAACTTTAGGAGTTATTTTCCCTACATTCTTTATTGATGAAAAGAGTTGATTAAAAAAAAAACAAAAAAAAACCAGAAAATCAACTCTCTCTCTACCTGCTGTAGAATGAACTGCGGCTGTTATAAAATTTCACGCTAACTTTGGTTCGGCTGTGTTAAAAATCTGCTCTCTTTACAATCTTTATTTTTGCGGTAGTTTAAGTCAAGTTATAATAAAAATTTTTCTAAAAAAACCTCTTTTTTCACGTTAGTTGATGTCTCTTCAGTTTGTGCGATACTGATCCGGTGCTAACATGGGATCACCTCACTAAACAGTACGCTTTTGAATAAATAAATCGTTAACTAAAAGTTACGCGTGAAGGAACACTAAAAAAAAACAAAACAAAATGTGACTTATAGGTAACCTTTTTTTTTTTTTTTTTGTTTAGGTCGGTAAAAAATAAATTTTATATTAAAGACGAATTCAACGTGTAAAATCGGATTTTCATTTTTATCGCAAAATGCATACATTTTATAACGAAGTCTATATTTTACTACTAAATAACAATATAATTTTAACGAGTATTGCGCAATTTTTGTCGTACACCATACGTGAACTTCTACGCAGCACATTTAAATTATTTTCGTTAAATAATAATAGCGATCCGATAATTTACGCATTATTCGAATTATTTCAAGCTTCTTACTTGTGCAACGAATTGTTTCTTGAAGACGATTCAGAAACACCGGAACGTCAAAAATAAAAATTAATCACTCGAGGACGGTTCGACTTTATAAACCGCAATTAAAAATTTTTTCGGGACAATAACGGGAATCGCCAAATTATTGACGCGGGGAATTTAAAATGACCACTTAAAGAAAATTCGGCTGCCCTCTATACCAGATATCGCCCACTTAACCTGTTTAAAATGTACAATAAGGAACAATAACTTTTGCATACAATGAAAAAAAAAAGAGAAAAGAAAGCGGTCGATAAATAATTTAAAGTTTTCTCCGAAGCAAAATAAACATCAGAAAAATGTAAACTGGTAGACGTGGAGCGTAGAAGTTGAAGAAATCAAAACACGTCTTGCATAAAAAGGTATTATACATTAAAGGAGAAACAAGCTAACATTATAATTTCAAATTTAAGTTCTCGGAGCTTCGCTTTTTTTTTCTTTTTTTTTCATTTCGGTCATGTATGAAAAACCCGTTGTTCGCATGTGACGAAACACGGCCCGTTTCCTTAACGGAACTTTCAAAGTTTGAACAAAATTTCGGAAAAGAGATAATAAAAGTAAAATTAAACATTTAAAACTTCCACGGTGGATACAAATTAGGAAAGCAATTTACGGTAGATTAAAACATTTAATCCGTTAAAACTAAAAAATTTTATCTCAAAAAGCTTAAAATTTAATCTTAAAACTTAACGTTTCGAGAAGCTTTTCTGATGATGGTAAGTGTCAGCTTTCCGAAACGTTAAATTTTAAGCATTTTAATCTTTTAAGACTAAATTTTTTAAATACGGTGTCTAAATTATGGAAATTATTAAATATTCGTAAATGTACATAATTTGAAAGTAGCGAGAAAAATGTTTGTCCGGTATTAATGAAAATATATGTGATTTTTGAATTTAACATTCTGTAAATATAAATTATGGGGTTACCTTTTTGAAGCTAAGAACCGGCACTGTATAAATCATTAATCTTCACTGACCTTACTTCGTTTTAAATCTATCATTATTGAACGCTTCTATTAGCGAGATTTAATTTTACAGCTTTTCAATCAACTTAAAACTAACAGCCATCAAGTCAGGTATATAAAATCTATAGAAATAACGAAATTTATATTACCCGGTTTTAACGAAGGGCCGTCGAGTGTTTATGTCTAGTCACGCATTTCTTGTTTATTTTTTTGGAAAACCCGTATAAACTTCCATTAGACATTAGGCTAAAAGACCTGTATCACATCTGGTAAGCGAATCGCGATATTTCTCCTATTACTACTACCTTTTTTCGGTATACCTACACGAAGTTCGTACCACTGTTGTTTAAAAAAAAAAAAAAACGCTAAGAAGGAATCGTTCGACGCAGACACAAATATCACCTGTTCAAATATAGCAGAAAGCTCCATTGTTATTTATTATATTTAATCGAATGCCGAACTAATTTTTTCCGCTTAATCTTTAGCTTTTGTTGAAAAAAAATAAATAGATTTTGAAAACCGCATTTGGAACAAAAGGCTATCAAATTTCTTCGGTAGCGAGCAAATAAAGAAGACCATAGTTGACGCGCACACACACACACACACACACAGACTACTGTTTGTTTGTTGCAGCAAGATGATCTTTTGGGAAAATATAGATATTGTATAGGGGCGCTGCGCCGTTTCAGGCATACGATGGGAGATTTAACAAAACCGTAAGATATTCAGCAAACATCCTGTTCTTTCATTAGCACTGTTCAAAGGCGGCATCCCACTTTGTCTGTTCGGTTCAGAGATCATCGTGGACGATTTGTGTTGCGCGAACCCATACGTTCGGCACCACCTCCTGCGTCGCGATCCAGATCAAAATCCGCATTACCCTAAAACATATCGAATTCTGTATACGTTCCTTTTATCTGTTTCGATGCGAAATCTACAATTACCGGCGATTCGATCGCAGTATACGCGATCGAAGTGAATTCAAAGCGCCGATATGTCAGCAACTGAGAGGACAGAACGTGACGGTGAAACTAAAAATTAGCTTATTAATTTAAACTACATATCTAGCCGCCGCGAATGCCGAATGATTCCAGCTGCAAGTTACCATTCAGAAGACGGCCGGAATGATCCGGATCATGGATAGCTTTTTCTTCGTGTTATAATCGCGATTTTAAAATGATACGATGTAGGCGTGTTATAAACTTCATTACATGCCGAAGCTTTTATTTTATTATCTTTCATAAAACCGGATGAGCGGCAGATGTTTTCATTTCATTAAACGTTAACCGGTAGAGGGATATGCGTTTTCTTTAATAAAATTACTGCGACTTAAATTAATTTCATCAAACCAGGTCAAATATTTCAGCTAAAAAAAAAGTGAAGTATTCAAATGTTTTTTGATTTTCTTTCTTCTCAAAAGAGGTAAAGAAATTTTAGAAATTTGTCTTATTAACGGGAGTAGCGGAAAAGAAAAGAAAAACAAATTTAATTCATTTAGCAGATGCGTGCTGTGCGATAAACACAAATTTATCTTTAGCGTTGAAAATTTCCCTACGGAACGGCAGAAAGCGGGCATCTATCACGTCGATCGCCTTCTTTCTTTTACTAGATAAAAAAATTGTGTCCCACCTATATCATTACTAATTGAAATGTTATTAATAAAAAATAAATAAATACAAATTTTTATAGAATTTAAAGAGCGATAAAAATTGAAAACACCATAAACGCAGTACGAGTTGTATTAGTTACCGACCGCATGGTTAAGTCGATGCATTAATTTGAGTCCAGATGAATAAGGAACAATAAAATAAACATAAATATATATATATATATATACATATACGAAATAATAATGATAAAAAAGTGACAAATATAACATTAAATCAGATTTTAGGTTACACATGTTTTTTAGGTGAAGTTAATTTTACTTTTTTATTTGTTTACGTGTTTCGGTAAATTTTAAAATTTAGTTGTTTTTGAAACTTCTAAGTGGGAAGGTTTTTTTTTAAAATTGCGATATACAGTCGAGGCAATGTTGGTGGTTTTTTTGGGTTTTTTTTTTTTTTTTCGGCCTGGCAATAACCCATTTGGCTACTATCAAGATAGACTGGCCAAAAGGCGAAAGCTGGCCCAAAAAAAAACAAAAAGTCGATATAGTAATGATACCGACTAAAGCGGTAAATACGTAATGTTTAAAATAATGAAACAATAAATGTAGCAGACAAGCATGGGGCCGTAAATGTATAAACCCACGAATGCCTATCTAGAATTATTACGAAAAGTACTCGTGGTTAATTTTTGTATCTTTAGTGTGATATGCGAATAAGAAAAATTTAATTACGCGTAGTAAATCGGTTTCTACATCGTAATTGGCATTATTCTTCCGCTGTATATATTAAAAATGTTCCGCTAATTTAGATTAAACACCGTATTTTATTTGTAAGTACGTTAACATCGATTAATAATTCGTCACGTATCTTTGGTCGCACGGCCAAATTATTTACGCGAACCGTTTTTAGCCCCCTTATCTCCGAGGCTAGTTACATTTTACCGGTCTGATTTCCTAGGAGAAGACTAACTAAAGCTACCCGAAAGAAGCAGCGATCTGAATTTCATACGTGTCTAGTTGGAATAGTTTCCAAGTACATCTACGAAGTTATATATTTTGGCAATCCACTGAAAAACTAAAATAGTAGATCATCATAAAAGATTTTACAGTCGAGTGTTTTAGAGTATCTTTAAAATTACGAAAACAATTAAAAAATTAATAAAAATCCTATCGCGACTTCTGCTTCGAAAAGTTAAATAAAAGCAGTCGGTGTTGTCGATCGGTGTGTATCGATATTGTAAAAGTCGAGAATTGAGTGTAGTATATCATCGTGGTTGTTGCCCTATATTCTCTTCTAGTCGAGCTTGTAAAATTTACATATTTATCAGACATTCAATTACGATCCCAGTCAAATTAAAGTCTAGAAAATTCATTGTTACAGAGTGCAACATCGGTCGACATTTCGAAAGCGTCTGGAGTGGATACTTTTTAGGGAAATGGAAACAGTCTCGAAGGGAGGGAAAGTTGGCTTCGTGTCCAAATATACGAAGAAAACATAATCATATTGCGAAACATTTTCTGTGAAAAAGTAAAACGAAAGTCTGTTTTTTCGGGAGAGGGGGTGGAGCGGCGTCAACTATGGGTTCTATAGTGCGAGTGAAACTTTTAAAAGTTTCAATGTGCGGCAACAGGATCCGAACCCGGTTCTAGCCGAATAAAACTAATCAACTATTCCTGTAACCGGAGACTCTTGGGCCGTAATAGTCTAGATATTATACACGGCCCGGGGTCTAACCACGGTTTGAAAATTTTAATAAAAACAAACTAAAGACCACGTGCGAGTCAATGTCTAGAAGTGACCGAAAAAAGAAAACGGGGAAGCGTCAGTAAAAAACCATCTGGTACGGTGAATAAATGTCGTCTGGTTTTACAAGTGACCGAACAAAAAAGCTTACGAAATCGCGTGGAAAAATGTAGAAAAACAGGCAAACTTACGGTCGGCAAAAAAATTAATCAATACGTAGAGAAATTATGCCAAATGTTCTTTTTCTCAACATAATTAAGATAAGCGCGGAAAAATGCCGCACCAATTATGATAAATATCCAGACCAAACTTGGAAAATTTTCATTAAAGAACTAAAATTGGGAGCGTTGAAGACTTGCCAAGTGTTTTAGTTCGGAAACTTATCGGTCCCCACGCAATATACTTTTTTCCGCTTATCGACACACTGAAAAAATAATCTTACCGGCAAGAAACTTGCCATAATTTCTACGTATCAATTAATTTTTTACATGCATTATAGTGAACCTATTTTCTTTTTGACGTTCTAATTTGTTTTAAGTGAAATATTAATATTTTCAAACTGCAGGATGTATGCGAAATCGGTTTGTACTTTATTAGTTGCATTTATAGCGCAGTTTGAATTAAAAGAAAGGAATAATAGGACGATCACTGCCGCGAATTTAGTAGTTGCGCTCGATGGGATTTAATCGAATTTGTTACTGGCAAGAATAAGAAAAAAGAGGAAAAGGAAACAAACTTGGGGGGGGGGGGGGCTTTGAAGGACCATTAATCGACGGAATACCGACGACCTATTCAAGGTTCCAGCAGTTTTAAGAAAAGAATATATATCGTCAAGTATTCGGTCGCTATTGTTGGCTTATTTTATAACGTGATCAATTTTAATCGATCTACAAGCCCTTCAACAAAGTAATGAACATAAACAATTTGCATTAATGTCATAATTTGTTGAACCCATTATTTTTCTATTACTTATCAAATGAATCTCAATGGAAAAAATATATACTTCTCTATTAAGGTGCTTGGCTAATAAATCAGGGGACACAGGTTCGATACTTGCTCCGTTCCAGATCCGAATTGATCCCAGGTTTCCTGAAATAATTGGCTACCGGAAAAATCTGTGAAGATAAAGGCGGATCTCAACTAGAAACGAATTGGCCCCAGTATTCTCCTTAGATCCATTAGACTTAATACATTGTGAACTTTTCGCAATCCATGAAACCCTTATCAAGGGTATCTTACTTTACTTTACTAAATGATAATACTCGTAATGTACAGGTATTTTCGATAGCTTCACGATCACGGTATATTTAAATTGAATATACTGTTATTATTATTTCATTTTTAAAAATATGCATATTTTCCTATCGACTTATTTGATAATTTGTATGAATATTATTGAAGGTTTTTCTGTTTTTTTGCTTTTTTCCTTCGCGTGTTTTCTCGCCAGTTTTTAAAAAAATAAACGACACTTTTTTTCTACATTTTCACAGCGCAATGTAACGTCCAAAACACTTCAATCTTTCTCAAAGAAACGAAATAATAAACTTGATATAAATGTAAACACGACAACACTGTAAAACAATTACATAGTCCGCCAAAATCGAAATAGACAGACGCTGTGAAGAGCGACAATAGCAATGCAAAACTTTATTGTTTTATTTCGAACTGTATGCCGTTTATGCGTGAAAAATGATATTTATATGTTGACCGCGGATGGTTTTTCGTGAGACCAGTCGCCGTAAACATCTGAGCGATATTCGAAACAATAGTTTTGCATCGCTGATGTACTTTTAATTTCGGATTACTTATTTCAGCGCACTCTATATCTCGAAAATGTCGTCTAGTTTCGGCTGTAATTAATTAGGTGTTTCTTTATGACAACGACAAACATAATTAAATAATATGTTGTATCGTTTAGTTACGAAAATAAGTAAGAACATTTTAATTGTTTCATTTTGATCGACTGCGTAGATAAGGATAATGCAAAATAATCGAACGCGATCGAGAAGTTGACGACATTATCGTTAGCGATTCGCGCACGACGAATTTTCTCCGATTCGTCGTAACTCTGAACCGTAAGCGGCTAATAAACGATTAGTTTGGAACTTTTCATGTCATCTTCATTCGATTCCGACGTAATGGCCGGGTTATAATTAGTTCACGCGTAATAGACAGTCTACTTTAATTTTCGCGTCGGGATAGAAATAATTCGTCGCAGAGACCGAATTAAATTAAGGAGACCGATAAATAAATTGGTTATTTGGATTGTTCTCTTCTTCGTATCGAAATTAGGGAAACATTTGCTCTAAACAGTTGCGCCCCCAGTCGAAGCGGTGCATGGGCGTCACGGAAGAACCTGTAATTATAGTATACCTGCCGAGGCGCGCGGCAATCTTATCGGGCCCGAATGTAAAACGGATGTTTGCGCACCAGCGCCGACAGTCAAATAGGGGATTGTTGTTTTATAAGCTGCTTTTCACCATATCGCCATCATCACGATCGCTGTCATTGCCGACACTACCCCATATCAAAACAACACTATCGTCGCCTGGTCCGCACTGTACAAAGTCATACGGTGAATTCGTCATGCTACGGATCAGCCCTAATTTAACAACAATGACCCCACTTAATATCATCATCAGGGCCACGTCATCATTTATCGGATGAAAAGCGTTCTTGTTGACCGTTTCCGTTTAAACGATATTGCTCTCTGCCTACCCCTTTGATTTCGAATGCTAGCCGACCATTTCGGTTTGCGAAAATCGCTTGGACTTGCATTTTTTTCAGTTTATTTCCCTTGACTTTTAATGTTTTTCGTGTACCATATATATATATATATATATATATATATATATATATATATATATAAATATCCGTATATAAATACATTTATCGAATAGAAAGAAAAAACGATTAACTAACGTAGCCTAAACTTCAAGTAAGAAATGTAGATTGTCGGTTGCGTCGGTTAATATTTAAAAATTTCCTTGCGAAATAAATTTTTGCAAAAAACAAAATCCTATACCGAATATGTTTTTTTTTTTTTTTAAATTTATAAGGCTTTTCCGTTTAAGACTCTATTATTACACTGTCATTTATTTAAAAAAAAACAATACGGAACAACATATTATACATTATCAGAACTGTTGCGTCATTAAATGCTTTAAAATTAACTTGCCAAATGAATTTTTACAAAAAAAAACAAAAAAAAACGGACGCACGTATATATATATATAGATTTATTTTTTCTTTCTTTCTTTTTGTAATAAAAATTGGGTCCGATAAATTTTGCAAAATTAACCTACACAAATTTTGTGTACAGTAACATTGAAAAAATAAATAGGAAAAAATAAACTGTTATTATTATTATGATTAAAATTAATGTTCCTTCAAGGGAATTTAATAATTAATTAATTGTTTTCCGAGCGCGAGAGATGAAACTACAACGGCGAAACGAAAATTTTGAAAACCTGACAAAATCCGATTAGGTATCGTGTAGATAGTACGAGACGGAGTAACAAAAGGCAGAGGTAACCATGAAAAGCATTTCTTAAACTTTGTTATTACGAGTTTGAAAATGTTTTTTGCGAAAGTATCACCTGAAAAAAACAAAAAAAGATAAAATTTTACGTTAGCTCGCAAATTCAAATGAAAAGGCGAAAAAACGGAGAAGTTACAGCGGGAGCCGCTAAGGAAAAATTCTACCAGGGGGAGACTAAGGAAAACACATTCACGTAGAATCATTTAGCACGCTTTCAACTAAATTAAACTGAAATGGACCGGGCCTAAATAGAAATGTTTACTTTCTTGCACAGCTGAAATAGAAATCGGCGCTCAAAATTTCAGTTTGCCTTAGGAACATCAGTGTCCACTGCGACCGCTGTAGGTCATAAGGATATTCATGGAACTGTTAATGTATCCGGATTCGAACACGTCTTTTTAGGGTAAATGTACGTACGTGTTAAAAATAAAAATAATTTCAGTTTCACGGCGGCCATAAAAAAGTAATGCCCGCCAGTAGTATATCGGAGCGAAATGTTTTAATGCGATTTTAAAAATCCGAACTCGGCCGATGATCCGCCATCGACGGCTATTAAAGAAAGATTATTATAGAGAAATGAGAAATACCTTCGGACGACGAATTCACTTGACGACGATTTGTTGCTGTTCGACAGACCGCTACCAAACTATACCTCGATTATATCTCCCTCTTTGAAATTATGCGCCGAATTACCTAGCAGCGGTTGAACGGTCTGAATTCTTTTAACCTGTTCTAACGCGCCAATTAAATTACGCAATTCCTCAAATTGTTCCACATACTGCCGGGCTACGAGAAAAAAATGACAGATCGGGGGGCCGCACGTTCAACGTGTCCGCGTTTTTTTTCTTTTCAAAGTAGTACCGCGAAAATGTCTATAGTGCTCTGTTCGATCTTATTTCGTATCTTGTTCGATTTCAGCGGACGCATTAGTTGCCAGCGAATAAAAATTAAAAATTACTTTTTAATTAAACAGCGTTGTGTTTAAAAATCCAGCGCGCCCACTATTTTGCAAACGTATTTTAGCGGAGATATCATTATGTTCCATTAGTTTTTCTTTACACGATAACGCGTGAAATTTAAAAAGAGCATAATCGTAAACACTAAAATTACCTCATCTAAAAGAAGAGCGAGCGGGTTTTTTGGGGAATTTTTTGTTTCACATCGCGGCGTTTATTCGTGTTCTACAGTGTTAATAATTTACGCGTAATATTTTAACATACAGCAATACTAGCTGATTATAAGCGATAAATTGACTAGAAAACATTTTGGTTAAGTAAATCCCATATGATAGAGTATCGTGGATTGTGAAGTTAAGCTTTTCGTAATGGTACTTAAGGGGTTCTAATGGATCTGATGAGAACATTGGGGCCAGTTCCTTTCTACTTTTGGATTATCCGCCTTTACTATCCTAACTTTTCTCTGGTACAACCAATATTCAATTTCAGATTAGGTACAAACTTGGAAGTGACTTGGATCCGGAACGGGACAATTCGCGAAAACCCATGATGCTCCGATTCGGTAGCCAAGCACCTTAAAAGCTACCCTAATATATTGAAAAATTATTCCAAAACACGAAGTTTCGGTGACATGTTGCTGCTATAATGTTTAATATATATTAATATTTTCTAGTTAATTTATCACTTATATAATTACATTAATTTGAAAACTAATATATATTAAACATTACATCACCAACATGTCTCAGAAATTAAGTGTTGGAACGAAATAAATCAGATTATATTTTCATATTTTTATTAAAATTATTTATTTATTTAAGTTGTTTAAATTTTTCTTTTATTATTATTATTTTTTTTTCTTCTTCTTCGAGTAATACACTCTTGGGTCGGAAAGTGTAAAGCTATAATCCTGCTGAAGGTGATCATCGTAAT
This sequence comes from Icerya purchasi, assembly GCA_039619475.1. Classification (NCBI taxonomy): domain Eukaryota; kingdom Metazoa; phylum Arthropoda; class Insecta; order Hemiptera; family Monophlebidae; genus Icerya; species Icerya purchasi. The sequence continues at coordinate 66,382,062 of CM077116.1, forward strand.
TTACCGCTTGCTCCGCTGTTTGTTGATTTCGATCTTTCGAACACTTTGTCTTACCGCTGAACTTAATTCAGCGTCATGTACTCTAGCGCCGAAGCACCTTCTTCGCTCCATTTTGCACGATGTGTTATTAACATTGTTCCATGGAATTATAGCACGTCCAGAAAATTACATTACCTCCAGCTGGCACTGGATAATCTCTCCTCTTAATGTTAAGCTTATTCAGTATCGATGTACTTCATTTTTCGTTGAGAGCTATCCCGGCTATTATTTATATACAGTGCCATCATTTCAAAACTATATATATATATATATATGTACGCTTTTTTGTCCGTACTTTTACAATTGCGTTTCTATAATACTAATATGCCGTAATCATCCGTCCGCATATTTTTCTGATTCTATAGTCTCGTAGGTACCCGAAGGTCAGCTCGATTATTCCTTTTTACGTTAAATCGCATCTATCTTGTTTTGTTATCGTCCGCATCCGTCTATATGTTTTGAGTTTATAAATTTCTTTTGCAGTATTTTCTTTACTAATTACTTGACGCGTACATCCCGCAATCGCTCTAAGAGGCTATTATTTCTGACGTCCGCAAAAAGAATTATCAACTTACCCGCAATCGGAACTCCGCCATTCTCTAGTACCTGTCTCATATCATATACACCGTAGAAATTGAATAGCGTCGGGACGAAAGCCTGCTTCAGAGAGTATCTTCTATGTGCATCATGAATACTTCCGACACTCCGTACGTCATAAAGATACGTTTTTAATACGTCTTAATAATTGCTTAAATATACCGGCATTATTAAGAAGATAAGTCCATTCTAACGCTATGCTCGTCGAACATGTTTTCGGGCGAGTTGCATATGCCCTTTCAACACCTTACGTTCCAATTTAACTGACCCCTTTCGCTAATTCGATTCTTTAGCAGCACACAGAATCCGCTTACGAGGGTCCAAGTCGTTTGTTCTCGAAATGAAGTGACAGCCCTTTTTGATATAATATGTTTTTAAGTAAATTTACTCATAATCGGTATATATGCGATTAATTTATCAAATAAAAAAAAAAAAAAAAAACGGTAATTTTTTAAAATTTTTTAAAATTTTTTTCGGGGGAGCAGCAAAATTCTCTCTAATTTGTAATAAAGTAAAGGCGCCTTGAAAAGATGGCAACTCAGATGACCAAAAGCGGAATAGGCTGCGTGCGGCTGAAATTCAGCTGACGTTTAAAATGTTCCGTCCGGTATTTGTGTATTTAGAATTAATAAACGGAGAAGATTAAAAACGCAGAAGAAACGGAAGGTAAGGTTATTTTTTCTCTGTGGTTCTTTGCTGGGCAGCCAGATGCGCATTTGCAGATAAAAACCCGCTAGCAGCTGTAAGCGTGCGAAGATAAAAAGTCAAACAGAAGCAAGATAACATTGGTAAAGCTGACAAGAGAAATGAGCGGCACTTCGGTGGTCCTTTAAGTCGGTCTCTCGATATGCTGCTAGTTCCTGCTGCCGCTCGGTATCATTTATGTGAGCTGTCTGTCGAGGACTGCCGAGGTTGAATTTATAGATTCTCATAGGTTCGATCATCAGCCGGGCCCTGGCCAGCGCGCTTACTCTATATCAGTGACAGACGCCACCGCATCCACATCCCGTATATGTATGTTAATATATGCAAATCCATTAATGTATTCATCGGCGCTCGTACGAATGTCAGTAGTACGCAGTGCAGCAGCGACGGAAAAAGGCCCGAGCCAAGTTGATCACTTGCCAGTTACTTACTATTACGCTACTCACTACGTAGTAATCAGGCTGATTGAAGCCCGCCTTACTGCCCCTCCACCCCGCGCTCCTCTAATCTTTCCGTACACGTCGAAGGTGCACTCGACCTCTGCTGCAAGGAAAATCCGTTCAGATATGCATCTTTCTGTCTATTCTTTTCATCTTTCTAATTACCGGCTGCTGAACTGTGTCTATCACAGTAATATAATTGCGTATACCTTTTTTTTTTTGTTATTTTTATTATTATTATTTTATTTTATTTTTTTTTGTAATAGAACATAAACGCGGTCGAATGTTGATTGTAAACCATACAGATGGTAGATATCTACCGTTCGAAATATTTCTGTTTTGGTTTTTGTCCCCCCCCCCTCAAAAGCATGCACTTAGACTGCAGGAAAATATTAAATTTTTCCGCTATAAAATATACCGAAAAAGCTAGAATAGAAATCGGTAAGTAAGTAGTAAAGTAAGATATGCTTGATAAGGTTTCATGGATTGTAAAGTTAAGGTTCGCAATAAGGAGAATACTGGGGCCAATTCGTTTCTAGTTGAGATCCGCCTTTACCTTCTCAGATTTCTCTGGTATTCAATTATTTCAGGCTGAGTAAATTTGGAAGCGACTTAGATCCGGAACGAGACAATTCCCGAAAACCCACGATACTCCGGTTTGGTAGCCAAGCACCTTAGCCACTAGCCTACCGTGCTGCCATAGGAATTGGGGCGTTGAGATAATGGAGAAAGAATAAGTGAGGAATTGTATTTAGGTGAAATAAATTGGAGCGAAAAAGATACCGAATGAAGATAGAGAGAACGCTCGAAGAAAATGAGACCGGTTTTACAGCATAAGTGGAAAGTGGGCTTATCAAAGAGGGCAGTAAATTTAGAGTGAGAGAAAGCTATGATCCTGGCCTTTCAGATATGAATGATATTGCAAATAATAGAATCTCGAATTGATAATATAAAAAACTGCGAATTCGAAAAGAAACACGGGCATTAATTAGTGGGATTAGTGGAGGAAAATTCGACCCGCTGTTCCCGTCAGAGCACGAGCTATTTCGTTGCTTCCTCTAGATACACAAAGCAGGAAATCAGTTTTAGTGGAACAGAGTTTGGAACATGCAGATGATGGAGAACGAGTAAAGAGAATAAACGGCTGTAGAAGGCCCTTAGACTTTGGGGGACATATTGAGAGATGTGTGCGTCGTAGAGGCAGCCAGCATTGATCTCGCGCATGGTCGGAATTTAATATTTTTTCCCAACTAGATACGGCATTTTAGAGTCGCTCAATTTAAAAACTTGCGGCATACGCGGCTTTGACACGATCTATGGTTACGGCAAACAATACTACACGTGTGATCCTTGTCGGTTTTCCTTTTTACTTCGAATTGTTCTTTCATTTTATTAGATGACACGCGTAAAGTAATATTCAAGGATTAGCCGGAGATTATTGCGGAGACACTATTATGCCGAAATCAAAACGTCGAGAAGCAAAAGAAAGGCACTCCAGGGTCAGAGGTTATATTAAGGGAGCAGGGGAAGGGGACAAAAGGACCATTCAACAAGAGGCTTGCAGTTAAGTAAAATATGATGGTGTGTCACAGAAATATGTCCGATGCGGAGCCTTGCCATAGTAACAGAATGGGTTCTAGAAAGGTCAGAAAGAGGGAACCAGCAGGGCTCAATACCGTGTTTTATCTACCTGAGAAAGTAAGCTTGTTAAGAAAGCCAATCTTGCTTCCACCGGGGTTGCACAAAAATGTTTTCATAGACTTTATTATGTCATAGGGGCGAGGAGGAGAACAAGTCATTGGACACAACAGAGCTGACTTAGCAGCAGTGTCTGCTAACAGATTACCCATGAGTCTAGTGTGGCCCGGTACCCACAGGTTTTCGTACATCAGTGATGTCTTCCCATTATATGCGCGTGTAGGTTATTCTTGCTATGCTTTTCCATCGCTCTGGCATTTAGACAGGAGGAGATTGAGACTCGTCGAAACATTACACTTACTTATCGAGTGATAAATTGTACTGCTATTATACAATTTACGATCGCTTAATTTGGCGTCATCGCTGCGTATACAGTAAAAACGTGTTCGCAACTTTAATACTGTAAGTTGTTTAATTTTCCTTCATTCGCTTTTTTACGCTTCTTTTTGCTTATTCTTGATTTTAATGTTTGTATCGTTTTTTATTTATTTATTTATTTATTTATTTGTTTATTTTTTTCATTATTATTATCAAAAAAAAAGATTGAATATCAGTTTTTTAATTAGGCATAATATATGGATCGCTGCTATAATGGCTATCTACCGAAAATTATTAGTGCAGTGGTGTACTGAAATTTAGATAAAGCCTTTTTCTAAATTTTTCAAACTTAACACCCTTGATCACATAACGACGGATTTACGTGTCCGAATTGTTTGTCGCAGAATATTTCACCCATTCTTATATTTTCAGTCATTCCCTATGCCCCTAGGTTAAACCTTTCCGTGATTTTTTCGCTTTTTTTTTTTCTCGAATTCATATTCCTATTAATATCTGGATCAAATAAATTTCGTTAGCTCTTGTCCATCTGTTATTACATTATATAATAATCTCGCATTATTCCATTCTGCAAAGAATGTCGTACTGAACCCGTAGTCTGGCTATGGCGAAGTGCGAAGAATCGAATTTTTATAGTACATATGTGTAATTGACCATTTTGAAACGGTCGTCGTAACGATTTTAATGAAATTCAAGGGAATTAGTAAGACTCCTTTTGGAGTTTATAAATCGTCTGAGATTTCGCCAGCAGTTCTTTGAAAAAAAAAATGGGGTGAACAGTGTTCGTTTCAGCGATGTTGTACTTTTATTTATTGTTAAAAAATAAGTAAAAGCAACGCGCGTTTATTTATCACGAGGTAAATAGAAACATCGAAAATAGACGAAAAGTTATAATGTTTTCGTTTCGTGCTGAAATCGGCGATTTTAAATACTACGCTAACTAAAACACATAGACTGCGGTGTCGCGCTCAAATACGGCTTATAACTTTTGAGTTTTATAAAAAATTGCGTAATCTACGCGTTTGCTTTCATATTATCGCTGTATTTATTAACATACTGACTGATTTTCAAGTTCAAAATGAAGAGATCCGAACAAAGCTCTACATAAAATTAAAAATTAATAAGTAAACTTAAAAAAAAAATTATATCCGTACATCAGCTGTCGTACTAAAGAGCGATCTATTAATTACTATAAAAATTCATATTTAAGAAGTAGTTCAGTTAACGTTAATTAGATAGCGCACCAATCGTGGAAATTTTGACACTATTGCACAACGGATACGGGCACAGTTGTCGGTATTCGCCTACAGCTCTCTTTCAACAGTCGCGTCCGACACCACTATTCCAGCGCGCCTAGCTCATCATTCAACGCTACCGCCCTAACAAGTTTTGAAAGAAGAACGCCACATATCACTAGCAGTACGCTATTGCAACGGCGTGCTAGCGAACCGTTATACATCATTCGAGACTCGTAAAACTCAAATCAAGAGTAGCCAACGAGGTCTCCGGAATGAGTTTATAGAAGCAGTCAGAGGCACGAAAAAACAAGAATTTTTATTAATTTTTTTTTATCAGTAATTTTATTTATTTTATAAAAGTAACAATACTACATCATTATGTCATGTTTCAACTTGATTTCACCCAAATTTGAAAAAAAAAAAATTAATTATATAAAAAGTTATCGCTATATCTATCGACCCCTGTTCCATAAGTAGCCCTTTGCGGTGACCACCATAACTTCTCAACAGTTCACCTAAAATCATTCAAATAAAAAAAAATTAGTTAATAGTTAATCTAGTGCCTGATCAAAGCTTTTTTTTTTTTTTTTTTTTTGAAAATAAACAAAATGGCTGACTCAGACAATTTACTCTCGAATTTTCAGAAAAAAAGCAACAGTAAATTGTTTATAAAAAATCGATTTTTTGTGGAGAAAAAATCCTTCCATCAGTCAGTGAGTTTAATTTGTCTTAAAAAAGTTCTATAAATTCTATTCAAATCCACCGAGCGGTTTTTGAATGACACTGGTCACTGACCTTAAAAATATAGTTTTGAGAAAAACGCGTTTAAAATTTTACACTCGATTTATGTATAGAAAGAGAAATCATTTAATTACTTACACCGAATCATCTCTATTCCTGGGCCATATAATAATTCTTCAGCCGATGTAGAAGCTTCCGAAATATCGATGTCTACGTTGCATTCTGCCTTCTCGAGTGTTATCGTTAGCGCGCTTATCTGCCACCTTCATACGGGAAGTATCCGTTTTTTCGGCATACCGATGAGAATTGGGCCCACAATTTAATCGCAGTCTATTCATAATTATCAATAATGAATGTATACCTTCATTAAATATATCAGTAGCAATGTATGCAGCAATCTGTACGATGGTATAACTAGTATTTATAGTTTTTGGGCATATTTTCCACACTAGTTGATTAAAGCTTTCATTATTGTTTTGATGAAATCCACCGACACATCTTGAGAGTAAGTTGTCACTACGCAGGTCGTTATAAATTGGTTCGATGGCCTTTAAAACATCAGGAGGTAAGGAAGCAAAATCTTGAGTGTAAGTATCAAGTTCTCCATGCGCTTGAGAGCGCTAATAAGAGCACCAGGAATCTTGGACATATACTGTGATTTGGATTGTCATCGGTTGAGCCGTAGTGATAAAATGTCGCCATGATTGCAGATTTTACATCTCCGACAGAATCACAGTGCCGACGTATTTCTAAAACCATAGTACACAGTTAATTTATCAATTACTTTTTCCTGTAAGTTTACCTCTACCGCCAAGACCTTTATTTTTGCTTTTCAATGTTCGTAATAATCGAGTTCCCATTCGCTTCTGAACATGTCCTACACACTCCTTCTTATTTACGGATGTATTAACGTAAGGATCCGCTTTTACAATCCCTGAATAAGTTTTTTAGTCCCCATCTCCAATATAATTAGCATATTTTTTAACTCCATATTTAGTTTCAGACTGCTAAAACATTTCGACCATTGAATCTACTTCCATCTTCCCAGATGAGCCCTTATGATTAGCAGTACACTCATTTTCGCGCGTATCATGCCACTCCTCGTATTCAGCCGTATCTTTTTGTTCTTCCAATATTCACATTGTTTACAATATGCACTTTTAATATTTAAATCAAGAATTTTACCGGTAAAATAACCAATTAAAGAAGAAACTCCAAATGAAGATGTATATCCACGCTTGTGTTCCATCCCCATCAATTCATTCGTATCTTTATTTTCACTTGTTGACGTTGCTTGCTTCTCTTCGTTCACAGTTTTTTTCAACAAAAATTCTGCGACAGCTGTACTACAATCTAATATTTGCTTCAATAATATTGTATAAGTGTTTTTATCTAAAAATGACGGCATGTCCATTAGACCACAAAACTTTCGCATTCCTTCGAATCCTATTCCTAGTATTCTTATTACTAATATAAAACGTCTATTTATTTCATAATAATGTCCAACGAAAGAACAGGAAGGAATTCATTTACACAACTGTCACATGAAATTAAAATTTTAAATCCCAGACCACGTGTGCTTGCTATTTGAAATTTAACATTTCCGTTACACTTTTTCCACTTAACAATACTTGAAATAGCATTAAATACCTTAATAAAGTTAATAATTCTAAATTCAGTACTACTATCTTCGGCTACATCTTCTTCCGTGCTCCGTTTCAATTTTTTAGATGACGTACTGCTAATACTTTCATCACGTTCCGCTGTTTTCGGATTGAAAACATTTTTTTCTCTTAATGACGCGCGATTTACGAAAATTCTTGGAGCTCCGAAGTTCTCTCGACCCTTTTGCAGAATCACGTCTCATGATAAATTACTCGAAATAATTTTTTTAAACGCTCAACTATTGACTGCTCACTGCAACTACCACAGGCGGCATACTAATGACAAACAAATAACTTTCAGCACTTTTGCAACCTAACATTTGTGAATATATGTATGTATGAGTGTATAATAACAAACAATCTATGACGATAGAACCCGAATAATCGGTTGTCTACAGCTGCCGCCAGCTACCTGCTCTCGGGCGTTCATCGTTGAATAACTCGAAAAGTATTCGTCGGATTCTCTTGAAATTTTCAGAGAATATTTTAAAAATATTATACTTTGAGAAAATGCAAAAAAAAAAAAAAAAAAAAATCGGTTTTTTGAAAATTCTGACTGCCCCTAACTCCCAAGAACTATTTTTTTCCTATTTCCCTTGAAGAGCGCTTTTATTTGGGGTATAAAAATTTGATTATCATTTTGAAAATTAGACTAAATAGAGAAAAAAAAAACTACAGTCAACTGGACATCGATGGAACCACTTCAAGACCCAATTTAATTAGTACTCTGACACGGGGATGTATTTGTTCCGCAGTTAAATTAATTAATAAAACTTCTTACACCACGTGCTCGATCATCGACTGTGATCAGCATATGAATTCATGTACATTCCGCGGAGTCTTTGTTTTGAAAAAAAAAAACAGAATTACAGGTGTTCTTTCCCTACTAATACAAGAGCCCGTAATAAAGTGAAAGTTGGCTTTCGTTCGCTGTTTAGAAGGCCAATGAAATAAAGAAAAAAAAAAGAACAACTCTAAATACCAGAAAAAACCTACTCGGAAATATCATCAGCAAACGACACGCGAATAAAACGTTTTTGTTTTTTTTTCTTTTATTTAGCAGAAAAATTAAAAGGGGAAAATGAGAGCATAGATAGAATAAAAAATTCATAACAGACAATAAAAAGTACACAATAGAAACGTGTCGAAGAACGGGACGAATTATGAACAGTACTTGTAATTTTAAATCATCGATTTGGCAATATGTAAACTTTTTCACTGCGCTGAATAGTGTAATTATAATTTAAATAATTATTAAAAATACGAAAGTTTTTTAATCGCTTCCTATTCAGCTAGGAGAAGTTATGCGGGCAGCTTTTCTTGTTTTAATCCCTTCGTACATTCTTAGTTATTCTTTCGCCGATAATGAGATATTTTTAATTGTTCCAAATTTTTTCATCAGTCAGCGTGAATTTATACTGCAAAAGCAAAATAATCTTTAAACACTATCTACATTACAATAGAGTCTAAATTGAAATCGAGGTTAAGTCTAACTTCTCCGGTCGATATTCGTGGAACAATGGGTCAGAGTCATTGAACTAGTGTAATACGCTGAATGGATGCAAACAATGTTCATGTTCATTCGAACTCTGTTTGGCTCACTGATGGTGATACATTTTAAGAAGAAATAATAATGAAAAAAAAAAAAAAACACGATTTAAAATTTATTATCGCATGTTCTTCCCTCGGTTGGAAGGTACACGTGTATGTCCTCAGGATACCGAGCTCAAGGAACGGAGCGCGTTCGCCGTTTCGCCAAGTTTTGCAACTGCGAGCTGCATGTAAATCCTTGGCGAATAACTGGATGAAAGCTCTCATCAATAATTTCAGCAGAATGTATAGCTTGGCAAACGTTCGGAATTTGTCTCTGCTGCTTCATTACATGTAATGCATACTTCCTTTCTTTTCACCTTCTTTGATTTTCTTTAATGCTTTTTTCCCTATTCCCTTAGCTTACTGTTCAGTTCCGGTCGCCCCCCCCTAAGGATATTGGATAAAAACTGCTGTTCCCTGTGAATTTTGATTGCTCAGTAAGTGCGCTGGCTCCTGGACAGTGTCAAATCACGCGTAATACTGTGCACGTTCAGTCCCGTCACGTTCTGTCCTCGCTCTTTTTCCTCTTCTTGATTTATACGTGTCGATATGCATACAGACGGTAGTAATATTTTAATCAAGACGCTTGCATTAAAACGAAGCGAATCATGGAATAATTACTTAAATCAAACACAATTTTCGACCGCAATAACTGTTTGCGTACTTTAAGAACATTAAAACACAAGAAAGAATTTTTTGCAATCAGCTAAGGTGTGTATTTTCAAAAACACCTCTAAATACGCGATAAACCAATACTACTCGGGGATTTTAATATGCTCAAATCGACAAGAATTATTAATTAGGTAAACGTAGAATTGGAAATGACAGTAAAAATGAACACCACAGAGACATTTATAAAAAGCGTAAAATACATTGTTCGGAATGAAAGTAAAATATAAAAGCACACAGCAGCATCCGTTTTCTAAATAGTGGCACCTTCTGGACTGCGTAACCACAAAACAGGCAGATCTCTCAGATGTAATGCCTCCAGATCATATATAAAAAGGTAGACAGACCATCCGGACGTCGTCGGCCCGCTTCAAAATCGAAAAATACTTGTCGTTATAATACGACAAAATCCCAAAAACAGGGTAAAATTAAAAACGTTTTATCTAAAAGATAATATTCTAAATAAAACGATTCGATAGAACAAATCCAAGAACTATATATAGAGAATAAAATATGAAAGAAATGTCGTGATACTGAAAAAGTTTCGAAATACATCGCACAGAGCCTATACCCCTTCATTTTCATATTAAGTATGTATGGCGTGTTATGGATGTTTTCGTTGTTACTGATGGGTTCTAGATTTACGTAGAACAATTGGTGGTACGTTTTTGTTGTTGATTTGTGTGTAAGTTAATCGCATTTCTGGCTTCTTAATCTGCTGCAGATAAGGCCTCTTTTATTTCATCGGTCGGCGTCGTGTGATGGACAGTACTTTTAATTAGCACTCGGTAGCTTCTCTGGTATTTAAGTTGGTAAGCGGGTGTTATATTTCATCTTTTCAAATGTTTAATTATTTTTCCATATTTATCGGAATTATTTATTTTGAATTTTATTCTTATGTTCTTTTTTTTTTTAATATAGAAGAAATGGAGGTTCCCATTTCTCCATACTTAATGAGTCGGTATATAAATATTGGGGGTGGTTTGTGTGAGTTAATAGGTCCGCTGGATTGATTAATTACGGCTGGTTTGCAGTTTTGCCCTCTTTCTCCCCCTTGTTTTGGTTTTCCCCTGGGCTTGTCAGCAACGGACGATTACCCATCAACACGTGTGTAAATAGTAGCAATTAGGAGTCACAAGGAATGGAATCCCACTAAAAACCCTATACCAAGGATGGAGAAACAATGACAATCAACGTGGATAAATGCAAAACACATGCATCCTAAAAAGAGAATGAATGACATTGCCGAAGGAGTTAGCTGTTCAATACCATGGTCACATCTGCAATTACAGAATCCGCAGTAGCGACGAACAAAGGAATCAGCCTACAATTAAGGGAGAAGAAGAAACACGGGAGGTTTGAAAAGCAGTTAGAGCCGTACACATAAGAATCTTATCTCGCTATTAACGGGGACAAAAATCTGTTAGCCTTTTTTTCGTTATTAAATGATATTACAAGTAATAAGTCAGAAGTATCAAGTATTATTCGATTTAAATACATTGTGTATTGAGGTTATCGATTTTTTTTTCTTTCATTTTGGGCCCTTAATAGTATTGTCGGAAGATATTATCATTAGCATTGAAAAATTAACTCGTACTATTACGACTACCGCTGCCACCGATGGCAGTGGTTGTATCAACATTTATACTCTCAGAACTCACGGCACCACACTGAGCCAGCACGCGTGGCTACCTTATTACCGTTATTTGTCTCTTTGACTTATAGTACGTAGTAGGTTTTTTAAAAGCCCGCGCGTACGGTATCGACAAATAAAAACGATGAGAGGTAAAGTGCGTATATAAGTTTCTATAAATTACGGAAACAAATAATCAGAGCAAACTTATCGTTACGGCGATTAAAGTTCTCACAATTATTAAACGCGATTAATAAAGTTGCCTTTTGGCATTCACATTATTTTTCTGCTGCATAACGGCGTTTATGATACTTGTAGATCAAAAATTAATACAACGTGCAGCTGGTATACAATTTCGCTTAGGCAGTGGTTAAAGCAAAGACAGATATGTGCTATATTGCGGACTATGCTGGCAATTGTGCCATTTTCACACGTATCGCGAGAATACTTTAAAATACTCTGTTGTAATGCAGTGTACGAAGAATTTAAATATGTGGACGAAAGAAATATTTTATCACAATTTTCTATAATATACAATAAAGGAACGTATTTCGGTTAAATTCCGGTCCAATCCATCCGGTTCAAAATGTCGGATGTTTTATTTCATCAGTTGGGGAACTATATGCGGATAAATCACTGACAGTTGTAAACGAGCACCAGCGACCGCCCTATTCAGCAACAAAGCCCTACAAGTATCTAAGAAAATATCGCCATATAAGTCTTTCATGCGACTCTTTTTTATAGAAATAATGCTACATAGAAACCAAATAAAAACTTTGAAACGCTTGCAACAACGATTTCTGCAAGGAGAGGGAGATTATGCACCGAATCGTGAAATTTTATAATTTGTAGATATAAATCTATGGAACAAATTGTAGCCGCATCCCGCAACTGCGTCGGATGGATTATGTATGCATAAAGAATGCTGCACTATAAACTGTTTATAGGAGACCGCATATGGGATAAAAAGATCAGAGATACTGCTGTTAATATAATTAACAGACACGAGAGGAACAATCACCCCCTGTTCTCGATATTTATATTGATTGTATACTCATTTTAAATTTGCGACTATCGATCTTACTGTGTTATAATAATAGTTTTGATTTTTACATTACACCATGAATATGGATTCATTGTCGAAACTAGTCGGTGGTTTATGATAAAGTTTTTAATTGCATTGTGTTTTAAAGTTTGTGTTGTTTATTTTTAAGGCTTATCCAAAGTTTATCGAAATATTTTCACATTAACTAATCCTCCTCCTAAACATTCACGCCGTTTTTCATTTTTTTTTGTTTGCCCGATATAAAATTTGATTATTATTTCAGTTAGGACTCCAGAATATTTCGTTGTAATCCTTACAACACGTTGTTGAGTGTTTCATTTTATCGCACTATCAATCTCGCTTCGGAGCCACGTTTTATTTAAAATGACGGCGAAATGTAATTGTCTTTTTCATGTAGTAGTTGTTGTTGGTGCAGATGAGTAATCAGAAACATTCTGCGCAATGACCGTGACAATTCCTGCAGTGTACACATTTATAGCGGTTCTGGAGGACGTGGAAAACTGCCAACTCCGCGCTGAAAAACACATCATTGTTTTTTTTTCCGGACGCCCATTACGTCCATTTCGTAATTTATTGACAGCAGTCGCCTTCGAAGTGCTAAAAATCCACGTTAATGACATCTCTTTATTCTCGACTATCATCTTACCGGTCAGTTACAAAAAGGCTCAGAAATAGAGGAGTTGACTCTGTGCGGCTACATGTAACTTCGAATGGAACAATTTAAGGCTAAATTGTATTGTTCGAACTTTTTATACATTATTGATCTAATTAAAAAGGAACCGAAAAAATTACAAACTACGAAACATAATGTGGTCGATAATAATTAAGAGAATAAACACTAATGTCCAAATTTCGGAAAGTAATCTTCACTGAGCTGTTCAAAATTTCATCCTTCTGCAAAGAATTTTCAATATTAAAATTGACTAAAATTAACTGCCGGTAAAGTTTCTTTTCTCAAAATACTTGGTAATGTAAAAATTCAAGATTTTAAATTTGCGTTTTTTATCCTAAAAAGAATTCAGTTAATGTTTATATATAAAAAAAGAATATATGAGTTCATTAATAAAATTATATACTTTTTCTTTATAAAACTTTGTTTTTTTGCCCAATAAACTAAATGTTACATAAAATGAATATTTATAGAAATTTTCTACGATAAATCTAATTTATTAAAATGAATGAACCCTTTTACGTACGTAACACATTTAACATTCGTAATCGCGCGCAGAGTTTAATACATACCAAATCTATGGATGAATGAATGAATGCTGATGAATTGTAGTGGTCTACTTTTTTTTAATTAGGGGAGAACGATAACTGAATTTCAAGTTTTTTCTAGTTAAATTGACACTTTTTATTGTTATTAGACTTACAAATCGAAATCGATAAATAAAAATGCGATTATCAAACTAAATTATAAGCGGAAATAACTGAAACTGTTCGAGTGGAGTAACTTTCAGTTCGTATATCGCCTGTTTTATTAAATGGTTTATAAACTAATGAAATTATAAGCGCAATAGAAAACACTACAAGTCGCGAATTTTACCTCTACTAATATATCTTTGTTTTTCTGTTTCATTTGAAAGTAGACGAATCACCTGCGGACTGTAATGATATAACCAAATTCATCTCTACTCAGATAATCCAATCACTCAATTACCGTTGATATTTTTACATTTATTAAGAGCCTTATTTTATTTTTATAAATTAAAATTAAATATTTCAGTTTATTTTTAACTCTTCGATCTTTTTTTTTTTTTTTTTTTTTTTTTCTAAATGAAATTAAGATATTTCACTCTTTGTTGGATTCTAATAATGTAATACTGGACATTTCCCCGAAAATACGTTTCTGGTATATTTTATTTCATATTCAACTCTAAGATGTTACTTATTGCGTTTATGATGTTATTGTTCCAAAAAAGAACTTAATATATAAATTATTCGATAAATGTAATTTACTAATTTCCGAAGGGATTATTAGAAGGAATGTACAGGGTCACCGTTTCATTTTTGATCATTTAAAAAGGTAATCATTCAATGAAAGAATAATTTACAGAATTTGTGCAGAGAGGTAATTTTTGATGTGTATTTCTCAAATAACATAAATAAATATTTGTAGCAATTATATTAAATTATTGAATAAATTATAAAGTAATATTAATTTTATTAAAACTAAAAGATTCTTGTAATACAGAATTTAACGGTTTTTTTTTTTTTTTTCTCTTTCGTTAGCTTGATTATAAGCGTCGAGACTATGTATCTGTACAATCTAGCTGTACAGAACAGGTATCGTTTTTGGCAATTGATATATGCAACGCTAGCGTACACGCGCAAGGTTACACTTGGAACTGATAGTAGACGCTTGTTATCGCACTACAAATGCAGCCCGTGTATGTCTGCTGTGTACAGACTAGCGCGCATATGATGGTGTACAAGGATAATCAAGCTAACGAAAGAGAAAAAAAAATCCCGTTAAATTCTGTATTACAAGAATCTTTTAGTTTTAATAAAATTAATATTACTTTATAATTTATTCAATAATTTAATATAGCTTTGTACACGGATGGCGCAGCCATCTTGGCCGTTGATAAGTGTGAAAACACAGACACAGAAAAACTACAGGAGTCACTTCGGCATGTGGAAATTTGGCTAAAAAGATGGCGCATAGTAGAAGTCGACGCATATTGCATTCACAAACCGAAAAATTGAACGCCTGCCAATCAAAATAAATAATGTCGTAATACCAAATGCCTATAACGTAAAATATTTAGGCATGCACTTGGACGCTAGGCAGACTTGGTATACTCACAGGTTTAAAACTAGAAACATGTCGTGGCTTTTAGCTAAGAGATCGGGCTTGTCGTTAGACAATATTATATAAAATAGCTTTAAAATCGATCTGGCTGTAAAAACATCGAACTTACAGAAAATACAGCGATATCATAATAGGGTACTGAGAACCATTACTGCAGCCCCCTGGTACGTCTCAAATTATACCCTCCATAATGACTTAAACGTCATGTTTGTGGAGGATAAAATCAAAAACTATACAAATCAGCTTGCGTACAAGTCCGCAACATAGTGAAACATTTTCATGGTTTCCCGTAAAAGTAGGCTTTGTACAGCCATTTAGGTGTCCGCCGACATTAGAATGTCGTTCGCTTCGCGGCCTCCGTCGACATGAGAATGTCGTCGTGCAACCTGTAAATGCTTTGTACATATTATTTCGCAACGTATAAAGCGTCTCGAGATTGAACCTACATACTGCACCTCTAAATGCCTTGTACATATTATATCGCAACGTATGCGCAAAAATATATATTTAACAACTAACTACCGCTAGTACAAGGTTCCTTATTTACATCATCATCGTTAGGGGTAGTGATACTGAGCAATGGCCGATAATGAGAAAAGTACGACACGTAAGCTAACGTTTATTCGTTCGATACGTTTCGAGTAAAGATTCGGTCGATGCACGTCATATTTGTCGAGAGGTCCACCGAATTATTCAGCTCACAACCGAACGTTTCACTCATGAATTACTGGAATCGCAATCCCTCATGCAAATGGAAATCGATGTTGAAATCACCACAGACTACGATCGGTAAATCGTACAGCTTTATTTTATCGATAAAGAAAAAACAGATCTTTCAGCTTGAAATAATCAGTAGTATCTAAGTAAAGCCATGAAATTTTCGTAACGCTTTTCTGTGACGCACGCTCCATTTTGTGACGCTTTTCGAGTTTATGCGCCAAAGTAAAGACATAAAAATGTCAAAAACAAGCAAGTAAACATGTCGCCTGACTTGGCATTCATATGAATCCACTTGCTACCAATTTGCTGGGTAACTCCGGTGAAATACGCAGACTGTGGCGAAATAAGCCTTTAGACTTTGTCCAGCCATTATAAAGTTCAGAGGGGTTCTACTGAGTACTACCCCTCCACAAAACATTATTTATCACATTAAATTAATCGCTAAGTGACCGCTAAAGTTGGCCAGTTGTGATGAAATAATAAAAATAAAAAAAATAAAAAAACAGAGGTGGTATCTAGGGATGCCCAGTAGGAACAAATTTGCTTTCGCTTTTTGATAGATATTAGCTATAAAGTTACTCGATAAAGTATACGATAAAAAATAGAACAGGATAAAAGAAA
The DNA here is from genome assembly GCA_039619475.1 of Icerya purchasi. Taxonomy (NCBI): domain Eukaryota; kingdom Metazoa; phylum Arthropoda; class Insecta; order Hemiptera; family Monophlebidae; genus Icerya; species Icerya purchasi. Next base: position 66,398,637 of record CM077116.1, read on the forward strand.
AAACCACCACTTGTACTTCGCAAAGTTAAGAGGAGGCAAAATTTTAACAGAATTTTACTCTAACCGAGAAAACATTAAAATTTTTAGTTACGTGTTTGATGCTAGAACGTATACGATAATTTGTCGTCGAGCGTTTAGCTTGATGAGAGAAATGGATCGAATTAAATAATTACAAAAACCGCCCCAATTTCTAAATTCAATAAAATGTACACTTGTTTAGAATTGAACTTATACAGCTGACCGCGCACAATGCTTGTTGCTCGAATCTCGATACTCGCGCGCGCTCACACCGGTATATAATAAAAAAAGAGTGAAGGTCGCCTGGAGAATGACGCATAGCACTTTTTCGTTATCTCGCCATTTCTGCCAGTTTACTCCTACCGACAAGCAGCGTAAAAGAACTTGGTTCCAAAAAAAAAAAAAAAAAAAAAAAAACAGTTTCATATGACGATCCTGCTAAATTACCTACATTATGCGAGCAATTGAAGACAGGTATAAAATTATACGCGCTATATACATTACATTTTTGCGATCTTCTCTCTTATCCACATAGAGTTAATTTTCGAATTAGTTTATTTTCAAGTTGGACCGAAACAAAGTCGTAAATGGAATTGATATAAAATCAATTTATAAAAATTTTACTTACATGTTTCAGCATAAAAAGATAACTTTAGTCTCTTTGAAAAACGTTTCACTACCTGCGATTCTTGGAATCATTCAAAAATCATCCATGGATCACAATGAACATTTTTACAACATTTCAAGTTTAGTAAAAATAGCTTTACGCCTTTTCGAAATCTAACATTGTATCTGGATTTTGTTACCTCGGGACATATATTCTTTTAACAGCGTTAAATTCACGGAAGTGGACTTTGTTCCGTCTAATGTTGCAGACGAACCATACCGTTTGCCAAATTACACTACTGCAAACGTGAAGCAGAATTTCATTTCTCACCATCTAACGGACTTGTAACTATTGACTAAAAGTCACAACAATATATAGGTGATATTATTTATTGTAATAAAATTATTACGCTTAATGTTCGTTATTTTTACGTGCGAATAGGGATGGGATTGATAACGTTCTAATTAGATATTTTTTTTTTTTTCGTTTCATTACAGTACTGCGGAAAACGAAGTTAATAAGGCTAATAAAAATTGAACAAACTGTAATACAGATAATGCAATCTTGAGTAATAAAAATTTTTATTTTCGCTACAAATTGTTAGTATAATAGTTAACATTTATTTTGTTTTATAACGGAAAATGTATAAAAATTCAACATTCTATTTTTATTGTTTTAACCTTCTCGATTTTTCACAGCAGGATATAAGGTCAAAGCGTCGCGAGGAAAGAAAATTGTCAGGAAGTGTAGAAAGAGTCAACAATCTATACAGATAGATCAGAAAAAATTTGCCTTCAAGAATGGTTCGACGAAAAGAAAAAGGTAAATGTTAAAACAACGGGGAAAACAAATTTTAAATACTTAAAAAGTTTTGAACTGAATTCACATCGGATGGTGAAAGAAGAAAAACGTATGGCTCAAACCGGGTCGAATGTATGGAACGTCGCAAATGGTCCAGTGAGAATTGTACTCAGTAAGAATTGTATTACACGTGATATATAACTAGCTTTCCGAATGGTTTATAATTAAAATTCATTTGTATTTTCCATTAGTAAATTTTTAACAAAATAAGTCGAGAAGGTAAAAAATTTGGTGTAAAAATAAGCAATGTGGGAAGAAAAAAAAGAAGATTACGAAAACAAAGACTTCAACTGAGAAACCGGTTAATGTGAAAATTGGGACGGCAGAAGTTAAAACAGAAGAAGAGTTCAAATACCTCGGCGCCCTTTTCACAAGCGACGGTTGAGACACAAAGGAAATAAGGACACACACACTGGGATGGTAGAACACAAGTTTTCAACAATCTGCAGTCGATACTGAAAGACCGGGAGCTGAGAATGAGTAATGAAAATAATACGATGCTACGTTATCTGAAGTATGCATTAGGTGAACATTGGCACTGTGGCGTACTCACAAAGCATTAAACGAATAAACCGCTTTTGAAATGTGGACGATAAGGAGAGTATATTTCGTGAACGGAAAAGAAGTCAAATAAGGAGGTGTTACGGAAAAGTGGATTGCATTGTACCTAGTATCCAAAGAAGGAAAATGAAATACATTACTCATTAAAATGAAAGGAGAAGGAATAAATTGAGAGAAAACTCTGCGCCGAAAGAGAAGATCAGAAATAGAAACTACAAGATTTAACGAAAAGAAGCTAGAAGATATAATCCGAATTGAAAGGAGAAGAGATAACACATAGTTGGTAGAGCTATCTCTTGACAAGGAGAATACGAACGAACGATGCGACGAATAATGTAAAAAGGCGTCACAGTTAATCTTTAGTGTTTACGACATTTATTTATTTATATTAACTTTAGGTCGCTTCAACAACTAGGTTATTAGCGACTGCAATACATAATTATATTAATATTATTTTACAATAGAAATATGAAATTAACCACAAAATTACTTGTACACTTAAATACAAATTCATTTAAACATTTTATATTAACTTTAATATTTCAATAGATTTTAGGAACATGATTGCTTTATTTATTCCATCCGAGTCGTTCAGGCATTCCTGGAATGTAGGAAATAAATATTTCAAATAGTTGCAAATTATTTATTACTGCTGTTTCTACCGTCCGTGGTAACGGTTGAAACATCTAAAGAGCGTTGTTAGCTTTTTTTTTCCAAAATCGTCCATACCAGTAAAGGGCAAACATGTAAATATATTTAAAAAACCTTATACTTTTTCCAAACATTGTAAATTAATTTAGAAAATAAAACGATAAACTGGCGAAAAAAAAGTAAAATAAAACTGCTTTTTTTCGTTTTTTTTTTCAATTGTCCACAGTCTCTCTTAAATACAAGTTTATAAGCTATCAGATACTATAGTTGAAATGTGATTATGTTTCTGCCGTATTTAAATTTTTCTATAGTTTACATTTCTTTTCAAAATCCTCACAAGTCGGCTAAATTACACCGCGGAAACTTATAAACCATACGCTAAAAAACCTCAGTCTATCTGCCGGTGAAAACTGGAACAAAATCTGTCGATGGTTTCTGACATTAACGCAAATAGAAGCGACCGGACAATAAGACAGACACAAAATTTTAAATATATTCCTTCGAACCCGGCCATGCAGCTGGTCCTCCGCCTCCCTGACGAAATAGTCTTCTGTAATTTTTATAGAGAACATTATTGTATTTACGGTTTTTGCGTCTTAACAATTTCTCGTGCATTTCATTAGTAACTTTTACGAATTTCCAGAACGCGAAAACATAACAGCATTTTGACACATAACCGTTGATAACAGGTTCATCACGAATCTCACTCGCTACTAACTGGTAGGTTCAATAACACTTTTGCGTAAACCGTGAAAATAGTTTCCACTGAATTCGTGGAACCTTTTTTTTGTTTTTTTTTCATTTTCCTCCTTCCGATATCCTGGTAGTGTCCCCCGATGGAGTGTATGCTTGCAAAAACAAAACTATGGCGAGGGCATATTTTTTATCGGATAAATCGAAAAAAAAAAAAGAACAGTTTTCACCCCGGCAGTACTTGTTAGTCAACTTAGTCGAAGTGAGTGACTAGTGAGGCTCGTTGCAGCAGTGGTAGACGGAGGCCGTCGAACGGCCGTCATTAATCAAGTGTAAAAGTTTTGAAAATAGGAAGAGCAGATGAAGCGAAAAAATCAAATTTAGTTTTTGCCTTTTTCCGCAGCTACCGCTGCTGTCGATGTTGCTTTCATTAATTTCTTTCGGTCGCGGATGTGCGCATGGCACGGAACATTGCCGGAACAATTTGTTATTCTCGTTCAAGCTAATAATCGAACGATAATTCTACAGACTAGACCGCGTCGCATTCCTTTCTAGCAACTTTCCGAACCTTCTCATCCGCCGGTAATCACGATGCACCGCAAAATCGATCCTCATAGCTGGAACGTAAAAATTAGTTTTGCCTCCTCCTTCTCCTCCTTCTTCTCCGCGTCATCGTCTAGCTCCTCTTCGACGACAATCGACCGATTCAAGATTACTCCGGAGTAGCATGTGACACGGCTGACTGGATCGGCTTCTTAATTCCCGAAAGAAAGAATCGACCGCGGAGGAATTATACGCTAGGTGAAGAATTATTATTCGTTGAAAGTTACACATAGCCATCAGCTGACAGTTACCTTGCATCCCAGTTTCCTAAGATATATATATATATATATATATGTTGTATAGTTGACTAACTGCCGAACAAAATTAAATACCTCTATATTTGAATTGAATAATACCTTTTTTTACCTCCGATTAAAATTGCACAAACAGCGAGAGGACTATTTTCCTGTTAGCGGTACTTTTACTATGTACAATTAAATTCTATCGCAGTTTGTCGAATTTATTTTTTGTCGTATAAATACATGAGAAGGAATTTTAACAAGAACTGATTTTTTTATGAGGATAGTTAAAACGGCTAAAAAAAAGAGCAAAACGAAACAAATGATTATCGTAGAGACGTAATATTTACGCTGTAGCACTTTGTAGACTAAGAAAACTGTCGCATATGCATCAAGCTATTTATAAGTAAAAATCGCAAAAAAAATCAATGTCTCCTAAACTGAAAGATTATATACGATATAATGTACGCTTATGGGGTAAATCTCATAAAAAACAAGTATTCAGTTAATAATAATTGGGAGTAACAGATTTAAAGATCATTAAAGTATACGTTGATGAATGATTGAATGAATAAATGAATGAAAGAATGAACAAATAAATGAATGGAAGAATGGACGAGTGAATGAATGAATCAAAAGTTTAATAAATAAATTTAACACAAGTTTGGGTAACATTACATATTATACGCGTATCGATCCAACGTGCAACAATGTCTACATCCACGCTTGGTTTACGTTAAGGTAGTAAATTACTTTAAGTTACAAGATTCAGAAAAAAAAAAGGAGCTCCTCGGGAGAAAATATAAATATAAATATACGTATATATATATATAAAGATATGTAATATAACAAATAGCCTATATTAAGATCTACATAAAGTATCATGCGAGAGGAATGTTAATATACTTAATTGAATTATCGTTGATACATGCGGGAAGAAGCCGGTGAGCAGTTAGACTGAAGCGAGATATGTTTAATGCGTTTCTGTTTGTATTTTCTGTATTTTAGCTGGAGAGAGAGAGATGCTCGTGTTGTAATCTCCGTTTTTATTGACATGATCACTTAACAGTCGTTGAAAAGAATCTTTTAGCTTGTGTGTAAATTACATTTTCGATAAAGGGGGGTTTCGATGCAGCGTGCATATTATTTATGCTATAGTATACACATCGGAACGTTCTGAATAATTTTACAACATTTATTTTTCGGAATCGCTATGGTGGATCACGAGATATTAGACCACACTGAAGAAACATATATCGAATAACAATTTTGCATTAGCAGTTATTTGTCGTTGTTCATTAGCATTTTTTATTGAAAATGCGTCATGAAATTCCTGGATAAAGTACGCCCCTAAATATTTGGAATTTTTAACAAGGCAGACTCGATTTTTCAGCTATCTTCGCTCGATGAAAAGAATAGCTTCCGTTTTAGTATCGTTCAATTTGAATTTCCATTTAACGAGATACTTTTTTATTCTTACGAAGTTTTTTCCTAATCCACGTTTAGTTGTGACGGTCCTGAAAGAATGCTAGTGTAACTAGCAGTGCGTCATCTGCAAACAGTGCTAATTCAGTCTGTTGAAGTTTACAGGGAACCCGTTTAAGTATAAATAAGAAAGGGTCGAATATATTTCCTTATGGGTAGCCGCCGAGATTTTTTGCTGAACAGATAGTATCGCATCAGAAATTTTGTCGTAGTACAACTTTTGTGCCGCCGTATATTATAATAATTGAAAGAGTACGGAATATAAATTCGCAAAATATCTTTAATTATAAATGAAATACTGTCGAACTAGTCGGTAATATTTTATTTATAGTTGAGTTTTGCGAATATTTCGTGTACTTTTACTAATCGTAACTGAAATAATTAAAAAGCAAAATTTTTTTAAATGTTGCTGAAATACATACTGAAATAAACATTATCAGTGCGTGTATCAAAAACAATTATTCAACGTACAGTTTCAACTTAACTTTCGAAGACACGCGTTCTATTAAGGCTCCTGAAAAATAACGCCTATTATAATAGTACACGGATTTTTTAAATGTTCAAGTTTTTATTAGACTTTTTCTTCGGGAAATCAGTTATATTTTAATTCCGCTAAAAGGGTACGAAGAAATTACTAGCAGGAACCAGTGGCAGGAAAAGGGAAAGTAACACGGTGAGAGGTAAGGCGGCTAATCTTTTAGTGGATGTGAGTGAGCTTAGGAAGAAAGCACTGGTTATATAATAACAAGAGCGGAAAAAGAAATCCGCTATAACGAATGTTGAGAGGAATTAAGGCGCTGTGCTTAATTAAGCAAAAATTTGAAGAAGCCAGGCCGAATACTTTGTTGGGCGACATTTTATTTTTGAAACCTTATCATTGGAACGGGTTTTGCTTTTTTCTTTCTTATTCACTCGCTCCGATGTGCAAGAAGTTCGCCTAGCGCCGCTCAGAAGTTAATCGAGTTACGACGAGACATGTTTAGTTGCGGTTATTTCATTTTTCAAAGTCGAAAGTTCAATTCGGAAACTCGATTACTCCGTTTTCGGGAACGAATTTTAGGGTTTTCTTTTTTCATTTTTTATTTTTCTTTTCTTTTCTTTTTCTTTCTTTTTTCTGTTTCGTTTTGGCTCATTTAAATAATTACGTTTAGCGGGTCAAACTGAGGGAGGGGTTGTTGATTTTCCGGTAAAGTCGGCGGTAAGAATGGTAGGAGAAATGAAAAGAATATTAAAATTCCATTTTTGGGAGCTCGGAGGGATGTTTTAATTAATCGAAGAACTAATTTCATTTTACGAAATTTCGGCGGGGCGCATGCGTAAATGTGTCCGGCTGATGATGTCGACAGCAGTGACAACGTCAACGTTTTTTCGAATTCAATTTGAAGTTGTTCGTTAAATATCCGGACGCGATCATGTGCTCCAGGTGTAGTTTAATTATTAGGCCGTGTTGACGATTTCCAAGTATTTCTCTTGAGACTTACTTGTGATACACTACCCCGCTTTTCAGAGTGAATTAATTTTTTTGTTGTAATCGTGTTTTGAAGGGATTATTTCTGCCGCCATTTACACAATGTGGTATGGCGATTTTTATCAGCTGTTATTAGGAGCGTGAACTGAATCTTACGACTAGATCAGAGAAATGTGCAGATAGTTGCTTTCCAACGCAGGTGTTTAAAACAACACAGCAGGGTGATTGAAAAACACGCGTTGATGGCTCTAATCGTTTATGTGAATCGTTCACGACAAGAGTTAACAGTGACAAAAATTGGTTAGTTTTCGAGCTTTTTTTCTTAATGGGTTTCCCAAGGAAGACATGAGTTCAAGAAATGGGAAAGAAGTTGAAAATAAATTTAAATTCTTAAGTAGAGGACGAAAATAATTCAAGGGCAGAAGTAACAAAATCAGAAGGAAATGAGGGAATATAAGAAGCACCGATAATAGGGATATCGAATTTCATTAGGGAAGAACAGAAGGATGATTGTACACTCAAGGCCGCGCATTCGAATAAAACATCGTCGAAAAGAAAGTATGCGATTGAAGGGTGAGAAGGACAAAATGTAATAGATGCCGTTGAAAACCAAGAACTATATATGTATAATAAAAGCTAAGACGACAAATAGCCGAGATTGTGGAGCGCTTAAGAGAAGGCAAGTATCTGGAAAACCATGGATATAGATGAGATGTCTCTGAATAAAGTAGTAAAAGGGGGCCGGATTAGAAAATTAAGAAAAATCGGAGTTGAGCCGAAATTTTCAGTAAGCGACTAAGAAAAAAAGAGCAATACGATGAGCTGAAAATGTACCGAAACAATCTGTAACATTGGAAAAACAGTGCCTAAATGGACAGGAATGCACGACAGATCGATTTCAATCGAGTAAAAGAGGAAAAGATCATGGGTGTGAGAGCATATGAGAAACCATTACATAATCGGAAGAGGTAGAAGGAAGGTTTGATAGTCTGTTAGAATCGGAAATTATGAGCACTTTGCGGGAAAATTAATTAATGTAGAAACAAATTGTAAAACAGCAATACATTCCGCATGGAAAATTGAGCAAAGTTTAAAAGACACAGAATTTAATTCAAAAAAGAGGCAGAATCAACTACATTGGCTATTTAGAGCCGTGCCAGCATAGATAGTGGTGTGCGTGTGTAGGAAAGAGAGAACTTAAAAAGAATTGGAAAATTCAATTCTGGTGGTATGTTACGGAGGAGATTTTAAAGAAAGACATTTAATAGGATGAAGGAAACTGAAGGAGAAATACGGAAGTTTATCGTCGCTATAAATAAATGGTGCAAATTTAATTAGATGTAAATCGTAATTTATTAAGGATAGATGTAAGAAGAAATAAGTGAAGAGAAATAAATAGGCAGGCGCTTAATCAAAAAGAGATAACTTAAATAGGATATCTATGAATGAATAGGGGAGCAACATGAGGTCCAAGAAGGATGGCCGGAACCGGGGTAGATAAGCACCAAAGCGGAGTTGAGGACAGGTATTTCGAATGCGATCTATATTATAAGAGATCCGAAGGAATTGTCATAAATAAAGCAACGGTAATCTAGGATAGTATAAAATACGAGTAAGATACATGTATTGCCTCAACAATATTAGTGTAAGAAAGGGCTTTTAACTGAATTGTTTAAGAGAGAATAGATACAGATGATTAATGTGATTGGAAGGAGCGAAAGCTACACAAAAAAAAGATATTCCTAAGATAACGAAAACAGATTATAGATATTACTAAAATAACGAAAACAGATTATAGATATTCCTAAAATAACGAAAATAGATTATAACATCGCCATTTGAGGCAAAAATAATAAAAGAAGGACCAAAAGGACAGATGGTAAAGACAATAGAGCATTTGGGGAGGAGAGAAATAAAGAGATGAATAGTATCAAGAGGATTTTCTGGTAACATTAGAGAGCTTTGAAGACGGAAGTTACTAACAAGATATCGCGATCGGAGTAGTAGATAAGCACATCGGCAGCGAAATTTTCAAGTACGAGCGAAGCAAACTCTAACCAAAAGCGGCTACTTTTCTAAAAATGAGAATGGCGAACAATTTTAACCGACGGATATTGCTGCTGGTTGCCGGGACTTTTTCCGAGCCACCGAGAGTTACGCAACTTTTGTATGGCAGGAGTAAACTGCCATGGAGCGAACAGCGGGCGTGTAATACACTAAAATAAGACCCGCCAAAATACGCTAATAAACACGCTTGCTAAAAGCGACGTTTTTAACGCCGTCTTACGACAGACGACATGACGACTTCTCCTCAAACAGTCGCGTTACGCCTTAGAATTCGGTTTTGCTATTTTAATTCGAGTCTACTTACACTATTTAATTTCGCACCAGCGAAATCTTCAAAATCCGTAATGGTCCTATTAAGTAACCAACGAATTATCAGTTGACTTCTTTCTCTTTTTTTTTTTTCTTTTTTGAGTACCGCAAAGGGGAGAATATTTGATCTGTTCCTTTTTTGTCATCCACGATTTCAGGCAGGTTTTTCAGCTTGAGCGCAACAAGCGAGCTTAAAAAGTACTCAAAATGCTCCGCCTACGAGCGAATAATGGTAGCTTTTAGACGGTCAAATTTCAGAGTATTCTTTAGAATATTTGATCTGTTCCTCCTTTTGTCATCCACGATTTCAGGCAGGTTTTTCAGCTTGAACGTAATAACCGAGCTTTAAAAAGTGCTCAAGATGCTCCGCCTACGGGCGAATAATGGTAGCTTTTAGACGGTCGAATTTCAGGGTATTCTTTACTGTTTTTTTTTTTTTTTTTTTTTTTGGTCGATGCAATAAATGACATACATATTTTGGCGTGCGCTTGTAGAAAATATTTACGCTGCCGTTGAACCGTTCGAAATTTAACGTACGAAAAGATGCGGTTGTCACCTGTTTAATGGATTAAATTTGAAAATTACTCCCGGCGGGATAGAAACATCTAAGCGTGTTCGTGTATGGAGTGGAGAAAACAAGAAGATGTGCAGGACGACGGCGAGGACAGGTGAAACTGGAAAATTATTACGAATGAAGACAGCGCGGTGTCGTCGTCAATCAGGTGAAAAGATGCCACGAAGTAATCGTGGCCGGACTGATGAATGACTGTGCGGGTGGCATTAGGCGATGCTGGAGGAGCGAAAAGGATGCAGCGCAGAAGGTTAGGAAATGAGTTAGCGTAGAGGCGAGTTGCGAGCGCGATGGAAATCCGATTTCGGTCCGATGACCACGGTAATTGGTGCGGTGCGAGGCATTTGAGTGCGACTCGGCTCGCTCAGATGAACCAAGACGCCGCAGGACAGAGCGAGCCGATTCACGCGTATCACGGCCACCGGTTCTTTCCATTCATGCTGCACGGGCAGCCCCGAATTCGGTACTGACTTGCTATTCTTCTTTCCTAGTCGGCAGACAAACGCTGCCGCTGTTTCAAGACGCGACGGTTTGTACGTGCCGTTTCCGGCCGTCTCAATCGAATTTTCAACAGTCGTTTCTTTGTTGACTGCCACGATGCCGCTTCTCTACTTCCCGTGCACCGTTTAATCGACTTCGACGACGGCCGATTCTTCTGTAGGCACTAATGTTTTAATTGTGCTCTCCGCTGTTTCCAGCTACTTCGTCTGATTCGCTCTGCGTTTCAAAAACTGGGCACATGTTTACCGCACTGTCGCTGTCATTGAAATATAAACCATCCAGTTGAGCCCTAAATGTCGGCCATCGACTTGCGCTTGAAACTTCGCTAACACGCAATTTCCATTTGCAATGTTTCCAGTAAAGAAAAAGAAAACGACAACGTCATTTATTTGCCCGATTCAGTTAGATTCGCTAAAGGACATATATCGTAAGTAGATTAGCAGCTCCTCGTTAAATTGGCTCCGCGAAAAACCGGTTCGCGTTCGATAATCATTTTTAAGAATCACTTTGCGTTCGCATTAAGCGATAGATACATCTGCCCGCTGCGAACATTTTAACTCCTTCACCACTTGTCACAAGCGTTTTCAGCGATTATCATGCGATTCAGGTGTTGATCGATCATCATTATTAAACACGGTGCGTAACGGGTTTATCTGAGATGCGATGAAATATTTTGTCGGCGTTTTATACCATATCTATTTTTTTTTTTTGGAACGTTAGCTACGCATATCACCGAGTGTTGATGTTTCTCCGCCCGATAGCGACACGCAGCTTTTTCAAAATTTAAAAGTTCAAATTTGCTTTTTTTTTTTTATTTTAAACTAGTGTCAACGTTCACGTCGATCATCGCGAGGAAGTTATCTTTGCCGTAAAGTAACCGATAACAGAAAAGAAGAAGGACCGATAACAGGAAACTGGGAATATCAAAAAAGGATAAATGGAGCAATAAGGAAAATATCGCTTTAGGCAGAAACAACTTATAAAGGAAGGAGAGTATGAGAGAGAGGTCGAAACCACGGCTGCCCATACTACCGCAAGTTTAATAGCTCTAGCAATGTCAAGTACATTTTCAGAAAGTAATATTAAACAGGCACCGGTTTTAGGAAATATATATATAATTATAAATTTCCAAAAAAAACGGTGTGTGTTTATCATGACGTAATGAAAAATAAGAAAGTGCATTTGTCGGATACCATCAACATTACATTTCTAGTAGCCAATGGAATGCAGCTCGCTATATCCGCCATTGTGAAAGGAGGGAATGCCGAAGGGAAAGATGTACCAAGGGTAGCTTTTTACGTTACATTATTCCTGTGCAAAATCTATCCGCGCAGCAGAAACAGTGTCCGCAACATGAAAGCTGCCGATAATCCGATCGAGTTGGTCATTGCCCAGGCGTCAGAGCTAATAAGACAACTAAATCATATTTTTTCTCTTAGACAAATCGAATGTATTTTTCCGCGAGAAATTCGCGAAAATCGATTTATTTATTTATTAATTCTTAAATACTCAGTGGTTGTAGTGTGTATGAAGTAGAAACATTTACCCCAATAAATTCTAACACAAATTAAAAATTTATCGAATAATATTAAACGAGACGCTAAATCGATCTGTCAAGGTCCAATTTATGGAAAAATTCGTTTTCGCGAGTTTAAGGGGGTTTCCACGAATTCAGTAGTAAATAGCAAAAACAATCATTTATTGAAATTTACCAGCTGTAGCGATTTAATTTTTCATTTTTAAAAATAATCATTTACTGATATGAACAGTTCATTTTTTATTTTTTGTATTAATTTTTTCTTTAAATAAAAAAAAGAACTGTTTTTTAATAGCTACTAAACAAAAAAAAAAAAGAAAGAAAGAAAATCGGTTAATAAACAGAGGAGAAAAAGGTCAGTGAACTGTTTTGCCTTTGCCTACAATGTTGTATGAAAAGAACCTTTAAATTCATAAATTATTTTTAAAATATTTTATTTTTTATGACTACAATATAAAATTAAAACAAAGTTAAGACTTTTGCATATAAATAGCTTTTATTCAGTATTTATATATATTTATTGCTGAGAGTAGCTTGATTTTGTAAATCGAGCAACTGCTCGGTGCGCCAGGTACTATATAATATTTTTTTTTGTCAGATTTTGTGCTTATACATAAAAAATTACATTACGGGTCGTGAGATAGAACAGTTTAAAATGTTTGGTTCCAATGAAGAGCCGTTTCGTTTCGAAATATTCTCGAAATTTGTGGGGTTTCTTGATAGGAAAATAAATCAGTACTTGTGAAAATATTAAAAATAATATTATAAATGCGAAAAATAATATTTTTATAAATATCTGGTTATGTACATATGAAAACAACTATAATATGTGTATAATGACTATATAATTAAGGAGAAATCATTTAGGAAAATTACTTCTTTTTTCAAACGATCTTTTAATGAATACGAATGGAACTACTAATTTCAGCTTTTAGCGCGATTTCTTTCAGGTGAATTTTAATTAAAATGTCGCGTAAAAACAAAGAAAAAGTGATGGTTCCTGACCGTGTTATTCTAAACCCTATAAATTTCGGGAATATTTCGAAGTGGGACCAGAATTTACCAACTAGTGCATTTATATATCTTCTAAAATTGCTAGCCAGTAAAATTAAATTAAAATCTTAATATAACACCCGGAGTACATTTCATCCACTCCAGTATCCACTATCGACATTGTGCGATCGTAAATGAGCCGAACTTTCTGCTACTTGTGAAAGCATTTCATAAGAATGGTATAATCATTAATATATATATATATATATATATATACATATATACAAATCCCGTGTCACAAATGTTTGTCCGCGATAAATTTTGAAACTACTCAACCGATCGTAATAAAATTTAGCACACTATGTGTGATTTGGTCCAAAATTAAAATATAGGATAGTTTTTATCTCGATTAATGACTTCAATATTTTTTTATTGCAAATTAAATGTTTTATAGAATAAAGGGTTGTAATTAGTTATAAGTTCCATAGGTGTCCAACAGATGACAGTGTAAGCGGCGAATCGTATAATTTAATTTCTGAGGACGGCATGATTTTGTGAGCCGAGCAACTGCTCTGTGCGCCGGGTACTATGCGTGATTCGGTTAGGCAATGATGTTTCGTTCGACTGCAGTTAACGGGAAAGTGTAAACAAAAACGATAGTGCGCGTTTGATTACAGCCCCCCGGATAGCTGACGAGCCCGAAAATAAATAAATAAGTAAAAACAAAGGGTGACAGATAAAATTTGTTTGTTGCATTAACATATATTATCGTGTGAACTACAGCGTCTGGATTATCCAATTAACTGTGTAGAAATGTGCAGCGGTCAATATGAAAGACGACTGCGCGAGCTAATAATTTAAATGACTAAAAATAAAGTAAATAACGAATCAAACTAAATGAATAAGAAATTTAGTGAGATTGGAAATGGAAATTGCAACGAAGTTATCTATCTACATATATATATATATATATATAATCAAAACAATTTACAAAAACCAAACAGCAGAATTTATGGTAGGAAGAATCAGAGAGGAAATAAAAATAGGTAAAGGGGTAAGGCAAGGCTGCGTCATGTCACCAGCGTTATTCAATATACACCCTGTCAAGAAAGTATCGGGAATTGTCAATTTAAATCTCCCGGGTAATAGCTAGGCAGATAATTTTTTTTTCCAGGTTGGTACAACTGTTTTGTATTATGATGCCTATTTTTAGCGCGATCTGTCAACCAGTGTGTTTACAGCAGCTGTTAAAATCAGTCGACCTTGAAGTGTTTTGTCGAAGTTTTACAATGAGTGAAAATATTGAACAACGTACTTGTGTTAAATTCTGTGTTTCGAACGAAATTTCTTGTGCCGATACACTGAAAATGTTACAGAAGGCTTTTGGTGAATCTGCTTTATCAAAAACGCGGGTTTACGAGTGGTACAGAGCGTTCAAGGATGGTCGGGAGACGGTCGAAGACATGCCTCGCTCTGGACGGCCTTCAACGAGTGTGACCGATGATAACGTCGATAAAATCAAGGAAATCGTTGCTGAAAATTGTCATGTGAGCTTGAGAGAGATGGCTCATGGATTGGGCATGTCACACGAGAGCGTACGTACGATTGTGCACGAAAAATTGGGTATGCAACGCGTTGCGGCTCGGCTTGTTCCGAAAGACCTGAATTTCTTTCAAAAAAAGTACCGAGAACAGGTAGCTGCAGACATGCTGGATCGAGCCAATTTGGATCCTACCTTCTTGGAAAAGATAATTACTGGTGACGAGACATGGGTGTACGAGTACGACACGCTTACGAACCAGCAATCGTCCGAATGGCGGCCAATTGGCGCGCCAAAGCCGAAAAAACCTCGCCAAAGCCGATCGAAAGTGAAGATCATGTTGATTGTTTTCTTCGATATTCGAGGCGTGGTACACTATGAATATGTGCCAGCCGGACAGACAGTCACCAAAGAGTTTTACTTAAGTGTTTTGAGACGTTTGAGAGAGGCTATCCGTCGTAAACGTAACGATTTGTGGGTCGACAATTCTTGGATTCTCCATCACGATAATGCGCCGTCTCACAAAGCCATAATTGTGAATGAGTTTTTGGCCAAACACTCGGTAAATATCATCGAACAACCGCCGTATTCACCAGATTTAGCACCCTGCGACTTCTTCCTATTCTCAAAACTCAAATTTCCGCTACGGGGAATGCGCTTCGAATCGATTGATGACATCAAGACGAATGCGACGCGAGAGCTAAAGGCCATCCCGGAAACCGCCTATCAGAAGTGCTTTGCCGAGTGGAAAAAGCGTTGGCATATGTGCATCGCTTCGAATGGATGTTATTTTGAAGGTGACAAAATAAATTTGGATGAAAATTAAAAATTGTTCGTTTTATTTAACAATTCCCGATACTTTCTTGACAGGGTGTATATATAGAAAAACCAATAAACTTAATAAAAAACAGCCTGCGGAATAAGCAAATTGGAATACAAGTACAAGGTGAACGCCTACAAATGATAAGATTCGCAGATGACATTGTCATTATTGCTAAGTCTGAAGAAGAACTTCAAGAATCACTGACAGAAGCACAGGTACATCTAGAGGAATACAATATGAAAATAAACGAAACAAAGACTAAAATAGTAATATGCGAAAGGACACCAATGCCACAAAAGAAAAATATATTATTAAATAATAAAATAATTGAACGAGCCAAAGAAGCGGTATATTTGGGTAGCATGTTATCAGAAGATGGTAAAAATGAAAAAGAAATTAGACGCAGAATAAGTCTAGCCAAGTACGCATTTATGCAAAAATACGCATTACTCACCAATAAAAATGTGGACATAGAACTAAGGAAGCGGCTAATAAAGGTTTATGTATGGAGCACACTACTGTATGGATGCGAATCTTGGATAATAAATGAAGCCGATAAAAAGAGGCTGATGGCAGCAGAGATGTGGCTGTGGAGAAAGATGTTAAAGATAAAATGGATAGATAAGAAGAGCAATGAAGAAGTCATGAACATGATTAGTGAAAAACGGGAATTAATAAACATAATAAAAAGACGCAGATCGAAGATGATGGGACACATACTGAGACACGATGAGAAACTAAAACTGATTATAGAAGGAAAAACCGGGAAGAAGAGAAGAAGAGGAAGACCAAGGAATAATTACATAAAACAGATCATTAAAGATATGGGATGCCAAACATACTCGGACCTAAAACAGATGGCCGGAAATAGAACAGAATGGAGGAAACGAACCTTTGTGTTCAATGATTAAGAAGAAGAATATATATATATATATATATATATATATATATATATATATATAACTCGGCCATTTTGGCCTCGCAAGGGGCCGTGCCCCTTGACCTCTCTTGCTTACATTTCTGTCTTTTTCTCATTTATACTTTGTATAAAATGATCAAAATTTACAACGTAATTCTTACTGGCATCAACACAAAAAAAAAAAATAACATAACCACAAAAATCCTATTCTAACATTTAACTTCCGCGTTATATAAAATTAAGACATTTTTTCGTTACATTTATCGTTACATATTTCGTTACATAAAATTGTGACATTTTTTAAATAACAATAACAAAAATCCTACAAAATATAACAAACGTTACATAAAATTGGGACATTTAGCGTTACATAAAATGGGGACATTTAGCATTACATAAAATGGGGACATTTAGCGTTACATAAAATTGGGACATTTTTTGGGACATTTAGCGTTACATAAAATTGGGACATTTTTTTGAATGGGGGGTAGCCTAAGAATTACGTTGTAATTAATATATATATATATATATATATATATAGAAAAATGAATGTGTATAGACTCCAAAACTATACATCCGAGTGTTATGAAATTTGGACAGTTTATTTATGGGGTCATGAGGAACATATAGGCTATTTAAAAGTCAAAAAAAAATAAATAAATAAATTACAAAATAAGATTTTTCGTAAGTTTTAATTTTAATTATTTAAATTTTGTTGGCTATGTAAAATGTTTTACTTAGTATTTTTTATATTTATTTACGTTTTACAAGAAGATTAATTTTTTTATTATTTAAAACTGAAGGTTATTGTTTAATGTGAGTGTTTTATTTTTTTTTTTTTTTTTGGTTTAAAAATTGCATTTCTTCTATGTAAAGCTCTAGGTAAGCGACGAAATTTATTTAGTCTAATTCGGACTGATTGCCGATCCTATTAATAGATAAATTTAAGTTTAGTATTATATCGCACTCATTCACATTCCCGCTGTGTAGGTCCTCATTTTACGATTTCATTAAATTTTTTGAAACAATTTTAAGTTTCACAAGAATTGAACGGCGCAGGATAACGAGAAATTGCATTTACTGCTTGGATTTTGATTTCGGCAACAGTAGAAAATTAGAATATTGAAAAAACGTTTCCTCAATCCGCTAATAGCAGACAAGCCAACGTTTAGGCAAACGTCTGCCGAGTCCGCTATGTTAATGATTATGCTATTCTTATGATATGTAAAGAAAAAAAAAAAAAAAAAACCTAAAAATGAATACATGTGTAGGCAATATACACATTGGTTCAAATGAAATTGAAAGGGCGACGAAAGCTACCTGAGTGGTTTTGTGAAGAAGGTGATCAAAATCTGGAAATCAGAACAAGAATAGAAAAAGCTAGGACAACCTTTAACTCCGTGAAGAAATTGCTTACAAGAAAAAATATAAACATGCATTTGTGTATGAGGTTGGTCAGAACTTATGTTATTGTACGAAGTTGAAAGTTGGACAATCACGACAGCATTGGGGAAACAATACACAGGCCTTCGAAATGTTTGTATATCGACGAATGTTAAAAATTCCGTGGACAGACAGGATAACAAATCAAGAAGTCTTAAACAGAATATGTCAAAAGAAAAGGATATATTACGGAGTTGCTATGGTCATATTCATCGCAATGAAAAATATCACCCTTTGCAACTGGTATTACACGCAGAAAAAGAAGCGTAGGTGGAAGAAAGCTTCAGTGGAGCTGGAACGATCGATGTACACAAGCGGACTTACACAATGCAGCCATGGATAAAGTGAAAATGGCATTACTGATCGGCAAACGAGCTCCGTCCGGAGACAGCGTAAATAAGGAGAAGAAAAAAATAAATATTTCTGCATCACGCGTGCGAGGCGCGTTTAACGGCGGATTAACTGAAACCGGTTCTGACAATCTCTGCATGATATTGAAAATTCGAGCCGAAATTTTACTAGGCAAATTACCACTTCAAATTATCTAACTAATTTTGGAAATAATCGTTCGCGAAATACGTTGATGAGTATGCGCGTATACTCTGACTGTGGCGTAATCGTATACACGCTTGAGAAGTTGAAACTTGAATAAGCTTTTATTTTTAACGAATTCAACTTTTTAGATATTTTGCGCGCAAATAAGAATAAAGCGTGTCAGCAGTCGGGCGATTTAAAAATAAAAAAATCTTCATATTGCAACGAAGCAACAGAACCGCGCCCCGCCCGACATCATTCGTAAATGTAGCAATAAATCCTTCAAAAGTTTAGGTACTTTGTAAGTTGAAAAGCTGCTTGAATTTTAGAATGGGAGGAAAAGCGCGCAAACCTATTTTAAGCCAGAACTTCCGTAAACAAGAAGAAACTTGTCGAAACGTATTGAAATTCGTTGTAGCGGATAAAACATGCGAAGGAGAGTAGCGAACGAAAAAGAATAGCAGATAAAAACTGCTCTGTACGGATGCAACTTTTCTATTATATATGCGGTTTCCTCCTTTGATTTTACCGAGAAAATAGTTCGGAAAAATTGTTCTTCTTCCCGCGCTGCAGTTAAATTTTAAACGCATTTCTACATTACTGCTAATATTTTTTTTTTTCTAATAAAAGCAGAATACGATGAAAAATTAAAAAAAAATAATAATCGAAATCGTTTAATTTTAAAATAACGGGTTCCGAAAACTCCAAGAACACCATGGTACAGCTGCATCTACTACTGATAACAATACGAACAGCCCGTTATCTCTCGATCTTTCTGAAAGCGACGCGCCGATAATTGATAACGACCAATTCCCAGCACTACCCGGCATATCGCGTGATATTTCTCAGCCCGGCAAAACAGAGCCTCTCTTATCATCCTTCTCGGAAAAGTTAAAATCGACAAACAGGACACCATTTCTCGCTGCTAAAAGAATAGTCTCAATAACGAATGTTCAACCAATAACTGACGAGCAGGGAATCATATTCCCATACATCGCTCCACACACCATAAGAGAGTATTTAGTAGCGCTGAAGGAGCAGATAGGTAGCGCATCAAATATTCTGGCCGGATCAAGAATCAGCCAAGACAGGGTAATGATGTTCTTAAGTTCCACCGAAGTAACTAACTTGCTGTTTGCCAAAGGGGCAACGATTTATCTCGGAGGGAAACCAGTCGCCGCGCGTAGATTACGGAACCCAACAAATAAGTTGGTGTTGTCAAATGTATCCCCCACCATTCCGAATGACAAACTTTTGCAGTACTTGAGCAGTAACCTGGCAATAAAACCCCTGTCACAGATAGCAATCCTCCGGGTAAATCCGATGGATGCTGAATTTGGTCACGTCTTAAGCTGGCGACGACAGCTTCACATCGAACACACCAGCTGTACAAACATACCGGAGTCATTTCTGATAAGCTATAACGAAAGAGATCACCGAATTTTCGTCCTCTTGGAGAACCATATGTGCCCTGCATGCAATAAGGACACAGACCCCCCTAGTGTAGTTCAAACAGAAAGCCCTCTTCCGGAGGTGCCTATCGATCCCTCCGAAAATAGGCTCCATCAAGATACACAAAAAGAGAATCCCCCTCCTCACGATATCCAAAAACAACAAACAAGTGACCCCATAACAAGCCAGATAGGCATGACTGGTCCTCACCAAGCACCGGGACAGCGGCCGGATCGCCAAATCATTACCCCAGCGAACCAAACCAACTGTCAACAGGAGGACAGCGAGAGAGCAAACCCACTCTTCAAACGGCCGCATCCCAAAACTCCTGAATGTCAAGCAGGAGCAGAAGAGCCTACATATCCTACACATTCTATTCCAAAACGGATCATTCTAGACAACCACAATTACAACCCTGAGGGACGCCCAGTACAGACTGCTGACACAGCCAACGCAGAAGTACCAATGGAACACCTACCCGCTGATGCGCACACAGAAACAGCTGAAGGACCAACGGCGCAAAAGAAGAGAGCAGATATTGAGGAAATCGTAGCAGGAGCAAAACATCTTTTCGAAGAAAACCAAGTGCCCTTCATTCTCAATTACAACGATTTCCAAAAGTTCATAAAGCGTATCAGCACATCGTCCAGTTATCTTAAGTACGCCCAACAATTCACACAGGACACAGACGGATTATTGCACATGTTACCCCAGGTGAAGCCATTCCTTGGGAGTAGGAGCGTCAAAAATAGATGCTCGCGTATTATAAAGAATTTGAAACTTACACCCTCTGAATCGGAGAACACAACAGACGACGATCGCAGTTCCCAGACTAACTAATGGGAGGTTCAGCAATCCGCATACAAGGCACGATCACGGGATGATAAGAATTCAAATGATGTCTTCAGGAATGCGAAGTAAGTGCACCATACTCCAATGGAACTGCAGAGGCCTCCACAACAATAAAACGGAACTAGAATATCTAATCGCAACCCACAACCCTGCGGTTATCTGTTTGCAAGAAACACATCTCACTTCCCCCCTAGACCCTATTTTTCCCAACTATATCACCTTCCAGAGAGACTACACTTTGGGTGACCGAGCTTGCGGGGGCGTGGCAACGCTCGTGCATGTCTCAATCTCAGCTCATTTGATAACGATAACGACGCATCTTCAAGCACTAGCGATATCTGTCTTAATACCCGGATTTTCTGGTAGTGCAATATCCATATGCAATTTCTATTTACCCCCTTGCAGCAACGTCAGCTACCCACAGCTATGCGCTACCACAAATCAGCTGACCTCCCCGTCAATAATTCTAGGAGATTTTAATGCCCACTCCCCGATTTGGGGATCAGCTTCAACAAATCACCATGGCTCGGTCATAACGGATATTCTCGTCAGTAACGACTATGCTCTCCTTTCGTTAAAAGGTCCTACTCATTTCGACTCCACGGCGAAGACGTTTTCAACAATTGACCTAGCCCTCTGCACCACCGCACTTTACCCAATAATTTCGTCTCGCGTCTTGGATGACCTCCACTCCAGTGACCACTTTCCCATTATAATCTCACCTGACATAGGTAGTTGTCGGTCGGCTCCTCGAAATGAATCGACCGTGCAAAGGTACATGTTTCACAAAGCGGACTGGAAAGGCTACAAGGAGAGCCTAGTCATAAATTCTGAGCCCGGCCCATCTATTGAAGAGAACTTAAAGACATTTACACAGGCTCTATTCAGAGCAGCAGTAGCAACAATCCCGAAGTCATCCGTGGCTGTGCACCCACGCAGGGTCCCCTGGTGGTGTGACGAAGTGAGAGAGGCAATAACGAATAGGAAGCGAGCCTTAAGAAAGTATAAATCGACAAAAGCTGACCAGGATCTAATAGAATTTAAGAAGCATAGATCTTTAGCCCGTCACATTATCAGGGCGAAAAAACATGAAGCCTGGCTTTCCTTCATGTCGTCAATTAATGACGCGTCGGCCAGTGCGTCTACCTGGCGGAAAATAAAATCCCTTAACGGAAGACAGCGGCCATCAACCCCAATCTATATCAAGTCCAATAACAACATCATATCAGATACGGCATCAGTTGCGTCCATACTAGCAAAGCATTTCTCCGATGCTTCCTCAACCAATTCCTACTCATCATCCTTTTTGTCCCACGCAAATAAGAAAGATGTCATTCCTCTCCTACCACCCAACAGCATGGATCGGTACGATCGAGCGTTCTCCTTGTCCGAGTTAAATTTTGTCTTAGACAATAAGCTGAAGACAAGTGCACCTGGCGCAGATTCCATCCATCCTTTCATGCTAAAGCTCCTTCCCACGGCGGCAAGACTATATCTGCTAAACATCTATAACCAGATCTGGGAACAAGGTAACATTCCGATCTCATGGAAAGAGGCAATCGTTATTCCGATTTTAAAACAGAATAAGGATCCTTCACTACCCAGTAGCTACCGTCCTATCTCACTGATGAGTACCTTATCCAAAACCCTGGACAAAATGGTCAACAGACGTCTCCTCTCCTTTTGTGAATCCAAAAATATCCTCTCCACAATACAAGCCGGAGGCCGTAAGGCTAAATCAACGTCGAATCATCTGGTGAGCCTTCAAAGGTAGATTTTATCTGCGTTCAAAAGTCGACAGCACCTGATAACCATATTCTTCGATATTGAAAAAGCCTATGACCGCCTATGGCGGCAAGGCCTAATAAACAAACTACGAAGATGGCAGGTGACAGGTAGAATGATAAGATTCATTCAAAACTACTTGTCAGACCGAACTATACGGGTCAGAATCGACTCTCAAGTCTCTGATGCAATGAGCATCGAGAACGGCATACCTCAAGGCTCTGCGCTTAGCGTAACCTTGTTCATAATGTACATCAATGACATTGCTGATTGTGTTCAGCCACCAGTAACGGCCCGGCTCTTCATTGACGACCTTAGCATTTCCCTAGCGTCTCGTGATCCACACATATCTCACACAATCCTTCAGAAAACTATCTCCAAACTCCAAAAATGGTCAGAAGTCAATGGTCTAAACTTTTCCTTCGCAAAGACGGTATGTGTCGATTTCTATAGGGGACGGCCTGTGACCAACAGGATTCCTTTCCGAATAAACAACACCATAATTCCGAACTGTATTTCAGCCAGGTTCCTAGGCCTGGAGTTTGATAGCAGATTAACTTGGCGCCTACACATTAATAAGCTAAAATCCGAACGTATAAAGTTACTGTCAATAATCCGATACCTCTCCAATCCCCAACTCAATATTCATCCCAAATTAATCTCTAATGTTTACACAAAGCCTTGATCCTAAGTAAAATAAATTATGGGTGCCAGGTGTACTCCTCAGCGTCTCTAAGTAACCTGAAAAAACTGGACGCAATTCACCACTCTGCACTACGAATCATCACCAGGGGGCCCATTATACAACACCGTGTAGGAGTATCTGTGCACTAACGGGCTCTCCCCCACTGAAATTCTATCGCTCCCTGCATACCCTGCGGTGCAATATTCCATTCCTAAAGCTGCCTTATATCCATCCCGAAACCCCCTTACTCGCAGCGTTCACTAACGATCCACTACCAATTCTCACCAAGCTACTTCAGAATGTCAATGTCAACGACTCCACAGAGTGCCAGGCAGCAGCTACCGGCTCGTTACATCTGTGGCAACTTGAGCCTGTAGCAGTTAACCTATCGGTTCTGCAAAAGTATAAGTCCTACGGCATGTCAGAGCAACTTATTCAAGACGCGTGCGAAACAATAAGACAGTACAGCAACGCTATCCAATGTTATACAGATGGGGCCAAAGCAGCACCCGTCGAGGGGATGTCACCAACTGCGTGCGCTTTCGAAGTGAAGGGAGCAATGACAACCATCCGTCTGAACGATTACTGCTCAATCCTAGATGCCGAATTATATGCAATACGCTTATGTCTGGAAATGATCCTGGCGTCCACAGAGCCAATCCATGACATCCTATTGATAACAGATTCATTAGTGGCGGCTAAGATGTTAGGAGGGGGAGCCCCGGGGAGGGGGTTAATAAGCCACGTCTTGGCACTCATCATGGGGCTACAATCGAAGGGATATAAGCTAGTAGTGTTGTGGGTCCTAAGTCACGCGGGAATCCCAGGAAATGAAAGGGTTAACACAGCAGCTCAATCAACCATTACAGCTCCCAGTCCGCAAAGCATACTTGGGCCCCCTCAAATATCAGAAGCTGTAAAAATACAAATAATGGAACAGTGGAAACAAGAACACATCTCCACCCCATCCCACCTTCAGAATATAAAGAAATCCGTAGAGCCATGGTGGCCCCCCCAGGGGACCTTACGAGTTGTTTATCATCGCGCGCTCAACCGTTTACGCCTGGGCCACACGCGACTATCCCACGACTACCTGTTGGAAGGCGCTCACCCTCCAACCACGTGTCCTTTCTGTCGCGCACAAGAGCCACCGGCGGTTGAGCACATTCTCGTAAACTGCCCTGCATTCCAATCCTCCAGAACGAGACACGGATTTGATAACCTCAGCCATGTTCTCTCAAACTCAGAAGCGAACCAAAGTGCAGTCTTCCAGTTCGTCAGGGACAATGGATTAGGGGCATTCCTGTAACCGGAGACTCTCGGGCCGTAATAGTCTAGATATTATACACGGCCCGGGGTCTAACCACGGTTTGAAAATTTTAATAAAAAAAAAAAAAAAGAAAAAAGAACACCATATTAATACTAGGAATCATATACAACGGAAAAGATAAATATAAATAAAATTTAACAGCGGTAATAGATAACGAGCGACCATTAAATAAAATTCCAGTTGAATAGAATCTAAAATGCGCACGCTAAAGACAAAATAGCATCCGATAATGATTGCGACGAGGGACCCATATTGGTAGAGTAGGTAATTAAAAAATTCCCTAATATTCAGACGAATAATAATCGAGTCACATTTACTTTTCTTTACAGTTACGAATTATTTTGAAAAAACAGGGATTTAGAACAACTTTTAGAACTAATACCGCGTTCTCAATTGATTACCACACAAATATAAATAATACAAACTGCGTGAGAATAGGTGACGTATATACATAAGTTGTAAACCTGAACAAAACAGTAGAAAAACGTTTCTTCTATTCGGTATAAAATAAACATTTACGATTTCGTAAAAATAACAGATCACTGGCAAAAGTTTAATATAAAAATAATAATTTACCGCATCATTAAAAATTCAGTAACACTTCACCGCAGACTTAAAGAATGTCCAACATCAGTAAAAGTGCGGAATAATCAAATACTAGTAATCAACGTTCGATTAATTGTCCGCATTAGTTATTGTTGCGCCCTATTTCTTATCTCTTTATCATCTATATTTCATCACTGTCATTTCGTCGTTTAACCCGGTTCTCATAAATTATGGTATTATTTCCTTTTATTATCCGCATTATTCGCATAGTTTCCGTTTTAATCATAATTTCACGTAGTCGTATATATTCGATTTTTTATGATTTTTCTCCGCATGTCTTAAATTTACATAGTCTTTAGGTTGGCAACGAAAAATTCCCAAAAACGTATCTCCATAAATTTTTTTTTATTATTAAAGGTTCCGATATTCCTACCACCATAAGAAGAAGGGACATTCTGCTTGATCCATATTTGCTTATATACCGTTATTATCACTTCCCTCGTTTACCGCAACACTGCCACAAAAGTAGCACTTACACTGGTGATTTGCATCTATTTTAAAATGCGCGCTATTATTTGTACCTGGATATCACTAAATTTTCATGGCTATTTCACAAAGACATTACTTATTAATACGGTCAAGATAGTAACACTAGATTAATATCAAGAATTAGAGATACAATATTGTAGCAGAATAATTTTTCATTAACAATGCGTATTTCGGATGCCTTAAAATATTCACAAACGGCGGCGCTACGTTTTCCGGCACCAATAAATACGTCCGAAATTAGCTTTCATTATATATCCGGCATTTCAGTTTGAAAACGTCAAACTCTTTTTCCGGACGCATCCGCTTTTACAGCTAAGCTGGCAGTTACTGATAAGGTCCTTGATTTTGTTTTGAACGTCTTTAATATTGAAAATAAATATGCTAAATTTTTTACGACTGACTCAGGACCCTGATTACATTGGAACATAGCTGTTTTAATTAAAAAATGTCATCCGTTTGTAACGGGATTAAAGCTATAAATCACGCTACAGCTGAAACCATTGAATTCCATATAAACAGATACGCTGAAGATATAAAATAAGATTTTTTTTTTTTGAGAACTTGAACTTTAAGAGAAGAAAAGGAAAAAAAACGGTTCGTAAAAAAAAATATAAAGCGCGCATGCGCGCCTGTCTAAGAAATTTTTTGGTGTATGAAGAAACTTATCCTCTTCAACAAAGATATTATTAATCAGCTCAACACTTCCAACAATTCACTTCAACCACTACACTATATCACTTGCAGTACAACCGTTAGGTCGGTAGTTCTATGCAACTATCACAAACAAGGGTTTAAGATAAATGCAATATCGTAGAAGGAAGTAAATCACTACTTCCATACGAATTATATCATTCAGTGCTGAAATACATAATTTTAAGTAAAAAAACAGTAGTTTTACCGTAAAAACCATGTAATTTTATATAAAATATCCCATTTTACGCAAAAATAAAACAGCAATGTCGCTAGAAAATACTACCAGTGATGGTTCACCGTAGGGGGGGCATCCCTCCTCAAAAACCAAGCACTCCATGAAAAAATTTTGTTATAACAGAGAAACTTAATTTATGCTACAAAAGATTTGTATAAATTTTACCTATGGATTTAATTATAACTAATATTTAATACTGTTTTCTAGTAGAACTATTAACGTTACGTTTTTATTTTATTTTAAACCCATCATCGATATTTGGCTTTTCTTATTTATTTTTAATGTTTATTTTGTAATGTAAGTGAAAATAGTTCATTGAGAAATATATATATCTTTTTTACTTGCCCACGAATAAGGAATCGGATCGGATTACTAACAAAAATAAAAAAGAAGTAAAATCTAATAAAAATATTATCTTCCTTACTACTTCTAAACTACCATTATAGCCATAATTTTATATTTTTTTTATTTTTCATCTAAAAATACAACAAAATTTAAATTAAATTATAATAATTATGTGTTTTTAAAACATTTTTAAATTTCTAAAAAGAGGTCGTTATTTGATCTTCTTTATGAAACAAGGAATTTCTCAAATCTACTGCCCACCGTAGAAGATTTTACGTAATTATATAATCCCACCCCCCAATCCAACACTGTATATATATATATATTCCTTTTTTAAAATGAGCCACTTTTTTTATACTAAATTTTTTAAAGAAATAATAACAGAAAATCGAAATAACATACTTATTTCGATTTTCTGTTATTATTTCTTTAAAAAATTTAGTAGAAAAAAAGTGGCGCATTTTAAAAAAGGAAGTTAAGCTGACGCACTCTGTATATATATATATATATATATATATATATATGTACATGCATTTGTATCTCGTTCGCCTCCTAATATGAATAGGACTACCACACCTCCACTGGAAATAATTATCGTAATGTAATACTTTCACGATGTATATAGGTATCTCTAGTTGGCTAATTCAGGCATCCCGAGAGGTGTAAAATAATTTAATATTTTTTGAATGCACCATTTTGTGTATGAACATCACCACTTCGACAACCTATATTATTTTTTTTTTTTTTTTTTTTTTTTTTTTGTGAAAGCGACATCCTGTACCGTGTTTAACTGCTGTGGCTATTACAGTACGAAGATGCGCAGTTTGTTTTTATAGATATCTGATTATTCCGCTAGTTCTGATAAATTGTGTTATGGATATAATTGCATCGGGGGAATTCTCAAGAATGTTGGTGACTGTTTTGTTATTAATTGAAGGGGGCCGGTGAGGTGATAATGCTAGACAGTCGCATAGTATATGAGGAGTTGAGGGAGCAACATCTTGGCCACAGAAAGAACAATTCATAGGAGAGGGGGTTCTTTGCAAAATAAAATTATGCGACATGGCCGTATGGCCTGTGCGCAAGCGGCTAAGTGCACAGAAATCTCTGCGGAAAATGGTTTTTTCCGGCCACCATGGTTCGGTTGAGAGTTTAATTAACCTCGAGAAAGTCTGACACGAGGACCAATGGGTTTTCCATAAGGAGGTGAGATTATTAAAGATTATGTTCGAGAGATAAGGTGGAGGTGGGCTGTTACTAGGCGAGGGGCAATATATTTCTGCTCGGGCGGATGTATCGACGCGTTCATTTCCAGGAATCCCTGCATGGCTGGGCGCCCACAGAAAGGATACGGAGCACTGTCTCTTAATAAGTTCGTATAATACCTGCTGGGTTCGAATTGCTACAGGATGTTTGGTGAGGGGATTAGAAATTGTCAATAAAGCTGCGGATGAATCAGATACCAGCAGGGCTTTCTGTGATGTAGGCTCTGTAGAAAGAAAATATTCCAAACAGAAAAATACTGCGTATATTTCAGCATCCAGTACCGAGCAATTGTCATTCAGTCGAATGCTTCGAATCACGTCGCAGACTTCAAAAAAACAGGCGGTTGGGGATGAAGTAGCCTCTGGGGTAGCCTTGGCAGCATCCGTGTAGAAAAAGAGGTGGATGGGGTATTTTTGCATTGTTGCTGTTGTCAACTGAACGATATTCGGGTGCAGGGGTTTATTATACTTCGTCAGGGAAAAGTTAACATCAATGTTTAAAGGGGCCCACGGCGGAATCATGATATTAGGAGCTAGGTTAGGGGAAGGGATTACGCTCACGTTGTGCTGCGATAGGAGAGCCAGGATTTCTGGGAGAGGGTCATTAGGGAACTCTGGGGTGTT
The DNA here is from genome assembly GCA_039619475.1 of Icerya purchasi. Lineage (NCBI taxonomy): Eukaryota > Metazoa > Arthropoda > Insecta > Hemiptera > Monophlebidae > Icerya > Icerya purchasi. The sequence goes on from CM077116.1 coordinate 66,427,421, forward strand.
GGGGTGGTCATTTGTGTCGATAGGACAGGCACGTTTACTAGAGAAAAGAGCGAGGGTCTCACGGTGGTAATAATAGGTTCGGAAATACTTTAGTGGGGGAGTGCCTAACAAGGCACACAAACTTACAGACGGTGAAGTTCTATGTGCGCCAAGTATCGTGCGGAGCGCCGTGTGGTGTATTGAATCAAGGGATTTAAGTAAAGAGGGACTGGCTGACGCATACGCCTGGGACCCGTAGTTTATTCTGGAAATGACTAAGGATTTGTATATGGAGAGGAGAGTTTTCGGAGGTACATTATACTTTGTGTTTGATACATATTTAAGAATAGATAGGAATTTATGACATTTAACTTTAAGATTGGATATGTGGGATCGCCAAGTTAGCTTTTGATCGAACAGTAATCCAAGGAAAGTAGCGGTAGGGTGGAAATGAAGTGAGGAATTTTCTAGATTGAGGCGGATGCTGGAAGAGTTTTGACGTCCCCTATAGAAATCAACACAGATAGACTTAGATGGAGAAAACATAAGACTATTATTGTTACACCAGGATTGTAGTTTTGAAATAGTTTTTTGTAGGATTTTTTGAGCATTTGCTGGAAAACTGGAAGACAGGGAAATGTTTAAGTCGTCAAAGTAGAGCCGGGAGTTTACAGGCGGAGCAATACAATCATTTATATCATTGATATAAAAAATAAACAAGGTTGCACTAAGGGCAGATCCTTGTGGTAAGCCATTCTCAGTTTGAATGGTGCTCGATGTTGACGAACCAATCTTAACATGGAACGTTCTGTTTGTTAAAAAATTATTCAGATACTTGGCCATGTTTCCACTTATACTAGCTGTTGTCAGCTTGGATAAGAGGCCGTATCGCCATACTCTGTCGAACGCCTTTTCTATATCGAAAAAGATGGAGTATACATGTTGGCGTCTTTGAAATGCTGTTAATATTCGCCTTTATAGGCTCAGCAAATGATTAACTGTAGTACGCTTCTTACGCCCTCCGGCTTGTGACGAGGATAGGATTTCAGCGTTTTTGAGAGGACACTTATGAGGGATATGGGCCTGTAGTTTTGTGGAAAAGTCTGAATAAACTATGAGCGGTATAGCTGAAAAGTTTATCATGGATACGTATCCTCAGTGAGATTAATTCATATTACAATGACCGTTTTTTCAAATTTAACAGTAAGCTTAAAATTTTCATTATTTTATTTAATGTGTGAAATAGACCTGAATTTAGATTGTTTCATTTCTTTTCTTTTTTATTTCTGTTTTTCTATGTAGAAATATTGACCAGTTTTTAAATTGCATAACTAAACTACCTTGCTGATAATATATTGGTAGCCCAAATGAATGGTGGTTAGATCACCTTTTACAAATGATATTTTTTTATGAGAATATTTATGATATTAGTCATATAAGAAATAATACATACAATTGTTTATATTAAATAATGTTAATTTTGTACGAAATTGAAAAAAATCATTTTTTTATTTATGGTTCAGATTATATAAAAAATGCTTTTTTACAAAAAATAAATACCGACTTCAAGGTTTATTATAAAAATTTAAAAATGCACTAAAAAGTAAAAAATAATTACTCCCGATAAAATATATATATCAGAGTGATATAACTTAAGGTGATATCGTAATTCTTATACAACATTAATTTTTTGGAGTTGGAATTAAATTCATGTTAGGAACAATTTAATCAACATTTAATGCAGTTTTTAATTATTCTTTTAATATGAATTTGATGCCAACTCCAAAAAATTAATGTTGTATAAGAATTACGATATCACCTTAAGTTATATCACTCTGATATATATATTTTATCGGGAGTAATTATTTTTTACTTTTTAGTGCATTTTTAAATTTTTATAATAAACCTTGAAGTCGGTATTTATTTTTTGTAAAAAAGCATTTTATTTTTTACTTTTTAGTGCATTTTTATTCAATTAAATTAAAACATTTATTTCCACGGTAAAAACACCAAAAGCTACATTTCCATGGTAATTTGCAAATTTATAGTATTTTAAGTCAAAAATCTAATCCGACGGTGAAAACAATCATGAATGAAAAGCATCCAAAAAGCTTCAATCTCCCGCATTATTAAGGATAACTCAAAAACTATCGGTCGGACCTTGATCAAATTTAAATGGGACCACATGACAAACGCCACCTTTCAAATAAAAGAAGAATCATCAAAATCGGTTCATCTAGAAGAAAGTTCTGTGGTAACACACATAAAAAAAAAAAAAATAAAAAAAAAAAAAAAATAAATAAAAAAAAAAAAAAAATACAGTCGAATTGAATACCTCCTCCTTTTTTGAAGTCGGTTAAAAATAGGTAACAAACCAAAATTTGTTTTAAGTTTTAATTTGTATTTTTAAAAAAAAAATGTTTTAGAGAAGCGCCAATTCAAAAAAAAAAAAAAAATACGCAACATTCAATTAAGAAATGCTTCTTTGTTTTATAATTTTAATAGTAATTTTATTTTAAAAATACTGCGTACCTTTCTTTCGCTGTACATTTGATTTCTGCTTTTAATAAGTTAAAATAAAAAAATTTTTCTTTTCTTTTCTAATTTCTACAATTTGCAAATATTACAATCAGCAAAACTGACTTAGGCAAAATAACATGAAGCAAATAACTTAATACGACCGGTCAATCCAATGATCTCAGTCTCCTTGTTATATTAGATCTAAATAAATTCACAAATTATTCAAAATATCACGCGGCCGTAGCTTTTTTAATCGACGAGTTGAAGGATCAGGTATATTTTGATCTGCAAGGTCAGTAATTAGCATATTTGTATTAGCCACCAGCTTGTCAAAGAAGTCCTGGTATCTCGATTTTACTACTTCAGTAACAGAAAGAATCCAGAGATTTCTCCTCATCGATGTATTCGATACAAACCACGGTGAACCAACTATCTTACGCAAGATCTTAGAATAAACTGATTGAAGACGAGGTATATGTGATTTTTTTGCAGTTCCTCAAAGTTTGACACCCACATAAGTCCAGATCGGTTTAATTAAGCTATTGTATGTTAGTGTTATGTTATCTAATGATAATCTGGATTGAGTATCCAACAGCTGCGAGAGCAGTCCATGTTGCCTTCTTATTTCACTAATTTTGATGGTAATATGTCAACCCCATGTAAGGCGTTTATCTAGGTACAAGCCTAAGTACCTTACAATGTTTAAAAATTAAATCTGGAATTGGGCTGCTTCACATTTCTTCAACTAGATTACAGTTAAAGAAGAATAACAACATTAAAAAATTATGAATATAGCTGGTAAAAAAAAAAATATTATTCTAATTAAATAATTTGTAAATTTTTAATATTTCCATATATTTTATTTTGGATCTAGTAATAAATTCTACCTAGTTACGCCACGGGCGTCTGGAGGATTTTTCCTCTTGGGGATTGAAAGCAATTTTTTTGTTTGTAGAAAACATTTCACTACTATATTACATGCAGGAAATCAGTTTTTTAATTAATTTTGGATTAATTTTTAAATAACTTTTATTTTTACAATTTATAATAAAAATATTAAAAATTATATTAATAGCGTTATAATAATTCATACGAAATTAATTGTAAATAATTTTGTACCCATCAAAAATCAATGGTTGCTTTTTTTTTATTTATCAGATTTTTAGAGGTAGAGGGGCAGTGCCTTTTGTGGTCTCTCTCAGCGAATGTTATGAGTTATGCCTTCTTCTTACTTTTACGCCATCTCCGAGCGAAGTTGGGCGATCATCATAGTCACTCGTTCTTTGTTCTTAGACGCCTCTGTTAATTCTGCAGTTACCAGCGGCGCATGTCTGCTTTCCATGACAACTTTCTTCTGCCCGGTCTGCGGTGTCCTTCGATAGCACCATTTATGACGAGCTGTAACAAACTATACTTCTCTGGATTTCTATTGATGTGTCCATAATATTTCAATTTTCTAGACCGTAAGTTGTGTAGTAGTTCAGTTCGTTTTGCCATTCTTCGTAGCACTTCTTTATTGGTTATATGGTTTATATACGAAATTTTTAAAATACAGCGATATGTATATATACATCTCTAACGCCTCTATCCTTTTCTTTAGCGTAGGTGTGAGATTCCAGCTTTCCATACCATAAAGCAATACCGACCATACATAGCCTTGTATTAGTCGTAATCTTAATTGCAGATTGATATCCTTCCTGATCATTAGGTTTTTCATATTTAAAAAGGTCTTCCTTGCCATTTCTATGCGTGACCTTATCTCAAAGGACTGATCGGTTCCCTCATGGAATCAAATTCCAAGATACTGTAATTTAGTAACTCTATCAACGCTCTGACCGTTTACTATTACCTTCATTTTTGAAATACTCCTAGCCTCGCTTGGTCTGTGTACTGCTATCCATTTTGTTTTCTTAACATTGATTTCTAGACCATATTCCTTATCAAAGATTTTTCAGTTTTCGGATACTACTAACAGTATTTAAAATCACATAGGGAATCAATAATTAATGACGAATTCTGTTCTAGATTTTTGCAATTTTTTTTTTTTGATCATATGAAATCAAAGTAAAAAAACTAAATAATTAAAAAATAAAATCGTATAATTCTTATTTGATGAAAATTTAATTATTAACTAACAGCGTACCTGAACCACTTTTTCGGGGGTGGGGGCAAAGATGAAATTTTTTTTGGAAAAGATCGATCGGTTTTCAATTATCCGAAGAAATGGGTAATAATTTTAGCTTACTTGCCCTAATTTCCCGGAAAAAACAATGCTTGAACTCTAACCGCCCCAAAAATACGCCGCTGGTTGATATAAAAATAATTAAATCAGGTAAAAAAACAACCATAAAATAGACCGAAACACAAAAAAAGGTAACGAAACAGTATTTTAAAAAACAGATAGAGAAAAAAGTAGTGCCAAAAAAAATGAATGTTCGTCATTAATTTAAAGTAATACAGCTTTAAAAATTTCGATTAATTAAAAATAAAATCATTTATGTACATTCAGTACAAAAACCTGTAAAATGTTTACATTGAGACGTATATTGTTTTTTAAAGTTTTGAATGATTATACATAATAGATGTATTTTACATTTTCAATTTTTATGGGGATTTTAATAAATATACTATTTTAAAATTACATTATATTACACTTTTTACATCTTGAATAATAATTATACTTTAAATTTTTGCGGGGGCGTTATTCATTTTTTTAATATTATATTTTACGACGGTTTCCTAATTTTGAAATAATTACTCTCACGTCACACACGTCCCACACACTGTGTGACGTGTGAACAGAACTATAAATTTTTAAAATCATATAAGATTAATCATATTGTATTCTTAAAAACTTAACGAATTTATTTCAAGGTGTATTATTAAAAGATTTGACGTAATTTTTAAATGACGTTTTTTATCGTAATACTATTTAAGTACGTTACATCTGCAAACATAGGAAAAAGATGAGTTAAATAAGAAGATACATATATATCTGCATACAATTGATATACATGGGCGCCGCCAGGATTACATTCAGGAAGGTGCATCTGCATTTACACTGGGGGCCAGGGGGTCTAAACAACCGATTATTTCTTTTTTTTACTTCCGATACCGAAAAATTGGTTTCTATGCACCTCTAGAAAATTATCTCGAAATATCAGCTCTTAATATTAATAGGAAGGTCCTCCTCGTCAGAGTTTTCCATTTTTACCATAATCTCATATGAAAAAATTCATATCTTGTCATTAATTGAACATACAGCAAATCTCAATACATATTTTTATAGGAAATTGGACGATCTATAAAATAGGTCTCTTATACCTTTTCCACTAATCTAACCATTTAAAAGATATTGAAGGTCAAACTTTGAAAAATTGAGGAAATTTTTTTCTTCTTAATTTTATAACTCGCTAATTAATAAAACTCATAATACGAGCAATACATATTTTTGTAGAGACCATTTTTGTAGATCAGTTATTAATTTTCTACAAAAATATGTATGGTTCATTTTACGAGTTTCACTAATCAGCGAGCTATAAAATTAAGAAGAAAAAAAAAATTTTCCTCAGTTCTTCAAATGTTGACCTTTAATATCTTTTAAATGATTAAATTAGTGGAAAAAGTGTAACTCTTTTGTAGAACGTTCAATTTCCTACAAAAATGTGTGTTGAGATTTACTGTACGTTTAATTAATGGTGAGATATAAATTTTTTCGTATGGGACTGAGATAAAAATGAAAAACTTTGATGAGGAGGACCTTCCTATTAATATTAAGAGCTCATATCTGGAGAGAATTTTCTAGAGGTGTTTAGCAACCAATTTTTCAGTATCGGAAGTAAAAGGAAGATAGTCGATTGTTTTAACCCACCCTAATCTACACACTATACTATTAACTAATAAAATATAATTTATATGTAATTATACATTTATGTTGTATCCAATTAAGTTAATGTCAAATTCAAATCGCGCGGTTATTTGAATATGTTTCGCACATCGATGACATATCTCCGTGGTCGATGGATCGCATTATTGCTCGGGAAATCCCAGTAAGTGGCATTGTGACGCACTCGCTTCTTCAAATACACTCGAAAAGATCATGGATAGAGGGGGACTAAGTGTTTTTGAAACTTTAAATACGTCGTATCACAAAGAAGTTGAAGAAAATTGTATAAAACTTCGATCTATTGTATCAATAATTATTAATGACAAATATCATTCAGCTCTATTTTTCCACTGTGCAAGCCATACATTCAGGCCTGGGTCTACGGGGTGCGGGGCTGCAGCCTTGGGCCTCGTCTTATTAAGGGGCCCCAAGAAACTCTCACCTCCGATATGGATGGTTAAATGTGCAATAATAGATGTTTTCCCAAACATTTATATTGTACATGGAATATTTGTAACTATACCGATTACGAATTGTGAGCCGGAAAGATCTTTTTCGATATCAAAAAGAATAAAAAATATGTACAGGTCAACCATGCTAGATGATAAATTATCGGCATTATCAAGATTAACGATCGAAACAGATTTTCTCCGTTCAGTAGATTTTAACGATATTATACAAGAATTTGCAGAAAAAAAACAAGAAAAAATTCCATTGTTTAAAATTATATGCATATATATATATTTATTTTTTCTTGGCATCGAAAATTCTACCAAGTGTCTATATGATATTTAATTTTGTTTACATTAATAATTATATGTTAATTTGTGAATTCAAAATAATATAATTAAATTAAATTAAAGAAAATTTAGTTATGCTATAAAACTGATAATTTTGTCACTTCCAAAAAGGGCCCCTAATATTTCCGTATACCCGGGCCTATCGTACACTTAATCCGGGCCTGCATACACGAGTCTTGTCATCAGTGATCTGAACGATGTCAGAGAAGTAAAAAATACTGCTGCGACTACAAAGGACATCATCAATTTTTTTGGAGAGAGTACATTGCGACGAAATAAAATCCCAAATATACCTCTCTTTTGTGAAACGCGTTGCACAGCAAAGTACAAAAGTATCAGAAAATTTTCTGAAAACTTTCTAACTACTGTACGAGTTTTTAAAAAGGAAAACCAAAGCAAATCAGCTATACACGACTGCAACATACATTGTGACACTCGTAGTAATTGCTGCCTATTCTGCCAAATTATTACAAGAAGTAAATATGAATATAAAGGCGATACACGATCACGTAAATAAACTAGCGGACATGCTTCAGTCTCACCACGATAATGCATCCATGCAGTTTTCGGTATTGAAGACAAATGAAGCAAGTGATGCGGCTTTAAATGGATCCATTGTTGAATACGCAGATTTGATTGCTCGAGCCACTCCGTTTTACCCAGCGGTATGTGAGGCAATCAAAATTGGCTTAACTATTCCAGCAACTGACAGAGCGTCGGGGGTTGTGAAATTAAATTCACAATATACTGAGACTGACTTATATGGGGGGGGGGTAGTTTCATTTTCACGTTGATCTTTATACTCAATTATTTCAGGCTAGGTAAACGTGGGAGCGACCTGCATCCGGAATGAGACAAATCGGTGGTCGAGCACTTTAACCACTAGGCTACCAATGTATAGATTAAAACAATAACGGCCAAATTTGAAACTTTAATTTTTATTAATGTCATACTTCATTAAGGTATTTTTATATATATGTTTACATAACGGTACACTATGTGATAAAAAATATTGTGCCTTTAGTAAGAAATAATGAATACGAGATGAGGAAAATTTCGTTTAGCGACTGACAGAGAGATCCATTTTTTACCGAGAACAAAAAAATCTCTTTTTGGATCGAACGAAACTCTCGTCGACTTTTGTCAAATCGCGACAGACATAGGTCACGAGATTTCAGCTGATCCTGAGATCTGCTTATTGTTCCATTGTAATTTCTCAGACACAGAGAGGGAATCTTTACCTAAATTTGTTGATTAAAAAACAGGGAGAAATAAAAATTATTTACAGTTTTAAAGCCCGACGAACAGACCGGGATACGTAGATGAACAATTTGTAAAATAAGGGCAAACGTGAAGAAAACGAATAGAGAAAGAACAAAAAAAAGGAGAGGAGACTGTAGCGATAAAAATAACGTGATCTGCAGAAATGATATTCAGTTAACTCTACCGCGTATACGTCGGCAAAGAAGAAACGAATCTAAAGCCGCGCCGAACATTTATAAACCTAGTATTAAAGTAGTGCATATTCGTAAGCATTAATCAGGTAAAAATGCTACAATATAAAAATTCTTTAAACCCTACTTATTCGTTCTTTTTTAAATTTATCACATATTAGTAGTAATGTACTGGATTTCATTAGAAAAGTTATTCAAGAATCTGCTACCGGAATTTCGATATCTTCCATACCAGAAATATTATTCGCGTTTAAATTTTAATTTTTCGCCAACTATTATAGTTTAAGGCTGTTAAATTTTTTATTTTAATTATTGATTAAATGTCCGAAAGAAAGAAAAACTGAACAAAGGAAATAAACACCTTTAATGAGAAAAAGAAAATTTTATAGTTCAAGACTATGATAGAATCAGTTCTCAATCGAAATATAGGTGTGCACGTGGTCGAGTAAGACGCTGCCCCGCGAGTTGAAGAATTCGGATTTTTTAAATAATTGAACCGAATGAAAGACAATAGAAAACTACCATCAACTGTTAATCGTATACGCTCGCGTCCATCTACTAAGAAGGCAGTTGCGTTCGCTTGTGTATAGGTAATTAGGAGGCTCGAGTAAACCGGTATAAGTTGGTGATTAAAGTAGAAATTTTACCGGAGAAGAATAGAGTTGTTAAGTTGAAATGCGTCGAGGCGGGTTTCCTACTTAACCGCAAAGGTTAAAATTACCGATCACAAATGTAGCGAAAAACAGAAGCTGCATCGAAAGATATTCGGCTTGTTATATTTATGTTCTTCATTTATTCTCATCGCTTTTTCTTTTTTCTTCTACTACAGTTTTTATATTCTCTCTAGTAGTTATCTTGTTTCTTTTTTTCATCTACTGAAGGATCTGTTCTTTCGAAATACCCCATTCGAGTAGTAGACAAAGATAGAGGTTTTCATAAGTATACCGGTGCACAGTGCATTTATGTGGATATGAAAAAATATAGAAGAACAATATTGGTTCTTGTAAGTTATGTATATTCTATGAGCTTATTTTACTAAAAATACCGTGTATACGGTTCAGACAGCTTCAGATCATTAATTATTTATTTAAAAGAAGAAAAAAATATGTAAATTATGCGACTGAAGAAATGTGTATCGGATGCTATTAAGATAATCATTTCGAGTCACCGTTATTTCGTAAAAAGGTTTTCATAGTTAACTGGAAATAGTGTATTTCTGGGAAAAGTAGGCATAAGGAGAACTGAGTGCTTTCAGAACACATAAACATTATCTTAGATTAAGTGATTAACAACAGAGTGAACTTGATATAACGACTGCGTGAAATTGACTATTTAAAACGTATTCGCTACATGAAGCAGTTAATAATATTTCCAGCAGAATTCTACGGCGATTTTGCTAAATTTAAATATTCGGAATTTGATACTGTCGTAGTTTTATTATGGTATATCGCAACTTAGTTAGAATCTTACCTACAACAAAAACTGCTTTATATGTAGTTGAAATTGATTCCGCTTCCAACATAAATCCTATTCCTTTAATGGCATATTTTATTAACTCTGCTTCGAACCTGACTACTATTCCGTTAAATAATCTTCATTTTTATGCTTCATCAAATCGCTCAATATATTATAGATAAAAATATCTTACCAATTTTAAATAAATGATTCCAAATCTTCGTGCAACAAGTATTTAAATAATATATGTATATATTCATTAAAAAAATGAATTAGTAAAAAAATAACAAAAAATGAAATAACAAAATAATGAACGTAAGAAGAATAATTTTTATCAGTGAATGAATAAATACATGAAAGAATGAGAGAATGAAAGAATGAAAGAATGAGAGAATGAAAGAATGAAAGAATGAGAGAATGAAAGAATGAATACAAAATTAAAAACGTCAAGTGCCTTAGTAACTGTAATATCAGCCAGTAATAATTTAATACGCGTTGTCTAGAAATAGCGTAAGCCAGAAATAATAGTTAAATTTAAATTATTTAAAAAATATACACAGACCTTCATCTGATATATATTTCAGCAGCCTTCGATTGTAAGTGAGTTCGAATTAATTAACAATCAATCAACAGTACATGCAGACTAGTGTGTACACTACAATACACAGCTGTTTAGTGAAAACGTAGCTGCGAATATAATAAAATTATCATTGAAAACGAAAAGGGTTTCGACGTTTTATATTTTTCATACTCGATTATCGTTATATTGTATGTTTTTTGTATCCATGTCATTAACTGAGTGAATATCTTATTTGTTCAAATGCTTATCGAAAACAAACTTTTCTCGATTTAAAGTCATTCGACTAATTTATCTTCGGTCAATAAAACTGTCGTAGCAATTCTAACCCGCTGCCCACGAAATTTTAGTCAATCCGCCTTGAAAACAAAATCGACCGCCGCTTCGTAAGTACCGAATGTCCCGTAATAATTGCTTCTTTTTATTTATTCTTCCAGCAGCTTGCATTGCTGAAATGGAAATAATTCGGTTTAGTAACATTAAATCTAATGGAAACATTGCCAAAAAAAAAAGGAAAATTAAAAGAAGAGAAACATTTCCGATTTTAAAGCTAATCAACGTAATCCGCTTCCATTCGGACTTATTCAGGCCATTACAAGAAGCAAAAGGCGTATGTCTATTTTTATCACGCTTAACCGAAACCAATTAATTAGTTCAATTTTCTTTTTCCAAGTTTGAATTGTTCTTTTGTTTTTACAAAAGTTTATCTTTTAGTTTAATCTCTTTGAATAACCCATTGTGTGTGTGAAATTTCTGAAATCGAATATTTGTTATAATACCTTTGATGGAAAATATCGATATTTTCTAATTCGTGTCACTATCAGGAACTCTATGTTCTTCTATGTTTTTTGAGACGTTTTTTTCAAGTATTTATTTATTCCCTTTTGTACCTTCACATCCGGTTTCTAGTTTTTACAAATTTCTAATACTGTAGACTCTCTTGAAACTAACCTCAGATACTATCGCGATAGATCGATGTAAAAAATAATATTTCAAAAAATTACGAAAAACACTCAACACAAAAGTCTTCAGAAGAAAGATAAACGTGTGTCCGACAGTCGTCTGTTTCAGCGTTGCGTTCGTCCGTTATCAGTTATCGTAATCTAATATAACATATCGCGCCGCGACCGCATTAGCTCGCTCTTATCAGCAGGTAGCCGTAGTAATACCGCTACCATGCTTCAACAATCGAATACGGGTGAGTCCGTTCCATTTTATACTAACACTAACAATTGTTCTATCGCTACTAATATGCATTCTAATCAAACCGTTTCACATAATAACTCGTCATCCTATGCCGATAAAACAAAGAAGAAAATTACTCCCATCACCGATTTCAGCCATCCAACCGAAGATCAAGGCATTATCTTAAATTATTTACCTAATTTTCAAATAATTGACTACCTTCAAGCCCTCAAACTACTAGTAAAAGATTCAAAAAAAATTTTAGCCGCCTCGCGAGTCAGTAACAACAGAATAATAATATTTCTAGCAAGTAAAAATATTGCGAACGAAATAGTGCACGTCCACGAGGGAATAAGACTCGGAGAATATTTTGTAAAGGCGAGAAAACTAAATACGGCATCTCGTAAAATAATCCTATCGAACGTCAGTCCCATAATCCCCAATAGCATCATAGAAAGTTTTTTAAAATCCAACCTAAATCTTCAATTAGCCTCGCACATTTCCCTACTCAGAGTGCAACCTCACCACGAAGAATTTGGTCATATCATAAGTTGGCGTAGGCAAGTGTATGCTAATATCCCTGAAAACACCCAACTACCAGCTTCTTTTATTCTCCATTATAACGATAAAAGTTACCGTATCTTCTTAACTTATGACGAACTGGTCTGTTTTAAATGCCACGAAACTGGCCACAAAGGGGACGATTGCCCACTAAATGTTGATCTACAGGATATTTCGGAAACGGATTCCGCATCAACCAACCCTATCGCGTCACCTATCATTACTAACAATCAACATTCGAGTGAGGATTTAGTTACTCATACGCACATAAACGAAAATCCGGATTTAAACAGTCAATTTCCTCCACTAATAAGTCAGCCAACAAAAACAACTAATTTTAAACGTCCAGCACCCTCAGAATCTTCACACTCTTCAACCTCGCTTCCAATTGCAACACCTTCAGTTTCAAAGGAAATGGCAAAACCAGAACAGAAAACTGAATCGAAAAAAAACAAAAAACCAAAGAACACATCCGATATCACAGAAGAGCACAATGGTGAAACCAAGTCAGATGATTCTTCAGACCCGTCAATCAAAGATATTTTCAAAACCTATTTGGAACTGGAGCGAACCAACGAATTAGAATCTACACTAACTCCAGCAAATTTAATGATTTATGTAGACATGTGCTCAAATACGCAAGATGCTTACAAAATCGCAACGGAATTTACTTCAGACATTCCTGGTTTGATTCGTCAACTCAAACGAAGCTACGAATACATAATACATCGTAAAACAAAAACAAAAATCACAAAAATCACAAAAATCACAAAAATCACAAAAATTCTTCAATTAATTACATCAAGCCATCCTTCCATCTTTTAAACTCCTCACATATTCATTCAAAGTTCCAGGCACACACACTTAATTTCATTGCCCATGTCAAGGAATACCATTATCTCATGGAACTGCAACGGTTTCTACTCCCGCTTTGAAGATCTCAAAATATTAATAAACTCTTACTCTCCAGCAATAATCTGTCTTCAAGAATCACACTTAAAACCAAATCAAAACTGTCTCCTATCCGGGTATAACACTATTACGAAATCACCAAACATAACTCGACGCAACAAAGGAGGCATTATCCTAGCTGTAAAATCAAACCTTCATTTTCAGCAAATAACACTACAAACTAATCTACAAATCTTAGCCGCTACTATTTTTATGAAAGATCCTATTACAATTTGCACTGCTTACTTCCCTCCAGGAGAAAAACTAGACGAAGAAGCACTGTTGTCAGTTATAAACTGCTTACCTCGGCCCTTCATCTTATGCGGTGATTTTAACTCACACAGTCCCTTATGGAGCAGCCCCTATTACAACAAAAACGGTAAGATATTGGAAAAGATCCTATTACATGGAAATCTGTCTATACTGAATGCCAGAACCCAAACTCATTACAACTCTACCCATCGTTCGTGGTCCAACCTAGATTTGATAATCTGCTCGTCTCAATTAACCAACAAAACAGTGGTACACTGCCACAGCGACCTAGCTGGAAGTGACCACACGCCAATTATCATCTATCATGAATTTTTTCAACCTCAAGCAAACTTTCAGAATTGGCTTTCGTACAAAAACCCGATTGGATAAAATATCATCGCTCCTGCTCAGAAACCTTCAGCACTATGATTGCTAGAAACATAATTTCAATCAATGAATTAACGAACTTACTCATCTCCATCGCGGTAAATTGTTCCCCGAAAACATACCCCTCATCAAAACACACTAAAACTAATCTGAAATTTGTTCCTTGGTGGTCTGATGAATGTCGTATTGCAATCAGAGACAGACGCAGAGCTTTAAAAAAGCTAAAAGCTAATCCATCTATATCAAACCATTTATTCTACAAAAATGCATCCGCCAAAGCCATCTGGGTTCTCAAAAATGCCAAACGTACATCGTGGAAAAATTTTATTTCTACAATCACTACAACGACACCAATAAAACTCATCTGGCAGAAAGTTAGACAGATTGAGAAGAATAATGCTTTTCACATACCTACCAGCTTGAAAACGAACCACAACATTGTTACTGACGAATCATCAATTAGAAGCACTCTTGGTAATCATTTTGCTAACTCTTCCTCAGATGCCAACTTCAATGCATCATTTCAAGACATCAAGAATTCCAAACTTATGAGCCACCTGGACTTTTCCTCTCTAGATCAGAAATCCTACAACCTACCAATCACTTTAGACGAGCTTAAATTATCTATCAGAGACACTAATCCTGGAGCCGTAGGACCGGATAACTTCCATATTCATCTTTTACGCCACGCTCCAGATGAGACCATTTATACTCTTTTAGTCATCTTCAACAACATTTGGTTTACAGGAGAAATTCCACAAAATTGGAAACTGGCTACAGTTATACCTCTTCTTAAACCCAACAAAGATCCGTTATTATTAGATAGCTAACGACCAATATCATTGACGTCCGTACTGTGCAAAGTTTTCGAAAGAATTGTAAACGCTAGACTTTCTTGGGAACTGGAAAATAACAATCTAATCTGCAATGAACAAAGTGGCTTCCGTTCTGGTAGGTCTACCTTGGATCATCTCCTGTTTCTTCAAAACGCAATAAGTGATTGTTTCGCTACTAAGCGTCACCTATTGGCAATCTTCTTCGACTGCACAAAAGCTTTCGACATGGCATGGCGTTTTAAAATCTTGGAGACACTCCATAAATTCGGATTCCGTGGTCGCTTGCCAGTTTTCATTCGTAATTTCCTCTCTAATCGGTATTTCAAAGTGCGGGTAGGACGTCAATACTCAAAACTATTCGATCTTGCAAACGGCGTTCCACAGGGCTCAGTGCTCAGCCCTACGTTATTTAATCTGGCTATAAATGACGTCATAGACAACGTACACACTCCGGTCAGGTGCGCCTTGTTCGCGGACGACTTTACCGCATTCGTCCCCTGCACCAACGTCTTACAGGGACAAAAAATTTTACAAGAAACAGCCAACCGGATCAGTGCATGGGCAAGAAGCAACGGATTCATCTTCTCGAGCACCAAAACAGTAGCTATGCACTTCTTCAGAATAAGAAATTGTGGTCAAGCTCTCTCCATCTTCGTAAATGATGCCAACATCCCCACCGTGGAAACAGTGAAATACCTAGGATTAACATTTGACCGAAGGCTGTCTTGGTCTCCACACATTGACAAACTCAAATCTTCCTGTTTCAGAAAACTCAACCTTTTAAAAAAACTCTCTCATACCTCTTATGGTGCTGACAGATCGTCACTTCTGCACATCTACCGCGCACTTATACGTTCAAGACTCGAATACGGGGCCGCAGTCTACGCTTTAGCCTCCAATACTGTACTAAAAAGATTAGATGTCATACAGCATGCAGCACTCAGATTAGCGACCGGAGCATTTCGCACCTCGCCGTCTATCAGCCTACTATGCGAAAGCGGAGAGTGGCCGCTTCATCTTCGCCGTGAACTGCTTTCTATTAATCTGTTAACCCACGTGATATCTTCTCCACGGAGTCCAGCCTTTCAATCCATCAGGCGCACACCGATGTTTTCATCTAAATTTCACATAATGCCGTATGCAACCGAAATACTGAGTTCCGTATCGATCAATAGTTTTCCGAAGATCTACTACTCAACACCTACTACTCTTCCACCATGGTCAAGCTTCTCGCCTCACACTGACCTATCTCTCTTGCATGTTGGAAAGCTCTCTACATCAGAGGCAATCAGAGGCGCATTCCAAGAACTTCTGTTGAAGTACGTCGACCATTTTATCATATTCACGGATGGCTCTAAATCGGACAGGGCTGGATGTGCAGTACTTACAAATGATTCCGACGTAATACGGTATTCATTACCAAACAGCTTCTCAGTTACATCTACAGAACTATATGCCATAAAACTTGCAGTCGATTTATCAGTACAGTACAACAAAGATTCTCTTATTTGCACAGATTCTCTCTCTTCACTTTCGTCTCTATCGCAAACGCGCAATAAATCACAAAATCCCATTGCAAAAAATATAATCTCAGTTATATCTACCGCTTCGATTCGTATCACCTTCACGTGGATTCCGGGACACAAGGGCATCATAAGAAACGAGCTGGTGGATCTTGCAGCGAAAGAGGCCACTTCATGCCTCCCGATTCCAGACCTACCAGTACCATCATCGGACTTTTCTATAACAATCAAATCTCTGCTAAAAAAGAAATGGTCGAAGATTTGGCATGAAGTTCCTACCTCGAACAAATTGCGTTCAATCCGCTCAAATACTGAAATTTGGAGTACTTCATCAAGATCCAGCCGTAAAGAAGAAGTCATATTATGCCGTCTGCGCATTGGCCACGCAAGATTATCTCATTCCTTTTTATTAAATAACTCAGATCCCCCTACTTGTGACCTGTGCTCTGTTCCCTTATCCACTCGCCATCTTCTAGTAGTCTGCCCGAAATTCAATCTATTCCGGTCCCAATTACGTCTGTCCAGTTCCCTATCTGAAATTCTTGAAGACAATGAACAGAATGTCCAGCTGCTCTTCAGATTTCTGAGACTATCCAATATCCTTAATAACATCTAAACTCCATTCACCCGTGCCTCTGGCCAATGTTGCAGTACACGGCACGTTAATGGATACAACAACAACAACAACAACAAAAGTCTTCACTAAAAAGCAAAAAAAAAAAAAGAACCGACATGATTGTTGTTTCTCCGAAACATGTAGCGATATTTTTTGATTTTTCTTTTCGGTTTTTTAATAAAAACTTCTCTATGTTCAGTGTTTTATCATTTTTTTTTTTTTTTTTTGAAATATTACTCAAATAATTGCCAGAAGGTGTGTTATAATTACGTTAGAATTAAAAAAGGATGAAAATAATACAAAATCAACAACTAAAAACATAGGAAAATGTGTACTGTTTTCGTTTGAGGTATTTTTTCAACGACAGGTTTAATTTTAAATATGTACAAAATCATCGACTGTTGAAATTTGAAACTGACGAGGAGTTCAGCGGTTGCTGAAATTTAAGGGTGTCGCTTTCTGGGAACAACTTTCAAAAACATCTTTTGAATCGAACGACTGGAATTCCGTTCTTAATTTCGCTTCTGTCATATCTTATTGATGATGTTGTGTCGGAACAGCTGGGAATTCGGAAACTCTGCTATTAAAAACTTTCTCCATCTATTTTCGATTCTGTTTCGGCTTGCCAATTCTTAATTCGGCTTTTTAAGAATAACAAAAAAACCTTATCTTGTCGCAATGCTAGTAGACTCCGTGTATTAGCTGGGCGGAATTCAAGTAGAGAAATGATTGGATTTTATTAATTTATTTCTACCGTTCGTACGGAAGCGGTCTATAAAACTTTGTCGTTTTTGTAATCTTGTTCGTCTTATTTACGGCGGTGAGTTTTCGCACAAACGGTAGAAAATATTGTCTAACTGCTCTGAAATCGGAGAATATCAGGATTTTTCATTTTAGGAGCTACATCGTAGAAATGCATGAATCCGCAAGCATCTGATGCACGTCTTACGAAAATGGTATAACAAGGTGAAGGAAGTTTTTCGCAGTGACTGATGCGGATTCGGATCGGATTTCTATCCGCATTAATGTAAAAGCTGTGAAGAATGTGACATGTTCGAAAATCAGTTCAGATTTCGAAATGAACTAACGTAGCTTACGCTTAAGTATGTATTATATTGCGCGCGCGTGTTCAAAATCCTGTTCAACAGTTAATTGTGCGGTGTTTTCGTCAACTTTAATTATGCGTAAAGAATTAAAGTTGATAATGCGTAAGAACTGTTTTAACAAATGCCGGGAAACATTTTCGAAAATTAATTTTTAAACAAAATAAATGCCGCGAAGTAGTTAAAATTTTATTATCAAGTTAAATTTTTATTATTCGAATTCGTATTTGCGCCTTAAGATCAAAAACAACATTTGCAATTCTCCCCTTTCGAAAGATGAATAATAATTCACGACGAAAATGTGTGTTTAAACATCTAATTTGAAAAATTTAATTTTAATTTTTTTTTTTTTTTTGATAGAGGCATTTTATAGTGATTAGAGCAGATTTCGAAAGCTTGAAATGATATTCCTCCCACTATTATGACTAATTGCTTTCTTTATGCTCGTTTCAAAAAACTGACTCTGAGTGTGATACGATTTTGAACGATTCTGAGAATGAATCTTATGATGATCCGACCGAAAGCAGACAATAAATTTCGAGGATTTTAACGATTTTGAAGTCACCGATGAAAATTCGGTCGGACTGTAGTTCCGAAAGAAGAAAATTGCTGAATTTTGCAGAGGAGATAGAATGAAAAGGAAATTGAATTTAAATCACCAAACTGATGGATGGCTGAGAAATGCAGAATGCTTAAGTGAAATGAAAAACTTGCGGTATAGTTGCTAAAAGGAAAAAAAAAAGTTACAAGAAAAACTCGTAACATTTCGATGTAAAAAGCAATCAAAAACTACAGGTTTCTTCAAAAATGGAAAAAAACATCGAATTATCCATTTGTATATAGCGAGTTTTCTATTTATTTGTTTATTTTTTATTTTTTAACTCCAAGGTTCTCATTGAATTATTTGCAGCATTCGTGTTTCTGAATTTATTAAAAGTGTACGTGCCCATTTTTATAAATAAATGAGAGACATTGTCGGCGGGGGAAAGGTGGAATAATTAAAAACAGGCGTACGAAAAATATTGACTTAGATAGTGCCGTGTTTAAGTTATTCTGTAAGATTATAATTAATCGTTTTTTGTGTCTTTTTTTTTTTTTTACTCTTTGAAGACTACGGTGAAAACAATTTTAATCTAAAAAGCGAAATTGAAAGAAATTTCCATGTAAAAAATATTTAGCGTTATCTAGAAGAATTTATTAACGGAAAATTCATATTTTTACAGATTGCTATTATTTCATTATCGCGATATTTTTTCAAATTAAAATATAAATAATGGATGTTAAAAAATTTCAGGTAGTTCTGCAGCTTTTGCGAATTATATTAGCGCGTTTAAGACACGAATGAAATTGATAAACAAAGGTATTTTGTAGCATACTCTTAGCACAGATCGTCTCGTGTTCAACTTTTATATTTTTAACCTGCCCAATTGTTTAAGAGCTCTAATTTGATATCGAATACGACAATGAAAACGACCACAGTTTATCTAACCCATTCAGTATCGTTGATTTTTACTATGTATGTATGTCTATCGAATTTTATGCAATAGGCGCAAAAAAACATTGTAAAACTGAATAAGTTTTTAATTAATGTTGCATTTATAAACATTTACGAACAACCAATACGCACTGCCGTAGTTGTATTTAGAAATTCAGTAATTTAATCGACCTAGAATTCATACACATCTATACTGAACGTTTGAGCTCGTTGATTAAGATTGTTCCTTTCATTTTACTACTACTAATGCAATTTCGAAAGGTCCGATAAAATCACAGTTATAATTTAATTTGCGTGTAATTTTCTGTTTAATCATCTCATATTCATTTTAAATTACTTCGGTCCATCCGACTTCTTATAGAGTTACAAATCAGACATTATTTTTCCGGAAGATATTGCGGAGTCGGATGGGCGCTTTCTCTTTAAGAAAACAAACAAAAAGTTTAAATACTAATTTAAAAAGATCGCATCAAATTACGCTTTTTTTTTTTTTTTTTTAGCACGTGCTAATGTAATTAGTTGCGCGCGGAAATGAACTAAACGGTGAAGAGGAAAGATAAATCAAAGCTTTGGTTAAGAACTTCGAATTTAAAATATAATAAAATAGAACCGGGGCGGAGCTTCTCAATTAACCCGTTTGAAATTTAATACAGCCGCATATTATGTTTGCTTTTACCACTTTTCATTTTGCTTCTTCTAATTTCCTTTCGCTCGCAATTACCCAATTCGCACCCGATTACATTTTTCATTTCCTTATTTTCACCTCAATTTGACTTACATTTAATATTTTATAATTTATTTCCAACTTAGCGTTTTCAGTTTTCTCTTGTTCCGTTCCGATTTTTTTGTCAAATTCTCATTACGCTGACTGCATTTTCTTCTCGGATGTCTTTTCCCATTTTTCTAAAGCGCTCACATTTTTACACTCCCCTATTCATTTAATTCGATAATGCCACTTACATCCTGTCCCCTTAATTTGTCATTCGCAGTTGTTGCAATTTCAGCTTCTTTCATTTCATGATTATTTTCAAATCAAATCCGTGAAAAATTTCAAGCTGAACTTGTACTGAAAATATAAATAATTAGAAGAGACATAGACAGTAAATAAAGAATTATGACATCTTTTCACTAGTAGTATTTTTTCGGTTTTATTGAATACACCGCGCATTGGGTTTATTCTGCTAAACACAGGATCCCGAATTGTTTTGTTTTTTTTTATTTAAAGAATATTAGAAAAGTATATCCACTTTCTCGCTTTATTTGAAGTGGGGGTAGTTCCGGCGACTTATTATCTCTAAACACAAGACTATTTTATAAATTTTCTTACGAAGGATTCACTAAATAAATTTCCACACATATTTTTTGTCTTGCAAACGAAGCTTGCCAGAAATAATTTATTACTAATTGCACATTCACTTGTGAATACAAATTGGGAAATGTCTTTTCATCCACTTGTCTTAAAATTTCTGTAATTTTTGTACGCGCGATTACAGAGTTGAGGAATCGACACTAATTTACGCGCGTGTATAAATTGTAATCGAATTACCAAGAAATTATAGCAAATTGTATCGTTTTAATTTAATTTCCAAAAAATCATCGCTCGTGAAAAACCTATTGGGGGGAATTATGTGGAGAAAAGCGTTTTACTAAATTGTTCGCGAAAAAAATATTCAACTTGTATTTTAAAATCATTTTGATGACGGTTAGTGTAATTCTCCGAAACGTCGAGTTAATATTTTCTTGAACACGGTTAACTTACACACTTCACAATTGGCTGAAGAATCCGTTTTTGAGTCTCATATCAAGCCTTTAATAACATTTTTGCTCCTTTTAAAATTCATATGATATTTATTTCGCTTTCTATCGTTTATTATTTCGTTATTCATAATAGGACAAAAACAAAAATGCCTTTAAAATAATCGGGGATTCGACATTTCTCTCTCGAAATCTGTTTTGAATATTTTCGTATCGACGCAAACACGTGTAAACCGATTATAATGGCAATTAACTGAACTTTTCAATAACACCGGGTTTTCAAAATGTAAATACGTTTAAATCTTTAAAATCTGAATGATATTAGCCTTGAAATTCTTGTCCGACGTAACTGGATTTATTTATGATGATCCTGTAATTCTTTTTAGACTTCATTACGCATCCATATCTTGCGATTCAGCTTGGAAAGACGAACTTTAGGAATCTGCAAAGTTTTTGGCCCGCTAAAATTTTTCCTATTCTGAATCCGAGATTAATATCTCTCATCCATGGGTCCATCCGTAAATAAAAACGAATAGGTTGAAAAATCAGTTTTTACTTTTCACATATATTTCAACTGTAGTAGCTCTTGACTTTTTCTAATCATTCGCATTCGAATGCTTCTCCGGCCATGACGTAAACAGTTGTTATTCTATTCAGGCATTTAATTACGCTAAATAATAAGCAATAATTGAAATTTATTCTGAAGAAAGAATAAATTTTTTCAGCCCGCCACTTAAGCGATGTACGAAATATCTGTAAAATAATATGTTTCATCGAAGGAATCTCATCTTTTAATTACTGTCCTCTATTCCGTTTGGCTTCTTTCTTTTATCGTCATTGACTATGTAAATATATACTCATATGTATATGTAATATCGTGTCCAGAATCGACCAGTTTGCAGGTTTAATCATAATAATAACATATGAAGCTGTTTATGCGAATAATATTCATTTCTACGGTCGGGAAAATATTATATATCCGGAGAAATACTGAAATATGAACGAAGTTTTAAAATTAAGTGTTACGCTAATTTTGAACAACTACGCTGGCACAGGTAACAGACGAAGATGTATAAGAAAAAAAAGATCATATCAAGAGCAGAAACTTAAACGGGGAGGAATAAAGTGGCGTAGTGGTACGAAAAATTTGGGAACGTTTCCTATTGCGTAAAAGTGAGATAGCAACGTGTCTCCGGAAAATCAATTATTCGATTCGTTACTGCGTATACTTTTTCACCTATTCATTTACCTTTAGGCAGTGAAAGCTAGAATGATCAGATTTTTGAAAGCATAAATAACTGGGCTTTACCGTAAAAAATTTTCTATTTCGCAGCATCCACGGATTGGTCAAATCGTCTTGATTCATTATTTTCTTTGACGATACGAAGTATTTAAATTTATTTTATAATTACAAATTCGGCGCAAGTAGTGCTGATATTCGCTGTATATGGTATAATTAGGAATATTGAAAATGAAAAAAGTTCGGCTAAATAATCCCAGCTAATTTTATTTTTAGTGTGTAAAGAGTGTGTCTTTTCATACTGTGGAAATTGCCTAGTTAAAAATATTATTAACCACGTAAAACATTTATTAGCTTTTAAATTTAAAAAGGAAAATTATAAAAAACGAGACCGAATAGTAAAACCGTAAAAATCACCGTTGAAATGAAATATCCATCGTTATGTTTGTAAATCTGCTCGATTTAGTTATGCCTTAAACTGCCATTTTGTCGGCTTTCAAAAATTAACTTTCTCTCTCAAAACGGATCGTCGATATATGTAGGTTCCCTTTTTTTTTTTTTTTTTGTCGATTAAACCGATCATCCGTGCCCTCTTAATTTTTAGTGACAATGTTACTTTTTTTTTTTTTTTTATATTTCAGCTAAGATGTCTTTTTTATTTATTTCTGTTTACATTTGTTGTCAAATTCACTGTACCACTTTTACAATAGGAGCGTATTAAATATTTTCATTGCTCCTTTGGCTGGTCACACCTTGATATAATTTAGTATTATATTACTCATTCGCTTTTAGATTAGTTGGAGCTATTGGATATACATTAAACCCCATTATATAGCTTATTTCAGTCGGAAAAATGACATTTGGAAACGTTATAATGACTTAGAACGAAAATACAGTGTCATTAAAATATCATGATATGTCCGCATGCTGTTCTTTATGTCGAATCCGAACAGTAGTATTATACTATATATATTTTTTTTTGTAAAATTTAAAAGTTACCATTTCACAATCATTAAGCGAACTATATTTCTGCAGAATGAGTAATTAGTAAATGTTTTACGTCATGTTAAATAATATTCATTTATAATTTTCCGGCAGTGTACGGAATTGATCGTTTTTTTAACTAGGCAATTTTCACGGTTTGAAAAGAGGCACTTTACACGCCAAAAATAAAATTACCTGGAATTATTTCGCAAAACTTTTTAATTTCAATATCCTTAATTATACCACATAGCACTACTTGCCGACTTTTAATTATAAAATAAATTTAAATACTTCGTATCATCAAATAAAACGATGAATCAAGGCGATTTGACCAATTTCACCAGTTGGCTTTACATTATTTCCTTGTAGGTGTCGCTTAAACCGTTCATTATCAAACTTTGGTAATAGACTATGACCATCAAATGATTTCTGATCAATCCATACGATTTAAATAAAAATTATTTTCATAAATTTGAGATTTTTGCAAAATTTGTCGGCCAACTTTACACTTTTTTTTTTTAATAGTCTCTAGAAGCTGAACCGTTCACTACTAAATTTTGAGAATAGACTACCAATGGCCACCAAATGATTCTTAATTATTTTGCAATGTTCATTTTGAACTATTAAAAATTTGTCGGCTTTCACACAGCCCCATGTGGGTTAAAAAAAACCGGTGAGCATAAACTGAGTATTCGTCAAAAAACGAGAAACGTACACCAAAATGTAATGTATTATATCTACGAGTGTGTTTTTTTAACTTAGAAAATTTATAAATAAATAAAGAGTACAAAAAGGAATTAAGTAGAATAAGAAGCTGATTGACGAAATGTGAGATTCGAATGCCGCTCACGTATTAGAGTTTTTTTTAAGGAACATTCATACGACACGCTACGGAAAATTAAATACAGAAATAATTGAGAGATCTTAGGAGAACATTTTAGTATTAGTGCACTAACGCGAAGTGTGAACAAAAACAAAATAAGGTCCGTGCACATTCGGCACTACAGATCCGGAAGATAGGTTTCGGATGAAAGGAGTGTGAAAAAAACCCGGGTTCATGATAATAGAACACGAATTATAAGTGACAATTGCTAGCGGAGGAACATTAAAATTCTTCATTCGTTTCAAGTGAGAAAGAAAATACAAAAGTAATGCGAGGCCAAACAGGAAGTCAACTGGAAGTCGAATGACGAAGATTATTGTGCGGTCGCGGAATATTTTTCACAGCGGGCTCTAGTAAGGTTCGTTCGAAGATGAAGAATCGTTTGACTGGCCGAACATCGGATTGTTAAGTATTCGTCAATATAAATTCGCCTCTAAATAACCAACAATAGGACAGCTAACGAATGCAGCAGCCTCGGCGTTTATGGATTTTCTAAATTTTGCATACTTTCTTATCTCGTCATCTGCACGTCCTGATGCGCGTTCGCATTTCCGTATGCTTTCCTTGTTTCACACTGATTTTTGCCGGTTTAATTTGTCGCATTATCATTCGATAATCCTCCTTTAATCCGCCGATTCCTACTTCAGTCACCCCGTTCATTAGACTTTATTTTCTACGATTTAGTTATTCCCTCTCGCTTCTAATACGGAAAAAACTTTTAATCAAAAATAACTCGGTTGTTTCTTCCATTCTGCTCGTCTGTTCCGATGAAATATTGCGCCTTTTCAAAAATATTAGTTTATTAAACTTGTTTTATTACTTTTTTTATTATTTTAAGTAATATTTAAATTTAAATTTGTTTTTTTTTTTTAATTTCTTAAATTGATTTTTCAAATACAAGTACATAGTAAATTGTTTTTTTTTTTTTTTTTTTACTTCTAATATTGTAAGTGAAATATTAAAAAAGTATTTGACGGCATTGATTTTTTAGAGAAAATAGTTGTTCTAACTGATAATTGCATATTTTTCGTTTATAATATTTTATTTATGTTATCTTTATACTATTTCAAATTATTAATTTTCTAATATTATTTTATTTTTGGTTAAATCAAAATGTAGTTTATGTATGTTAGGTTCAATAAATTATAATAAATTTTATTTATAATATTTTTTTTTGAGTTTTAACATTATTTTTAAATTTAAAAGTAATTTTTTTGATTAAATTATAGACAACGCGAAATTCTGTCTCTTATATGAGAGTATTATATTCTGATTTAGCGCTAAATATATATATATATAAATATATACATACATATATACATGTATAATATGTTTACATTAAAATGAACGCGCAGAATTATTTAATAAAAAAAATAAAAAAACTTTTTAAAAATAGACTTTTATTTATGCACTAAAAAGTACAATTTTATTACTGTGCGACTATTATATACAGATGTTAACATTAAAATCTGAAACTACAAAATACTATTCTGAAAAATAAAGACGGGAGCCGCAGTTACAAAAATAGTCGGTGTGTGTGGTATTGTGATGCACAACAATGGAACAGTATTAAATAGTGATTGCAGTTTCGGCTTAGGATGTATTATAATATTAATATTTAATTATTAATCCGCGGCCCTCGCTTTTATTTTTCAGAATATTTTGTAGTTTCAGATTTTAATGATACGATGCGTATTTGGTAGTCGCACACTAATAAAGTTACTTTGTACTTTTTAGTGTATAAATAAAAGGCTATTTTTAAAAAGTTTTCTTTTATTTTTTTTACTTTTTAGTCTGGACTTTTTACTATGTATTTCAATAAAAAACAATAAATTTAGAATTGCATTTTATTTTGCATTATTTTATTCAACATCTTGATTTACACATGACCGAAAAAAAATATAGTTTTCTGTAACTTTCGAGCTTTCGGCGCCCCAAAGATCCGATTTTAAAGTTGGCAAATGTTCCAAAGTAAAAAAATACACAAGGATGCGCATTTTTTTAACCTTTTTAGCTATAAAGCTGATCCACAAGCGGAACGGCTACACGTCATTATTTGTGCTTTTTTAAACTTTTAGTAAACTTCCAATGTTTTGTTAAGAAAATGAAATACGAGTTTGCTCCCGACAAATAACGCGCTCTTTCCAACAGTATATCATATGCCCGGAAAAAAAAAAAAAAATTCCAAAAGTTCGAGCTTTCAAAGCCACGAGGGGCTAATTTTGAAGTTGGAAACCTAGGTGTTCCAAACCAAAGAAATATACGTGCGTGTGCGTATTTTCAACCTTGTTCAAAATGTTTAGCTCTAATATTCTTGTGTCGCAAAGAGGGAGCTCTACACATTAGAGATCTCGCGCTTTTTTATACTTTTCGTAAACTTCGAAAGTTTCATTAAAGAAATAAAATATGGTTTTGTTCTCGACAAATAACGATCTTTCCAACGATACATCACATGCCCGAAAAAAAAAAAAAAAAAAACTCCAGAAATTTCGAGATTTCGGCGCCCCGAGGGTCTAATTTTAAAGCTGGAAACCCGAATGTTGCGTAATATTGCATTGCCATCTATAACAAACATTTCTGCAAAAGGACACTTTTTTAATTCATCGGGAAGTAGGTGAAAAATCATTTGCAAGATCCCCCTCAGGCAGACAGAAGGATAAACCGAGTTAAATAAAAAAAAAAGAACGAATATTAAACGATGTCGCGTCAATCGTGTCTTTTTTTGATCTTACACAATCTCTTGTAATAATCTTCCCTTTTTTTTCCCTTCAATTCTACTGATCCCTGCTATCCTCTGAAAATTATTGTTCCTATTTTCACTTTCCAACCTCGTCTCTTAAATGGTGCAGTTAAACAAGAATACTACAGCAACCCTAATTTGAAATTTCCATCGCACATAACAATTTTTACTGACAGCTCCAGGAGACTTAAAGTTGTGTCGGAGCTTCTTTTATCCTTTTAAATTTTAACCCGTATTGGAATCATTTTGTCGTCTTCTTTTTTTCTGTACTAACTTTATAAACGAATTAGTAGTTATTCTACTTTCCAAATTTCTCTCTTCACCCGAATGAAGAAACTTTTCTGTAATGATAATTACATCTTTCGAATATTCTCATCTGTTTTTGTTGAGCTTCGTGTTCCAAATTCGCATCATCTGCTATCCCTCTGCTCATTATTACGCAACTTCTTTTCTCTCTTTATCTATCATACCAGCTAATAGTTCAAATCTGATCCCGAATCAAAATTTACCAAACTATATTATTTATTTATTTTTTTCGTTTCTCGGTATAGGCTAACGTACCTAGGGAAAGGAGTATTTTGCTTTATGAAATTAAAATTGTTCAAAAATACCGTTGATAATTTTACATACATATATCGTAATTAAAAGCACATGATTAAAAGCCCGCATTGAACTGCAGAAATAGTTAACGTTTTTACAGTTAAATACTTTTACTTATATGGACGTTTTAACTTTTTAATATGACCATAAAAAATGATTTCACACGAAAATCTCAATGAATATTGCGACGAAAATTATTTCTTTATAATTCGAAACTGATGTGTTCAATACGTAAAGAAGTTGTTGCTGTATTAAAAAAAAAAAAGAAGAAAAATACAATTTAAAAAACTTCATGACACTAAATATAAGGACAATATCTTAATTTTAACAAGGCAACAAAATAAGTTAGTGTGTATATGGAAGAACGTTTACGTAATAGCCTACGAAATAATTTGGGTTGGCAGACGGTTGCAGAATTATATTTATGGGCATCCGGTTCATCGTGGAAAAATTTCCTTTTTGACTTTTCTTTTTTGCTTGCAAACTTTTATAAAGATTTATAATTTTCAAATTGAAGTAAAATTCCGAAGTTTGGCTTCGGAAAATTTTTTGTTGATTCCAACATACTTATAGAAAAGAGAAATATCTTCGGCTATAAAAAAAACGGATTCTGATTCAGTGAGATTGCTGTTAGAGCTGGATACGTACGTAATAATACACTGAAAACATTGGCCCGCAATCTGTATATCTTCGAACTGGGTTCTTTAGTTAAGATTTTTAGTTTTTAAAATCGGTGCACTGCGGGCAAAAGTTTTTGTGAAAAGAGAAGTAGTAAACGAACCAAATTCAAATTAAATTTTTTTTATCAACTTTTTGTGTTTTTTTTTTTTTTTTTTTTTTTGGTTCACTGCTTTAAAATGATGATATAATTTTGAATTCACGAAATTATTGAACCGAAAATCTGTTATTATTTTTCTATGGAACACAATGCAAATAATTGTGACACCTATTGTTATCACTTAAATCAACGAGAATCGGTTAAATTTTAAAGACCACGTGTAATTTTTCCATTGCAAATATTCGAGTTGTGTTTCAACGTGTATTTTCCTATTTGATATGTGGCTATAAACGATACTATTACGATTTTTAAAATGCCGATGCAACGAAATTAGAATAAGCGGTAAATATTTAAAGCGCAGAATGCCGATTTTTACCTGTTTATTTTTTTTTATTTGACGAAATAAGATGTACGATTTTTCATCATTTCGCGATATTTCACGTTCCTATCGAGAAAAAAATTGAACTACTTTCATAATTTAAAAATCATCTAAATATCGATTAAATCACATCGAAATACTTAATCATTAGAAATATTAATGCATTTTTAAAATAGAATCGAGATTATACTTGCAAAAAGTAAAAATATAATAAACAACTCCGTACGTAAAAAGCTACACCACTCTCGATGACTTTTTTTTTTCTATTCTAAAAGAAGGCAATACTTATATATCAAACGCTCAATGGAAATTGGAATGTAAGAAAGTCGCCGCTCAGAGAAGACTAACGTTAAGTACATTCAATAAACAACCGACTCCGTAGAACTGTGAGAACTTTAAGAAACAAGATGCATTAAGCTGACCTGGCGTATTCACATATTTAGCTTAAAAATTAAGCGGATTAAACCCTCATCAGTTATGAAAAATACTCATCGAACCGAAAAAACCCAGTGTACAACCCGAATTCTTTTCATCCGTATACAGATCTCTCGTTCTATCTAAAATAATATACGGATACCACGCCTACTCTTCAGCTAGTCAATCCTTACTCAAATCCCCCGATACAGTTCACTATTCCGTGCTTCGCCTCATTCTCTGTGCTCGCTGATCTACTACAGTATTAAACTTGTGTGTCCCGAACGGCTGCCCACCGTTATCGTCCTGTAGAAAGTAAGTATACTTTCTTTCATAAGCACCATTCAATCTTTCTTCGAGAATACCGACTCCATGCCTACTCTACCAAGAATGCCCATCCCCCCCCCCCTGAAACCGTTACACTCTTAAAACAAAATAACATTAACATCGGTGGAAACGAAGATGATCTGACTCAATTTCTGCCGATCTCAGAGTTATCAGATCAGAGTCCGGCATTCGATCGAAACCACTGGAGGCATTTCATTCGAAAGGCAGACCCCGCACCTGCGAGAAAATGCCGTTGAAATAGAAGAAAATTAACATCGGTTTTTCTGTTCAAATATTCAGCACACTGGTACTATCTTGGATTGAATATTATCAGAAAAGAGCTGTTCAAGGTTACTTACACGGTACAAAACATGATAGAAATAAGTACGCAGATCATGTAATTTTCTTCACTGATCGAGCAGAATTAGACGCAACTTGTTTATCTAATCTCCAACACGATGTGCAAACATACGAGTAGGACCTAATGAAACTAGCACTATACGCCTCAACAGCAACTGCTCAGTGCTGCATGCAGAAATTTACGCCATTTCACACTGTCTAGAATACTTTCTTTCTCTGCAACCTGTGTCGCAAAAAGCGTTAGCAGTAACGAAGTCCGTACCTGTTGTAGAATCAGTTACTGACCTACTAAACAAGAACCCAATAACTTATCCAAATACAAAACACATTAATCAAGCTGCATAGAAGAGATCATCTGGAGTCATTTCTCTGCGTTCCCAGTTACGTGAAAATACGATCGCACCGATATAACAGCTCGATCAGCGCTACATTTCCCAGAACTCGTATGTTCACCTGCTCCTTCTCAGATACAACATTTCTGACTAACACATTGTGAGCCTGCTTGCGAGACATAATAGACTGCGTGTCAGATCAAACAAACAATAAGAGCTTGGTGGCCTGAAAGAGACGTACCATCACTAATATTAGACGTTTACGATTAGGACACAGAGCCCTGTTCTACGACTATATTTTTCTTAGGACTTCACCTTTCGATCACTGCCGCCCCTTTTGTTCATATGACTCTGAGTTATTCTAAATTTATAAACATCACGGCAATCCTTTTACGAAATGCATCTATTTTAGCACGGAACATGCTTTAGCCTTGACCTAACCGCCCGAAAACGTTGCGCGGGAAGGTGGCAACGTAGAACGCTTATAATAAGAATATCCCTGTAGTCGGACAAACGGGTTCATAGTGAGTCAGCGTATCTTATACACGAGCAGAAAAAATATGACGAGATTCAATGTTAATTTTTGGTATCTGGATAGTTTTTTTTTTTTTTTATGCTTTTTTGGGCATGTCGGACGTTTACGTAGCCCAGATGTATGATAGCATTAATGATTATATAGGGAAAATATTCGAAATGGAGTATATGAATGAAGCTAACAAAGGAATAACCGAGGGAGGCTATGAGCGCTGTAAGGCGTAGGTAAGCCAAGACGCAAAAGACCAGAATACAGTATCGCACGTTCTGAAGAAATGAACGGAAAATGAAGTTTTGCTAGTATCTGTAGAAGACCTTCTTAGACGAAATAAAATAAGCAACCATTTTTAAACTATAACCGTTTTCCATACAAGTCGCGTAGTTAAACGCAGGGTATGGAAATAATACAACGGTATGTAAAAAAAAAGAAAACAAACAAAAAAAAAACGCGATACTTGACGACAAAAAAGAGAGGAGTGGAATAAATTCTGTCAATCATTAAACCCGAAGGAGAGTATAAAAACGATACTGAATAAAATGACTCAATTCAAAAGAAGTAATGGAAATTCGTATCAAAATTACGACTTGAACACTTCTAATGGGTAAACCAATTAATTGCCCATTATTAGAATATAAATAATCAAAAAAATAATACTTGCATTGAAACATCAAGTAAGTTTGAGTAAATTAGGCAAGAAAAATTAAACAAACGTTTAGATCATAACAAAAATGTTGGTATCCGATCCAATTGTTTTAAGGCGACCAAGTCTAAAGGGTAAACATATGTTACTTTACTAAATTCATCACTAAATCAAAATTATACTCTACGACAATGGAAAAGTCATTTAGTTTGTCGAATAGTAAATAAGGATTTGAAAAATTATAGATGGTGCTGACCAATAACACTGCCGCCATATGTCGGAAAACACTGGAATTTATAGTTAAAAATAGATTGAAATATTGGTTACGTCATACAAGTAAATTATACGGAATTCGAAAAATCGACACGGTTTAAATATTCTTTAAGCTTTAAACGGAACTAAGTGCAGTAGTCAGCCAAAAACAAATATTTTAATACACAAAACACTGATACGGTCACAAAAATAGACTATGCGGGACTAGATTTCACCAAAGATGAGAGGATTAAAATTACTTCAAAATACGTCATTAAAGAACGTACTGGGGACATTACAGTCAAGTCATTTCCGATTGAAGCGGCGAACTATCAATACCTTTATATTTGCAATTATTCAGCGACAAGTTTTACCTTAAATGTAAGTCTAATCGACACCATCCTTTAAATAAACTTATACCGTAATCAGTATCGGTTTAACAAGACACGCCTATCTTTAATCGTCAGTCATAAAAATTATAATGAACTTGAAATTTCTTTAATATATTAATCTGCCATATTATAATATAGCACATAAATATATATATATATATATAATCAATAAGATGCACGCCGATTTAAGACCATACGAATTTATATACGTGCGCTTCGAACACGACGAAAATTTCTACTGTTTTTTATAACCAAATTACCTCAATATTAAAAGAAAATTTAAAATTCCTCCGTTATATTCCTCCTGGGCGGTGGACATGTTAGTAATTCAGAAAGCTGTATCGTAGGAGATTAAATAAAGGTAATTGCAATAGATTCATTTGGTCAGCAATCAAAAAGTGACTAGTGAAACAGACAAACGGCGTAATAATGTAGTAAACTGCGTGTACAGTGATTTTTTTATTTTTTTTTTTTTTTTCATTTTTTGGGTACGCTAACGAAGACCAACAGCCCAATCAACCAACGAATCTAAGTAAAAGCTCAAAAGGAGCATAACATGTCAGATTTTAATCTGATGCGAGATAGAATGAATGAAAGAAGCTAGAATAGGAGCAACTGATAAAGAAGGAAAAGAGAGAACATAAGGGTCACATTGTATGGAGTACGAAGACCAAGATTTAAAGGCTGAAAATCAAAGAGAGAACGTTCTGAAGAAAGTGAAGAACATTCGAAGGAGACATGATTGACATCGCACAGAAAAAAGGAATCTTCTGGCTGAAGAGGGTACCACGAAGAAGAGACGAGGGAAAAACGAAAGAGTGACGAAGGAAGAAAGGTATGACCGAAACGAAGATGACATATGGCAGTAATCAAGAGACGACAAAGAGATGGAAATTTATCAAACCAACTGGTCAGAGAAGGTAAAGGTTGGACGGAGAGATAAAAGGAATTCGGATTGGAGAAAAGGGAAAAATATAATTACGTTACCACTATTAACACTGAACTCGGTTTACGGAAGGAAATTATTTATAATTATTAACATTAACACGATGCATTTTATTACGTAAGTGCGTATACAATGCTTTGTTTACCATTATTAATATTTCACGTAATATTGTAAGGATGTGTGCGGTAAACTGAAAGAGAACAATAACGAAATAATGTTCAAACGGATTCCGCGGCATAGAGAAATATAGGAAAATTGTATTGTGAACCAGCTGACGAGGACCGTATCGGTTAATCAATAACAGACATAAAATATCCATATGGAAGGAGTTTTTTGAAGTAAATTAATGTCTAAATGTTTATTGGACTGGAAAAACAGAAATTTTGGTATAAATTATATGTATTATTACGCTATTCAAAACGACGTATTTAACGATACTTGTTCTCGAAAAAACCCTGACAAATACGAGTAGATTAAGACTTAAGATTGCGAAATGTGTTAAAAATTTCGAAAGCGTTAAAAGAACTTATTATATTTAATTAAAATTTCAGTGAACGTACAGAACAGGAAAGATCCGTTAAGCGGCTTAGGATTGCTGTACAAGGAATAGTAGAAGGAACGAATTATGTAGTGAAATCATTTGAACATGCAATATGTTGGCTAACAATTCATATTAGCATCGGGTGATCGGCGAATCGACTTCGAGAGTGGCTGTTTCATCAGTTTGTAAAGAATAATAATATGGTTCGAGTAGGTTTGCTCAGGTGATTAGTACCGCGGCCGAAAAAAAATGAAAAAACAAAGAAAAAGAAGAACTTTTAAATCATAACACTTTGTCAACGAAGATGGGTAAAAATAAGTATGCAAATCGTAGCGCGTGAGTGCCAAATGATGTATGCGTAACATACGAGAGTGCATAATGACTTATTCTTACGCCGCCCGAAGATAATTTGGAAAGCTTGTTGCCTTTTTCGAGCTGCGTAAAAGTTCTGCCAATTTTTCGCCTTAAAAGTGATGACCTAATAGAAGTTGCTACGCAAAACCGTAAAATTATGTTAAGAATAATAAATTTACTCTTCTGTCTTCCGGAGATTCAGGGATGTCGCCGAGAGGACCGAAAGATCGAGTTACATACACACATACATACATATATACATATATATAGAATATATAGAATATGTAATACATAATTTGCGACTGAATTATTAAAAAATTTGAATTTTTTATGGATAAAGAGAAAATTTTTGTTTACCCCATTGCGTCGACGTAATTAACTTTGAGGAATCGTGTAAAATTGCACAGCCATACGCGATGAACAATTTATTCCGTTCTTTAGATCCCATTACTTGCCCGAGTTAACATTTACGATTATTAAACTTTTATATATTCCGTGAAAAATAAAAGAAAATCGCGTCACCATCCAGTTTTGGAACTATCGAGACTACTTGTGAAATTGATTATGAAAAGAACAGAAATTTTTTAAATTTCACCTAGGCAGGTAATTTTTCAATTAATATTTATAATTCAATTAACATTCCGATTAATAGAGCTTTTAATTTAACTAACCGAGCTAGGCAGACTATCGCAAGTTCAATATACGTTATTGAACGTTCACCTTTTCCGGCACCCCGCACAGGCAACGGCAAGTCTTTTGAAGGGTGACAGTCGGAGAATTCGGAATGAACTATATAAGTGTACGTGTGATCGGCAATATTGCAACCGAGAAGGGAAGGTGAAGAATAAAAATTTCCCTTCAGCAGTTTTTCTTGAACGGCTCTTAATGAGGGTGTGTGTGATAAGGCTCGAAAAAGATGAGGGTGCTTAACTAATTCGTATTCACTATGGAGCTCGGGGTAAAAGACTGGCAGTTTAACATCGTTTAACGAATCTCATTTCGGCCTGTATTCAGCCCCAGGGACAGGAAATAGGGATTTTGAAATTCTAAAGGCATACGGCTTTTTTTTGTCTCCCCCCCCATCCCGCTGTCACTTCTCCGTTCGGAGTTTTTCGTTACTGTATTCGTTAATAGCTGTGTCGGCAATAACGAAGCTTATACAAAACCACCCTAATTTGTCATTTAGTTCATCCGGAAAAAAATCCTTTTTATCCCGACTATATTTTCTTTGAAGAAAGAATTATTTCCGATATTTCTTTACATCTCGATGCAAGAAGAGTGTGTATTTTGAATAAGAGAACTCGGTGTTGGTGATGAATGGAATTACCAAATCCGAATTCTACACACGGTCTTTCTGCGTGTATTTTACATTGAGCAAAAAATTAACGACTTCGGAATTTGCCTCGCCGAATTCGGGACCCGTTCATCAGAGAAATTTACGCTATTCGCAGAAACAGTTCTTTTAATAGTGTGTAGTCGTTTAGAAGTGGTTTTTTTTTTTCTGTTACCGAACATGGGCTATATCCTGATGTCTTTTGACCGTATTAGCCCGTGTGATCTAACGGCTAATACGCAATTTTTCATTTTCGATAAACGCGCAGTGATTCTTTATTGTATCGTTCATTTTCAGACTAATTAATTTCTTTGCTATTCGCGTATTTTAGAGGGGTTCATAAGCACAGATCGCGAACTGGGACGAAAACATTTAAACAACGATTGTGAAAGTAAACGTTTCGATACTTCACATCGTTTCGCCGCCGGTTATATTCAGCACTGTGTGTATATATCTCTTGTGTTAGCTCTAGAAATAATTCTCGAATCGTTATTTAAATTTACTCAAACCGGGGTGCCCCACAAAATAAACCGAAATTGATGATGATCTAGTTCAATCTTTTTTATTTTTATTTTCCTTTGAGGATAAAATCTAAATAGATTTACAGCTAAAAGAAAAAGCAGATATCACCGCATTAGATTACTAAAACAAGGGACACTTAAATGTTCCTCGAGAATTTCAAAAAAAGCATCCTAAAAAAGCGAATTAACTGTGGTTAAGCGGCATAGTTATACGTGCAATGCTATTAATAACTCTCGGCGAATCCCTACTGTTACTATTAAAACACTTTGTACATTGTTTATGCAATTTCAGTCCGGCGTGTATACATACAATGATCATTTTAAAATGCCCATGTGGATCAAATATCGAGCAATAAGAAAAAAAACGAAAAAATGCATCACGACTGAGATTGTTTAAGCAGCGATAGTGTCGGTATTTAAATATGGGAGGACTGTTACTGCTTGCATATACGATTTTATAATCACACGTTGAAAAAATAATCGTTTGAAGGTGTTTTTTTTTTTTTTTTTGTTTTTTTTCTACTATGCCACGCCGGTCGAAAGTGACCACCATCGGTATCAAGAGTCCCAATAAAAACAAAACCAACTACATATTAAATATTGTCTCTTCCCCTGACGGAATTCACTTAGTTTATATCTTGTCCGAAGACAAACAATATATGCAAATAATAAGAGAGAGGACTAAAGACATAATCTTAGCCTAGAAGTTGGAAATAAATGATAACATAATAAAACCGGTCAAAAGTTTAACATAAAAAATCGTGATAAAGTTGCTTAAATAATAGCGACTGAATAGAATCACGTAAAACACTGTCGGAACGTTATTCGCTCGCATGGCTGAAGATAATCTAATGCTAAATGACACTACATATATACTGTTGTAGAAGTTTTCCTTAGTCATTCGGTTTCCAACGCATCTCTGCACACCATTTTCTTTTTAACCTTCGATTTGAACAACCCGAAAGAATTATTTGACTCACTCTGGCTATATTACCGCTGTGAGATAATTTCTCATAGAACTTGAAGTAATGATCTTTATATAGTTCGTTTATGGAGAATAATGTGAAAAAAAAGTTGATTTTTAGCAAGAAAAAATTCAAGTATAATGCTAAAAATTGTAAAATAAAATTCTTTTTACCAAAAAAAAAAAAAAAAAATCCAACTTCAAGGTTTATTATAAAAATTTAATAAAAATGCACTAAAAAGTAAAAAATAATTACTCTATAAAAAATATATTTCAGAGTGATATTATCGTAATTCTTATACAACATTATTACTTATTACAGTCGGCATCAAATTCATCTTAAAATAATAATTAAAAACTGCATTAAATGTTCATTAAAATGTTTTTAAAAATATTGTAATATGAATTTGATAACGTATTAAAGTATTGATGTTGTATAAGAATTACCATAATATCACCTTAAGGTAAATCACTGCGATATATATTTTTTATCGAGTAATTATTTTTTACTTTTTAGTGCATTTTTATGCAATTTTTATAAAAAACATTGGAGTCAGTATTTTTTTTCGTAAAAAAATATTTCATTCTTTTTCAGTCTTGAAATAAAATTTAACGCATTAGTAATTTTTTTTTTTCAGGAACAGTATTTGCTGATAATTTAGATCATCAGCTGTGGTGATCGTACTGGGAATACTAAGCGATATTGTGAATTTATTACGTTACCATCGGTTTTTACTACGTTTGTTAAATTTCAAATTATTCAGATGCCCGGCAGTGGGTGAAAACGAAATTAAAAAATTTCACTACATTCATACACACGTACATATATACAGGTCGAGCTAATAGAAGCTCTTAAAAACAAGAAAAAATTTCAACTACAGTTATCGGAGCACCAGCGAGCCAAGCGAATCTTAAATAGGATTGGCGAATGTAGTGAGTAAAGGCCGCAGACTAATAGTAGTACACATATATGTTACTTTTATTTTAAGCCTTTTAATCACGCAAAAAGTGAATATAATTTTTAACGTTAAAAGCCACACGGAAAATTTAAGGTGGATTTCGATGATTGTTTCGTAATAATTTCCCGGATGTAAATTTAAAAAAATGCATTAACTGCAAAATGGAAGCCATGAAAAGGTCTATTTCAAAGTTTGTAAAAAGAAAATAAGAATTAAAAAATGGAAATTAAAAAAAAAAAAAACACTCGATTAAAACGGGAAAAACGAAAATAATACGAAGGAGAATTAATAGCGAGAACGTGGATAAAACGAATGTCTAATATGAAAATTAACGAACAAAAAACGGCCAGTAAAAAATTAACATTATGCAGCGAACCACCGTTGCAGATGATTGAAATAATCACAATTTCTCCATCTAGCACGTGAACGATTAATTAACTATGAAAGTGATTTAAATAATAAAAAAAAATGTTAAGTGTCGCTAATGGCGTGTCGTATACTGAATAGAGAAAAAAAAGAAACAAATATATATATATATATATATATATATATATATTTTATTTTTTTTTTACAAAGTGTCACATGTTTTTAAAAATGTTTCAAACTAATTATAAGCATGCATAAATATATATAGAGTACACGAGTAATTACTACATTAAATATGTTGTTACAATTGCAATGATGATGCCAAAGCTTAGTCACCAATGCAGAGCTTACTTAAATATTTTAATATTGATATGATAAAGAAGTATTAGGAATAAAGTATTTTAGTCAGAATGATTGATCAGAGGTTTTAGGGTAAGTTTTTTTTTCATGACGTCATGGAAGTAGGCAAGAAGAGAATGAGCGCTTTTTTTTGTTTATTCTTAGTGTTGTATTTTTATTGATTTGGTAAGATTCCCTTATGTTTTGCAAAGCTTTGCATGAATGTATCAGGTGAAGAGTATTGTCTACTGTATTAGTGTCGCAGTACTGACAGATTGGCGACTCTATTAGTTTAAAGCGATGAAGGTATTCCCCAAAGTTGCCATGTCTTGTGATTAACTGGGAGTTAAAGATAGTTATATTTAAATTTTTGAGACGAATCTTATCTTGAATATTTGGGAAAAATGTGTACGTTTTGCGGTCAGTATGATCTTGGTTCCACTGGGTTTGCCATGTGTTTATTATTTCGATTGATATTTGTTTTTTTTTAGTATTTTAATGCTCGGTGAAGGTCCCGGAGCATTTATAATATTGTCATTGTTCAGGGGTTTTAGATTACTGACTAAATTTAAGTTTCCGGTGATTCTTTACTCAGTAATTATTGCCTGTCCAATAATGAATAGGTCTTAGGGAATCTTTTTTCTGACATTTCTTTGACTAGGAATTGATTAATGATTTTTTCATAAACTTTACTGCAGTAGTTCAGCAAAGAGATCGGGCGATAAGCTGTTACACTAGAGCAATCCCTGTTATGTAAGAATTAGATCTGCAGTTTTCCAGATGGTGGGGAAGATTTCCCTTTGAAGACAGTAGTTTACAATATTGAAGAATAGATCTCTGTGTATTTTGTGTTGAGAAGCTTCACAATTTAATTTGTTATTTTATCTTTGCCGGGAGCCTTTTTATTTTTAAGCGATTTTACGATATTATTTACTGTTTCTCGGTTGACTTCAAGCTTAGTAGAGTTATTAGAGTATACTAATTTTAATTCATTGTCTCTTCTGTCCGGAAGGAAATGGTCTAGGAAAATTTCGCATTTTTTTCGATCGTCACTGTAGGTTTTATTTTTGTATTTACTCGTAATTTCTCCTATATCTTTATTTTTATTTTTTTGTAGGCAGAATTTGTAGGGTTTGTCCCAAGCGTTCGACATGCTGATAAACTGTTTCCAGTGATCCAGTTTTGCTTTTATGATTAATTGTTTATATTCTTTATTAAGTTGCTTTAATATTGCATTAATAATTGTGCACTTGACAAAGCCCTTTGTTTTATTCTTCTTTTTTTTTAATTGTGTTAATTTGATCTTTAAGTTTTTGAAGACTTGTGGTCCACCAATCGTTTGGCGGAGCCTTGGCTGTGTATGTACACTTCTTAGTACTTTTTTCGATGTATGCGGTTAGGGAGGTGATTATTTTGTCGGTAGTACTGGGGTCCTGGGCAACCGTGATGTCGTCTATATATTTTTTTTCATAATAGTATTATCCAAAAGGCAGCGTGGTAGCCTAGTGGTTAAGGTGCTTGGCTACCAAGTCGGAGATCACGGGTTCGAGACTTGTCTCGTTCCGGATCCAAGTCGCTCCCAAGTTTACCCAGCCTGAAATAATTGGGTACCAAAGAAATTTGGGAAAGTAAACGTGTTCCAAATATAGAACAATAGCACTAATGAGTCATTCGCTGAAGCTGCTTCTATCAATTATAAATGGCAGAATAGAGCGGAAACTAGATTACAATTTAGGCGATACGCAGTTTGGTTTTGTCCCAAGAAGAGGAACCAGAGATGCAATAACCCTACTTAAGATAATAATACAAAGAACCTTGAACGCAAACAGGGAGGTTTATGCATGCTTTGTAGACTATGATAAAATGCTTTTTTACAAAAAATAAATACCGACTTCAAGGTTTATTATAAAAATTTAAAAATGCACTAAAAAGTAAAAAATAATTACTCCCGATAAAATATATATATCAGAGTGATATAACTTAAGGTGATATCGTAATTCTTATACAACATTAACTTTTTGGAGTTGGAATTAAATTCATGTTAGGAACAATTGAATCAACATTTAATGCAGTTTTTAATTATTCTTTTAATATGAATTTGATGCCAACTCCAAAAAATTAATGTTGTATAAGAATTACGATATCACCTTAAGTTATATCACTCTGATATATATATTTTATCGGGAGTAATTATTTTTTACTTTTTAGTGCATTTTTAAATTTTTATAATAAACCTTGAAGTCGGTATTTATTTTTTGTAAAAAAGCATTTTATTTTTTACTTTTTAGTGCATTTTTATTCAATTAAATTAAAACATTTATTTCCACGGTAAAAACACCAAAAGCTACATTTCCATGGTAATTTGGCAAATTTATAGTATTTTAAGTCAAAAATCTAATCCGACGGTGAAAAAAATCGTGAATGAAAAGCATCCAAAAAGCTTCAATCTCCCGCATTATTAAGGATAACTCAAAAACTATCGGTCGGACCTTGATCAAATTTAAATGGGACCACATGACAAACGCCACCTTTCAAATAAAAGAAGAATCATCAAAATCGGTTCATCTAGAAGAAAGTTCTGTGGTAACACACATAAAAAAAAAAAAAAAAAAAAAAAAAAAAAAAAAAATACAGTCGAATTGAATACCTCCTCCTTTTTTGAAGTCGGTTAAAAAGGCGTTTGACCGAGTTAATCATGAACAGCTTATAACAATACTGCAAAAATATAATATCGATAATTCAGACCTCCAGCTTATTAAACATCTGTATTGGGAACCAAGTGCAAAAATCAAGACAAGTGCGGAATTCTCGGATAAGAAAAGCAATATTAAAAGAGGTGTACGACAAGGATGTCTCACCCAGATTATTTAATATTTATGCAGAAGAGATTAAGCAAGCTGCAAATATAGGGAAAATGGGAGTGACAATAAATGGACAACGTATAAACGAAATTAGTTATGCGGATGATAAAGTTTTACTGGCAGAAACAGAAAAACAACTACAAAAAATGGTAAACAAAATAAATAAAATCGGTTTAAGATGTGGAATGAAGATTAATACAAAAAAAAAAACAAAAATCATTAAATTTACCAGAACTAAAAACAGGGATGTACATATTTATTTAGATGGAGAGAAGATAGAAAACTTAACTGAATTTAGATATCTAGGTAGCCTCATCACTAATGATGGCAGAGATGACAAAGAAATCAAATCAAGAATTGGAATGGCGAAACAGGCATTCAACAACCTGAGTCACGCACTAAAGGATTCCAGATTAAGTTTAAAACTCAAAAAAAGAATAATGCGCTATTACGTATGGTCAATACTACAGTATGCATGCGAAACATCGATTATGAGTGCATATAGTAAAACAAGAATAAATTCTTTTGAAATGTGATGTTATCGCAGACTGTTGAAAATTCCCTGGACAGACTTCGTCAGTAATAAAATTGTTTTAACCGGGGTAGAAGAAGGAAAACCGGTAATAGTCGACAGTATCCAGAAAAGGAAAGCAAAATACATGGCTCATGAGATACGAAAAAACGGAATCTACATGTTGGCAGCACAGGGAAAAATACAAGGAAAACCTTAGAAATGGAGAAGAAGACTGGAGATGGTAACACCGAATCTGATTAGCAAAAACATTTCAGAAAACAGTGACGGATGCCAGAAATAGGATCATATGAGTTGCACGCTATCTCTTGTTCCAAGAGCTGCGACGACGACGACGACGACGAAAGGCGGCCGACAGAAAGAAACTGGCCCCCCTAATGTCATTAGTGCCGTTGGGCTTAGTACATTGTGAACCTTAACTTCACAATCCCAACGCCCTGTCAAGGGTATGGGACAGCTACTTTACTTTACTTATTATCCAAAGTTTTTTTTAGTTTATGTAAATTCGTTTTTTCATAACTATCACAGCCGTTTGTTTTGATTTGTTTGGAGATTTCAAAGTTAAGAAGTTTATGAGCTGTGAGTTCCGCGTGTTCAATTTTTAAGTTGACAAAGTAATGAATTTTTTTTGGTAAAATCAGTAAGTAATCTATAATACTGTTACCGTTGTGGTTTTTAAATGTTGGGGTATTATTGTTGACAATAATAAGGTTATTACCGTAAATAAGGTCCTGTAGAAGTTCGGAATTTTTATTTTTGGTTTTATTTTTCGTTGTAAGGATGGAGGGCGGATGTTAAAGTCACCGGCTACTATCGGGATTAATCTCATTAGCACTAAGAGTCAAAAAAGCGTAGGCTTACCCGTTTGCCTGTTTATTGAGCTCTTTTATGTAACGACCAGTACCACACGGATTTGGGGATAGTTTTACGAAAAGCCAGGTTAGTTTCTAAACAATCGTGTATATATTCGGCCG
This sequence comes from Icerya purchasi, assembly GCA_039619475.1. Lineage (NCBI taxonomy): Eukaryota > Metazoa > Arthropoda > Insecta > Hemiptera > Monophlebidae > Icerya > Icerya purchasi. Next base: position 66,470,302 of record CM077116.1, read on the forward strand.
AATCAATCTGTTTCCGAGTAATTTAATTATTTTTTCCACCATGTTTTACCGTTAATGAATCGCGAACCCTAATTCGAAGAATTTTCATGGCTAAATATAGCAAATGGTGTGGAGTTGCACAGCGTCAATCCTTTCTCCGAAGTTCGCTAGTAGCCACTTGTAATGGAGTAACGGTAAGCCCTTCTGAAAACTTTCGAAACTGGCCCAAGAAAATAGTTGGAAAAGACAACTCTTCGGCCTGTTGGTCAAAACGTAAACTGAGCGGATGATTATTTTCTCCTGAAGCTATCGGCAAATATTTTTCATCGTTCCACAGAAGAGTCTGTTGTTGAGCAGTAATAATACTATCTTCTAAAGGAATATCTTCTGAAAGTTTATTGATATTATCATTTCGAAAAAGTTCTTCAAGTTCGAGCTATGTTTGTTTAAATGTATTATCGTTGAAAAATGAATCATCAATTGTGTTATTATAAAATTTATAATGTGACGTTGTTACAAGGTATTGTAAACATAATTGAACATGATTTTTGTTTACTAAACCATGAACAAAACTCGATTTGTCAAATTTTTTTTTCTTAATATGTACGTAGACTGTGAATTCGATCGTTCTCAATATTTCTTTGAAATTTATTAACGCTCAAAAATGTTCACTCCGCAAGCGAAAAACGCCGTATAAGTAACTTTAACACGCTTACTATTTCCGTCGGCGATGAGCAGCTCGTAAATGATACTATGACGATTTCAATTTTCTTTATTCGAATTTTTTCACTTCGATGGTAATTAACATTGATCAATTTTAATGTTTTATAAAAAAATAGTTTTTTTTCCAAATTATGCTTCGCTATGGTGTAAATTAGTGATATTTTAATTCCATCGCGTTTATTATGTTGCTAAACGCTCGAAAATTTTCAGTTGCCAAACGAAAGTATACGATGTTTTCACGTCAAAAACAAAAAAAGATAAATATATAAAAGATCAATTTAACGGCTATATTTATTCCTGCCGGATGAATGAACCGGGAGTTTTATCAGAACAAAAAAGGTACCATCAAATTACCTATAATTTCCGTAATCTGCTTTATCCTTGTCGGGGAACACATTTGTAATTCTCCGAGAATTGCCATCATTACAACTGTTTCAACCTTCACATTATCAGATTCCATGAATTTCTTTACGATGCGCAGTGTTCCGGCTGAAATGAACTTAATATGATCCTCCGCTACCCTTTCTGTTGCCAGAATTCGTTCAATTTGTTATCAGTTCTTACGAAGTTTGTATCATCGCAATGAATATAATTAGCGTCGACGGCGGGAAATAAAATGTTACAAACATTGCGAACAACATTTTAATGAAGAAGCGATTTTGGTATTTTAGTGGAGAGAAACAAACGAACGTCGCGGCATAAATCTTCAAGACTGTTGCATGCGATGATTCGAAAAGTCTCATTCAAGGGCTCCAGAAAAATCTACTTCGACATGCGAAAAAAGTCGACTTATCTTTTTCTTCGCTACAAATCTGCCGCAGTTCGATTCTGGATTTGTCGCTGAATAGAGGTAACACAGATGGAAACTGCTTTACAACATTTGTTAGACTGGTCACCAAGTGAAAACAACCTCTTAAATACGATATAAGAAATGTTATAGAACTCGTTCGTGAATAGATGAACGAAAATCTTCACATGAAAAGTATAATTGGCTATTTTTGTTCGCACGATATAGACTAAGATGACCACGAGCACAAATGCGATTTTCCATTAGAGGCCCTCCAACGAAAATGACGATCTAAGAGAGTTCCCTTGATGACGCATATTATTGGCTTCGTGAACTATACGAACGATGTCCAGATCGGCTAATCGAAAATCATCCTTAATGAGGTAGGACTCGAATTCTTTATTATGAGATTTGGATTTGAACAGGGGATCACTCAGATCTGGACAAAAATCTAAATACGAACAACTGTTGAAATCGATTGTGAGAAAAAAAAAATGTCTCTTTCTATTATAGCTATACTCGTATCAAGAAAAGAAACTACTAGACTATCGAATATTTTAGCTTTTAGTCAAGCAGTACTTTCCAGGGGGGCGGGTTCTCTTTAATTGAGCCTCTGTTGTGGTTTGATTTTTAATTTAATTGAATTTACGTATTTCATATAATCCTATTATAGATAGCCAGTGATCAGGAATAGAGAATGAAAAAAAATAAATAAAATCGGTTACACGCCAGTTACGGAGACAAATATTGCTGAAACGGGCAGAGCCCCATAAGATTATACGTTAACCTCTAAAATCGATCATCTACTTCAGATGAAGAATTATCGACCCCGATGACTCGAAATTTATCTTTAAAGATTTTTAATTAAATTTAACAGGGAAAGAAAGAAAAAATATGAAAAAATTAAAAAATTGTACAGAATGGAAGAGATATATTTTTATTGTTTGTTTTACTTATGTTGTTAATTAGGGTTTTTGTTTTGACCTGCCACAGAACTATTTCGCCAAAGTAGCATACTTATTGTAAATTTAACGAAACCGATACAAAAACCTCTGGTACAGGTCATTGCAGAAAATATCGGGAAAAGGCTAGTCTCTATTCTATCTCGTTATAATGAAAAATTGAAAATTACGAACTTTTCCAGAAATAAGGAAAAAGTTTAACTGCCGATGCATAGTAATTTTTTTCATACTTGTTTTATACTAATAAGTGTACTTTCATTTGTAAAGAAAAAATCTGGTGCTTTTTCTTTAGAATTTATTAAAAAATACACACGAAGCTATAAATAAATGATTATTTGTTTAATTCGTGAAAAAATTTATGTATTTAAAAATATATTCCAGGGAAGTTTTATAACAGATGGTGTGACTCTTCAATAACAGTCAATTGTAGGCATTAAAAGTTCACGGTACTTTAATCCGGGGATATAACGAGCAAATTATTCATCCCTTTTAAAGTCGTTATCGGGCATATGATTGGTCTGACAACGGCTTTAACGGCTTTGATGGAATTCGTGCGGACCGTTTCGACATGCAAAATTCAAATTTGTCGTTTTTATCTTCGAGAAAATTAAACGGGTAATTCCTAACGGGAGATAAATTCCTAATTGGGATATATTAAAAAAAGAACGTAACACGCTTATTTATATAAATGGCCGATTTAAAATAGACGGAATTGTTTCGTGATGAAGTATGTTTATGATTTTTACCGGGATTTTTAATTTATCACGTCAAACAAAACGCTCCCTGATAACTGTAGCGATATGTAAATAGAGTAATTTTAATAATAGGTCGATGAATTTTGAACTTGTTTAGAATAGTTCGGTAATAAAAACGAACGATGCCAGAGCGTAATTTTCGTACTATGCGTCATATTTTTAATTGTTGCCGAAACTGAAACTCGTTAATACATCGATTGATCGGCAAGTTCAGAATAGAAAACCCAGACAGGTCCCCCGATACTTGCACTCACTACGCAGAAGTGGCCAAAGGTGACAATTATGGAAACATAGGATGATGCTAGATAAGGCGTAAAATGCTCTGCATAATTGATGATAGAGATTGAAACTGATTTGCTGATGGTAAGATGATCGGTTTCAATTAGAAAAATTACACTTTAAGCTAGGCGGAAAAGAATCGTTTAAAAATACTACTCGCTAGACGGAGTAGGGACTGCTCTAGTCGGCCTATCAAGATTGAACGCTAAGTCGGGAGATAATTTTTTTTTCCGCCGCTAGTGGTAGTAGCGGACGATGAAAATTTCCAGTCTAACGAAATGAGCAAAACCGATTTATCTTTTTCGGTTTTAAACGATTTTCTCTCCCATTTGAAAATGCGAGCCGGTCTCGTTCGTTTCAGATTTTTCCAATTTAATGGCAACAATTATTTCACTCGAATTGGTTCGGTTTATTCTTTATAGCGGCGGGAAGCTCCATTCCGATATTCAGACTATCGGCAAAAGGTCGCAACCAGTTACCGATAATTTCAGGCTATTTTTCAAAAGCCCCTTCGGCATCATTCCGGTACGCTGCAGCAAGAGAAGGGGATACCGGAAATTTAAAAGAAAAGCAAAAGTTGGCACTAGCCCGCACCCGCTCTCACCTCTTGCTCTATTACTCATTTTCGGTAAGTCACATTATTCTCTGTTCGATATTGATTTCAAGTCGGTTTATCTTTTCAGATGAGAAGCGCGAAAAAAAGAAGACAGAAGCCGACTGAAGCCCGTAAGCACTGAAAAAAATATCTCTCCTCCGATCAAAGATATTCTTTGCCTGACTCGCGGAAATGAACGTACCCCCCTCCGCGCTCTCCGACAAGCGAAATATTAGAGTTCCAAGTACGCGTTATTCGTTTTGCAAAGATGAAAGCAATCGGTTCCGCTCCATCCGTCAGCGGTTTGTTTTTTTCTCTTTATAGGAATTTATTTCATCGAACAGTCCTCACTGAAACATTATTAAAACGGATGATCCTTCAGCGGACTACGGAACCTTAACAGAAAACATTCCTTTGCTATAGAAAATCCATACATCAAAGTGTAGAGGATAAAAAGATGTCCGAAATAGGCGGCGCGATACAATCTCGTAGAAAGACGATGTCTTCGATCTTTGGAAATATTGCGATTATTTTTCCTTTTCAACGCGATTCTCCTGTACCATTAAAAACGATGAATCGGTTTTAATTCTTGAAGGAACTTCTCCGTTAATCAAAGATTCGATCGGTTAAAGACGGTCTGATACAGTTAGCCGCCACGGTTGCGATGTATTTTAGAAGTTACGACGCGTTCCGAAGTCACAGCTTCATGATCGCGGGAGTTATTGTTATAAGATATAAATTTAATAATGATTAAAATATAAATATTACTAGATAGAACGCGCACATTTTTTCGTGGTAGTGGGAGGCTCTTATTATCACAGGCGGACATGTTCATTTTTATCCGCGTTATTATTATTAAAGCCAGAAAATATGCGTCCGGTTCAAATATAAATACAAATAAAAAGAACAAAGTTGGAAGGATTAAGGTGAATATAGTTGGAGCAATAGGTGTACTTGGAATGTTAAAGGTATAGATTGAAAAATTAGCAACAATGAAGGCATAGTTGAGTAACATCGCGGTACACTGTAGACTGCCTGGACATTTCGTAATAGTCCAATCTAGTTTGACAAAAATGCAAAAAGTCGGTTAATAAAAGTTCTTCGCCGCGATAATTAGTAAAAAAAGTGTCAGGAGTAAAATTGTTATCGAATAGACACCAAATTTTATGAGATTCGCATAGAAAAAAAATCGCAAATTTTCTAATACAAAAAAACAAACAAAAAAACTCGTTATAGATTTTTAAAATTCGAACAAATGCTGTTTTGTTTAATTGAAATCGGTTCTAAATAATCAGAATTTAAGGTTGTTTAGCGTGATTCTTGGCGAATTACATTGAGCGACAAGGGAACGATAAACTCGAGCGACTTAATTCAATATTATTGTTAAATTTAACATATTTCTGTTTTATAATAATATTATAACTCATGGTTTTACTCGTGTATTAATGCCCGTTTAAATCTGCACTTGGAAATTATTTAATAAAGAAATTTTTGTTTTATCTAGAATAATATTTACGTAAAAATTCTTTTTCTCTTTGAGAAACATGTTTATCACCGTCCAAAAAAAAAAAAAAAAAAAAAAAAATGGTCTTCACGTTTCACATACAGCAAAATACAGTAATTGAGTATGTATTTCAAATTTGCTTATAAATAACATTCTCGCGGGGAGAAAATATTAAAAATACGGTTTCCAGTCTTGTCAATCGAATGCCATTTCTGGAGGTCCCAAAGCTGGCAATTATGTAAACAGTCCATTTACCTTCCCGCTAGCTTTGCCCGTCGGTGTATTAATATCTGTTTAAAGCTTTTATTTTTCTCTTTTTTCGTACAGATGGTTTCTGCATTTTCCCAAAAGCTCTTTATTTCCTGTATTTTTCCCCTTTTTTAGAGAATATTACTAATATAATAACTACAACTAAGTACCGTTTACAAAAGGTAAATACTCGAAAATTTTCACTCGCTAAGCGAAAAACGCCGTGTAAGTAACGTTAAGATGCCTGTACTATTTCCATCAGAAATGAGCTTGTAAATGGTACTATTGCGATTTCAAATTCATTTTCTTTATTCGAATTTCCATTTCCCCATGGTAATTAAAATTGTGATATTAATGAATAATTTGATTTTTGGAAATTAAACTACGATATCTAGGCCATATTATTTATTTTTTTTTTATTTTTACAGCCCCTAACGGGTATGTATTAACATTACAATCTGGTCTATAGACTAATCAGTAATTTAATGCTAACTTAACTTAATATTTATACTATTATACTACTAAGCACATACCCGCTGCGGTCGCTTAGTTTACGTTAATTAATATGAATTATATATGGGGGACGAATTCCTTTATTATACAAGCTCAAATGGTTTCGTCCTTTTCAGTATTCTAACCGCATCCGAGTGATCCAAGAGCTGCGCAGCTTCAGCATTAATGTGCTTGCGTAATTTTTCTTCGTGTTTTTTTGCAAACTTTTTAACGACATCTTTTACTGGCTCAATATTTAAATCCCTGTGGAGATTCTTATTCCTGATGTACCATGGAGCATTAACAATATTTCTAGGTACTTTATTTTGGAACCGTTGTATAATCTGAATGTTGGAATTTTTGGTACATGCCCATAATTGGATTCCATAGCTCCATACAGGTTTTAGCACTTGATTATAAAGTAATCATTTATTTTGTACTGTTAATTCGGAATTCCTTCCTAATAACCAATACATGTCTTTATATCTGATGCCCAGTTCTTCCCTCTTTTTTATTTAACATGCGTTTTCCATCTTAATTTTCCATCCAATGTCATTCCTAAATACTTAGCTGAATTGTTCACAATTGCACTACCTGACCGTTTATAAATACTGGGATCGGAGTAATTTTTCTGTTTGTAAAAACAACATTAATTGATTTGCTTTCATTGAGTTTAATTTTCCATTTTTTTGTCCAGTTTTGTACCTTCTCGATGGCTACTTGTAGCTTAAATGTTGCTTCTTCATTATTATTGCCTACTGCCAGGATCGCCGTGTCATCAGCAAACGTAGCTGCAACTGCATTACTTTCAGGTATCGGTAAGTCAGAAGTGTATAGAAGGTACAGTATTGGCCCCAGTACACTTCCCTGCGGCACCCCAGCTTTTATTTCTCGTATTTCAGTATATATGCCTTCTTGTTTGACTCGAAAGTATCTATTTGATATATATAATTCGATAATGTTAGTGAATTGGCAAGGCAGCATTGTTTTAAGCTTCCAAATGAGCCCATCATGCCACACTTTATCAAACGCTTGTGCAACATCTAAAAATATTGCGGAACATATCTTCTTTTCTTCAAGCGTTTTTTCTATTACATCGGTTACTCTATGTAACTGGTCGATAGTAGAATGTTTTTTCCTGAAACCAAATTGATGTTGTGGTATCAAATTGTTCGCTTCTATTATTGGTTGCAGCCTTTTCAATAACAATTTTTCAAACAATTTTGACATAACGGGTAATAATGAAATTGGCCTGTAGGATGTCACTTCATATGGTGATTTCCCTGGTTTTGGTATCATTATTACCTCAGCTACCTTCCACAGACTGGGTACATATATTAATTTGAATGTTGCGTTGATAATACATATTTGCTAACTTAACTATAGCTTTCTTCTGTAGCTGCTTTAATACTTCACCCGTAATAAGGTCATATCCGGGTGCTTTTCTGGAGTTAATATTATTCTTGATTTCAAGCATTACTTCTGCTGGTGTTGTTAGTTTTATCATTTCCTCTTTGTGTTTAACTTCGTTGGAAGATTGTTCACTTTCTATTTTTGGCTTTACTTCACAAAGCGTTTCATCACTTTATTCCGTATTAAGTTGAAAAATATCTTCTAAATACCGAACAAATGCTTTTTGCTCACTACTTCTGGCCCATTTGCCATCTATGTCCTTTATAGGTGAATTCTGTATAATCGGTCTTTTAATCCTTTTAGTAGTTTTCCAAAGTGAGTAGTTAGTTCCACCATCATTAGTTAATCCGCGTTGATATGTTTTGATAGTCTGATTCTTAATTACTTTGATTTCTCTTTTTAGTTGTTGACTTAATCTATTTAATTTATTTTTATCCCTTGGGTCTCTCGTCATATGACATTTGTTTCTTTGCTTTCTTCTTTCAGCCAAAAGTTTCACTATCTCTTTTGGGTATTCATTACCGTTATTTCTTTTCTTAATCACAGGAGTACATTCCCAAGCTGCATATTGTATGTCTCTAACAAATTTTTCTAGATCAATGTCTAACTCTGCCGGGCATCGTAATGATACCCTTAAATTAATTTTTTCTTCTAATTTAATTTTGAAGCTTTCCCAGTCTGTATGTTGATTAACTAAAGCTGGGTTTTCAGGTTTATTCATTACCTTATCGCTTATTGTTAATAAAACTGGAGAATAGTCTGAACATAGATCTAATCCTTCCGTTACATGAATATAATTTGAAGTGATACTTTTGACGATATAAAAATCAATTAAGTCTGGGATTTTACTTGGATCTGTAGGCCAATATGTGGGTTTTCCTGTTGATGCCACTTCGCAACCATATTCATTAACTGCATTCAGCAGCTCTTTACATTTACTTGTAGTTAGACGAGAACCCCAATAAGTATTTTTAGCATTAAAGTCACCTCCAATGATAAACCTACCTCCAACTCGATTAAACAGTTCAATATATTGTTCCTTTTTAATCGTATGTTTCGGTGGACTATATATCGCTGCTATCTTAATTTGGTACTTTATAGTTTGTATGCTAATTACTGTACCTTGTATTTCATCTGTTTGGTATTTAATTTCTTCATAATGCTTGATCGTTTATTTTATAATGACACTGCACTGCCACCTTTTGCTGAATTTTCAGGATGTGGAGTCTGGTACACTTTATATCCTGAAAATTTAATGTAAGATTGTTTTGTGAAGTGCGTTTTAGAGATAAGGCAAATATCTATCTTTTCTCTGTGTAGCACTATTTGCAATTCATGTTGATGTTGCAATAGCCCATTAGCGTTCCACGTAAGAATTTTTAATTCCCTGTTCATGTTTTCCTTTTACTTCCGGGTGCAGTTCCCTTAACGCTAATTTCCATTTAATCTCTGCTCAAATGAGTTTATAAAGGCTTCTTGTTTGTTTAATTTTTCTATTATTAATTGTAAACGTTGCCCAATTTCATTCTCTTGTTGTACTACAATAGCATTACTTGTGTTTTTACTTACTACTTGAGCAAAACTTTGCTCTTCTCTAATTTGCTGTGATGATGCAGACACGTGTTTTTTTGATAAGGTTTCTTGTTGTTTTTCAGTAATCGTCTTCGACTTTTGTTGCATTTTAGTTTTATTCATTTTGTTGTCTTTTAATTTTTGTATTTCTTTTGGCTATTGTACAACCGCGATAATTTGCTGGATGATCCCCTCCACAATGCACGCATTTAGGTGTTTCATTGATTGTTTTCTTACAATCTACTGTTAAATGATGCCCAGCACACTTAACACATCTTGGGTCCCTATGGCAGTGTTTCTGAGTATGATTAAAACTTTGACACTTTTTGCATTGTGGTATTAGTTTTGAAACTATTAATGGATGGATTTCTACCCTGCATCTTAATATATACGAAATTTTAAATATTTCATCAACATTTTCTTGAGGATCAAATGCTAACATAAACATATTTAATGGCTGTTTGGTTCTCCATTTTAATTTATTTACCGCTTGGATGATTTGGCTTTTTAAATCGGCCACAATGCTTTCCCCTGTGCATGTGTAATTTAGGTTCTTAGCCATAGCTCTAATTGGTCTATCCTGTTTGTTTCCATAAGAATGCCATAAGTATTCTTTTTCCTCGAGAAATTTCGTCAAACTTCTATATGCGTCACTATCTGGTGTATTTAATTTAATGTTTTCATTGCCTAATAATTTCACACTATATATTGGGCATTAGGTAGGTAATTTTTCAACAGTTTATGATATTCATCGTAATCTTTGATCCCTTGAACAATAGTTGGAGGAGGGACAAACGATTTTTTCCCTTTCTCTTGCTGATTATCAGTACTTTGTGTCTGAAGAGGAGAAAGTGACATGTCTGACTTTCTTTTTTTTCTATTAGTTTTATTTTTAACTCTAATCCGTTCGGTTTCTTTTGCCAAATCTTCTTCATCGGTATGGTATGTTTGGTTCTCCTGACTAACCTGATCAGATTTATTTTTTATATTTGAAATATGATTTTGTAAGTTTTTAATTGGCTTCTTGCAACTGACTTATTTGCATATTTAATTGTTTATTCTCATTAACAGAATTTTTCCAAGCCGTGTATAAAGTTTGTTCATTTTGCGATCTTTTAAATTTCTCTTGGAGCAGAGAATTATCATTTTTAATATTAGTTTGTTGATGCAATGCCATCTGTTTATTATCAGTAGAGCTGGTAATAAATAAAAGTGGTACGAATCGATTATAGATAACAATACAGCAGATAACAAAGGTAACTTGCCAAAATTGTCTGTACCTGAGATAACAGCTGACGTTCCAAATAAACGAATTCGACAACATACGCGAACACATCGTCTAATTTAACGCTATCACTCAATTCTTATCACAGCCGATTAAGTCGGCGAACTGAGGCCATATTATGAGAGGCCAAAAATATGAGATTTTACATCTCATTATGGGAGGAAAGCTTTTTGGTTAAAAGATTAAAAATGCAGCCATAAAATTCGTGGACAAAGGATTTTCATATGACTGTCGGCCTTCATGGAGCCAATACGCATTTTGTTTTTTACATTTTAAATTGATACGTTTTACATGAACGAGTTTCATTCCGTGATAAAGATTGATTACGTTACTCATTCATTTCAAGTTGGAACAACATAAGGAATACATTCTTGTTTTCGAGAAGTCCTATGTGTACTCGACTTTCCATTTACTGGTTCGTGAACATTGGCGATAGGTGACGAAAAATTAATAGAAGACAAAGCGATCCCTGTATTAACAGCGTAAGTGCATCGGTTTTGCGGATTTAATTTAAATATAAAACGGGGTTGTTTTTACCGATGACCCATAATAATTAGATATATTATATTTGAAATGCATTAAAAATTTACTAATTTTTCCCGTTAATGTATTGTTATCTAATCGCAACAATGCGGTGTTTATTGAAACTAGACACGTGCTGTTTATGCTTTGTGGTTCTCTTTCTCTACGGCACGCATGTTCTTATGCGAGCGATTATAAAACGGCAAACACACGTAATTATGTACGTATTTTATGTGTCCTCAGATGATGATAAACGATAGAGACTTAATTCTCGTTTATTCCACGATCGCCTGTTGTGAAAATTGCGTGGGGTCAAAAATATCATTTTTACTATACGGTTTCGGCATCAGTCCCACGAAATATTCCGGCACATGACGGGCCCGCCAAAGATTTATTAATTCGCCATTTTTAGAACACTTCGAAGTAGTACAAATTTAGTTTGTAGTCAAAGCTTATATCCGACTTTACGACTTCCGACGTGATTTCGGTTTCGGCCGAAAAATTGATAACATCTGATAACTTCCAGACGGTTTTTAATACGCATTTCTAATTTTGTCCTTTTAACACAATGGACGTTTTTAAGTTTTGTGCTGACCAAACCGAGCTAGTTGTTTTTTTTTTAAATCAATATTTCTGTAATATCGACATTCATCAATTTTACACTCCCAAACATAAACTTGTCAGCGGAGCCCTTATTAGTGGAGGAGCGCCAAATTCAGTCCGCGACTTCAGACCTCTTATTTTTCCCATCCTTGTATAGCAAGTGACCGAAGAAGTAATAAAGCGCTCGCGATTTTATCGGCAATTTTTATTCGTCAATTACCATTCTCGTAAGTCGATTTCATGGTGATTTTATGGTGATTTTATGATGATTTTATGGTTATTTTTCGATCACTGATACTTTTCATTTTCAGTATCCGAAAAAAAATGAAAACAAGTAAATAAATACATTTTCTCGACATTACCTTGATTTATCTGAAAGACGCTCGATGATATAATTTGCAGTTTAGAAACAATAATTTGTAAAAATCTGTCAAAGAGAAAAGAAGTTCTCAACCTGAACAGAAAAGCCGAGAACGTTATTAAGTGGAATAGCATTATATATTCATGCGGATTCTATCGCGCTAACATCTCGCCAGATTTAGCGGTACTACGTACGTGCACGTAGCCATTTACTTTGGAAACTGTTAGCGGGAAAGGTCTGTTTCAGCGTATGTCCGGTTTTTGCCGTTGGACAGTAGTTGGATTTTATTGACGAGCGACGACGCCGTAAACGCCGATCGGAGCTGGCAAGAAAAACTCGTTGCTGCCGTGGCCGAATATTAATATGGCCAGTTCGGTTGTAAAAGTAAATTTTCCAATCTAGAATCGTGTCCGGTTATTTGCCGGCAGCAACGAAATCGAGCAGAATAGCGAGGGAAAAAAAGTGGGAGCACCTTGAATGGATTCGGTTAACGATTCTAATCAACGTTTTATTGCTTCGAAGCGAGGCACAGAGCTGGCGCTACGCTAAAAATGCAGATAGAGCACAATATAAGCGGGAAACACAGCGAGAAGCGGAAGCGGTTTAACTAGGCTGCTCACATCGTAATAACGGACTATGCGACGCGATGGTCTGGAATACAGTCCGATTAAGGGCTGCTTCGGGGGCTCCCGGGATCAGCGGACTTGTTCGGAATGAGCTAATGAAATCGAATGGAATCGAAACTTTCCAGATGCAGCAACACGGGATCGGCTTGCTTTTTGTTTTATAATCCGATTTTAATTAAATTTTTACGATCGTTAATCTTAATGGTCGCATCTTAAGCGGCCTAGCGCCGCTACTAGGCTTATCTGTGTAGATGCGAAAGGAGTGCGCGTTGCGCGTTCGAAGAAAACAGGTCAAACGCAAATAATTACTTTCGGCTTTTATTATTAATCCGGCGAATAAACAGAACAGACTTTCGTCAGGCTTCCAATTTTTCGCCTAGATGCAATATCCCGTGTTAATAATAACGCAGTAATAGCAATAACGGTGGGCCGCGGAACGGCAGCAATAAGTGTTGTATTTGTATTAGAAGTGCAGGCGACAATGGGGCCATGCGGCCCAAGAGCTCCTCAACATGCAGCCGTGTGCTCGCAGCCTCCGCAGTTCTCAACGGTATTCCGGCCCTTTTTCCGTTCGCTAATCTCGGCGCGCGGCCTTTTGTCCGCGTGCCGAATAATCCTTATCAACCCTTCTAATAAAAATTTGGCCGCCTAGTCGGACGCTCTGAATTATTTACACAGATCGCCTTACTGCCGCAGAGCTGCGAAGGCGAAATTGATTTCAAATCGGATAACTGTCGCCGTTCCCGCCGTACAGAGCGACTCTCAAAGACCTCTTAACCGGCAACCTATTCTCCCCTGCGCTCGCAGGAATTAATTTCGTTATTCGATTAAATGCGTATTTGCACATTTACATATTGAACCGCGATAATTTTCCAGAGATAATATCGACTTTCAAGTTCCAAATCTAATGTTCGACAATATTCGATTGTTGGTCACACTCTTGTTTTCTTTTTATGTTTTCCCTAATTTTTGATAAGTTAATCTCGTATAAATTTACAATTGTAAATTGGTTTATCGTTCTACCATTTACCACAACTGTGCTTAATTTTAGGTGAGAATTTTGCAGAAAAAATCGATGTTAAGACAGGCGTGATAATTCTCCATTTTCGCCTACTGAACTCTACATCATTCCGGTGCGGTTACGCTACAGCCACATGGGGATCATACCAGTTCCTAAATAATGCGGATAGCTGGAAGCTAAAACGGCAGGAAATAATGAGGCGTTCTAATAAATACCGTAAAAAACCGGGGTACAGACTTTATTGCGGCGGGCATAAGTTACCGACAACCTGGCTGCCGGGGTTGTGAAAAAACTGCCAAATAACAAAAACTAGTTAAAGTGATTGACTCTGAGTATATTTCGGCCGGCATGAACATAATCGGGCAATATAACGGACGAACAGATAAAAACTTCCCGACAAATTTTCGGTGTGAAAAAGAAGTAGAGGTACGAGAAATGATCAAAACCTAAAGGTTACGCGTTAAATGTAAAAAGTAAACAGAGAGATATACGTTATCCTGGGTATCTGCAAAACTAAATGGTTAGAGCAATCTTGGCAGTAGCGATACTGTGCGGCATTTAAGCATAGAAAGTGTTTGAGCCTTTAGTATTCTCTTTACGCAATTCTTGCGGGTTTTTCTACTGATCACCACTAGAGGAGAATAATATTTAGAAAAACGAGATATATCAAAAATTGTATGCCAACGTCGCACTGAAAAGTACATTGTTACCGATTACAACGGAATACAAATTTACGCTTGAACTTCAGGCACAGCTAAAATGCATCGATTTCGGCAACGAAAACGGATCTTAGCGCTGATTCAATTGCAGCGGAAGTTCAAATGGGACGTGGAGAACTGTTCTCTATAAGACTTACCAAAATAATAATTTCATAATTACACATTCGATTTTGGTTAATTGCGAATAGGGGTTGTTACATACATATGGGAGGTACCAGAAGGCGCAAATAGGAAGTATAGTACGCAACCTCGGCCGTAAAGATTAAACGTATTGACTAACTGAAGGTGTGAACTGTTGAAAATGTACCCAGAAGGCGGTGCAATTTTCTACGAGCTAAAAGTTCAACGGAAAGCTGTTAAAATTCTTTTATAGCCGGAAAGCTCCGAATGATGTATAAAATTCGGATCAAAGAAGTTAACAACAATATTAGGAATCAGCGATTAAAGATAATTCCTTTACTCCTATTCCCGTAATAGAAGTTAAGTTTCAGGGCTCCTTCCTTCCTTCCCACATCTGCTTCTATGATTCTTATCGTGTTAAGGTTGAGCCTTTGATCCGTAGACCCAAATTGTGCCGCAATTGCCTTCGCTTTGGGCACTTCAACGCTTCTTGTCGTAGCAAAACCATTTGTTCTTTGTGTGCGGGTGGTCATTCATCTTCGGAATGCACTGTTACGCAACAAAGTGGGCCTTTTTCCTATCTTTGCGTCCACTGTGGAGAGAATCATTCCGCTTTGGATCCCAACTGTCAAGTCTTTAAAGAACAAGTCAAAATTCAAAAAATAATTAGCTTACAAAATGTCTCATATTCCGAGGCAAAAAATATCTGCCAAGCCAAGTTAGTGTCTCCAGCCTTTTCTTTTGCCGAAATTTCAAATTCTTCAAACTTCCCCGCTTTGGCGAATCCCTCTCCTGCCATCCCTAAGAGGAAACGTCAGAAAGGCTCCAGCAGTTCGTCTTCTTCCTATATCAGGCTTCCTACGCAAAGGCACTTTTCCAACTCTTTTTTTTTTTTTTTTTTATTATTAACCCCCCTTTGGGCATATCAACAAAGGATCTTCGCCCAGAAACGAAAGGAAGGAGAAGGATCAGTTAAATGTAGATTCGGTCAGCTATTGATAAGATAAAGGAACTGAGGATAGGAACAACTGAGATCGACGGAAACGATAAGATATACGAGGCACAATAAGGAGTAGGGAGTTTGAGTGACAGCAGATTGGAATACAAAGAGGTACGTTCGTTCACGAGGGATGGACATTCAAAGAGTATATGCGTCTCCTAATCCCCTGAACAAATATTATTCAAGTTTAACGCTCAATGCTGGCACTAAAGGTTATCGTTATAGTGCTCCGAAGGTCTCCAATCCCCCTACAGTATCTCCCTCTGTTCTCGTCAACAATGTAAAGGCTCCAGCAGCTAATAATGTTTCCTTCAGTGACTCCGCCCCTCCTCCTCCTTTCAACCCTATAGCTGCTACACTACGAACCGTCCTTGGCAGACTGGACATTCCCAATTTAGAAGATAAATTAGAGGCTTTATGTCAGATTTTACAATCATAGATATTGAAGCAGAAGTACTTCCACTTCTTCCAGTCCATTATACGGTTTGCTCCTCCTTTTTTGTCTTTCTGTTTCTATTTTTATCCTCTTAAATGATGCTATTGATTTCTTCATTCACCTCAGTCTCAACGCAATTTTTCATAGTGCGCCTCATCGCTTGCCGCTTTCTCGGCTGTTCACACATAATAAGTTATATTTTTTACCCTACGTCTTTCTTGTCAACTTTTTTCTAGCGTTCCTTCGGTGTTGCTTGCCTCCTTTAACTAGGTTGGTTGATAGCATACCAGGACCCATTTGCAAGGATTTATTTGAGCGATGGGAGCTTTCTATTTTTATTTCCTTTTGTAATTTTCTCTTAGCGTTCCTTGGGTGTTGCTTGCCTCCTTTAACTAGGTTGGTTGATAGCATACCAGGACCCATTCGCAAGGATTTATTTGAGCGATGGAAGCTTCTTGTTCCTTTTCTAAAATTTTACACAGCGTTCCTTTGGTGTTGCTTGCCTCTTTTAATTAAGTTGGTTGATAGCATACAAGGTCCCAGACGCAATGATTGCTTTGAGCGATGGGTGCTGTTATATTAGGCCTACTGGCATGTCTATTGTAATATTCTTCTGCGACACCGGCCTCTTTATAATTTACTCGAGCGGTGGATCTTCTCACCTTTGCCTACACTTCCCATAAATCTTTCCTCAGTTGCGTTATTCTGTGGCGAACACCTTCTCCCTTTTCTCATTTCCTCTTGTCCCAATCTTCCTCTACTACTGCTTCAGCCTTCTAAGTTTTTTCTTCTCTTCTTACTCTCCTCTCTTCACTCTTCCATTTTATTCCCCAAGTTGATGGCCAATAACTTGGTTCTTTACAATGTTTCCGAAACTTAAAATCCTTCAGTGGAACTGCCGAAGCCTTAGGGCTAACAAACCCTCTCTTGAGAGGCTGTTAGATCAACATAATATTAATATTGCTTTGCTTTCTGAAACATGGCTAAAAAGCTCATCTGACCTTCATTTCAAGGGATTCTCCCTTATTAGTTCTAACCGCGCGGACGGTTATGGAGGCGCAGCTATCCTAATTAGAATGACATCGTATTTCTTACTCATAACAACTTCCAACCGTCCTTTCCTCCCAACCCTCCTTTCCCCAATCTAGTTCACGTTTCAATTCCTAATGATTCTGGTAACCCACTTAACATCATCTCCGCTTATTTCCCTCCTAATTTTGATTTACGCGATTTTCCATTTCCTACTTTCATTAACTCTCTTTCGACTCCCTTTATTATAGGCGGAGACTGGAATGCTCACTCACCTTTCTGGGG
Source organism: Icerya purchasi (assembly GCA_039619475.1). Lineage (NCBI taxonomy): Eukaryota > Metazoa > Arthropoda > Insecta > Hemiptera > Monophlebidae > Icerya > Icerya purchasi. The sequence continues at coordinate 66,487,619 of CM077116.1, forward strand.
TTGCACTAACTATAATAATAATGGTGCAGTCCTAGAAAATTTCATTCTTCAAAATGATCTATTTCTCCTTAATGACGGTACACCCACCTATGTCAGCAACCCTCTAGCTCCTAGTTCCATTGATCTATCTTTTACATCTCCCAATCTTGGTTTTAGCTGCTCATGGAACACTCTGGATGGAACTTTTGGAAGCGACCATGTTCCCATCATCATTTCCTTAAATCAGTTTTCTCATTCTACTCTGAATAATCCTACTCAATCTCATAGATGGGTTCTCTCTAAGATAGACTGGCCCATCTTTCGCTCCTACGTTGACTCTTCACTGTCTCTAATTCCTTCGCATTTAAATCCATCTTCTCAATACAACCTTTTTATGGAATCTATTTTCAACGCCTTAACTCTTTCTTCTCCTCCTGCTCAGCTTCCTACACATAAAAGGTCCAAATTTGTTTCCTCTGTGTGGTGGAACCAAGAGTGCAAAGTTGCCTTTGATCGAAGTTTATCCACCTTTAGAACATTCCGTTCCTGTCCTAATCTCTCCAATTTTCTCGCTCACAAAAGTGCCAATGCCAAAGCTAGGTATACTCTTAAAACGGCAAAAAAGAACTCGTGGAGAAATTTCTGCTCCGCTTTCTCCCGTTCCACTCCTCTCACTCACATTTGGAAAATGGCGAAGACTTTCAAATCTTCTTCAGCTCAACATCTTTCAAATCATATCCTGTCTCCGGACAAATTAATTCCATTTATGAATTCCTTAACTCCTTGTTACGTTCCTAGCTTCCAAGAATCCTGTCGCATCCCGGTTCCCCTCACCTCCTCTCATTTCCTACTCACTCCTTTTACCTACACTGAATTGGAAGCTTCCTTACGTAATTCTTCTAATTCTTCTCCTGGTAAAGACGGAATTCCCTTTCTCGTTCTAAAAAGTCTCTCTGATTCCGCTCTTCGTTTCCTCTTAAATTTATTCAATTCATTTCTCTCGTCTGGTTCTACTCCATCTGTTTGGAATATTTTCATTGTTGTCCCGATCCCAAAACCTAACTCCTCCTCTCTTCGACCAATCTCACTTGTTCCCTGTGCCAGAAAGCTGTTTGAAAGTATAATTAATAGACGGCTAATTTGGTGGCTTGAGCACAATAAAATATTGCCAAATAATATGTATGTTTGGATTTCGCCCTGGACGCGGCCCTCCCGATTGTATTAGTACTTTCTTGTCAGATGTGTATTTATCTTTTATCAACAAAAAATTCCTCATTGCTTCCTTCGTCGATGTCTCTGCTGCCTTCGATAATGTCCACCTTCCCACCCTATTCGATTCCATGCTTTCCTTGAATATTCCACCCTTCTTCTCTGCTCTTGTCATTAGCCTTTTCCAATCTAGGACTATCTTTCTCTCTTCTCCGCTCGAACCTATTTCTAGACTGGTCTTTCGTGGACTACCGCAAGGCTCTTGTCTAAGCCCAACACTTTTTAACATTTACCTTATAAAAACTGCTTCTCTGTCAACAATCTCCTCTTCCCTTTTTTTTGCTGACGACATCCTCATTTACTCCACCCATCGTAGTATCTCCACCGTTAATTCCCAGCTGCATCATTACTTAACGATTTTGGAAAGCGCTTTATCTAATATTCATCTGTCTATCTCTCCAACGAAATCCTCTGCTGTTGTCTTTACTCTTCGTCCTTTTGACCCCTACTTAGTTAGTCTTTCCTTAAATAGTAATCCGATCCCCCTGGCTAACCATTTCCGTTACTTAGGAGTATTTTTGGATAGCCGTCTTTCGTTCCACAAGCATATTAACTATATATACGTGTCATCACTAAAAAGGCTCAACCTTATTAAGTCCCTTTCACATACGAACTGGGGAGGTGATCCGTACATTTTGCTCATGTTCTACAAATCCTGTATCCGTTCTATTCTAGATTATTGCTGTTTTATTTATGGTAACTCTTCCAGGTCTTTGCTCTCCAAGCTTGATCGCGTCAAAAATACTTGCCTCCGCCTCTGTCTTGGAGCTCAGAAATCTTCTCCTATCCCTGCTATTCAAGCGGAAACCCACATTCTTCCACTCTTTATTCGGCGTTCGTATTTGGGCTACCGCTTCCTTATTAAACGTCTTCCTATCTCCTCTTCCTCACTTATTCCTTCTTATTCCCTCATTCTACAGGACTGGCGATTTAGTGCCAATAAAACACCAATTCTGTCTCTTATTTCTACTCGACTCCTTCAATTTTTACCATACATTCACACTTGCGATAAGCTCCCATATTTTTCTTTTAACTTTTCCTCCTTTCTTCATCCAATTAATTGCTTTTACTCTTCTGCTCCCCCTACACCCGTTCTGCATCACGCCGTTAGATCGGAATTTTTACATACATTAAACTCCCACTATTCTAACCACGTTACAATCTACACGGACGGTTCCAAGAGCCCAAGTGGAGTTGGTGCAGCCTTTCTTTGTCCTTCATTAAATCACTCTGAGTCCTTTAAACTTCCTTCCTTCTGTACAACTTTCTGTGCCGAGTCTATTGCTATCCTCCATGCACTTTTCTTCATCAGATCTTCGAAGGTCTCTCATAATTTCCTTATTCTATCAGACTCTCAAAGCGTGCTACAGGCTGTTGCATCTCCTCTGCCTCCCCACTCTACTGATTATGTAATCCTTTTTATACGTTCCTTGATCCATGACCTCTTTCTTTTTTGTGCAATCCAGGTTAATTTCCTTTGGATCCCTAGCCATTCCGGAATAGAAGGAAATGAGTCAGTTGACTTATTAGCTCAGCGAGCTTCTTCTTCCGGCAGGTTCCTTACTACTTTTCCATCCGTCAATATTAATCTTCTGTCCTCTGCAGCGCACAACCAATTATGGTTTAACTCCTACTACTCCTCATTCTCAAACCCGGATTCCTTTTACTTGTCCATCCAGCCTTCTCTTCTTTTCTGTTCCTGGTTTCTTGACTTCCCTTTTATGCGTCGCTCCAGCATCTCGGCAATATGCCGCCTCCGCTTTGGGCACAGCTGGCTTCCCTCGTCGCTTTTCCGATTCTCTCTCGCGGCATCTCCGTATTGTCCTTTACATCCTCCTAACAGTCAACATGTATGTGATCCTGATCACATAATGTTCGAATGTTCATCACTTTCATCTGAACAATCTTCCTTTTACTCCTCTTTCTTATCAAACAATGTTCCTACTCCCTATTGTGCTGCATTTATTCTTTCCCTTCCTTCTCCTTCTGTCATCCAGGCGCTTGATACATTCTTGTTAAATGTTTCACGCCGCATAAAAATCTGATTTTTTCTCTATTCTCATTTCTTGGGTTAATGTCCTCGCTGACGAACCCATAGTAAATATTAAACAAAAAAAAAAAAAAAAAAAAAAAAAAAAAGAAATAATAAATTATGTGATCGGTACTAAAATGACGGTGATGTTCAGATTACAGCTCAAAACAAATTTCGCTCTATCGACTACTCGTGGTGGATCGTGTATTGATACAGTCTTCGCTCGTCACATTAAAAGGATTGATTCAAAAAATTATATCAGTTATTTTAGTTATCATAAACCGGTACTGTTGGTTACTTTTAACGACCATGGAGAGCAAACTGAAAAACAAAACGATTATCCGTACTTTTTGTATTTCTTCATTTTTATCATTTCTTGATTCATAATTTCTCAACAGAACAACAGCAGTTATAAAGTCGGCATCCAGCAAAGCATGCTAAAGCATGTTCCATATATAAAATAATATTATTTTATATTAAAAAAAAAAAAAAAAAATTATTTTAGCAGCAAAGGCGCGAAGCGACGAGTTTTTTCTTGTTTTATTTCTATTTTCATTTTTTATTTTTATTTTATTCGTTTCTAATTATTTGACATGAACGAACGAATAAAATTTATTTAGTCATTGTGGAATTTTGGGCAACGAGTTAAGTTGACTCGTTAGCACGTTCGGTTGCTTCAGACGGTCGCTTTATTAGTCATTTTCCAGCTTAAAGTCTTCTTCTCTTCTTTTCGTTGCAACCGTGACTGTTGCTCTGATCTCTATCCTTCTTCATTGTCTAATCCTGCTTCCCTTTATTTAGGAACAACCCATTCCTTCTTTTTTTCCGTGGTTTCTTAATTTCCCCAACATAAGTCGGTCAACTATCTCATCTATAATTAGACTTCGGTTAAATCACAGCCTGCTTCCTGCTTCGCTCTTCCGTTTCTCCGTTACTCAGTCTCCTCTTTACCCATTTGATCCGTCAGAAGCAAACTTCATTTGTGATGCGAATCACATTTTACTTGAATGTCCTTTCATTTCTTTAGAACGCGCGATACTGTATTCCGGTCCTTCGCGTCTTGGTCTCTCTACGCCTCACAGCGCTCACAGAATCCTTTCTTTTTTCTTCTCCCTCGGTTATTCTTTTGTTAGCTGCATTCGTATATTCTATTTCTAATATTTTTCCTTTATAATCATTATAAAATTTATTGAAATTTATAAATAAATAGAAATTTATTCAACTAATTACGTAAACAATAAGCATATCGAGCGAAATACTCTCTCCGACATAGTGTGTTAATACTTTCTTTTTTTTTTTTTATGTTATAAATTAAGTTGACTTAGGCAAAAAAAAAAAAAAAAAACCGAGCTATCGACTCTGTCTAGAAACGTTAGAAATAATTTTTTTTTCCCGGGCTCGTCAACCGAGGACCTTTATCCAGAAACAATTAGAATGGGAAGGAATCAATTATATCTTGATACGGTCAGATATTGTTAGGAGAAAGGAACAAATAATAGGAACAATCTGTGGAGAGGGAAAAGATAGGACATAAGAGGCGCAATATAGAGTAGGAAGACGAAGTCTCAGCAAACTGAAGTAGAAAGCAGAGCACTCAGCAGAAAGAGATGAATACTCAAAGATGGTCCGCATCACAAACGACCTATTTGTTTGAGTGGAGAGGACAATATGGAGAGGCAACCAACAACAATCGAAAACGGGTCGACGAAGTGAAGGAAACAAAGAGAACCACGGATTGACAGAAAGACTAGGTGGAACAGACAAATAAAAAGAACAATTGTTAGAGAAAGATTGAACGTACATATCCGAATAAAACCTAAGATGAAAACCTTTTCACAGCGGAAGGAGATTGGATGATGGGACTTTTTTAAAGAAAGAGTGAGAGGAGACAGCAACCCGAGCCAAGGAGTCCGCCGCTTCATTACCGAAGATGCCGAATGACTAGGAACCCACGGCAGATCAATTTGACTGAAATGAAGGGAAGAAAGAACGTGAATAAGTGAACGTATGCGGAGTATGATAAAATCACAAGAATGATCAGGTAGGGGTGAATTAAAGAGCAATGATAGGGTTAGATATAATCAAAAATTTAGAGGAAAGGTGATTGGAGGAAATGAAAATAATGGAACGTAGAATAGTCATTAAATGGTTTATGGATATCGAACAGAAAAGAGGCAAGCGAAAAAATTCTCAAAAGCCGAAATCTGGGGGGATAAAAAAGGCAGCGACACCATCCGATCTCTTCGAACCATCTGTAAACACGGTTGCATGCGAAAGAAATTCAGGATTGATAAAACTGTAGAATTCCTGTCTGATTAGGGTCTATGGAAGAAACTTAGAGAAGATAGAAACATTAAACATATTTGGAGGATGGCAGAGGTTGGCGAAATTAAAAATGAAATAAGGGAGATTGACAAAGGACATTATGTAAGGACAAAACGAACTGGGCCGAAGGGAGATGAAAGATAAAATAGGGGTTTTCCTACGTACGAAACGCCAGTTCCTAGAAATGGAAAGATAGGAATGGATAAGAGCAAAAGACGCGAGTGGGAGACGCTTAGTAAAAAAAAAAACGAGAGTCCAAATAAGATCTGCGAATAGAAAGGGGTGATGTATTAGATTCGGCAAGGACTGCTGGAACTGGAGAGGATTTAAGAGCACTAAGACATAGACGAAGGCAAGATTTTCAGATTACATCCAATTTAGAGAATCGGGACTTAGAGGCACTGCCATAGAGAAATGAACAGTAATCAAATTTTGAGCGGATGAGAAATTTATATAGAGAAATAAAGACATAAGGATCACCACCCCATTTTGTTGGAGATAAGGCCTTCAGTAGGTTTAGCCTTTTGGTTTCTGAAGAGGAAAGATACTTGATGTGTTCGGAGAAGGATAGCCGACTGTCAAGGAAGATACCAAGATAACAAAAGCAAAATATGTAAATATGATTTCATCTTAAGCGATATAATTATCAACCTGTTTTCAAGCATACATATTTATACAGATAACTCAACCGCAACAGGGATTGAGGGCTTTAATTAACCTGTTTTAATCATTTTTTAACCTATACTAAACTATTTATCATGTTCACTTGTTTGCATACACTTTCAACAATACATTTTTTTTTGTTAAAAAAAAATAAAAGAATGTTGGGTAAAAAAGATATTGGCCCAAGTAGAGGAAAAATGATGAGAAGCGGAATCAGATATTTATGCGATTAGATATGGAGGATAGAAGATACTCAAGTACTGGAATGACCGAAGGTGATGGGAACGAGAAAACAAAAGATTCACAATAAGGAGCTGGAAGCCTGATTAAGAAAAGCTAAGAGTAGAAAGAGGAACATCCGGAAAGCTATACAGGTGCACACAAATAAAATGTGATCAGCGTCACTTATAAAGTTGTGAGAGGAAGGTTGAAAAGGACAGAGAGGAGAATGGACTAGAGAGAAGCGAAATAAGGAAGCAGGAAGCAAATTGTGTCCAAAACGTAGGCGGCAAATTGTAAAGAGAGTTGAACGCCGCATGGAAGGAAAATTGAAAAACCAGGGATAAGACGGTAGATTAGGCTAGATAAAGAGATAAAAGAAATCCGGATTTGAGAGGAGGAGGAATACAAGTTTAACCATAGTTTGCAATGGGCTGAAGTTGAGAGGAGATTAATATTAGGAGATGAAAAAGCGCTGAGAAATTCACCGGTAAAAGAGGATGAACGAGCTAATGTACCGGCCGAGTGGTTACCTTCGATTCCAGAGAGCCCAGGAATCCACAGTAGGTTAATTTGGACGGAGTGAGAAAGGAAAATGCTATGGATAAGAGGGTGTATAAGAAGGATTACGTAATCAATAAAGGGAGAAGGAAAAGAAGAGGAGATGGCTTGTAGAACACTGTGGGAATCTGATATAATAAGGACTTCACGAGAAACTAGGGAAGAAGCAACAAAAAGGGCGGCACCCAGGATACCAGTAGACTCGGTATAGAAAGTTGAACAGGAAGTTTGAAGGCTTCATAATAATTTCAGGAAGGACAAAAAAAGGCTGAGCCAACTCCATTAAGTCCTTTGGAACCATCAGTGAAGATCTCAAAGTGATTAGGGAAAAGAAAGCCAGAGGAACTTAAAAACTCTGATTTGACAAGATAATGAAGGAAATATTTGGCGGGTAAAGTTAAGAATGGTCAATTAATAGGATGTAGGTGTGAAAAGTATAGCAACTTGTATGAATAAATATATGGAGAAAACTGAGAGAGATGGGTGGAAATGAGAGACAAAATTGAAGTTTTGTTGATAACAAATCGCCAGTTGCGGTGGATATAAGAATAAGAATTAACAAGGGAAGAAGAAGAAATAGGTAGACATTTGATTAAAAAGCGGTAACCTAGATAGGACCTTCGAACGAAAAGAAGAGGGGTGAGTGATTCGGTATGTAAAGCAGGGAAAGGAGTAGATTTCCTAGCTCTCAGACAAAGACGAAGAACAACATTTTGAACACGGTCGAATTTGGAAAGCAAAGATCTGGAGAAATTTTCATAGATAAAACAACAATAATCACGGATAGAACGAATAAAGGATTTTTAGAGCATTAATAGAATGCATGGGTCTCCATCCCAATGAGTACGGGAAAGAGACTTTATCAGATTGAGCCTTTTGGGGGAAGGCAGTTAGAGATGGTTGATGTGATTATGGATCGAAAGCCGACTGTCCAGAAAAATGCCTAAATAGTGGAAGGTGGAAGAAAGAGGGATCGCATCGTTATTTATGACGACACTAATTAGAGAGGGATCAAAAAGACGAAGAGTAAACACAACGGAAGATTTAATATAAATTGAAAGATGAATATTTGATAGAGAATTTTCTAATTATGTTAAAGAATTTTGGAGCTAGGAGTTAGCGACAAAAATATGGCAATGGGAGGAGTAGATGAGGATATCATCGGCGTAAAAAGAGGGAAGGAGAAATTAGAGATATGGAAGCAGTATTGATGAAGTAGATGTTGAACAGAGTTGGACTAAGGCAAGGGCCTTGTAGCAATCCACGGAATACTAACCTATGAGTAGTGTAGGTGTCAGAAGAAGTAAAAAAAATAACAGTTCTACACTTAAAGAGATCACTAATGGGGGAAGAAAAGTGAGCCGGTGTATTAAAAGAAAGCATTATATCAAACAAAGTAGGGAGGTTTATAAAAGCTTTTCCATGAGCTCCTTTTTGTCAATTTCAAGGTGAATCTAGCTTTAACGTTGACTTTTTTATGGGCGAGAAAGTTGTTGGAAATGGGGGAGGAACGGAAAGTTCTAAATGTGGATAAACTAAGGTCGAAAGCAGCTTTATAATCCTGGTTCCACCACAAGGAGGAAGAGGTTTTGGATTTTTTTTGAACAGAAGCCCGAACGGGAGGGGAAGAACAAGTTAAAGCAGCAGAAACGGAGTCAATGAAGAAATCATATTGGGAGGAAAGATTCAAATTTGTTGGGATTGACGAAAGTGAGGAATCAACCAAGGAACGAAAGTTGGCCCAATCAACTTTAGAGTGGATCCACTTTGGAATCTGAAGGCGGTTAGGAGGAGATGGAAGAGAGATTTCATTAAAGGAAATAGTTGTAGGATTGTGATCACTACCAAAGGTACCGTCTAAAGTCCAGGAAAGGTAAAGGAGAGGTCAGTGGAGCTGAGAGAAGAGTGACTTCGAATACAAGTAGGGGGATCATCATTCAGGAGGAACAGGTCATTTTGGAGGATAAAATTCTCTAAAATTGTGCCATTGCTGTTGTAAGTATTACAACCCCAGAGGGGTGAATGGGCATTCTAATCATCGCTAATGAGGAATGGGGGAGAAAGTGAGTTAGTAAGTGGCCGGAAAGGGGAAGTTGTGCAAATCGTAATTAGGAGGAATACAAGCGGATATAACATTTAGAGGACTAAAACAATGGTTAGGAATAGAGATACGAACTAAATTGGGATAAGGAGGATTAACGGGAAACAGAGTTTGAATATCATGAGCTGTGAATGGGATGTCATTTCTTACCAAAATAGCCGCTTCGCCGTAGCCGTCGCTGCGGTTAGAGCAAATGATGGAGATACCTTGGAAATTTATTTCTGAAGAGCTTTTTATCCAAGTTTCCGAAAGTGGTGCTACGTGGTGATGTAGTAGTCACTCTAGAGCGTTTTTGTTAACCTTGATACTCCGACAGTTCCATTGTAATATTCTAAGTCAACAAGATATAGTAAGTTTTAAGATAAAAGGAATACAAAGGAAGGGAATAAACGGATAGAGGAAGATGAAGTATAAAATGTAACGAAGGATCGAGTAAGGGCAAAGGATATTATAGTTTCATAATTAAGAAGTATAAACTTTGCTTTATAGTGATGGAGAAAGTCACTGAACTTTCGGATAATTGTTTACGGACACTAAGCGCTGTGTTTTATATAACTGTGGTGCTTGGTGACTCTAACTACTTTTTAAACATCCCGTGTTTCTTCTTCCTTAATTATTTGTAACCAAATTCCTTTGTCCGTTTGCACTGTGAGCTCCGTAATTGCAAATGTGACCATGGTATGGGACAGCTAACTCCTTTTGCTCTTACCTTCGGCAATGTTATTCCTTTTCTTTTCAGGATGCATATGTTTGGCATTTTTTGACGTTGATTGTTATTGTTTCTTCATCCTTGGTATAGCATTCTTTGTCAGATTCCATTCCTTGTTACTCCTAATTGCTGCTATGTACACGTGTTGATGGGTAATCGTCTGTTGCTGACAAGCCTAGGGAAAAACCCAAACAATAAAAAAAACTGAGAAGGTAGATCTAGAGACAGACGCCGTGTTATTACCAATAATACCGCATGTTGGGAGATATGGTGTTAAACCGAAAGGAGTAAGACGAAGAATACTGAAGAACGAAAATGAAGTGAAGTAGAAGCTCCCTCCGCTCAAAATAAATTCTTACAAGAGGGTCGTCGCATGCTTTCAACTAACCTAGTTGAAGGCAGCAAGCAACGCCGACGAAACGCTTTGGTAATGCAGGAATAAGAATTGGAATTAAAATGATAAAAGGAAAATAAAAGCTCCCATCGCTCAAAACAATCATTGTCACTGGGCCGTCGTTGCTATCAACTAACCTAGTCAAAGGCAGCAAGCAACGTCGACGAAGCGCCATAAAAGAAGAAAGAAAGAGTACCTATGACAATTATATTATGACTGAGGAGAATTATAGTGTAGATAATAGTATGAAAATAGGATAGAAAGTTGTGTATCTTAAAAGGAATAATTAGAGAAGGAAAGAAGGAAAAGTAGTAAACAAATGGGAAACTTAAAGTCGGTGAATGTACCTGATTAGCTATGGCTAAGATTGTAAGACTTGACATGTGGCTAAGACTTTATCTCATAAATTGGAGATGTTGAAATTGCTGAGAGCAGATAAATGTGCAGAAGTTAGAACCTTTGGAACAGAGAGAGCAAAAGAGTTATCTAGGGAAACGTTATAACGTTTTCAGATGATTCAGTATCCGTGATTTTAGAGGCAGACGGGATGGTTAGAGGAAATGAGGGGAGCTTAGGAGCATCGAAACGATAGCCTTTTGTGACAGCACTATTGGATAGATTAGAATAATATTTATTGAGAGGATTTTGAGTTTTCGAATTGAAGTAATGTTTTTGAACTGGAATTGTAATATAAGAGGAAGATGAATTGCTTGAGTAGTTTTGTCGTTTCCTCTTTGTGGTGATGGATGATGAATTCGGAAGGAGAGGGAAGTTGGCAGGGTTAGACATGTCGGCAAAAGTGAATACAGGAGAGACCAGTTTATCTTGACTGGTTTCTTTTGCTTCGGAAAAGGAAACAGTTTGTATATAGACTTCACAATGAGGATCTAGCGAGAATGATATTCTCCACAAAGAAAACAATGGTAACAGGTCGTATCGTTTTGCTGAATAATAGTGCACTCAGGAGAGGCATGACTACTGGCGCATAAAGAGCAAACAGTTTTCTTACGGTAGGAAGAACTGAAGTGGCCAAAATAAAGGCAGTTACGGGATAGTTTAGGTTTCTGGATCGTTGGTTCAACTTTTACACGATAAGAATCGTAAAAATAAATAAAAGGAAGAAGAACAGTGCCCAGAAATTTAATTTCGACAAACGGGAATGGGAATGAAGGAATTATCTGAGGTACGCTTTTACGTTCTTCAAATACTGGAAATTGGTATTTTGGATGAATAATTTAACAGGAGTTCGTCAATAGATGAATCAGAAAGAATGTCTCGGATTATACCGAAACGGAAAAGTAGAGATTGAGGGATAAATACTCGAATCTTCAGTTCTTTACGTACTTTATTAGCAAGTAAAAACTGATTGGCTTCTCTGATAGATGTAAAATTTAATTTGATTAAATTTTTCCTTTATCGAATAATCGAAGAAAGTTGAGTAACTTTCTTGTAAAGCAATCTAGATAATCAAATTGTTTGTATACATCCAGATGTTGATGAGATATACATGTCTGCTGATGTTCACGTTTAATGTATAACAAATATACAAGAAATAATTTTAACACCTTATATTATAACCGTTGCATAATGAATAAAATGAAAAATTTCCTTAGAAACTAGTATCCATTTTGTTCTTAAAAAATATATACTTATTATATATTGCACCCAAGTACTGTTATATTTGGTAAGATTAATTTAAGAATTTTATAGAGTACATTTGCCCTTAATCTGTGCTACATTCCTAAATAATTCACCTCAAACATCGTACAAGTTCTTGCCGTATAACCATTAGAATGAAAGCTCTATACAATTTTATAACAAATCACTACCTATTACAAACATATGGGTTTATAATAAGAAGTATGCAATTTAGCCTAAAAATATTATTTTAACTTAATTTATATTATTTAATGCTCGAAAATATTCCAATGTTGGACAAAAGCAAAAAATTTATAGCAAAAAAGGGCATTCACACAAAAAAACTTCTTTATAACATAAAAAAGCTTATATTTTACTGAGAGTACCATAATTTCATACAAAATATCCCCATTTTAATGCAATGTTATATGTGAATTACCATAATAACACTGTAAGTTGTGTCACTCTGAAATATATTTCTTATCGAATAATAAGTATTAATGTTGTATAAGAATTACAATAATATCATTCTGAAATATATTTTTTATAGAGTAATTATTTATTACTTTTTAGTGCATTTTTATTAAATTTTTATAATAAATCTTGAAGTGTTTTTTTTTTTTTTTTTTTTTTTGGTAAAAAAAATTTTGTTTTACAATTTTTAGCATTACACTCGAATTTTTTTCTTGTTAAAAATCAACTTTTTTTCACATTATTCTCCATATTGTACGCTTGAAAAAAAAAACGGTTTCTTTATTTTGAACTGCATTTTCAAAGACAGATCGTTATGGAAAACGACAAAATCGTACCTTAGACAATTAAAAAAGTCGCACCCGATTAAAAAGTCAAATGGTGAGTGGGCTAAGTCGGATGAGGAAAAGGCCACGGTGTTTGGCGAACATCTATATAATACATTCCAACCGCATCGAAACATAGGCAATGGTAATAATGATAAAATAGTTAGTGACGGCCTGTGCGCACCCATGCAGTTAACGCTTCCGACCAAACGAATTCTGCCAAGTGAGGTACAGGCTATTATTAAAAAAATGCCGGCAAGAAAAGCCCCAGGAGAGGATATGATTACTGGTGAAATATTGAAAAAGTTGCCGCATAAGGGAATTCTTATGCTTACCTATATTTTCAACGCCATCCTAAGATTGGGCTACTATCCTAGATGTTGGAAGGATTCGATTGTCCTTTTAATCTCGAAACCAAATAAAAATCCTAGCGAACCGTCTTTGTACAGGCTGATCAGTCTATTGAATACCTCATCTAAAATATTCGAAATGATTTTGCATGAGCGAATATTAACTTCTATAGCAGGAGCGAATATTATTCCAAGTCACCAGTTTGGGTTTCGCACTAACCATTCTACTATTCATCAGGTCCATAGAATAGCTGATAGAATAGCAGCAACCTTAGAAAGAGGATGGTATTGCTGTGCGGCATTTCTCGATATTGAGCAGGCCTTCGATCGGGTGTGGCATCAGGGTCTGCTGTTCAAACTTAAACTAGTGATACCAAATGATATCTTCCAGGTAATGTCAGCATACCTATCGGACAGAACTTTTCGAGTTAGGATTGGCTCAATTGTATCGGACAAATTTGCTATTAGAGCCTCTGTTCCGCAAGGCAGTATTTTAGTACCACTACAGTATCTGATCTACACATCAGATATTCCAGCTTTAACAACAACAGTAGCTGCAACATTTTCTGATGACACGTGTATACTGGGAGCGCATGAGGATCCGACTTGCGCTTCGGTTCTAGTCCAAGAACACCTGAATAAAATTCAGGACTGGGCGAGTAAATGGAAAATTAAAATTAATCATTTAAAAAGTCAGCAGATCACCATCACGCTGAATAAGAGGGAACTGCCCTCCCTTATACTTAAATGGGCAAGCGCTCGTTAATTGCAACACCGTTAAATACCTAGGATTGGTACTGGATCGTCGACTTACTTAGGGAGCTCAAGTTGCTAACTGCAGACAAAAAGTCATTGCCAGAATCAAGGCGCTAGGGTGTATTTTTAATAGAAAATCTACAGTCACCCTAAGGTGTAAAAGACTAGTTTACATGGCAGTTGTATCCCCATGTTGGAGATATGGGCTTGAAGTATATGGAACTTTAGCAGTGAGCAATATCAGAAGACTACAGCAACTGCAGTCACGAATATTAAGGCAGATGGTTAACGCTCCGTATTACGTGTCAAATAAAACCTTCCATGAGGATCTAAACGTTCCGTATGTCAAAGATGTGCACAAAGAACTATATATCAAGTTCTACAATAATTTGACAGTTAACGATAACCCGAATATAGCCAGCATGAGGCGGATGAGCCTTCCGGGTTGCACACACCGGAGACCGAGAAGGACATGGTGTAGAGACGTTTTGGCAAACGGATGACTATGGAAAGTTCACAACAGCATATATGTTGTCATGTGGCATTCCGCATAATCGATTAGCGTTACGTATTAATCTATATAAATTTCTCTTATGCGTTTAATTATATAAGACAGCATTGGTTTATAGTTATTGTAAGTCTTGCTGTAGATGTTTCGCTGTTGTCTCTGATCCGCTGGGAGAAGAGATAATATTCTTAAATTTCTGTTTTTCTTTTTAGTATAGGGTCAGCAGTGCCAATAGTAGTCATCTTCGACTGTCGTGGCAAAAAAAAACAAAAAACAAAAAAAAACAACTACATTTTCATGGTAAAAACATCAAAAGCTACATTTCCATAATAATTTGGCAAACTGATAGTATTTTAAGTCAATCACTCCTGTTATACTAATAAAAAATATAAAGAAAAAAAAATCACCTAAAGGGGCCACATTTTTTCACCTTTTTTTGACAAATATTCAGTTTATATTCGCCGATTTTCATTAGGACTCACATCGATCGAAAACAAATTATTAATAAATTAAATAATATTAAAACCAGTATGGACATACGGTCTGACTTTATAGGGTTCTGCTAAAAATACCCATATCAATAAATACAACATTTTCAAAATAAGGCTATCAGGCTTATTGTGTCACTTTCTTGGTACGTCTCCACGGACACACTCCGTAGGGATTTTAACATACTTTACGTAAAGGAAGAAATAAAACTTGTCTCCCGGCGGTATACTAGTCGCTTAGAAAACCACCTCAATCCGTTGGCTTTCAATCTGCTTGACAACAGCCAAGAAATTCGATTCACAGCCTTGGTACCAATTTCTTTCCTTTTCTCGGCGCTCGGCTATTGTTTCTTTAATCAGACTGAGACTTGGTTATTCCCTCCTTCCCTTTTCTCGTTTTTCTTTTTTTCTTTCACCTTCTCCCTTTTGCCCTCTCCACTCTACTGATCCTCCCTTTATATGTGACCCCAACCATATTCTTTTTGAATGCCCTGCTCTTTTTCCTGAGTGCTCTCATCTATACGCTGAACTTTTGGCGTTGGATCTTCCTACCCCTTTCAATGCTTCTTTTATCCTTTCCTTCCCATCTCCAGCCGTTATTTCCCTCCTTCTTTCCTTTATACTTCTATCTCCGATCGCCTCAGAATCTGAGTAGGTGACCTAAGTCCATGTAGTTAGGTCAGTGTTAACACCGAGCCCAATAAAAAAAAAAAAAAAAATTTGACGGCTGAAGCGTTCTAGAGTTTTTGTATCTTTATTTAAAACTTGAATAGATGTTCCTGGGGAACCTTGATAGTGGTGGCCCCTTACGCGTTAATTTGCATTCCAGTGCAATTGCTCGATCGTCTTTCGGGACCAGTTGTGATTAATATAAAAATTATAAAAAAAAAAAAAAAAAAAAAAGTGGTTTGAGCGGTACACTCTTTGATGAACAAACAATCAGTAAAATCGGTCCATATTTATAAGTTATTCGCGGGCAAACGTAAAAAAAATGAAAAATCTAACGAATGTGTAAGCTCCTTGTTTTTGGAAGTCGATATACATTTCCATGGTAATTTGGAAAATTGATAGCATTTTAAGTCAATCGTCTCTGTTATGCTGATAAAAAATATGAAGAAAAAAAAATTATCCAAAGTGGGTATTTTTTCACGTTTTCAGACCATTACTTAGTTTATGTTCACCGATTTTCATCAATATTAACATGGTACCTAAGTTGAATGGTACTCTTTCTAATGGACAAAGAATCAGTAAAATCAGTCCATATGGGCGAATAAGCATAAAAAAAAAAAAATACGCTAAAAATATATAACCTCCTTCTTTTTGGAAGTCGGTAAAAATTAAAATATTAGAATTATCCGTCAACCTGCAATAGTCCTTGTCGAACTCATCAGCAGGCTAGTTGAATATTTGCACTGCGGAGCGTCAAATCAGTGTAAGTTTTTACCATGATGACTGATCAAAACTAATGACTCGATGTCATAATGTAAGTGCTAATACATATAATTGCTTATTTATGATTTCTGTAGTGAATGAAATAGTTACGTTTCACGTTTATTTTTTAATGTTATTACATTCGCTACTCGCGCTAAAGGAACGCATTTGCGACTTCAATTATTACTTAGTATATATAATTACCGTTGTACATATTCCAAATATATGATTTGATTTGATATTAACTAAATTGTTATAATTTTTAATAGTTTTAGCTTTGGGGCATAGAGTCAAATCATCGCGTGCTAAATGTAAATTTAGAAGGTAGTCTAAATCAAGCACATAACCAATGGGGGATCACCATCAGGCACACTCGCAATATCTAATTTTAATATTTCATTTTGACTGAGCCGTTTGAAACTACTCATAGAAAGTAGGTCACTGAAGGTCCATTACTCGCATCCAAATCTGCTATAATAGCATCATCTGTACCATTACTTCCGGCATTAACATGAGTCCTTATACTGTTATCATTACTATCGGTACCGTAATTACAACTATTAATGTAATCACAACTATTAATGTAATCACAACTATTAATGTAATCACAACTATTAATGTAATCACAACTATTAATGTAATCACAACTATTAATGTAATCATAACTATTAATGTAATCACATTCCGCCTTGCTATAACTTCATACAAACTGATATATTCCGAATAAGTTAACAAGCTGAACCTCTGTTGAACATTGCTTGGAGAGCTAATCCATGAGTATTTATGTAAAATCCAATTTGTAAATTTTATAGCACAAAAGTTCTCAAAAAAACACAAACAACAAGTAATGCATCTATCTTTAGGTATAGAGAAGGGGGCTTCCCGAAATTCGCTTTAATTCTGATTACGTGGTAATCTTAGCTAAAATGGCAATGACAATTGTCGAAACAAAAAGGGAAAAAGACTGAATAGAGAGACTACGTTGTTTATAGCACATATATATTATTAAGATTTTTGTAAAAAAAAAAAAAAAAAGAAATAGTATTAAGACTTCCGCGGTTATCCATCATCACGCTTTGGACTGAGCAAATCAAGTCTACCTGAGAGAGGAGTGTGAAAACTTCTTCCGGAACAAAAGCAACGCCAACTGGATGTAATAATATCCTTCGTTGTTCTCTGAACGAGCATCAACTAGAAGTAGCGTCTTTTGCGAACGACGTGCGCGCATCAGAGAACGTATTTGAACATCTGGTTGTTGAAAACTTTCGATGCTACCTGAAATTTTAGGCGGCCGCCTTGTACGGGTGACAAACGGAAAATATTTTCGGAAAAATCGACGAACCGAAGAGTCAACCGGTCGGAGGAGTAGAAGGGCGAGACTTGAAAAGGGACCGGCTTTTTAGAGATTTTTCGGAACAGAGTGGCAGCGTTAAAAGATTTCGGCTGCCATTTTAATGGCGAAACTAATTTCGGCGGCACTCATCCATCAACGAGGTAGTAGTGTTCGGAATAGAGGAGGCGTTTAAAAATTTGTACACGTAGTCGGGCTAAGGCCGAGATTGGCGATAAGCGAGACGTCTGGTGTGTCGTCGAAAGGCGGCGGCGATGTAATTTAACGAGAAAACATTTGGTTAAGAGATGAAAATGAAGTCGGACTCGACAGAAGTGATAGATAAGATAGGGCAGCTGCTGGCCCGGCTGAATCTGCAACAGCTGTATTAAGTAACTTTTTGTCGTTATTACGATATTAATATGGATCCAGCAGGTAACCGAGTAAAAACGGAAATTTATCTGGGCTAGAGCTGCCGTCGTATTTTTGTAGCAGTGTGCCGGCGAGAATTATATAATATGCCCTCAGAATAGGACGTAGTAAATTTAGTCGAACAGATAAGCGGAGCAGGCGTTGCGAGCGGTGGCAATTTTTCTGCGTATAACGTAACAGATAGAGTGTTCGCTGAAGACGACGCTGCAATATGGAGGCAGCAGCCGTCAGACCATTTATCTAACTCGGCCAAGCAAGCACGTGCTGCCAGCGCTGTCCTTTGCCTTCGCTGCGAGCCAACTCTCGCCGGTCGCACTTTAGCCCATTACGGCGCAGCCGAGCAGCAATAACCGGCACCGAGCATAACTATTAAGAGGCAGAAGTAGCGAAGAGAAGAGAAGAGAAGGAAAGATGTGCGAAGAAAAAAGCTTTCTAGTTTTTCAGCGAAGCGAGAAATAAATTGTCGAGGATATTGCAGGTTCAACCCTTGCCCGGCACCTCCAGACAGGGGCCGTCCGTGACCCTAAAAGTCGTTTCGGCCGCGTCCCGTTCGGGTCAGAAATTGCCATTTTGTCAGTGCCCCGTTAGAGGTTAAATAAAAAGCGGCGACCCAGCCGTCGCATACGCGATAGAAACTGAAATGCACAAGAAGAATTTCTTTCGGATTTCCTTACGACATTTAACACTATCCAAATATTAGCTTTTATTATTAAAACCAGCGCCGCCTAATAAAATCCAGCTAACTGCCACAGTCGCCTAGCCCTGCTCGATCCAAGCCGCCATCCTTCACCGCGATTCACCAACTGAATCTAGAAATCGTTATGTCTCCGCCCGTCTAAAGTTCGCATTATCCCGCCACCCGGCCCGCATTAATAGACCGCTGCTATTTCGAAACTGGCCATTAACTAAGCGTCGTCTTTTGACGGCCAAAATCACCGGTTCGGCACGTACTTTACCGAGCCCTTCCTTTCATCTCGGTCTGCATCACCGTGATATCTTCCGCGCGTTGCTCGTTTTATTACTGAACGAATGAAAATCCGTTGCGATTTTTTCGGCCATTCTCATTATTACGACCTTAGAAGATGTTTTCGTTTATTGACCATGTAATGTGTACAATAAAAATAATAAAAAAATAAAATAAAAAAAAAAAATAAAATAAGTTTTTTTTTTGAATGTGGCCAGAGAGAAAATGAGCGGAGGGGGTAGCCAATCATCGATTACCGCAAGAAGAAGCGTGCACCTGATTCGATAAAGGCCAGCGGTCACGGGGCGGAGAGGAAGAAGTAATGAAGATTTTTTAGTTTAAACTTATTTTTACTTTCGGTTAAGAAAAATTCTCAGCTGGAAGCCAGCTCCTGTCTACACTCGAGAAGTAGTTTCTCCCCGTTCTTAGCAAGTCGCTTGTTTTTGTTTTGCTTCTGTAATTGTGCGTATTGGCATGACGCTTTCCCCTGAATTTATTGTTGGATACAAGAAAGTTTTTTTTTAAATCGCGCTTAGTTAAAAGTACGTATGATGATTAAGCAATACCCGAATCGGGTGGCACGAGAAGAAGAAGAAGAAGTAGTAATTGAACTAAAAATTTAAAAAGTATCCTTTCTATCGTCAAGGCCCTGGATGTCGCAACAGTAATGGATTCCATCGTACCCTGTCGCCATGTTTTTTAAGTTTTAAATTAGTCAAAAATACGAATTTTAAAATAAATCATAATTTCAATTACATAAAATAAATTAAGAATAAATTAAAATCCACGAGTTCTAAAGGATCTCATGGTTGGTATCCCTGGAAGCTTTAAAACCAAAATAAAACATTTTAGCCAGTACGGAAAGCAACTAGAACTTTCGTAAGATAAGTATATCTTTAACGTTTTCGCGGCGCGGGTAAAACGTACTAAAGTATCTGAAAAAACACAAGCTGATAGTGCAATGCAGAAGAAAGAAAATAAAGAATTATACAATTTCGAAAACGTGGTGAATAAATCACGTCGTCAGTTGGTGATAAAGAACCAATCATCGACCATCGCAAGGAGCAGCCGCGTCTTATAATATGGTCAGAAAAAGATCCGATGAAAATTTTTTTTAGTTAGTCGGTCGCTGTTTTACTGTTCTCTATGGTATATTATGGGTTTTGGCTTCTCTCTAATCGTGGCAGAAATTGCATACAAAGTATTTTCCGGTAATATAGTCGTTTCAGTCAATTCAATAGAAAAAATCCGTGAAAACGTAAAAGCGAGAATATTTCTTACATATTTGGTCTCACTGGGGGGAAGCTAGAACTATATGTAATGTTACAATAGTTTCTTCGGTTATTTATTTATTTTTCTATTTCTCTCGTCAATTACGGATATTGACCCAGCGTAAAAAGAATTTTTCTGTATAATTTGAGGAATGTCAAATCCTACCTTAACGAAACACCATTTAGCTAATCTAACTCTACGGTGCTGGCAATATATATATATACATATTATAAAACGGACTCAGAAAAAAATTCCCGATGCCTATTCGTGAGCGAAATTCTCTACGACAAAGATAATTGTTAGGAGCGTAGGAAGAATTTTGCAAGATGTAAAAATGAGAACTTTATCTACGCCGTGTTTATTTTTTATTATAATTACTATTTTTCTTTTAGTTTTATATTAGCCGGAATATATTTTTTTTAAATTTTTACCGCGCGTTTAATAACACCTCTTTTAAACGGATTAGATGTTATTAATAGTTTCAATTAGTTCTAATCGAATTTTAAAAGAAAGTTGTCGTATCGTCATAACTAATTGTATTATAATCTATTTCGCTATCTGTTATTATACCGGTAATGATAGCATTTTAATATTTCGTAATTTTAGCAATGATGGATTCTTTTTTTGTCAGTTAAAATTATTCGTATGCTTTTGTTAATTATTTTGCTGTGCTTACCAGTAACATTATCGATTCTACGTATTTACTAACGATTCGTGTGAATTTCGTTGTACGCATCTTTTGCACCCGTGTATTTAAAACGACCTTCTTTTAATTATTTCACAAGTATACAGAATTATTTCGACGGCTAGTTACAGTTCTGTCGACAGAATAACCTATCAAAAGTCAGGATTTTGATGAATGATCGCTTTTTAAAATCCAGCAAAAACGCGAGCTAATTTCGATTCCAGATCCGAGTTCATTCGCGCGAATAATAAACATGGGCGGCCAAATGTATCACGGTTGCATTTAGCGGGTAAGGTTTTAGCCAGTTAGACGTCACAATTCGGTCGATTATGCGCTATTTTATATGCTTTAACTGTTCCGCCGATGCTGTTTTCGTCTGCGTCTCTTTCGGCACCTCGCAGCGATTTTACGCTAAATGATACAGTTCTCCTCTCTTCATCAGTTGATGCTGTTGCAGTTTTCATTTTGTAATCAAACGCATTTGCCTAATTTTCTCTTTATTCTACCGAACTTGATTCTTCACAAATTGTAATCTTCTTCCGATAATAATACTATTAACCCCTTTTACTTCTCCGCTCTTTCAATTTTCCTTCCGCATACTTCCACTTTCGATAAGTGCCGTTATTTTACTTTAGTTTCTCCAATTTCTTTCCTCCTGTTAAATATCTTTTTTTACACATTCTGAACTTGTCGCCTTCGCCGCAATTGAATTTTTCAACACCTTAAGTTATTTTTCTTACTTCACTGTGTCTCCATCCGGAGGATCAAATGAAATTGCTCCTGTTTTTATGCTTACACTTGAATCATTCGGAGAAACTCCGATTTTTTCTATAACGAATCTGTCACTGTTCTTGTATTTCCTTCCGTTTTCTCTTCTCAGTCTTATTCTTAGATTCTAAAAAAAAGTATATTCTCAGTAAAGCACATCATCTCCTCTCTGATTACGTTATGCTTTTCAGTACGCTGTATTAATCTCCTGCAAGTTTCTGGCTGTTCAGCTGCTCAGATGATTCAGCGAATTCTTATCAAACTTCCAATAACGACAGAGATTCCCCGTTGCTTTTTCCTGATATAGTTAAACTGTTAAATCCCCCTGTTTATTTTCGAATTTCGGCTCCGTACTAATCATACTTTTACTTTGGGGCACTTTTAGATTTTTCTGCCATCTGTTCAAGAAATGAGTGCTTCCACTCTTTTCAGTGTTTATCCATTTTCTTTACTTTTTTTATCTATTTATGTTTATTCCCGCCGTTGCATTATTTTTTCTTTTCTCCCTTGAAACGTATAGGAATTTAGCCGAGCCTTTTTTGTTTATGTTTTTTTCGACTATTGCGGCCAACATCTTCCTTAATAAACCAAAGAAATGCTTAAATACTTAAACCCTACTATTGAGAATTTTTTCTAACCAGTTTCGAAAAAAATGCTTAAAAGTAAATTTTCAATTTATTCAAAAAAAGAAAAAAAAAAAAAACTACTCGAGTTAACATAGTTTATTTATGAACTTATACACTATTCTCCTTCCCGTCATCCTCCGAGGTTTGCTCGATTCCGAGCGTCGTGACTACCTACTAGCAAAATTTTTCGTTTCAATAGAGAACTGTCTTGTGTTTACGCGTTATCTTTTCGGAGTTTGCTTAGGAAATTACGCTAAATTAAATAATGCTTCGTCCCCCACCCGCCTTGCGACGTCCGGAAAGAGGGATGGCAAATCGTTTCCCGCCGTAAAACCTAATAAAACCTTTGTCGCCGATCAAACACACCAGCCAGTAAGTATAAACACACACCATGTAAGCCACATATATACACACAGAACACACCTACAACCCCGGTAACCGCCAAACCGGTTACCAGTGATGCTGTTACGCATATTTTTGCACAGAAAACACACACATCTTCCGCCACACAAAATCCTGCATCCGCGTAGACCTCGCAAACAATAAGTGTACACTCATTATCTGATAACATCAACTCACTGCTCTAATCTACCAGAATCCTTCCTTATAAAGCATAAAGAACATGACCATCGTATCTTCTTGCAACTAGAGGACCATGTATGTTTCAACTGTAATAAAACTAACCGAACAGAAGTAAAATAGGTGAAATTGAGTATTTCAACTGTTCAGGTCCAAATGGAAACTGCAGTCGATCAGCAAAGTACAAAACAAAAGCGTCTACATCTTGCATTACCAAGTAGCTCGATTTGTAACGGAAAACCAACTTTCCCAACACAATCATAGATTAAAAAATCTCTAATGTCTACTGCAGCGAATGGAGAATCAATCGTAAACCAAACCGAAAACACCGCTGACTCTATATCCAAAAATGAATCACCTCCTCTTCAAACACCCCCGCCTTCCACAAACTTAACCACGAAGTGTAAACATCTGTTTGATGTTGAACCACGACCTTTCTCATTAGAATATTTTGAATTTAATGATTTGAGTAATATTACATCTATGCTGTAGAAGCAACAACCGACAAGGAAGGGTTATTGCGCCCTTTAGAAATTCTTAAGCCTTTCCTAATAGGTCAGAAGATTAAAAACCGCTGTTCGCGAATTATCAAAAAATTAGGCACACATCAGAAGATGACTTCCAACAACCAATAAACTAAACATCAGAAAAATATTTAAAAAAATCAGTCATTTAAACTCTAGTAATTGCCGTATGCCATAATGACCTAAGCGGTTATACACGGTTCATGATAAGGGAAAAAAACAACTACCTATTTATACATTCCAGCTGTACAGATATAGGTTCACGGAAATTATTATGTGTAACACGAGTGTACACGCAAAACTGCACTTTGCATTGATGATCAATAGATGTTTGATTTATCAACATACAAATACAGCCCTAATGTTTGTTACTAACCAGCGCGCATATGATGGTATGCATGTTTGCCACTGCCTCCCATTTCATTAATTTATAATAATTTATTGTCGTCGCCTGGAATCGGACTCAAGACCTCCGCGACGGAAGTCAAGCGCTCTAGCAACTAGGCTATCGTGACGACTTTAGTTACTGCGAAAGTCGTAAAAACCTCTCTATAGCTACACATCCTTTTTCCTATTTTTCCTGAAACACAATTTTTAAACGAACATACTTATTAAGAATTAGTCTTCGGTTATCATAAGTCTTCGCCCTAATTTTGAAACTTCTTAAGACACTGAACGTGATATTTCAATTTATAGAGTAAGAATGCGCTATTAAGTTTATTACACATTTTTAAATGGCTGAATGACAGAGTTACTATTTTAATTAAATATTTTTAAGACTTTTTGATATTTTTGTTTTCACGACACAATACACAAATTATCGCGATTCAAAAATTATTTTGGCGACTCAAGAAGATTTCAAAAGGTTTTTTGTCGTTCGTGTTTTACTTGTTTATTTTAACCTTTTTTTTCCTTTTTTTTTATAATTGACACGTTTCCATCTCATTAGTGCTCAACTATCGTATCGATATATTTCAAAAAGCTACATTTACTCCACTGGAGATGAAAAATACACCCGCAAAGGTAACTAGCTTAAATATATTCGTGAGCTTGTACAAGAAGTAGAAAAGCACGAATCCTGTGGCAAAGAAACAGGTCTCCGGAGAATAAATATCAATTAAATATACAAACTAAAAAATTTAGAAAGAATATTTGTTAGATTAAATAAAATAATTGAAAAAAAATGTGATTCTACAGTTGAGTTTGGCTTTAGAAACTCTACAGATCAGCAAGAACGTAGTGTGATGGAAATTATCAAAGAGGGAATTAAAACAAAAAATACACTGAAGGGTTGTTTATGATATTATTGAAGCGTTTGATAAAGTATGACATGACAGCCTATTATAAAAATAAAAGCGGCTGTCCTTAAAAAATACCAACGGCAGATAATATATTATTATTATTTTTGTTTTGCTATGTTGGATATGTTAATTATGGACAATAGCTCAATCCACCAAAGTACCTATGGATTAGATAAAAATGGATACCACATCTAAGATTTCACATCCTGGTGCGAGATAAAACAAATAAATGAATCTTAAACAGAAACGACAGTCAAGAAAAGAAACGAAAGAATGTAGGTGTAGCATGAGGTAGGGAGGTTAAGATCCAAAAGCAGAGGAAAGTTAGGAACATTCAAAGAAAACACGGTTGACATCACACACAAACAAGGAATTGTTAAAATGAAGAGAACAGCGCAGGGATGAGATGAGGAAAATTGAAAATGAGACGACGGGACGAAGTTGTTTTCGAGACAAAAGCGTCAAATAGCAGTAATGGAAGATCGACAAAAAGAAGAAAACTCGCTGGAAAGAGGTAAAGACTGAGTAGAAAGATAAAAGGAATTCGGGTTGAAGAAGAAGGAAGAATAAATAGCATTCCATAATTTAAAGTTAAAACGTTTAGACAGATGATTAATATTGTGAGTAAGAAATTTCCAAAGGAGGCCATCGCTAAAAGCCAAGGAATCTCATTACCCTCAATACATGACTAAGAATCTGCAGTGGAAAATAGACCGGAATATGGATAAATTACAAATCGGACTGGCCAATAAGTAGAATTTAAAGGTTTTCAAAAGAAGACGATGGTAAGGAAGAATGAATCGCCTTTAAAACGCTTTTGGAGTCTAATATTAAAAGGAATTTGTTAGAAAGGAAGAGAGAAGAAAAAATTAAGATAACTGCATCAAGGATGATTATGAATACAGCAATAAACGAGGGGGAAGCTTAAAGAATTTAGAATTATTGCGAAAAGTAAAACCAAAAGAGGATCGATATTCCATTAGGCCCCTTAGGCTGAATTTACACTGCACGCGATGCTATGCGATGCGGGGCGAAGCGATGACTTGCGATGACGCACGAAAAACACAAAAGTCGGCAGAGTTTTCATGTTGAATAGAAAGAGGCGTCGGATGTTTACTATACGAGCAAAGACGAGCGATTGAGAGAGATTTCGCGCGAGTCGTCTGATGCAATCGCAAGCCACGTTGCGACTTGAAGCGGGTTCTCGTGAGTTCCACGCGTCTGTTCTATTGTTTTGAATCTATGTTCTGTTGTTTGTATTTTTTTGTATTCTATTACGTTGATTCTATTGAATACCTATATTCACTATGGACATTGAAAAGTTGATTAATGGCGTGCATCAACCTCCAGCACTGTGGTACCAAAGGAACAAATACTACCACAACAGGGACACTACTGCTCGCCGCTCCTGGAATGAAGTAGCCCAAGAATGTAAAGTTGAGGGTAAAAAATTCAGCATTTAATTTTAATTTTTATTTATTCAGCATATATTTTGTTTTTATGGAGGGGGAAAATCAAAGTACCTATTTTAATCAATAATTATTATATAGTAAACATTTTTAAATAGTATTAATTGGTCACTTATCTAATATCAAAATACCTAAACACAATATTTCAATTACTGATGAAATAGGTTTTAAACGCATCTCTAACATTTGTAGCGTTTATTGAATCACTACTGTTTGATCGGTCATTTTGGAAGCAACGGGAGAGAGATGTAATGTTCTCTTCTCGTTCAAGTTCCGATGGCCCATCTTTATCGATGACAATGTTGTGTAGGACAAATAAACAGTGAACAATCTGATCTGCATGTTGTACAGATGTCTCTATTTCCTTCCGAAGAATACGCCATTTGTTGACCAAAATTCCGAAAGCACGTTCCACAACCGTTTTACTTCCCGATAACCTTTTGTTGAATGTCATTCGATCTGGTAGTCAGTGACGTGCCAGAAAACGAGCGCATCAAATTTTCCAAAATCGAGGAAAAGCATCATCTCCTACCAACACAAAAGGAGCGTGGGTTAATGTTCTAGGAATTTCCGTTGGTTTTGGCCATTTATTCGAAACAGTCATGATTTTTTTGTATAAGTCACTTTCTTTGAAAGTTCCTTCATCTGACTGCTTGCCGTAAGCGCCAATATCGACTGTTATGAATTTTTGGTTAGCATCAGCAACTGCTAACAAAGAAATGGAAAAAATTTCTTATAATTGTAGAAAATAGTTTCACTGTGAGGTGGGCACTGAATGCGGACGTGTTTTTGGCATCCAAGGCTCCTACGCAGTTAGGAAAGTTCCGTCTATCAAACATTTTTCGAACCGCTCCTTCAAATTTTGGTACAGTTGGAACAGGTAAATGGAGAGGTCCCGAAATCGCGCATATTGATGCACAAGTGTCATGTACACATGATGCTACTGTAATGACTCCCAAACGAAAAGAGCGAGACAAACCGCGGGAAGACATCCCACGAGCCAAATATCTGAAACATTACAAAATGAAAAAATACAAATAATAATTATTATTTGCAATACTTTTTACACGTTGAAAGAATTTTGGTTCGTGCAAACATTTTAAGAAGACCTATTAAAACTAGTCATGATACATAGATACTATTAACGCACCGTAGATTAAATAACTTATAAGGCTCTCTCAATTTCAGGCGGACAAGTTAAGACGAAGTGGAAGAACCTTCGCGATACTTTCCGATGTGAATTGAAAAAATCTAATCAACAACATTCTGTAGACAAAGGTGGTTCCATGTATCATCAGTCAACCTGGCTATGGTTTGAAGTGATGAGCTTCTTAAAAGACATTATGACTCCGCGCCGGATGCCAAGTAATTTAAAAGAACAAACTACAGCATCGGGGAATTCTGAACAATCTGATGACTCCTTGATTGAGTCAATTAATCCAGGTTCGAACCCATCAAAACCTGACATTGACATCCACGACCACGAGTCTCTTCTGTAGAACCCTACGGTTCAATTTCTCCACCCACAGAAAGACCGCAAAAGAAAAAGAGGAATGCTACTGATTCGAAATTGATTAATATCGAAAAAGAAAAGTTAAAGCTTATCGAAAGACAAATGTCTACTGCTGAAAACCATGACGACAGCTATTATTTCGTAAGGAGTTTATTTCCCATGATGCGAAAACTCCCACCTGACGCTCAACTGAGTGGAAGAATTAAAATGCAAAAAATTTTGCTAAATGAAATTACTAACCAAACCCAAAATGCTGCTTCATTTATCTCTTCTTTCTCCGGAAATGAAGAACAATTGAGTTCGCAGTCTTTCTTCAGTCTTACACTCAGCTATAGCTATCAAGTGTATCTAATTTTTATACACAATAACAATTTTTCTATAACAGAAACGACACTTTCCGTATCTCCAAAACTTTCCGTATTTCGTTTCCGTATCCCGGTTTTGAATTTCACATTTACGTGAACTTATTACTTGAACTTTACGTGAACTTATTACTTGAACTTTATGTGAACTTATTACTTGAATTTTACTGAACTTATTACTTGAATTTTACGTGAACTTATTACTTGAATTTTACGTGAACTTATTACTTGAATTTTACTTGACAAAATAAGTCACGTTCGTTTTAAAGTTTATTCATCTGCAAACCGACTTTTGTCTACGAAAATTGTTTCGAATTTTGTACATTTCCGTGCTTAAGAATACATGGAGAGAAATTTTATAAATGAAAACTTCTCACTCGCCTAATTGTAACCATAGGCTTTCCTTATGCCGAAATTAGCGTTCTGCCTCTGTATTGTATTTGAAATTAGGCATAGAATGTAGTCAAAAGTAGTTATACTCATTCTGAAGTAGCTCCAAAACCGCTCTTCATCCTCTCGTAGGTGTAGGTGACGGTAAAAATGGTGATATTCTGCTGACGTACTTTTTGCATGATTGACTTCATGCACCCGCTTACGTTTTCTTCTAATTTTTAAAGCACTATTCTCCAATAAAAATGTATTAACGGGGTTTAAATGGAACGGCATAACTGCTGCGATACCAAAACTTCAACTGCTTATTCGTTTGTAATCGCTAGCAATTGCATCATCGTATCGCATCGCTTCGCGTGTAGTGTAAATACCGCCTTAGACCCATTGATAAGATAACGGCATAGTTAGGACGTAGGGAATTAAAAAAACACATGAAAATCAGATATAACTATGGAAATGGAAAGAAATTTAACAGAATCCGACATATAGAATACATGATGAAAGTGAAAAAGACCGAAGTGAATAAGAAAAAGGAAAGTGTGTTAGGACTTCTTCTGCACACGCTCTGCATAGCAGGTCTTCCTACGAATATAAACGTACAAATAGCCACATTTGCGAATGGCATGATAATATTTGCTTCATAAAAAAAGCTTGATATTGCAAGTGCGACTTTATAAAAAGTGTGAACGTCATACTCTAATAGTTACGGACGTGGAAATCGCAAATAAACCCGTATAAATCGAAAAGAGGCCGTAATAATCGGATACTTTTAGATATGTGGTTCCGAAAAGAAAGAGATTGAACGCTTAATTAGAAACTCCGACTACAAAAGAAAACAGCTGAATCAGAAGCTGAGATATCCATACTGGCTTTTAGAACTCCGAAATCGTAACTGACCTTAAAAAACGGACTTTTAACATATAATTTGGTATTACATGTAAAACTAATATGGAGTTACACAGTGCCACTTTGGCAATGCGCAAAAAAACTAATAGACTGACTCACGGTTTCGGAATAAAACACGTTTCTTTTTTCCATATATTTCACCAGCTAAAGGTGACCACTATTGGCATTATTGACGCACGAATCTCAAGAATAACAACAAAATCAAAACGAAAACAATATATTAAATATGGTCTCTTCTCCCATTGGACATCAGAAAAAAACTAACAAAATACACTTTGTTTATATCTTATCCATGTTCCTCTCTGTAGTAGCAAAAAACGGAGAGGAAATGTCATATATTCTGGATCGGCTGGTAAAAATCACTGCAAAATATGGCCTCGCAAGTTAACAAAGTCAAAACCAAAATAATGATCGTCGACCGTCTAGAGAATAACCGCCTAACAATACGTGAAATTGAGGGTATTGAAATAGGAAGCCGCTTTACATATTTAGGCTCTAAAACAGCGGTGGATGTAAAAATGAGATACGCCACAGAGCACAGATTACACGCAGCGCAATGAGCCGTTTAAAAAGAATTTGGGCTGACTCCGCTGTTAGTAAAGGTGTAAAGATTCGGCTAGTGAACTCTCTCGTCTTCTCAGTGTTCTTGTATAGTGCGGAGACCTGGTCAATGACCAGCGCAGACAACAAACGTATAGACGCACTCGAAATGTGGTGTTGGAGGCGTATGCTGCGTGTCCCATGGATAGATAGGAGAACCAATGTCTCGATACTAAATTAGATTTCGAAGAGGCTATCATCTGTGGTACTCTGCAGGATACTGCGGTATTTTGGTCATGCGATCAGAGCGAACAATTTAAAAACGTTGCTCGTCCAAGGAAAGACCAACGGAAAAAGGAGTCGAGGTCGTGCGCCGACTAGATGGACGGACGCGGTGTGCATAGCTGCTGATCGTACCTTTCAGGATTGTGTACACATCGCAAGGGATCGGAATTGTTGGCGCAGTCTGATCAACCGGATGACAGATCATGGTCACGATACCCCTACATGGGGTGAAACGATTCGATAGAGGTAGATATTTTATCCGAAGATGAACGATATGTGCAGATAAAAAGAGAAAGGGTTAGAGACAACAATGTAGCCTCTCTTCAAAATCCACAATAGTAATCTTCAATTAAAAGTTATAAATAAATAGTGTCTTAACAATAATACGAGCAGTCATAAAGTTGCTTAAATAATCGCGACTGAATAAAATCACATAGAATGATTATACCATCGGAGGAACGTCATTCGCTCGCTAGCAGACTCAATGAAGTTACATGTTACTACCATAATCTAGTATACCGTACGACACGGCATACATGCTGTCTTTACCATTCGTTTTCTAACGCATCTCTATACCATCTTCTTAACTTTCGATCTGAACAACCCGGAAGAAATATCTGACTCACACTGGCTATATTACCGCTGAGAGTTAATTTGATCTAAAACTTGGTGTATTGAGCTTTACAAATATTATTAATGTATGGATTGTTTAAATCGGCATGAAGAGTTCCATTTCGCACGTAAAACAACAAAGCCTTAACCATCTGTCTTAATATTCTTGACTGCAGTTGTTGCAAACATTTGGTATTACTCGCCGCAGATGTTTCGTGAACTTCGAGCCCTTATTTCCAAATTAGGGCTATTCTCATCGTTTGAACGAATCTTTTGCAGTTTAAGGCGATCCTAGATTTTCTATTAAAGATACTTAAGATACAGCCTATTGATTCTGGAAATAAATTTTTGTCTATAATGAGCTACGTAGCTCTCCAAGTAATACAACAATCGATAACCGTTACTACATATCTGACCGTGTTACATATAACTAACGTTTGGCCATTTAAATGCAGGGGTCCCATGATTTAATGTGTAACCTGTTGACTTTTTTTGATGTTTTATTCTTATTTTCGTTTTAATCGCTCAATCCTGAATTTTGTTTAGATACTCTTGTGTTAATGCGCAAGCCCGATCCACACGTGTCATCTGCAAACGTTACGATTACTGTCATTGTTAAAGCTGGTACATCTGGCGTGATGGCGAATTTGTTGGGTACAGTTGAGCTTATTCTAACACGAAAGACTCCATTGAATAGATATGCTACAATTACCTGGAAAATATCATTTGGTTTCGCTTGTTTAAATCCGAACAACAGGCTTTGGTACCGTGCTCAACCGAAGGCCTGCTAAATATCGAGAAACGTCGCACTAATTGCCGCTATTCGTTAATCTGTGAACTTGATGGATTGCTGAATGATTAAGTACGAAATTCAAACTGGCGATTTGAATAATGTTTTCACCTGTTATTGCTCTAATTATCCGATCATGTGATATTATTTTGAACATTTTAGATGAGTTGTTTAATAGGTTGATTGGCTTATAAAATGACGGTTCACTATGATTTTTGTTCAATTTCAGGATTACGATCGATTCTTTCTAACATTTAAGGCGATTACTTAATCTTAGAATAGCGTTAAAGATGTAGGTAAACATAATAATTCCTTTATATTTTATTATTTCACTAATTATCATATTCTTCTGTGGAGCTTTCTTTACTGACCGTTTTTTAATAAATGCCTACACCACCTTAGGCAATATTCCTTTTGTTGGAATTGAATAGGTGAGCATAGGTGGTCATTAACTATTTTATCGCAATTACTATTGTTTATATTTAGATGCGGTTGGAAAGTCAATCTTTTCTTCATCCGACGTATTAGACTTTCTCATTGGGTGAGACTTTTTTAATCGGCCAAGCAATGATTTAGTTGTTTTCCATAGCTATCTGTCTTCTGAAATGAAGAAAACGATCTGATACACCTATCACTTTTATATACATTTATTTCAGTCCTTAGTTTCTGAACATATTCACGCTTATAAAACGGTGTCCTATTCTGTCGCCGCATAACACAAGCATTCCTAATTGTTTGTATTAAAGTATTTATCTTCAGGGATATAAAATTTCCTAGTCTGAACTACAGCAGTCAAGTTGCAAGCATTCCGAATATCTTACGTAATGGCCTAAACCGTTGTATCAATATCATCGAGAGTTTTTAAGCTTACGTTTAAGTTTACTGCTTTAATCATAAGCGTTTTAATATTCATATAATATACTTTTTATTAAATTAATTACATATGAATACCCAATATATATATATATATATATATATATATATATATATATTATGATACATTGAAAATATAAAATTCAAGAAATATAAAAAGCAGACTAGTTTCGAATATTTCTTATACTGGGATCATGAACGAAATAGTTCGAAACCAGTCGGTCTTTTTAATATATGTCATGTTTTCGGTTTATCGTAATAATATATTTACAATTAGTGTACTGCTTTATTTACGTATTTAGGTAGTATTTCTAAATTATTTTTTGTATCTGTAAATCTTTGAGAATTTTCTGAACAATCAATTCCAATTGTAGTCTTGCGTCTCTACATTAGCGTTGCATAGTTGCCTAGTACGCTACTTATATCTTTACAGCTAGAATGATGCAGTCGCCCACGCTCAGAAGTATGGCACTGTGATGAGATGAAATTGATTTCGTACGAAAACACGCAATAACTGGAACGTGTCTGAATTTAAGTGTGGCTTGTAGCCAACATACATATGATCCAAGCTTTTTGTTATAATAATATCAAAAACAATCGCTAACCTATTCACATGCATATTGGTTCGGCAAAAGCGACTTCGCGTAACTTATGATTAATTACTTTTTCTAACATTGTTCCCCTACGATTGTTTTTATTGTAATTCCAGCGTGTGCTTTTACTATCAAAGTCGCCTCCTATAATGACTATATCATTAGAACCTAGTAATATATCCCGGATTCTTTTTTTTGAGTAAAATAACTCCACAATAATAGTGTATCACTGCGACTGAATAGTCGAAATCACTAGTTTTTAAATTAATCGCTACATGTTGATAAGTAAGTGTGCTTTCGATTTGAGCTAGAAAGTGTTTTACATTCGACCACATTACGGATGTAACACTCGATAAACAAATGTAGCCTTTAATACTTAAATTTACATTGTAAAGTGCGTTTCACTTAATATCTATTCTACCACGATGTAGAAATATTTCCAATTCATTAATTTTCAATCTAATCCGATTAGCCAGCATAACTGGTAAAGATACATATTTGTTAATCCGACTCATTAGTTTAACTTGTCTAATAGTTTATTTAAAATACTGAAAAGCTGATTTATTAGTAACTTATAATTTTTACGGTTTAATTAGCTCGGCGCTACTGTCATACCGTAACTAATATTTTCATAATTTAGGTTTGCATCGTTTCTTTGCTCATTAATGAGTTAACTTTATCCGGAGTTGGGAAATGATTAAAGTGAAAATAACCGCGTCCGGTTGCTTATTTAGTCGTTCTGCCACTACTTCATTTAAACGCTTACACTCCGGACAACCTCTATAGTTAGCCGGATGGTCAAAGTGCACGTATAAATTAACCTTTTTATTCTCTTTATCGTAGTTTCTGTTTAGTAATTTGTAAATGGCCGTACAGATAGTCTACATTTGCTGCTTGTTTCGAATTACTTGCACTAGAGCCTTTTGCGTACATTAAGCCAGTAGTAAGCAGGAATATATCATGATTTTTACCAGAACGATTGAAGAAGTCATTACAATGCATTGGTAACTACTGTTTTTGATTTGGTATCGCGTTAACAATGTTCCAAATATTGAAACTGTTGTTTTCGATTTCCGTTTTAACTTTTGTGAAATTCGCCTAGACGGATGCGAGTTTTCCATTAATACTCAAAATGGGTTTTCTTCTGCTAATTGATATGTATAGTTTTTATCTTGTATTACGATGACTCCTCCGCACTGTCTGGAACTATACGTATTCCTATTACGGTTAATTTCAACGTAAATTTAATATCCGTATTGGTTGCTAAGTCATTGCGCAAAATGTTAATATCTTTAATATTCTTAACTGAAATGAAATATATCACTTTTTGTTTGGACGTCGAGTTGTTGTCAGCATTTTTCATTTACAAAAATTGTTACTTTTAGCAGTGTATTTATTCTCACCATGACGTTTAATGCTACTATCTACCTACGCGCCTCTTTTATTCTGTTCGTCTCTATTTTCACCGTCCATCGATAAAAACTCGAAAATGTTCCGTTTAACAAATGTTTGGACGTTTCTTCCCCTTTTTTTTTTGCCTTTTACTTTGTTGTTCCATTTATTCTAAATGGATCGGGTTAATTTTACTTTCGTTACGCGAGTGCCTTTGTTCCGAGCTGTTCAGCACAGATTAGTGCAATCGGACCGACTAGCTTGGCCAGCCATATCAGTGTATTAGTGAGACGGTAGTAGTGCATTTTGTTTAACGGCGGCGCTGCGAATAACGTCCTGTAGCTGAACCGCAGCAGGTAATGACATATTAATAGTCTCGAATAGTGGAACTAGTGTGTGTGTGTGCTAGATGAACGGGTAGCTACGGCAACAAGGGCCAGAATAAATATTTACATTTGCCGAGTTCGGTTCGAACGATATATCGGATGCTACAGTATGTCACCGACGAATTGATCCATAGAGACCTGAAAATCTGCACATACGGTTGACAAAGTCACCGAAGAAGAACAACTACATCGGCAGATGTATTTCTCCCCCATGAGAACGTGTAAGACACCGTTTGTTTGATAGTCAACTAGGTGCCAAATCAGAAAAGAGAAAAAAAAACTCTAACTAAAACGACAGTAGTCCTCGAATAATATAAGCCAGAAATAAGAATCTCCATTCGAATTTATCCCCGCTTCGGCATTCGATTAATTAGCCGTTTCTTCATCATAAAGATATTCAAAGTAACTACAAAACCAGCAACAAACAAAACAAATAATTTCTCGATGATGTTTAACATCAACAATTTATCAGCGACCGATAACTGCAACAGAAACAAACACTAGAAAAAGCGAAACAAATAGGGTCAATAATAAATTACGGTCAACTGTTATTTTGCGAATGCAAGAAAAATATCATTTTGAAACATGTATTCTCAATTTAGCTTTTTCCCGCGTCTTCGTTTACAAAAGAACCGCAAAGTTCAGCAGCAATTCGTCGAATAGTATTCGATCGATATTTGTACATATATATAGTGTAGGTAATTCTATAAATATGCGGTTGAAATAAGGGGGAACAATTATTAAGATTTGACAAATTTCAAATGATGTAGCTGCGGACTATAATTCCCACCTACTTTATCTGAGAGATTTACAATTATTTCCTTTCGCGTCTTTCCCTGTTTTAGAATCAAGCAGGCTGTCCCGGAACGTAAATTACCGAAAGTATTCGTGGTTCGAAGATTAAAAGTATCGAATTAGAAGAAAATCCACAGAAGGAAGAATCTTGATTATACCGAGGGTACGCAAACTTTAACTTACAGCGAGTTTTGTCGCCGAAGCTGTTGGAATTGAAAATGACCGATATGACAACAAATTACCCTTAATTAAGTCCGATAATTTTACAAAGCGAAAAAAGAAATACATCATCGATTAAAACAGCGGATAAAGTACGGTGTGCATGTCACGGAATCGTTGCTGGAGATTTAGGCTACTGAACAGCTGCACTTGATCGGTTGTGTTATTTTCGAGCCGAGACTTCAACTGAATTCTTATCGGATAATTTATGTAAATGCGAAACAACTTTTAAATAATTTCAAATTATTTTACATAATTAAATACAAATAAATCCATACCTGTTTGTTAGTATTTATAAAATAAATTAAAATAAATACCTCAGTTTAAAGAAGCACGTTTTTTGAGCGTAGCCCATCATCAGCCAAAACTAAAATTTATCTCAGTGTACTCTATATTGTTAGCTAATATAGTATAGCACGAAAACATTTCCTTAAATTGAGGTACTTAAATTTATTTAATAGAAAATTATTTTTAATACTAATTTCGTTTGTTAATAAGGGCTATTTAACAACACGCAAAGAGTTTTTGGTGATTCATATTAACAACGAAATCACAACTTTTAACAGACACCACGTCAACCGCCCGCCTCCATGACCACTGTTCCGTTCTCGATGCCGAACTTTATGCCATTTTCCTAGCCCTCGAATCCACAGTTAAATCCCTTCCACCCAACAGCCGCATTTTGATTGTATCTGATTCACTAGCAGCTTTGGAGTCCCTTCCCCAACAATCCCCATCGAATTACATAACCAACTCTATACAATCCCTAATCCTAAAATTAAGATCATCCTTCCACCAAATTACTTTCTTATGGGTGCCAAGCCACACCGGACTTAGGGGTAATTACTTAGCTGACATCGCTGCTAAGTCAACACTGTCGTGCCCCATGCCCTGTTCCCCTCCTCTTCCCACCGACATAGTAAAATCTATAAAAATTCTTGTGCAATCCCAATGGAAGCAAGATTGGCTCACTAGACAATCTTACTTTCTAAGAGAGATAAAACACGGAATTGACCCTTGGTTCCCTCCTTTTGACCTCCCCAGAACCCACTTTGTGGCTATGGCAAGACTCCGCATTGGTCATATTTCGTTGACTCGTGATCATCTCCTACTTAATTGCGAGCCCCCTTTCGAATGCCCCTTTTGCTCCCTTCCTCCCTCTCCTACAATAAAACACCTGCTCCTGGAGTGCCCATCCTTCGCGCTCCAGCGCGCCCAGCACCGGATATCGTCTTTGCAGTCGTCTTTGGCCAACTCGCCTTTGAACATTGCAGACACTATTCGGTTTCTTCATACAACTAACCTATTTCCAACCATTTAACTCTCCGATTGCCATAGTGTCGTAATAGCCCCGGCAGCTGTACACGACACTTAAAAAAAAAATAAAAAAAAAAAAAAAAAAACAAAAAAACATTAACACACCGATTTTACGTTTCGAATTATACGGTTCATCATCAACGTAAAATAGATGTGTTAATGTTGACATGGTGTCTATCGAAAATTCTGATTTCGACTAAGGTATTTATTTATTTTATTTTAATTTACGTGAAATAAAAAATCCAAACTAAACTCCTGCTGCTTTCAAAATTTAACTCAGCAATAGTTTCAGAGGTAATTTTCTAATTTGTAAAAAATTTAAAATACCAAAAACTTTTTTTTTTTTTTTGATTTTAAACTGTTTTATATAAAATTGTTTAAAAAAAACAACAAAAAAACCTCCTAACCAAAAATTTGTCGCTTCGAAATTTTAGCTACAGATAAAATCCAATTACAACAGCAAAAACCGCGTTAGTATAGTCAACAAAAATATCGAAAAGACACAACCGTACAAAGGTTACGAAAAATAACATAAACACGCTGGTTTTTTCTGGTTTTTTATACGTGTCGGAATATTGAACGTTAAAGGTAGCAAAAACCCAATGAATTGCTTTACGACGCCGATCATGTGTTCTTCCAGTGTTCATCTCTTTCGGTAGAGCATTCTGCTTTGTATTCCTATTTGTTGAAGCTTGGGCTTCCTACTCCTTACTATGCTTCCTGTAACCTGTCCTTTCCTTCTTCACTAGTTACTCTTGCTATTTGTTTCTTTTTAGCAAAGATTTCTGATACTGACTTCTTTCCTTACTATTTGTTTTTGGATGAAGGTTTTTGGTTGAGGAGCCCAAGGGGAAAAAAGGAAAAAAAAACAATTGCGGCCGTTGATGGTTTTTTTTTTTTTTTGTTTTTTTGCGCGTCAATTATATACCTTAACCGGTTTTTCGTGGTCTTTCTCAGGGTTCCTGTCTTAATCCCACTCTCTTCAACATCTATACTTCTCAAATTGGCTCTCTTCCACTAAATTCATCGTCTTTATTCTATGCTGGTAATATCTTTATTTACTTTTCTTCCCACAACGGAACAGATGCTGTTTTAGAACTAAATAGATCATTAGCCATTATAGGAAATGCTCTTTCCAATATTCACCTTCTCGTCTCTTCTTTTAAATCAGCGGCCATGGTTATTACTTTCCGTAATCCTTCCTCAATCAATCTAACCTTAAGTCATTATCCTGTCCCTCTTGTGAAGTGCTTTTGTTACTTGGGTGTGCTCCTTAACGGCCGTTTGTCCTTTCAGGAGCGTATACTGCTTGTCTTAAAATGATTAATCTTTTAAAATCACTATTATACATTCTTTCTGAGTTGCACTACTGTTCCTATATATATGGCAACTTTTTCTGTTAAATTCTTTCCTCACCTAATAGTTAGATCTGAATTTCACGCGGTTTTAAATTCTTTATATCCCAATCATCCCGTTATTTTTACTGATGAGTCTAAGAGGGCTGGTGTCGTTGGTGCCGCCTTTGTTTTTCCTTCTCATACCTACTCTGAATCCTTTAAACTTCCTTCTTGCTGTTCTATATTTACTGTTGAATCTGTTGCCAAAATGCAATTCCTTTTATCTCTTCCTCTTCTGTCCTCTCGGATAAATTTCTTTTAATAGCCGACTCTGGAAGTGTTTTGTAGGAAATTTCTTCTCCCTTACCGTTGCCCCCGCTTTTGAACCTTTCATTCTCCTTATTCGCAATTTAATTCACGAATTATTCCTGTTCCGTTCTATCCGAATGATCTACCGTGGATCCCTGGCCATGCTGGAATTGAGGGTATGAGGTGGCTGATTCCCTGGTTCGGTCAGGAGCTTCCAGTAGACATCCTCTTCATAAATTTATTAATCACACTTCCAAACAGTTTCACCTTAGATTATGGAAGAATATTTATTTCTCCCTTTTCTCCAATCTGAATTCCTTTTATCTTTCCGTTCTCTCTGACCAGTTGGTCTGATAAATTTCTATCTCTTTGTCGTCCCCTGATTACTGCCATATGTCGTTTTTGTTTCGGTCATACCTTTCTCCCCTCGTCACTTTTTCGTTTTTCCTCTCCACGGTGTCCTCTTTACCCAGAAGATTCCTTTTTTCTGTGTGATGTCAATTATACCTTCTTCGAATGTTCCTCACTTTCTTCAGAACGTTCTCTCTTTTATTCTCAGCTTTTGGATCTTGGTCTTCGTACTCCGTAAAATGACTCTTATGATCTCTCTCTTTTCCTTCTTTGTCAATTGTTCCTATTCTAGCTTCTTGCATTCATTCTATCTCGCATCAGATTGAAATCTGATATGTTATGCTCCTTTTCGAGCTATTACTTAGATCCCTTGGTTGATTGGGCTGTTGCTCTTTGGTAAAAAACAAAAAACGCCAGTGAAATCTTTGTATATTTTTAATATGCGACAGCAGTGCGATTCAAATCGAGTCTTACAAGATCGAGACAGTGCCCTCTAACTAATTACGCCACCCTGGCTAGCTGGCTCCTTTGAAATGTTCTATTGTAGAAAAATGCTCTCTAGGTTTCATGGATAGAAAAAAGAACAAACATATCAGTTTTAAACGAAATCTGCCTGTTAGCTTCGGATGATATCTAGAAAAACTAATTATGGTAGGACTGACAGATAAGGGAAGAATTCGGTTGAGATACATAGAAGAAATAGAAAAAACTAACAAACGGCACGATCCACCAGCAATGAATCAAACATGTTGATGCTAAAAGCACATAAGGAAGAGAAAGGTCAATTTCTTCCCTTTTCTCGGCGCTCGGCTATTGTTTCTTTAATCAGACTAACACTTGGTCATTCCCTCCTTCCCTTTTCTCGTTTTTCTTTCTTTTTCACCTTCTCACCCCTTCCAATACTTCCTTCATCCTTTCCTTCCCATCTCCAGTCGTTATTCCCCTCCTTCTTTCCTTTATACTTTCTATCTCCGATCGCCTCAGAATCTGAGTAGGTGATCTAAGTCCATGTAGTTGGGTCAGTGTTAACACCGAGCCCATTTAAAAAAATAAAAATAAATAAAAGAAAAAAAAGGCTGCGTAAGAATAAAGACCGTAATTTATCGATGTCAACCGATAATGATGATGGTGGTACTTGCAAAGATTAACGCTGGGTAATGCCCTCGACTGGCGATCCCAAAAATGAAAAAAAAAACACTTGCAGAGATAATTTTGAATTGTTTTTGGCTTAAAATTTACTAATTAAAGTGCACCCGACCGGAAACCAGTAATACTTTAAAATTTTAACTAGGCTCTGCTGGGGAATAATTTTGAATTGTTTTATGTGAAATTACAGTGCACTCTACAGTAAATAGTAATCGCGACACCTTCCGCTACTTTCTATGTTAATTATGCTTATCCGATCGATCGTGTTCTATGGCAAATTCTCGAAACTGGGTTACAATTGCTGAATGTTCAAAAGGTAAAATGATGGAAATTTTTAAACGTGTTTACAGTTATGCAAATGTATTAATAAGAAGAACAAATGATTCATCGATACTATAATTCGGTATTTTGAATAATTAAGCAAGACTACATATGCGTTTTTATAATTAAATTTCGCATTTTTTAAAAGAGTTACCGTTTCGTTTTTTGTTTTTTTTCTATTACTCCCTCTACCTGTGACAA
Source organism: Icerya purchasi (assembly GCA_039619475.1). NCBI lineage: Eukaryota > Metazoa > Arthropoda > Insecta > Hemiptera > Monophlebidae > Icerya > Icerya purchasi. Next base: position 66,528,427 of record CM077116.1, read on the forward strand.
CGCCCTCTCGTCAAATTTTTGTCATTCTCATAAATATATTTTTGCGAATTTTTAATTATTACTATACTTAATTATTTCTATTATTTTTGATCGGTAATCGCGATTTATTTTTAAGACGAATACTATAAATTTACTTTTCCCTTTCTTTTTAGTATTTGTTGTTTTCTAGATATCCCGAACGTACTTTAGCGGTATATATTTCACTTTGGCATTCCCAAGAAAGTAGAGTTCTGGTTTATTTTTTAACTTTTTTTGTTTATTAGAATTCTTTTTAATTTCATTTTTCTATTTCTTCTTCTAGACTTTCCTTATATTTTTCATTAAAAGGTTTTTATTTGAAACTTTTAATTTTCGTTTCAGTGTGTCTGCAACTATTTCTCTTTTGTTTACTCCTGATTTCGAATTACCACTATATATATATATATATATATATATATGTATACATCTTAAATTTACCTCTCGCATAAGTAACTATTTTTATTACGCTTCGAACTTTGGTTCCCTTTTTATATATTCATATAAGTAATGCGCGAAGTTGGGTAATTTTTTTTTATTTTTTAATGTTTTGTCTAAGCACTTTATTTGTTGGGTAATCATTATTCGCATTTTAAAATTGCCCAAATTAATTAATTTATATTCCACATTTGTATTACATTTATTTTCCGTTATGTCTTTCATTTCGGTTAAACTTTCTTTATGTTTTCACATAGTACTTTTGTTTCGTTGTAAGGCTAGATTATTTTCCTGCTGCATATTCCTCTTTTGATTTGGTCTACTATTTCTAGCGCTGAATCATATTTTAAGTTTTTCAGCCGATATTAGCTAATTTTGCTTTGCCATGGACTATTTTCTATCGCGTTCGATGGTAAAAACGATGTCGAGTTTTACTTGGTGAAAATTTCGCGGATATTTTCTTTTTAAGCTATTTTACATTTTAGGAATGTTCAATGAAAGTGTTTATCCTATCAGATAAACGGCGATTTATGTAACATGAAGTAAATGTAGATGTCTAAAATATTCGGGCGATTTGCAAAAGTTGAAAACTAGCAACTGGATTTGATTTCTTTTCATTTTAATCTGTAGTTTTGTGGGCACTTAGCTGGCCCCCGAAATTAACTAACTTCTTAGAATTCCCAGCGGAAATGTTATCCTGAATGTATAAACAGGGAGTTCTGGAGTTTTCAGGTGTTTTCTTGTGCAAAGGAAACGAATTACGTTGCGTCAGCAACTTTGATGGATCTGCAACAATTTTGGTGAAACGTTGCATCATCACATATTTTTTAATGACGCACGCGTAAAGGCACAGTAGTGGCAATAACTGTTTTCTTGAAAATGGATTGCCCAAAGTGTGCTACAAAATATTCGAAAATCCGGACTTCATTCCTAGCCTGTGCTCCTCCTGATTGCTTGTAGTACATTTTTCTCCCTAACCTATCTCGTGTCACAGTTACTGTTTCGAATACACTTTAATTTTTCATCAGGATTATTCAGCAGGATTGTTCTTTTTTTCGAAACTCGTGGTTGTTCTGCCTAGTGTGGAAATATTTCTTGCGATTCCCCTAACATATTTCGGATGTCTAGTTTTTTAAGTTACACTAGAACATTCTTCTGCAGATCCTTATTTTAAATACCGCATTACGTACCACCTTCTCATTTTCTACAGCTTATTATGCATTCGTGTTCGCTTGATGCATTTAACATGGTTCGCATTAGCATTTAAAAACGCGTGATTCGTAATTAAAACTCACCAGTAACATAGAGAGCTACTAACTCTATTAAACTTGAACCTAAGAGAAAAGCCGTGATTTCTTTTTTTTTCAATTTTCCATCGGTTCATTTGATTTACTCAAGGATTATTATACTATTTACTTCGAACATTATAAAATTATAAAAGACAAACAACATACGACCGAATATTCTATTAATATGCTAGGAACCTTTTTTCTGGAGCAAATATCATACGAACGAATATTCCATTAATATGCTAGGAACCTTTTTTCAGGAGCAAACATCATACAACTGAATATTCTATTAAGATGCTAGGAACCTTTTTTCGGGGGGCGTATCTGTATCTGTAGTAGAGATATATTAATAAAAATGTGTTTGGTGTTATATTATTTGAACATACGCACAAGGAAAACCTACTTTCATTTAAATACGGAAGTCAAAGAATATTATTAAAAATGAATTAGCCAAAATGGTTCTCGGTTCGAAGGTGCTGGATACCTATCTACTCGAGATTGATATTAGTCAGTCCAACTTGGGTGTAAAAGTTCGTGGGCCAGTTGTTGATAGTCCACTGCTATTATGCAGAATATAAAACGTGTAATATTTGTCAGAAGTAGGCAAGTGAACCGTTCGATAGGTATCCTTTCAGCGATTGTGAGTTCTGATTTAGTTTTTCTGATCGGCGCTAAGCCTGTCGAACGGAATATTACCATCCTCTATACGATGTGAGCAATGTGGAGTTGTATTGTTTTTGTGGAACAAACACTGTATAACACAACGATCGAGATTAACTACTTACAAGGTAACTCTAGTTACAAAAACTCACGACGTGTTTATAATTTTATTAAACGATATGTACGAACAAACTAAACTTAATTTTTTGGTTTTGTTTTGTTTTATTTTATTGCCATTATCATTACCATGTTTTAAATCAAATATAGAATTTTATTTCTTTTTACGCGTATAGAAATTAAATATATTCGATCGAGAAAATACACTAGGCTAACTACTCACTTTTTAAAACGTCCACCGATTACTCTGAAATTATTATTTCTTGATAAAGTATCTAACGTGCATCTAAACTTTGTCGTCGAAAAGAACCGTTGTTCACCATTTCGTAACATTAAATGAGATTGGTCCGACATTAAGATAATAACGAAAAAATAAAGATACGCAGTGGTCGATGCCGAACGAAACGGCGAAATTAGTCATTTTCAGTTTTATTCAAAATTTTCAATTTTATTCAAAATTTTCAGTTTTCGATTTTCGCGCTGAAATGTTTTTCGTTACTTTAATTTTCCGCGATTTTTCAATTATACGCGTTTTATTAATCTTAATTTTTGATTATCTGCGCTATTGCAGATAAATATTTCTTAAAAAATATAGCCCTGTCACATGGCAGAAGGTGAACCAGGAATTCTAATTGCTGCCGGTTGTCGGTATATCATTTTTTTGTCTCTCCCTGTCGCACTAGCTGTAGTCTCTGGCGCGCTATGTATATCCTTCTTTTACTGGTGCAGTGCTGTCGTCGACGATAAAGCCGAACGCTAGCTAACAATATTGCTCGGTGCCGCTGCTGTAGCTATTCGCTTGCCACTTATTTACGTTCCGATATTCGCATTCGTATTTAACTTTTGTATCGGGAACGCGAGAATGCGTCGAAGAAGAGTAAAGTCACACAATTCCGGTTGGCACTGGAAAAGGTGGTCGAAAATTTGAATGAGACCTATTGAATCGGTTAACTCGGACAAATAAACGGCTACCGTGAATAGAGATTTGCATTCGACCGAATAGTTAGCCTGCGTACACGTATGTAAACAACGAATGGCGGCGGCGCAACTCCAATTTAAAAACGTTCGCCTGCATAGATGAAAGCAAATTGCTCAGCTTCGTAGATCAGACAGAGCGGCAGAATACGGATTCGGCTGCAGGTACAATGAAGTTGTTATTCGTCGCAATTGTATTCGAATAAAATATCGCGCGCGCACTACAAATACCAGCCTATGTTGTTGGAATCGTTACTGGAATTACGTGTAAACGCACGGCAGCTCGCATGCATATCGGGAATTTGCAAATAATGCCGCATATCGTTCAGCAGCAGCGCGAACGTCTGACAACAACAAAAGAAATAATTTTCATTGTTCTTCCGAGTTGGTTACTTCGAATGGCCGTTCGCTAATCTCTACAGAAATTTCTATGGCCGATCTTCCCTCGATCTGACAATTGTACACAGGCGCGCATCTATACGATATGTATATTCGCAGGCTTACGCGTATTTATCTACGCTCGCACACTCGCGAAAGTGCTTAATTCTATACCGAATGTATAAGTAAGTTGGTAATTAGTTTGCATGGAGGAGGCGCGCCGGGGTAAATCGAAAAGTTTTATAATTCCTACAAGTGCGCAGATTTTAGGGAGATGCGGTTTCGGCTATGTGAACGGAATGGCAGCGGTGAAGTTGGAATACGTCGACGAAGGCGACCTCTTGGGAAATTTAAATCGTCTTCAACTTGCTGGAATTTGCAAATCTTCCGAGCATAGCAAGAATATGGTAACATGGAACTTCTGTTTGTAAGCGGGACGCGCGTGCCGCTGTTTTCTCGCCGAATTGCATTGGTATTATTCCATGTCAATTTGCATATATTCTTCGGAAACAGCTAGACGTATGCGCGCGTATCCTGTGTCTAGATATACACGTGTTATGCATCTGCGTGAGTCTTTAAAATATGCGGAAATTGAGGCTAAGTCTTTGCCGGAGTGTTCGCTTAAAGAAGAACGCCTTGATAAATTATTCTTTTTGCGAAACGAACTAGTTTGAAGATGTGTGACGCAAATGCGGAAACAAATATTCGATTCTGCGCTCAGCTAAACTGAGTACGGCTGAAATAATTAAAATTGCAACGTTCAAAACGGTATCGCCCGGCATCGTCCCTTAACGCGTTTTTAATAAAATTATTACGTCCGCCAACGAACAATACCATTTCCAGCTCGCTTCCTGCTTCTCCCGGATACGCTACGATAAATTAGCAATTCTTCATTACGCTGCTCGCAGAATCGGCCAACAACACGTATACACACACCCAATCTATAATATGGTAATCCACTTTTCCCGGCTGCGTGAAGCTTTTATCCAGTATGGCGAGAGAGACACTCTGGCATTGCGCAAATCACACACCGATAGTAATGTTTCCCCAGTTAGCATATATGAGTGTTATTGATATTCGGTCCATTTAAAGACTTGCAGAAAGTCTCGAGCTTGTCTAATGTCACAAGTGAAACGAATAGAGCAATACGATCACGAACACTACCATATCCATTGTAATGAATTTATCGGATGTGATAGAATACGAAATGGTTAACTTCACCACTGGGCCATCTTCAACGGATTTCTGGAAAATGCTCACGGAAAACTTTTCATAGATAATTTTTAATCGAAATTACCACATAATTATAGTAAAAAGGATTAAAACAATATCAGAATTACAATATATATATATATATATATATATAATTAATAACGAATTTAATGAAGAAAACTATAATATTCGTACGCTTTCTTATCGCAGTATCACGCCTCTTTCATGCACGTGTACGAACTATTACAAAAACTTCGAGGCAGGAATTATTACCTTGTTACATTTTATCGGTACATGTGTAATATCATTTTTATCACAAACCCATTTTTTCCAGGAATTGCAGAGAACTTCTTTCCAGACCTATTACCTCAAATTTCCATCGTAGCATTATAAAATTAGCCTAAGTGTACTCTGTATTAGCATTGCCCCCTGTCTTTCATTCTTCCTTTTAACGATCGTGCGTAATATGTTTTTTGATATGGATATATCTTAGTTATGGGGGGCCATTCTAGAATTTGCGCCACCAAAAAATGTAACGGGTGTGGCGTCATCGATTACACGACTGGAAATGATTTTTGGCGGGAAAATTTCACGGGAAATTCAAATCCAAATTTTTTAAATTCGGAATATGATGAGGGAATTTTTATAAGTAAGCTAGTTTTCTTAAGGTCATGTTGATCATCTGGAAACTAAAAAGTACACATCGTACTTTTCACATCACAAATCTTTGTTAAGTATCACTAATGTGCAATAAATACTATGTATGTTAAATATAAAATAGTGTTGTATTCCCTTCTCCTAGATGAATACGTTAGTTGTGTAGGTAACTAGTTACATCCTTCTAAGACATCTCCATGATCTCAGCTATTTCACAGAAGGGAAGTCGTTTACATTTTTCCTTTATTTTTTCTGCACAGCCACAAAAGATTACCTTAAAATTAATAATTATTGAACATATTATTGCACTCATCCGTCTGAGTGGGCACGTTCAGCTTTTTTAATAAAATCAAACACATAAAACGTTACGAACTGAATCATTAAAGGGAAGAGTATTTACAAGGAACCAATATCAAAATATGCACGGTATGTGGTCAGTTAGTGCTAGCAGCTGTTTATTGTCCTCCACGCTATAAGTTAACAAATTCAGAACTATCAAAGTATTTAAATTTACTATGTAGCACAGCGGCTGGAGATTGAAATTCCAAACATACACGCGTGGTGACAGACTTACAGCTCTCTCAGGGATTTGTAAAAATACAATAGACAAAAAAACATAACTTACATCTCATCAGGGCAACCTACATATTGACCAACTGATCCGAATAAATTACCTGATCTACTAGATTTTTATATTGCGAAAGGTACAACTTATCGGTATATAGATATATTTTTGAACTCTCTTCTGATCATTCGCCCGTTGTACTGACACCAAGTGATACTGTTATACATAAAGAAGCTTAATTATTCCTTCGTGATCATAAATCTGACTTCTTCTTCTTCTTCTTCATCCACCGTCTTACGAAGGTTGGCGATTAACACGACAATGTATTTTCGTGACATGGCAGATCTGAACATTTCAATGGGCGAACAACGGAACCAACAATGAAAATCCTTCGTTCACAAATTTAGTGGGCGCCCTTTTAGTATTGTGCCCAAAAGCTTTCCTTCCATAATGAGACGAAAATCTCATATTTTTGGCCTCTCATGATGTGGCCTAGATATCGTAGTTTAATTTCCTTAATCAAATTTAATAATTCCGGGCGCTTATTCATTCTTTTGAGGACTTCTTTATTAGTAATTTTTAAGATCCACGGAATTTTTAGCATACGCCTATACCAATATCATTCAAGGGCCTGTACGCTTCTTTCTGAGGTAGGATCCAACGTCCAACTTTCGTTGCCATAAAGTAAGACCGAGAAAACGTAGCACCGCAGACTTAATTCCCTTCTGCTGAGCAGGTTTTTCATTTTTATGAGCACTGCTCTCGATCGATCTCTATTCGCGATCCGATTTCTTTCTTACAGCTGCAACTATTACCGAGAAAGGTACCCCCAGGTATCTAATTGATGAATTTTCAGGTTCTTCAGAATTCACTGAACATACATTTTGGTATTGTGGTAGTATACTCGAATTTATTTTCAATACTCACTTCGGAAATTTAGAAACGAGTCGCCGGATAGGCACAGCGTGAGAACAAAGCTGGGTTAGATTAGTGTCAGCGTTCTATGCAGAAAAAATAAACGAAAAAAAAAAAAAAAATTACCGTAAAGTCGGGAGGGGTGGATAATAGTATATTTATGCTAATTATATACAATACTAAGATCGGAATTTTGGAAACGGATCTCCAGACGGATACGGAGCAAAGAGAATTTTTTCCGCGACTCCTGGAGAAAATGAATTTGTGGTAAGAATGATGACAGTGATTATATGTTTACAGGTAAATTCTACAGAGTGCCACAAGCCGTTTAAGACTATGCGTACGTGTGCAAGCGAGGCACGAAAAACTTGGAGTAAAAACGCATATACAATCCAGCAATGGCTTCAACGTGCAACGTACAAGACTCGAGCATGCATAGAATGAATGATGCACTTTTCTCAGCGGCTGCGGTGGTTTCGGCGAACTCGGAACAAAAAAAAATATAAAAAAAACATTACGGATGATCGGAAATTTGGGTAGGAGTATTTTTCTTTTTTTTTTTTTTGTTCCGTGGAAATATTGAAATTCAACTTAATTTTGAATACTTACACTCGGAATTTTGAAAACCTACGACGAAATGGTCAGAGGAAATTAAGATGTAAAGTCGCTTGAATTTTCGGTTACGTACAATGTGTTTGTATGTTAACGTAAGTGGGAAAAAAAATTTTTTCTCTTTGGGCTCACTCTTAGCTTTGATTCAACCACTTGACTGTATTATGCTGGGAAATTAGATTTTGAGGCGATAGAAGGTGGAAAGAACAAACAATTGAAGTAAGAGAATCTATTGGTGGAGATGTGAAGAAAAAGATAAAAGAAGCACGGTAAGGAGTCGGAAGGCCAAGAGGAGCCAAGATTCACGAATACAAAAGAGAGAACGCTCACTAACAAGAGTTGAACATTTGAAGAAAACATGGTTTGTATCGCATTCAAGAATCAGTATTATGGAGGGAGTAATAAGGAGAAGGAGATAGAAAGAAACGAAAGAAGCGGGGAGAATAGAATGATTAATTCTTAATGCGATTGAGAAGACAATAGTAAAAGGACGACTGAACGAAATGAAAGAAAACCCAGGCTGGAGACTGTTTCTACGCTCTGAGGAGACTCTTCGGAAAGCGATGTCGATTGCCCGAATTAGCGGAGTGCGCCTGAAAGCAGGAAAACAATGTACTAATTTATATGGTATATTATAATTGTTTCCATATAATTTCAATACCTGAATCCGCAGTATAAATACCGTTTGACCAATCATCGTCGAAATGTTTTCATTAACTTCACCTCGTCCATATATTTCGCGCTTTATTTTAAGAAGAAAAAATAAATAAATTAAAATCAAAACGCCGACGCGAGTTATTATGAAATACACACATATATATATATGTATATACACATATATATGAGAGTTATGGATTGATGTAAAAAAAAAAAGCGTGCAAATTTGTATTCTTTTTTTGCGTAGTTAGTTATTTTACAGCAAGAATAGAATAGGAAGCTTCAGCCGTTTAACAGTCTCTGAAATTTTTTAAATTAAAAATAACCTTAACCTTAACCTTAACCTTAAATTAAATTATTTGTGGACTTTTCGATATTACTTGCGTAGATTGGACTGAGAAATTTTTGGTTTTAGCTACTTATAAAAATCAAAGAGAAACACGCAGAAAAGTTGTTTCGGCTTGAAATAAAAATAAAAACAAAAAAAAAAAAAACTCACTAGAAGTTAAACACAGAACAGAAAATAATATTAAATTTAAATTAATACTGCCGCGATTTTTTTGGCTTTATGCAAAATTCATGCTAAAGCCTTGGTTTACTTTTTAAGAGAAAAAAAATCAACTTCCTTTTTAGTTATATTTCATTTATTTTAAAAGAACAATGTTTGATTTTTGATGTCTCATAAAAACTATTAATTCAAAATTTTTGTTATAAAGTTAGTTTTACTGATTGGAATTCCGCTAAAACGAGAACTGTGAAAGTGAATTAAAATTTACGAAATTAGAAGGTAATCAAGAATTTGTCATATCATGCATACTTTGTGCCCAGTCCAATACCATAATCGTTAAAATAGCTCTTAATATCTGCACCACATATGCCTAAATTTTACCGCATACCAGAATAATAGTTTCCTGACACTGATGCAAAAAAAATTATACAGCCGGAACATATATATATATATATAAACTCGGCCACTTTGGCCTCACAAGGGGCTGCGCCCCTTGACCCCTCCTGCTTTCATTCCTGTCTCTTTCTCTTCTATACTTTGTATAAAATTATCAAAATTTACAACGTAATTCTTACTGGCATCAACACACACAAAAATCTTATTCCAACATTTACCTTCCGGTATATAAAATTAAGACATTTTTTCGTTACATTTTTCGTTACATTTTTCGTTACATTTTTCGTTACATTTTTCGTTACATATTTCATTACATAAAATTGTGACATTTTTTAAATAACAATAACAAAAATCCTACAAAATATAACAAACGTTCATAAAATTGGGACATTTTTCTGGGACATTTTTTTGGGACATTTAGCGTTACATAAAATTGGGACATTTTTTTGGGACATTTTTTCGAATGGGGGTAGCCTAAGAATTACGTTGTAATTAATATATATATATATATATATATACGTTTCTTTGTAGCTTCTTTTAAACAAACGATAACTGAGTATATTTATGTAAATTGTAATGATCACAACTGTATAAAATATGCAGACGTTGTAAATTTAAAAAAAAGAAAAATGAAAATAAAACATCGCAAAAATAAATGAAGTGTATAGTTCAGCGATTCTCAAACTTCTATGATCACGAAACCGTTATAAAGTAACATTTTAAGAAATCCAAATTAATTCGTATATAAATAAAATTTTAATGCCTTTCCTTGTTAATTGCAGCTTTTAATACGATCTCACATTTTATTAACGTGTAATAAAAGATACCGCAATTCTGAATAGAGAACAATAAAAATTTTCATTATAAATTTTTAAACAAACCAATGCGAAGGATATGGAATTGTTTTTTTTACTGATAACAGTCTTAAAGTTCGGTTTGATATTGCACAGTTTGTAGCATTCAACTTTCCGCAAGCCTCTTTCGCCATCTATGTGCAGTTACGAAAGAGAGCAGAATTAGCCGTCTGTCTGAGAATATTTTAATTTTTAATATCGCAACTTAAAAATGGTGTCGAGTGGCGCACGTCTAGGGCCAAGCTCTGAATATTAATGGGTTAACGGCACTGGTGGTAACACCAACAACATCGTAGGTTTATTTCTTTGCCGATTAATAGTTGCCTTTCGCTGCCCAGTCGATGTCATTATCAACAATATGGAAGTATTTTGACGAAGATTTCGGGGATTCGCAAATGTTCACAGGTGATATTTAAAATTTCCGTCAGTAAGTTCGTCACGAAAAATTTCACTTAAAAAAATCAAAAACATGTAACATTGTCTTACACGCCGGCAATCGAGAAGTTTTCAGAGTTTGTGGTTGTTGCTTTTTCCTGAAAAAAAAATATAATTATTTATTTATTCATAGTATCGATCTTTCGATTAGTTTACTAATAGAAGCGAAACGGCTAAAAGTTTAGAGTTTAGATCAGCGTGATCCTTCTCCATTTTGTTTGTCTTCTACTCAGCTGCTTCAGTTGCTGCTAATTATTTGTTCCCATATCCTCTATAACTTGCTGTATGAATCTCCTTTTCGGTCTTCCCCTTGCACGAGTTCCTTCTATTTTCACTTCTGATAACGATGATATCATCTCGCTGTGCCTTAACAGATGTCCTATCCATTTATTTCTTCGTTCAAAAATAGTTTTAATGATCTGTCTTTCTTCTTTTATCCTGCTATAAACCTCCTCGTTAGTAATTCTATCCGTCCATTTTATCTTGAGTATTCTCCTCCAGCACCAGGTTTCAAAGGCCTCCAGCTTTGCGTTTTCCTCAGCGTCCAAGTTTCAGCACCATATAAGCATATCGACCGCACAGAGTGATTTAAATGCCCAAAAATATTTCACAAAGAGAGCTTCTTATAATTTCATTAAACTGCAAAACTTCAAACAACGTCAACCAACATAGATATATTTCGCCGCATTTGAAAAACTTCCAACTAGTCGAAGTTCTTATAAACTAAAAATCTTTGTCCTCCGAATGCCATCAGACTTCCACGAAAAGCGATTTTTCGAGTTAACTAACCATTCTTTAAAAAAAGGGCGCAGTATATCATTCGAAACATTTTTCAACAATAATGATATACTTTCACTTGTCGATGCGAAGTGCAGTTACGTTCGCAATAGTTGAAGCGGTCTCTTTTATTTTTCCCATCATTTCTGCATTGTATAGTGTACTCCCGCATGCAAGCAGTATTTCGTCTCCACTTTTTTAGATCTCCAAAGATGCGTAGAGAATCAAGTCTTCCTTAGTAGAAATATACCTCAAGAATCTGGTTACTTACTACAATAATTAATAGTAGCGATTAAAATTATATAATAAATTGTATTTCATGAATTGATAACCTGCGTGTGTATTTTCATCCAGTTGCGTAATATATCAGAATGTTTAACGTCCGCGTCAATTCACCCTTCGATATACGATCGGGGATATTTTATGAACAACCGGATCAGACGCACCGACGTTAGTGCACCGCTCTATAGCTTGGCCCAGAGAATTTCGAACATCCGCAGTTTAATTAAATTCCTCGTAGACGCATGTAGTTTTCTGTAAGTGAAGCAATCTTATAGTAGGAATAATGTGGGTTTATCGTTTCCTTTTTTTGGGCGAATTCGTTCATTGAGGCGATTTTTTCTCGAAAAAAAAAAAAAAATGGTGTCCTTTTTGTTCGGCGCGGTTTGTGTTCAAGTGTCGTTCCGACTTTGCCGGTATAGGTGGCAAGCCGTTTAGCAGAGCATTTTTCTAAAGGAGAAGGCACTACCGTTTATCCAACGGAGGTACAAATGCGAAAGGTGTGCGCGCTTTTGGATAAACACAAAATGATCTCCACTTTACAGCAGCCGAAACGCCGTGCAGTTCAATCACGTAAGCAGCTGTCCCTAAGGGTACCAGCCGTAAATAGATAAACCACTATGTCGAACAGATACGACGGAAAACATTTCGAAGCGATGATTTCATTTCCAGAATGTTCTCGGAAATGTACAAAGAAACAGTTCGAAGAATTCTGCAAAACCAAAAGAGAAGAAAAAAAAAACCAGGAAAACACGCGAAACGGGTGTCGTTCTGGTTTGCTTTTTTTTTTTCAGCTTAACAGACATCGACAGCTCAGTGCGTGCTGTACACGCTGAGTAATAAAAGCTCGCTCAAGACGAATCGCGACTAAAAGTTCAACCGCAGAAGTGCAAAAACTACAACTTTTAACATTAGCAGAGAAAACGAATTATGAAGTTTGCAATTTTAGCGCGCGTAGCGGCGCAGGGATGATTCAAATTCTAAGAGAAGGTGGTCGGTGAAAAATTTCGTGGTGAAGAGGAGGTAAGAAAACCGAAAAATAGAGAAGAAAAAGAAGAAGAAGAAGAAAAAAACGGAGGAAAAATGCAAATGATGATAGCTAGATCGACTCGCTGCAAGAGAATAAGGTAATTAGACTAATATAGAATGATGCTGGTCTTGCTGCGAACTTTAATCTAATTCTTTGAAGTTGCAAGCTAGGCGGACACGTGTTAAATCGGTTGTGCCCTGAGCCGAGATGGGCGCTGCTTCAGCCTCGCTAATTCAACTTGAATAACAAGCGTAAGAAGGAAACCTGTGGCCCTTCGCCGGCAGATTCCTGTTTCGTCCTATTTGACAACTTTTTCCTTAGTCGTCTTATCGCTAATGCGCTTAGCTGGCTGACTTTGCTTTGTTTTAACTTACGCGGCGAATTTTAAATTATAATTCTATTTAAATAATAAGCTCTCTCGCTAGACGCCTTATCTTGTTACTTAAATACCGGTAAGCAGTTTACTATGCAGCTAGGCTCTGCACGATTCTCTGGTTAGCACGTGTGACGGGTCGCGTAAAATTTATCTTTAACAACCCTTTAACTCGGTTCACTGCAGCACTCTGTCAGGAGGGCGTTCCTTTAATTCGCTCGCGAAATTTAAAATCGCCGCTAAAACTTTCACGTGACACGGTGTCACATCCTGCAAGGCGAACACGAATTAATTGCAACAGGCGTTCGTTGGCCGACAACTTGAAAGTTTATCGACAATGTCGCTACAACTGGCACTCCGGTGAACCTGCTACGATAACTTACACTTCGAAACTATCAGCGTCAGACTTACAGCCGCATTGCTATGGCCAAAAGCGCCGCGTTACTAGTGACGATAAATGTTTAGGCGGAAATTATCACGAGATCGCGTAGACCCGCATTTAATGTTAGCTCTATTTCCAAAAAAAGGTCTTAAAAGTTTGTTATTAACATAAAAGGTTCAATTTTTGCCCGACAAGAAGAAACAAAGTTGTATTAGTAATGTTTTTTTCTTTTTATTTTATTACAACCATCATGTTCTGGCTTCAACTGCCTAGACTATTATATAGAAAGCTGTGCGAATTCTACACGTATAAACATAATCTAGCCCCCCCCCCCCTCCTCCGAGAATTTTGACTATGGCGCCAGGAGTGTTGAAGAGAATTTCGTGCTCAGGGACCTCCCCACGTTATGAGCTCTCCGGCTTGCAGGTATAAATGAGGTTTGTTGTTGACCGATTTGACGTATGGATCAGTTCGTAGGTGGGAAGCTGTTGGTATGTATATAGTTATGTGACGCAGCAGTGTGTTCCGGCTAGAGACGATTAAGGGGATTGAGACATTGTTTCTTAGTTACGCCATTAGAGGTCGGTAGCTAGTTTAATGTTTCTTTTAGGAAAGCTGCTATCCACTCAAACTATCCCTCTCGTTTGCAGATGCTCATAAATACATATATGGGATAGTGTTAGAGGGGGAAGCAGTTCTCTGGCACTGGTGAGTATATTGCAAAGCGTGCTGTTAGATCAACTTGGTCGTTCTAACGCATTCCGACGTGATTCGCAATCCGTAGGAAAGACGCTTCACATCTCTTCCTAGAGGCCAGTGTGTCTGTGATACTAGCCGGCAACGATGTCTATTTTGACATGCTAGATTACGTGATTCTACATGATTCTGCACCTAAACATGTACGCTCATCCATTTAATTTTTGCGCGCACCAAGTTCTCGATTTGATAGGAACAGACTTGACGTGTCACCAGTGATCGACTTTGCTCCGTCAGTGTATCCATGTATATAACGTTTTTGTATATCTTGATGGTCTCTAATACAGCGCGTATTCTCACGCTGTGGGGATGTCTGCTATACTCATGGTGAGATAAGACGATGTATGTATATGTCAAAATTCCCCAGAGTGGTATTATAACTCACAGTGATAGTCTGATAATGTTCTGAGAACTCCTGGCACGGGGTCGCTGGCAAAATAGGATTGTACGATGAGTTTTCCTTACTGTATTGAAAGGATTCATTACAACTCAGTCGATGATTCAGATACAAGTTAATAACGATATCGTTTAAATCCGCAAATTAAATTTTATTTATTATTTTTTGATCTTTTTATTATTGTTACTATAATATATACATATATATTTTTTCTTTTTTGCGAACCAATGAAGGTTTCTGACCTAACAAAAACGAACTTGTATCGTAGCTTTACTAGATGGAGAATCCAAAAAAGAAATTACCGAGATAGATAGACGTATGCGTAATAAGAAGTGCAAGCGGACCTGGTAATTAATAATAAAAGTGAGAATTTTCAGCTGAAAGAGTCGATCGAACAGAACTCTTGATTAAGATCGCAAAATAAAAGAATCAGCTTTACGGACAAAAGGGGGATGATGAAGAAGAACGTGATGACGAGATGAGATTGATTCCAAATCGCACTATGCAAGTAATAATGGAACTGAAGAGGTAATAATTGCAATCAAGAATGTATAGAAAACGGTTGAATTAGAATTAGAGAAGAGGAATTAGAAGATAAGGTATCGGAATGGTAGCAAGCGAATCACGAGAGAGATGTCTTTAAAATCTTTAGAATGATAACTTTTATTTTTAACCCAGCTAGCGACCGGACATATTTTTAGAAGGTGGGCTTCTATTGAACAATAATTTTTTCGATAGTTTTTTACAGCCCTATTCAAAAATCTGCCAACAGTAACCTTTCTGCAAATCGGCCAACGACATTTCCGCAGCGCGCAATTACGCGTACTGAATCTCTATAACGCTCGCTGTAGGAAATTTGCGTTCTCTTCTGTGATAGTCGCAGAGAACTGTGTATCAAAGAAAGATTTTAGAATATTAGCAAAAAAAAATCGATATTTTTCCTGCAGGCGAGTTCACGAAAACGTCATTGCTAGTATTTTGCTTCGCCTGATTAGTCCAATCTACGTCCTTAAATATGCTGGGACCTTTTCTTATTGACAGGCTTTCTAACGGTGTAATAATTCAGAATATGTTCAGTCTTTATTGGCAAGTAATTTCCTCGGAGTGAGAAAAGTAAACGTCTGTGAGTAGTCGAGATAAATGCCGTTGATAACACGAACGTTAAATTAATAAAAGCGGACTTGCCAGTAGGAAACCGTCGTCAGTGAGGGCTTTCGAGAAATAGTAAGAAGAAGAAAATAACGTTCTATTCTTAAACGTTTACGGATAGAAAATTAAAAAACACAGAAGGAAATACGTGAATATAAGAAGCACCTGTGAGAGTAGGGGTACCAAGTTTTAAGACAAAATAGAATAGGACGATTGTTTAATCTGAACATTCGAAATGATCAGCATCATAAAAACCATATTTGGAAGGAGAATGAAAAGGACAAAATGGAGTAATAGATGCAGATGAAAACGGAGGGAATTATGTAGGAAAAAAACTATGATGAAAATAGAGGCTACAGAAAGATCATGAATGAGAGTATCAGAGGTATTGCGTAGCGGAAGAGGGAGAAGGCAAAACCGATCAAAAAAACGTGCAGAACACTTTTAGAAATATTATGAGGGCTTTGCCGTTGGGAAACTGAAGAAACAAAGAGAGTAGTAATTCGGCGCAGAAAATTGAGTAGAAGGAGGCAATTGAACACAAGACACAAAAAGAAACAACAGAATCAACTTCATTCGGTCCACCGTCGATAAAACATGAGAACTTGAAAAACATTGGAAAATTCAATCATGGCATGTTGGGAAGCTGATTTAGAATGGATCGGTAAAGAAAGTCATTAAATAGAATAAAAAAAAAATTGTAAAAGCTGAATGTAAGGAAGCTTATCCTGACTATACATAATACGGTGTGAAAATTAAAAGAGACGAAGAGAAATAAATGATAAAATTAAGGTTCTATCAGAAGCAAATCGCCACTTATGAAGGATAGAGGTGTAAGAAGAAATAGATGAAGAAGAATTTAATCAGAAAGCGATAACCCAAGTAAGATGCGCGAATGAAGATAAGGAGTGTAAAATTCAGCAAAAATGGCCGAAACAGATCTCAGAGCATCAAGTCAGAGATGAATACTCCGAACGTGAACTAATTTTGAAAGGAAAGACACCGGAAGGGGCATAAATAGAGAGCAACAATAATTTAGCATAGAGCGAATAAATGATTTGTAAGACATGGGATATGCGAGAGGGCAAAGTAGAAATATTCCGTCAGACTGTTTCTACATAACACCCGAGACGTAAACACAGACATCGTCGTTTAATCAAACTGTCGAAGGTCTTTATTGAGTAATAAACAATCGACTCAATACGATATTGTTGACGACAGCCAAATCTCCGTTAAAAGTTCATTTAAAATTCCAGCACTCCCGATAAAAGTATCAAAATTAAATATAGAAATAGCGCACAGTCGGTAAATCTTTTTGTATTTGGTCTCATTTTTGGTTTTTTAAAATCTGGTCCTCTTTTATTTTTATGCTTATTATTATTACGAACGGCTTAGTTAAAAAATTTGAACGGATCTAAATGTCTCGAGGAACTGAATTGGAAGAACTGGTTTGCTGATCTACTACACTCGTTTTTCGATGTTGTCCGATTCTTTATACAGATTAATTCTTTATTCTAATCACATGTCTTTCAGAGAAAAACAGCCAGATAGGAATCCGTCAGGAGGAGAGAATGTACCAAATTCACTACCAATACGAATACTTTGAAAAGTCAAATTATGCGAATTTTTCTATACAAAGCTGTTAAATATATCAGTATATAGGAACAAAAGGGTATTTTCCGTTTTTCTTCATTCGAATCTTATTTAATATCTACTCAGTTTTTATGAAATTAAAGCGGGCATCGCAAAAGTTACCGAGCGAAGATTGAGAAAAAGGATAATATTCTTTTTAGATCTCCTCGGATTGTTTTTAAATTTCGAAATTCCTTACTCCGCGATTGACTTTTAGTTTAATATCCCCTTTATACGAGGGATTTTATTCGATTTTCATTACTCTGCAAGACGTTTTTTTTTGTTAGCTATTAACTCCGGTTTATTGAAATAATAACGCCTGTCTTATTTAGTGTAGAGTTTTTATTTTAAGTAAGGTTCCCCTTTTGTTGGTATGGATCTGATCATCTTCCATTTGTTAAACGGATTTGATTATTCCGAATTCGGAAGGCGTGTAAAATTGACAGTAAACATTTGCGATCGATGAATTTTTTTGCGCGAATTTCCGATTGAAAAAATTGCTCAAGATGTACGTACGTATATATTTTCGTCTCGATGATAAATTTCCTATAGCTCTCGACCTTTCGGACTAGCGACGAGGACGGTTTTTTCCTTCCTCGATTTCGTAATTTACGATGGCATCATTTTGTTCGGGGGGCCGGTCTTTAAGTTCAGATAGTGCGAAGTATTTGCCGACTTGTTCACGTTCGTTGTTTTTTGTCGCACCGCACTGCATTTCCCGTTCGTAATCGACGTCGCGTTTCCGGGGCCTGGCAAACTGTCTATATAGTCGTCGTTGTTTTAACGCGTCAAATAAGTGCCAGCCATTTTTCCCGATTAATTAGGCTACGAACGGGACCGGCGATCGCTGTTCTCGATCTGGTTCGGTTATTTGGCGATGTCGCTATAATGAAGTGTGGATTTAACGTCGGAGAGAGGGCTTGCGCTCTGTCCAATTTAAAACCTATCCGTCATGTTTCCTCATTAAGGGCCGTGTCTTTTCTCTTCTGAATCGAACAGCGCCAGTGCACGCCGCAACCGAAACTAAACCCCAATTTTCCCGCCCGCCCGCCCCTTTCGGACTGTCCCCCGCCGCGCTCTCCACTGCCTCGCATTCGGCGAGTTTTTAATGATCGGCATCGGCTAGAAGTTGCTTTCATTTGCCACTCGCTGAGCCGACGTTCTGTTAAATGAACGTTCGAGCAGCACATATAGGAAAGGCGCTTCCTATCGTCGACCGTGTGTAAATTTAAATTCCGATCACGTTGACAGCATTTTTCAGCTTTACATAACAATAACCCCGTCCTCCTCCGGGCTACACTTTCTTACTTTCTCCATTGCCTGGCACCGACTTGCAATAAAAGCGCTTACGCTAGGAAAGTTTCCGCTATTACGTGAATAAAAAACTAAACACCGATGGAGTGGCGTGGCGGAATTATAAGCTCTCCTCTCTGCCCCGCTTTGCCGCACTACGACGATTCGGTCCCACACGTGTCCTGCTGATCGCAAGCCCGAGATCGTTGATGAGGAACTGGCCGAAAGAGATCAATTTTCTTTAAATCTTTATCGCGGGAAATTTAATGAAAAAGTATTAATTAAATTATAAAAGAACTTTAAGATACCGCTGTCCATTTTTACAGATATTTTGGCATCGCGATATTGGTTTACAACCAATTCTACGCCGGACCTTCCTATTTTACCCTGCAATATTAGCCGCAGTAAGGAGCATATTTTTCTCCACGCGGAATGTGGCCAAGATAACTTGACTTTCGCCGCTTTATATCGGATAAAAGCTGTCTTCCAACACCAGCTATTTCCAGAACCGTTGAATTTTTAATTTTTTCAGTTCATGAAATCTTCAGCGTCTTGCGAATGGTCCATATTTCAAACGCCTCTAACCGACTTATTGCTTGTGCTTTCAGTGTGCCCATTCCTCCGTATAGTAAAGAAGAATAGACCGCACGTAACACTTGACCATTCTGTATCGTATCTGGAAAGACAGATGTTGATCACAGAGTAGCCGTTCGTACTCTATGAAAGCTTGTCTGGCCCGTTCAATCCTGGAATCTCTACGACTGGATCTCTTTTTTCGTTTATCAACGTGCCGATATACGTTAATCGGTGGAATTCTTTCTACCGATTTGGCAGCAATGTGCAAAAAACGATGTTAAAAGAAAATTCGATTTCATGTTTCTTCTTCTTCTTCTAAGCGATGTAGGTTCGCTCGTAGCGGTCACATGATGACCGTAATTCAAATGTCCCAATTTGTAGCAGTACGAATTTATAGAAGTTATTCCAGTCCATTCTTTCGGATGTTCTGCGTCCACGGAAGTCTACATCTCCCTTCAATTTTCCCTTGAAGAAAACACAGCATCATCATCATCTCGTATCCTCTGATAATGTCATTTTTCTATCTTCAATTGTTGAGCAAATCGTTCCCTTTTTTCTTCGATAATTCTTAGTACGAGTTCGTTTCTCATGCGTACTGTCCGTGAGAAATCTTGAATATACGGCGATAAAACCATATTGCGTATGACCCAAGATAATCGGAGTTGGTAGAATATTGGTTTTAATGCAGTATAGCACAACAGGTCAATCACAACATTTCAGCAGTCTTTTCCGAATCTCTTAATAGTTCATCCGTTAGGGGAGCTCTTTCATTTTCCGTGAAAAAATATTCGTATCTTTAATTTGTACTTCAGAGTTTGAATTTTCTATAATGTAGCAGCCGAGATATTTGAATTTTTTCGGTTGTTCGTATTTAGATGCGGAATTTAATATTGTGATTTTTTCTTACTGAAGACCACATTTTTGGCTCCTGGTAATTTTTTTTTTTTACCCGATCGAGAATATTTTGCAGGTCGTTAGTCTGCAATCGGTACTGTATTATATCATCATCATATGTTGTTCATGTGCTGGCCATTAATTCTTACACCAAGAGACGCGCATTACTTAACGCTTCGTTAACTATTCTGTCAAAATAAATATTGAACAATAATACGAGTCACCTCTGTCGAACTACTCTTTTAATTTGTATATATCTTCAGATAATTGGCGACCTTTGCTGTTTCTTTCCAACACGTAAGTTCTTCTGACTTGTGCGTTGTTTTCGAGTATTTGTATCAGTTTATCGTGACGAACCGTATCAAACGTTTTCTAACAGTCAAGAAAACATAAGTCGGTTCTGTTGATCGGAGCTCTTTTGCATCAATAAATTGACTGCCAGAAGTGCTTCTTACCAAGACCGGGTCTGAAGCCAAACCGGCATTTGTCTCTAAGTTTCTTTCAATTTTACTTTGTTTTTTTCTATGGAAAATTCTTAGGAAAGCTTTTAAAAAATGGCTAATCAGTCTGTAACTGTTAAAATGAACGGGTGAACGATTTTTTCGATAGTATTACGAAGGTCGATACTTCGAGGGAAGCGATTCATTTATTCTGTCCACGTTTCTTTCATAGAATAGCTTTGTATAATCTCGATAGGAATTCCGTCGGGACCAGTTGTTTTTCTTGGTTTCCAAAGTTTAATCGCTTGTTTCACTATGCGCTTCATAAATATACAGGAAGTCGAGCACAAACAATCTGCGTACATGCGCTAATTTAAGTAATTTCAATATCTAAACACGTAAAAAAGCAATACGCCCATTTAATGGCGAATGAGTAAAAATTTATTTTTTCTTTTCCTTCTCAGAAATGTTATGCACATAATATTCCTGAACATGCGCAAAGTACTAGATAGATTTTACAAACTCTACAAACAACCAGACTAATTATTGACAGATTAGCAAACTCACAACTGATTGTCTTGAATAGTTGGGGACAATTTTAGTGTCGATGCTTACATAAATAGTTCTAAATGTACCGGTTCAGTGTCATTTCCATCAACGCGCATTGTACATTACAACAGGAAATTACCGATTACATTATTTTGCTTAGAACCCGTACTGGGTCATTATCGTGATTACGTTACTACCACTTCCAAAGGGAGAAATGTTAATAATAACTTGTTAGATTTTGTATGGAGCACATGTTTTTTCAGTCGGTGGATAGTGATGTTATAAATTCGTCGGATAAGTAAATATCTCCGTTATAGCCGTGGTAGACTTTATGTATTGTACACTATTTACAGTGATTTATTACTGCGTGATCAGTTATTCAGACGATAACGGTTTTTGTTTTTTTTTTATTTAAATAATTTGTGGGTCCCACAAGGCAAATGCCCGTCTGTGGGTTCCCAACATAATTATATCGTTTATTCAGAAATATAATACATCTTAATGCTAACACATTATATTGTTCTTATATCTATTACTTAATTATACTTTAGCTTTTATTTTCACTGAATTACATCTTATTTTTAAAACAAATACATTCATGCCCAACACACATTCTAAAGCAATGTTTACTCGTAAGTCAAAATGTATGCAGCTAAAGAAAGGAGCTACCGTGCATTTTTTTTTATGTACCTTATTTATAATTATTCTCTTTGTTTCTTTCCTTCGTCTATTCCTTTCTCAATCTTTGCACCACGCTATCAACCAAATTTTAATTTTGTCTTTCCATATTTTCAAATTGTCTTCGTCTTTAATTTCCTTTGGTATGTGACCCAAAATTTGACTCCAAATTTCCTCTTCAACATTGTCAATTTTATTGTTAACCCCTTTAGGTCTTATAATAGATAATTTGTCATAGTTTCTAGTCTCATAAACCTTTTCCCTTGTTGGTAATATTCTTTTTTCTGTTTTATATCTTAATAGTTTACTGTAATAAAAAAACATTCTTGCGGAGACATTTCTTTATTATTATCCCACCAGGTAGTATCCGTTGTGGGATTCGTATTTCTCCAGTTCGGTAAAATTATTTTTAAATATCTTTTTTGTAGCTTATTAATTTTCCTTAATTCCGTTGTTTTTGCCTCCCCCCGAATTTCAATTCCGTATCTGATTCTAAACATTATTAATGAGTCAAAATATAATTAAATGTTCTTTAAAAATACTGTTCCAATAACGCACCTAAGCACCTCTGGTTTCCAAGACGATTATCGTTCAAGACGGAACCATCTATTTTAGTAGTCATCGTAGTTCCAACTTCGAGCCACGGTAGGGAGCTACTCTGCCACAGCAATAAGGTAACTCCATTTCATTTTCCGGACGAAGCTCTTGCGTGGGTACATTCAATTACCATGATAGAACTTTACATTGCAATGCGTATAATTAGCTTGAACGGCGAATCTTTCGCTCCCGTTAGAGTGCGCCCGAAAAAAAAAGAAAAAGAAAAGAAAACATCTTTGAATATGAGAAAAGCAAATCGACCTGCATGTATTTCAGCTTTTGTATAAAATTCATCTACGACATCTTAGACAATGTTGTCTTCCTCCACTGCCGATCGTACGTAAACCAATAAAAGAACGAAAAGATCAACTATGAGAATAATTCTTTTTTATTACGTCATCGGTTATGTATTATTACGAGTAAATCAAGTAATAACAACTACATGTTCTACGGGATTAAATAATTAGCCAGCCAACGGCTCGGTTGACGAGTGCGACTTCGAACTGCCGAACGTAGCGGAAAAACTCCGAAGATCGAGAAAAACCGAGCAGACTGGAATCGAATAGAACAGAGATACAGACTCGAGTGATTTTAGGAAAAAACACGGATTCGACGGCCGTTCCAGCGAAGATAACTAGAGCAAGTCGCTTAAGATAGCTTTATAAGGATGGTAATTAACGAACTAAAATAAACAGAACAGAAACAAGATAGAAGATAATTATGTTATAGAAATGAGGACTACACTAATTGGTTCGTTTATTGATGAACGGAAAAAAAGACTTTGAGAATAACAGCACGGCTGCTCATGGGAAATATCGTTGTATACATCATTCGAGTAAATAGGGGACGAAAATGTAAGAGGCAGCGGTTAAGGGGTGATAAACGTGAAACAGGAACGGGAAAATGCACTTCGGTTCAGAGTTAAATAATTAAGTAAAGGAACAAATAATAAATATAAAAATTATCGGAATTGAACGAGACGAAAATGGTACAGATAATGTTTAGACGTAGCTTAATAATCATGAAAATTATAATAGTTATAATAATAATAAGAATAATGTTTATATAATAATAATAATAATAATAATAATAGTAAGAACTAATAACATGAAAGAAAAACGAAAAAAATAGGTAGGAGTACAACAACAAAAATCTTTTTTGTTATAAAAATAATTCGGCTCTCTGTCGGGAAACATGGCTGAATCGTGAATTTCAGGCGACGACAACCTCTTTATCAACCGAGATGAACACTTAGTATTTGACTTATTCACTGTATCAGGTGTGATACAGACTTGCCGAGCATGAAGTTACTGTACAGCTGGTTCGGGAACGGCTCTGATAACAGTTTCAGTTGTTTGCTAGCTAAATCAAGGTGGACACGATTCCATGGGGACAACAAGGGTTCTTGTTGCTGCACCGAAAGTATTATTTTTTTATTGCCACGCGAGATATCTATGTCGTGGAGCTCAAAGTTTTTCTTTTTGTTTTTATTTTAATTACGTTGTTGTACTACATCTTTTTGATACTTCGCTTCAGCAGAATTCGTTTATGTTTTTTTCCCTCGCTAAATCCGGAAACATTACTACAAATACTTCGTGTCGAGAGTAGTAATTCTATTAATCTCTTTGAAGATGGAATAGCGCAATCTCTTTATTCTAATAATTTTGCGAAACAAGAAAATACTTGCTGTTGTGGTAAGTCACCTGCAGATTTAAACCGACAGTTATCTGAATGGTACACGGCCCGCATGAGCAACTTCATTATTATCATCATCGGGGACGTGTTGGCAAAAAGGAGGCGGCGCTGAGTTTCTCAGTGATAAAGAAAGTTTATTAATTCTGAGTTTAACGAATAATGGTAGTGTGAGCTTGATAGTGTCGGAGAAACTTCTGGGGGGTGGTGGTACACGTAAAAAGCTGAATGAATTTATAATAAGGCGCCAAAAACGGGTTAGCGTAGGCAGAATTGCAATATTCATCGTGGGAATTTGGGTCGCTTTACAAGAGTCCTTCGTGGTGGTTAACTTAGAGGATCGACGACGCTACTACCGGTTATCAGTACGAAATCGACATAATAACCGAATCGGTAAGCAACATTACCGTGCATATTAATCTTACTAGGCACGATGGTTAAATGAAGAATTTTTCGGTTAGAGGTGACAAGGTGTTACTTTTTGAATCTGCGAATAAAACTACGAGGGCATCTAAAAAGTAAGTTTCTCTATTTTTTATTTTTGAAACTAATAAAGCTGAGAAACTGAATTCAGCATACTTTTATTTACTTTCCCACATATTCATCTTTTAAATTTAAGCATTTGTCAAGTCGAGAAATTAACTTATACCTTCCTCGTAGAAACTTGCCGCCAAATTTTTTTAAACCTCAGGTAAGAACGAAATTTTTCAACTCCTCGTCGGTCTCGAATTTGTTTGCATGGTACCATCTCGTAATACACTCGGAAACTGGTCAAGAAGATCGGAAAGGTTTGGCGGTGATCGGATCGCAGAGTTTTTTCAATTTTTCGCAACAGTTCGTCTAAGATTACAGACGCTCCGTTGCTCGTCCTCTCTAGATTCGTTCTAACTCCTCGGAATTCACGATTTACGAACATGTTGAACACTCATCGCAGGGCCATTTAGACTTCCACTATTTGTCGATGAATTTCAATTGGTGCAATTTTTTTGCGGTTTAAAAAACGAAAATAACTGAGCGTACCTCGTAGTCGGTGGCAACTTTCAGAATTTCACTCACGATTAATTCACGTAACTCGAAAACGAAAAAACCTACAGTATTGCGGTCTAGACACTAGTTTAAACTTGAATGTTGTAGTTATACAATGAGATCACGCCCACTCCCGCAAATTTATTCGAAACCTGTTTCACAGGGTTGTGAAATTTACTTTTTGAACGTGTCTCGTATTTTTAATGGTTAGAGCCTTCGTAGTACACATCCGGTATAAAAAAAAATGGGAAAGAAAAGCGAAAGTAAAAATTTCCCTCCAGCCGGTAGTCGGATATGATATCATTGAAGATGCTATTAATGTCCAGGTATGAAGTTATTTTAGCAGTATGTAGTGAAATAATCCTTAGCGTTGCTCATTCTATACCAATTAACAAGACGAAATATTTGCTTGTCGAAAGTATACACATATATATATATTTAATTTTTCAAAATCGTCGACATGTTTTGGAAACAGAGTCACGGTTTGTAAACAAACGTAAAAAACACTATATAAATAATCGAGATTGATAATAATAATATCGAAATACCAAACATTTAAAAATTTACAGAATATAAAAAAACCATCGTTCAACCTTTATTCGTGGTTGAAGTCTTATTACGATAGCTGAAATGAGAAACGTGAATTTTGTCTTGCAGTTTTTTTAATATAATTTCGCATAGGCGAAAGTGTAAAATGTACCACCGGTCATATTTCTTAACGTTCTAACGATTATTCGGCGAGATGGTATTTGTTCAGTTCATATAAATTCTTAAGTAAAGTTTACCCACTAATCACTGTACGCGCCTGACTGTGAGTAGACGAAGAAGCAGTTGCAGGCGACACAACCAATCACAGCGCCCGGCATTAAAAAGATAGCCAGAACGTACGTATATTCATCACATTCCCACTTGTATGATGTTGTTCGCGCTCTGTTTCATCATCTCTACGCGCATGCGTATACCACTTTGGTAACAACGGTGAAAGTTTCACCGACTGACGAGGTTGTTCTGCGGTTAAATATTTAAAACGCGCCTGACTGTAACAATGTTTTTCACATATACTAAGTGATAATACTCCATAAAGTACGACACCATAACAATTATAATATTTTGAAGATTAATAATAATAGTAATAATAATAAACCTTTATTGAGGAAATTCTTAAACTATATAACAAACATGAATAGTATAAATTTGATATAGAAAAAAAAACAACTAAATATTAAATTTCCTCGGCCCATGATGAGCAAAGCTTTCCTGTAATCTCTCCCATTCCATCCTATCTATGATTTTGAAGATTAATAGATGTGAATTGTTAAACGGATCGTCAGTTTATTTTGAATGAACAAACTATCACTAAAATCGAGCTAAATAATCAAAAGTTATATGTGAACAAACATTAAAACGAAAAAACCCTACAGCACCTACACATAATTTCCATTAAGAGTAGATATATTGTGCCATGTTAATTTTTAAAATGAAGTATTAGACAATTTAACAAGCCACAAGTACAAACGAATCTGCAATTGTTAAACTAAAAATGGCATTGAAAAAGTAAAAAATCCTTTAAATATCGGAACAAAGTCAGCGAAAGTTAATGTGAATCGTCGAAGTAATATTTGAAACGAAAACGAACTGGCTACATTAACCGATAATAGATGGGCCGTTAACGATA
This sequence comes from Icerya purchasi, assembly GCA_039619475.1. NCBI lineage: Eukaryota > Metazoa > Arthropoda > Insecta > Hemiptera > Monophlebidae > Icerya > Icerya purchasi. Next base: position 66,555,305 of record CM077116.1, read on the forward strand.
TTCTTACGCTGAAAGAAATATGGAGTAATATTTGACGGTTGGACGATATTAAGGAAACTGGTAATTGCTCTTGGTGGTAGCTAGCGAAGAATGGATAGAACAGGTTCGTGTCTGAAATCCCGTAGTGGTTAAAAAATGGATAAAAACATATCGGTGTTATTTTTTGCGGTATAAAAACGCGTTAAACTTTCGGACAGACACACGCAGTAGAAAAAAGTAACACCGATATACCTGCGAACCACGGATCCGCCGCCTACTGAATTACCTTCGCTTCCATTTTCCTTCCTTAAGCTCATTTATACCACCATAATGATCAGCTTACTTACGGAGGGTACTTTCTTTTTATTAATGCCCCTTCCTCCTCTCGTCGGTATGTTCTATTTTTCATTTTCACTTCAGCAAAACGTATTTCGTTTTTTATTATTTTTCGTTTTTCTCCCTCTTTTAATCTCGTTTTTTTTTTTTTTTTGTTTTATATTATATCGACACCAGACCGAATCAAAATTCTAAGCGAACACTTTGTAACGCCTTTCATTTAGTGTTCATACGTCGTAAATACAATAAATGGAATACTTTGCAGATTACTGATTCAAATGAAAATGATCTAACAGATTTTTCGCTACTTTCTGAGTAAATATTTTGTCCCGAAGACCTTGCGAGAATAGCTAAAAAGTATTGTTTCCAACATCTTTGTCGATACAACTGATGCCTTAAATGAGGAGTCCGTTTGCGGAGCTGCGACTGATCACTATTATAAGTAGTTATTCTGATGCGAATATTCGATAATAGTTATGGCAACGGTTAATTTTTATACTAGAAGCAGCACTTTTTTCTCTTTTATGATTGAAATCTCTTACCGTCTACTGATTATTTCGAAAAAAAAAAAAAAAAAAAAAAAAAAAAACTTCCCTCGTCATGAATTTTAAAAAAGTATTACATATTAAACTTCCCAAATCTGAATAAAAACGAACATTAAAGCGAAGGGGTATTGAACCTTCGCCTCGCTCGTAGTACAACATTAATCCTACAGTCAATTGTTATAAAAAAAAACGTGACCGTAAATGCTCAAAAGTTACGGTAAAAAAATATTACGGCGAACGTGAAACAATTACGGTGTGCGATCTGTTCAAATCACCGATAGAACACACCATATATACAAATATTCATTAGGCGCAATTTTTTGTTCAAAAGCATATCTCTTGCAAATGTCCTACCTGTTCAGGATAAAACGTTGGTGGATGAGCGATAATGTTAATTTTAAATAAAAATAGCCTGGATCACTCATTACATCTTTTAAAAAAAAAACCGTATGTTTGCCTACTGAGTAAGGTTTGTACCCCGTAAAAAGGTATATATGGAAATAGAGAGTACTTCATCATGGTTCATGGCCTTCAAATATTTTATATTGTTTTTTCATCGATTCGACGACGTTAGCTAACAAATAGATATCATATTTTTCACAATAAATTTGAATACTGCAAATAAAATATCATTTCCTCGACAAAGGAGATGTCTATAGAGGAACGATGTTATTATCAATTAATCCTCCGTCTAAAGAAGGTAAAGCTCTACACAATCCTCTAAATTAGTGGAACGGCGAACAATCGACATCGTTTACAAGCTAGCTACAGCGGCGAAGTTTGTTGTGCAGTGGTGTTTCGTTCGGGTAGAATCTGCTCGAAACTGTACGTTGGAAATATACAAAAATTTCACTGATGTCCGTAGTCAATGAGCCAAAAAAAGAAAGAAAGAAAGAAACGGCATCATTTACAAAATTATTACGAACAATACACGCAAAGTAATCGAAAAATTCGAGGCTATCCACTTACAATTTGTATAAAGTCCGATATTTACGATGAAACACTTTTCCGTTGCAGGTAAACTGTATAAACTCAGTTTGTGAAAACCAGGTTTTTACTATATCATTCTTATAAATATTAAATAATTTGCAATCGAGTTTCACGTGAAATCACAAAAAAGAAAAGACCTTATCAAAAACCGATTGCTTCGAAATTTTATCTTAGCCCCCCGTACTATAGGCAAGTTTGAATTGTAAACAATTTAGAATACTATTTCCAAAAAATCGAGTCAAAAATAATGTAACTACCGATAGTCCAAAAAACATCGGTTAAAATTGTTTCAGAATGTGTTACATCCTGTATTGGTCGTACATCAGAATCGGAACTAAATGGATTGCCGTTTCTATTTTAGCACCTGTATGGAGTAGCCACGCACATCGAGCAATATGCGATAATACCTGTAGAGATGGAAACGCACCAAGGTGTATCGAACGCATCGGGAGCTAAACAGTATTAAAATTCTTACCGGTAATTTGCGAATTTATACATTCAGTACTGGCACGGTTGACAAATTTTATCTTCTGCCATATAGCGGAGGAGAAAATAAACGATAATCTTATTCCCCATCAGCAGCCACTTTTCAGTGCCGCGGACTTTCGATTCCAGGAGTGACCGGGGAAGTTCATTTCTCCACCTTTGCTGATTATCTCGCGGAATTTATGTTTAATTTGATAAAGCAACGGTTTACATTTGTAACTACGATGATCCATCGCCAATTAAGCACCACTGTGAAATATCGTGAGAAGAAGAACATTCAAAACGAAATTTGTCAATAAGCAATAATTCTGCAGTGATCGCGGTGAGACCTCGGGAGGAAAATGCTTAGCCTGATGATACATTAAATATGGCAAAAGTAAAACACATAAGACAAACGAGCCTCAAAAATTTGGCACCATCAGTAAATATGTCGGCGTAGCAGAAATACATATACTTCTGATAAAGCTATTGAACCAATTTTTAATAAACTGAGGAGACGGGTGTATGATTTAGATCGAGCGAGTGAACTATTATTAAAATGTACGGAGTTGATGCTACACGGCTTTGCAAAATATCAGGAGAAAAAGCGATAATTGAAGTAATACTGATGTATGATACAAGGAGATTTTTATAGTGCATGAGCGCTATGGACCTTTTTACAGCGGCAGATATGCGCACTAGGATAGGATGAAATTTTAACTGACTTTTGTACAAAGCAGTTTTCTTAAAACTCGCGCGACCTTTTTGCAGTTATGATTGTCTTCTCTGTAGCAGGAAATATTGCCGGACTATGGATCATAAAACAAAAAAAAAAATTGTTTTTCTAGACTTATAACAGCAATAGGACAGAAAAATGGAAAATTTTCACAAGTCTCCACTTTATCGGGTGAAAATTGTTACAGACACTTCCGGCCAATTTGGATTACCATATTAACGAAGAAAATTCTCATGCGACCTTTTCGGCAATAGACGAAAGTTCCAAAGATGAAATACGTTGTGTTTACAGAACAACGAAAAAAATGTATTTGAAAAAAAAAGATACAGAAAAGTATTAGGAAGAAGTGTTTTTTTGTTTGGTTTTTTTTCTCTCAATTTTTTCTATAGCTGAGAAAACCTTCCCGCTTAAATTCATAAAAAAGGCATCAACGATTTAGCAGCAATTTCTTCTAAAATACTAGCGGTAACATGGCCGGAAGAAAACCTGGTTAGTTCATTTTTCCATTCCGGAAAATATTGACCTTACTAAAATAATACGTATTAGTGGTTGAGCGTGTTACAAGATGGTATAGAAAAGATTAATAGATGCTGTTGATTGTGTGTGCCACAGTTGCGAAAACATCGGCATCATCAGCAAAGCGACGTTAATTTTTTTCGAGATATTGCAGACAGATACTTGCGCGATAAATAGTCGATAAATGGCCGAATTAAAGTCGCTTATGAGGAAACACGAAAAAAGCTAAAACGAAACGTGCCTCTTAAACGAGCGAATCAGACCTGAATATGAATGAGAATTTTCGATCTCGCTTTTGAAATTAACTGTGAAAGCAAATTGCCCGAGAAATAAATGCCGAAATTCTGCTAGTGAAATGTAGATAAATTCGTAGCTCTTTGCGGATACTTATAAATATAAAATAAATAAATATCTCAATATCGAAAATAACTCGTGTATTAATTTACGCTACTTTAATAAATTAAAATAAATACCTGAATTTAAAGAAACATTTTCGGACTACATCATCAGCTAACAATACATCGATAATACCTAACCACGAAAAAAAAAAAAAAAAAATGAGTGGATATGGAAGTTTGTATCACCGTTGTATTAGCCACCGTTTGTTTATTTTGTGTACTGTCTATTGTTAGCTGATGATATAGCCCGACAAAATTTTTTCTTTTTCTTCTTCTTTGGGCTCATCAACCAGGGACCTTACCTAGAAACAATAGGAAGAATAGTTAACCAATTAAAACTTAATTCGATCGGAAATGGTAGAAATAAAGGAACCCCAATGGCAGCAACAACAGACGCTGAGACGGAATGGACAGGATATAGGAAGCACAGTAGGGAGCAGGAAGCCTTCACTTTAAAAAGAGTAAATAAAGGGAAAAGCGTTCCGCAGAAAGAGCAGGACAATTAAAACCAAATGTGATTAGCATCGCAAAAATTAAAGTGTAAATTAGACTTATACGAGAGTTTAATATTGAGATATTAATTTTATATTTCTAATAGCCGCGTTATTCTGATAAGTAACCGAGTTTTAACCTATTCGATAGTATTTATGATCAAAAAAAAAAAACAGCTTCCTACGGACTAGATAATGTTGTCTCTTTGTAAGCGAATTAATCTCGTTTGTATAAGTGAGCAAGTTCAAGCTGTTAATTATAATCACTTAAACACCTGTACATCGATTTTAACTTATCCTTTTTCGGACCTTCCGTCTTATGCGGGAAAAAAAAAAAAAAAAAAAAAGAGTTAAAATTTAGGAAATTCGGATAATAACATTTTAAGGAATTTAAACCGTCCTAAATTTTGCGAGAGAACACACGTTTGTTTTGGTGAAAAATCTTGTCTCGCTTATGGTAAAGTCTATGTAATGTGTGATTCTATCGCTGATTTTTCTACCACCGATAAGCTGTTCGTTCTGGTTTAAAAAACTTCAGCAGTTCCCAGGGGGGGGGGGGGGTAGTTCACGCTTTTACAATGATTGTAACCAGCATGGTATAAAAGGCCGACCAAAGCAAATGCGGACCTCAGAAAACTAGGTGCTATTCTCACGATCGGATTTACGTAATGCGTGTCTGCAAAAGTTCAAACAGAAGCATTTTTTAATTACGTGCAAATTTTAATTTTAACGCGGTTAATAAGAAATTATTATCGCGCTCAAACTAATTACCAGTTCCTATTTCGTGTCTCGATTACTTTCTCCGTCGACACTTATCGCTCATAGTGCGCTACAGTTGTCATTAATATTCACGGAAGGAATCGATATCGACATTTTCACCGGTACGCAATACGTGTAGTAATGGGGAAAAAGTTACTTTTCTTATTAATACCTAACTATAAAAAAAAAAAAAAAAAAGAAAAAAAATGAGTGGATATGGAAGTTTGTATCACCGTTGTATTAGCCACCGTTTGTTTATTTTGTTTCTTTTACGAATTAACTTCCATTTACACTATTACTTTATGGAAGCGTCGCTGTCTTTGATTCCGAGCAACTTTAAATTTACAGTCCCTGAACTGTCGGAAATAGCCGCGGCTTTTGATTAAATTTTTCAACACCTTCAGTGTTCCGATTAATTCGAATTCGACTGCAAAAGAGAAAATCCCTTTTTTATTATTATTCGCCGATGAATTTCAATTCGCACTCGTTGCTGGACTGAAATTCACAACTGCGCCCGTGTGTCTCGCTTCAGGTCACCCCTCATTCTTTACATTCTACATCATTCTGCCGCTACGTGGTAATAACACGCTTAAATTGTTCCTCGATTTAAAGAATTTTCGTAAGATAACCCTCTGCGCACGGAGCGCTCGCATGTTCCTTTGTCTGTCTTTAATCGATGATCGTCGTACGCACGCACCCGAAAAATGTAAATGTAATGGTGTATTTACAACTGGCGCTTTAGTCTTCGCATAAATGCGCTTAGCGGATTAGACTGCGACCAGGAGAAAAGCCGCTATCCGCTGCGGATGACATTCAATTGCTCAGTATCGTATTTTCCCGTTGGCTGAATATTCCATCAAGCTTTAGCCAAGTCCGGAAATAAATTAAAACCATCGCCTCCTCGCAAACTGAATGTTAAACTCTTCGCATCAACCTGGCTTTTATTTACTCGCTCATTCGCTCGTTAATGTTCTTTCCGGTTTTTTTTTCCCTTCTTTTTTTCAGTTCAATATATCGCTAGTTAATTACATCAGAAGAATCTTTTCCGAATATCGTCATTATCTTCGTCGGTTGTAGAAGAGGGTTCGAAAACGATCGGGCAGTCTCATTAATAATCATCAACATTGCACCTATGTGCATGCCAATCGCGTTTATTACGACCTTTAGTTACAATGATATTTCTTAATGTCTTTTTGCTTACGTTATTCGTGACACCACACCAATGATTCCACTGCGCGGAAAGTTCTTCTGCTTTTCTTTAAACGGTATATTTAATTCGCGATTTCACTTGTAGATCAGCTCAGGTTACTGTGGTTTCCGCATAGAGCAGTGCTATTTTAGCGATCATTCGGAACTTCCACGATGAAAGAGAAAAATACGGTAAATAAAAATGTCGCTGTAAGATAACTTATTTGTATGCAAAAAGTTACCTGTAACGAATTCGATAGTTTTTCGCATACTTCAAACTACTTTTTATTATCAGTAATCGTTGTAAGTTTGGTACAGCGAAAAACGGTTCTCTTGTTATCCGCTTCTGATAAAAACACAATCCGTTTGTGCATTTTTCAAGGAAACGCAATAATTTCATGATGGAGAAATTTTAAGTATACCGTCGGGGTAAATCCGCTGTTGTATTTAAAATGTTCTTGCCATACGTACAATGAATTTTTTTAATTAATTAAAACACGCTGAAATCGGATATTACTTATACCAGAAACATCTGGCAAAGTAAAGACGCCGATCCCACAAAAGAAAGGATGTTTCTTCCAGATCTCTCCCATTGAAAACCCTTAAGTAGATTACGAAAAGTTCAACTTCACACAATTTTCGATGGCTAAGATATTTTTATTTTAAATAAAAACGCAAATAAACATTCAGCTTATTACATAATTAAAACCATCCGAAAATAACAAATTTCAAAACGTGATAAGTTTATTCGAAACTAGTCAGTGTTATTTTTAATTTATTTTCACCGTTTTTTTAATATACTGAATGTTTATGTTTTTGTTCAAATTTAAAATATTCTTTAGCGTAATAATTGTTAATCCATTAAATGTCAATCTGTGACAGTACTGAGCATATTCTATAGAAATAAAGTACAGTTTTTAGCAATAAGTATGGTATTAGACCTGCATTTGTAGCTGGCTTATACACGCAAACTTTTACGCTTATGGTGAGGTAGAACTTTTGCAACGTTTGGTTATAATTTTAGGTGATATAAGTGACAGGGTTTTGCATTGTAACAACAACAATTTAAGGAGTAATTGATTTTATCCTTTCATAATTAATATATATATATATATATATTAATTACAACGTAATTCTTAGGCTACCGTTCCCATCATTAGAAAAAATGTCCCAATTTTATGTAACGTTTGTGCTATTTTATAGGATTTTTGTGATTATGTTATTATATTCATATGGACCGATTTAGAATTACGTTGTAAATTTCGATCATTTTATACAAAGTATAGAAGAGAAAGAGACAGAAATGTAAGGAAGAGGGGTCAAGGGTCATATCCCTTTTCGAGGTCAAAATAGCCGAGTTATATATATTATGTATATAGCAAAAGCTGGACATATCCGATCCACATGGTATCATGGAGTTAATGAAATAATAATTTAGATTTATTTGTAACTTCCCCTGATCAGACGTAACATCAATTCGATAGGAAGGAATCATTACCCGATATTTGTGGATCCCTTCGTACCAAATTCCACTTTAACTTTAACAGTAGGCTTACCTGTAAAAAAAAATACAGAAAATTTATTGAATCAATTGTATAATTTAATAATGCTGATTTCGAGAGCCCATTTGGCGCAATTTAATAAATTTTATAACACTGTACAAACTGCAATAAACAACTTATTTCCTTCAGTAATGTATTCGGATGGTAGAAGCAAACGACACATATCATAGAGACTTCCTTAGTGAAATACGAAATGTAAGCATACCGTTTTCAGAATGAGAATTGCCTTAAAAATATTCGATAAAAATTCTTTAACGGAAAGCTATTTACAATACCAATAATAACGTGTAAAATGTAAAATATTCTTTAAACAAGGGAAATTAAATGGAGAAAATCGGTGTTTAGGTTCGCATATTAGCTTAAGAGAGACGCGGGAAAAATTCGCAAGCTTACAAACTTAACCGGAAAATCAATTACTGAGAAAAAAGTTTGAACTGCATTCCGAGCATTATATCACAGTTTGCCAGACTATTCAACAATGGGAGAAACGAATTTGACAATTTTGATAGATCAATATCAGTCTTGGAATTAACCGCCAAAATAGTCTATAAAAACAGCACAAGTGCGGGTATACTTCAGTTTTCGATGATACTAAAAGACGGTGTAACTAAAGAAACACAACGTTATCGCAATTATGTGATGTTTCCTTAAAAAATAATTTTACACAGGAATAATGGAAACATCATTATATGTGACCCATACTTAAACCGATTAAAGATTCAGATCGACGGATTTTTGCCTTTCTTCGGGAAAAAGTTAAAAATTCGAATTAAATTTCACGCGACGTTATAGATAAATGAAAAAAATAGGCACCCTAAAAATTAATATGGACCTAGAAGAAGTACAATGCAGGTATAAACTGAAACAAAAATCGATATAAAAGTCATCATATTTATCGACATTATACGTACGTGCATGACTGGACATCTTAAACGATAAAATGTCATTTACGGATGTTGCCACATAAAAATAAGATTGTAAATATATTTAAAGAGTCGAAAAATATCAGTGAGGTAAGCAGGTTCCTGCGCAAAGAACTTCTCGAAATGTATATACTTGAAAACTTCACAATTTATTAGAAATTGTGAAGTGAAGAAGGTAAACTCATATTTGCGATTAAGGAAACCAAGAATTTACCTAATAAGCAACTTTAAGCGTCAAATGAGGAAAATAAACGTTAAACTTCGAAACTAAAATTTACATAAATCCCAGCGCACATTACAGGATAGTCGGAAATAAAGTAGCGGATGATCGACAAGATCTGTATGAAGTTTATACTATATGGAAAAAACAAGTATTACAATATAAAGAATACCCTTAAAATTAACGATAATGAATGGAAAATATATGCAGCTTTTCGAGGAAAAACTTTTCCTCTGATGAAATGTTAAATGAGGAATACATTCGTAAAGTAATAAAGTGAAAAAGGATCATTGAGACGGGTAATTAAATGTTTATTTAAGTCGGGTAATAGTCCAATATGCATAAAGGATAAAGAATTAGTGCAGTATAATGCTTGGTAAAGGTTATAGGACGGTAAGACAATATTTAATACGCCCACGTATCAAACAGTGGCACATAATTGTGTCTACTTTAATGATATAAATATTTAAGTTCTAAGCTGATTCCACAAACTAACGAAATCAATAAAGATTGGCCTGGAGTTAACTGGTTGGTCTTTTCAATTTTTCTATATACATTGAAACCTGGACTCTTCGTTAATCTGAAAAACAGGTAATTGATGTTTCAAAAATGTTGCGGAATGATAAGAGGACAAATCTCGTCATCTTGGATGAAATAGATACTGAAAGAAGATTTTCGTTTGTTATTCTTTTCCGTGGCTTGCTCTTGTTGGGACACATTATATGTGCAGAAGATATGAAGCGTTTTTTAAAGAAGAAAAATGCCCGGTAAAAAGAAAGAGAACGCGCCCCAAATTGTTGGTGGAACATTGTTTATCAAACTTGTGCCCGCGTAGCATAAAATAGAAAAAGATGAAGCAACGCAGTACACTGCATGATCAATTCATGGCCACGATATTCCCTTAAGGATTTAACGTCTCGATGATAATGATGCTGCTGATAACATATATATATATATATATATATATATATATATATATATATATATATATATATATATATATATATATATATATATATAGGTGTATATGTATACTGTATTTGTTATTATTACTCATTGTTAACATTTTTTTTAAATTATGATAAAAATAAACTTTAACACTTTTATACTTTTGTAACAATTATATAATTTTTTTTAAAACCCCGACGCGTTTCGAAGCAAACGTGAACATGAAGTGTTTGCTTCGAAACGCGTCGGGGTTTTAAAAAAAATTATATAATTGTTACAAAAGTGTAAAAGTATATGTATACATTACCATAGTAGATACATATACGTTTTCAAGGACATGCGTGTGAAACGTAATTGTCAACTGTGTAAGTTAACGTTCATGCCACGATAACGTGAGAATGTATTTAATTTATTACATTCATTACATAAAACACATTTTAGAATTCATAACCAGTTATCTGTAATGTATGTGATAGATAAAGGTGTTTGAAAAGTTGTACACTGATGCGAATTTACTTTAAATTACTGAAGAACGAATAATTAGAAAAATAATACACGGTAAAACACAAATGACAGTTACTTAATCAGGCTGAACACAATTTGTAGAGTTTGTATTGTAATCTTTAAAACTAAAAGTTTGAGAACAAAGCTAAAAATTCCTACGCGATTTGCCGAAATAATGTATCAGTTTTAACGGAGTTCTACCATTTTCCCGTTATTCAAAGAGCGATAAAAACTTCTATTAGACCCATTATTATGTGCAAAAACTAAACACTCAGTGAACAATAAAGGAGAAGAGAATCATGAAACGAGTTTATAAACTATCGAAATTAATGAATAGAAGGATACTAATGAAAAGTGATAAACATAAAGAACAAACTTTAAATAAACAAAATGAATAACTTTTAATCTATTTTATGTTATCTGATTAGAACTTCGTCGTTGATTAGGAAAGCTAAAATTAGTAACGAACGATTATCGACCCCAATTAATTAGCTATGAATTACTACAGTTTCCATTTTAATATCAATGAAAATAAAAGTATCATATAAAAATATTTATAAACATAGTTGCATCTCAGCTCTGCTGGCATACTAGTACCTGTTTAAATCTTTCATTTTTTCACTTTTTTTGAGTGAACAATATATTTCCACTCTCCGACTAGATCGTCTAACTCGTGCTATTGGAATAACTAGTGTGTGATGCTTTCAAACTCATATTCTAATTCAGCATCCCTTCCAATGATTCCGCTGGATTTGTAACTAGGATATCTCCGTTGTGGGGAACAGGACGTAATACTGATTGTAGGATCGGATATGAGATCACTTTTTTTATTTTTAGAATTATGTTCACGGACGTCAATAGTTAACAGTTGTCTTCAAACTCAAATTGCGAAAAAGTGGTACGTGATAGAGAAAAATTGAAAGCAGTTTTGGATTCGGCGACCTTAAAAATAGTAAGGACAGTAAGTCGTTTTTGATGTCATCATAAAAGTCTTTAGTATATAAAAGAGTTAGTATCTCTCTGTAGAAGCTGTATCCTCGTAATTCCCAAATAGGCATCATCACATTATAGTGATGTGTATGCATATTTCTTTTTTTTTGATTTAAGTCTAAAATAGACATACCAATATAAATCAGCTTATCAAATAATAATTTTGTGCGATGCTTATGTATGGCACACAGAACCAGTCTCTCACTATGTAAGGTTCTATTGTTAAATGATGAAAGTGTTTAGATCAATATATTTTTTCAACCATGGAATCTGTTCAAATTTTATCACCCTATGAATTTCACAAAGTTTCAATTTATTTTTAATAGCCAACTTCGGATATGAATAATGAATAATATATTTCGTTTTATCTTCTGGTATCGCCACTAACTTTTTCACATTACCCAATTGGAAGACCACTTTAAACTCTGGTAAGAGGGGCAAAAAGGTCAATGGAAGACGAGGTCGAGGTCATGCGCCAACCAGATGATCGGGGAAAATCTGCAAAGCGGCTGGCCGTATTTTTCGGGATTGTATATATATCGCGCGGGGTCATATTTTTGGCGTAGTCCGATCAACTGGGTGATAATCATGGTCAAGATAACCCTACATGATGTGATACAATTCAACGATAATGAAGAGGGGCAAATTATTGTGCAGAAATGCAGCTCCTGAGGATATTTTACATTGATTTCAATGACACATAACCTAAAGAGGAGCAAGCTGAACCTCCTGATGTCCAAATTATCGATTTCCTCTTGAGTTAGTCGGTTAAACACTTTATATGATAATGTTTTAGGAATATTAATGTCATATAAATTATTACAATCAATGTGAAATATGTAGCTAGGATCATAATCATCAGCACTACAACCAGATGAAGAAACTGGTGGATTCTACTGCACTTCGCAATATCTCATGACAGACTGGACTAACCTCCTACAGACTTGTAATTCATGAGAAGTTCCAACTGTACTCTTATAGATTTCAGCGTGGCCCGAAAACTTAGTGCAGGTGTACTGAAGAACCAGTATGTAACAGCAAATATTGTGAAATTGCTCAAAAACATTAGCCAAGATTAGAGTATCCGTCTGAAGATAGATGTCACTATACTTATCTAATGTTCCAACAGTCACCATGTTTCATACATTCTTCCCAAGATTGTAGTTGATGATGGAGATACTGAATTTTGAGAGGGAACTATAGAAGTTTTGCCGGTCTAGTAATGCTATCTTTTCGAGTTTAGACTGACCACTACAGTATTCACAGGGAAATACCGCCTTTCAACACCTCAGTTATAGTAAAGATGGATTAGGTATGTTAACGAGAGTATATCTACAAGCGTCTTGAAGTACTCGCCATAAATTGCACGGAGCCAAAAAATTCAGATTAATGCTAGCAAATACTCTCTTTGTAAATCATTTGAAATGCTCTTCTAATAATTGTTTTAAAAAATGCGAATATCTCAAATACGCGTAAAAAGAATAAATTCCAGAAAATTTTAAGCAGGAAAAAATTATTGTGAAAAATAATAATAGGCATAAAATAATTTGAATAATGAGTGATTAAGCACCGTTAAATATCGATATCTGCAAAAGAAGTAATGTTTTCGTAAAACATACGATGAAATATCTCAAGCATGAATATTATCACGGAAATATTGAAACTCGTATAAAATATCGAAGAAAAACAAATTGAAAAACGAAATGATTAAAAAAGAGTAATTAAATAAAAATCATGTGATCTTACCGAAATAAATATGCTTGCCGATAAATTTTAAAACATAAAAAATGCACTTCAAAAATTTAATCTTGAACGAAAATGACGATCACTGGAAGACATTAGTTTTAACTCGTCTCGTTATTCTCAAATTTACTAATGCTCTATGTATTCAACTTCGGGATTCTAGCATTATTGTCATCACCATCTACGATGATCCTTTAACAAAAGTTGTTATTGTACCTCATTAAAGATGTTTTGTCGTTTTACTGTTCATTTCAATATACCAGTCTCGTTTATGACATTTAAAAATCTGCATTTAAATGGTGATTTTCACCATATATCACCTGTCTGCCTGTCAACTATATGGTCAGAACCTCCGTCAACCGTTTTGTCGCACACATAGAACGTGAAAATATACATGCTGACATCTATATATGTCATTCTGACAGTTTTAGACTAATTTTTAATAATATTAATGGATATTAATGGATATTAATGGATATTAGTGGATATGTTTGACTGTAATTACTGTAAAGTCCCGTTATAACGGAACATGTACATGCTATTGCCCGATCTGCACTAGTTACTGCGATTCAAAGGTTGTTTCATATTAGCATTTCAAATATTCACATTAACGTACATTCACATAATGCGACAGCGATACATTTCTGCAAATTCTCTCTATAATGACGAAGATGGCTCCTCTTAGATGGCTCTACGTATTTCGTAAATATTCGGATAACAAAAATTAAAAAAAACGCAAGAATAGAATGTGATATGGAAATTTCATTAAAAACCGGATTTCAAGCATTAAAATTCAATCATATTCGGTAGTCCCTTAGAATTATATCCTCCTGTCTCACTTGTGCGAAAATCGATCTTTTTTATCACTCCAATATTTAACTAATTAGCCGCTCGAATAAATTTTAAAAATGAAAAATTTAAAATAAGAAACGTAGATCAGCCATTGAAAAATTAAAGTGATGCTCTGTTTATACATCCGTAAGTTCTGGTATTGATATGATAGCAGTGGCGGTTGACCTCCGTGGCAATTGCAGACTACGGCATATTTGGGAAAAATTAATAGAAAAAATTACGAAATATCGAAAATTTGCACTGTAGGCAAGAGCGTAACTTTTAGAATCGCGAAAAAGTAAAAATATATACCAATTTATTTTTTGAATACTTATGCTTTAATTTTGAAAAAATCGCGGCTGGAAGGGCAAGCCGGAAGGTGATTAGTTCCGGGATCCAAGATATCATACTCGTGTCGTACTGTTGGAGTACAATTTTATTTCGGTACAGTTTAATTTCTACCCAAAAAAGATTGACAAAAACTACTGTTAAGCGAAAACTCTTCTTTTGCACGCTCTATATTATAATCTGTATATACGTATATATATATATATATATATATATATATATATATATATATATATATTGGTCATTTTGGCCTCGTAAGGGGCTATGCCCTTTGACTCCTCTTTCTTTCATTTCTGTCTCTTTCTCTTCTATACTTTGTATAAAATGGTCAAAATTTAAAACGTCAATTCTTACTGGCATCAACGCAAAAAAATAGCATAATCACAAAAACCCTATCCTAACATTTAACTTTCATTATATAAAATTAAGACATTTTTATAGCCTTTTATTTAACTCGGTTTGTCATTCTGTCTGTCTGGAGGGAATCTTGGCGAACGATTTTTCACCTACTTCCCGATGAATTAAAAATGTGTCCATTTACAGAAATGCTTGTTATAAATGACAATACAATATTATGCAACATCTGGGTTTCCAACTTCAAAATTAGACCCTCGGTGCGCTGAACTGGGGGGAATTTCAGAAACGATTTTTCAGCTACTTCAGGGATTTTTATACATTTGCTGGAAAAAAAAAAAAAAAATCACGGTGATGATATGCATGTTATTCGGCCAAAAAAAAATCCGAGTAATAAGCAAGGTGTATGAAATAATAGAATTATCCCCAATATAATGTATAGGACCCGTCGCGATAGCCTAGTTGCTAGAGCGCTTGACTTCCGTTACGGAGGTCACGGGTTCTATACCGAGTGACGACGAACTTTTATTACAAGAATTAAATAAATAAATAAATACTCGCTAATAATCACGTGGAAGGCAATGGCAAACCACCACGTATACCATCATATGCGCGCTAGTTCAGTACACACATCAAACACACGCGGGACTGCAATTGTATGTCGATAAATCAAACGATTACCAATCAGTTCCGAATGTAGTCTTGCGTGTGTACACTCGCGTTGCGTATAGCAATTGCCACGAGAGCTGCTTATTCTGTACAACTAGAATGTACAAATAGGCAGTCACGATGCTCGAAATCGAGCGATACGACTCAGATGATGATGAATGTGTAGGACAAAAAATTAATTCATGTGTCTTAAAAAATCTTTGTGATTCTTTGAAACGGTAGAACTGCGTGCAGATGTATGATTTACATTCGAACCTTTGTAACGTAGATGTGGTAAGTGTTGGGCGCAATGGGAGCTTGTTCACAAAGTTTTAAATATTGAATTCCTAAAAGATTAAAATTAAATAAGGCACTATTATCTTTTTTTTTTTTTAACTTGAATTATATCATTTTATGTAGTTTAAGAAATTTCTCTACGAAATATATGTATAATTGTCAACAAAGACCACTCGATTGGATCTATTATCTCCACAGTCTGGAACGTTCATTTCCAGAATATCGGAAAATCGAACCTTTAAATCTACCTCATTTTATTCTCCAAAATTATTGTTTTTCGATACAGTCTCTCCTCCAGCTATTTAATTTATTATTTTTTCGGTAAATCTTGGAGTATTTCGAAAACTATATTTGACTTTATATTGTTTAGGCGAGCGCACCATTTACACCGGCAAGTGTCAAATTTTTTTCGTTCTAGTACGCTATATAGAAAAAATGTTCGGAACTTTAGCGTTGTTCCGAATTATTTTAATGAGTAAAAATGAGCGAAATTAGAAATTTAAAAAAATACATGACTAATTTTGAGAACCTTCATTATCACAGAATAATAAAAATCTCACTGCTCGATGTAAACTGTAAAATAGCTCCCGAAATGTCTAAATGTAACTCGTAAATATGCGGAAAAAAAAGAAAATGTAAGGTACCGAACGAAACATCTCAAATATTACTGTTAATCCATCAGGTATTTTATACAAAACCTGATGTGATGATTTTTGTAGATTCCTTTTTTTGTATAAAAAACTTCAGTCCGTGTCATTCTGTTTGTGCGGAATACGGCTGTTCACATTTGGGTAAATTTTTAATAATATTTTTTGATTTTCCCTTTCCGGAATGAAAAAAAAAAGAACTCGTTGCTTTCTTCATTACTAGCTGTTATCCAGCTTTCACAAATCCTTCGGTATATACGTATATATATATATATCTGATATTTTATCTTGTTGAAAATAATAACGAAGAAAGGAAATCAGGCCAGTATACGAAATATTAAAAGAAAAAAAAGTGATGATTAAATGTCGGAGGTTCGTATTTAGTAATAAAAATACACCGCGGCAATATTTACGCCTAAAAATACATAATAAAATAGCAGAAAACTTTAGAATATTAACCCAAAATACCGATTAAAATATAATGCAACAATAGCCGGAACGAAGTGCTGAGCCGGATAAATAATTATTTACACATTAGCGTGGATGCAAAGTAAAATGTCCGACGAGGTTCGTGCACAAAGAGAAAGAACGAAAAGGAAAATTGATAAGATGGCTGCGAAGCGAAGAAAACTGAAGTAATAAGATAAAGTATGTATAAGGTTAGTGTAAATTTTGTGCATAAGTTACAGTTGAGTTAAAAGGCAGACCGATTTTTATGGGCGTGCATTAGCGATGGGTTTTATAACATCGAAAACGTAAGTTCCGAAACGAATAATAACATCTTTATAGTTTAATAAAGAAAAGGCAACTCTGTTATTTATATAGAATCGGACTAGTGAACCTCTGCGGAAAGTTATAGAAATGACAGCAGCTGTCTGATTCTCAGGTAGAAAATTGGATCAGCTTGTGTGACAGAGAGCATCGATTTAATAAAACAGATGCATTAAGAAAGAAACAAGCGCAAATTCAATTTTTTACATTTAAATCGTTTCCGCCTTAAAAAATAGGTAAATGAATTGAAAAAGTAACATTCAAAGTGTACAAAAAAGTGATACCATCGAACAAAAATTCGACGACTTCATCACAGCGCCTTTTATAAAACTGCTACCAGTATATTACTGTTACTATTACCACTGGCAAGTAACATTTTCTTAACATACGGAGAGAAGCTTTTTCTCGTCGTGGTAGGCGACCAGCAGCGGGGACTTTGAAAGAAAATAAATTTTTCACGATAAACTTTGCAGTTTAATAGAATAAAAATCTTATTTCCGGCGAAACACGTGGACCACGATGAATCGCAGAGCAAGGTAACAACGCTCTAAAAGTTTGCCGAACGATGGAGCAGTCGGAAAATCGACTCGTGGTCGGTCCTCCGGTTGGACTTTTGTTTACCTACACTTCAACGCTTTCTTCCAGTTTGTCGAAGAGAATTCTTTAGCTCTACTGCATTTGAACAGAACTCTATTTACCGCGTCACCTGTAACGAATTACTCTTCTTCTTAGAAAGTACATAACGAAATAGACAATACCGGTGTCGTCGGACAGTTCAACATTTGCCATTATTTAAACGCCAAATCTTCGACTTTATTACAATTACCCGCCAGCGTCTTCCATGTGTGTCGACCGGACAAAGCGATGGTCCGCGAAAATTAAATTACAACGTATTTCGAGATTTCGAGCGACATTCTAGAAATCACTGTCGGAGAAGTTGATACTATCGAAAGCGGTGGCCATGATTCTTTTCTGGAGAATATTGCTTACAGAAGGAATCCGGAAATTCATTCGGAAAAAAATAAAGAGCCTTTTCTGCCCGCGTTAAGATCATTTGCAACGTTATCGGATAGTAGATGCGCTTAAGAATTTTCCGGGAGCATCGAGAAGATATATTAAAACTAGCTGATAGGTGTTGTTGCTTTAAGAAGAAACGACAGGATGAAGGAGAAGGTTGATTTTAGTAGCGAAGGGAGATTTAAGAAGCGGAAACGCTAAGCGAAAAGACGGGGTTGGTAGGTAGTAGAATATGCAGCGTTTGCGCCGAGAAAGGCTGCAATGGAATTTTGCTCGTGTGCTGCATGTCCAGGTATTCCCCCGGAGGAGTATTACACAATTTTCCAGGCTGTTAGCGATTTTACGAGGAGCCTGCAAAGAATTACCTGCTATTTGGTAAGTTATTTTCAGCGTGCAACTATTCTCTAATAGAATTTGGCGGAAGTGATTACCGCCGCTTGCCGGCAGCGGGTTCAGTAGCGTAGTTGCCTAATTGCCTTAAGATGACCGATATCGATTTATGAACGAAAAGATTTAAATGATAGTTTCAAATTCGAATATTTTAGAAACGTAGTGACGAATCAGTTTTATTGCGGCACCGGAAATTCTTCGTTCGACATCGGAGGCAGCAAATGCCAAAGGTATGACAAAAATCTGGGGAAAAACCCGAATCGGTTCGTTCTTAAATAGTATAAATATGTAATGAGACTATTTTGTATAACACTTCAGAAAACAGGAAAAAAGGAACATTTCGGCGGGACAAGCAGTTTATGTGAAACCTACATCTGAATTTTAAACTAAACGTTAGCGGTACATATTTACAGTCCGATTGCATAATTGGCCAAATTTTAGTGGTAAATCCGAAAACTTAGATAGGGCGCAATTTGGTAATTCGGCTGAAATAGTGACAAATGTCGTTAAATACTGTGCGTACATCCCTTTGCTTTCCTTCACCAACTTCAGTCGGGAATTCCGAACTGGAGGCAATTTTACTTTGTTCAAAATAAATATAGGATCTCGAGGGGCAACTATGTAATAACCATCGGTTTACTCGGCAAAAACGCAGAATTCGCACAGCCAATATTATCTGAAATCCGAATTAGTATGTATCGACTAAAAAACGCGCAATTTCTCACATCGATGCCGCTGGGAAATGGAAACGCCGAAGGTACGCACACGCTAGCGATAAGTAGGTCCCCCCCTGGAGGGATAGGTATTCGGAGCGAAGTTGTTGACGCAGTTTCGACTACAGTACACGTAAAACCCAGCAAATACTAAATATCGATGAATGTTATTTCACACGGTTCCGCCATAGAAGCTAAAATATTATAGACCTTGAACGTAGGACAGACATCCTTTTCTGCATTCTGTATACGAAATGAATATGTGTGAGCAAAAATATGCCAGATCAGGTAGAAAAGTGAAAAATGGTAACGTTAGGATAATTCGAAAGAATCGTTTTGTCTGCAGATGGAATTTTTTTTATACTTCTACATTAGTTGTATCGCAATTTCATCCTCTCTTTCTAACAACACATGTAATCTAACCTAACACCGTTTCCGCAACCAGCCGAACTATTTCCAATTTTTGAATGTACCGCGTACGTAAGTAAATAATCCGTATCAGTCCGCTATGGATGGATATCCGGAATGCAGTTCTCGAACATACGATTCAGTTTCGAATCCGCATCTGAACAAGTAACAAACTTACTCATTACTAATACACACTGATTAACTCGCATCAACATGCAAAGGATAACAAGAGACTAAAAGAGTGGAATAAAGAATGGTCGCAGATAATAACTGGCGAGTGTCCATTAAAACGATGGAAAACTACTGGAAAGTAGAGAATCGCACTGCACTCAACGCACATCTGCCAGAAGAGACTCACCGACGAGATACCTAAATATCGAACTCACAAAGATCGCAGGAATGTAGTAAATTTTAACATCCACAGAAGAAATACCGAGCAAGATCGAAAATAATAATTTTCAGATAAATAAATTAGTACGGAATTGGTTTAATTTAAAAACAATTTTGTACCAATATACGTGCGTACCATTTCATTGTAAGTAATGCTGGGGTTAGTGTAGACGGCACGCCGAACCAACAAATCAATTCTAGAGAAGCTGAAGATAGAAACCAGGCTTCTTCAGGAAATAAATCGGAATATGATCAGATACTTTGATCACATAGCCAGGAACATAAATTCCATGGAAAGAAACATTATATAGGGTAAGGTGCAAGGAAAACGTCCTAGAGGAAGATGCCCACACTACGGATCAAGTAAATACACTAACTGGGTACAAGTTGTCAGAATCATTCCACGTGGCAATGGATCGAAATAAATGAAACGAAACGGTAAAATGAATATAATGCCACCACGCCCTTACGACAATGGACCTGATGATGATAAACAATACAAATATCTAAAGCGGGTAAAAATAAAAACAAAAGAAAAAACGGCGACAATCATCATGTATATGCTGTATATTGCAATACCGAATGTGCCGGACGCCATCAAACCATCTCTGATCCGCTCGATGAGAGTTTGAGCAAGGAATATTCATTGTCGAAACTTCAACTGATTTTGAATACGTACATGCTCCCTCCTCGAAACATTATCGAGAGATTATTAATCGCCGGATCTTGTTTCCAGGGGTCGATATTTAGTGGAGTACTGTCGATTCGAAAAAATACCTCTTTTAAAAATTACGTATAAGTGTAATTTCGATCGGTTCTGGTGGCAAGCTTGCTCATCGGAGGTACACACCAGCGTGCTTAGCAAAAAGTGATCACGTAAAGCGCGATTGCCACGCGCTTGGCTTCTAGGCCGCGAATCACTTTAATTTTCGGGCAAGAATTAACGGCGATATCAGCCGGCAACGGTTAATGAATTTATTGAAAGTGAGTGTCGCACAGAATATACTTTAGCAAAATATTTTAAAAACGGCCAGGGCATTGTTAAAAAGAAGTAAGAAGGTACAAATTTCGCTGAATTTTTTAATAAGACGCTTCGGATAGTACTCAACCGAAAAACTAAAAAGGTTTATGCCACATCCGCTTCAGATACCGTCCGCGATCACTATTGTAGATTGTCGTAGGTTGTAGTAGATTTTTTTATTTGCCACGCTACGAAGTAATCACAAATTCCCGTTCAATAGTGATTATTGGCTCTCCGCGATGATTGATTACTTTTAATCAGCTACAACCCTGAACTGATTGGAGCACGAACTGTGGATTATTTCCAAGGTTTTTTTTTTTTTTTTAAGAATAATAATAATAATAATAATAATAATAAAACATATTATGAGGAAAAGTCTGTAGTAAAAACGGTTAATTGTACGTAGGTTCGAATTCTGTTAGTGCGATATATCGCTATTGGCAACTCGTTCCGTGTAAATATAGGGTTCTCCATTCGAGTGTTGATCGGTGTATCAGCTGTTAAGCTCATTTTTTCGATCTCTTGCAGATTGCCGCGTAAAATAATTGTCCAATTCTGCCAAACTAGCCCGGATTTTTAGCTATGTGTACCGGAACATGCAGTCTACGCTAAAATAGTCGAGAACGGCTGCAGCGAAGAAATAACAAGAATGCGACTGGCAAACGAAGAAATTAGAGCCATGAGAGCTTCTACTTTCATTAATCGGCGAACATGAACCGAATAACGAACGGTGGTGGAAGCCAGCGAACTAGTGCGAACGAAAAGCGAAAAAGATGAAAAAAGAAAGGGCTTCCGGCGAAATTGAACGAAAATAATCGCAGTTGGAAATATGGTGAGGGGAGAGGTTGAAGTTCGATGAGGTAGAGATAGATCGTGTTAGAGAGAGAGAGAGAGAGAGCAACGGAAGCTGAAGAGAGCATGAAGTGCTGCGGAATTCTGTGACGTTTGACACGCAGGTCGCCGCAGACGAGAAAATCCGCGGAAACTTAGAAAGACCGATTTTGGGAAAACCGAAACTGGTGCGGAAGACCGACAAGTTAGCACGGGTAGGGGGGGGGCTTTGTGATAACGGTCAGTGACGATCGCCGAATTTCGGCTACGAAATGAGCGGTTCGCGTACGGAGTAGACCGGCTCGTTAAAGTTCCCGGACGATATCCGCAGACTAGTGACGTCACACAGAAAGGCGGATCCTCTTGCGACTTCCGCCGCTCCATCCGGTCGCGGCATTACAAGCTCGTTAATTTTTTAGACGACCGGAGGAGCCGGTCGCCATGTTTCTCGCCCGTTTCGGAGAGAGAATTAAAAAGAGATTCTCGCTATTTCGGTCGCTCTCTGTCGGTCGCGGCGCGAATTTCGCAACGTCTCGACGGGGGGTGGCTCACGTCTCATCATTTCATTCGACGGATACGCGCGCGTATTAATTACGATTTTTAGCATGGACGAAGTTCCGGCACGGTGAATGGAATTCAAAGGAAGAAAAAAACGAACGCTGCTGAAGAAAAACAAAACAGAAAAAGAGGCCGAAAAAAAAACGCCCAGATAAACATGCGAGAGCGCGGAGAGAGAAGGTTCGAATAAAAATATTAATAGAGCCGTGGTTAGCGCGCGGCGGAGAGGGGTGCCGGTGAAACAGATGCACAACGCCGGTGGAAGCGGGAACTGTGAATGAGCGGCCCGGTCGGGCGACGGGTGCGGGGCGACGTTGACGAACGCGACAGCGGATGTCGTGCGCTTTCACGCGCGCATTCGAACGAGATCTCGGTGGGCCGGGCCAATTGGGCCGCTATCTGGCTAGATCGGCTTTCGGCGCAGATAAGAATCTGGCCGTTATGTGGCGCTATCTATTGATCGGACTGATAAGTTGGGCGGCCCGATGGCGCGCTCGGCTACCGCTTTTGCCGGAGCAACGTCGCTGCACGGTTCGGCCGCAGTTAGTTCAGCAGTAGCGATTATGGTTCGTTGTTGTGTCGTTCGTTGATGTACGAATTTCGCTGCGATAGTCGTGTCGAAAAATTCGCCTGGCAAAACTGTTCGAATTTGTTTTCTCTCGTTGTTCCGGTGATAATTCGCAGTGATGATATTTTAAAATAATTTTTCATTGGCCGAAATTAAACACAGCGGTGATGTTTAATTATTAATAATTGTTCGCTATGCGTAGAGAGAGCTGGAAAGCGTTCTAAAACCACTAGCTAATTACGTTTTCTACTACTGTTTTCGCGCGTACCTTTCCTATTCGCCGTTTATATTTATAGTTACTAAAATTAGTGAAAAAATGGCGACCAGTTACCGACATCATCGGGTCTACCTGATTCCGTTATTGCTGATATTTACCGTCTACGCCGAAGAAGAAATCGGTTCGCCTCTAAGGATCGCCCAGTGCCGGGCATACTGCGTACACCGAGTAAGTAAACCCTGTTTACGCGCTCATAAATTAATAGAGTAATCTTCCGTTCGATTAAATTTTTTTTTTCGTTTTACCTGTTCTTCCTAACTTATTTTGATTGCATCGATTCCACAAAGTTCGCATTTTGGCGGTAAACGTTATGAGATTGTTATGTTATTGGGAAAGTTTTGGCGGTTAATTGTATTCGAGCTTTGATTGGTCGAAAAAATTTGTTGGGGTAAATTCGAAAAATTACTATTTTCTATTATTCTCGGATGTTTTGAGTATATTAACTATTATAATTTCATCGCGCTTTTGCCGTTACTACCCCGATGAAACATAAGGCTTTTAGAATTAGGCGACGGGAATGTCATAAATATTATCATGCTACTAAGAGAGAAAATTTTTAAAAAGTTTAATCGTACAAACAAGTTAAACGATATGCATCATTGAGACGTTTATTATTTTGACTCTGGTGATTTGTCGGTTGAATGCAAACATTGCTTCCGCTATACACGCTTGTTATTAAGATCGTATTAAGTGATCGAAGATGAAGAAACATTTTACATCGAAACAACATTGATTAATTTACACTTGATTCTTTCAACTTCGGAAATGCCGATATAGAAGGTTATGTTTTCTGTAAAAAATATTTTTAGCCTTGCGAAGTCATCTTTCAAATATGATAAAATTTGAGACGCGGAAATTTTGACAAATTTTTATTTACTACGTTTGCGGAACTCTTCTCCCATATATATATATATATATATATATATATATATTAGTAAAAACAATTAAGAATAATAAGCCATGCTAAACGGTAGGATCAACAATGGGGAGAAAACGAAAAAAAATATGACGAAATATGGAAACTAAAAGATATTAAAAACGATTCTTCCGAAATTATATCGTTATACTAGGCGAGAAAGTCCACACACATATATATATATATATATATATGGTTGATTTAACGCAATACCTAATTGATAACAATTGCGCAAAACGCGAATTAATAATTACTAAAGTCCAATAATATCACCGATAACTCAGATTGCGGAGGAAAATAATAAAACTCGGTAATACCTAATAATACTTGATTTTATTTCGTTTGGGATGTAGAGCGTGTAATTTTTTTTTGTATCTACTGTTCGCATTATTTGTAGCGAATTCGACAAAGAGCGTGAGTAGTTGCAATATTTTTTTTCGTTAATGTGAATTTGATTTTCCATCTTGTGTAATATTTTGTTAATTTTACGCGAAACTAAAGATAAATATTTTTGAAGAAGATTTGGAAAGGCGTATTCGTGTATTAAGATATATCGAAAAGGGGGAAAAAAGTGATTAATTTTTTTCCCATCGTTGTCTCGCGTCATTGGTAGTCGATTCGTTTAATTTTACTCCATTCGCGAGCGGGTTATTTATGTTAATCGGAGGATGCTTTATCGAAAATTTATATTTGAAGCATACGTTGAGCTTTTTTTTCATAAAAATGATTAGCGGAAACTTTTGCTGTAAAAATGTGTTAAATTTCCAAAACATTACATCGTTAGATACTGCGATGAAACGTAGCGACTATTATTTTTGTTATTACTGTTATGCGGTGAAGAAATGAAAAACACCTGCTCGTTAAATTTTTGATATTATAAATACTTTTTTAGACTAAATTACAAAACTGTTATATATTTCTGTTATCACAGAATGCCTTTTAACTGCTATGCATTTTTCTGTACAAAATGAGTTTTACTTATTTCTCTCCGATTTGTTGTTGTTCTACACTGTCTTTTGGTCTTCTTCGGAAAAACGGAGTTTTCAAAGGTTGTGTAGAAATAATTAATATTAAATTCCGTCGTTAATTAAAAAAACATTTTTTGTAGAAGAAATTTCGATTCTCTGTTTATTAAACTAGTACCATGTTTATTTAAAGGTTATTTTTAAATATTAAACTATTTCTCTTCAATGATATTAAATTAATTTTTTGCCGACATAATTTTCCCGTTAGATTAATTAAACAACGAACATTAAAAAGGATATTAAAAAAATTGCTTGTTATCTTTTTTTATTGTTACTGCGTTTTATTTTTGTTTTTGAATAAAATCATATTATTAGCAGATTCCTTTCTGAGCGTGTACGACGCGCCAGGAAATTGCATCAGGGAATCTAAAATTTTTTGAATGACTGGCGAATGTGATTTTATAAATATAATTTTTAGGTAAAGTTTGGCTGGTCAAACACTTGTACTATTACGGGGAGTTTTTAAATTCGGGTAATTCTAACGATGATGTGATACTTTTAGTCGAAATTTTCATTAAATATGTCACACAAGACGAATAAAGAATTTCTTACTACCCGATGATTTACCACCGCTCCGTCAAATTTCCTTAAAAAAACGAATAAAAGTCTATTTGATTTTTATAAACAACCGCGTCACATGCGCCCGAAATCTTTCCCCTTTCAGAAAATCAGTTTTTTTCCTTTACTTTTTAGCACATACGATATATTTTCAAACACCCCTCAAATTTTTAAACTGGCTAAATCGAGGGTAATATGTGCGTGAAATCAGTCCTGTGCAATGTTTCTAGCTAGAGTGTGTCATTTTCCTAACTTCTTTTTTTAATCTTTCGCCGGACGCACCGATGATGATTTCAAAAAAATTTTCCACATACCTTAACGAACCGATTAGTAAATAGCTTCCGATGCTAAATCAGTATTTCTTCCTCTATTATTATTATTATTATTATTATTCTTTTGTTGTCCCCTGCTAATTCTATTTATGTCAATTATATATACACTGTCCTTTTTTTAAGGTTATAATCATTTATACATGTAGTAGCATGGACAGTTTCAAATAATAACGGGTTACTACAAATAGGTATAACTATTAAGTTAATGTGTACCCTATACGTGTATATCCTTTTCCCATACCGTGGGTCGTAGGTTGCAAAAGCCTGATTTAAGGTCGCGGGAAGAGGTTAAATTAATTTTTATTCATCGGTGAATCGGAAAATTTTGACTAAAAAAGTTAACCTTTGCAGAAATAGTCTCGAATAAATTGTATTTTTTTTCTTTTTCGAAAGGTGTCAGATAATATATTTGAGTATTCTTCTCGTCTGACAATGCTAGCCATTTATTCGGCAAACTGGTATATAGCGTTTACAATGGTTCATCGTCAGAAATTGTTAGTTTCCCTTTAAATGTTATACGATGGAGGAATTTTGGAGTAAAATTGTTGATCATCACAAGTCTAGTTCCGGAATTATGCGTTTTGGATTGGTACTTTTCGTTTTCTGAAAATGTCCCTACTGAAAGAAATTTTGAATCTTTCTTTTTTTTTTTGCGAGCATTTAATGTTGCGGGTTTTATTGCAAAATAACCTTTCGTAATATAAAATTGGAAATCCTCATGAAAAACCTGATAAGTCGAGCAAATGTTGCATTTTTCAGGGGTGGTGAAAGAGCTAAATCAGTGCGATAATACATAGCAGGAAAGAAGCTATTGGGCAAAGCAGTGTCTTAATAGGAAAATTGAATCTGTTTTTATGATTTTTCCAGTAAAATACCAATCGAAAGATTCTCTAGCAATGTGGAAATTAGGCATTATTATTACTCACTGGTCTTGTCTCCGGGGTGGCAATAATAATAATAATAAAATAATAAAAGTCCCCAACTGTTGACCTCTTTAGTGAGTTTTTACATTTTTTCTCTCGTTGCAAATTTGCTTTCTTAAATATCTCTGTATAAACTGCGCTGAATTCCATTCGTCCGGTTCCTCTTTCTACCTTTCTGCTGCAAGATGTATCCGTTAAAAGGGTAAATCATTCGATATCCGCAGAATTCAATTACGTTGGAGTATTCGCATCTTCGGATCCTCTCCGTAAGAGGCTTTAGTAGTGAATAATTTTCTTCAAGCGCCATTTTAGTGTGAAGTGAACTTTCAACCTTCTTTGAAACTGATATTTATCAGTTTAAAATCCCATTTTCATAATTACCATTCTTACTTCTGCCTTTGGAAAATGTTTGCGCTATGTTCTTTATTTGATAGAAGAATCGGGGTGTATGTTATATTTTATAACCATAGTTCGATACATTTCATTGAATAATAAATGTCATAAGTACCGCTGTAAATTTTCAAGCTGGAAAATGCGGTGTTGCTTCAGTTTATTTTAGTATAGTTGCATTAAAAACAATAGGAATTGCAAAAAAAAATTAAAGATTCGTGTGTCTTAAAGGGAGTTTTAACCTTGAAGTTACTGGAAAATCACTAAATGGTATACGCGTTAATCTTAAATGTACCGAATGTAGAGTGATTCGTCATATAAAAATGTCAAGATTTTTCTGTTTTTCTATGAAGAAAAATCGACACGGATTAAATCAAAAACGCGCAAAACAAATTTATTCGAAATTTGAAAAAATCATACAAAACCGAACACAAACGTAATTTATTCATTTAATTATGGAAGAATATATAAAATTATGACCACAAAATCGATTTTTGCAAAAAAAAAAAAAAGAAAGCACGAAATCGACAAAAATTTAATCAAACGAAGATCAAACATAAAAGTACGATTGTCAGATTGTCGATTTCGTGCTTTTTTTCTCCTCCAAAAATCGATTTTGTGATCATAATTTGATGTACTCTTCGATAATTAAGTGAATACGTTTATGTTCAGTTTTGTACGATTTTTTAAAATTTCGAATAGAATTTTTTTGTGCGTTTTCGATTTATTCCGTCATGAAAGCTTCTATTCATAGGAAAATAGAACAAACCTTGACATTTTTATGGAGTCTACATTTAAATCTAACGTGTATACCACAGTTGATGATTTTCCAGTAGAGCGCATCAAAGTTAAAACCCCCGTCGAGTGTGTGTTAACACACCGTATGATAATAAGCAGATGGAAAAATAAAACTTAAAATATATAGTTTACTAGCGTAATGTAAAAAAGTGAATTTCATCTTATAAATTAATTTTAGAAGTAATTTATACAATTTAGTGTCAAAGTATAAGTAATAAAATTTGTAAAATTCAAAAAAAAACACAAAAAAAACACATGTAGTAATCAAAAAGGTTGAGAAATGTGAAGAAAATTTAAAACGTTACCGTCGAAATTACTTCGGAAGAAGAGTCTAAATGAATCCCCGACTCAATTTGCATTACATCTTAAGAAACAATTAAAAACGATGTTTCAAAATAAATTAAAATTTCAAAAAAAATTATAGCGCAACGATTTTAATTATTTTTACGTTTGCGTAATTAAAAATCCATTTTTTTTGTGCAATCAGCAGCGCGCCAGCGAGCGAATCAAAAACCAATAACGCAATGAGCGATGTTTCTAATAATTCGGCAATGCTGTACTATGATACTTTTTTTTTTTTTTTTTTTACTATCAAATAGCATTTTCCCAGTAATTTTACAATCGAAAAATGGGCTTGTAAATGCCAAAACGAAATGAAAACAACGATTTATATCGTCTTGTGCGCTGAAAATGTAATTAATAGCTCGGAAATTAGGTGAAACCCCTATCGAACGCAAAAGGAAAATCCGCTAATTAAAATATAATTAAATACCAGGGAAGATATTATGTAACCGCTAAGATTCTGTTTCTGTTCGATGCCATTTATAACTCGCTGCGCGCAGCGAATAAACAATGTTAACAGAGTCGACGGGATTTTGCATAATAAGGACGCAGCAGAATAACCGTATACCACTAGCCATATATGTATGTATTAACGGTGACAGTAATCATCGGGTTTTATCTGATAATAACTGAACGCGGTTGTAGTTATCCGGACTTAAAACACTTCAGTTTCGAAAATGTGCCATTAATGATACTACTGTATTATTAATGATAATGATAATACGAACGCTGGTAGTATAGTGTGTGGTAGTGGTAATGGTAAAGTGGTGCGCCGTGTTTAAAATGAAATGTACACATTTAGTAAAAAATGTTCACCGCTGCTGCTGTGGTAATTTTAGGAGCTACAAATAACATTTGACAAGCTTAGCACCCTGCTCGTCGAGCCTCTAATATTTACTTTGGAATTACCGCCTATTGACGAAAATAAATATTGCACCGTCTAAACTGAAATGCATTCGCCTTTAGGATATTTACGGCCTGCAGTTTTTACCTGGTCTTCACTTCCACTGCTACCATATAATGTTCCTGAAATTATTTTCGGTAAATATTTCCTGTCCGACACTTATCTAAATTCCTGCTCTGAAGGTGTTTTCTTCGAATTATGCTCGCCTTTATTATGTTTGAATTAGATTACATTACGATTATGCTCGACGACGGTTTGCCGACGCATTTGGCTCCTTCTTTACCGCCATAATAGACTACAAAAAGTAGATAACAAGGACAACAAACTCTACTTCTACTACTATATATATATATATATATATATATATATATATATGTAATATAGCATGTATGTATATATGTATAAACTCGATTCTTCCGATTGTGTCGTGGGGCCAGCCATAGATGAAAATTCTATTTATAGACGAGTAAATTTCAATTAACTATGGCTACCAAATCAGAGGTCACAGCGCTTGTAACGCTTAATCTGAAATTAAACATCGGTTATATCAGAGAATTTCTTGGAGAAAAGTAAAGGCGGACCCCAAGTAGAAAAAAACTGTCCCCTCACCCAGTATTACTTTTAGATCCACTAGATCCTTAAGTACATTATGAAAAGCTTAATTTCGCAATCCATGATACCTTGGATATATGGGACTTACTTTATGTCTTTCTTGAGGGGAAAAGTTAATTTACTGTTTTTGTGAAGGAATTTGCTCCGCTTTATTTCGATTTTTACTGTACGTTTATTTAAACGTTACGCATTTCATAATGTTTTGCGGACCTGGTATCAAGGGGATACCTTTTTTTTTCTTCTTAAAACGTCGGTTTTAATTGATTGTCATTTTTAAGCGTTATATCTGACTGACACGAAAGCGTAAAAGTGACATTATGATAGTTTTTTGCCTCATTTTTTCCCGTATAATGAAGAATTTTAAAATGAAGTTTTGTTTACATATATCGGTAATTTTACTGAACTTTGTTTGCCAGTAAATTCCCTTTCATTCTCTTTTGTCATGTTACTGGAATTTTTCGGAGAACCGAATATTCCTCTTTTATATAATTAAAATTAATCTATGACACAATGAAACGCGTATTTATTAAAAACGTGACGTCGACATGTTAACAACTACGTTATTCGAGATATTTATGTTACATAAACACTTGAAAAACGGAAAGTATCAAAACACGTTCACGTTTTTATTATGTGTTTAATTTTGTTGTTAATTAATTTTTATTATTCCTCATGTCGATATACAGCTAGAAATTTAGGAACTCTTCCGAATTCTTATATTCAAGTGGTACAAGAAAAAGGAGGAAAACATTTAATTTTGAATTTGCTCGGCCGAAACGATTTTGCATTACTGAAGTGTTATTTCATCTCCTACTATCGTAAATTAGGCAGCAGTCGTGTTTCATTTGAATAGCGAGTCATACAGAATATTACGGCCATGCTGAGTTATTAAAAGGGGATATGTGTTGATCTAAGATGGCTTAGTAGAATGTTGGAAATAAAAAATTTTATATTACCCCTAATTTCGAAAATGCCTATGTACATTTTTGACTCGGTTCTTTTTCCTTGTGTACGACGTTTAAGCTGCTAAGTATTTTTGCTGTGAAACTCCGCCGCTGTTTAACCTGCCGGCTTAAGGCTGAAAAAAATCTGGAACATCTGTCTCGAAATTTACATTTACATTATCGGTTATAATTTAGAACGAATTACACCTGTTCTTGGCATCTATCAAAAGATGAAAGAAAACAAGGAACAACATATATTTCTGGAAATTACCCTTAAAAACCTGTCGCGTTTGAGATGATACGTATATTATCGTAGAACGCTCACGCCATTTGTGAACAAATTAAAATTTCTGTAACTTGCATTTGGCATTCTGCGTCCTCCATTTTCTGGCATATCAAATATTTTCCGCGTCATCGTTTCGCAACTCAATTGGGATACCTAGTAGGGGCGAAATGAAATTAAAATAGCCTGTATTTCTTTGAAAAGCGTCGTTATTATCGTTATTCGTATCAATTTTTAAACAGGTTCGTATCAATTTTTAAACAGGTTCGTATCAATTTTTAAACAGGTTCGTTTTAAAAATATAACCATAACCGAAACATTTAGACGACGAAATGAACAATTGGGATACTTGTAACTCAGGCACGTTTTCGAGAATATTCCAACCCCATATATTCTACAGAGGTTTACCACAAATAATAAAACAACGCATTTAAATTTTCAGATATTAATGGAAACTTTTTGTCAAATTTTTATAGATTAGATAATAATTAAATAATAATAATGGGGATATGTAATTTACGCAACTAATATGTTCGTTTATTTTTAAATTGATTTTCTAATATTACGTCTTTTCTCTGCGATAAAATGACGAAGTCCACTGCCGGGTAAGTTTCAAAAGAAGTGTATTTTAATTAATTATGTTGATTACCTCGGTCGTAGATGGGGACTAATTTTTTGGCCGAAATTAATTTTAAGTTAAATTTTTATGTCGAGTTAAAAATAAAAATTTAACATTAAATTCATTTCGACCAAAAAAGTGACTCAAAACCCAAACAAGTTTTCCTCTACATGAAGAAAATCTTAATTTTAACAATGGTGTCTTAAGTGCATTTACCGGGACAACCACTATTTTTAAAAGGAAAATTACGTTTAATAAGTACTTCAGGTTGTTATCGTCGAAATATTTTTTTCCAGCTCTACAGAGCGCGCGGTTATCGCGCCTATTTTTGGTTTTCATTTTTATTTATTTATTTTTTTAAAATAAATTTCGAACTAGTCTCTGTTTTTGGAGCCCTATTTTTCCTTTTTTCCTTTTAATTTCGCGACTTTCTTCTTCCACTGCATAAGTCTAGAGAACGAAAAATCTAATTTGACTACCTTCGAAAAAATAACTATCGTCAAAATTTGTAATTAAACGATTTTCTGTTCAAAGTCTGAAAAATTAATATTAAAGCGGTTACTTTGTAATTTCATTTTGTTCATACTATTTCACGATTGCCTTTCTCGGTCTTATAATTTTTTGAATTTTCGATTTTTAACGTTAAAATTATTCCTGTGAAAATTCGCATCTTCAAAGTTAACTTATTAATAATCGTCCATCTAATCCGCTCTTAACGAGGTTTCCTTTTCAATATAAAATTGCGTAGCCTTTTTCTTGTAATATTTTTCTTTTTTTTTCTGGTCTGTATCATACGCCGTTAATTAAGGTCAGCAAATCTATCTGTTGTCTTTTGGAAAAGTAATGAATTTTTATTAATGTCTTCCCTCAGGGCACCCCCCATTTAGAGAATATTTTGTAAATCACTCGAGCTTATTTCCAGTATAAGATCACATATATGCGGAATTAATCATTTTCTTTAGTTAGAAAGTAGCGATGCGAGGGAACCACATTATAAAGAAAAAATCCCCTTAAGATGAAGTAAAAAAAAATCGAAAGATTTTTTAAATCCATTAATTTCAGCTCAGAACTGAAAGTTGCCAGAGTGTAGCAAATAGAAAAGGAGTAGTTAAATTAGCTAACGACATAATACAGTTTTTGCAAATATTTTCGAATCTGCTAAAGAATTCCTGTAAGTGGGTGGGGGGAGCAATTTTCATGTTTCAAGAAAACGATAAATCTTAAATATTAGGGAAAAAGTTTTAAATTCCACTTTACAGATTTTTTTCGTTATTCGGATGCGGCGGATGAATTAACGATCACAAGAGAATCGTTCTTATGTCTCAATTAGAAGTACAGTGTTTCGCGGTCAGTTCGATGTCGCGTAAAAATGCAGACAAAAACAAAGCGAATTCAGTATCCGGTTGTGAACGGTAATCGTCCATGAAAAATATAATTTTATTCCTGGAAAGTGTAATTATCGCTCGGTATAAGTCGAGCTGCTGGAGTATTGTTTTATAATATCCGGTTTGGCGTGTTCAGTTCCATTTCTCATTTTGATCTAGTTCATCCGCTCATTTTTTTTTATATGAGTATTTATTTGCAGCAGTTCTGCTAATTGTTCAGCGACTGTCAGCGCCATCTGGGTGGCAATGCCGTGTCCTAATATAGCAGCGTAATGGTTATTCGCTCTCCCATCATTCACTATTCGTTCGTTCCTATTCCTGCCAGTTGTCGGGTCGACCGCTATTTTTAATTACAGGTTTATTTATACGTGCGCTGAGATGGCGACAGCGATAATGATGACCGTGTTCCCGAGGAGGTTACGACGCAGCACTGGTCGATAATTATCGTATATGGTTCCATTAGAGTGACGCGTCGAATTAATTCGTTAGGTCGACTGTTAACGAAACTGCTAGTCTTTTTTTCCAAGTCCGGACTTCGTCCTATTCTCCTGAACTTACGAAATTTCTGCCGGCAGCTTGGTGTGAATTTTCTCTAGTTTGGCGCGGAATATCTTTAAGATGTTACACCGATTACCTAAAGTTAAAATACGTAAAAAAAAAAAAATAAATCCCGGAAAAGTTGAAACATTGTCTCGGAAAACCGTTTTTGTGCGGATAATTTTAAAGAATTTATTATTTTCTTCCAATAGATATTAAAAAAAAAACAAACAAACAAACAAACAAAAAACGTTATTTATCTCCTAGCAGGTAAAATCTCTAATGAATTCCACCTTATTACAACGAAATTATTATCTTATTAGATTCCGATTGGGGGAAAAAAGTCATTGTCAAAACCGTTTGGAATTATTATTATCCGAAGTTCCTCTGAACAATCCAACTTTCGAGATGGTAATATAAAATCATTCCGAATACGAGTATAATATTTTTCAAGCGGACCTTTCGAATTTTTAAAAATTCGACGCGCAAGATATCGAATTAACAACGTAATAATAGGAGAAAAAAGCAAGGTCGATAAAGGACAAAAATGATTTAGAAATAGAGTTAATGTCCCGCTCGGATTAAGAGGGTTCATCAGTATGAATAGAATTACATTGCTGAAAAGGAACTGAGCGAATATTAAAATTTGTTTCAAATTTTTAAATTCACTATCTCGTTAAAATGCTCCGCTTATGCGGGTAGCAAACCCTAGTGGTACGCTACGCCTTAGTCGAGTGATAATGAGGTAGCTCAGAACTCGGTCTTGTCCGCAGGAAATGTGTTTCCAAATTCATTTTTTCCCTTTCCAATTTTTGTCGATTTTACCTGGATATTACGGCCGGGGATCGCTTCGCAAAATTCTTACATCAAAAACTGTGTTGCCCTTAATTTCAAACATTAATTTATGTTTACGTTTTATTCAAGTTGTGTTTAACACTTTTTCGTGAAGTAAAATGAAACAATGTCGTATCGCAAAGGCTCAATGTGTACTTTAAATGGAAAGGAAGTACTTTAACTTTTATCGCTTTATTTGCCTGACGCGGACAACTTTATCGTTGGCCCGTTGCTACGTAACGAAAAATATCGAGATCAACGGTTTATTGCTCGAGTCGTTTAGATCACGTTTCCAACTTTGTAAGGGGTCCAATTTTGACAAATTTCGCATAGAAACTATTTATTTGTCAATGACGCGAAGATTTTCACAAAAAGAATGATAGGAGAAGGAAAAAATTTGCCTTTAATAACCCCTGCTGAGCACGTAATTAGGAATGACAAAATGAATGTGAAACTCCGGCTGAGAATACTGTAATACTACGTGTGGTCTATAATACGTTATTCATCAGAGACGTGGATATTGACGAAAGCAATGCAGAATAAAGTGCATTCGAAATGTGGCGTTATCGACGTCTGCAGCGCATTAAATGGCAGTATAGAACCAGCGACGAAGTACTTTGGCGAACTGAATTCGAAGGCAAGATTCTTCTGTCAAAGAGGTATTGGATGGAAAGAAGGTCTTTTTGCGAAACAAGATGGAACATAATGGACTGTTTGTTGTCCAGGGAAGATAATATAGCTGGAAAGGCTCCAAGAGGACGGCGCATAATGACGATGATAAATGTGTAATTATTTATAGCATTTTCTGCTCTTTTCTTTAAATTCTTTTAAATTTAATTACAACTTGTAATGATGTAAAATACGTGTTGTCGGCGACAAATTGTATATAGAAGGCAATAAATGATGATGAATTACGAATGTGGAGAACAAAGAAGAATTTTACGTAGACATTCCGAATGACAGAAAAAGAAAATATTGTGAAAAAGGAAATGGACCATTTCTTGTAGATTAATTCTTACCGGCTAAAGTGTAACCGTTAAATTCATCAGTTCCGTAATCGTTAGCGCAGTTCCATAAGACCTACGATTTAATTGAATGAATTAAGAGTTACATTTTCGTTCAATATACTAAATCAAAGAAAATAGGAAAAATTTGCAGCTTAGGACGTACGCCCGCATTTTAAAGATTTAAACAGAAATTTTGTTTTTCTTTCGAACTTTTTCAATCTTTTCTCTACGATTATTTGCTTAATGATATCGTTAGCATTCGCACGGAGAGTCTCGGCATTGTGATTTTAAGTTTATCCTGATATTTGGGAAAACGTACCTTTAAAATCCCGATGTACGGGGAAATGTGAATAAAAATCTTCGAAACGGAATTTATCGAAATTGTGCATGTAAATTATAGCCAGAACGTTGTTCTTTAAGGTGTGTATACACAACTTTTTCAGATAATTTAAAGAAACGGAATAAACAATACGGAGCGAGAAAATTTAAAACAGCCGCTAAAAAATTACTCGACGTGAAATGAAAAATAACAAAAATCAAATACGTCGTAAGTTTTATACATATTTTCGGTAAGCGTAAAATTTTAAAGCGAACCGACAAGAAAACTGCCATTTCGGCTGGTGAAGGCCAACAAAAAAAAAAAAAAAAAAAGGAAATTCATGTAGAAAATATAAAGCCTTTGGTACGGTGTGTATTTAGTACGTTAAACCAAGGCCTTGTCCACAGGGTGGTTTTGGGGGTTAAACCCACCCGTGAGAACTGAAATAGTTATTATAATAAATAGGTACACAAAAATCAGAAAAAAATGAAAAATTTAAAATTTTAACTTTAGATTTTAGCAATTTTGCCGGATTTGTTTACAATTTTTCCCGGCTTGTTTCGAATGAGGAAAGGAGGCGAAATCGTATTTCGATATTCCTTAATGAAACTTTCAGAATTTGCAATAATCGATTCCCGAAAATAATGTATTCTGCCTCTGTGCGGGGTTGTGTGTGTCTATTGTACTCGAAGTGTTTTCTCCAGTTGACAATCATAGACAAAAAATATTATCGAATTCGGTATTATGTAAACGCATAGTTTTCCCTTAGCCGAATGCTTAGCGTGTGGAAGTTTGACCAAGCTTGTTTAATATTAAATTATTCTATCTGCTAGCAAAAAGTGGCTTCAGCAAAGCAGATTGAAAATTGATTTTGTTTTCTCGAACGAGAACTACACATTCTACTCTTGGATCGTAGATTAATTTTTATTACGCCGCAAAAATAAGAAAAAGTGGAGGTGCTAATTAAAATACTTAATAATAAAAAGAACGAGAAAAAAAGATATTAAGATGAATATAAAATTCTTGTTAGCTGAAAAAAAAAAAAAAATAATATAAATAATTACGAAAACCGTAGAGAAACCGTACGAAACAACGCGTTATTCGTAGTGACGTTTTTGGGTCTCTAGTCCATCACCGAACGCGAATTAAAACATTCTGGCCGATAATAAATATAATGTAGCGTTTCTGTATTTTTGTAATTTTATATTCATTCTAGTACTGCGTAACTCCTAGTAGACGGCTTAATATTTTCTTTCCAGGAAAAGAAATTCGCGTAATACCGCGAGAAAAATTCAGAATTCGCGTGACATTCGCACCTGGTAAACTACGTATGTAATTCTGCAACCTTCTGAAGGATGAGATTGTTTATTCGACCGGTGACGTGAAAAAGTTCCAGTAGAGTGCTCTTTATAATATGGTAAAACTTTTTCTTCGAGTTATTGAATGTTGAAAAACTCGCAGGAAGTAATAACGAAAAAAAAAAAATAGGGAACTAAACAAAAGCAACTTGTAAAACCAGCGAGCGAGAAAAAAATTAGCGGCTCTACAAATATTAGGGATTACAATGCGGTAAAACTATGCATTTGTTACCTTTTACATATTTTAATAAGCGAGTAATTTATAAAATTAATATGTTTGTATGTATTTATGTAAATTCTATGCGAGCGCAAAATTAACGGCACCAGCGGGCTACAATTTGAAGTCTAGAAAATTTTACGAACTAATTAATTTCTTAAAATTGCAATATGTAATAATTGCACGCAATCCGATATATATTACTCATACACGTAAACGCAAGACTTCAATATACCGACAGTTATAATCACTTATGCATATTTAGTATAGAATCCACATACACATTCAACAATACGCTACATATATATATATATATATGTGTACATATGTACACGGGTTTGTGGAACACTACCGGCACGTAGGCACATGCATAGAATTTTAAAATGCGAAACACCTATCAATCGATAATTTTTACCGGCCGTATTATATTATATTAAGAAAAGGGTAACTAGCGTAGTGGCCAGTCTAGACTGCGTTTTAGTCAGAGCGAATATTATTTATCGTAATAAGAGGTAAATTTTTCTTCGGGTATTTTAATTTCAATCCATTTTTTGCGAGGCTTCCCGGCATGTAAAATAATTGATTTTCTTCTTCCCGCCAGAATTGTCTAGGTTACGTACCGATGTGTCGGAATTACCGCTCGGAATATTTTAGCTGTCGCGTGGTAGAATTTTATGAAACTTTGATAAACCAATTCTTCTGAAAAGCGAGAACTACGACGTGATTTGTTGAAAGCATGAAAAATGTGTAAATTCCAGTTCGCCATCTTGGAATCGCGCGAATAAGGCTCTCTTTCTCGGGTTAAATTTTCGACATCAAATTTCGCTCGACTTGATTGAAATTCCGTTGTGTAATATCTATATAGCTCTGGCACTTCTTGAACAATTTTTAGTGAAATTTTTTTTCGATTTCTATTCTCAACTTGGAATATATTTCGCGGAAAATTCTAACGGTAGCGTAATAATAAGCGCGCATTTTTGTAAATAATTATTTTTGGCATTTGTTACTTTTTTTCTTTTTTTTTTCCTCTTTTCTTATTTATTGGCATTTGTTACGCGTGTTTCCTCGAAAATAAGATAAAAGAAAGAAGATTAAGAGAAAATAAAAAGATTATATAGTAAATAGGTATATAAAATGGTGTGTTTACTGTAATTTTTTATCGACCGATAAAATTTTACCTATAAACACTGCTGAAATAACCAGTTCGCAAAAGGTGGATATAATAATAATCGTTGGGAACAGAACGACGCAATCAGCTTTTTGATGGGGGTTAATTTAATTTAAATAAATCGATAAATTACTTATTTAATCGTTAAAGGAACTTTTATTATACACTTTAATTTTGCAACCCATGCGACCGAAGGAATTTCGAAATATCTCTTCCGATAATTCGACGTAAAATCTTTAACTTTGTGTGTGCGTGTTGAACCGACACAAACATATATGTGTTCAGCTAATGTAAATAATTTAAACGGTCAAATTTGCTTAATTATAAATAACGACACTTTGTTCGTAAATTGGTATCTAACAATATGGAAGGTAAATTTCTAATCCCCCCATTATTGTCATTTTGACAAAGACGCATCTCATTAATAAGGTCTTTCGTCCGAGTACAAAAAAAACGGAGATATTTTTCAAGTGTAGATAAATAAGCTATTTGTTTTAAAATTTATAAATATAAAATATATTCCTTAATAGCGAACAATAAACACGTATAAATTTATTTTAATAAATTAATCTTATTTCAATTTATTAAAGCAAATTTATACTTATATTGGCGTTAATTCGGGGAATTTATTTGTTTCACATTTATTAAGTGATCTGCGCCAGGAGCGATTTGTTAGCTGGACGGTTTTTTTTTAATGGTAATTTTATTTTCGTAAAACTTTGCTCGCTACACATTTCGCAGCTTCCGTACCTGATTTTTGTATCGAATTATATTTAATATTATGAACTCTCGGAGCGGCGACAAAATTAAGGTCTCTTTTATCGAAAAATTTAGTCGCTGACGTTGTTTTTATTTTTCCATTAAGCGGTCTCAGTTTCATTATTAACATCTTGCTAATTAAACATTTCCTCTAAAGTACATATATGTACGCAGAAGTTCACTTTCTCAGACTGTTTTACGTGAATACACACATATAATAATAAGCTGTTTCGTCCGAAGCACGAGGAACCCTTCCTAACGTTAACTACCTTCTTTCGAGCAAGTAATCAACAAAGATCAAGGGCGTCATACGTGGTTAAAATTATCGATACGGTGTAATTTCTTTTTTTTTGTTTGAGACTAATACGGAATTTTTATTAATAATGTAGGAGAAAGTTCTGTTCGAGTTAAACATTTTTTTGACTGTGCCACGCTTCCCTCAAGTTTACCTTCGCACCAAAATGGGGAGGGAGGATGACTGTGTGCATGTTTACTGCCCGCATAATCTCATCAACCCAGACGTGTATTTTCCGTCGAATGTCTCGCAAGTTTTATCGATGAAACTGACAGTTTTTAAATTATAATTTTTCTAGACCTTTTAATATATCGAAATAAATATATTTTTTAAAATATTCTACTAATCTTTCACTTCTCAGTTCCGCGTAATTTATTTATCAGCGATTAATCCGAGTATTAATTAGTACTTCTTTCATTTATTTCGATAATTTTCCGGCATTAATTCGACCGAAGCATTTCATATCGTATTCATAGCTTCTTTTCATCGGTATTAAGAGCGTAATGTTATGAATTTAAAGTGTTTTCGAAGGGAGAACAGAGTGATCTTATACTGTTTTTGAGGGAAAGGAAAAGTTTGAAAAAAAAAAAAAAGAGGGAAGGGAAGCAATCGTTAAATTTACACACTTTTACTTCGTCGATGTTTTCTTCTTCGATTGGTTTATTAAGTCAGCGGCGATAAAACGGATGATAAAATCTGGAAACCCCTCTATTTGATCACCGGTTCGAAGCGCTCGATTAAATATTGGCGGCTTATTATTTGGTTCAATTGGTTAAAAACAGTGTGAATTGCACAGTTTATTTTCAAGGAAAAATTTTACATTCGCACTTGTACGAGCGCGAGCGATTCGAAGTGAAAATGGGGAAAATTTTGTTTTAACGCTTATTTTTAACAATATTCCATAATATTCCGTTCGAATTGAATGTAAAAGCAAACTGAACAAATCGAAAAAAAAACGGGAATATAAAAAATTTGCAAATAGTCGTGAATAAACATCGATTAAAATGAATGGCTAATGCGATTTTAGTGCGATATACATATGTATTAACGATGAAAGTTAATTATTATTAATTATTTAAGATATTAATGTTAACTTAAAAAGTAGATATGATAGAATAGCAGTGTAACACAGATTAATTAAACCGATTAAATTATATAGAATTACAAAAAACAATACAATAACTTTTGTTAAATATATAATCTTAATATACTTTTTGATCGACTTTGGAAGTTACATACGTAATAATAATGATAATAATAATAATAATAATAATAATAAGCGTAAGTAGAAAAAAATTGAAATAACGCCTCTAAGAATTTGAATGTTTATTAGGTACGGCTCTGTGGCTAAATTTTAAACATATACGACGATTTTTTGACTGCCGTTTGTTACGTCGATCATTAAAACATCCTATTACTGTATATACATATGTATGTATATATGTATATATATATATATATATATATACTTTCCATATCATGAAATTAGCCCGCTTTAATGTACTGAGGGAACCGGTGGAATAAATCACAAATAAGAGTCAGAAAGCACCGGCAAAAATAAAATACTACGGAAACAACGAGATATCAGCAATCTCTATATTATACGAGATCATTTTAAATTGTACGCATAGGTATAAAAATGCATACATTAAAACAGTTATATTTCTGGCGCACGAAAAAAAAAGCGCGTTAGGTGTATTTGTCGAAAAGTTCATAATTAACCTGTATGTAGCATTTTGTGTAAGTAAAACAAGTCTCAACGCTTGATAAGGTATCATGGATTGTGAAGTTAAACTTTCCATAATTATACTTAAGGACCTAATGGATCTGATGAGAATAGTGGGCCAGTTCCTTTCTACTTTTGGATTATCCGCCTTTACCTTTCCAGATTTTTCTAATATAATCAATATTCAATTTCAGACTGGGTATAAAAACCGGGAAGCGATTCGGATCCGGATCGAGACAAGTATCGATAACCTATGACACTTTTGGTTTTTGTGAGAGTAGGCAAAATTCATCTAGGAGCTGCTGCTGCTGCTGTAAAGATTTATTGCGCCGATTTTATACGTCGACGAGCCTTTTAATAGATTGTCCGCTTATTGGATTTCGACTATGTCAACGGCTAGGATTTCTTTCGCACGTGTATATCTTTTAGCATAACTTTAAAAGCGGCTTCTGAATATTCTAGCCTAAAATCGGAAAAAGAAAGAAAACGATGGAAGCAAAATTTCCTTCGAAAAA
The DNA here is from genome assembly GCA_039619475.1 of Icerya purchasi. Taxonomy (NCBI): domain Eukaryota; kingdom Metazoa; phylum Arthropoda; class Insecta; order Hemiptera; family Monophlebidae; genus Icerya; species Icerya purchasi. The sequence goes on from CM077116.1 coordinate 66,597,433, forward strand.
CTTCAATTAGACGGGGAAACCTGATTAAATTGTTTTGTGTTCTCTGAATACGCGCTGGCTGCCTTTGTTCTGTATGAGATTTTATATTCGGGTTTCTTTAGTTTTATCGTTTATTAGAATAATTCCAAAATATCGAATTATTTAAATTCGCGCAAAAAAAAAAAAAAAAAAAAAAAACTTTTATAAACAAAAACTACACTTTGAATTTCATGCGTAAATAATTAGAATGCAACATAAACGAAAATGATTCTAACGAATCAATAAATTTCAGCTAGAGTCGAAATCAAGTTTCTCGAATATGTAAATATTCCCCGCACAGTAAAGCAGACATAAGGCCGATATTTAAAGTCGATGAATTTGATTAAAATCGAATATTGTATAATAATTAAAACTAAATTACAACTAAATGTTAAAAATAACGGCTATTTGTTAAAATAAATTTCTGAGAAATTTTTAATTTTTGCTCGCTATGAATATGTTTAAATATGTTTTGCGATCGATTTTTCTGCCCAAGTCAGACGGTTGTTCTTTCTGCTGCTTTTGTTTGTTGTATATAAACTTGTTCGCGTGTTTTACAATTTCTTTCTTTTTTTTTTTTTTCGCGTTTCATGCTAAAATCGCACAGTTTTTCTTCTTATTTTGGTCTCTCCGCGCGTGGGGCTCCAAAATACATAGTTCTAATTTCATCGTGATAAATGTCGTTCCCTTTTATATTATATAGGTGTAGTAGTTAAAAAAATAAATATTCATATTTTAAAAACGGAATATTTCTTCATATTTATTTATTTACTTTGGGATGAATCGATATTCGGCAATTTCAGAAACTATCAATATCGCGTGGCTGCTAAAATAGTCAAATTATGTCCCACATAGCTGGGCCATTTTTCCAGAGCGAGCGTGACACAATTAGAAGCAGCAGCAGCACTTGGACGAATTAACAGCGGGGGGAACTATTAGATCATCGATGTTGTTTTACAAAAGAGACAGGAACAGAACGAGAACTATCGTAAATTAAACGTAACAGCCTTCAGCGATGACACGGCTGTCTCTTTATCTTCAGGGAAGAATTTAAGGGAAAAAATCTTCAGTTTTGTAATTTGTTCGGAGCAGCCAGCGTCTTGGCGACCGCGTCGTCGAAAGATTTACAGTCGACGCACTCAGTGTGTGTCTGTGCAAATTTTTCAGCGGGGGTTTAAACGGTGATTTGGAATCGATTATTTATATGTACACATGACGGAAACGGAGTAGTCAGCCGCGCCGCCCGTTCTACCTTCGTTCGCTGCGTGATACTCTCCTCTGGTTACATAATAATGAGACCGAATGCATACCAGCAGTGCGCGAGTAAGTATATTGCCCGTTTCGGAATTGTTATTTTCCGCATTTTAAGCGGTTTTGTTTTCCTTCGTCCCAAGCACACTTCGCCCGGGCTCCGTTCAAACTAATGAAAACCGTTCTCGCTTTTGTCCTCTATTCTCCCGGGAGAAAAATCATCAGTCTACTTCGCCTTTTGCCTTTTTAATAATAATATCCTTAAATTTCGTGTGTCTCGAAAAACCGGCTACAATTCTTGGCTTCTTTCTTTAAACGCGCGCTATTTGTAAAGATTTTTCCGCTTCCATCGTGAAAGGTTCACTTTTTTTTCCTTCTTTTCCTTCCCGTTTCCCGAATGAAGTTATCAAAAAACCACCGCAGCCAATAGAGGCGCAACGTAATAGGTTTCCGTCGTTGGCATTTTGATAGGCGTCCGACCGTTCTTTTATTCTCATGCTCTTCCTTTAATTCTTCCTCACCACGGAAACGCATTGTTTACGCCAGTGTGTATCGTTAAATGAAAATTCGCTATTGACATTTATCGCGCGGACAGCTAGAGCTTCTTTGGCAAACATGCGCACACTGAGAATGCGCTGCTTTAAACTGGTCTCGATTAATAAAATCGAACGCGAAACTCTTTTTCAATCTATGACACCTTACTGATTGCATCAAGTCGAGCAAGCTGCTTACCGGCGCCGTTTACTCTAAGCCAATCATCTTCTTCACATAATTACTTATAGAGATAAAAGGACCGTTGTGCTAACAGCACGCACTCATAGTTCCGCTTCCTTCGATAGATTAAAAGAGATTTTCCTTTTTTGACGTGAAACGTCTTGAAATTTGCTCGTGAAACGAAATCGCGCAACGCAATGATTATTATTTTTCACCGTATGTATATAGATATATACATATTTATACATATTTATATATATCTATATATATATTTATAATAGATGTTTCACGTTTGCGCCTCAGTACAATTATTTTTCCTTTTAAAAGAAGCGTGTTAATTAAAACAGAATATAAAATCAGAACAGAGAAAATTTCAGGGAAATTTTAAAAAAGACAAAAATATTCCTGAAATGTGGGCGTTCGATGTTTTTTCCTTACGGTAAGTTTTATTTTAATCTGTAAAATACACATTAACCTGTCAGATGATTAATTTCTAATCCTGCATCATTGCCGAATTTCGTCAAATTACTTCATGAACAGATAGATCCTTTTGGGCAGTACAAAAATGGCCGGTGTTTTTGACCATTTTCGATTTCGTTTATTTTAGTTAACCGTCTGATTAATTACCAATTTAGTAGGGTAATTCATAGTGATGAGATGGTAACCGAAATTACGGAATTCGAATGAACCGCTTTAAAATGCTAAAAGGAATAAAGTTTCGAAAAAATATAAGCGCCCGCAGCCCCATCAGTCTGTAATGGAAGAAACGTCTGTGTAGAAAGCTATTGAAAGAGTAATATTTTCTGTGTGTGTTGACAAAGTTCGTAATATTTTGTGCGTACGCTAATAATTCAGTTTATAATATTATTAACTCGGTGTTAACTCTTATAAGATTATTCTAAGCGTTTCATAATGAATTTGAATATTTTCTTTTCTCGTTTCTAGCAATGGAAAATCGCCGACGTTTCTCTAGTGTATTATTTATTTAGTGTTAGGGCTTGTTACGGTGTATATAATTTTTTATTGTTACATATTAACGATTAACTCGTTAAGGTTTTTTAAATTGTTATTATTTTTTGTCAGTCCCGTATTGTTTTAAAATTAATTTTTTTTTCCCCTTCAAAAAGACGGATGGAACGGAAATTTTACATCTCAGTTCTGACGGGAAAGGATATTCGTAAGCTGGAATTGATCAGGAAGGATTTAAATTTCCACAAAGAGGATAATCGAAGCGAAAAAAGAATTAATAATCGCGGCACGCAAAAGTGGCGTGAAAATAGTAATGTGAGGTAAAAAAAAGTGAAATAGAGGATCGAACGTCGAAAGTAAAGATCTTACAGATGAATTTAAACCAAAGAGAATCTGCGGCGGTGTAGCGTGACGATGAAAAGGACCGAAGATTAGCTGAAATAGGGAGGCGTTAGCGGTGCTAGCCTGAAGAAGAATATTAAGAATCAGCAACGAACGGCTGACGACGGGTAGTGTGCAAAGTGGGAGAACTGCCTTAAAGGAGCGAGAACTAGTGAACACAGCAGAGAGTCGTTGATTGTCCGAAAAGAAGTGCGGCAGACATGAAAGATGGAAAGGATTAAGGCGGAAGTTGATTTCGGAGAATCGCGGTAGGGATAGAGAGTTTCAGAGGCTTACCAATCGGCGGCCATGAATATTTTCGGAAAAATATAAGCAGCGATAAAGAGGTAAGCCCCGCGCATCGTTTCGGCAATATTATTATTTCACCGAATCGTTGCGAGAAAATTAATCGTTCCTTTGATGGTTTCGCGAAATAATTTAAATTTTAGAAACCAATTTCGAACTGAAATTTTACCGGCTCCTCGCAAATGAACGTTTGCACAGGAGCAAGTACCGCGAACTGTGCTGGCTATGATCTTGTTTTGATATTATTTTTTTTTTTGGTTCTTTTCGCTCGTTACGAATCCCTTTTTCGGTAGATGGGAAAAGAGGAGAAAAGAAAAAGCAAAATGGGGGGAAAAAGTTAACTCGGAGGATGGTGAACAAAATTTTCATATTAATCAAAGCGAGGAAAAAAATGCTGACGAACGAACACTCGTTTATATCAAAAATGCTGGAAATATTTCTTCAAACGGCGGGACTTTCGGAGGTCTAATTTCTGGTAAATATTAAGCTAAATTTAAATTTGACGTGGACGCACGCCATCGGAGAGAGACACTTTATTAAAATGCGAGCCAGGCCCCGCTGCTGAAGCATTTTATTATCGGAGCTGGTGTCGGTTTTAGTCGGGAAAAATTAGGTACGCGCACTATGTCTCGATGTATATTTACACGCTGTAAATTGATGCGGCCGCCAGAAAATTAATTTTCCGATGGAATACGAAAATCGGCCAACGCGCTTTTCCGATGGTGGTCGTTAAAAATTATAGTTAAAATTTTGTGTATCGCGAATTTTTCAATAAGTCGAAATTTGCTTTTCGGTTCATCATTGAGACGATTATTAATAAAAAAAAATATAAATAAATGAATAATATCACCTAGGAGTTATTATCGGGAGCAACTTGATTTCTCCTTTGAAAGTCTTACAGCGCGACTATTGAATGCGGCCAAATTTTTGGAAAAAAATCAATCGACCATTATTATTAAGTTTTCATAATTATATCGCAAAAACCCGGAAACCCCTCTGACGTACTTTGTTCATCGCGTTAATGAGTAAATGACACGTCGCACTTTTTCTTCGAATCAGTTTGTGTAAAAAAAAAAAAGAAACAAAACAACAACAAACAAACAAAAACCCCGGAACTTATCGCTTGATAAACTATAGATTATAACGAGATAAACGTAATTAACAGGTAGTTTAGAAGAGGCCGAATGTCGATTAATTTTTCATATCGACGATATTGTTAAAATCGATATTAAATACGATTTTTCTTTTTTTTATTCTCCCAAATGGGATACTTTCATGATACTTAATTCCATGGTGGGACGGAGAAGAGCAAAATTACTTGAAAGTTTTTAAACATTCCCAAAATCATAACAAACTTACAAAGAGAGATTATGTTTGAAAATGCTGATTGTGTATATTGGATGACATGGATTAGCTTCAAAAAAGAAGAAAAAAAATGCAAAAAAAAAACAAAACATAGGAAGCATCTAACATGGCTCGGACTCGCCGATATTAAGAAATGCGTGAAAGGGAAGAAATTAGTATCGACTAAACCGATGTTAACGAGATGGAGTTTTATATCGATTTTTATATATGGGGTATGAGCGATGTTATTCTTTTGTGGCGTAAACTCATTTGCTTTCAGCGGGTTAAATTAGTTCATTGAAAATAAAGAACCAGAAATAATCATCCGGAATAAGACGAAGGAATGTGTGCGAACCAGGGGGTTGTTCGCAGGTGTAACTGTGAAACAATCGACTTTAGAGCAGTATGCTTATGTTGAACAAAGGTGGGCTGCTAGGCAAGTTGTAACAAAGCATATCTTCTGAGCTCTTTTAGTTCTTCGCCGCTGTGTGTGCAATCGGATGAATTGTTCAATTTCCGCGTTGGTCGCTTACTTTGAAATTGCGTTAGCCATTTACGCATAATGACGCGTTACAGTCAGAAAAATTTCGCCGTGACTGTCTGTACCTTTATTTCGTGCTGCGCGCGCCCAGCTCGCTAAAATGATTCGTTCGGCGGCGAATGTGTTAGAGACTTCGATCCGTCACTAGGATTACTGGCTGTTCTATTTCATCTCATTGTTATTCGTTAATCCGGCCGAACATTGTGACATAAAGTCGGATTTAGAGTCGACCGAATGCGAAATTCGTTTCAGAATTTCTACATTTCCACTATGGTGCGTGTGTATCGGCTGGCGGCACACCTCCTGTCGATGGAAAACTACGTTTGGCACATCTGTCTCATTTTCAATGGCCGCGACCAGCTCGCGATATTACCTCGAATATCGCATTTCTGTCCTGCGCCCAGTACGCCAACACCGTGACACATCGTCCTCATGTAGGCAGATGTATTTTTCGCGGATTATAAAACATTCTCTGTGGCAGCGTTGTTTGTAAATATTCTGCTGCGATTTTACACCAATAATTTCGTGTCCGATATCTGCGCTCGTGTGCGAGCGGAGGATAGCTTTTATTTATCGCTCTGTTCTGAAATATTGCCGGGTCGCTTGTCAAGAAACGCACTCACGTTAATAATTTGTTGCTTTCCCTATACGTGGACACATACGCCGAGACATGCCGCGCACCATACACACCGATATACATATACGCGCTGATATCATTTCTGTACGGACACGTTTGTTTGGAAGGCTTTCTTTTTTTGTTGGCCAGCCCTTCCGTTTAAAATTTATTATCTACTAATGATCTCCAAATAAAGGAAACAGTTTCGCTCTATATTTATTCTCGTCCTTTTAAATTATTCATAATTATCATTGATTTTTTTTTTTTTTTTTTTTTTTTTTTTTTTGATTTTTTCTTTTTGTATATATTTACCAAAATAATGAAAATGGCAATAGAAAGAAAAAGAGCTTTGTCGATATCTAAACAAACCTTATCGTTCACTTTTTCCAAAATATTGTAGCGCATTCAGCAACTGAGCCAATTCGACGTTTCTCCGGTGTAGAAAGTTGTTATTAAACATTGCGGAAAATAAAAATACTTATCGCTTCGGTATTTTTCGTGGCAAAACTTGGGATTATTAATCAGATAACTTTGTGCGACCCCTACGTAAACAGAAAAAGGTAACAGAGTTGTTCTTCATACGCAAAGTCTGTCTAACTCTTCTTCACTCATGCCATGTTAATCAACGGATTTTAAAATTTACAGCCGTTACTGTTGTTTCGGTTTTTGCGTAGTTCTAGCGAAGGATCAGTAAAAAGGGAGGTAATTAAGATATTCGTCAATTGCGTGCAATGATGGTTAGAAGAAGATTGAAATTTTATCGGCCGAGAAGAACCATCGCCTATACGTTAAAACACTACGCATGAATTAGCAAAGAGAAACAGTTCTTCAGTTTTGTTTTTTTTGTCCTGGCTGTGAATACCATTTGGCCGCTAATTACTCATTATTAATTAAATACATACCATTCTCTCTCTATTTCTTATTAAATCAGTTTATTTCTCATTTTTAAATTAGTCTATTTTCTTTTTGGCCATCGCTGGGAATCGAACTCTTGACCACTACCTCAGCAATCAAGAGTTCACGCCACTGGGCTATCGCGACGGCCAGCAACGATTCAGTTAAATCCGTTTAAATCGGAAAATAAATCCGATTTAAATGATAAACATGTATTGAAGAAATGTTTAACAAATTTCCTGCCGGTCGAAAATAAATCTGATAAAAAGTGCACCAAAATTGACAAATATATAGTAGTGCCGTAAAAACCCATACTTTTTTCGTAGCGTTTAAGTGCCGACCACATTAAAATCCGGAGCTAGAGTTTCACATCTCTAATTAGAAACTGATTTTTTTTTTCTAATTTTAAAGCTGGTTAATTTGAGATTGATCAGTTGGTGTCTTTTTTAATTTTGAAATTGATATTGTTTTTTTTTTTTTTTTTTTTTTTTTGATTTTTTCTTTTTGTATATATTTACCAAAATAATGAAAATGGCAATAGAAAGAAAAAGAGCTTTGTCGATATCTAAACAAACCTTATCGTTCACTTTTTCCAAAATATTGTAGCGCATTCAGCAACTGAGCCAATTCGACGTTTCTCCGGTGTAGAAAGTTGTTATTAAACATTGCGGAAAATAAAAATACTTATCGCTTCGGTATTTTTCGTGGCAAAACTTGGGATTATTAATCAGATAACTTTGTGCGACCCCTACGTAAACAGAAAAAGGTAACAGAGTTGTTCTTCATACGCAAAGTCTGTCTAACTCTTCTTCACTCATGCCATGTTAACCAACGGATTTTAAAATTTACAGCCGTTACTGTTGTTTCGGTTTTTGCGTAGTTCTAGCGAAGGATCAGTAAAAAGGGAGGTAATTAAGATATTCGTCAATTGCGTGCAATGATGGTTAGAAGAAGATTGAAATTTTATCGGCCGAGAAGAACCATCGCCTATACGTTAAAACACTACGCATGAATTAGCAAAGAGAAACAGTTCTTCAGTTTTGTTTTTTTTGTCCTGGCTGTGAATACCATTTGGCCGCTAATTACTCATTATTAATTAAATACATACCATTCTCTCTCTATTTCTTATTAAATCAGTTTATTTCTCATTTTTAAATTAGTCTATTTTCTTTTTGGCCATCGCTGGGAATCGAACTCTTGACCACTACCTCAGCAATCAAGAGTTCACGCCACTGGGCTATCGCGACGGCCAGCAACGATTCAGTTAAATCCGTTTAAATCGGAAAATAAATCCGATTTAAATGATAAACATGTATTGAAGAAATGTTTAACAAATTTCCTGCCGGTCGAAAATAAATCTGATAAAAAGTGCACCAAAATTGACAAATATATAGTAGTGCCGTAAAAACCCATACTTTTTTCGTAGCGTTTAAGTGCCGACCACATTAAAATCCGGAGCTAGAGTTTCACATCTCTAATTAGAAACTGATTTTTTTTTTCTAATTTTAAAGCTGGTTAATTTGAGATTGATCAGTTGGTGTCTTTTTTAATTTTGAAATTGATATTGTTTTTTTTTTTTTTTTTTTTTTTTTGATTTTTTCTTTTTGTATATATTTACCAAAATAATGAAAATGGCAATAGAAAGAAAAAGAGCTTTGTCGATATCTAAACAAACCTTATCGTTCACTTTTTCCAAAATATTGTAGCGCATTCAGCAACTGAGCCAATTCGACGTTTCTCCAGTGTAGAAAGTTGTTATTAAACATTGCGGAAAATAAAAATACTTATCGCTTCGGTATTTTTCGTGGCAAAACTTGGGATTATTAATCAGATAACTTTGTGCGACCCCTACGTAAACAGAAAAAGGTAACAGAGTTGTTCTTCATACGCAAAGTCTGTCTAACTCTTCTTCACTCATGCCATGTTAATCAACGGATTTTAAAATTTACAGCCGTTACTGTTGTTTCGGTTTTTGCGTAGTTCTAGCGAAGGATCAGTAAAAAGGGAGGTAATTAAGATATTCGTCAATTGCGTGCAATGATGGTTAGAAGAAGATTGAAATTTTATCGGCCGAGAAGAACCATCGCCTATACGTTAAAACACTACGCATGAATTAGCAAAGAGAAACAGTTCTTCAGTTTTGTTTTTTTTGTCCTGGCTGTGAATACCATTTGGCCGCTAATTACTCATTATTAATTAAATACATACCATTCTCTCTCTATTTCTTATTAAATCAGTTTATTTCTCATTTTTAAATTAGTCTATTTTCTTTTTGGCCATCGCTGGGAATCGAACTCTTGACCACTACCTCAGCAATCAAGAGTTCACGCCACTGGGCTATCGCGACGGCCAGCAACGATTCAGTTAAATCCGTTTAAATCGGAAAATAAATCCGATTTAAATGATAAACATGTATTGAAGAAATGTTTAACAAATTTCCTGCCGGTCGAAAATAAATCTGATAAAAAGTGCACCAAAATTGACAAATATATAGTAGTGCCGTAAAAACCCATACTTTTTTCGTAGCGTTTAAGTGCCGACCACATTAAAATCCGGAGCTAGAGTTTCACATCTCTAATTAGAAACTGATTTTTTTTTTCTAATTTTAAAGCTGGTTAATTTGAGATTGATCAGTTGGTGTCTTTTTTAATTTTGAAATTGATATTGTTTTTTTTTTTTTTTTTTTTTTTTTGATTTTTTCTTTTTGTATATATTTACCAAAATAATGAAAATGGCAATAGAAAGAAAAAGAGCTTTGTCGATATCTAAACAAACCTTATCGTTCACTTTTTCCAAAATATTGTAGCGCATTCAGCAACTGAGCCAATTCGACGTTTCTCCGGTGTAGAAAGTTGTTATTAAACATTGCGGAAAATAAAAATACTTATCGCTTCGGTATTTTTCGTGGCAAAACTTGGGATTATTAATCAGATAACTTTGTGCGACCCCTACGTAAACAGAAAAAGGTAACAGAGTTGTTCTTCATACGCAAAGTCTGTCTAACTCTTCTTCACTCATGCCATGTTAATCAACGGATTTTAAAATTTACAGCCGTTACTGTTGTTTCGGTTTTTGCGTAGTTCTAGCGAAGGATCAGTAAAAAGGGAGGTAATTAAGATATTCGTCAATTGCGTGCAATGATGGTTAGAAGAAGATTGAAATTTTATCGGCCGAGAAGAACCATCGCCTATACGTTAAAACACTACGCATGAATTAGCAAAGAGAAACAGTTCTTCAGTTTTGTTTTTTTTGTCCTGGCTGTGAATACCATTTGGCCGCTAATTACTCATTATTAATTAAATACATACCATTCTCTCTCTATTTCTTATTAAATCAGTTTATTTCTCATTTTTAAATTAGTCTATTTTCTTTTTGGCCATCGCTGGGAATCGAACTCTTGACCACTACCTCAGCAATCAAGAGTTCACGCCACTGGGCTATCGCGACGGCCAGCAACGATTCAGTTAAATCCGTTTAAATCGGAAAATAAATCCGATTTAAATGATAAACATGTATTGAAGAAATGTTTAACAAATTTCCTGCCGGTCGAAAATAAATCTGATAAAAAGTGCACCAAAATTGACAAATATATAGTAGTGCCGTAAAAACCCATACTTTTTTCGTAGCGTTTAAGTGCCGACCACATTAAAATCCGGAGCTAGAGTTTCACATCTCTAATTAGAAACTGATTTTTTTTTTCTAATTTTAAAGCTGGTTAATTTGAGATTGATCAGTTGGTGTCTTTTTTAATTTTGAAATTGATATTGTTTTTTTTTTTTTTTTTTTTTTTTGATTTTTTCTTTTTGTATATATTTACCAAAATAATGAAAATGGCAATAGAAAGAAAAAGAGCTTTGTCGATATCTAAACAAACCTTATCGTTCACTTTTTCCAAAATATTGTAGCGCATTCAGCAACTGAGCCAATTCGACGTTTCTCCGGTGTAGAAAGTTGTTATTAAACATTGCGGAAAATAAAAATACTTATCGCTTCGGTATTTTTCGTGGCAAAACTTGGGATTATTAATCAGATAACTTTGTGCGACCCCTACGTAAACAGAAAAAGGTAACAGAGTTGTTCTTCATACGCAAAGTCTGTCTAACTCTTCTTCACTCATGCCATGTTAATCAACGGATTTTAAAATTTACAGCCGTTACTGTTGTTTCGGTTTTTGCGTAGTTCTAGCGAAGGATCAGTAAAAAGGGAGGTAATTAAGATATTCGTCAATTGCGTGCAATGATGGTTAGAAGAAGATTGAAATTTTATCGGCCGAGAAGAACCATCGCCTATACGTTAAAACACTACGCATGAATTAGCAAAGAGAAACAGTTCTTCAGTTTTGTTTTTTTTGTCCTGGCTGTGAATACCATTTGGCCGCTAATTACTCATTATTAATTAAATACATACCATTCTCTCTCTATTTCTTATTAAATCAGTTTATTTCTCATTTTTAAATTAGTCTATTTTCTTTTTGGCCATCGCTGGGAATCGAACTCTTGACCACTACCTCAGCAATCAAGAGTTCACGCCACTGGGCTATCGCGACGGCCAGCAACGATTCAGTTAAATCCGTTTAAATTGGAAAATAAATCCGATTTAAATGATAAACATGTATTGAAGAAATGTTTAACAAATTTCCTGCCGGTCGAAAATAAATCTGATAAAAAGTGCACCAAAATTGACAAATATATAGTAGTGCCGTAAAAACCCATACTTTTTTCGTAGCGTTTAAGTGCCGACCACATTAAAATCCGGAGCTAGAGTTTCACATCTCTAATTAGAAACTGATTTTTTTTTTCTAATTTTAAAGCTGGTTAATTTGAGATTGATCAGTTGGTGTCTTTTTTAATTTTGAAATTGATATTGTTTTTTTTTTTTTTTTTTTTTTTTGATTTTTTCTTTTTGTATATATTTACCAAAATAATGAAAATGGCAATAGAAAGAAAAAGAGCTTTGTCGATATCTAAACAAACCTTATCGTTCACTTTTTCCAAAATATTGTAGCGCATTCAGCAACTGAGCCAATTCGACGTTTCTCCGGTGTAGAAAGTTGTTATTAAACATTGCGGAAAATAAAAATACTTATCGCTTCGGTATTTTTCGTGGCAAAACTTGGGATTATTAATCAGATAACTTTGTGCGACCCCTACGTAAACAGAAAAAGGTAACAGAGTTGTTCTTCATACGCAAAGTCTGTCTAACTCTTCTTCACTCATGCCATGTTAATCAACGGATTTTAAAATTTACAGCCGTTACTGTTGTTTCGGTTTTTGCGTAGTTCTAGCGAAGGATCAGTAAAAAGGGAGGTAATTAAGATATTCGTCAATTGCGTGCAATGATGGTTAGAAGAAGATTGAAATTTTATCGGCCGAGAAGAACCATCGCCTATACGTTAAAACACTACGCATGAATTAGCAAAGAGAAACAGTTCTTCAGTTTTGTTTTTTTTGTCCTGGCTGTGAATACCATTTGGCCGCTAATTACTCATTATTAATTAAATACCATTCTCTCTCTATTTCTTATTAAATCAGTTTATTTCTCATTTTTAAATTAGTCTATTTTCTTTTTGGCCATCGCTGGGAATCGAACTCTTGACCACTACCTCAGCAATCAAGAGTTCACGCCACTGGGCTATCGCGACGGCCAGCAACGATTCAGTTAAATCCGTTTAAATCGGAAAATAAATCCGATTTAAATGATAAACATGTATTGAAGAAATGTTTAACAAATTTCCTGCCGGTCGAAAATAAATCTGATAAAAAGTGCACCAAAATTGACAAATATATAGTAGTGCCGTAAAAACCCATACTTTTTTCGTAGCGTTTAAGTGCCGACCACATTAAAATCCGGAGCTAGAGTTTCACATCTCTAATTAGAAACTGATTTTTTTTTTCTAATTTTAAAGCTGGTTAATTTGAGATTGATCAGTTGGTGTCTTTTTTAATTTTGAAATTGATATTGTTTTTTTTTTTTTTTTTTTTTTTTTGATTTTTTCTTTTTGTATATATTTACCAAAATAATGAAAATGGCAATAGAAAGAAAAAGAGCTTTGTCGATATCTAAACAAACCTTATCGTTCACTTTTTCCAAAATATTGTAGCGCATTCAGCAACTGAGCCAATTCGACGTTTCTCCGGTGTAGAAAGTTGTTATTAAACATTGCGGAAAATAAAAATACTTATCGCTTCGGTATTTTTCGTGGCAAAACTTGGGATTATTAATCAGATAACTTTGTGCGACCCCTACGTAAACAGAAAAAGGTAACAGAGTTGTTCTTCATACGCAAAGTCTGTCTAACTCTTCTTCACTCATGCCATGTTAATCAACGGATTTTAAAATTTACAGCCGTTACTGTTGTTTCGGTTTTTGCGTAGTTCTAGCGAAGGATCAGTAAAAAGGGAGGTAATTAAGATATTCGTCAATTGCGTGCAATGATGGTTAGAAGAAGATTGAAATTTTATCGGCCGAGAAGAACCATCGCCTATACGTTAAAACACTACGCATGAATTAGCAAAGAGAAACAGTTCTTCAGTTTTGTTTTTTTTGTCCTGGCTGTGAATACCATTTGGCCGCTAATTACTCATTATTAATTAAATACATACCATTCTCTCTCTATTTCTTATTAAATCAGTTTATTTCTCATTTTTAAATTAGTCTATTTTCTTTTTGGCCATCGCTGGGAATCGAACTCTTGACCACTACCTCAGCAATCAAGAGTTCACGCCACTGGGCTATCGCGACGGCCAGCAACGATTCAGTTAAATCCGTTTAAATCGGAAAATAAATCCGATTTAAATGATAAACATGTATTGAAGAAATGTTTAACAAATTTCCTGCCGGTCGAAAATAAATCTGATAAAAAGTGCACCAAAATTGACAAATATATAGTAGTGCCGTAAAAACCCATACTTTTTTCGTAGCGTTTAAGTGCCGACCACATTAAAATCCGGAGCTAGAGTTTCACATCTCTAATTAGAAACTGATTTTTTTTTTCTAATTTTAAAGCTGGTTAATTTGAGATTGATCAGTTGGTGTCTTTTTTAATTTTGAAATTGATATTGTTTTTTTTTTTTTTTTTTTTTTTTGATTTTTTCTTTTTGTATATATTTACCAAAATAATGAAAATGGCAATAGAAAGAAAAAGAGCTTTGTCGATATCTAAACAAACCTTATCGTTCACTTTTTCCAAAATATTGTAGCGCATTCAGCAACTGAGCCAATTCGACGTTTCTCCGGTGTAGAAAGTTGTTATTAAACATTGCGGAAAATAAAAATACTTATCGCTTCGGTATTTTTCGTGGCAAAACTTGGGATTATTAATCAGATAACTTTGTGCGACCCCTACGTAAACAGAAAAAGGTAACAGAGTTGTTCTTCATACGCAAAGTCTGTCTAACTCTTCTTCACTCATGCCATGTTAATCAACGGATTTTAAAATTTACAGCCGTTACTGTTGTTTCGGTTTTTGCGTAGTTCTAGCGAAGGATCAGTAAAAAGGGAGGTAATTAAGATATTCGTCAATTGCGTGCAATGATGGTTAGAAGAAGATTGAAATTTTATCGGCCGAGAAGAACCATCGCCTATACGTTAAAACACTACGCATGAATTAGCAAAGAGAAACAGTTCTTCAGTTTTGTTTTTTTTGTCCTGGCTGTGAATACCATTTGGCCGCTAATTACTCATTATTAATTAAATACATACCATTCTCTCTCTATTTCTTATTAAATCAGTTTATTTCTCATTTTTAAATTAGTCTATTTTCTTTTTGGCCATCGCTGGGAATCGAACTCTTGACCACTACCTCAGCAATCAAGAGTTCACGCCACTGGGCTATCGCGACGGCCAGCAACGATTCAGTTAAATCCGTTTAAATCGGAAAATAAATCCGATTTAAATGATAAACATGTATTGAAGAAATGTTTAACAAATTTCCTGCCGGTCGAAAATAAATCTGATAAAAAGTGCACCAAAATTGACAAATATATAGTAGTGCCGTAAAAACCCATACTTTTTTCGTAGCGTTTAAGTGCCGACCACATTAAAATCCGGAGCTAGAGTTTCACATCTCTAATTAGAAACTGATTTTTTTTTTCTAATTTTAAAGCTGGTTAATTTGAGATTGATCAGTTGGTGTCTTTTTTAATTTTGAAATTGATATTGTTTTTTTTTTTTTTTTTTTTTTTTGATTTTTTCTTTTTGTATATATTTACCAAAATAATGAAAATGGCAATAGAAAGAAAAAGAGCTTTGTCGATATCTAAACAAACCTTATCGTTCACTTTTTCCAAAATATTGTAGCGCATTCAGCAACTGAGCCAATTCGACGTTTCTCCGGTGTAGAAAGTTGTTATTAAACATTGCGGAAAATAAAAATACTTATCGCTTCGGTATTTTTCGTGGCAAAACTTGGGATTATTAATCAGATAACTTTGTGCGACCCCTACGTAAACAGAAAAAGGTAACAGAGTTGTTCTTCATACGCAAAGTCTGTCTAACTCTTCTTCACTCATGCCATGTTAATCAACGGATTTTAAAATTTACAGCCGTTACTGTTGTTTCGGTTTTTGCGTAGTTCTAGCGAAGGATCAGTAAAAAGGGAGGTAATTAAGATATTCGTCAATTGCGTGCAATGATGGTTAGAAGAAGATTGAAATTTTATCGGTCGAGAAGAACCATCGCCTATACGTTAAAACACTACGCATGAATTAGCAAAGAGAAACAGTTCTTCAGTTTTGTTTTTTTTGTCCTGGCTGTGAATACCATTTGGCCGCTAATTACTCATTATTAATTAAATACATACCATTCTCTCTCTATTTCTTATTAAATCAGTTTATTTCTCATTTTTAAATTAGTCTATTTTCTTTTTGGCCATCGCTGGGAATCGAACTCTTGACCACTACCTCAGCAATCAAGAGTTCACGCCACTGGGCTATCGCGACGGCCAGCAACGATTCAGTTAAATCCGTTTAAATTGGAAAATAAATCCGATTTAAATGATAAACATGTATTGAAGAAATGTTTAACAAATTTCCTGCCGGTCGAAAATAAATCTGATAAAAAGTGCACCAAAATTGACAAATATATAGTAGTGCCGTAAAAACCCATACTTTTTTCGTAGCGTTTAAGTGCCGACCACATTAAAATCCGGAGCTAGAGTTTCACATCTCTAATTAGAAACTGATTTTTTTTTTCTAATTTTAAAGCTGGTTAATTTGAGATTGATCAGTTGGTGTCTTTTTTAATTTTGAAATTGATATTGTTTTTTTTTTTTTTTTTTTTTTTTGATTTTTTCTTTTTGTATATATTTACCAAAATAATGAAAATGGCAATAGAAAGAAAAAGAGCTTTGTCGATATCTAAACAAACCTTATCGTTCACTTTTTCCAAAATATTGTAGCGCATTCAGCAACTGAGCCAATTCGACGTTTCTCCGGTGTAGAAAGTTGTTATTAAACATTGCGGAAAATAAAAATACTTATCGCTTCGGTATTTTTCGTGGCAAAACTTGGGATTATTAATCAGATAACTTTGTGCGACCCCTACGTAAACAGAAAAAGGTAACAGAGTTGTTCTTCATACGCAAAGTCTGTCTAACTCTTCTTCACTCATGCCATGTTAATCAACGGATTTTAAAATTTACAGCCGTTACTGTTGTTTCGGTTTTTGCGTAGTTCTAGCGAAGGATCAGTAAAAAGGGAGGTAATTAAGATATTCGTCAATTGCGTGCAATGATGGTTAGAAGAAGATTGAAATTTTATCGGCCGAGAAGAACCATCGCCTATACGTTAAAACACTACGCATGAATTAGCAAAGAGAAACAGTTCTTCAGTTTTGTTTTTTTTGTCCTGGCTGTGAATACCATTTGGCCGCTAATTACTCATTATTAATTAAATACCATTCTCTCTCTATTTCTTATTAAATCAGTTTATTTCTCATTTTTAAATTAGTCTATTTTCTTTTTGGCCATCGCTGGGAATCGAACTCTTGACCACTACCTCAGCAATCAAGAGTTCACGCCACTGGGCTATCGCGACGGCCAGCAACGATTCAGTTAAATCCGTTTAAATCGGAAAATAAATCCGATTTAAATGATAAACATGTATTGAAGAAATGTTTAACAAATTTCCTGCCGGTCGAAAATAAATCTGATAAAAAGTGCACCAAAATTGACAAATATATAGTAGTGCCGTAAAAACCCATACTTTTTTCGTAGCGTTTAAGTGCCGACCACATTAAAATCCGGAGCTAGAGTTTCACATCTCTAATTAGAAACTGATTTTTTTTTTCTAATTTTAAAGCTGGTTAATTTGAGATTGATCAGTTGGTGTCTTTTTTAATTTTGAAATTGATATTGTTTTTTTTTTTTTTTTTTTTTTTTTGATTTTTTCTTTTTGTATATATTTACCAAAATAATGAAAATGGCAATAGAAAGAAAAAGAGCTTTGTCGATATCTAAACAAACCTTATCGTTCACTTTTTCCAAAATATTGTAGCGCATTCAGCAACTGAGCCAATTCGACGTTTCTCCGGTGTAGAAAGTTGTTATTAAACATTGCGGAAAATAAAAATACTTATCGCTTCGGTATCTTTCGTGGCAAAACTTGGGATTATTAATCAGATAACTTTGTGCGACCCCTACGTAAACAGAAAAAGGTAACAGAGTTGTTCTTCATACGCAAAGTCTGTCTAACTCTTCTTCACTCATGCCATGTTAATCAACGGATTTTAAAATTTACAGCCGTTACTGTTGTTTCGGTTTTTGCGTAGTTCTAGCGAAGGATCAGTAAAAAGGGAGGTAATTAAGATATTCGTCAATTGCGTGCAATGATGGTTAGAAGAAGATTGAAATTTTATCGGCCGAGAAGAACCATCGCCTATACGTTAAAACACTACGCATGAATTAGCAAAGAGAAACAGTTCTTCAGTTTTGTTTTTTTTGTCCTGGCTGTGAATACCATTTGGCCGCTAATTACTCATTATTAATTAAATACCATTCTCTCTCTATTTCTTATTAAATCAGTTTATTTCTCATTTTTAAATTAGTCTATTTTCTTTTTGGCCATCGCTGGGAATCGAACTCTTGACCACTACCTCAGCAATCAAGAGTTCACGCCACTGGGCTATCGCGACGGCCAGCAACGATTCAGTTAAATCCGTTTAAATTGGAAAATAAATCCGATTTAAATGATAAACATGTATTGAAGAAATGTTTAACAAATTTCCTGCCGGTCGAAAATAAATCTGATAAAAAGTGCACCAAAATTGACAAATATATAGTAGTGCCGTAAAAACCCATACTTTTTTCGTAGCGTTTAAGTGCCGACCACATTAAAATCCGGAGCTAGAGTTTCACATCTCTAATTAGAAACTGATTTTTTTTTTCTAATTTTAAAGCTGGTTAATTTGAGATTGATCAGTTGGTGTCTTTTTTAATTTTGAAATTGATATTGTTTTTTTTTTTTTTTTTTTTTTTTTGATTTTTTCTTTTTGTATATATTTACCAAAATAATGAAAATGGCAATAGAAAGAAAAAGAGCTTTGTCGATATCTAAACAAACCTTATCGTTCACTTTTTCCAAAATATTGTAGCGCATTCAGCAACTGAGCCAATTCGACGTTTCTCCGGTGTAGAAAGTTGTTATTAAACATTGCGGAAAATAAAAATACTTATCGCTTCGGTATTTTTCGTGGCAAAACTTGGGATTATTAATCAGATAACTTTGTGCGACCCCTACGTAAACAGAAAAAGGTAACAGAGTTGTTCTTCATACGCAAAGTCTGTCTAACTCTTCTTCACTCATGCCATGTTAATCAACGGATTTTAAAATTTACAGCCGTTACTGTTGTTTCGGTTTTTGCGTAGTTCTAGCGAAGGATCAGTAAAAAGGGAGGTAATTAAGATATTCGTCAATTGCGTGCAATGATGGTTAGAAGAAGATTGAAATTTTATCGGCCGAGAAGAACCATCGCCTATACGTTAAAACACTACGCATGAATTAGCAAAGAGAAACAGTTCTTCAGTTTTGTTTTTTTTGTCCTGGCTGTGAATACCATTTGGCCGCTAATTACTCATTATTAATTAAATACATACCATTCTCTCTCTATTTCTTATTAAATCAGTTTATTTCTCATTTTTAAATTAGTCTATTTTCTTTTTGGCCATCGCTGGGAATCGAACTCTTGACCACTACCTCAGCAATCAAGAGTTCACGCCACTGGGCTATCGCGACGGCCAGCAACGATTCAGTTAAATCCGTTTAAATCGGAAAATAAATCCGATTTAAATGATAAACATGTATTGAAGAAATGTTTAACAAATTTCCTGCCGGTCGAAAATAAATCTGATAAAAAGTGCACCAAAATTGACAAATATATAGTAGTGCCGTAAAAACCCATACTTTTTTCGTAGCGTTTAAGTGCCGACCACATTAAAATCCGGAGCTAGAGTTTCACATCTCTAATTAGAAACTGATTTTTTTTTTCTAATTTTAAAGCTGGTTAATTTGAGATTGATCAGTTGGTGTCTTTTTTAATTTTGAAATTGATATTGTTTTTTTTTTTTTTTTTTTTTTTTGATTTTTTCTTTTTGTATATATTTACCAAAATAATGAAAATGGCAATAGAAAGAAAAAGAGCTTTGTCGATATCTAAACAAACCTTATCGTTCACTTTTTCCAAAATATTGTAGCGCATTCAGCAACTGAGCCAATTCGACGTTTCTCCGGTGTAGAAAGTTGTTATTAAACATTGCGGAAAATAAAAATACTTATCGCTTCGGTATTTTTCGTGGCAAAACTTGGGATTATTAATCAGATAACTTTGTGCGACCCCTACGTAAACAGAAAAAGGTAACAGAGTTGTTCTTCATACGCAAAGTCTGTCTAACTCTTCTTCACTCATGCCATGTTAATCAACGGATTTTAAAATTTACAGCCGTTACTGTTGTTTCGGTTTTTGCGTAGTTCTAGCGAAGGATCAGTAAAAAGGGAGGTAATTAAGATATTCGTCAATTGCGTGCAATGATGGTTAGAAGAAGATTGAAATTTTATCGGCCGAGAAGAACCATCGCCTATACGTTAAAACACTACGCATGAATTAGCAAAGAGAAACAGTTCTTCAGTTTTGTTTTTTTTGTCCTGGCTGTGAATACCATTTGGCCGCTAATTACTCATTATTAATTAAATACATACCATTCTCTCTCTATTTCTTATTAAATCAGTTTATTTCTCATTTTTAAATTAGTCTATTTTCTTTTTGGCCATCGCTGGGAATCGAACTCTTGACCACTACCTCAGCAATCAAGAGTTCACGCCACTGGGCTATCGCGACGGCCAGCAACGATTCAGTTAAATCCGTTTAAATCGGAAAATAAATCCGATTTAAATGATAAACATGTATTGAAGAAATGTTTAACAAATTTCCTGCCGGTCGAAAATAAATCTGATAAAAAGTGCACCAAAATTGACAAATATATAGTAGTGCCGTAAAAACCCATACTTTTTTCGTAGCGTTTAAGTGCCGACCACATTAAAATCCGGAGCTAGAGTTTCACATCTCTAATTAGAAACTGATTTTTTTTTTCTAATTTTAAAGCTGGTTAATTTGAGATTGATCAGTTGGTGTCTTTTTTAATTTTGAAATTGATATTGTTTTTTTTTTTTTTTTTTTTTTTTGATTTTTTCTTTTTGTATATATTTACCAAAATAATGAAAATGGCAATAGAAAGAAAAAGAGCTTTGTCGATATCTAAACAAACCTTATCGTTCACTTTTTCCAAAATATTGTAGCGCATTCAGCAACTGAGCCAATTCGACGTTTCTCCGGTGTAGAAAGTTGTTATTAAACATTGCGGAAAATAAAAATACTTATCGCTTCGGTATTTTTCGTGGCAAAACTTGGGATTATTAATCAGATAACTTTGTGCGACCCCTACGTAAACAGAAAAAGGTAACAGAGTTGTTCTTCATACGCAAAGTCTGTCTAACTCTTCTTCACTCATGCCATGTTAATCAACGGATTTTAAAATTTACAGCCGTTACTGTTGTTTCGGTTTTTGCGTAGTTCTAGCGAAGGATCAGTAAAAAGGGAGGTAATTAAGATATTCGTCAATTGCGTGCAATGATGGTTAGAAGAAGATTGAAATTTTATCGGCCGAGAAGAACCATCGCCTATACGTTAAAACACTACGCATGAATTAGCAAAGAGAAACAGTTCTTCAGTTTTGTTTTTTTTGTCCTGGCTGTGAATACCATTTGGCCGCTAATTACTCATTATTAATTAAATACCATTCTCTCTCTATTTCTTATTAAATCAGTTTATTTCTCATTTTTAAATTAGTCTATTTTCTTTTTGGCCATCGCTGGGAATCGAACTCTTGACCACTACCTCAGCAATCAAGAGTTCACGCCACTGGGCTATCGCGACGGCCAGCAACGATTCAGTTAAATCCGTTTAAATCGGAAAATAAATCCGATTTAAATGATAAACATGTATTGAAGAAATGTTTAACAAATTTCCTGCCGGTCGAAAATAAATCTGATAAAAAGTGCACCAAAATTGACAAATATATAGTAGTGCCGTAAAAACCCATACTTTTTTCGTAGCGTTTAAGTGCCGACCACATTAAAATCCGGAGCTAGAGTTTCACATCTCTAATTAGAAACTGATTTTTTTTTTCTAATTTTAAAGCTGGTTAATTTGAGATTGATCAGTTGGTGTCTTTTTTAATTTTGAAATTGATATTGTTTTTTTTTTTTTTTTTTTTTTTTGATTTTTTCTTTTTGTATATATTTACCAAAATAATGAAAATGGCAATAGAAAGAAAAAGAGCTTTGTCGATATCTAAACAAACCTTATCGTTCACTTTTTCCAAAATATTGTAGCGCATTCAGCAACTGAGCCAATTCGACGTTTCTCCGGTGTAGAAAGTTGTTATTAAACATTGCGGAAAATAAAAATACTTATCGCTTCGGTATCTTTCGTGGCAAAACTTGGGATTATTAATCAGATAACTTTGTGCGACCCCTACGTAAACAGAAAAAGGTAACAGAGTTGTTCTTCATACGCAAAGTCTGTCTAACTCTTCTTCACTCATGCCATGTTAATCAACGGATTTTAAAATTTACAGCCGTTACTGTTGTTTCGGTTTTTGCGTAGTTCTAGCGAAGGATCAGTAAAAAGGGAGGTAATTAAGATATTCGTCAATTGCGTGCAATGATGGTTAGAAGAAGATTGAAATTTTATCGGCCGAGAAGAACCATCGCCTATACGTTAAAACACTACGCATGAATTAGCAAAGAGAAACAGTTCTTCAGTTTTGTTTTTTTTGTCCTGGCTGTGAATACCATTTGGCCGCTAATTACTCATTATTAATTAAATACCATTCTCTCTCTATTTCTTATTAAATCAGTTTATTTCTCATTTTTAAATTAGTCTATTTTCTTTTTGGCCATCGCTGGGAATCGAACTCTTGACCACTACCTCAGCAATCAAGAGTTCACGCCACTGGGCTATCGCGACGGCCAGCAACGATTCAGTTAAATCCGTTTAAATCGGAAAATAAATCCGATTTAAATGATAAACATGTATTGAAGAAATGTTTAACAAATTTCCTGCCGGTCGAAAATAAATCTGATAAAAAGTGCACCAAAATTGACAAATATATAGTAGTGCCGTAAAAACCCATACTTTTTTCGTAGCGTTTAAGTGCCGACCACATTAAAATCCGGAGCTAGAGTTTCACATCTCTAATTAGAAACTGATTTTTTTTTTCTAATTTTAAAGCTGGTTAATTTGAGATTGATCAGTTGGTGTCTTTTTTAATTTTGAAATTGATATTGTTTTTTTTTTTTTTTTTTTTTTTTTGATTTTTTCTTTTTGTATATATTTACCAAAATAATGAAAATGGCAATAGAAAGAAAAAGAGCTTTGTCGATATCTAAACAAACCTTATCGTTCACTTTTTCCAAAATATTGTAGCGCATTCAGCAACTGAGCCAATTCGACGTTTCTCCGGTGTAGAAAGTTGTTATTAAACATTGCGGAAAATAAAAATACTTATCGCTTCGGTATCTTTCGTGGCAAAACTTGGGATTATTAATCAGATAACTTTGTGCGACCCCTACGTAAACAGAAAAAGGTAACAGAGTTGTTCTTCATACGCAAAGTCTGTCTAACTCTTCTTCACTCATGCCATGTTAATCAACGGATTTTAAAATTTACAGCCGTTACTGTTGTTTCGGTTTTTGCGTAGTTCTAGCGAAGGATCAGTAAAAAGGGAGGTAATTAAGATATTCGTCAATTGCGTGCAATGATGGTTAGAAGAAGATTGAAATTTTATCGGCCGAGAAGAACCATCGCCTATACGTTAAAACACTACGCATGAATTAGCAAAGAGAAACAGTTCTTCAGTTTTGTTTTTTTTGTCCTGGCTGTGAATACCATTTGGCCGCTAATTACTCATTATTAATTAAATACCATTCTCTCTCTATTTCTTATTAAATCAGTTTATTTCTCATTTTTAAATTAGTCTATTTTCTTTTTGGCCATCGCTGGGAATCGAACTCTTGACCACTACCTCAGCAATCAAGAGTTCACGCCACTGGGCTATCGCGACGGCCAGCAACGATTCAGTTAAATCCGTTTAAATCGGAAAATAAATCCGATTTAAATGATAAACATGTATTGAAGAAATGTTTAACAAATTTCCTGCCGGTCGAAAATAAATCTGATAAAAAGTGCACCAAAATTGACAAATATATAGTAGTGCCGTAAAAACCCATACTTTTTTCGTAGCGTTTAAGTGCCGACCACATTAAAATCCGGAGCTAGAGTTTCACATCTCTAATTAGAAACTGATTTTTTTTTTCTAATTTTAAAGCTGGTTAATTTGAGATTGATCAGTTGGTGTCTTTTTTAATTTTGAAATTGATATTGTTTTTTTTTTTTTTTTTTTTTTTTTGATTTTTTCTTTTTGTATATATTTACCAAAATAATGAAAATGGCAATAGAAAGAAAAAGAGCTTTGTCGATATCTAAACAAACCTTATCGTTCACTTTTTCCAAAATATTGTAGCGCATTCAGCAACTGAGCCAATTCGACGTTTCTCCGGTGTAGAAAGTTGTTATTAAACATTGCGGAAAATAAAAATACTTATCGCTTCGGTATTTTTCGTGGCAAAACTTGGGATTATTAATCAGATAACTTTGTGCGACCCCTACGTAAACAGAAAAAGGTAACAGAGTTGTTCTTCATACGCAAAGTCTGTCTAACTCTTCTTCACTCATGCCATGTTAATCAACGGATTTTAAAATTTACAGCCGTTACTGTTGTTTCGGTTTTTGCGTAGTTCTAGCGAAGGATCAGTAAAAAGGGAGGTAATTAAGATATTCGTCAATTGCGTGCAATGATGGTTAGAAGAAGATTGAAATTTTATCGGCCGAGAAGAACCATCGCCTATACGTTAAAACACTACGCATGAATTAGCAAAGAGAAACAGTTCTTCAGTTTTGTTTTTTTTGTCCTGGCTGTGAATACCATTTGGCCGCTAATTACTCATTATTAATTAAATACCATTCTCTCTCTATTTCTTATTAAATCAGTTTATTTCTCATTTTTAAATTAGTCTATTTTCTTTTTGGCCATCGCTGGGAATCGAACTCTTGACCACTACCTCAGCAATCAAGAGTTCACGCCACTGGGCTATCGCGACGGCCAGCAACGATTCAGTTAAATCCGTTTAAATCGGAAAATAAATCCGATTTAAATGATAAACATGTATTGAAGAAATGTTTAACAAATTTCCTGCCGGTCGAAAATAAATCTGATAAAAAGTGCACCAAAATTGACAAATATATAGTAGTGCCGTAAAAACCCATACTTTTTTCGTAGCGTTTAAGTGCCGACCACATTAAAATCCGGAGCTAGAGTTTCACATCTCTAATTAGAAACTGATTTTTTTTTTCTAATTTTAAAGCTGGTTAATTTGAGATTGATCAGTTGGTGTCTTTTTTAATTTTGAAATTGATATTGTTTTTTTTTTTTTTTTTTTTTTTTTGATTTTTTCTTTTTGTATATATTTACCAAAATAATGAAAATGGCAATAGAAAGAAAAAGAGCTTTGTCGATATCTAAACAAACCTTATCGTTCACTTTTTCCAAAATATTGTAGCGCATTCAGCAACTGAGCCAATTCGACGTTTCTCCGGTGTAGAAAGTTGTTATTAAACATTGCGGAAAATAAAAATACTTATCGCTTCGGTATCTTTCGTGGCAAAACTTGGGATTATTAATCAGATAACTTTGTGCGACCCCTACGTAAACAGAAAAAGGTAACAGAGTTGTTCTTCATACGCAAAGTCTGTCTAACTCTTCTTCACTCATGCCATGTTAATCAACGGATTTTAAAATTTACAGCCGTTACTGTTGTTTCGGTTTTTGCGTAGTTCTAGCGAAGGATCAGTAAAAAGGGAGGTAATTAAGATATTCGTCAATTGCGTGCAATGATGGTTAGAAGAAGATTGAAATTTTATCGGCCGAGAAGAACCATCGCCTATACGTTAAAACACTACGCATGAATTAGCAAAGAGAAACAGTTCTTCAGTTTTGTTTTTTTTGTCCTGGCTGTGAATACCATTTGGCCGCTAATTACTCATTATTAATTAAATACCATTCTCTCTCTATTTCTTATTAAATCAGTTTATTTCTCATTTTTAAATTAGTCTATTTTCTTTTTGGCCATCGCTGGGAATCGAACTCTTGACCACTACCTCAGCAATCAAGAGTTCACGCCACTGGGCTATCGCGACGGCCAGCAACGATTCAGTTAAATCCGTTTAAATCGGAAAATAAATCCGATTTAAATGATAAACATGTATTGAAGAAATGTTTAACAAATTTCCTGCCGGTCGAAAATAAATCTGATAAAAAGTGCACCAAAATTGACAAATATATAGTAGTGCCGTAAAAACCCATACTTTTTTCGTAGCGTTTAAGTGCCGACCACATTAAAATCCGGAGCTAGAGTTTCACATCTCTAATTAGAAACTGATTTTTTTTTTCTAATTTTAAAGCTGGTTAATTTGAGATTGATCAGTTGGTGTCTTTTTTAATTTTGAAATTGATATTGTTTTTTTTTTTTTTTTTTTTTTTTTGATTTTTTCTTTTTGTATATATTTACCAAAATAATGAAAATGGCAATAGAAAGAAAAAGAGCTTTGTCGATATCTAAACAAACCTTATCGTTCACTTTTTCCAAAATATTGTAGCGCATTCAGCAACTGAGCCAATTCGACGTTTCTCCGGTGTAGAAAGTTGTTATTAAACATTGCGGAAAATAAAAATACTTATCGCTTCGGTATTTTTCGTGGCAAAACTTGGGATTATTAATCAGATAACTTTGTGCGACCCCTACGTAAACAGAAAAAGGTAACAGAGTTGTTCTTCATACGCAAAGTCTGTCTAACTCTTCTTCACTCATGCCATGTTAATCAACGGATTTTAAAATTTACAGCCGTTACTGTTGTTTCGGTTTTTGCGTAGTTCTAGCGAAGGATCAGTAAAAAGGGAGGTAATTAAGATATTCGTCAATTGCGTGCAATGATGGTTAGAAGAAGATTGAAATTTTATCGGCCGAGAAGAACCATCGCCTATACGTTAAAACACTACGCATGAATTAGCAAAGAGAAACAGTTCTTCAGTTTTGTTTTTTTTGTCCTGGCTGTGAATACCATTTGGCCGCTAATTACTCATTATTAATTAAATACCATTCTCTCTCTATTTCTTATTAAATCAGTTTATTTCTCATTTTTAAATTAGTCTATTTTCTTTTTGGCCATCGCTGGGAATCGAACTCTTGACCACTACCTCAGCAATCAAGAGTTCACGCCACTGGGCTATCGCGACGGCCAGCAACGATTCAGTTAAATCCGTTTAAATCGGAAAATAAATCCGATTTAAATGATAAACATGTATTGAAGAAATGTTTAACAAATTTCCTGCCGGTCGAAAATAAATCTGATAAAAAGTGCACCAAAATTGACAAATATATAGTAGTGCCGTAAAAACCCATACTTTTTTCGTAGCGTTTAAGTGCCGACCACATTAAAATCCGGAGCTAGAGTTTCACATCTCTAATTAGAAACTGATTTTTTTTTTCTAATTTTAAAGCTGGTTAATTTGAGATTGATCAGTTGGTGTCTTTTTTAATTTTGAAATTGATATTGTTTTTTTTTTTTTTTTTTTTTTTTTGATTTTTTCTTTTTGTATATATTTACCAAAATAATGAAAATGGCAATAGAAAGAAAAAGAGCTTTGTCGATATCTAAACAAACCTTATCGTTCACTTTTTCCAAAATATTGTAGCGCATTCAGCAACTGAGCCAATTCGACGTTTCTCCGGTGTAGAAAGTTGTTATTAAACATTGCGGAAAATAAAAATACTTATCGCTTCGGTATTTTTCGTGGCAAAACTTGGGATTATTAATCAGATAACTTTGTGCGACCCCTACGTAAACAGAAAAAGGTAACAGAGTTGTTCTTCATACGCAAAGTCTGTCTAACTCTTCTTCACTCATGCCATGTTAATCAACGGATTTTAAAATTTACAGCCGTTACTGTTGTTTCGGTTTTTGCGTAGTTCTAGCGAAGGATCAGTAAAAAGGGAGGTAATTAAGATATTCGTCAATTGCGTGCAATGATGGTTAGAAGAAGATTGAAATTTTATCGGCCGAGAAGAACCATCGCCTATACGTTAAAACACTACGCATGAATTAGCAAAGAGAAACAGTTCTTCAGTTTTGTTTTTTTTGTCCTGGCTGTGAATACCATTTGGCCGCTAATTACTCATTATTAATTAAATACCATTCTCTCTCTATTTCTTATTAAATCAGTTTATTTCTCATTTTTAAATTAGTCTATTTTCTTTTTGGCCATCGCTGGGAATCGAACTCTTGACCACTACCTCAGCAATCAAGAGTTCACGCCACTGGGCTATCGCGACGGCCAGCAACGATTCAGTTAAATCCGTTTAAATCGGAAAATAAATCCGATTTAAATGATAAACATGTATTGAAGAAATGTTTAACAAATTTCCTGCCGGTCGAAAATAAATCTGATAAAAAGTGCACCAAAATTGACAAATATATAGTAGTGCCGTAAAAACCCATACTTTTTTCGTAGCGTTTAAGTGCCGACCACATTAAAATCTGGAGCTAGAGTTTCACATCTCTAATTAGAAACTGATTTTTTTTTTCTAATTTTAAAGCTGGTTAATTTGAGATTGATCAGTTGGTGTCTTTTTTAATTTTGAAATTGATATTGTTTTTTTTTTTTTTTTTTTTTTTTTTGATTTTTTCTTTTTGTATATATTTACCAAAATAATGAAAATGGCAATAGAAAGAAAAAGAGCTTTGTCGATATCTAAACAAACCTTATCGTTCACTTTTTCCAAAATATTGTAGCGCATTCAGCAACTGAGCCAATTCGACGTTTCTCCGGTGTAGAAAGTTGTTATTAAACATTGCGGAAAATAAAAATACTTATCGCTTCGGTATTTTTCGTGGCAAAACTTGGGATTATTAATCAGATAACTTTGTGCGACCCCTACGTAAACAGAAAAAGGTAACAGAGTTGTTCTTCATACGCAAAGTCTGTCTAACTCTTCTTCACTCATGCCATGTTAATCAACGGATTTTAAAATTTACAGCCGTTACTGTTGTTTCGGTTTTTGCGTAGTTCTAGCGAAGGATCAGTAAAAAGGGAGGTAATTAAGATATTCGTCAATTGCGTGCAATGATGGTTAGAAGAAGATTGAAATTTTATCGGCCGAGAAGAACCATCGCCTATACGTTAAAACACTACGCATGAATTAGCAAAGAGAAACAGTTCTTCAGTTTTGTTTTTTTTGTCCTGGCTGTGAATACCATTTGGCCGCTAATTACTCATTATTAATTAAATACATACCATTCTCTCTCTATTTCTTATTAAATCAGTTTATTTCTCATTTTTAAATTAGTCTATTTTCTTTTTGGCCATCGCTGGGAATCGAACTCTTGACCACTACCTCAGCAATCAAGAGTTCACGCCACTGGGCTATCGCGACGGCCAGCAACGATTCAGTTAAATCCGTTTAAATCGGAAAATAAATCCGATTTAAATGATAAACATGTATTGAAGAAATGTTTAACAAATTTCCTGCCGGTCGAAAATAAATCTGATAAAAAGTGCACCAAAATTGACAAATATATAGTAGTGCCGTAAAAACCCATACTTTTTTCGTAGCGTTTAAGTGCCGACCACATTAAAATCTGGAGCTAGAGTTTCACATCTCTAATTAGAAACTGATTTTTTTTTTCTAATTTTAAAGCTGGTTAATTTGAGATTGATCAGTTGGTGTCTTTTTTAATTTTGAAATTGATATTGTTTTTTTTTTTTTTTTTTTTTTTTTGATTTTTTCTTTTTGTATATATTTACCAAAATAATGAAAATGGCAATAGAAAGAAAAAGAGCTTTGTCGATATCTAAACAAACCTTATCGTTCACTTTTTCCAAAATATTGTAGCGCATTCAGCAACTGAGCCAATTCGACGTTTCTCCGGTGTAGAAAGTTGTTATTAAACATTGCGGAAAATAAAAATACTTATCGCTTCGGTATTTTTCGTGGCAAAACTTGGGATTATTAATCAGATAACTTTGTGCGACCCCTACGTAAACAGAAAAAGGTAACAGAGTTGTTCTTCATACGCAAAGTCTGTCTAACTCTTCTTCACTCATGCCATGTTAATCAACGGATTTTAAAATTTACAGCCGTTACTGTTGTTTCGGTTTTTGCGTAGTTCTAGCGAAGGATCAGTAAAAAGGGAGGTAATTAAGATATTCGTCAATTGCGTGCAATGATGGTTAGAAGAAGATTGAAATTTTATCGGCCGAGAAGAACCATCGCCTATACGTTAAAACACTACGCATGAATTAGCAAAGAGAAACAGTTCTTCAGTTTTGTTTTTTTTGTCCTGGCTGTGAATACCATTTGGCCGCTAATTACTCATTATTAATTAAATACATACCATTCTCTCTCTATTTCTTATTAAATCAGTTTATTTCTCATTTTTAAATTAGTCTATTTTCTTTTTGGCCATCGCTGGGAATCGAACTCTTGACCACTACCTCAGCAATCAAGAGTTCACGCCACTGGGCTATCGCGACGGCCAGCAACGATTCAGTTAAATCCGTTTAAATCGGAAAATAAATCCGATTTAAATGATAAACATGTATTGAAGAAATGTTTAACAAATTTCCTGCCGGTCGAAAATAAATCTGATAAAAAGTGCACCAAAATTGACAAATATATAGTAGTGCCGTAAAAACCCATACTTTTTTCGTAGCGTTTAAGTGCCGACCACATTAAAATCCGGAGCTAGAGTTTCACATCTCTAATTAGAAACTGATTTTTTTTTTCTAATTTTAAAGCTGGTTAATTTGAGATTGATCAGTTGGTGTCTTTTTTAATTTTGAAATTGATATTGTTTTTTTTTTTTTTTTTTTTTTTTGATTTTTTCTTTTTGTATATATTTACCAAAATAATGAAAATGGCAATAGAAAGAAAAAGAGCTTTGTCGATATCTAAACAAACCTTATCGTTCACTTTTTCCAAAATATTGTAGCGCATTCAGCAACTGAGCCAATTCGACGTTTCTCCGGTGTAGAAAGTTGTTATTAAACATTGCGGAAAATAAAAATACTTATCGCTTCGGTATTTTTCGTGGCAAAACTTGGGATTATTAATCAGATAACTTTGTGCGACCCCTACGTAAACAGAAAAAGGTAACAGAGTTGTTCTTCATACGCAAAGTCTGTCTAACTCTTCTTCACTCATGCCATGTTAATCAACGGATTTTAAAATTTACAGCCGTTACTGTTGTTTCGGTTTTTGCGTAGTTCTAGCGAAGGATCAGTAAAAAGGGAGGTAATTAAGATATTCGTCAATTGCGTGCAATGATGGTTAGAAGAAGATTGAAATTTTATCGGCCGAGAAGAACCATCGCCTATACGTTAAAACACTACGCATGAATTAGCAAAGAGAAACAGTTCTTCAGTTTTGTTTTTTTTGTCCTGGCTGTGAATACCATTTGGCCGCTAATTACTCATTATTAATTAAATACCATTCTCTCTCTATTTCTTATTAAATCAGTTTATTTCTCATTTTTAAATTAGTCTATTTTCTTTTTGGCCATCGCTGGGAATCGAACTCTTGACCACTACCTCAGCAATCAAGAGTTCACGCCACTGGGCTATCGCGACGGCCAGCAACGATTCAGTTAAATCCGTTTAAATCGGAAAATAAATCCGATTTAAATGATAAACATGTATTGAAGAAATGTTTAACAAATTTCCTGCCGGTCGAAAATAAATCTGATAAAAAGTGCACCAAAATTGACAAATATATAGTAGTGCCGTAAAAACCCATACTTTTTTCGTAGCGTTTAAGTGCCGACCACATTAAAATCCGGAGCTAGAGTTTCACATCTCTAATTAGAAACTGATTTTTTTTTTCTAATTTTAAAGCTGGTTAATTTGAGATTGATCAGTTGGTGTCTTTTTTAATTTTGAAATTGATATTGTTTTTTTTTTTTTTTTTTTTTTTTTGATTTTTTCTTTTTGTATATATTTACCAAAATAATGAAAATGGCAATAGAAAGAAAAAGAGCTTTGTCGATATCTAAACAAACCTTATCGTTCACTTTTTCCAAAATATTGTAGCGCATTCAGCAACTGAGCCAATTCGACGTTTCTCCGGTGTAGAAAGTTGTTATTAAACATTGCGGAAAATAAAAATACTTATCGCTTCGGTATTTTTCGTGGCAAAACTTGGGATTATTAATCAGATAACTTTGTGCGACCCCTACGTAAACAGAAAAAGGTAACAGAGTTGTTCTTCATACGCAAAGTCTGTCTAACTCTTCTTCACTCATGCCATGTTAATCAACGGATTTTAAAATTTACAGCCGTTACTGTTGTTTCGGTTTTTGCGTAGTTCTAGCGAAGGATCAGTAAAAAGGGAGGTAATTAAGATATTCGTCAATTGCGTGCAATGATGGTTAGAAGAAGATTGAAATTTTATCGGCCGAGAAGAACCATCGCCTATACGTTAAAACACTACGCATGAATTAGCAAAGAGAAACAGTTCTTCAGTTTTGTTTTTTTTGTCCTGGCTGTGAATACCATTTGGCCGCTAATTACTCATTATTAATTAAATACCATTCTCTCTCTATTTCTTATTAAATCAGTTTATTTCTCATTTTTAAATTAGTCTATTTTCTTTTTGGCCATCGCTGGGAATCGAACTCTTGACCACTACCTCAGCAATCAAGAGTTCACGCCACTGGGCTATCGCGACGGCCAGCAACGATTCAGTTAAATCCGTTTAAATCGGAAAATAAATCCGATTTAAATGATAAACATGTATTGAAGAAATGTTTAACAAATTTCCTGCCGGTCGAAAATAAATCTGATAAAAAGTGCACCAAAATTGACAAATATATAGTAGTGCCGTAAAAACCCATACTTTTTTCGTAGCGTTTAAGTGCCGACCACATTAAAATCCGGAGCTAGAGTTTCACATCTCTAATTAGAAACTGATTTTTTTTTTCTAATTTTAAAGCTGGTTAATTTGAGATTGATCAGTTGGTGTCTTTTTTAATTTTGAAATTGATATTGTTTTTTTTTTTTTTTTTTTTTTTTTGATTTTTTCTTTTTGTATATATTTACCAAAATAATGAAAATGGCAATAGAAAGAAAAAGAGCTTTGTCGATATCTAAACAAACCTTATCGTTCACTTTTTCCAAAATATTGTAGCGCATTCAGCAACTGAGCCAATTCGACGTTTCTCCGGTGTAGAAAGTTGTTATTAAACATTGCGGAAAATAAAAATACTTATCGCTTCGGTATTTTTCGTGGCAAAACTTGGGATTATTAATCAGATAACTTTGTGCGACCCCTACGTAAACAGAAAAAGGTAACAGAGTTGTTCTTCATACGCAAAGTCTGTCTAACTCTTCTTCACTCATGCCATGTTAATCAACGGATTTTAAAATTTACAGCCGTTACTGTTGTTTCGGTTTTTGCGTAGTTCTAGCGAAGGATCAGTAAAAAGGGAGGTAATTAAGATATTCGTCAATTGCGTGCAATGATGGTTAGAAGAAGATTGAAATT
The DNA here is from genome assembly GCA_039619475.1 of Icerya purchasi. NCBI lineage: Eukaryota > Metazoa > Arthropoda > Insecta > Hemiptera > Monophlebidae > Icerya > Icerya purchasi. The sequence continues at coordinate 66,630,674 of CM077116.1, forward strand.
TTATCGGCCGAGAAGAACCATCGCCTATACGTTAAAACACTACGCATGAATTAGCAAAGAGAAACAGTTCTTCAGTTTTGTTTTTTTTGTCCTGGCTGTGAATACCATTTGGCCGCTAATTACTCATTATTAATTAAATACCATTCTCTCTCTATTTCTTATTAAATCAGTTTATTTCTCATTTTTAAATTAGTCTATTTTCTTTTTGGCCATCGCTGGGAATCGAACTCTTGACCACTACCTCAGCAATCAAGAGTTCACGCCACTGGGCTATCGCGACGGCCAGCAACGATTCAGTTAAATCCGTTTAAATCGGAAAATAAATCCGATTTAAATGATAAACATGTATTGAAGAAATGTTTAACAAATTTCCTGCCGGTCGAAAATAAATCTGATAAAAAGTGCACCAAAATTGACAAATATATAGTAGTGCCGTAAAAACCCATACTTTTTTCGTAGCGTTTAAGTGCCGACCACATTAAAATCCGGAGCTAGAGTTTCACATCTCTAATTAGAAACTGATTTTTTTTTTCTAATTTTAAAGCTGGTTAATTTGAGATTGATCAGTTGGTGTCTTTTTTAATTTTGAAATTGATATTGTTTTTTTTTTTTTTTTTTTTTTTTGATTTTTTCTTTTTGTATATATTTACCAAAATAATGAAAATGGCAATAGAAAGAAAAAGAGCTTTGTCGATATCTAAACAAACCTTATCGTTCACTTTTTCCAAAATATTGTAGCGCATTCAGCAACTGAGCCAATTCGACGTTTCTCCGGTGTAGAAAGTTGTTATTAAACATTGCGGAAAATAAAAATACTTATCGCTTCGGTATTTTTCGTGGCAAAACTTGGGATTATTAATCAGATAACTTTGTGCGACCCCTACGTAAACAGAAAAAGGTAACAGAGTTGTTCTTCATACGCAAAGTCTGTCTAACTCTTCTTCACTCATGCCATGTTAATCAACGGATTTTAAAATTTACAGCCGTTACTGTTGTTTCGGTTTTTGCGTAGTTCTAGCGAAGGATCAGTAAAAAGGGAGGTAATTAAGATATTCGTCAATTGCGTGCAATGATGGTTAGAAGAAGATTGAAATTTTATCGGCCGAGAAGAACCATCGCCTATACGTTAAAACACTACGCATGAATTAGCAAAGAGAAACAGTTCTTCAGTTTTGTTTTTTTTGTCCTGGCTGTGAATACCATTTGGCCGCTAATTACTCATTATTAATTAAATACCATTCTCTCTCTATTTCTTATTAAATCAGTTTATTTCTCATTTTTAAATTAGTCTATTTTCTTTTTGGCCATCGCTGGGAATCGAACTCTTGACCACTACCTCAGCAATCAAGAGTTCACGCCACTGGGCTATCGCGACGGCCAGCAACGATTCAGTTAAATCCGTTTAAATCGGAAAATAAATCCGATTTAAATGATAAACATGTATTGAAGAAATGTTTAACAAATTTCCTGCCGGTCGAAAATAAATCTGATAAAAAGTGCACCAAAATTGACAAATATATAGTAGTGCCGTAAAAACCCATACTTTTTTCGTAGCGTTTAAGTGCCGACCACATTAAAATCTGGAGCTAGAGTTTCACATCTCTAATTAGAAACTGATTTTTTTTTTCTAATTTTAAAGCTGGTTAATTTGAGATTGATCAGTTGGTGTCTTTTTTAATTTTGAAATTGATATTGTTTTTTTTTTTTTTTTTTTTTTTTTGATTTTTTCTTTTTGTATATATTTACCAAAATAATGAAAATGGCAATAGAAAGAAAAAGAGCTTTGTCGATATCTAAACAAACCTTATCGTTCACTTTTTCCAAAATATTGTAGCGCATTCAGCAACTGAGCCAATTCGACGTTTCTCCGGTGTAGAAAGTTGTTATTAAACATTGCGGAAAATAAAAATACTTATCGCTTCGGTATTTTTCGTGGCAAAACTTGGGATTATTAATCAGATAACTTTGTGCGACCCCTACGTAAACAGAAAAAGGTAACAGAGTTGTTCTTCATACGCAAAGTCTGTCTAACTCTTCTTCACTCATGCCATGTTAATCAACGGATTTTAAAATTTACAGCCGTTACTGTTGTTTCGGTTTTTGCGTAGTTCTAGCGAAGGATCAGTAAAAAGGGAGGTAATTAAGATATTCGTCAATTGCGTGCAATGATGGTTAGAAGAAGATTGAAATTTTATCGGCCGAGAAGAACCATCGCCTATACGTTAAAACACTACGCATGAATTAGCAAAGAGAAACAGTTCTTCAGTTTTGTTTTTTTTGTCCTGGCTGTGAATACCATTTGGCCGCTAATTACTCATTATTAATTAAATACCATTCTCTCTCTATTTCTTATTAAATCAGTTTATTTCTCATTTTTAAATTAGTCTATTTTCTTTTTGGCCATCGCTGGGAATCGAACTCTTGACCACTACCTCAGCAATCAAGAGTTCACGCCACTGGGCTATCGCGACGGCCAGCAACGATTCAGTTAAATCCGTTTAAATCGGAAAATAAATCCGATTTAAATGATAAACATGTATTGAAGAAATGTTTAACAAATTTCCTGCCGGTCGAAAATAAATCTGATAAAAAGTGCACCAAAATTGACAAATATATAGTAGTGCCGTAAAAACCCATACTTTTTTCGTAGCGTTTAAGTGCCGACCACATTAAAATCCGGAGCTAGAGTTTCACATCTCTAATTAGAAACTGATTTTTTTTTTCTAATTTTAAAGCTGGTTAATTTGAGATTGATCAGTTGGTGTCTTTTTTAATTTTGAAATTGATATTGTTTTTTTTTTTTTTTTTTTTTTTTTGATTTTTTCTTTTTGTATATATTTACCAAAATAATGAAAATGGCAATAGAAAGAAAAAGAGCTTTGTCGATATCTAAACAAACCTTATCGTTCACTTTTTCCAAAATATTGTAGCGCATTCAGCAACTGAGCCAATTCGACGTTTCTCCGGTGTAGAAAGTTGTTATTAAACATTGCGGAAAATAAAAATACTTATCGCTTCGGTATTTTTCGTGGCAAAACTTGGGATTATTAATCAGATAACTTTGTGCGACCCCTACGTAAACAGAAAAAGGTAACAGAGTTGTTCTTCATACGCAAAGTCTGTCTAACTCTTCTTCACTCATGCCATGTTAATCAACGGATTTTAAAATTTACAGCCGTTACTGTTGTTTCGGTTTTTGCGTAGTTCTAGCGAAGGATCAGTAAAAAGGGAGGTAATTAAGATATTCGTCAATTGCGTGCAATGATGGTTAGAAGAAGATTGAAATTTTATCGGCCGAGAAGAACCATCGCCTATACGTTAAAACACTACGCATGAATTAGCAAAGAGAAACAGTTCTTCAGTTTTGTTTTTTTTGTCCTGGCTGTGAATACCATTTGGCCGCTAATTACTCATTATTAATTAAATACCATTCTCTCTCTATTTCTTATTAAATCAGTTTATTTCTCATTTTTAAATTAGTCTATTTTCTTTTTGGCCATCGCTGGGAATCGAACTCTTGACCACTACCTCAGCAATCAAGAGTTCACGCCACTGGGCTATCGCGACGGCCAGCAACGATTCAGTTAAATCCGTTTAAATCGGAAAATAAATCCGATTTAAATGATAAACATGTATTGAAGAAATGTTTAACAAATTTCCTGCCGGTCGAAAATAAATCTGATAAAAAGTGCACCAAAATTGACAAATATATAGTAGTGCCGTAAAAACCCATACTTTTTTCGTAGCGTTTAAGTGCCGACCACATTAAAATCCGGAGCTAGAGTTTCACATCTCTAATTAGAAACTGATTTTTTTTTTCTAATTTTAAAGCTGGTTAATTTGAGATTGATCAGTTGGTGTCTTTTTTAATTTTGAAATTGATATTGTTTTTTTTTTTTTTTTTTTTTTTTTGATTTTTTCTTTTTGTATATATTTACCAAAATAATGAAAATGGCAATAGAAAGAAAAAGAGCTTTGTCGATATCTAAACAAACCTTATCGTTCACTTTTTCCAAAATATTGTAGCGCATTCAGCAACTGAGCCAATTCGACGTTTCTCCGGTGTAGAAAGTTGTTATTAAACATTGCGGAAAATAAAAATACTTATCGCTTCGGTATTTTTCGTGGCAAAACTTGGGATTATTAATCAGATAACTTTGTGCGACCCCTACGTAAACAGAAAAAGGTAACAGAGTTGTTCTTCATACGCAAAGTCTGTCTAACTCTTCTTCACTCATGCCATGTTAATCAACGGATTTTAAAATTTACAGCCGTTACTGTTGTTTCGGTTTTTGCGTAGTTCTAGCGAAGGATCAGTAAAAAGGGAGGTAATTAAGATATTCGTCAATTGCGTGCAATGATGGTTAGAAGAAGATTGAAATTTTATCGGCCGAGAAGAACCATCGCCTATACGTTAAAACACTACGCATGAATTAGCAAAGAGAAACAGTTCTTCAGTTTTGTTTTTTTTGTCCTGGCTGTGAATACCATTTGGCCGCTAATTACTCATTATTAATTAAATACATACCATTCTCTCTCTATTTCTTATTAAATCAGTTTATTTCTCATTTTTAAATTAGTCTATTTTCTTTTTGGCCATCGCTGGGAATCGAACTCTTGACCACTACCTCAGCAATCAAGAGTTCACGCCACTGGGCTATCGCGACGGCCAGCAACGATTCAGTTAAATCCGTTTAAATCGGAAAATAAATCCGATTTAAATGATAAACATGTATTGAAGAAATGTTTAACAAATTTCCTGCCGGTCGAAAATAAATCTGATAAAAAGTGCACCAAAATTGACAAATATATAGTAGTGCCGTAAAAACCCATACTTTTTTCGTAGCGTTTAAGTGCCGACCACATTAAAATCCGGAGCTAGAGTTTCACATCTCTAATTAGAAACTGATTTTTTTTTTCTAATTTTAAAGCTGGTTAATTTGAGATTGATCAGTTGGTGTCTTTTTTAATTTTGAAATTGATATTGTTTTTTTTTTTTTTTTTTTTTTTTTGATTTTTTCTTTTTGTATATATTTACCAAAATAATGAAAATGGCAATAGAAAGAAAAAGAGCTTTGTCGATATCTAAACAAACCTTATCGTTCACTTTTTCCAAAATATTGTAGCGCATTCAGCAACTGAGCCAATTCGACGTTTCTCCGGTGTAGAAAGTTGTTATTAAACATTGCGGAAAATAAAAATACTTATCGCTTCGGTATTTTTCGTGGCAAAACTTGGGATTATTAATCAGATAACTTTGTGCGACCCCTACGTAAACAGAAAAAGGTAACAGAGTTGTTCTTCATACGCAAAGTCTGTCTAACTCTTCTTCACTCATGCCATGTTAATCAACGGATTTTAAAATTTACAGCCGTTACTGTTGTTTCGGTTTTTGCGTAGTTCTAGCGAAGGATCAGTAAAAAGGGAGGTAATTAAGATATTCGTCAATTGCGTGCAATGATGGTTAGAAGAAGATTGAAATTTTATCGGCCGAGAAGAACCATCGCCTATACGTTAAAACACTACGCATGAATTAGCAAAGAGAAACAGTTCTTCAGTTTTGTTTTTTTTGTCCTGGCTGTGAATACCATTTGGCCGCTAATTACTCATTATTAATTAAATACCATTCTCTCTCTATTTCTTATTAAATCAGTTTATTTCTCATTTTTAAATTAGTCTATTTTCTTTTTGGCCATCGCTGGGAATCGAACTCTTGACCACTACCTCAGCAATCAAGAGTTCACGCCACTGGGCTATCGCGACGGCCAGCAACGATTCAGTTAAATCCGTTTAAATCGGAAAATAAATCCGATTTAAATGATAAACATGTATTGAAGAAATGTTTAACAAATTTCCTGCCGGTCGAAAATAAATCTGATAAAAAGTGCACCAAAATTGACAAATATATAGTAGTGCCGTAAAAACCCATACTTTTTTCGTAGCGTTTAAGTGCCGACCACATTAAAATCCGGAGCTAGAGTTTCACATCTCTAATTAGAAACTGATTTTTTTTCTTCTAATTTTAAAGCTGGTTAATTTGAGATTGATCAGTTGGTGTCTTTTTTAATTTTGAAATTGATATTGTTTTTTTTTTTTTTTTTTTTTTTTTTTTTGATAATTACAGGTAGGTATCCTAGTATAGTTTATTTGTGGGCTACCAGAGGTGACAGGTTTGAGACTTGTTTTGTCCTAGGTCAAAGTCATTCCTAGGTTATACCTAATCTGAAATTGAATTGGGTACCGGAGAAATTTCCGGTGGAAGTAAAAGCGACCGAGAGAAAGAAATTCTCATCAGATCCATTAGGCTTAGTGCATTATGGAAAACCTAATTTCAGAATCCATGATACCTTATCGAGGATATGAGGCCTATTTTACTTATTTATTTTGATAAATACATCAACCGAGCAGCTCGGTGGTCCCCGTTTTTCATTTTAGTCTGTATGGGTTTATTTTGAAATAACGTTAACGCAGCTTTCGACATGACTGGACACTTAAGAATGGCTATTACCGAGGCTAAAATTAACTTTCCATACTTCAGACTCTTTATAAGGAAAAAAAATATAACATTGATTTACAACGTGAGAAATAGAATATTATCGCTATTTCTTCATTTTTTAAGGTAATGTAGATGAATCTGCAAAGCCGTTATACTAGAGCATATTAATGCGAATGATGCGAAGTTATGTGTAACTTGTTAGTTTACCGCTCAGATTTCATTTTATATGCCCAAAATTCAAATAGGTTCCTTCTCGTTTATCCGCTTCTGATTTTTTAACTATTCATTACTATCGTTTTTTCGACTTTTTGTTAATTTGCAGAATCGAAGAACGAAGGGTTTTATAGTAATTCTTCTGAGTCGTAAAAAGTGCATTAAAACTATATTTACTTTTACTAAAAAGCTTATTTATATAAAAAAAATAAAATAATAATGATAATGATAATAATAAGAATAATAATAATGATGATGATAGTAAAATTCCTGTTTTTATGAGCCATCTGTGAAAAGGTAGAAGCATTAGTGCGTGGTGGTTCTTACGGGAGTATAAAGGGATCGGATTTTTCCGTAGCAGATGATACTGCCCAATTTAACGCGATTACGCAGGTATTAAGCTTTAATATTTCAAGATATCAGCCGAGCGCGGCTTACTTTTATTTACCGTTAAATTTATTTTGGTGATTATTTTTTATTACTGCGTTTTAGATGTTTTATTTTTCGTTTTCGCTCGTTTTGATTTTTACAACTGACGACACTTTCTTCCATTTTAATCTTGTAACATTGTAAATTCGTTGCCGACCGTGTTTACGTCGCTACAATGTAGTACGTAAGATAAATATGCGACGAGGACGATTTTAGCCGACAATGGGTTATTTCCGGAAATAGAGAGGCGCGCTGTGTAAATATTATCGCGGTCTATCGCTTTTACAATATTTCTTAGCAGATTAATGTGTTGATAGAATCGTGTAAAGTTGGCCGTATCGTGATTAAAGTTCGTTAAAGTTGCATATAATCGGTTTTTTATTTAAATCACTCCGCATGTTTTGTCTACGACATCGAAAAAGGTGTAGGCGACTGTTAATTTGTTTCCATTCCGCGAAACAACATCTGCTTTTCGCTGAAATCAGATAATTCCGACCGACAACAGCTAATTACGTAATAATAATTTTTTCTTCCCCGCGCTCGTTAAAGAATAGAAACGCAATAATTTAAAAACTCCATCCGAAGCATTTCCAGATTCGCATAATTAATTGGAAAATCTCTGTATAAGCGTATGTGCAATTCTTGTTTTTCTCTTCTGAAATTTCATTATGGAATTTAAGCGCGCGCCTTTGTCAACACTACTTGTAACTCTGTTCGGACATTGCCTGTGTCTTTATTTACGATCGCGACAAAAAATATTCCTTATCAAACAATCTCTACAGTTCTAATTCGTTGTAAAAATCTTGTATGGTTTATAAACATGGCCGATTTCGGCGTTCGATAAAATAAACAAATTTAAGAGGCAAACTGGACAAAAATTCTGTTCAAAAAGTTTTAAAAAAAAAAGACAAATATGATTAAAACACACACTTTTGTTATTTTTAATTTCTTCTTTAAATTCGCTTTCACCTCTTTTTTTATAATGGTAAAAAAATGTATTAAAGTTTTTAAAATAATAAAATACAAAACAAAAAAGGAAAGCATAATGAAAACCAAAAGATGTAGATGAAACCTATAAAAACGATTAAAAGTGTTCAGTGAATGGTCGTCGACTTAGGTTATCATCGAAGGATTAAAGATAATTTCGCTTAATGTTAATTCGGTGCTGCCGCTAAATAGATGGAATGGATTGTTTTAAGATTAAATGAAAAACGTTTTTCCCGAAGATATTTCTTTTTTGTTTTCACGCGGAGTTGTGCTGATCTTTACCAATTATAATTGCACATTTCTTGGAAATTACGTGACGCCGAAACTGCGCTACAAACTGAAGGTACTCGCTTCGAAATGTAAATACTCCGTAAAATTAGAAAAAGTAATAGGCGAGTGAAATTAGTATTGAAAAACGTGAAGAGTGGAAATCGGAACGCGTTTTGAAGTTATTCCAAACTTCTGTACATCAGGCGCGGCAGAGATCTTTTTATGAAAAAACTACCGGTATTCACAGTCTACGCCCAAAACCCCGAGCGAAGATCGGAATGAACATATATTCGTACGCGAAGGTAAACAAAAGTCGCACATAATAAGTAACTTAGCATTAATAGAAAGTGTAGCAATTTTGGTAAAACAGTACTTTATCCGCAAAATGAATGAGACAGGGAAACTTTGTGAAGTGCTTTGATTTGGATCGAAAATGCGGGTTTATATTTGAGAAGCGTTAAAGAAGAGAAGCTACCGGAATGCATTTTGTCAATCACGTTTCTGTGTTGTTCTTCCAGCAATGGCGGTTATGTAAAAATTCCATGGGACAGTTGTTTTGGCTGAAATAAGTCGTTACATCCGACCTTTGTGTAATTTTCGTTATGCGATAAGATGGCGAAAAATGTGACCCTAAATTATGCAGTGCTATCGCGGAAGTCGCGAAAACAGCGCTACTTTTAAATATAATAATTTAACATTTACAAAATTTATCTGGATTCATAGAAAAATTATTCGAGACCATTATATCCATCTTCTCGGAAAGAACTGTGAAAGTTATTATAGTGCAGTTAATTTCATTACGCCTAATTAAAAAATCAATTAATAAAAGTAATAAAATTGACGGTATTTTTTCTTGTTTATGAGAAATTTAACATATTTTCCTGTTAGGAATTAATTGGGGTGATTTATTTTCTGGGCTATTAAATGCCTGTAGAATAAATAACCAGTGAAATCGTGATCATGCAGATCAGCAGTAAAGCTTAATTTTATCATTTAACCGAGGTATGATCGAACTGAGAAAGTGAAACAGTTTCATCTCCGTGCGGTCCGTCTAAATTAAATCGGTTCGGTCTCGGAGGATACGTTTCATTTCCATCTTTTTGTGTTTCTTACCACAGATTAGTTTCGTTTTATTTGATATTTTTTTTTAATTCCCCATTATCGTATGTGTATTAATTACAACGTAATGCTTAGGTTACCCCCCCTATTAGAAAAAATGTCGCAATTATATGTAACGTTTGTTATAGGATTTTTGTGATTCTGTTATTACTTATATTAATCGATGAAGGCAATATACATATATGTGTAAATTTTAAGTTTTTCCTTCCAAATAATTCAGTAACTGTTCTATTCGATGATTGGGCGAAATTCAATCTTATTAACAATTTACTGAATTTCTTCTTTATTATCATTACGATACCACTAGTTGTTTGTTGTTTTCTATTTTTTCCCGCCTTAAAAATAACTTTATTTTTATTTATTATTCTTTATTTTCGAAGAAATTTTGTTTCTTACATAGTTACATTTTTTTCGCCACCGGTTTTTATGTAACGTATTAATTAGTTTCTAAAACCGAGATTATTTGTTGTTTTATTAAAAAAATAACGGAAGAGTACTTAAATCACATAACAAAGAAACAGGCCTCGAAATGGCACAAAGGTAAAATTAAGCGTAGTACGAGAAGTACTTTTAAATAAAATACATATCATAGCGACTACTGTAATACACATAAAATGTGAGATGCGCGTGATATGAAAATTTTTCCGCAGAGGTGATATTGCGCAGGTGTAAAGTTTATTAGATGAATGTTGTGATGAGAGTGAAAAAAAAAGCATTTGCAAAAGGAAACTGGTTTGACAGTTGTCTAAAAGTACGACATAGCGGATACTTCTTTTCTTCGAATGAGTTTAGTGCCTAACGAAAAAATTCGATTCCGAGTCGGCTGCTGTAAATTGAGCTTTGCGTTTAGTTAGTAGTTGAGCTTCGCGCGCATGTTCCACAAATTGCATGGCCGTCCCTATAAAAAGCTAGTGACAACAACTCATTTCAAGACAGATGGAGAGTTTAAGAGTTTCAAAGCGAATATCTACGATGAGTATCCAAGCAGTGGTAATAAAATAACAGAACCCTGAAACTTATTAGCCTTATTTTCTTTACATGTTACTCTCGGTATTTATAACGGGAAATTTAATCATCCAAACAATATATTCCGTATACTGAACATTTTGCTAGAATTCAACTTTCCCTAGCAGTTTATACCGTGTAATTTTCTCTTTTTTCAGGACTCGCGTGTTTGCTCTTCTTATACCAACCCATTTTTATCATGCGATTGCCAAAAAAAAAACAAAAAAACATTTAATGTACGTGGTCGGCTTCTAGTGCCGTACTAAAAATATAATTACAAACTGCCGTCAAAAAGTACACGTAAACATATGTTAATATTATTAATAGTCTACGTTTAGGATATTATAATCGTTCATCATACATATATATATATATATATATATATATATATATGTATATGTATGAGAAGAAACACTGAAACACAGCGCCGTAGAAAAGATTCAATTACTCATGGTACGTCGGTATAGATGTGAGTAGTTGCAACTAACCGTCGAAACTTTCAATGAGCGAAACCGCTAAGGCCCGGGGTACGATGGTCGTCATTTAATATCGAATTGTAAAGACGTTCCTGAGCGTTCAGTCAACACCCCGCGGATTTCGGCACGTCAAAACAGATTCGCTGCACCGATCCGAAGTTTAGCTTATATTTCTAAAATTTGGTATAATGCTCTGACAATTTTTGCTAGTGGCAAGGAACATCGTCCGGAATAATTTTTGGAATTTTTCCGAGCTTTCTTAATTGCATACAAAATTACGTGAAATTTGTATGAAGTTTTTGTTTTCGTCACATATTATTCGTTTCTAGAATGTCTAGGATTTTCCCTTCTACGTAATATTACGTACAGCCATCATTCGTCTTTTCGACTGTCCTCTTAAAAACCATCAAGTGTTGTCACAGTGTCGAGCTTAATAACAAAAATTAATGCCTGTCGTCGTCAGATAGGCGACAGAAGGTAGACAAGTTGCCGAGACGTGTTTTTCTTTTCTCGCGACAACCGCTGTTGCGCGAACGATTTCTGCTCAATTGCTGGTCAATTGTCAGCGTCGCCCGGTCTCGTGCCACCGAAAAATTGACGGGGAAAGTCTCTACTACTTTGCCCGGTCGCGAATGATGCGGGAAGAGTTTAATGGAAATTGCTGGAAATCCCGGAAATAACGAATTTCTAATAGATCCGGAATGACGGTAGAGCGCGCGTGCGGTTTACAAATGATTAAGCTAAAATGCGAATCCGGCTTGCGACTCGGGGATCGACGTTTTAGCCGTTATTTAACGGCCCCGTTAAGTTAATGAAGCGGAAAGATTCGTCGCTGGCGGACGATGTCTCAGCAGCGTCGTCTGCGCTAGTCAAATAAAAGGCGGTCGCTCGACTCACCGTCGAAAGGTGCTGGAAGCTAGTTTGAATTCCGTGCAAGTCGGCAGATTGCCGTTGTAAAAGTTCTCTTAATCGAGTTTTCCAGCCGCTCACCGGTTTTCGCCGCTCTTACTAATTAGCGGGAAACCCATTTTAAGTCGTTTGCCGGCACAACAGAGCTATCTGTCGCTTAACGATCAGTAACAACAACGGCACCGTCTCTGCGCTCCTAAATGCCGCAGAATTGCCCGGAATCGGGAAGCTGGCCGCAGCCGGAAATACGACAGATAGACGAAGCGAAACTTTCGCGGAACAAGTTACTTTTTTAATGTGTTTACTCGCGAAAAGGCCGAACAAGTTGCGCATTTCCGAGACTCCCGAAAGAAATTAACCGACGAAAAGGGAAGATGGCGCGCTATAACTCCGCGGCCATCTTTTTTACTCCGATTTCTTACCGCTCAACTTTTGCCATTCTTTCTGTCATATCGTTTGCTCGCCGAAAGCAACGCGTAGCGAACATTTACAACAAACCGGACACCCCAACGAGAGAGTTCAGCCGTTTTTTCCTTGGGGCGGATCACCACATCGTTTTGTCCGAAATAAGCTCATTCATTTCGAAACTTCTCGGCAGTTACCGCTGTTGTTTGATCTAATAAAAGTATTCGACCCGCGAAGGAGGAACACATTGAAGTAACAAAGTTGTTCTCGATGAACGCGATATTTCTCGAAACCGCCGAAACCGAAGAAACCGACAGTTGGTACTGCAACTTGTCCGCACAACTCAAAAGTGATTATAGAAGGGTAGAATCGTGCGCAAGACTACGTTTATGCGCGCATCCGTTAGATCCTGTTTACGTGCGTGTCACGACTAGATGTTTAGTGAACAATGCGACGTATCGGGAAAAAAAATCACAGCAGCTTCAAATTTGCCGGACGGGCTACCGACGGAACAAATATGATTACGTGATATTGCGTGATCAGCTTCTGTGAATGTAGGTTAAAAAATGTAAAATATTAACGTAAGCAATTCACGTAAGGGGAAGTAAGCAATGGTTAGATTACTTGGCTAGCAAAGAGGCATCTCACAGGGGGATTCAAGATTTGTCTTATTCCCGACTTCTTGTAAAGTAAATAGCATCATTGTGTGCCATGCAAATGATTTTGTTTAATTAATCAATATTGACCACTAATAATTTTTAACAATTAAAGTGTACAGATTTTATCATTGGGTATGTTTCATCGCAGTCAAAACGGATAATATTCCCGTAAAAAAATTAATGGCAATAAAAGTATTTCATAATGCTACATAAGTAACGTTTTTTTTTTGTTTTTTTTTTATTTTTAGAAATGTTTCTCCAGAACAATGGGATTATTACATTCGTATCGTTAAAACTTCACGTTTCATCGATCAGTTCAGAGAATTTTGATAATATTGTATGGAAGTACTGCGTTTGCTACTGCTTGAAGACCGTTAAAAGTGACGTAATCAACGGAAACAACTTATCTTAAAGCTTTATAGATGAATAGGAATTTGTCCCTTTGTGAGATCTGAAGGATCGATTCATATTAATGTTGGTAAACTGGTGCTCTGCCGCACCTCGCGATCAGTTTCCCCCAAGACATAATTCTATAAACCTGTAGAAGAGCAAATTTCAATTGATTACGCCATTTTTTAAATGAAATTAACGTACTCTGCGTAGCAATTTTTATTGCAGCTTCAGTTACATACTTGGTGACGATTTTTTTCTGATTAACTCTCGCGCGAGATGACGTTGTCGTTAATGTATGTTCACCGCTGTGTTATTCTTGCGGCCGGATAGTAAAATCACGTCACGAAATCCGTAACGTTTACAAGACATTTCTTTTGAATGGTCCACGATCTCCTTCCGTATAAGATAGAAGAAAAACTGGAGAAAATAAAAAGTTTTATTATTATTATGAATTTTAAATTTGTATGAAATTATAGAAACAATAATATGCGTTGCAAGAAGGTTTATGAAATTTTACTTGATTTTCCCTACTCTCAAAATTTAACATAATTCGAAAGACGACCTACGTAGTGGTACCGCTTTTAATAGTTGTTCTGAAGACACTTAATTTTTTCAACTTGAGGAGCTGCACGAAGATATAAGAATCGCTAATATAATCTCATTTGAAGCTAGAAAAAAAAAAAAAAAAAAAAAAAAGCTGAATTTGTCTACAAGAGCGATGATAAGCATTTGGTGGGAATCCGTGGTCTATGTAAGCAGGCCCCAGTGGATTTCCTTGTGACCAGGTGGTCGAGTTTTTTAATATATATATATGTAAATGCGTGTATTTTATATTTTCAACCAGCAGCGAAACGTGTTTTTGAATTATAGTGCAATAAATACTATTAATCTCATTCACTAGGGTATCGCTGAAGAATTTTGCACTGTTCACCATAATATACGGTAGAAAGTCGCGTATTTACGCTAATTATGGCGAGGTAGAGGGAAAAATGTATTTTCTAATAGAATAGTTTCGGCAACAAAGCTGTGGTAGATTCAACTGCGTCTGTGCCATAATTTTAAGTTATTTTTTCCCGACTCACGATGAAAATGAACCTCAATTCACGTAAGCGCCGTTTCTTCGCTGCACTGAAAGCCTCAGCGGTAATTTTCCTCCGTTTATCCGAATTTACATCCAAATTACATTTAGACAATGTTCTTCGGATAGCTGACATTTTAGGGCGCTTGAAATTAATAAAAATTATAATCTCTCCGGATTTATTTCAAGGCTAACAGAAAGGAAAGAATCAGCCAGTTTGATTGGCGGCATTTTTTACGAGCGCATTCGAAGGCGTTTCGACGTTCAAAGGACGTGCCCGAGATTAGGATGATATTTGTTTTTATACTGGTCGACGGTCGCTTTGGTCGAAGCTGCCCAATTGGTCAAAACTCCGAGCAACAAATTGCCTATCGATAGGGTTATAGTCGATTTACCGTAAAGTGCAGCGGCTGCGGGCCGATTCGCTTCTCGTGTCGGTGACGACGCTGGAATTTATATTAACTTTTTTTCACCGACAATCCAATTTCCAGTCTCCCCTCGGTCCGAATTATTGCCGTAATAAAACCTGCCTCTTCGATGACGAATCGGCATTCCTGTTTACTTTGAAGCTGAGAAATTTTCCTCGGCAACGCCGTCTTTGCCCGGCTGGAAAAAAGCCGAAATTAACCCGATTCCGGCTCTCAGGTGTTGGGACGGTCGGCCGTACGGATTGGGGCCAATTTTATTATCATCATTACCGATATCGGGCCATTGTGCGCGGCGAAGAAGGACCATCAAAGCGAGATTTTATTACGCGGCATTCAGGCGACGGCAAATTAATCTCGTTTATTCGATAAACGATTTCATCTGGCACAATCAAGAAGGCAATTATTCCGTGCCAGTTTGTCGCCGCCCGCCCCGGCAGAATTATCGCGCCTAGCAAAAACTCTTCCTTATTCCCGAATGCTCGCCATCGCCCAAGCCTAGCTTTCGCTTCTTGTGTGTATTGGCGCGTGAAGCCCGAACGCGGGAAATCGAATAAATCCGGAGAAATGTACTCGAACAATTCCTCGAATCTGTCTATAGCCGACGGCGGTTTTTTCATCGCCGTTTATATTTCCCTTCGATAATCGAATTAACGTTAAGGTGTCGCACGTAAATTCTTCTCGTCAGCTCGCCAACATTTTCCCATCTAAATCGAAACTGGGCCTTTAATTTGTCCGAAACGCATTTTACTCGATGGCTGCCGAACATTTGCGTAATTTAACCGAACGCAAACGGAAACCTCTTAATCTTTCAACTGCACCGGTTAGAAAGATGTTTTACAACTTTTTTCTAGCGCCTGATAGTTTCGCACGCGTGCTCGTATCGCACATCTTTTCAGCAAATTTTCAATACGATATGAGAAAGACGACGTAAAAATTTTGATTTGATGAACAGATACCTAAAAAAAGGTACGTTTAATATTTTTAAAAATGAAATAAAAAAATTTCCTTACCTAACGAGTGTCGTTTAGAATTTTTCCTAAAGTGTAGCTGAAAAATTTACCCCTCGGGCTATTTGCGACCATTCACAGGGGACGTTTCAAAAACACTGTATTTTAAAATTTTTGATATTCCGTACCGAATATTTAGAAGTTTTTAACGCTTCGGTTTAGTTATTTCGCGGGCTAAATTTTAAGAATTTTTCGCGATGTTTAACGTAACGAAAAATGGTAAAAATTGCGGATTTTTAAATAATACAAATTCATCATTTACCATATCCGAATTATCATTTCCTGTTCTTTGCTATTGTGTATCACTAGAAACGACAATTCGGATATTAAAAACGGTTCACTGTTTAAACCTTATCCTATACACCGATCAGTGTCAGATAATTGTAAAGAAGTCAGTTCGAGATTCCTGGAACCTCAAGTGATCGGCGACGTCATCATTCGACGAGCTTACGTGCCTCCAAATCTGGCTACAGTACCTGCACTGCGAAAAAAAAAAAAAAAATAGAAAAGAAGAAGTCGCGCTCGCTCGTCTGCGTCTGGGCCACACTAAAAGTTATCTCCTTAAAAATCATCTTGCATTTGTTCACACTGTGAACTTTGTAATGTTCGTACCACTGTAAAAATCATTTCCTTATAATCTGTCCGCAATGTAATTTTCGTAGAGCAATTCTCGACACTAAACTATTACACTGAAAAACCTTCTTTCCTCTTAAATACGCTACGCACCCCTACACACCTATCGTGCGTGCGACCTAGATGCAGTACACGACATATAAATCAACAAAGTAAAATAAGTGGAACAGCGTAATTACAAAATGAAATGTGAATTTTAATAACTAGTCGCAGTCCTAACCATTACGGAATATCGAAAAAAAACTTTTTCATATTGCATTTAAATTTTTCCGTAACGATTCCATTTTCATTTTTTTGCCTTCTTACTCGTTTGCTCTTATTCATACACTTCGGATTAATTAAATCCGGACAGTGTAATTCCATTCTGTTTTTCTCTGATGATCTTTAGTGCGGGTCAAATTGTACAGCATCTTCACCACAATGTGTTTGCTAGCCATTGTAATAAAATCCAGTCGAATGTTAAAGGCAATGCGAAATATGTATTTCACAATTGTTGAACATTTGAGGAAATTTTTAGCTTCCCAGGTTTCTTTCTCTTTTCTGCACCCAAATTCCTCATCATTCTAATTCTTTCTGTTATATACAACTTTTATTTACTTTTTTGCCGCATGCGACATTGCAACAGCAGTGTATAATTCCTTTTTTTCGGTGTCTCGTCAATTTATAATATTTTTAAAATGATGGTAAACTTTACTTTTTGTTGGGTTGCGACGGACACAGAGTATAAAGCGACCAAGAATTTTCAGCTGAAGACCGTTTTTTATTGGATAAACATGTTTCCGAGAAAGAGAAATATAATCATTAAAAACCGGAAAAAAAAGAAATTATATTAGCCGATTAGTAGATAAACAGTTTATAGAATATATGAGGAAGTCAAGGAGTGAAAAAAAATATAATTGCAGTGATGAAAGCAATACGATTTTTAGGAAGATCAGTTGACTCTAATAAGTATTTCAGCAGAAAAGGTAAAGCCGCAGCAAACAGCTTTATAACTTACACATGGTATTATAAATAATTCTATATGATAGTATTCTTTAATTTCTTTCAAGTGTTTGTAAACGCAAAATTTAGTAACTGTGCAAAATTTATTAGTAATATTCCACAAAAAAAGATATGTTTATTAGAATATTTTAGAAGCTGCAATTGCAGAGAAATTAATTTTGATTCTGCAACAGAAGTTTTAATATTTCCTGTAGTGGAAATATATGTATTATTTACATTCAAATCTTAAACTCTTGCCAACATTATACTATGGTTTGCGTACGTATTTAACGTTTGATTTAATTATTATATTACTAATATTCCCGTAAGAAAGGAAAACTGTGAATAAAGGTAATTATAAAAATAGAGAAAAAATCAAAAATTTAAACAGGTCGCGCGTGTAGTCCTCGGCAACAGCTGATGGGTAAGAAAATGAGTCGTTTTTCGAGAGCATAATGGCGAATGAGGAATAAAAAACAGATGATTACAATGATGAAAGTTGTGGGACTTGCAGAAATATAATTCTAATCAATATTTTGGCAAAAGCACTAAAGAGGTGGAGAAAAGTGTTTACTATAATATGTATTTTAATTCTAAACTAAACCAAATTTTTTTTTATTCAATTCTAGATATAGATTTAAACATACGGGCGGAACCATGGGTAAGAGCTAGTACATATAAATAAATAAATATAATACCTATATATATATATCTTCTTCTCTTCTTCTTCTTCTTTTTTTTTATAGTGCCATACTTAATTCCTGAGCGTCGGCGACTACCTACTCGTACATTTCAGCTGTACAGACATAGGCATAGTGTACTAGGCAATTATTATATGCAGTTCGAATGTGTACACACGCAAGACTACATTCGGAACTGATAGTAGCCGCTTGTTATCGCGCTACCAGTGCAATTCCGTGTGGGTCTGCTGTGTACTGACCTAGCGCGCATATGATGTTGAACGTGGTGGTTTGCCACATTGCCTTCCACGTGACTATTAGCGATTATTTTATTTATTTATTTAATTCTTGTAATAAGTTCGTCGTCGCTCGTTATCGAACCCGTGATCTCCATAACGGAAGTCAAGCGCTCTAGCAACTAGGCTATCGCGACGACATATATATATATATATATATATATATATATATATATATATATGTATAACATATATATGTCGCAAAATTTCGTGACAATTTGTGCACGTAATAAAAAAGTTATTTGGCCAGCTTGTGTTTTTTCTTTTTAATTTAATTGAACTCATCTACTGCAGGCAACCTAGTGTATGTTATCCATAGAGAGATTCGAATTCCACCTGAGCGAAATAGCGCTGCTTCGTGTCTTTTATATAGATTAAGCTGAAGGTTTGTAATCATCTTTAATCGTAAGTCAACAAGCAGGCACATAAACCCGGGGGGGAGCTGGTGTCGTACTTGTAAAATAAAAAACGGGGGCATTTTAATTCCGAAAATTGAAAAGAAAAAGAAAAGCGTACATGTCGCTTTGGGGAAAGTGAATTTTAATCGAAACTGACGGGCGACGGTATGTGTTGCTTTTGTGTGCTAAGTTACGAGCTAGATGTTTAAGAGGCCCAGACGATAATAATTTTGCGCGCGCGGAATTTTCCCGTTCTGTTTAATGGACGTGATGGGAAAATTTCGGGTGTCGGCGCGGTGGTGCCGGGAAAAATTTATTCGCGGCAAATATTGTTAGGACGGCGAGAGCGCGATTTAAAAGGCTTCATTTTCGAACATGACGGATTATACACCTGCAACCTTCCCGAAATATATTGTCACCCGCTATTCTAGCTGGCTGATGAGCGAATGTGATTTTTTCACACGTCGCTTCAGCCGGCAATGTGGGCGATTTTTTTTTCCCCTGTTTTTAGTGTTGGTGGTAAATCTTACCTGCAGCTCAAACTCGTATTTCATGCTCTCATCGCATAACATTACCTTAGTCGAGCAAAATAGACTTCGCCCTTTCCAACCCCTTATAACGATTTTTTTATCCGTTTCTTTTCTTTTTTTTTTCTTTTTTTTTTTGAGTTTTTTATTATATTTTTCCCTCTTCTTGATCTGCTTATATTATTCGCGATTTCGTTCTCTTGCTTGGTTCGCTTTTTAAGATGCGCAGTTCTCTCTCGCCTACCGATGGGTTTAATTTCGCCAATGAAGCCAAAACTCGCTCCGTAAAATACCGTGCGACGTCTTGTCGCTGTTCGATTTGATAAGTTTAGTGGCACATGTCTTTCGAAGGCGAATTCTAAAGCATTCCTAATAATGATAAGCGAAATCGGTAGAAAGCTGCTTCGCGAATGAATTCAATTTTAAAATTTACCCATCAATTTTTTTCTTCGGTTCTTTTCTTTTTTCTTTACAGAAAAACTTATAACGCGATACGATACGCAACAATATAGACACATTCCTGCTAGAGTTTAATAATGTTCGGGATTTTTTAACATTTTACTAATTTTTCCAATTACAGGTGTTAGAAACAAAACAAGACAAATAACATAGAAATGTAAAAAAGCGGAAAAACGATTTCGGTTTTGTAGATTTAATCGCTTATTAAAGGCGGCAGGAGTTTGATTTGGACACGTCATCGGATGAACGATGAGCATTTAGCGAAGCGTATGTTGAGGGAACTCTTGAAATGGATATGTGTTTTTCGGAGTAGTATAAAATCAAGTACGTGGAAGCGTGCAATATGGAAAAACAGAGTTTAAACCGATTCGTATTTCAGGAGGACAACTTACACGTTCATTAATGATGGCAGTTCGTTATCAAACTGTGCTTTTATACATTTTTGCGACTGTTGGAAAAAGTCTGCCGATTAGGAGAGCTTCAAAGTGATTTGAACAGTTTTGATCTTCGCTTTCTGTTTTGGGGGAAAATTATAGAGTGGATAATCGGGGATTCCGCGAGACGTACCGATGTGAAGATTCGTTCGAAAGTTGACTTTGACGGCGATACCGGAAAATATCGAAAATTGTCGAATTTATACTAAAATGTTTCGTTTTTTGCACATGTGCTTCCTGAAGTGTCATTAAACTGTAGATTTTCGTATTTTTAGCCATAGACGGCACTGTAGCAGGATTAAGTCAGTATTCGGAAAATGTTTCCGAACTTTAACGAACTGTCATAGTAAAATGATGTTTGTCACCTCTATCTCTCGTCATTATCATCATTATATCATTGTCAAGCTGCTGATCCGTTTGCCTTGTGCTTGCGCGAACTTATTAATTCCATAGCGCGGCAGCGGGTAAATTACGATTAATTCGGTTTATTTGTCGACTGGAAAAGATGGCAATAATGGAATTTCCGAACAACAAGTGTTACGGATTTGCGTAAACGGTACCTATATACGGTTTCCGATTAATCGGGTTCTCTAAAGTGCGGGCAACTGTGTAATTAAATTATTTCGAAATTATACAATTTATGTTGGCCGCGGCTTCATGTATGTTCGACGGCGAATTGATGTGTGTCTGCGCGCGTACGTGTAGGCACGGTGCAAATTTACCGTCTCTGCCGATGAACCGATGGCAAACGAGCGGGGGCGGATGCTTTCGCGTTATTAATGATAGGGGCTCGTGTCTTGAGAACAAAAAGGACGTGTCGCTGAGAAAGCGGATTACTGAGACCCTTCGAAAAATGAAGATAGCACTGGCTCCGGCCACATCGCGAAAATTACGAAAAGCCCGATGAAAGGCTGGAAATTTATGAGGGCTAGTCGGCGCTAAGAGTTCTTCATGAAACAAAGAACTCGTAGCCGACAAGCAACTATCGGTTCTATTTATCGCCGATCACACTGCAATGATACAAACATCGCCTGACAGTCATTTGTTTCCCGTTTCTTTTCAATGGCAAATGTTTCATTATCGAAGAAACATGAATATTGATCTCGGATCGTCTAGCATTATAATTTCTCCGCCTTCTACACTTCCATATTCGCATTTAGTAACCG
The DNA here is from genome assembly GCA_039619475.1 of Icerya purchasi. Taxonomy (NCBI): domain Eukaryota; kingdom Metazoa; phylum Arthropoda; class Insecta; order Hemiptera; family Monophlebidae; genus Icerya; species Icerya purchasi. The sequence goes on from CM077116.1 coordinate 66,652,122, forward strand.
ATGTAGAAATAGCGTTCCTTCCGTTCGCCTTCCCCGCTATAACTATTATTTGTTTCACTCCGTTTGTTTTTCGTTTTTCCCTCATTCCTTCCCAACAAATCTCCTCCCGCACCATTTTTTTTCTTCCCTTAAAACGGTTAAAGTAAATAAACAACCATTTTGCAAAGTTTTCCCCAGACTACTACGAGAATAGAATAACAGACGAAATAAACGTAATTATGTTGAACATATTAATAATTGCATTCACCATTTCTGTACTATACATATATTAAATAAACACACCGGAAATACGCATTTAATATTTGTAAAAATAAAAACACACCGGACATGTTTCGTATCACTAATCTACATCGTCGTCATGGTGGAACATGAATACAATTTTTGTTCATGTTACACCATGATGATGTAGTTAATACTAGTAGGGAAACATGTCGTTGTGTTTTTATTTTTACAAATATTAAACGTGTATTTCCGGCGTGTTTAGTACTGCGATTTAATATGAAGGTAATTAAAACCAACTCTGGTCGTATTTCATCGACACGGATAATAAATATCGTGTAAAGTCGTAAGTCGTAGACGCAGCGGAAATGATGGGGATGAATAAAAATAATAAATACAGGAAAAAGAATGGGAAAATTATCATCGGCAAAATTATTGATTTTATCGAAAATCAGTGAGACGTTTCGAATCACCTCGATAGTGCCTGCTTAGTTAGTTGCAAAAATAGGATCGACCATCCTTTGAAAATTGCTAACAAATTCGGATAATCGGAAAACATTGTACCAAAAGGTCGTTAATATTTGTAAGAATGCGGATATTTTCGATTGATGCTTACATTGATCTCTGGTGTGACTAGCAGAGAATCGCGTAAAAAACAATAAACAAACGATATTGCAACACATTAAGAACACGAAGTATAATGAAATTAATAATTTTAATTTTTAATAAAAGCGGGAAAAAATAAATTAAAAATTTTTAAGCGTTTTTTTATAAAGAATATCAGTTAATATAAGTTGTCGCATTGTCATAATAAAGTATCAAACTTCGCAAGTGAAAAAGTGTAACCGTGGAAGTTCACTTTCAAGCTAAAACACGAACGAACAGTTTCCCTGCTAATATGTTCTTGCTACTATATTATTTATATATATATATATATATATTTATATATATTTATTTATATATATTTATATATATTTATTTATATATATATATATATATATATATATATATATTTATATATATTTATTTATATATATATTATCGTATACTCAATTCTGATGTCACGTGACTCTGGCTTCTCCAAACTCCTCCAGTTTCACGATTAGATCAAGAAGAAGGACGGAGAAACCACCCAAGCTAAACAAATAGCTATCGCACAGCGGCTCGGACCGCCGTGTCCTCCGAACTATCAACCACGCCTGGAGGCTCGTGTTATGTGTCACGTAATAGACGCGAATAACTTCAAATTATTAATAAAAAAAGATATATTCACAGACAATTAGACCACGCGTCGGTGACTAGAGTACTTCGGAACAAAAGCAGGTGATCAACACATTTAACAGATAAACAACGCAAATATAAAAATATTAAAAAATTCTTCACACGTATTAATTATTATGTCGACGGACAAATAATTTAATTTAAAAATTGATGCGGGTCCGCTGACCACGCAACGCTTCAAATTACGATAACTCTTTTTGGAGCAAAACGGATACTAACTAATTGACGAACGAACGAAAGACTCGCGAAAACCCAGGTAGTCGATTAGCTGTCGGTACTGCCCGACCAGTCGCAACGACACATCATGCTTATCACACGCGTAATTTTTGGCAAAATTACGTCGCTTTAGTCGGGCAGTGTATCCGCGTCTAGCCTTAGTTAATTCTACGTTATTATAATTGTGTTGGTACGGCATCGGAATTATATTCCAACTTCCCAACCGTTCGAACCATTTAATCAGCTACTTTACTTTACTCGGTTCGAACATTACGAGAGAATTATATACGAAATACTATGCTGTGTTGATCGATAATAAATAAAATAAGGAATATAAAATTTAATCTATGTTTTTCATTTCCCACAGCATAGTAAAGCCAGAATTCCAAACACAAAATCAATATTTTACTCACGTTACTCACTGTAGGCTCATGACAATATATATTTTTATATATATATATATATTTGTCAAGTTCGTAATAATCAATCAGAGGCGGTTGATTCACATTTTTTCTGAGTATTTTAGCAGCGCGTTACTAATAATCGCAGTTTAAACTGTTCTTTCGGACAACAGTTAACATTTTCCGCCCATAGTGGCGCGCTCATAACTGATCGTAATTAAAACATCACGTTAATTCTCTAATAGACAATACTTCCTACTTTTTCATGCTTTCTAACGTTTCATCGTCAAATGCATCATGATTGTTCTTCCCGCAGATGCTTGCTTAACCTCGAGCGAAATCAGATTGTTTATAGATTTTTTTTTTAACTATTAGTTAAATTTCAAGCGAAATCAGATTGTTTATTTTGGCCAATCACATTTTCGTAACTTAACAATTTTCCGGTAGTTCGTATTAGGAGAAACTGTAACAGGGAAAAGTTTATCGTAACTGCCGCTGTGCCTGTGTAGCGTGAATTTTGTACGACTTTTGGAGCCAACTCAACTTTTTTCGCTGTACGATTTCCTCTACGACGGTGTCTCTTGCACACCCTGCGCGGCTTAAAAGGGGTCTCCTAGCTTCTTTCCCTTCTTACGAGACTAGTGTACCATTTCCTGGTTCACCCTAGCATGAAAGCGCGAACCGGATAGAGGGAAAATAGGCCGCCGGCTCAGACGATGGTGAGGAAAAAGGAACGGAAAAAAATAGATTTCAGACTGCGAAGAAGATGACACGAAGATTTGTGCTTGAGGTGTGGATAGTAGAAACGCAATTTCTAGACGCGATAGAATTAGCGCACGATGAGCAAGAAACAGACACGCAGATTGCATGCGTTTTTCCGTCCGGCCATGGATCATAGGGCAGAGCGATAAGTGGGAGCATGGGAGCGGAGCAACGTCGCACATGCCTGCAATTGTGTCTATCGACAGTGCGAAAGGATGCGAACTGAAAGAAAACATGATGATGATGTGTTCGAAAGAAGAATCGTTGTAAACAATACGTACAGAATGGCGCTTTTCACAGTAAAAAGTTCAGCTTTCGAAGCATTCCATCTAGCCCCCGCCCGGCGCACACCGGGGCCCATTTTGCTTTTAGTTTGTAAAATACTGACGGCGGTCATTCATTTAAAACCGCACATACATTTCGCTCTCGTTTCAAAATGTTTTTCTACGAAATTTAGCACACTAAACTCGCTTCGCCCTTCAACTTTTCCCCATTTCATTTCTCCTTTATTCTCTTCTCCGCTTTCCACTTGTCCTCCTTTAGGTATTCCAGCGAAATATTTTCCCGCTATTCGTACCTCTCGCGTATTTCTTCTCGCTAGCTCGTCATCACGCACGAAACTCTGTGCGAAAGCGAAACGAAGAAAAAAAATACTAATCACTTCGCCGAAACAGCTGCCCCGTTTTTACTTTTTACGCGACATTTTACATTGCTGGCATGCGAAGTGACAGCAGTCACCGTGGCGAAGTCGATAATATAATAACAGCGATTTGCCAAATTAATAAAAAGAACAGGATTAATGCGGGCTAGTTTCAGCGCAGAGATTTCCCCCAAAACTATTCTTTTTTTTTTTTTTTTTCGAGCTCGCTATCAATTATTAGCTCGATATTAGCACCATATCCACAGATTAGAGCCCTGAGCCGGGATATGCTCGGAATTAAAATCACCTCCACTAATTAAGGGTTCTCCCTAGCCGATTAAACAGTGAGATACACACTCACTTTTCGTTATTTTTAAACCCCCGGCTTTTTTTTTTTTGCTTGGCGGAAAATAGGCTGCGGTTACATTAATTTCTGTATATTTTTATTGTAAATATGTACTGGTTACTTGCATATTATTGCCGCTTATATCTGCATTTTGATATTTGCGATATATTAAACTGGTTTTTATTATTTAGTCAACAGAATAAATTACGTTATTTCAGCGATGGTATTTGTGTTGTTTTAAGTAAATTCGACGTTCAACTCGCTAGGTGGTACTGCAACAATTTTTTTGCGTGGAACGTGCATTGAAATAGACAACATCTTAACGATGAAACTTGGATGATATTAATGAATTAATTCGTTCGAATCGAAACGAATGTAGTTGCTACTGCTGTAATTGCGTTCTTGTCGTATTAACTAAAGCGGTATGTTTATATAATGTTCGCAAGATCTTAGCTGATGACGTTATAATATGATTATTGTTCGTTAAACTTCGTTGACTTTTAAAGCCTTTTTCATTAGAGGTCGCTGTGCTGTTTCGATACGTTCACTTAATATTTAAACTATTCTTATAAAACTTACAGTAAAATATAATTTTGTTTTTTATATATACATATATATATAATGTAATGTTTAAATTATAAAATGAAACTTTTAGGGACAGAATTAATTACCACGAGTAAAATTCACCGTCAGTTTTTTTTCTCTCACTGGCGCTCTTGCTGTTGCGACCTGTGCGCTTCTGTATGACCAATGTTTGAAATTAAAAACAAAAAAAGAAGTTATTAAAATGCAAATTTTTTTCGAATAATTTCTTTTTACTGGCAATGATAACTGTAATTCCACGGTATATTTTAACTAGTTCCGGTAACGCAATTTTAAAACAAACAAACTGCGTCACAATCAGAAATATAAGCAATTTAAATTCCGCTATAAAGTAGTATATCAACGTGTTTCGTAGAAATAGCTTTCTGTCGCAAAACTCCCATTTTACGGAAAGAAAAATAAAGTAGTTCTACCACCCATCAAACTTGAAATTTTCCACTCGGGCCCTATTCTCATCTTCGTCTCTTTGCTGAAAAACAGCCTTCTGATTTCTCATCAACTTCATGCCACGTTCTCATGTTAGTCGAAATCCAACACTGGCCAAAAACTTTTATCTGCTGAGATCCTTTCCCTATTCTGTTACAATGGAATGTACAACGAATGTAGTCGGCCGATTTCTTTTTTTTCCCCATTTGACGATAGTCTTAGGCAAACTCGTGTGTGCGAATGTGTTTGGTCTAGTTACTTTTTAAAAAGACTTTAATGAAGCTGGAAGACCGATTCTGATGAATAGTAATGAAGCGAACATAAAACCCCCGGCTACTGTGTTTCACTACAATGGCTATTACTTGTGTTTCGTTCTCATGGTTAAATATTCTACTATATTTTAATGAAATGTATAACGGATGCAATCCTAGTTGGAGATTTCTCAAGAATGCTAGCAACTGTTTTATTTATAAAATGACGCTAATGGAGTGAGAATGCTGAGGGGCAATTCGTACATATGAGGAGAGCTCCAAACAGAATTATGCGAAAAGGCTGTACGTCCTGGGCGCAGACATTCTGCGAGAAATGCCTTTTTTCGACCACCCAGAATTCGATTGCGAGTTTAATTAACTTCAAGAATCTGTGACGCGAAGACCACTTCCACGAAGGCGAAAGGTAATTAAAAATTATGTCCGACAGATATTGCGAAGGGGGGTGATTGTTAAGCAGAGTACTGCTGATCGGGCGGACACAGGTAAAGGGTGACTTTGATGGTTTCTAAACACAACTCTAAGCTCAAATGCTCGGCGCAGCCTTGTTTATTTATCCGCAGTCGCATTGTCGTACAAAAGATCTGGTCAGATGTATCTTTTGCAGTGTGAACTTCATTCGTTGTTTTTTAAATGGTGTATGGGACTTGCTTTACTTTACTTACTCATGTTCCACTTACGCATCCGACTAAAGGAATATCGGAAATTATTTTAATAATACGAGGCAATAAATGAAAAAACGTAAAACGAAACTGAAAACAATTTTTCTTGCAATAAACGGAGAGCTTTTTTAGAATTTTGTGTATTTGTCGTTTTTTTTTTTTTGTACTTAAACGTCATGATAACGATCAGAAGCGAAAAAAATTTTAACAATTTTGTCAACTAACAAAAGTCTGCTTATTCTGTTTTTTTTTCAAAACATTAGGACCTAATTCTACGTAATTCACTAATATAGTTTAATCGAAAATGTCGAACTTGCTCGTTTAATATTCAAGCTTGTGGTTTAATGTTCCGCCGCTATACGAGATGTCAACTGCTTTTTTCCGAAGAATTTGTTACGTCAATGTAAACACATAATATGGGGTGTAGGTAGTACGGGATCGGTGTTTCGTTCGCGAACGAACCCGGAAGAACCGATTCAAATGCAGACGTTCTTCTTCGTAGGAAACGACAATTTGAACGTTCTAGCGGTTATGAAGAGATACAGGGGTCATTTACGGGACAGATACTTAACGGGGGTTTACTTTGATGAGGACGGTTGCGTACAACGTACAGCGTATCGTGATTGATGATCAGCACGTCACGTGAACTATATGGAGCGCGAAGAACTCTTACTGATAAGAACAAATGTGGTCGGATCGGCTTCTAGCCGTTCCCCCGCTCCTTACTATCTTATCATTATCCTCTCGTTTACCTCTCGTTGTCGTTCTCCAGTTCTTTTTGCCGGCCTTTCTTCCCAGCACCACCGAACAGCCGGCATACGGCGCTTTACTTATTTACATCGGGTTACGCGTAATTTATCAGAGTTGCCTCTTTCACTCTCTCTCACTCTCTCTCTCTCTCTCTCTCTCTCTGAGGTAACCTACGAAATTCTTAAATCGGTTCGTTTAATTTTATTCCGCAACAGTACAGTTACCCCCGCCTGCTTGACTGTCCCCTCCCAGGGAAAACCGGGAGCGGAGTACGTCGTGAGAGGGAAAGCTGGCGTGTCGGTTCGCGTGTTTACCATTAAGTCCGTTCCGCCTCATTCTGCCTTACCGGGCAAAGAGCAGCTGAGCTTTTGGAGATAAATCGACGAGTAATGCGGATAACAGGGTTAGCGGATAAGTGCGACGACCGATAACAAATGAGAGATAAGAAGACAAATCAACAAAAAGCGCCATTCCGCAGTTATCGTACATCTTTCTATTTTTACTCTGCCTCTTCTCCGAAGAAGGGAAATAGTTATTTATTTTAATGGCTCGGAAAATTTGCTAAATCTTCCGTGGCATGCCGCTCAGAGTGATTTTTTGCGAATAGTCGCGCGATAATGTTCCAGAAAAATCGATTTCGCTTCCGAAATTTTAGCTCAGGCACGAATTTAATCTCTGTAAGGAGTTACTTTTAACATTAATACTTGAATGTTTTTTGTATAATGCGTCAAAAGCTTGTCAACGTGTCGGTAATTTGCTTACGTGTTAGAGCGATCGCGATGGTGATTATTCTCGTATCGGCAGTCACTGACTGGTCGTCGCGAGAATTAGCGAGACATAGTCGAGTTTGTATTTCACTCGTCGAGCGGCGGCGATAATGTAATATGGTAAGTTAAATGTGCGGTGTCTGTTTTTCCTGCCCGGACTGTCAGCGAGAGTTTAGTGAGCCTTTAATCGTCGAGAACGGTAAATAATGACACCGGGCGTTCTAAGCGACAAACTTAAGGCTGTCTATATGATAGGGTATTATTTGAATTTCAAAAAGGATCGAAAAATCCGAATTTCAAAAGTGAGTATTTTTACGAGTTTTAAAACGTTTCATCTGATTAACGAAATCGACGTAATTTCTGAATTATTTTTCGAACCCAGTTTTATCGTACGTGTTTTTTCTTAAAAATTGAATCGCTTTTCAACTTTTAAACACTGCGAGGGCAAAGTGTTCAAAAGTTTGCTAAATCTTCTTCGGTTACGCGGATTTTATCGACAAAAACATCATACAAATTATCATCCGTTATAATGAACAGGTACGAATGAAGCCTAAACTAGTAGCTATTGCTAGGAAGGGCCTAGTGCGTTTCGTTGATGTTTCATCGCCGGCGATGAATAATGGGGGATGACATGGTAAAATTAATTATTTTTACTGTTGTTTAGTATTAAGATGAAACGTAATATACTCCAGTATTTTATTAGGCGACTCTAGTCAATTATGTACATTCTAATGAAACGAAAGTTGTAACCAGAAATATCACGTATTATATTGTCGAATCTAAGTAATATTCAATGGTGATTAAGATAGCAGAGGTACTGTGACATTTATCGCCTGTTACGGAATCTAAATAGTAAAAATGAATAACAAAAAAAAAAAAGGTGAGCGGAAATAAGTGTGTGCATCCTGATTATTTTAGCGACAATTTCGTAACGGACGTTTTTCTGTAAACGTTGTAGAATAATCAACATAACCGGAAATATATTAAATACGATCAGCGACAAAGCACGGCCGCGTAAATAGATCTTCAGCAGCGGAAGACGGTACATCATATTACCACACACAAATTGACGTTTGAAGTTCTAAATTATAAACGATTGCAATTTACTGGTAAAAACTATCAGATTTCCACACGCCATTTTCATTAAAAACTATTTCAGAACAATTTACATTTTGGATGAAGTCTTCCCGGACAAGTGGATAGGGCGCCTCGGTCCGATTGAATGGCCAGCAAGGTCTCCCGGTATAAATAACTCCTCCGGATTTTTTCTTGCGAGGTTGTATTAAGGAAAAGCTGTATCGTATACCAACCAAAATACACGAGACGACTGCATACAACGGATCGTCGCAGCGTTTGATAACATTCGACGAACGCCAGAACTTTTGCAACGGTGAGCTGTAAACAACGTTATGCGAAGAGCTGAGTTGGTGGTACAACAAAATGGTCAACATATTGAGCATTAGGCCATATTGACGAATCATTGTTGACTATATACATTTACGCGCCTACGTTTGATACGTATTTTACTTCTTTTCAATATTTATTTAACAAAATATTGATTTATAAAAAAAAAAAAGTATTTTTTCGTTTAAATTGAATAATTAAATTAATTATAACTAATTAATTATTCGCCCAAATGATTTTTCCCTCGGGACTTTTTTTTCATTTTGACGAGCTTTAAGGCGTAAAAAAAAAATTTCCTGAATTAGTTTCAGAACACCCAGTATATACATATATATATATATACACATCGACGGATTTCATTTACCATTTTTTAAGTCAAAATCAACAATTCTTACATATGGATGATAAACTTACTTCAGTTACGATAAAAATATACTTTTTTTCGATACATAAAATTGCATGATGTTATCGTTGACGGAAAACGCCATTAATTTCGACTTTTAAGCGACCGGAAAAAAAGAAAAAAAACAGTTAGGTTCAGATGCCTTTTAAATTTTTTATGCGCCCCTCAAATGTTGTCGCCCTAGGCCCTGGACTCACAGGCCGAGGCTTAAATCTGCCACTGAATGAATACAATAAAGTCTAAATCGAGAGATTTCTCGGCCAGCTACCGCGGCCTAGTTAGTCAATTATGTTTCGGTCATCTGCCGCGCATTTGCAAAAGGTTCACTTATAGTGGATGATAGTGTTGATAGTTAAGGCGCGCAAAATAAAAAGCAGAAAAAAAAGAATGGTCTCCTCCACTTTCAACACCTGTTTGCTATAATGGCTAAAGGCGATACCTTCTATTGCTAGAATTCTCAAAAGCCTACGAAATATGTTTGAGTTATTTCTAATTATGTGTACAATAAGGAAAATGTTAAGAACGATGAAACTATTATTTTTATAAATAACGATGAAATTGTTTTTGCCCTTTTTAAACGCCAATCCATGTTTAAAATTATAGCTTCGACATGGACAAGATATTATCAGCGCGAAGTAGAGGCATGAAAATGTGGAGAGTCGAAGGAAAAAATACAGCTCGTTGCTACGGTTTAGAACGGTTGCTACGAACACCCCGTAAACAATGTATACGCGAATTTTTAGCCTGAAAAGTAATAAAGAAAAAATGATTAGCGCCAATTAATAACGAGGCGACGACATGACTTCAATTTTGTCTGCTTCTCTCGAGTTTTATATCATTCCAAGTTTCTCTGGTAGAGCTCTAGAGTCATGCCATGAAAATCAGACCACCCTTCGAAACATGAACTTCCGTCGCGGATAATTATAACGAGCGCCTAGTGAAATAAACTGTTTTCGAATACGAGCAGCCTCTTTGAAGTCGACTTTGTACTCAATTTTTATTTTCAACATCGCAATAACTACCTATATGCGGGGAACGCTTTCGGCATAAATTCTTGACGTTGCCTGTCGCTACGCGGATTTAGGCCTTATAGGCTTCGCGACAGCCCGGTATAAAAATTTCGATTTAAATTCGGAAATGACAAACGATCTCGCTAGATATTTTATACTTTCCTTTTACAGGAATCCGGACCGCGTGTAAAAAATACTGTTCGGTCAGGTGTGACCCCATTAAAAAAAAAAAAAAAAAAAAAAAAAAAAAAAAGGAAAAAAACGGCAATGGTAATTTTATTCCGAGTGGAGGCGAAAAATGGTGAGAGATTTTCCTAAGAGGCGCAAAGTCGCGGACCGGGGAACTGTCGGGCGGCAAGTATAGGGGCTTTCTACGAATTGTTCGGAGAAGGATTTCTTCTTTCTAGATGATGACGGCTGATGTAATCAGAAAGGTGAAATTTAGAATTCACGCACGTCTTCCTGCTCGGATTATCTTTAATGCTCTTCGAAAGTTGTCCTGCCACCGGGAAAGCTCTAGTTGCGTGTATCTATTGAGGAGCGAGTTGCGGCGACGAATTATCAAATCCGCTTTATCCAGCGACGAAAAATCATCATTTAACTTTCCGTTTCCCTCTCCTCCCGTGTTGGCTTTCTCTTCGGCAACTTTCTTTACAGTGTGGCAATTTTCCTGTCAAAAACTATACATATATTCCTCGGACGCTTCCCTCTTTTTCTTCATCTTTATTTTCACCGCTGACATTTCTCAACTTTATTCCTCTATTAATAAAAGTTTAAAATCTTTCTAATTTACATATTTTTTCGAAAAAGAAAAACAAAAAAGAAGAATTTTAACTGGGTTTTATAATTTCCTGGTCTTATTCGTTATTGGGAAAAAAAAAAAAAAAAGAAATGAAATAAAAACGTTTTTAAAACGATTTTTTTTAATCTTGTTTTAAAAAATTTTAAATTTGAAGATTTTCTTTTTTTGTTAACATATTCTTTTTTTAAATTTCTATTAAAAGCAATTTTGCGAACTTTCTTTTTTCTCAGTAGAATTTTTTAGATTATTGTTTGTTTTTTTTTGTTTTTTTTTCCAAAATTTATTTGGCCAGAAATAATTTCACGGTTTACTTTAAAATGAAATCACAATTTAAAATAATTTTACTCGAAACTAAGTTTAAAAATAGATACGAAAATTTCTAACAGTTCGATTTCTATTCTATTGATTTTTCGTACATAATCGCGAATGCAACAACGGGGTCGTGTTTTTTGTAGCCCCGTATGGAGGGAGAATTGAATAACCAGGGATAAGACGGTAGATTAGGCTGGACAAAGAGATAAACGGAATCCGTGTTCTACAGAACATGTCATTCGGTATTTATTGTGCTCTTAACGGCTTCTAAGTATCTTAGAATGTGCGATACTTCCACGTTAAGCTGAAATTTTGCGTATACAAAAAGAAAAAAATGTACCGACAGCGACGGCAATTTTTTTTTCTTCTAACCTATCTATTTTTACATTTCGTTTAGCATTTTTTAAACCAATCAAATTCATTCAGAAATCACTTGCTTTAAAATTTTCACGCAGTAAAATTTATTTATTTTTTTTTTACAGAGTGAATCAAATGTGACTGTTGCGACGAACACCTTCAGTTGACCTATATTTTTGTTTATTTTTAATTTTCTGCGTTTAATTTAATTTTCGTCTGTCCCTTGTACATTCGAGTAGTAAAATTAAACGCTTTTTAAAATTTAATTTCTGTCAGCTTTTCACGCGTTAACAAAGTTTAGCCGAGTCAACGGAACGACACTTTATTTTTTTGTTTCATAGGTAAGCGTGATTTCTTTTTTTTATTTCACCGTTTGAATATATTTTCGATTTATTAGTAGCCTAAATCAGAAAGGCGAAGGAGACAGTTACACCAGAGGGGGAAACCGGGAAATAATAAAATTAACGTTTACAAAAAAAGGAAAAAAGAAAATGAAAAAAAAAAAGATTTTTTTAACGGCGATGACGTGAATCCATGTTTCGAAGCCTTAAAACGAAAAAAAAAAAAAAAAAAAAAGAAGGAAGAAACCGCAACTCGAAGAACAAAAATATGAAACAAGTCGAATATAGAAATCTGAGTGCAAAGACAAGAGCGACGCTAATGCATGGCTGCCGGATCTCGGTTAATATTGGACATTCCGCACTAAATCCGAACGCAGCCGGGAAATTAGGACGTGCCCCATAAAACCCACACTCACACACAACCGCAATTACGTAAGACACAGCACAGGCAAGTATTATGACGTAAATTTACAAATACGCACACACACACAAACACACAGGTGTCATATTGAATGTAAATAATAGCCGGGAAAATGGAAACGTCATGCACCTGTGCTTTGCTGACCGAAAAGTTTTTACTATAATTACAATCGTACTCGGGTGAGCGGTACGGAGGCATTTCGCTTAATGAGGTTTCGTATTTACAAAGTTCACTATTGGAATGACCGCGATAGTAAATTGAAGGCTGTTATTATTAATTAATTTAACAGAGAGGGCTTATAAACAATTTCAATTAAATCGATAATCGAAAATGAATATTTCGAATGTCCACTCGAATTCGGCTGCGGGTTCTTTTATTTATTTTTCAAAGTCGAATTTGTACAAACAAACGGAATAATAATTTCAAAGCGGAATCGGAGGTCCGAACGGACGGTGAAAACTTTTTGCCAGGCTCGAAAAAAAGAAAATTAAAATGAAAATAAACGCGAAGCTGTAAAATTTCCTCTGCCGTTTCAATACGTCGGATTCCGTTTTTGCAATTAATTCGTTTGAATGTTAAAGCACCCGATCCCCACTTTCTACACTGCTTAGTTTTTCGCAGTGCTTTACACATCGATCGATGCACTTTGTCGAAGAGCGCGCAAATTAATTTTTCGACTGACGAGACGCTGCATTTTTACCCCGTGAAAATACTATGTAATCTCCTATGGGGATTCTCCGATATTCTCATGGGCATGAGTAGCTAGACACAAAGGAAGGCGCTATTCGCAGGTTCATCCGACCTGAAGAAATCCATAAAGTCAGTATTGAAGACGAATTATTATAGTAGCGAAAGTGGGAACTAACTTCGCCCGCTAATAAGCTTTTGCCGGACCAAGTCCACAATGTAGGTTTCGTGTTGTTTAAACTCAGCAAAGCTCCTCAATATGATTTCACCGTACCGTCATCCTATATATATATATATACATATATATATATATATATATATATATGTATTACTCGCATAAGCGCGGGAGCTCCTCTGTTCCTTCTTTTGTGCTTTTAGCTACATCGCGTGGCGCGTTAATTAAGTTCCGTAATAATACGTAACAGCTGCTATTTTAGGCTAATTTTCAACAAATATAAATTACATGTGTAAGTCGTTAAGTGAGCAGTAAATATACAGAACGCTTTATGCAAGATTGTTCGAAAATGTGCACTAGGAAAGTCCTTAAGGATTGCCGACAATATTATTGATTGATGGGATTTAAAAAAATAGAAACGATAAAAAATTAATCCACTTCGTTAGGTCATGAATCTTTATATTTTGTTATTTAGCAAAAATACTCGATGGTTTTCAGATTTATCGATAACATTTAAAATTCGATATTATTTTTTTTCATAATTTTCAGAACACGACCTGCGTTGTACGAAATACGAAAAAGAGAAAAATATGCAGTTTGGGGACCTACTTTATAAGGCGCTAAATTAAAACGGTCTGTAGAACTGTGTAAAAGCTGCATAATCTCTTCATGCGTTTAAACATCAGAAAGTACTTTTTCCATACGCATTTGTCGAAAAATCAATTAAAAACGGGTTTAAAAATTAACGAGCGTTAGCCAGACATGATTTTATTTTTCTTTCCTTGGGACTCGGCAAATAAGAGCATTTTTGAGATACTAAAAGGAAGAAAGCAGACTATAAATGGGGACGATAGTAGGAACTATAGTGGATGAGTGAGGCTGAAGAATACGTAATGAGGTATAGGAAGGTAAGACTAAGAGCTGAAGGTTAATAGGCGCCGTAACTACTGTCAGGGTGAGATTGACAAAAAGAAGGACGGGTTAAAAATACGAAAAGGAGATGAAGTGAGCGAAGACAACAAATGAAAGAAATTAAACAGCAACACTGAGATGAGAATAATCATGGTATATCGGAAAAAAGCTAGTCAGTACAAAAAAAGGAAAAGGTAAATTTTTTCGCAAAAATTCTAGATTATTGGACAGAAAGTTAATATTGAGAGCGGGAAGTAAAGTCGACCGGTAATACAGTCACAGGGTATGAATGGACGGATAGACAATTTTAAAAGTCGAATAAAAAGGATAATCATGTGCGACGAAGTAATTATTGTCAAAAACAATAACGAATTTGCTGGAATAATGAGAGGAGGAAATATAATAGACTAGGCGCGGATAAGTAAGAATTTAATATGCGATTTTTGGCTAGGTAATAATAACAATGTTAGTTCTTCGAGAATAATGCAGAACAATGCCGACGAAGAAGTTTCGAACTCGCAGAGACGTAAGCTTATTTAAAAAAAAAAAACATTCGACTCGGACAATGTGCGGCTGACGGCACGGTCTTGTATCGAAAATATTTATTGCGTTTTGGAAAGTTGTCGCTGGTCATATGCCTTCCGGGAATTACCATTCCCGCCAATCATCTGCGAGTATTTGTCGGGAATATTTAAATCCGATTCTCGCCATACTAACGGTATCTCAAGTAATCACGAAAATTCACACAGAGAAGATAGAGTGAGCGTTTTTGTTGATATACTATACACGTTCATCGCCGGGAAGGATAAAATTTTTACCTTTTTGGGCATTCTAATGTCGGGGAAGAACGGTGGTAGATTTCCGCTGCGACCTAGGCTTACAGATTGGCACTTATTTACGGATTGTAATTTCGCAGCCGGGAACGCGATAATCAAGCAAAGCGGGGCCAATACGATAAATAGCCAGCGTGTAGAGATTTCGAGTCTGGTACAAAGCGGTCGACTTACAGTGGCGCTCCAGGTGCAAATAGAAGAACAGTCGGTAGTTTTCTATTAAACGGAAGCCGGTTAAATGAAATCAATTAAATCGGCTAAACCGATTTCGACGGCTCGTACTACGGAATAATGCAAACCAGTTTGCAAGCACCGTCGCTATCTCTTGTTATCGCTGAAAACCTCTTCTGGGCAGCATTTACTACGGCGTCTCCTTTACGCGGGCAAGGACCTAGGAAAAAGGTCATCGAAAAAAAGAAGGAAACGATCGCCGGCGTGGAGTTCGAAATTTGAATTTAATTTACGACAAAGAAGAAAACGGTCTCTTTAAATTACATTCTGACGTTTGTTGCTTTCCGCTAATTCTTTACGACACCTTATCACGTGATTACGTGTTAGCAGCGATTTGTAATTGCGCGCCTAGCGTTGCTCGGCAATTTGAAAATGCCCGGATTAATCGAAAAAAAGGCAGCAGCAGCAGCAGCAGCAAAAGCAATGGCAACGGCGGCGTCGGTGGCGGCGAAAATAAAATATCGGTCTTTTGTTTAATGATCCCCCGCGCGTCCTATGGACCGTCATCGGTGGGAAGAAAGAAAAACGGCGAAAAAAACGCATTTGCGATAAGGAGAGCGATATGAACAGCGAGCGAGCGACTTGGAATGGAACAGAAGAAGTCGGCCGATGATGAATTTATGCATTAGTCGGAATCGGGTCCGGAATCGCTGCCTGTTTTGATCAAATTTTACCTGCCGCGCTCGCGCTCGATCACCTGCGCGATAACAATCGTTCTCGGAACGTCTAGGACTGGTTCAGGACGCACTATACTTTCCGTTACTACTGTTGTCCGCGAAAAGTTGGCCGGCCAGTGGCTCGCCTCACAGAGGACTCCTAAAAATGATTAGGGCGAAGATAAATCGCCGCCCGGCTAGGCTAATCGGTGGACGAGGTGGCGAGGCAGGGTATTTGCGGTCGGAGTGCTGTGTGCGCTTTTAGGCTTATCTCTGTTTGGTTTCGGGAAGTGGTTGTTAACTTTGAAATGGGCGGACCTGGAAAAGCTAATTCGTTTATACCTGCCGCACACGATGCTGATTATTTCAGTTATTTTTCCCGCGAATAGCTAATTATCGCCTTAACTCGCACCCTGCTGTTCCCTTCTCCCGTTTATTCACGCGTTTTCGGCCGATTTTGGATGTTTTTTTGCTTTTTTTCTGCTAATAGCCGACGGCGTTCGGCTTTCGTATCGCCGGTACAACTACTTTCAGCTAGCCGAGGTGACAAAGAATTTCGATAGTCGTCCGCCGTATATTATTACTACCTGCATCCGCATTAATGAGCTGCCTAGATAGTATCTGGGCTCGCTGCTCTCGAGAAGATATATTGCGCGTCCGCTCTTGTTTGTTTTCTGGTCGGTCTGCTCCAGACTGCAACGGAGATCCGATGTCGATACGAACGCGTTTATCGATTTCGAACTGCATCGTTAGCAGAAAAAATTACGAGGACACATCCGCGATTTTACGCTGATTTAGAGGCTGCTCGCTGACATAGTTCCTCTGCAACAAGACGACGCTGTTGGTCGGTTACGTTTGGAAATGTCGTCATTTAGGCCTAGAACGAAGATATACATAAGAGTCGGATGACTGAGATGGAATAGAGATTAGTGTAAATAATCGATCGGATACTACATCACGCCGGTGAGGAATAGGTCGTTTTTAGATGTGATCTTAGTGATCTTGTACGTCGCACATGGTGTAAACAAATGAATTATTTTATTAAAGGTCAGCAGAGCGAAATGCTCCGGGAGGGATCATTTTTTCTGCGAAATTGGTCGTAGGTCGGTGAATTTAAAGCACGATACGACGGTAGAATTTGAAATGCTATAAAAACATACTTACTCGATTTAGGTGCAGATAATAAAACATCTCTTATTAAACATTTAAAACTTACTATACATAATTAGGAAAACAATTTACGATAGACACCGTGTTGCATGATGGTAAGTGTAACCTTTTCGAAACTTTAAGCTTTTAAGATTAATGTTTTTAAACATGGTGTCGTCTACCGTAAATTGTTTTCCTAAAATATCTCTCGTTTTGGCGATCGAAAAAAACAGATTTTACAAAAATTTCAAGTAATCCGAAATTTTTTGATGATCGCCAGCAAGTTTATGATAAGCAATAAGCACAAAGTATTGGGATATTGTGTTACCACCTCTCCGGTGGTACGATTATTATTTTCTCTAATATGTGTCGTAGGAAAAATCTGGCGAAAACATCGGAGAAATTTATTTCGAAAAAAAGTTGACCAACCTTCCCCTGGTGCTGCCTAAGAGTTGATCAGAAGTTGGTAAACTTGGGGCTGTCTATTTTTTTTTTTTTTTTTTTTTTTTTAAATTTAAGAAGGGGTACTAAACCACTCGCTGCATGTAACTACCTCGGTTATCGCAGTGAGTGGACCCACGTTTAAAACATACTCCTTAGCTCGCTAGCCTGAACGAAAGTCATAAGATTGTTCAAAGCAGTAGGGGTATTTGAGAGGATGTCTTCAATCGATGTGATCTGGCCTCGCCGTAACCCATTTAGACGTGTGCATTTCAGCAAGATATGCGAAACTGACGGGTATTCATCGGTAGAACAAAGTGGGCAGGTACTTGGCTTTGGGGCTTGTTTGAGGATATAGTCGTGGGAAAAGGACGCATGTCCCGTTCTCAGGCGATTGATTGCCGAAAACACTTTGCGTTCTGTTCCGACTGGAGGCCACCATGGCTCCGTCGTAGGCTTCAGTTCCCTGAGGAAGGTCGACTGAGACATCCAGTCATGATTCCACTGTGCGAAGATCGTATCTAACAGGAAACCTCTCAGAGATAATGGACCAAAAGCAAATAACGGCATTGGGCACATCATGAATGACCGAGCGACCACCCGGAACACCGGCATGACTGGGGACCCATAAAAAAACAACTCGGCATCCCCTTCGGCTCAGCTGGTATAAGATAGCCAGGACTTCTAGGACCATTGGTGATTCCGGGTGATCTGACTGCAAAGCACGTATGGACTGCAAGGAATCAGTCACCAGTAAGATTCCGAGCGGTTGGGATCTCAGTTCTAAGTATGCCTGAAGACAAAACAACACAGCATACATTTCGGCTTCCGCAATGGATACAACGTTGTTCAACCACATGCCCTCTGCGATTCCGTCTATTTCGAAAGCGCATGCCGCTGGGGCAGCCTTGGACTCATTAGCTTTGGATCCATCAGTGTATGAACTTGGGGCTGTCTATTAATTTCGATCGGGGAAAAATTTAAGCTGTACTTCTTGTTTTTCCTTTTTAATATATTTCGGTTCGGACTGTAATTATTAATAATTTGTATATTAACAATAGTTGAATCAAATTTAAATCACGCAGAATAGAATTGATGATGCACCAAAAATCCGCGTAATATTAATACACTTGACAGTGCCGAAAATAAATGTAAGCTATTTTTGGAAATTTCTTATAATTCCCGATGTTAAATATTCCTACATATTTTTCCCGAAATTTTCATCTGGTCGTGATTTGTATAATACGGCTCAAATGGAAAGAAACCGCGAGTACCGCAGCAAATGAAAAGGTGGTCCTTGCAATGTAAAATATAAACAGATTCGAAATATATTATTTATTCAGTTAACAAAAGGCGAAAAGAGCGGTTTTAACAAGGTGTTTAATTTCTTGACTCGTTTTCATATTGAAATTAAGACACAAAGAACCGATTGCACGCGCGCCACGGTTCGTATAATTCCGAGGCATTTGTTTTTACGATTTAATTATGCCCGACGGCGCATGACATTTGAAGATGGAAATGAAGAAATACGCATGACCTGCACGGGATCACTAATACAAATATGAAAATGAAGAAAGAAATACAAAAACCAAGATGTTCATTGCCAACCGGTGTAATTAAAGGCCGCCGGCGGTATTTAAAAAGAGGAGGAATGACTTGAAAATGAGAGAAAAATTCCGAGATACAGTCAAACCGTTTTTCAGCTGATACATTAAAATATAGGGGGAGGGGGGGCTTGATTATCGAGCGTCTGGAAAAGCTAACCGTAATTAGAAATGCGTGCATCTGTATAGATAGATGATGGTGGTACATTAAATGAAGAGAATGGAAAAAAGAACTGACCACGTTATGCTGAACTTGTACATTTTTTTTTCTATCCCTTTTTCATTCCGAACAACTTGCTTCGGCTTCCGTCAAAATACTGTGAAACAATATGGGAAGTATTAAATGACGTTTGTAAAAGCCTATCGAAAGTTTGCAATCTGTTGCAGAAAATTCCGTTTCGCATTGCAAATCTCATTTGACAAGCGTTATCGCTCGATCTAATTCTATAAGCTATCTACAAATTTTCAAGTCTAACTGATTTTAAAACAGCTAGATGGAGATGTTTTTGTTTTTCTCATTTATTATTATTATTCAGAGATTTATACGAAAAATAGGCAAAATTAAGTGTTAATTACGAAGTAAAAGAGGGAAAAAATAAAATGAAAGTAAATGTGATCGAACGTTTTACGCAGAGTTAGCCCCGGCTTCTCTCTCGGCAAGGAATTTAAATGCGAGCAGGTCAGCAACTCTGTTTCCAGCTGAGCTCCCGAAAATGCATTGGAAATATTTGCACGCAACTCACGTCCGAGTGTTGAATCTAGAGCGCTGTTTGAATAGAGATGATCGCACTTCGGAATATAACAACGATTTCCAATTCACGACAAACTCTAATAGTATCCATTCCGTACTTTAGGAATACGACTATGCCCGGCCGCTACTACTCTAGTACGATACTTGCGTAATAGTGTGACTTTGAAGTAAGGTTTTAAGCGAAAAAGGAATGTGGCTATAAAAGAACCTCTCATTTGACTTATTTAAATTTCAAAATAGAATTGCCTTTGTTCGAGTTTACGTGCTAACGAGTTTAAAAATTTACAAAAAGGACGAGAAAAACGACGGCAAGCCGGCTAATCGCGCTTGGCTTGGAAGAGAATTCGCCGAAACCGGAATTAAAATGAAACAAAAAAAAATCCGGATTTTATTTTGAACGCTGAAAAAGCGGTGTCCGATAAAACAACTACACAGTTGCTTACCTTTTAGAAAGTGATTTCGAAATCATCGATTATTTATGCGCACACAGCCGCGGCATTGCCGCCCGGATGAAAAATATGTCCAGCTCTAGTACGATATTATTAAAAATAATATTTAAATTGGTCATTTTATTTCTTCCATGATAATTTATGAACAGAGCGATAACAGTATAATTAATTATAGAAGTTGATTAATTTTTCGTCTAGTACAATTTTACATTCGGTGCGAGTGTCGTGTACACAACACTGTGTGGAATTTCATAAAAGTTAATTTACTTTCTTCAATATTCCCGCATAAACTACATATATTTGCCGTTTCATTATCGGAACCCGATTTATTTATTCATAGAGTAATACACATAAACGGTGGAAAAACAACAAGCAATGGAGACTACTCTTCGAAATTATTGTGTGTCTTAAAAAAAACTATGACATCGCATTATCAAAATGATGTCATGGTTATTTGCGAGGACTATAATTGATGTAAGAGTGGAAACATTGTACAAGTTTCACAGCGCTGATGCTAAGAAGAGTCCAGTCGGAAAAATAGGCAAAAGATATTGTACCCGTGCAAAAGTCTGAGCTTGTAAAAAGTTCGTTTTTTGAGGATCCTTAATTTGAAGCGGTGAGAAGAGATCGACCGGAAGAAATCGCTTAGGACTTCCGAAAGAGGAACACCCGTGGAAGCCATTAGTAATTTGAGTTTTGCGCGCTTTAGTTCGCGGCGCCCGAATAAAGTTTAATATGGCACTCGGGTTGAAATCAATTGCACAATTTGTCGCTAGGCTTCCCCTTTCGGCCTTCGTATAGAGTTATTTTGACGCGCATCCGCTATACTACGTACGGGAAACCGCGGGAATATTTCAGAGACAAGTGTAAAATTCTAGGCGAGATACAATTGATCCGTGAGCAACCTATCTACGTTTGTTTCGCATCCGTCCGCATTGCACAGTAAGTACACACGGCTTTTCTTATATATTTACCTGGCATTGCGTTTGCCAAGTGTTGGGCGTGCGGGTCGGCGGATGGTCGGTGGACGGGTAGGTGGCCAGTTGATTAGGCGCTAGACGGGGGAATTGATTCAGCGGCCATAAATCAAAATCCGTTTAGGAGCGCGCGGTGCTGTTCGCTATCTCTGAAGGCAGTACGCATAAATCATAACCAAACGAAGGAAGGAACCTTCCCGCGGTTAAAACGGCACAGAAATATTTTATTGTTGCCACCGAGCGCTGGTAGCTTCGTTTATTCTACTCATTCGCTGAGTTGGTCTGCACAACACGGTGTATCAACGGTATCGATGGTATCTGTTGCGCTCGCGGAGACGAGCTACCATGCCATTATCCGCAGCATTGCCCACGGATCTCGAACGATCACCCATTACGCACACACGGACCAACACCGAAACCGGAGCGGAGAGCTGTTCCGTCTGTTGGCCGGACTACTGGCTCCGTCGTTCTTGCTCCTTTATTCGTCGCATCTCGAGTCTTTTGTTGGAAAACTTTTGTTTCCCGGCCGCGCGCCGTGTCTCCGATAACAAAATTCTTTATTCCGTTATTCGGGTCAAAGTTTTGTTTCGGGTGTTTTTTGTTTTTGTCTCGACTGCGGTTATTAATGATTTCGGCGCGCACATCGAGTTAATTACCGGAGTCAGATATCGGACGTTCAGTTTATCGCGCTCTCCGAACAGGCGCATTCCGGTAGCGTGTCGTGTTTGTCGCATTCTCCTCTCATTGTGTTCCGTTCGTTGTTTTCACAGCAGCGTCGCGTCATCCGTCGCACAGTGATACACATAATATTAGACGTCGAATATCCTTCGCGATGATTAATGAAAAAAGAGCAGACCGAAAATGAACTAATCCTCGTACAGGCAGAACGGTGAATTACTTTTGCCGCGCGTTTATTGCTCGCTTTAAATAATTGACCATTTAATTCGCAGTAAAAGATGTTTAATAATTTCGTGGCAAGTGAAATCCCCCCCCCCCCCCGCCACAGTTTGAAAACTAGTATTTTTACATTTGCTAACCGCTCTACAAATAACTTCGTTTCCATGAAAAAGTTTCTTTTTTTTTTTTTTTTTTTTTTTAACGCCGTTTTGTTAAACCGAATAGCTCGAGAAATCGGTTCAGTAATAAGGTCGGAAAGTAGTGCCGTAATTTTTATTTTTAAGCGGGATTTTCCGAATTGTTAAAAATTTTAGGCATTTTTTTTCTTACTCTATTACTATTATTATTATTATTATTATTATTATTAAGAGAGTTGTCACCGAGTATTATTTCTCGTCATTTTTACTTTTCCATTGAAGTCCCGAAGTTTGATGAAAAATGTTGTAGTTGTATAATCAGACAAGAAGGTGTAAATAAAAACATTTTAAGACTGAATTTTTTTTTCAGGAGAATATCTAATATTAAGGGTTTACGTCGTGATTATAATAGTTTGTGGTATTTTAATATTTTCATTAATATTTAATGTTTATAAAATTAAATAATTTCCGGTTCGCACGTGGTTTACGTGATTTAAACATCACAGCATTTCATGAAATAATGGTAAAAAGACAGATCGATTGATATATAAATAGCCGAATAATTATTGCAGCGAAAATCGCCACATCAAATACGCGTTTGTTTTGTTTTTTCTCGAAGGCGTTTTTAATTAATTCGACAACGGAAAAAAGAAAAAAAAAAAGTTGAATTTGGGAAACATTTTAATCGGAAACTAAACATCTAACGAGGGAATTCATCAGTTTTCGAGACAATTGAAGATAATGGGAAAGGCGAAGAACACTAAACATTGGAAAATATAAAAAAAAACAAAAAAACTTTCAGAAATATGCTAACGCGATGGAAGCGTGTTAGATGTTACCGAGATCGGAGTAAGGGAAAAAAATTGAATGGATTTACGCGATTATTTCATACTACTTGTTAGACCGATCGATTTTTTTTATTTATTTATTTTTTTCTTTTTCCGGCCCCTCGATGTTTAAAAAAAAACACTATCGATGAAAAAATGCAAAGCGATAACGGCGGAAAGCTTCAATTCAAAAAATGCTTACAAATATGTAAAAAGCGCGCAATTTTTTTAATGGATTCATTCGTACGGGCTTCTCTTAATGGCGCGTGCGTATTAATATTCTATTTTCTTCTCGCAGTCGGCGCAATACTTAAAATTTGAATTGCTGAATAGATATGCGCCGCTAGCAATCATTATGTACGGATGAGTTGGCGTATTCGGTCATTCGCAGTTGCCATAATTAAATCTTTTGTTTACTAATGTAAAACAAGGGTCGCGTATGAGAGACGACAGTGATTCGATCGAAAATTTAACAAAATTTACACAAACGGGAAAAATATACCCTTTTCTCGTTCAGAAAAAGAAGAAAATTATTCAAAGAACTGCTGTCGACATTTAAATCGACTGACCGCGTTCGTTGCTGTCGCGGTAATCTAACGTAACGTAACCGCCGACAGGTTTTCACGCATATGCATTATATGTATGATTGCATGACCATCAAAACACCCCCTCCACAGTCTTCTGTAATTACAAGAGTCGATTATAATTGATTTTTCGTAAAAAAAAAAAATGATAAAAAAGCAATACAGATTACAGCCGTTATTTTCGTCTTGAAATATAGGGTGGTCCGCAACATATATAAATATATCATGAAGCTTAATCGGAGCTTTCCCAACTAGGATGATTTAAAATCTCCCTCTCGATTTTAGATCTTTCCGATATATAGAGTACCCCAGAAACTATAGTAGTAATCGTGCACAAACTGTTAGATTTCTTCCACAAATTCCGTCTTCGCTTCATCTGTGTCCTGAACTTTCGGTCGGATTTCATGTTTGGGTGAGTCGGAGCTACTTGAATCGAAATTCCGCGTAGTTAGCCGGTGCTGAAACTATTACGTCTCGCTTGACCAAAGAGTATTCTCGTTCCTCTTAGTACGACGCGCAACGTGTAAGGTATAATAGTTTCATCTGACTCTTCTTTCATTCGCATATATGTATAGTTAGATCCGCTTTTGACATAAGCGCCTAGAATTCGTTTCTTTGGCCGGGATAAACGAATAAATACAAAAAGATTATCGGCATTTCGAAAATTAATAAACGCGGATACGGGTTTTTAACGAGTATAACAGCGTCATTCGAACACGGAAAACTTTTTTGTCTTAATTACTTCCGAGTTTTCCGGGGCAGAGTTCCCGATTCGAACTTCTAAACTATTTTCAAGTGAAGCGAATGAAATGCGAAAGAATGCTAACGAGTGAAATGGCGGCAACGGAGAAAACCTAAATCGAGCGAATGAATGTAATTGCGGGCAAACCGAGCCGGGAAGAATTAATGGCGCCGTTTATTGGAAGAATGTCGATGGCCGGTCCAGCATGACTGAAAAATCTTGTTTAGTGAATTCGTTAAAACCTGCACCGAGCATTTTCTCACCGATGTAACTGATTGCAATCGCGCATCTTTAGAGTTGTTTCTGATTGAAAACGGTGTACTATGCGTTTGAGGTTTTTGACCAAACCAGCGGCGATATTTACGCAACGGCGACCGCTCTCACATATGAGATACTATGAATATCCGAGTAATGCTTCATGCGATTTTAGAAGCCGCTGCTGGCATTGCAATCTCCGGCCTATATGACGGTTTCGATCACCGGCTAGCGGACAAAGTACGCCGTCAGATTACGTTTCTGTTTCTACGTTAACGACTTCTAAGTTACATTTACGGGGGCGCGGGGTTGCCATAAAATCGTTCGTGAAATCTCCCACTGCTGAAGAAATATTCACAGTTATTCGGTTGTAATTCGCCATCGTGAATTTTGTTACGTCGCTCTTCGTGCGAAGTTATTTTTTTTCCTCTTTTACAAGTTTGGAAACGGGGGGCTATCCGAAACTATTCTCTTTTTTTTATTTTCTTTTTGGAGCGTTAACTGTGAACATTATAATGCGGAATAAGTGAAATTTGTGTAAGTTACAATGTGCGGATATTCTATCGGAACGAAACACAACTAATACGCCACACGGTGACTCTGGTTCGTAAGCTCTTCTCTGTTATGCTGTTGGGAAGACTATTTGGATGACGTTCTATTTATAAGATGCTGTCTACAAGGTTTCCGATAAAATTAGTATAGCCTGTTTCGTGTAAATGCGGAAGCAACACTATAAAGTCGCGCTTGAATTGTTCCATTACTCATTTTACTGAAAACAGAAAATGGAGAAAATCCGTTCAAAAAGTAAATCTCCGCATCGCCGTACGGGGAGGCAATCCTGAAACGTTTCGTTGATCAAGACATCGGCGATAGGTCTGTGAGTGACTGAAAATTCTTATGCGGGAAGAGCAAAGATGCCGCATAAGTTGTTGATTCATTTTCCGGCAGTGTGTTCTCTTTTTCGTCGGCCACATGTGGTTCAAAGGTCTGTTTCCGATTTATTTTTCCACCTAGAGCGACGGATTCTCAATCCGCTGCGTTGTCTTAGAATTCCGTTAATGATGAATTTCTTTTCCTGGGCAGCACGCGTTCGCCAGCCCTGCTGTAATTCACAGTCAACAGTATAAATGGCGATCATTCTCATTCGTGTATCATGAGACCGAATCATCAGAAACCCATTCGTAATAAGTTCTTCAAAACGTTTAAAGTTATTCCGTTTAACTTTTAACATATTGAGCGGATCTCGGTCGTTGTTGAATTTGGCTTCATTTCCCCTGATATGGCGTCAATAGGAAGCCCGGTTTTCCAACCAATATTATGATGCAGCTATTGCCCGCAAAAGACTCGGATAAGTCTTCATCGTAAAACACTTTGCACGAGGGAAAAGGCAGTATCACTCATGTGCTGAATTTCATCGTCTAATGTCCTTTTTCGTATTTACAATGGAACCGAAATGAAGGTTTTTGCTTCATTGTGTTCATTCTTTACGCCAGTTTTTGATTTTTATAGCCTTTGTCTTGTTTCCCAAAGTCATCGTGTGTGTCACGTTTTAAATTATGGGCCTTTACAATGATGCACAGCCGTTAGCGTAATTATTCCACGTGATGAAACTTTAGATAAAGATTTTACTGAGATCGCTTTACATCAAAGTCCTATTCCTCCCGTTTGTGTCTGTCCAGAATGGAACATAAAGAGACCTTTTTTGATGTCACTGAAGAGTGCGGATGTTTGCTAAAATACAGAATAAACGTCATAAGCGGTTTTCACAGCTCACCACGTATTGAAACTTTACATTTTAAATAATCGGCGTCTCGGCTAATAGAATCGAACGCTTTAGTCGAGTAATTGTCGTGACGTGCCACTCCGGGGGCGTTCTTTGATAGTTTTCTCGATAAATATCGTGCCTAATTTCCAGTTATACAACGCCGCAACGCATAAAGGAAAAAGCGTTTGGTGTATATGTATATTAATTGGTGTATTAATAATTAATACACGCGGTAAATATGTTTCGATGCGCGTAATATGCACATAATTGCCTGGAATAATTGCAGTAATAACGGAAAGGAGGGGTGTTACGGTGAAACAAGATGATGTCATCCAGCAACAAATTGGTTTTTGATAGAACTCTGTCGTGTTTGCATACGAATCGAGTTTCGACGAATTCGCCCCCTGTGCGAGAATTAACCTTTAAATTTTTCACTGATTTTCACTGAATACGTGTGTGTCAGCGGCCGTTCGGACAGAGACCGGTTTTGAAGAGCCGTGAAAAAAGAAAAACGCCGGATCGAGCTGTCTGACGTAAAAGTTTCTCATCTAAGCTTTTTTCTCGCACATGTTGCGCGCTGTGACGATACTTGGTGAAAAGTGCGTAAATCATTAGCGCGAGGTTTAGGCGTGCATTCTAGCTGCGTCGTCGTAGTCGTCACAGACGCCGAGGTTATATATCGTTACAATAATCCCGATAATGCCGATTTCAGCGCATAATGCCGCGCGACGATCGAACAGTAATTAAAAACCAGTTCTGGCGAACGACCGGGCCGCGTTTGTTTTGAAAGTGGCCTTTTTTATTGTTAAACTTTATTTATTTCATCCTTGTTTCATATTTTATTTCTTTTCTCCGGTAATTTAGTTGTGCGCCTTTCTTTTTTTTCTATCCGTCCCGTCCTCTCTACCGTCGCAATTATTTATCCGCATCTTGTAACCGCTCGTTGTTTTTCTTTCCGCTTCTTCGTTCCTCTTGCTGCACCTCCTCCGGTTCTTTTTCTGCTTCTTCAGCGTCTATATGTAACCTTCTTAATTCACTATGCAACTCGGCTGCTCTTAAGAGACACACTAGAGCAGCAGCACATTAACTGCTGCCAGGTTAGTTAGTTAATACGATGGTACGCGTCTGCCGTGCACGAAGGCTTGTTTTATTTTTGTTCATCATGTAAAAGTGTAGTATATTTCATCGGAATGAGATGATAACATACGTTGCTTGAATGCATCATTAACAGGTGAAACTGGTTTGTCTTTAAAACTGGCCAGCTCTGCATCCTCTGATTTCTGAACATCCATTTTTGTACACTTATTTACCCCCCTCCCCTTCCGCAGCCGCAGCCGCAGCTCCGGGATTAGACCGCGGACGCGCTATAATGTATACACTTTATAGGCTATTAAGAGCGGGAGCGGTGGACTTTTTTCTGCTTCATCTTATTTGTATAGCTATACGTTTTTACCGCTTTGTTCTGCTCATCACTGCGTCGGCTTTGTTGTTTTTTCCGTTCAATTATTCTCCGCTGTCGGCCGGGTATTAACTTTTAATTCTTCGGCGATAGATTTTGCCCTCTATTAGCGCTATCAAAATATTATTGCTCGCCTAGACGCAGAGGGCAGACATACACCGGCCCAGAGTCCGCCTCGGACGTGTGCTGCCACATAGGTCTCAGAGCGCAATCCGGTTGCTGCTGTATTTGTATGCGGCGACCGTTGCCGCTGTGTCGTCGTCCGGTAGTAATTGAACGCAGATACCTTCTTGGGCCGGCTACTTGTAAGTTGTTTAAGTTGTTTATCGATATATGCTGGCCCCGCCGAATAATACCGCCTCTGTCCGCGATCAATATGTACCGCATGAAAAACGCATTACATTTTTTCAAACGCATTCGATCGAATGGCTATGTTAAAAACCGAAAAGTTCCCGAACATCTGTCTGCGTTTCTTTCCTTTGTCCGCGTCGAGTTTTAGTTTTTAAAATGCGCCAACCGGTTCCGTAAATATCAACGCGAACCAAAACTGCCGTTAAATTTTTGAAATTTGTCACGAGAGACGCGCATTCCTACGTCGTCGAGAGAAATTCGAAAAAAAAAGAAAGAATGAGAGCAAAAGCGAGCTCGTTAAATCGATTCTAGAATAAATTAATAGCCAGATAAAATGCAGCCGCATTGTCAATGATTAAAATTAAAATGAATAGCGAAGTTCATACCTGTTTGCTAGAAATCATTATATAAAAACCCTATAGCAAACTGAAATATGCAGTACAAAATCGTTATACTTGTCCCAGAAACGTTTTCGGGCCAAGCTCATCTTCAGCTGGAAAAGAGGAGAAGGAAAAGGCAAGTAAAACACCGCAACGTGAAACGAAATAATAACGGAAGAACGCTCCTCATACTACGACTATCAAAGGAAAATGAAAAAGAAAAAATGAAAAAAAAAATGTAAAAAATGACACGGAACATAACGATTAAATGAACCAACGGAATTATAGAAAAATATATAACGGCGAACATTAAATCGGACGTATATTTTTATAATTCCGATGGTTCATTTAATGGTTATGTCATTTTTTATATTTTTTTCATTTTTTCATTTCTTATTTCGTTTTTTTAAGACGGTGCACATGAGTATGTGTAGAGAGGAGACCTCAATGTTTAACAGAAGTAATCTAAATTGACATCTGGCGTTGCCGAGTCCTCCTGATTATGCGCGATTCGCGAGCAGAATTCATTTTTTGCACTGTTAGTTGTTTAAGTTTATTTTTAGCGGAAATCCGTTAAACGGAATTTTTTTTTTGTTTTCGCCGAAGTTTGATTTCACTGGTTTTCACGAAGCGTAGCCGGCATAGCGATATTTATAACACATTCTACGCAAAAAAGAATGAGATTATCCAAAAATTTTAGGAATAAATATCGGAACCTTTTAGCCGATGCGAAAGAAACATATATCTATTAGAAGTGTCAGTTCCTCCGCTGGAATAACAATTCTAGCTATAACGTATTGCGAAGTATATTAAAACATTATTAATTCTATAATATTATATAAAAAACATTGTTAATTCTATAATATTAATCGATTATTTCGGGGAGGAAAAACAGTTGCTTTCGATATATTTCGGACAGAAAAACTAGAGTTTTCCTGCTTTCAGACAATAAGATAGATTTGAAAGTGGGCAATTTTTCAGAAATGTGCCCTTACGGTTTCGATAAAGTTAAATGATGAAATATAATTAAGGTCCCTGTGCTAGTGCAGTAAATCAGCTGGCTTTTAATAACACCTGTCAATTAACAGAAATGAGTTCTCTATCGAGATATTTCAATCAGTGTTTTAACATGAGGGTAAAAATTGTTAAAACTTTCACATTACTCGTTGTAGATAATTTTCGGGCACAACTGTGTAGATAAACGTCAAAATTAAATATACGTTAAGCAGCGCAGTTGTGTCCGAAAATTATTTACGACGAAGGTAATTCGTACTAGCGCTCATTTGACAAGCTCTCCTTCACTCGACGAACTTTGTAATAAATTACGTAACTTTTTGACCGGAATTCACAGGGTAGGATGGAGTAGAAGTAGTTTGTCACGGAAGTCTATGTTGCGCTTCGCGAGAGAATGTCAGGTTAGTTTGAATTAACCGGCAAAAGCGAAATAACGACTTAATCCGATCGGTGAACTTTATGTACTGCCTCAGAGGAAAATGTTTCAAAAGATAACCTGAAAATGCATTTTGAAGACGGCATTTTTATGAAGCGAAATTATTTACTTCTTTTAAAAACCTCTACGATGGCTGGTTTGGTATTTTCTTTTTTCTGTTTGGGATTCCCTACACATATAATGGGTACGGTATCTTAATAAAATGGTTCAGAAACGACAAAAATATCGAATAAAAATCAATAACTTATGACCGATTATAAACTTCAAAATTGGATCGTAAATTACAATTAAACTTCTATCTATGACAATCTATAACCGATTACTACCCTGGGTGGAAAAAAACTCGAAAAACCGTCAAGAATATATAATATGGGATTTAAAACGACCTCGAAAATCATCCTTAAAAAATGCATAACTCATCGCCAGATATAACCCTTTAAAAGTGTAATTCAAAATATAAAACAAAACGCAGAAGCTTTTTCATAAAATTAAAAAATTACGGTTAAAAAGTGATTTCGCCCCTTCCTCCCCTTTCGGACCAAAAAAACAGCAAAAAGGCAATAGAAGTTGAGGAAACCAAAACGTGTCTGCGTAAAGACCGCTTTGTAGGAATACTATAGCCGAGCTTATAACTTAATATTTAGGCCCTCACCAAAAACTCAACATTTTTGAAAAAAAAATATATATATTTTTTTTTTCTGGCATATCGGGTGAAAGATCACTATCAACTTTCGGTATAGTAATTTATTAATCAGCGGCAAACGAGAGGAAGGTGGTTTAATTAATAAACATTCAAATATAACTGTGTAAAAATTCAAAAAAATTCAGAGAAATTTGTTTAAAAGCGGGAAGTTTGAAGAAAGTACAAAAATACCTGCCTATGGTGTATAATGTAATTCTGAAAGTATTAAAAATAATTATAAAATTTCCCGCGACATATGTATACATTTATTCTTAAAACATTTCGCTGGAAAATGGTAACAAATTGACAAGTGAAAATTACGATTTGAGATTTTACCGTCGAGGTTTAAAACTCATATCGCGAACTACTTGGAAATTATGTGCGTCTTTTTCTATACCTTATTTGAAGTCGGAGAAAAATCTGAAAAACATTATAGGGACTGTCCTTATAGTAAGGTCCGAAGGATCACTTTAATACACATATAGTTCATTTCGGGTATAAAAAATTGAAATAATTAATAAATACAACTAAAGTACCACTGATAATAATTTATTCATTATAAATGAAGAATTATTCATAAAGCAATATATGTATACATACATACATATATATATATATGGGTGTGTGTGTGTGTGTGTGCGTGTGCGTGTGCGTGGGCGTGTGTGCGTGTGTGCGTGCGTACCATATATAAACGAAATAGAACTTACTTGCAACATTGTGTGTCAATAATGTTAACAATGGCACTAATAATAATAATAACCAACAACTACAAATATTCCCTACTCCATCATCATCAACAAAACCTAATACTCCTGCCTAATTCCATTACGTCACTCCAACTATTGCAAAATCCATTATCATCAAACCCAATTGCTCAGCCCATTTAAATTTCAATCTGGATCCCAGGTCATGCAGCAATCCTGGACATGATACGGTGAATTTGGCTACAAAGCTGTTACATTCAACAGCATAATTTCTACTTTTATTCGTCCTACTACGGAAGACCTCAAGCAGCATTATAAATAACTAATACTTTCTCTGTGGAAGCAGCACTGGCATGAAATAGAAGGCAATAAGCTTCGGGAATTGAAAGTAAAATCGACACTGTAGAACTCCTCAAATCGAAGTTCGCGTCAGGAAGAGATAGTAGTTACTCTTCTGCGTACTGGAAACACCTGAATTACTCACGCCTACCTCTGATCAAATCTCTTCTCCGCCATGTTCCTTCAAGCCGTGTTCTAGCTCTTAATGATTCCTCCAATTCCATAGATAAAACAGTAAATTTCCTTAAACAAACCAAAGTTTTCCATCTTTTTCTTAATTGAGCGGTGAAGACCTATGTGTAGCTATGTGGCTCATTAATTAGATATTCAAAACAAAACAAAAAAAAGTCATTTCAACTTTTTAGTTCCCGCTGGAATACGATAAAATTTTAATTATATTTTTAAACCCATTTGCTTCGTAAAGTAAAAAGTGAAATTTAATTAGCTAACAACACGTCATCGCTGGAGATCTCATTGCCTATTTCGATTTTTTTTTAAATGTTATTTTTCTTGGAAAATTCGCGTCTTTTGTAACTTTTTTTTTTTTTTTCGAAGTAATTAAATTTACCAAATTTATTACGAAATTTAAAAAACTTGACTCCGCAGATATTTACCAACTGATCGGCGGTCCGTTTTAAAAATAATTTGAAAATATTTCGAATAAATCTTACCTTCAAAATATTTAACTCGATTATTTTTCCACCGTATATTTCTATTGCTTTGCTCGTATAAATATAAAGCAAGATTATTTTTGAAAAATCTTGAATTTAAGTATTTGGTAGGTTTTCCTTCTCTTTTTCTTTTTTCTTGCAACACTTTAATTATAATGTGACGGGCACATCAGGATGGCATTTCATTTCGCCCCAGAAAAAAAAAATCAAATAACGAAACACGAAAAATCGCTTCTTAACGTCCCTCTTCAGAAAATACAACCAGGAGTTGTTTCTGTTTTTGATTGTATTTTGTTTATTTCAAAGTATTAATTGCTAACGTAAAGATGCTTGGCTTCACGCCGGAAATTTGGCTTAATCACAGCCAGAGGCGCCTTTACAACAGATTATTGGACGTGTGAATTAACAATTTTGAAAAACTACAGTAATTGTGTAATACGCGCTATCGTTTATCTTGAAAATGGTTTTTGTATTTAACGTAAACTCGTATTATAACTGAACTGTACTGTACCCCTTTTTTTAATTTCAAGTTTATGATACTGTCCTTAGATTTCATTATATAATTATTTACCTGATTAAGTCTCTATCCATTGTCGAGGCCATTCAACTCTGATTTTGTCTGTCATGGTTGTTGATTTGAGTACATCCCCTGTGGTTCCTATAAGTCTTTGTTATTTTTAGTGAGTTGTCGAATAAATGGCTAATCTAGTTTTGGTGCAGTTCTATAACCTGACGATATTCAAAATACGATAAACAGAATAATAGGAATGGTGTGCGGTCAATGTAAAATTTACATTTTTATACGGCTTACCGATTGCAGGAGTTATTATAATCTATGCGCCTGAAATCTTTATTAGCAAACCTAAATTATAATTTTAACGTCATTTATTAAACGATACAGGCAGATTGCATTATTTTTTTTGGTTATCTTTTAAAAAAGATAATTGCTGTTTTGCTGTACCATACATGTAATAACTTTGAAGTGATTTCTTAAGGCACGCGTTAAAAAAAATAAAAATAACGCCGTGAAAAAAAAATGGAAACGGATAGCCACAAAAGTGAACCTGTATGGAGGCGTTAGGCTTGAATATTATTCATGTTTCTTCAACCACAGCTACATACTATGGTTTTCAAGCCTTAGACCTTACCCAAGAGAAGTTGAGCAGTCTAAATGCTTCCTTAGCTCGAGTCGGCCTCTTTAATAACCCTGTTTGCGACTGCAGTCTTTTAGTAGAAGACCTGAATCATGTCTTCTGCGGTGTAATACGACTTTCAACGTTCGACACTGTTAGATGCTTTGAAGCGTTCCATCAATTTACACTAGGCTGTAATTCGAAAATAATTAAATATTACTTTAACTAAATACGGCATTAATATATATATATATAGGTTTATGCGTGTAAAATGTTTGGTCGCGTAATAATCTCATTTGAGACTGAATGCGCTAATAGAAAGAAATCAAAAAAAAAAAAAAAAAAAAAATTACAATTGGCTGCGTCATTCTTAAAAAAAAAAGTAATACTCTATTAAAAACGTTATTTTTTCATATTCCGGTCTGCCAAAGAATGACGCTGTCCTCTTTTATAATCGACTGAGAGAGAGCGGAAAACTATTATATCCGTTGCCCTAAATAGTTCTATCGATGTCCTCATCCAGTCGACTACTATCAGTGTGACCGTGGTTGGTATCTTCTAGGTCTCTCTGAGCGTTCGGTGTAAAAACGTTCGTAGGAAAATTATTTCGCACTCTACGCTAGAAGTTGACCGTTTTTTCGGCAGGGCCCAACTAACCGTAAAAGGCCATTCAACTTCGTAACAACGCAATTACAAACAGGAGGAAATTCGTGAAAAAACCTTCTGCGCATGTTCGAAACGTTAAGCCCGATCGATTTAGCGTGCGAATGAATCGGATCGGCGCATCGTACTGGAACACGGAGTGTACGATTCGGTTTCCTTATTTCGTGTTAGAACGGACCAATCGCAGTTTCGTTTAGCGAGCAATACCCTCGACCGTAGGAAATAATAAAAAATGAGTAATTAAAATATAATAGCGGTAGTGAGAACGGTTATGGAAGTACAGGGCCGGGTTTAACTTTTCACCGCTGTCATAAACGAAAATAGATAAACTGCGTAAAGACCGGTCGACCGGCTCAATGGGTGGCTGAAGACCGTTTGAAATGATGAACTAGAAGCTTTCACCCTCAGGTGAGGTTAAAGGTAGCCGGCGATGAAGCTTAAGATAAACAATCGGCGGTCAGTAGTAGGTCGTCGTCGGCAGCGGGAATTGTCATCAAGCGGCATCGCCGTCCCACATATCCGAGACTACACCTATGTGTTAGGCAGGAGGTTCGTCCGTCTCCCAGTGCACTTGCAGTCCGAGTCGCAGTAAACCGGTTGCTCGAAAGAACCGAGACTCGCGCGTTACGTTATTAATAGGTTGTTAGGTGTAAATTGCAACGGGTGATTTTGAAGCAGGCGCCGTGTGTGCACTGAGATAGAATTATCATGGCCATCGCTCACAGCGTCTTATTATCATTACTATCGTGATTATTGCGATCGGCCATTTATCTTTTCAAGCACGCAGCCAACCTGCGATCCGATGCCTACTAGTTCTCTCCGCTCCTCCGTTAATTGAATTTATGTTTGAATTAAAATTGTACAATTTTTTCTTGTATGTTTGCTTTTTGTTCGATTTTTTCCTTTACAAATACCGGCGAAAGCGAATTATTTCGAAATTCCGCTTGTACTGTATCGGACTTTAGGGCACACCCGTTAGAGTGTTTCCGCGAACAAGTTTAATTAGATATCTGAAATCTTGTTGTAAAAGGGGGGCATTCCTTTTTCATTTTACCTACACACTACTTATCCTTACTGTGTTGACTTAATATGATTATATGCTCCAATTGCAGATCATGTAAAATGAGGAACCTGAATCGAATTTGCCTACTTTATTATTACGTCGGAATCGTTTTCGTTATAGTCGGTAACTTGTAATCTTTTTTTAGATTTTTCTCCGTTTACTCTATCTGAAACGAAAAAAAAAGAAAAAAAAGTAGAATATAAATTTATATTTCAGTTTGCTGGACATAAAAATATTTTCGACGACTTTGTATTCGCGCACGGTTGGTTGGCAGGTAAACTCAGAATGGAGACATGGAACTTCAGATGTTAATTCTTCTATAGCATTTCTTCTTCTTCAACCAGCCTTCCGACGCCAATATTTCGACGCAGGCCTTTTTGAAGTTTTTTCCTATCGTTGTCTACCCTGCGTATCCATGTATGGCCAGTTTGTCTTATTACATTATCTGTGACCATCGATTTAAGGGTCTTCGTTGTTTCCGTTTTCCTAAGTATGGTGGCCAATTATTACCTCTGTCCATCTTCCGTTAATTTTGTCACATGTCCCATCCAGTTCCATTTGTTTGTTGAAATTCTAGCCACAATATCTTCAACCCTGTTTTTTTTTGTTTTTTTTTTTTTGTTTTTTTTTGTTTTGTTTTTTTTCGTACATCGGAACTTTTGAATGTGTCATTTAATTTTATTCTCAGTAACACACGACACGTTTCATTCTCGTTTTTCAGCCGATTTTATCCACTAATTCTCTTGCGAAAGGTGGCACATAGCTCGGCACCGGTATAATACTCTGATTATTAAACAGTTTGGCTCGGCTTGCTGGACTGATCTTACTTTGTTGATATCTTTTTCGTTTTGCCAAACGCTATCTATCCGAGCTGTATTCTTCTTTTAACTTCCTGTGTAAGGCTGTTTTTTTCAGTTGTACATTTCTTACCTAACACGTAAGAAATAGCAATTATAGAAGAGTAAATTAATTGCTTAATTTAAAAAATATATATGTCTTTATATTCACAGAAATTTCTATGACAATTTCATCGTAACGCTTTTTCATAACGATTTTTTGCTCCTATCTTATCATGAGAATATCTCTCCGGAGATGGTGGTTAATTCTTTATGTCGTTTTTCGTAGCGTGCAATAAATGTAATCTGAGCATAAAAAATACAAATTATTACAAATTTATATTCCGTACGAAACGTTACACCAGCTATTTATATTATCGTCGGCGTAAATGTATGGCGAGTTGGAATTTTTCACATGCGGCAGACTATCCTATTAATGATTCGTATTTTAAAAAATTAAAGACTTAATATTACGTTGCACCGGTAAAAGATTTTCTTCGGCAGTTTCGAAACGTGTTTTGCCGGCGAATGGTATATGTAGTTTGTAAATATGCGCATGGCTGGGAGCGGCGTGGTCACGCGAACCTTCCCATTTCCGATACTGTAGCGGCAAGCCCTACTCGCGTGCTACTGGATCCGTGTAGCATAGGACTTTCCAGTACAGGGGCTAGTACGCTTGCAGAGTACTAGTACGTTTTCCCAATCGCTCACTCGTCTACATACAGCCGTATAATTTTTCTATGTCGTGCCACTTATCGAATTTATTTTCTCGGTTCTGTCATTTTTTTCCTCCTTTTCGTCTCAAAATTGTTTTACAAATAAAAAAAAAAAAGAAACACTGGCTCGGTTAAAATCTTTTAAAATTAAGCTCGTTCACATGGGCGATAAAGGGAAATTTTCCATGGAGCCAAGTTAAAAAGAAGGCCCGCCTTGTAAAATTGTAATTCTAAGTGTTTTATTTCCCGTTTTTTCATTTATTAAGATTGTTTTTGAGTAGTTGTGAAGTTCTTAGTATCCTCGAGGTATCGTAAAAAAAAAAACCGATAAATTCCGAATGAATTTCATCCGGTGTTATTCGCCCAAAATGATACGGTTGTCGCCCTTGACCCTCGACAATTTATTTTCAAGGGACTTCAAAAATTAGACTGAGCTTGTTCCACATATTAGAGGGAATACAATAGAACGAATTAATTCGGGAAACAAAAAATAAACATTTTTCGCGAACAACTCTGCCCCATGGAAATAAATTGACTTTATAGATGTTTGTAACACAATTGCCCTTATCTGTTAAAGCGTCTGTTGTTTCTGTTGAACGGTTATCCGATTGGAGAGGAATAGATGAGTCTTAGATATAGTTGCCAAAGTGTCGTAAGTCGAATATGAAATTAATTCGAAGATTCGAAGAGTCATTGAATTATAAATTTGATGGCACCGGGTGCGCATCTTTTTTTCTTCCTTTTTTACGTCCGCGGTAAAGGAAACGTAGACAAATTACTTAAGAGCTAGAATAGTAAAGTAAACTAATTTATTTATGTAAATCAAAAGGGGAAATTTTTACATATTTACCTTTTTGTATTAAAAAAAAAAATCATTTAATTCTAAAATATAAATTACGTACGATTTTTTTGGTTTCATTGTTCGTTATTTTCTATTCGTCGACAATCTTCGTTAAATCGTTACTACAGAAATAATTAAGAAAAGCAACAAAATAACTCGTCATTTAGCTGAGTTTAAAAGTGATACATGTGATGAACTGCGTAAAATTTGATTGCGAAACGGGCATCGGCTGGATGTCCGAGAACGATTCTCACGTAGTTTTCATATATTTCAAACAACGCTAATGTGGTCGCATTTTTAAGGGGAAAAAGAGTATGTCACAAAATTTTAGCGCGCGACGGCTTTATTAGTTATAAAAGAGAAACCCAAAAAAAAAACAAAAAAAACAATGATGAAAGCTGATTACAGTTTTTGCACACAACGTATAGGCGTGAAGTTGTAAAAATTATCGACATTAGGAGCCGATGATGATAATAATTTACGAGCGATGAGGTATTTTTTAAAAGACTAATGAGAAATTTCGTCGAAGAACGAGAGAGGAATTAATTGGTAGAATTAGTCGGCAAAAGGACCGAATAGAGGGCAACAGGGAAATATCGGAAAAATAACGAGAGATGAAAATTGTGACTAATTCTCGTCTCGGTTCATGGACACTTTTGAGGCTCTCCGGTTACATTAAGAACTGCGAGCACCTTGGCTGGAAGTATGTGGAAATGTGCGCACTCTATCGCCCGTACTCTTGCTAGAACATAACATATACCTCTGGTTTCCCGAGGGAAATCATAACTAGTTAAAAATATCGTCTCGCCTGCTGCTTTTGCTACCGCTCGTACTAAAAAGTATCCTCTTTCCATCTAGAGGGCGCGCAGGGAGTGTATACATTTATAATTGTGTATCTTATTCTCTTTACGGCCAAAGGTTGTTGCGTCATAGCCGGGCCGGAGCGGGCAGGCTGGAACGGACGAAATTGAAACTGAAGTCAAGGGGCGATGCGCATTTGAACGTATGCATGTGTATAGCGGCAACGGCGGCGCGTCGAATGTGGAGGGTAGAAAGGTGGTTATAAATTATTGCTTTGCGCTTCATCCATTTTTAAGTACAGAGCCGAGCGAAAAGAGATAGCATCTTACTTTTATTTTCGCGCTGATTAGCCAATTTATGTCTCTCCTATTTCATTTTTATCTTCTTACGCACTGCACCCATTATTCGTCGTCCGTTTTCCTTTTTACCGTCTTTCTCTCGATAGCGCTCGGCCGATTTTCTTCCCAACGCCCCTAATTAGACTACACGGGCAAATTTCATTTTCGTCCGCCATCGTGACGTCATAATTGCCCTCGTGTTAATTAATTTTAACGGCGGCGATATTTCCGCTTATCGAATTTAATTCTTC
This sequence comes from Icerya purchasi, assembly GCA_039619475.1. Taxonomy (NCBI): domain Eukaryota; kingdom Metazoa; phylum Arthropoda; class Insecta; order Hemiptera; family Monophlebidae; genus Icerya; species Icerya purchasi. The sequence continues at coordinate 66,691,264 of CM077116.1, forward strand.
GCGCGCAAACTGCGAACGCGCTTCTACCGTTGCACATTCGTTTGCTGTCGAATGTGTGTTGGTCTAGCGAAAATTTTTGCAATAATTCGTCGCGAAAACGAATTCATTAGACGGCTGCCCGATTGCCGACAGGATGGCGACGTTGCGTGTGTTACTGCCGAACTGCAATGTTCGTATTTTTCAGCATTGCCGGTACCCATTTTAGAACCTGTAATCGGCATTGACGACTAGGTGTCGCTCTGAAATAGTTTTGCCGGTTTTTTGTTTTTTTCTTTATCGAAAATCTCCCGTTGGAAGAGCGATTCTAAGATTTTTGCAGCTTTCTTTTATCTTTTCATCGTCGTTACTTCGGCGAAAATGGAATTACTGCGATTAAAAATAAATGAAAAGATTCTGCTTTCTCTATGGAATATTACCTGCGCGCACTCAGACTCCATATTTCGTCATCAGTTCTCAGCTGCCAAAGCGCAGTTATATTTCATATCTTATATATATATTTACAAGGAGCACTGGACGTTTGTGTCGGGACGAAAATTTCGGTTTGTTCATTAACGTTTGCTCTAAATTATTTATACGTACCTACAGCAAGATCTGAAAGTGAATGATAAATCGAGTGTGTTAAAGGAACTTCTCCATTACATAGGTATTTTCGTCGTAAAAAAATTCAACGTGCACCCGGAATATTCTTTGATCTATCAGATGTTTTAAAACTTACTTATCCTTTTTTCCTTTGCGACGTACACGTTTCATATTCCCGCGATTGTTTCAAAAATTTTCAGATTTCCTGAAATTACTGAAAAATAGCTTCGCACTAAATCCGTTTTAGCAAATTCGGTAGTTTACCTACAGCATCGATATTATGAATTGCGTGAAATAACGCTATTTGTTCAAGTAATAAAGTTCTATTAATTATTCTATTAATAGTACTTTTGAAGAAATTCCTGCAATAGCCGGGGAAATTAAGAGTATTTTCGTTAATTGGCTGAAGTGTAATTCAGTAGTAATCGATATCAGCACAGGTACGCGTATTAAACTACAAGAAATACTATCCGAGCGTTTTCCGATTTTTAACTATTTCGGGCTGTAAAAGAAGAAAAAAAGAAAGCCTCAAATAATTGCACCAAAATTTATTTCATATACAGAAACCCTTTTAGAAATATTTTTAACAGTTCTCTAAATGTATTAATAAAAAGTGTTCGCCGATATATTATTAATAGAGATGTTCGTATATACTGTATATGATAATAATAACGTCTTTGTTTGTTTTTTCCGCAGTTCGCTTTGGATGCAAACTCGCAGAGGACATGTTCTCAAGACACCGACTGTTTTATGGTAAGTGTGAAAAAAAATATTCTCACTTTCGACGGCACTCTTTGTTCGCTGGGAAAAATAAACTTTTATCATCGAATTTTCCGCTCGGAAAAGACGTCGCTAAAGTAATAATCGAAATCGTTACTTTGAAATCTCCTCAATGCGGACTTTTGCGTTGGCTCGGCAAAAGCGCGCGGTGCTTCGGCCGGAAAGTGGTCGCAGTTTTAAATGCGCGACTGGTCGGTCGGCCGACCGGCCGACCGGTCGGGGCGGCGGCAGTAGCAGCAGCAGCGTCGATGAGGAAATTGAAAATGTGTAATCGCGGAGACGAAACGAATGGGGAGAGCAGGCTAATGGAGGAGCGAGATGGAATGGACGAGATTTTCGCAGCGGACCAATTGAGCTTTTTGTAGTCAGCGCGGCTAAACCGTTAATGTTTATTCATGAAGGGCTGCGGACAGGGTCGCGAGGTGGGGGCGGAGGGCTTTTTCGGGGAAATTACGGCGCGGCGACTTACTTGGCCGGTTCCTTCGTGTGAACTTGGGCAAACTTTAAATATAGTTTACCGATTTCATTGTCACAGGTGTCGGCCGCCGAGGGGCGCGGGCGGAACCGGAGCTCGTCGAGAACGGCCAAGACAAGCTGGAGCGGCCGTAAACTTTCTTAATCAAAGTGCAAAGTAATTAGGATGGCTGTTGCGGTAATTAAATCGATATCACCATCGCTAAGCCCCGCTCGGCTTATTTGCATTTCGCACCGGGGGCACCTGCGCGGGCTCGCTACCGGGTCGTGTCATCATATTTCAACGAAATTCTCGACGAAACGTGAATATTTTATTTACATTGAAAAACCCGCACCCGGCTCTATTATTAATTAACCGTTCCGCCGGGCCCCCGAGCCGTCCGGTCGCTAGACTGTCGCAGCTGCGGTAGAAGTGGCTCGTTTAAGTTTAATTAGGTTTTTCGGCGGTCGCGATTGTGTCACTTTAATTTGGATTTAATATCTCCCGTTCGCGGCCGTGAATGAAAGATGAGCACATAGAGTTCTGTGTACCTTTCGCTAGGCGCTCGTGAAGAGTTTATATCATGTGGTGTCTCAGGCTGGTGCGACGGTTTCCTTACCGTTTGACCGAAAATCTGCGCCGAGTACGCAAATTTTGTCAGATGCGATTTGTGTTTTTCCGATGGTTTCCTCTCGTTCGTCAGATGCCGACTTAACGCAGAATCGGTTTTGTAAGGTTTAGCGAACGAATGACATTTCCGCATATAATGTCAACTACTGCCGAAAAAAGTAAGGACGCATGTCTCTTTCTACCGAAGTGTGCCGATTGGAAGGCAATTCGCGCGCTACTCTTACAAAAGCCGGTGCCCTATCTCATACTGCTTAGGTAAAAAGTTGTCGGAAAAAGCAGAATAGGAAGTCGCGTGCGGCAACAGCTAACGCTATAACGCTAGCGATCACTTTTGCTCTTATCGATAGAAAAGACTAACCCCGCTACGCGACCATTCAAAACCGAGCAATCCGGTTCTGCAGGATTATCGTCATTCCAAAAACCGACTAGATCGAACATCTCGTCGAAGCGTCCTGATTTCTCCACCGAAATCCGCGTTCCGAATTTAGTAGAATGACGTCAAAAAACTTTTAATTAATTCGTAAAGGCGACTTTTCGACGCTCTTTTGTTACGTTTTTTTTCCCTGGAATTGTAAAATGAAATGTTATAGAACGATGTTCTAGCGCAATCAAGATCTACGCCTTGTCCAGCGCGGTTATAAATGAAAATATAAGCCAGCCTGAAAATAAGGCCATCTTAAAAGTTTGCTAATCAATCGAAAAAGGTGGGGGTCGTCTCGCTATACTGTACGCGTACATACATTGAAATTGTTATATACATATGTATTTACTCCATTATGGAAATCGATCATATTTCAAGTAGAACGACACCAGGAAGACCTCTAAAATACCCCATCACCATATCTTCGCCAGCATACATTAATAAAGCTAAACGATTTCTAGTTGGGGAATTATCACGGACTCTTGCAGTGACGGCCATCTTTCATCTCTTTCGCCGGCATTAATCGTTATCATCGCTAGTGTCTTATTATTTCGAACAGTTCAGCAGTCACAACTTCACTTTCTTTTGCTTCCACTTTCCCCGTTTTTTCTAATTTTATTTCTATCCTTCTAGTAAACGCTATTCTTCTTTTTTTTTTTTCGATCGCTTGTTCCGTTCTTTTTTTGTAATTCCCCCTTTCTTCAAGTTCTACTTATTTGCCTTTTCCATTCTTGATTACCTCTCACGATGCTAGTTAAAATTAGAAGCGGCAAAAACGGTTAATAAACGTTATTCCTCAACATTAAATATTTTTTTTTTTTGATTTTCGTTATTTCTTGTTACCGCGTCAAAATGTTTACAATTACTATTATGATTATTCCATTATTTCTTTAATTTTTATCGGAATCCCTAAATGTTTAACATACAGCGCATTTTTTATAATAGCAAAAATAATGCTAATAATCGACTTGATTAAGTGTACTCTATTAAGCATATTATTAGGTATTTTTGTCGCCGCCATTAGTATTATTATTATTATACGAAAACGAAATTGTTTACCGGTCGAGAAAAAAAAAATACAATCTTCCCGGGAGCGGATTAAATTCTATATAGGCGCACATAGCTGACACCTTAAAATAATCTAGCCCGAAGCAAAAAAAGGAGAAATATCCGTAGACGGTACACACATAGCGCGCACCGGTAGCTGGCTAAAAAGCCGGAAAAAGGCACGCACGCGGGCAAAGCTGGACGAAGCAACAAACGAATAAATAAAAACGAAGGAAAATTTCGAAAATAGCCGAAAAAGAAAGTCTCATTTAGGAAGTATTTTACGGTTATTCGGAGTTTGCGAGTTTTTGATAGAGCGGCTGCTGCGGCGAATTCGTTTATGCCGGCGTCGAGCCACGCTCATTGTTCTCAGTATTTGCGCGGCGGTTTTCGCTCTCCAAAGTATAAAAATCGTTGTGCTTTGAAGATGATTTAGGGCAACGACTTCCGGTTACAAAAGAAATTTAAAGGCGTTGCGATTAAGTTAGTCTTCGACCCGCTTCCCCAAATCGCCCGGCTATCTGCGCTCCGTCTACATACATACGGACGACGTGTATACATTTTTTCGTTTTCGTTTTCGTTTTCGTTTTATTTTTCCTTTTATTTTGTTTTTTTTTCTCCGCCGTCGGCAAAAAAGGAAACAGGAAAACGGCGAAGGGAGTAAAAAAGGAAACAAATAATAATGAGACGATAAAAAAGAGAACTCTAACAAATGAAATCTCGCGGAAAGTTTTGTAAAAATACACAAAAGAAACCGCGCGTCCGACGTCTCGGGAGGGGTAAATTTTGATAAGGGCCTCTTAGGAGCGAGAGCGGATGGCGAAGGGGCAGGGAGTAGATAAGCTGAAGCGGTTGTGACTTTTATCTGGGCACGGTTAGTGAAAGTCTTCATCGTTGTTCAACATAAATCCTTAATTCCGCGTAACAAATTATTCTTTGCGGAATAAATAAGAAAAATAAAGCGCGTCCTACTCTCGGCCATTTCACCGCAATAATAAAGCTGCGGTCGGCGCTTCGTCATCGGCGACGACCCTCCTTTCACGTACAAAGTACCGATCTTATCTGTTCCGCCGTTCGTAGCCCCGGCTCTTTAGACAAACAACGCAACTCTAACCGTTATTATCCTGAGTTATCGCCAACAGCCCGCGAACCTTAATCTTATTAAAGCCCTGTAGCGGAAGTGCCGCGCAAATCCCCTTTATATAGTGTGCGCACTACAATAGCCGCTTTGAGGCCCAGTCGGAACCGGTTAAGACGGTCTGTGGTGTTAGAATCAAATTCGGTCGACGAAACAAAAGCTGATTAACTGAAAAAAGATAAGACAAGTAGTCTGCCGAAGCTGGGTGCCGACTGGCGTTCAGCTAGATGAAATGAAATTTGATTATGAAGCTATTCGTCGAAAAACCCCCGTAAAAAGCTCCTTCGCCTCTTTCGCGCGCTGAAATCCTTTTACCGCCGAAATCTATTTCCTTTGCCCATTTCTAGTGTTTATCTCCGGCGTTCAGCATTTTTACCGTTTCCTCCTTTGCCTCTTTTCCTAATTCCATTTTCTTCACGCATTTCTATATACTTTTCGCCCTTTCCTCCCCAACTCGCTTTTCCCGTTTTCTCTAGCAGAATTAACGATGATAACAATAATAATAATAATAATAATAATAATAATAATAACAGCGATAGGAAAAATCTCTTTAGCCCGATGTATCCTTTTCATCTACTAAGACCGATGATTCACACACAACAAGTGCTTTCCGAGCTTTCGAATCAACAAGCGCCGATTTTTCAACTTACTCCTAGTTCTGTTAACTGCAACTGCTGCTGCTGCTGCTGCTGCTGCTCGATTAAGCGCCTTTTCGTTCCCGAATTGATTTATTCGTTTGTTGTTTGTTGTAAAATATCGTATCCGATGTGGTTAAATTGCATCACGGTAATTTTCCCAGCTTATATAGGCGAGATTTATTCCATTTTATTCCCTTCACACGATTACAGGTGTTAAAAATAACGGTGAACGAGAGCAGAAGAGAAAAAAAGTGCCGTGAGAAGATGATCCGTAAGGCAAACGTGAATATATTATCGACAATGAATAGTATAACGAGATAAATATACACGTACTAATTCTGCCAATGAAATAGCCACGGAAATGTCATTTATAACATTATGCTACCGAGAAGAAAAGAGGGAAAAATCCGAAGTGAGTGTTAATATTATACACGCAAATTTCCGACATATGCGTACGATACGCAAATTAAAAAAACTCCCCTAGATCCCGTTAAAATCAAAAAAGAAAAATTGTTAATAAAGTCTCGAGGGTATCAACGTTTGGTCCATCATTTGATCAATTCAGTGTACAATGTAATGCCGAATTTTTCGAGACACTTGATACGAATCTTAATATAAATGCAAATTCCAACATATGCGGCACGATACGAAAATTAGGAAAGCTCCTAGATCCCTTTAAAACCAAAAAAGAAAAATTCTCTATAAAATTTTTTTAGCACACATTGTTACGAATAAGAGTGTGTGAAATAAAAAAAGGGATCTCTGTCTTTGATACAGACTATTTTTTTATTTCCTCTTTAAGCGATCTTTCCCGATTCCTCATAATTTCGGACTCTAAAAGCCGTCCTTCAAGCCTGTCTTGGTTCCATTCTATTCCTTTCGGTCGTCGCTCTTCTATTGTTTCCCTAATTCGTCTCCTGATCAATCATTCACTCCTCCCATCCTCTCGCTTTCGATTTTCTCTGTCGCCATTTCCTTATTGTAATCCTCCTCGTATATATACCGCCTAGCTATTTAGATTTTTAGCTTAGCTTTTCCTGTTGTTGGGTTAATGCCGCTAACGCACCCACAAAAAAAAAAAATAAATATTAAAATAAAAAACGCGTTGAAAAAAATAGATTTGAGAATTATGCACTAATGAAAAAGAAGCAAGTTATATGTTTAAATATATTAATTGTTTGAAATTTTATTAATCCTTGGTCCTTGTGAACACTCTGTCGTTTTAAAACGAGTATAGTAATAATCAAAAATAATATCAGATCGAAGGTCGTTGTAATAATCGTGGGTACTGCCGGAAACGAGAGGGTATTCTACTACACTGAGTCCAAGCTGATCCACCGGGTTCTATCGAATATTTCATTACACTTCATGAAACACCAGTAATCACAGAACATTTTATACCTTCTCTATTGTCAATAATCAGAAAATTGATCGAACCATGCCGCCTGCTGTGGCCAGTGAGTTTTACACAGTAAGTCAAGTAATACTGAACCATGTAGCGGTTGCTCATAAGTATCTTTTAAATTTTAATTGATAACAACTTACCTTCTTCCTACATCTGTTTGGTTTGCCCCTCCCCATACAGAAACTCCTTTTAAGGTGCGATTGACCACAGATTGCTTAATTATGGCAGCTCTGCCGAAGTCGCCTGAGACGATAAAATTTCAGATTTCTTAGAAGAAACTGATGCTTGGTAGAACACTTTCATCATAATCACGAATGTTAAAAACGATTCATAAGTAAATAAATAAATTAAAAAAAAAATTCAAGTATCGAAAATAAAAGAAAAAGAAACTAAAGCAGCAAAAGTTCATAATTATTGTTACGGTTAATTTTATTACAGCTTTCGTTATTATTACCACATTATATTATAAAATTACCTTCGTGGTTATAAAACTAAAATATTCTCAGAAAAATTTTGGACATCTTTACTTAAGGCTCCATCGGTCTTGGGACATCTTTACTTAAGGCTCCATCGGTCTGCGAAAGCACAGATAACCATCATTTAATGACTTCTGTATAACGATGTGCATAGAACGTATACATTCATATATACATATATGTATTATTTAAAAAGAAAAAAATACACAACAATAATATTTAATGTACTAAGAAGGAAAACTACCTTTTCTGTTCATAGCTTGTTCACTGTAATTGCCACTATACTACGGAAATAGGATAGCTGTGATGAAATTGTTTTTCTTCCAAATTGCACCGTTACATGTACAGGACTGTTTTTCCTGTTTAAAACTAGTTTCGAAACACGAAATATCAATCAACCGGTGTTGGTATATAGATATAAATCGGTAAAATGGGACTAGGGTAGGTAAAAAGCCATTTGAAAGGGTTGTTTGTTCAATTCCCTACACACCTGAAAAGATACACAGATACAGAGGCGGGTTCGGCAGCAGTAATAGGCAGTAGATAATAGGCATAGAACACACTCGCACACACACACATTCATACATATATATATACATTGTGTATAGAATGTGCGTCGTATTATCGAATAAAAGGGTTCTTCAGAGACTTCTAACAGAGACACCTGCAAACCTTTTAGGCAGGATGAAAAAGGTGGATTTAGCCACGTCAGGTAAACCGACGAAGGCGATGCGTATAGTTCAATCGGAATTTTAAAACATGCCAGCTGTTTAAAACATGTTTAAAACACTGCGGGTTAATTATATTAGAGGTAAAAGAGAAAAACAGATACGAAACTATTACGGAATTTCAAAATGTAAAAATTTCTTCTTTATGTCAGCCTATTCAAAATATCTTTAGAATATGAATAAATTTAAATATCTTTAATGAAATAAATTACCGTAGTTTTTATAAGTAGAACGGCAGATGAAGTGGATACACGCCGCTGTTCGGTGCTTAGTACTTTCTTTAGATGTACAAAATTATGAGGGCGGAAGGTTTTAAAATTTCTCGCTAATGTTCAAATGTCAGTTACTTATACACACACACATATATATATGCTTTCGATGAAATATAAATTTAGGCAAGTGCGATTTTCGTTATTTTTTAGATTGACTTTTTGAAAATATTATCGTCTTCTCGATTAATTTTGTATATATTTTTGTGTGTATAAATGTAATTCAAATCTGATTAAGCTGTAAAAAACGAAGCAAAATGAATGGCAAAGGAAATGTTTGATTTACTAATTCATAGTTCAAATTTTTTTTTTTTTTTTTATCCCTTTTCTGTAATATACGTAAAAATTATCGCTCCGCAACTTTACGATTTTACAGTTCTTCAGAAAACGCGTGTTTTTGCCGCGGATAAAATTGTAGGTTGCATACCTGAAATGGGAATACCACAAAATCCGTCCATTTGTGCACTAGAAGGCAAGGAATACTGCACTACTGTATAAAGCGTATCGTTTAAACAAATGTTGCGGACATTTAGTGTGTTGCTTTTGAATTTCTACATTCTTCCGAAATTATTTTTATTTCCGTTTACCACTCTATATTATCCACTGTATTATATTAATGGTTATCTTGAAAGTTCTTTTCTAGCATTAAACCCAATTTTATTCCATCTAGCAAGTCTTCCTGAACCTCTGAATTTCAATTAAACGTCGATTTCGTTATAAGCATAATAATGCTTTGTGGTAGGTATCGTTGGAAAACTTTCACATTTTATTCCTTATTGCGCGGCCGATTTTTATTAAAAAGAAGTCACATTCTTGCTTAAATTCATAAAAAAACAAACAAAAACACACCTAGATATATAGTTGAGCCGTTTTCTCTTACTCAAGAATAACACGTGCACTTAAACTTTTTCAAAATCGTTAAAGTCATTTTGAATCCTTAGGCGTGCAGAGGACCATGCGATTTTTACTCATTTAGTGCATAAAACGATTTTTGCGTGAACGAATAAATTAGGACACATATCGAAGCCCCATATCCTTATGGCCGAGGGTGTCTCTCTGGGACAATATTTTCCGTTTTTCGCACTTTTCTTCGGCGATGTAGCAGCGGTGTCCTTTCGACAAATGTTAATCATTTGCCAACTTTAATACATCGCTATATTAAAATGATTTTCCATCGATAGAATTTACGAATTGTAGTAATATAAGTAATACTGCACTCCTCGGAGATTACGGTCTGGAACTTTATACGTAATTTCGGCTTCATTTGCTGGACTCTGTGGAGAGATTTTTTTTAAATTCTTTCTCGTACGGCTTTATCCGGTAGTTGCGTCTGGTAGTTTTATCTGGAAGTTAACAATCGGGGGAGGAGCATGTGTAATCGTTTACATCTGTTGACAGTAGCGCTGTAGCAGGTATACGTGCATAGGTCGTTTCGACGCGAAAATGGACTTGCGTACGGACAAATAGACTTCCGATTGAACGGCTACAATTCTTTCCTGGAAAGTTTACGAAGCGAAAATCGAATTTGTTGACCGAAAAGAATAGCGACCAGGTCGAACTTATACACCCGTAAATAAAAGATTTACTCGCGCTTCATTAGACCATTTCGATGTAACGAATACGAATACGAATACGCTCGGCTGAGAGTGAGCCAGTGCGCGCCTGTCTAAATCGTGCTTATCATCTTATTGCGAATCGGAGCGTATTTGTATTTAAAATTACTTTTCCGCTTCCAAAGAAGGCAATTCGTGAAATTCGCTTGACAGTTCCCGGAACTGTTCGCGAAAAATCGAACAAAGATTCATCACCGTCCCAGTGTTTAACTAAATTATTTTTCGAACGCATTTTCTATCGCATTTCCTTTGAACAAATAGATAATCAGGTTTCATATTACATATCACAACAGTGATACTGTAGTGTTTTAATTTGCTTTCTAAGAGATCGAAATTTCGCTCGTAAAATCCTATTATCCAGAAGAACCGGGTGCATGATTCCGTTGACTCGTTAACGTAACGGGTTATAAGGTCTGTTCCATTTGTTGCTAACAACATTTTCAACGAAATACTGCAATTGCGTAAAAGATAAGTTTTATAGTTGTCTATATATGTATTTTTTTTTTTTTTTTTTCCCTAAGTAGAGCCAATACGAAGGGCAAAAAATTTTAACTCGATCAATTTCAGCACGCCGAGATGGGCGCAGTGTAAACGTTTAAAATAAGCGGTTTCCAACACATCTTTAGATGAATTTTAATTTTGAATTCGGCTTAAAGCAATAATTCTGCCTCAATTAATTTTCATCAACTCGCTATTTCTAAACGATATATAGTTCGGCCGTTTTCGTTCAAGCTACCGGAAATATCAATTATAAACGCTTAACCGGCTTACGGTCATTAAGCGAACGTCGCTCGATTTTACAGCTAATAAAAATAAAACTAAACCAGAAGTACATTGTAAAGTTTACACGAAAGAATACACGACGAAATGTTACAGATAGTGGAATGTCGTATGACAAACTGCCGCGCGGTTACCAGGAAAATGGCAAAATCCGCGAATACTCGTTTATCCGTTGCACTTTCTAATATCATCAGCGACCTTTGTTTTAAATCTACCGTTAATTCAAAAACCAAAAAAAATGTAATCTTCTTTTTAACGAGCTTATTCGTTTTTCGTAATATCTCATATAAATTATTAATTTTTAAAATGTAAATTGAGCTGATGGAAATCGATTATGACCAAGAAAAGAAATAATAAAAATTTATCCACCGCATAAACGCTATGAATTTGGTTAAAATCCGCGGAAAATCCGAACTAGAGTGAAAAATCGAAGAAAAATAAATAACAAAGGACAACTGACTAAATAGGAGGTGGGGGGGGGCATCAAAAAAAGCTTCATGCCGCAAGAAAATGCGATAATTAATTAAACTGCAATGTCGTTATGTCGACGGAACCATGCTAGCTTTGATTCGATCTTTTTTCATAGTAAACTGTTTCACCAAAATAGTGCTCAGTATAACCGTTTGTACCACGTCATTTCTTTCGGCCAGTTGCGATGTCGTATTTGATTAGTTTAATTCTGCTATTAAAAACATTAGAAACCATCGCTCGTGTAATATTAACAGTCATAATGGACGAGCTCAAACGTACGTATATATATATATATATATATATATATATATATATATTATATATGTATATATATAAAAAGTAAAGCAAGCCCCATACCCTTAACAGGTCCTCAGGGATTACGAAGTTAAGGTTTACAATGTACTGAGCCCTAGGGCACTAATGAGTGTAGTGGGCCAGTTCTTTTCTCGCGGCCGCCTCTACTTTCCCAGATTTCTCTGGTATCTAATTATTTCAGGTGGTTAAACCGAATAGGACAAGTCTTGAAACCATGACCGATTTGGTAGCCAATCACCTTAATATATACATATGAAAGCAAAATCAAAAAAATGAGAAAAATTATTATAATATTTTATTTCTATTAAACATATAAATGCATGTATATATTTTTTCTTTAACATTTAAATTAACGAGATGGTTAAGCACAATTAATTGATTTTAATGCAAATATAAAGTAAAAAAAAAAAAAAATGAAAACAAATGGAATATAAAATACAGAATGTGGATTCAGTGTATATTGCGAAGTGCGATAGAAAGGGTCATTCAGGGTAAATAGCGTAACATTTGCGGTGGTAGGCATTGTTCCGTAACTCATAGTTGTGTGCCTTTTATACTGTTGAGAAAAATTACTTTATATCGTTTTCATTAATTTTTATCTTAGCATTTTACGTGTTCAAAAAAAAAAACAAAAAAAGTTAAAAAAATGTTTATTTATTATTTCTTTTTCTTTTTTTTTTTTTTGGAGACGCTTTTCTCACCGGCTTTGTAATTTTTAATGGAGCTTCGAAAGTTAAACGATTCTCTTCCGCGTTTTATTGCAAAACCTGTTTGGAAGGAGGTCGGTCCCCGCTTTTGTTTCTCTGCGACGACTGAAATTTTTGTCCGGCTATTGTTGTTATTGCTTAATAAAAGTTAACCGAAACAAATTTCGGCCGCAGCATTAGACGCTGAAACGTGTGACAAGCGGCAACAGCCAGAAGGCTCGCCGTACTTTGAAGTTTTGCACTTAGTGACATTTTGCGGCGTTGGTTGGAGATTAATGGATTTACGCCGGTAATAAACTGAGAGACTCGACTTGTAACTGGCACTGGATAAATCTTTAATCTCCGAAAAATTACTTCTTCTCTAAACTTAAAAACTTTCCCTCTACCAGATAATCCTCCTGTATCATCTCGTACGCTCCACCGCCGTTCTTCGTAAAAAGTTACCTTTTCCATAGACGCGATTATTTCACTATAGATTTCTATCGCAGATTTATTATCTCGTCGCCGCTTTTCCCCCCGCATTCCTCTCCTATTTTCGTTTTCTGCTTATCTAGTGACATTTTGATTTATATCTTCTTTTATCTTAATTTTTATCCTTGTATTTTCCCACCGAGATGTTTAATTCATATTTTCAGCATTCGGCTCGTTGTCTGCCTTGTATCGCAGCCTTTATCTCTTCGTTTGATCCAGCTAACTCGGCTAAAGTTTTTATAAGTTCGACAGCTAACTATCTTCAGCGACTAGCTGTAATATAAGCGAATACGGTAAAAAAATACGAGCTATTACCACTTGGGCAACTGACGTATGACAAGTATTACGATTGCATTTATATATATATATACATTTAATTACAACGTAATTCTTAGGCTATCTTCCATTCGAAAAAATGTCCCAGAAAAATGTCCTAATTTTATGTAATGAAATATGTAACGAAAAATGTAACGAAAAAATGTCTTAATTTTATATAATGAAAGTTATTAAATGTTAGAATAGGATTTTTGTGGTTATGTTATTTTTTTTTGTGTTGATGCCAGTAAGAATTACGTTGTGAATTTTGATCATTTTATACAAAGTATAGAAGAGAAAGAGACCGAAATGAAAGCAATAGGAGTCAAGGGGCACAACCCCTTGCGAGGCCAAAATGGCCGAGTTTATATATATATGTGTGTGTGTGTGTGTGTGTGCGCGTGCGTGTATTTATAACAACTATATGCATAAAAGTCTGCGCTCACTTGATCACCAATCTTTTTTCTTTTAAAATTCTTTTAAAAAATTGTCTTCAATTGATTATGTTATACTTTCCCGTTATTTATTTAAAAAAATTCTTAGCAACTGTACAACACAGAATTGAACCTAGTGAGACATAATCATAGAATAAAAAATGTAATTCATCCCGACGTAAGAATGACCTAATCATTAATATATGCTATATATATATATATCGAATGAAAGCGGCTTTTTATTTAACAAAAGAAATATATAATAAGATATATCTATCAAGAAATACCACTGAGACACTATAAAGCTGTAATCAGACCAGAAGCATTATAGGACTAACAATGAACAGAAAGAGATTAAATGGACAACTTGAAATCGCAGAAAGAAAGATCGTAAGAAGAATGGGTCCGGTGAAACAAGGTGGAAAATAAATAAAAAGGAGTAACCGGGAAATATACCAACATGTGAAAAGCATTACTACCGAGATCCGGAAAAGAAGAATTCGATTCTACGGTCATATACAAAGGATGGAGCCAATCAGGCTCACCAGAAAGTTGTTTAATTACATGCGAAAGCTAAAAATAAGTGGCACGTGGTGCACAGAGACCAAAAAAGACCCGGAGGAACTGAAGATATAGGACAGCGATCAACATTAAAGAAGAAACTATTTGACTGCAAAGGATTCGTGGAGAAACGGAAAGAAAGAACTGGCATTCTGTGGACCGAAGTTAGAAAAAGAGACACAGTGAAAGAATGAAAGCAGTACGGAAAGAGAGGAAGAAGTATGGCAGGACCAGTTGATTACGTAATCCATCAGTGGCTAATTCTAAATAATAATATGTATGTATATGCAGTTATTCTACATGAGTTGAATGTTTCGTACGGACGTTTTGCCTTGGATAACACAGTTTGAATCTATTAGCTGATAAGTCAACCGCTATTTGAATTAAAATATTATATTAACAGACAAATTTATCACTTTAGAGCCTTTTTTTATTCACTTTTACGTATCTGTATGAAGTAATCGCACCTTTAATTATTCGGCTACGTTAAAAACGGGACGAGTTACTATCATCATTTTTATAAATACAGTGTTGGAAAAGTATTTATTTCATGTTAATATATGTAATACGTTTATATTCTTAGAACCGTACGTAATTGTTACGCCAGTAACTCGATATTGTTCGCTCGTTACTTACCCCGTGTTCATTGAGAACTTTTAAATATTACTAACTTAGGATATCATTGATTAAACATAATAAATCCGGCCTACATAAAATCAAATGTAGCAAATGCAATAAAAAATACATTGGAAAAAAATTGCGTATACCACAACGTATTGCAGAACATGTACAATTATAAATAAACATAAATTTTAATATTGGCACCAATTTAGAAATTCTGAAATGAATTAAACAGAAGCATACGATCCACCATTTAAAGTATATAATTATCTTTCATAATGTACGATCGATGTATAGTTGAATCATCGTTGTAATCGATTTTTTTATATTTGCATATCATTTATCTTTAATTTTATTCGTGTAACCACGATTACTGAGCGACTCCGAAACATGTCGGTTTTTTACATATTTTTTTTAAATTCTTAACAAATATTTTTTGAATTTTATTTTCCGTTTCACATTAACTATACTAACTTCTATCGATACACCGAAAGCGGGCAATTTCAATATTAACATTAATTTAAAAACGTATACTTATAAACTAATTAAAAAGTTATTCAATTACTTCGCTGTAAAAGGCATTCTTGTTTTCTTTTTCTTCATCATTAACACGTATTCGCTGTGAAATTCAACTACAAACTTTGATAACGGTAACTTTTCAATTTTTATTTTAATACATTTTATCGGAAACAAAGTTACGGTATATAGTATATATTATATATATATATATATTCAGATTTTTTAGTTATTAGAAGTAGAGTGACATATATAAATTTTTTATTCAACGAAAAAAGCGTATTAATCAATAGAGGAACGATAGGCAGCCCTCGATTTATTCACTTCGGAAGGTTGTCCCGTTTCCAAAAAAGAAGAAGGTAGAAAGTGGAATGTTTTATTTAGGTAAAAATACGATACCGTGCTATAATCATTATTCGGACGGGGGGAGGGGCAGCGGATAAACGACAAAGTTCTTTTCCACCTAACTACTCATTACGTGGTCCGTTTGAACGGTCCGATCTGATCGCGAACATAAAACACGAATTTTAGGAGCGCAGCAACGTAGGCCGCCTCTTTTCTGCGCACAACGCGATGATGCCCTAGGAAGTAGTGCGCTCGGCGACCGGGCGATATTGAAAAATAATCATACAGGTAAAAGATGATAATTGCGTGCAGAGCGAGCTGCCGGCCTAGCGAGCGGCGGGGGCAGGTTCCATCGATTGATTATAGAACGGTTGGAAGTTGGAAGCGGAAGACAAACTAGCTTAGAGCAGAACTGGTAGTTAACGGCGATTGTTGTTTAAAATGAAGTTGTGCCGAGCTGGTTCAATGGCGTCAAATTGATAGGTGTACTTGCGCCGGATTCAGATGTGTCTGCGGTAACTTTACACATAAATGCGGGTTGCGCTTCCAGTAAAGGTGAACCTTAGAATATTCCAGAGGCTCTGTCCGGGTTCCATCCAGCTGGCGCGATTTACAATTTAACCGTAACTAGTTTAAGATTGTCGACGTTTCAGGATACGCTCGAAAATTTATCCATTCCTTTATTAAAATATAACGCGGTGCTTGTTCATGTGGGTACCACTACTACTATGACGTCACACCGGTGTGGTGGATTATCCTTTTCCTCTCTCTTTCACTTTTAACTTTAACCGTTTAGCAGTGCAAGTCGGAAATGACTATTAACTAGCATTTGACCCGAGCTATAAATTGTCTTTCGATCCCCGCTCGCTCGGCGCTGTTACGTAACGAAAAAAATTATATACAAATTATATGTTCGTTCCTGTAATTGAGCGCGGTATGCAGGTATATATAGGTGTGTGTACGGGAAGACCTGGTACGCGCATCACGCATCCGAACTATATCATTAAAACTTTACACGAGACTAGACCGTAGTCTGTCATTTTAATAAACGGTCTGCCGATTTGTTAATTACACACACACGCACGCACAAACACGCAGGCAAATATCGTCCGAGTTGTTACACTTTGTGAATTTTTAAAAATGCACCATCTTATATACGAAGAAATACGCGCTTTAATTACTACAAAAACAGGCGGCCTCGTACTATTGTGCGGCTGTGTTAAACTTTAATATTCGAGTTCGAAAATAATGCACTAGCAACAGAAAAAGGGCAATCGGAAGGAAAATCTTCACAGGACACGATTTTCTCGTTAATCTTTAGCCGTTGAACCGGTTAAATTGGACAATTTTGTGTTTTTTTTTCAAAAAAGCATGTAATTCTAGAAACGTGTTCACAGTTCGAAATTAATTATAACATTACGGGGGGGGGGCGGAATATATAGAATAAAATAGAATTCTTAATATTGATTTTTTTTTTACGGCTGTCAATGTGGAAGTTTTTTGAGTTAAAATAGCGAAAAGTGTTTTTTTTAGTCTGGCTGTGAATAATACCATTTGGCCACTAACTACTCACTATTAATGGAATCATTATATTTCTTATTAAATCAGTTTATTTCTCATTTTTAAATTAGTCTACTTTTTGTTTTTTTTGGCCGTCGCTGGGAATCGAATTCTCGACCACTATCTCAGCAATCAGGAGTTCACACCACTAGGCTATCGCGGTGGCCAAGTGTTCTTAAAAAAGCGTTATCAAAACGAAACATGGAGAAATAAAAACGATAACTCTGGAAAAACTGTTTATTCGACCAGTTTGGTTTCGTAGAATTCTGCGCAGTTCTTTCTTGGTTGATGTTTCTTTTTTTTCGTATAAAGTCTTTGAGACAACACGCAGAACTAGCTAACGCTGGCAATGAAATTATTTAGCGTTGGAAGGACCTGCGGCAAAGAAGAAGATAATATTCTTTGTTTTTGAGTAACTTTCAGATTTTCAAGTTGCGAGTTAAAAAAAAGAAACAATCGGGTTTAGGGAAAGTGGGAAAATAGAAATGTCGTTAAGAACTGTAGCGTGGCAGTTTTTTGACATTCCACCTTTTAATACACACTATGTAAAACCGGTTGACGTACAAGAAGTTAGCTAATAAAAAATTAGGTCTCGTAAATTTTTTCCTTTTTCTCCTTCATTATCTGAAAATGCCGTTTCAATTCCTAAACTTTCAAATTTTCGTTCTTTCCAATCTCTCATTCGTGTTTCCGAAAGATGAGCGAAAGATAGGCAGAGAGAAGAGTCTACTCTTTGGGAAGGCGCGTCAACTATTGATATGTACAAGTGAAGTTCTTTTTTGAAAGTTTCAATGTACGGCTGCGGGATATAACAGTCGAACAAAACACTACACGGTCTGTACTACGTCACGGTAGCTGGCTATATAAAAATCGAAGCTCGTTTATTTCATACGTTATTAAGAAATACTTTTTACCTGTTTCGGTATATATACCGCTATTGCCGCTACATCGGATCGAGCCCGTTTTAGCCCCAAACAGCATATAAATCTTACTTCAACTTTTCTGTTCGGTACTGGCTTAGTTTTCGTTCACGTTGTCTCCTATATTATTATTATTATTATTATTATTATTATTATTATTATTATTATTATTATTAATACTATGATTACATGTTTTATTAAACAATTTCATATGCAGTTCGGTGTGTAGAATTAGACCTCGGCGCATGAATCTCTAATGTTTCTTCACCGATTCTCGGAACGGTATTTTTTCTGGAGGTGGTGCACTTTCGTTCTTTTTAGAGCACGGAGCAACTCTTTGATTGACATGGCATGGTTGCATGCAGACATGGTCGGGAAACAAAAGATAATTTTTAATATCTGGCCGCGGTACACAGCTGGAGTTGTTGAGAGTGTGTTTTGAAAAGAGGAATTTTCGGAACGTCGAAAGGTAAAGATTATTTATTTCGGCGAGCGGCCGCCATTATTAGCATAATGGAGAGCACGTCATCGGAACAAACAGTGCAGATCGGACCGTTGGTCGGGTCTAAAGAAGGAGAAATGCCGAAAAGGTCTGCAGGCTAATCGAAATTGGACGACAGCGAAGGGTTAAAGTTTGTCCCAAACATCGTCTAGCAGTCGGTTCTGTTGCATTGTTAGCTGCACATATCTCCGAGCGATCGATCGATCTGTAAACATGAGCGTTCATCAGTCTCGCATCGGCATCGCGCGCTCTTCTCTGTACATTGTTGCTCGGAGAATCGTCTGGATTATTTTACGTTTTTCATAAACGATTATACGGAATATCCTTTGGCTACGCGCTGTGATAGTATTCAGACGCCGTTAGCATAGAAAACACGATCATGTTAGCGTGCAGCCTTCCCGATCAGAAGCAGATGTTCCCTCGATATTAACAGAAAATTACATTATCCGGTCCCGCTATGCTTCTACAGATTTCTCCGTCACAGATGAATAATATACTTCATATTGCGCTCGCTAAGTTTACACCCGCGAAAAATAATTCTCGTTCAGCATGTCTCATTTATTTCATCGACGTGAAAAAATTCGATTGCACTAGCACCGTAACGGGTGATAGTCGAAAGTCCTCCCTGTCGATTTTTCAGCCATGGAAACAATTAGTAGCGCGACAAGAGAGATAAGATTTATCGTCACGATGATTACTGCGAATAGTTGACCGTTGCTCCTTCTCATGAATTTACCAATAAAGCACTAACGACCGAATCGTTAAGATCCGAACGAATTTTTCCGTCAAACCAAAAACAAAAACGTCTCTAAAATTTGCTGTCGAAAAAATTGTAGCTGAACCGAGTACACTGAAACTCATTGCGGTCTCAAAAAGTGCAACTGTCGGAAGTAGTGTCCGTTAGACTTTTTTAAAAATTGTAAATTGACAGGTTTTCCAACGGCCACTCGACAATTTTTTCAGTCGGCATTTTTAGACGAAGTACTAATTCAGTTTTTGATCAGAGTTCGGGATCAATTCGAGTTTTTTGACTTTCGGAAATTTACAATTTCGGCTGAAGCGTAAAAATTGTCGATCTTAAAACTGAGTAGGCGGAGAATTCAGCAAAAATTAGCATTCTTAAATATTACCCCTACCGAGAACGTAAAACCTCTTCGTAGAATATCTGCGCGATTCTTGCCTTTCTGTTTATCACATCTATTGGTATATGTTTCTTAATCGTTTCTGCAAAAATATTTCCTACATTAATCCTTAAATGGGGACGTATGTTCGCATCGAGGTTCATGCTGTCTAACGTCGGTCATCATGCGGTTAAATAAACTGCTTATTGAAATTCGTGTAAAATATACGCGCGGAAATGAATAAAGCTTCCGATTAAAATGTTTTAAGCGAGATTCATTTTCGCGTTAATTAACAAAGCTTTTTACTTCTTTTACGTGCGGATCCTGGCGACTTGAAAATAGTAGTGCTTCATAATAATATCAATAATAACAATAATAACAATAATAACAATTACAATAATAATAATAATAATAATAAGCCTCCAAACCTCCTACTTTTCTATAGTTGCAAAATTCGTCGAATCGACTGTTGTTGATGCGGCGTATGCTTCCAGAAGCCCTTTTCTTTCGTTCGACGAATGATTTCAATTCGGACAAATAGGCCGGACAAAATATGCGCCTATAAATCAGACGAGTGTGGCATAAATATGTTATTCCGAGAAATTCTTTGTACGAGTTCGGTTGTGTATATAGCGCGTATTCGGGGTGTTTAGCTGAAATTGAGGACACCTGGCCAACATGGACGATTTGTCTATTTATCGCTATGTGTGTAACGTTCCCAGTTTAGGCTGTTGTTATTCTATTGAAACGTCATGCTTTTGTTGCTGGGTTTTTTTATTCTTACTTATTCCTGTCGAAAGGCGACTACTAGAACCACCACACACGCCGACTTTCGGCATTATCCGGCACCGAGGGGGAAGATCAGAGTAAAATAGAAAAGCCGTGCAGGGGGAAGCGTGGCGGTGGTTCTTTGACGCGCGATATCTGTTTAACTCCCGGTAAAGACTTCATCGTAGGGGTCCACCCTAATCAGATGATACTCAAATAAAAAGGAAAATTTCTTTTGAAAACCGGATGGCGATAGCCGGACTTTTAGTTAAAGGCCGCGACTATTCATCTTGTTTAGAACCGTCGTCGGCAAATAGAGCCACCGCTAGCAGGGGTTAACGCGGTTAAATTCAAAAGCCAAATTAAAGGTCGACCTAATCCTTCAGAATTTTTATTCCTTCAACCGTGTTCCGGCGGCTTCGTTCGCTTCAGCTCGTCCGTCCGCTATTTGAATCGGTGCGAAGATAACACTAAAACTGACTCCGCCTTTGGCCAGGTCGATTGCTCCTTATTACGGCTTTTCAGCGACGAAACCGTCTGCGAACGATGCACCGCGTTAAGCAATTTTCTTTTCCCATATCCCATCGTCGGGCCACGCTGCCGAGAATCACAATCTCGCCTAATGCACCCACGTGCTAGACCTAATGAGGGGTTGTGTGCTACGACAATATTTCAATTCGAAGCGGCTCGTTTGTTAACAATCAGCTGTGTTACCAAATTGATTCCGATAGTTGCATCGTCAAATTGTCTTCGTAAGTCGTCGCTAGAGTTCGCCCTAATTTGAATATGTTAATGATAAAAAATCCGGTGAAAAACTGTATCTTTGCAAACAGAATAATAGTCAGCAAAAGGGCATGCCAGTAGATGGACTTTATCGACGGACCTACATATTCCGCGCCGACGAGAGATGATGTAAAATTTGATCACGCATAAGTTGAACAAGTGTTCTGCCAAGTAAACAGTCTCCCCCCATACTCATCGATATTAGTATATACTTTGTCGCTAACTTGATGTCGGATTTTTTAATTATACTAATTTAATCGAATGTGTCGTGCCCTACAAAATTGTTCTAAAACTCGCTGCATGCTAACATTACAATAACGAATTTACCTTCGATGCCTAATAGAAGAATTTTTCTTTTCCATCCTGATATTTTCGAGATAAATTGACATTGGCTTAATTTCTTAAATTTTAAATATCGAGAAACGTAAGAAAAAAAAGCAAAATCTGGACGATGTAGTCTGCTAAAGTATCACACGGTATACACTCTTAAGACAATGTTAGGATTGCAGCGAAACACGATTCACAAGATGACATTTCAACCGTTTAATTTTTTTAAATTAATACTGGGCGAGAGGTTCTCAATTTATTTCGAACTTGTTTTTTGGTAATCTCTTTTCGCGGTTGTTTTTTCAAACAGTTACTGCGGACTAGAAGTTAAATATTTACTATTGCTGGGTAATTAAATGTCAACTCATGGTATTATTCCTATCGATATTAATAAATACGAATAAAATCCGTTCCATAAAATATCTAATTATTACCTATGTGAAAAAAGCAGCATATAAAATATTGTGCCATAAAATCGATTAATATTACCAGTACGCAATTAAAAAGATATAAAAATTGTATGACTATGTGAAATTACGGTAACAAAAAAACAGAAATAATAAAAAATATAAAGGAAAGAGGAGTGTATTAAAGTTTAAAATGTATTATAGGTAACGGACTATCATGAATTTAGATATTATCTCGCTTTTAATTACGGTGTAATATTTTACCAACATTTTACACTCAGCCATTATGTATTTAACTTTTTGGTGTTTTTATTTTTTTAATTGCTCACTAGCAATAACAATCGATTTTATATTCGATATTATTTTATATTTTGCTTCTCACGTGCAGAGACTAACGTTAGCAAACATTCCGCCGTGGTAATCAAGAAGCTATTCAAAAATCGAGTCGGGACAGGATTTAAAAATATTAGTTTATACAAAAAAAATATTTTCGGGTGTACTTTTTTTTGGAAAATAAATAATTGAAAACTATTTCCCATAGGTGGAACTCCCCGGCACAATATCAAAATAAATGAAATCGGATTCAATAAAAAGATAGCTCGGTAAAATAGTAAAATTGTGTGGGGACGGTTGTAGATTTTTTTTTTTTCATTTTCACTAGTCTTACTTGTTTCCTTAATAGCCCTGGCTTTCTTAGTATTGCTTTACGTTTACCATGGCATTATTCGCATTTATTTCTCCACGGTTTCTGTGCTGCGCTCCTTTAACCCTGTGGTTTTTTACAACAAACTCATCAAAAGAGATAGCGAGATTGAGAAGAAGAAGAAAAAATATTGTCGCGTATACCAAAAAAATAGCCGTTACTACAAGTAGACGACAAATAAGGGCTGAACCTACAAAACTTTTTTAGATAATCGATTAGCGGTAGGACCTGAAATCGAACACGTCCAGAATAATGTAAAATTTAAAACGATTACAAAAAAATTATTCCTTTTTTTTCTTTTTTTTCCCGGTACGATTGCTTTAATGATGAAACAACAATGAACATCAAAAATAATCCGTGTGGTTTAGGAGAATTAAATTTGTGTCAGTCTAAACCGCTACCCGGATTAGAGTTATTTTCGTTATTAACCAACTCCGGTTGTTACCGTACAGTTTGATTTTTAATTGAACTCGTTCAACTTAGGCCGAAATAATTTTTACAATTTCCTACGCATACCATTACGGAAGGTTTTGAGAATAGCCGTCGAAGATACGAGTGTTTGTAGAACTGATAAAAAGTTTCCGAGGAAAAAGTGTAACGCGCGTTGCTGATAAAACAGGAGAAATTCCAAGCATCATCGGTCAAATTTGATCAACTATTTCGCGTGGCCGCCCCTACGGGGCGCTTAAATGCGTGCAATACCGACGATAAATCGTTGAAAGCGATATCGGTGTTATCGATCGTGTTTGCGCCGAAAAAATCGACGTCGTTGGCAATTCTAAAGCTACAGCTCGAATTAGGCGAAACGGTCTTATTTCGGATTTAGCAAGACTGATCGTAGCAGGCTTCCGGTCGTTGATCGATGACGCACGCGTGTTTTGCCCTCGAAGGTCTGACACACGGCTGTGCGATACAGCCGATGTAGCCTAGAGTGTGGGATTCAGTGGCTAACGGCAACAATTGCCCATTGTTCGGATATCGCGTCTCTTTCTAAGTGGTCACAGAGCTTTATTGCGTCTACAATTTTTACCCGAAATCCGATCGAAAAGAGATTTTAATATTTAACCGTCGTAGCATTTTCTGCATTCTCAGCACGTCGGTGAGCGCAGTAAACTTTTTACAAGTGCATATAAACTGCAACGACTTCTTGTTAAGCGTTGCGCGCTTAAATTTTTGAAAGTTCAAGCGCTGTTTGTATAAAATTATGCCAGTAGAAAAATTTTCTGCCAACTGTGCAAGTTCATAATTCTTCATTCAGCATTTATTTACACGCTTCAGCGATCCGCTAAAAGTTTAATTGCAAATTTGATGAGTACATTTTTCAAAGAATCGACCTTAGTTGGATTAAAAAATGTATCGAATATTTTCCGATTGGGGAATTAAAATAAGCAACTTGGCCCGTTAAAGGATGTAAAAAGGTGTACACATTAAGCTGTCGAAAAAAGACCGGAAATCACGTCCACGAACACAAGTAAAGAGTTAACTTCATCAGTTGACTTCGATTCCAGAGAGTATTCAGGAGTTCACTATAGGAATTAGACTGAATATGAGAGGAAAATGTTGCGACTAAGAAATCCCATCAGAATAGTTACAGAATCAACGGAGGGAGAATGAAGAGAAGATGAGATGGCCTGCAGGATGCGCTCTGATATGATGAAAAAAACTAGATAGGAAGTAATAAAGTGGATGACACGAGAAACTCCAAATAGAAAGTAGGACAGAAGGGGGGGAGTTTTGATGTAATTTTGGGGGACAGATAGGAGACTGAATCAACTCCATCGAGTGCTTTTTAAAGTTAACTCTTTAAACAGCACAAAGAAATTACGGGCGGAAACATTTGGCATTTAAATATAAAACTTTTGAAGGTGACGAGAAAAAGGAACAAAAAAAAGCATAGAAATGGAAAATTCGGTAATAAGATTTTGAAATTTTTGAATTTACATGGTAATATGACCTCTCTTTTCATATCGGCGTACATTATTACAGTACTGCTTACTTTGGTCAATTCAATAAAGTTTTTTATCGTAATCGCATTATTCATGTTTTTTTTTTTGTTGTATTTTTTTCGTAATCTGTATCGTCATGTTTTGCAACGTTATAAATATCACCGTTTTGCGATTAGGTTCATTTTGTAAAAATTCACACAGTTCTGCACAAACGTATATTAAAACTTGCTATTCTTTCGGTAAGTTACCTTTAAAGCGGCGAACAAACGACAAAGAAGAGACATCAGCAAATCAGCATAGCAGTAGGTGCCAGAGCAGAGACGTGAACCGCATTCAAATGTAATCCAGTTTGACAACAATATGTATAGAAATATAGGAGCTGCCTTGAAATGTAGATCAAATGTTATATCGTGAAGTCATTGCAGTACTATGTTTCAATGTGTACACACATATATATATATATATATATATATATATATATATATATATATATAGTACATGTGCGATAATAGAATAATAGCGATAAATGTAGATCAAAAAACAAAGAAAAAAATTCGTCTCGATTTTCTTCGGTGCTACTAAATATTAAAGCGAGTTTGCCGATCACACTCTTCGGTTTTATTATTCCAGCGGCATTAATGAAATACGTGCGATATTTTAATTATACCTTTTGGAACGAAAGTGAGAAGTCTAATTCATCTGATTTGGCCAGAATGGAAAGCGAAACGATAGCGTTTGCCGTTGTCGAGCCGCTTCGCAGAAAGAATAACTCCCCCTCCCCCGGTAGCTTTTGCCAAGCGGTAGGTTCGATCAGATAAGACCCCGTTCGCAATGAAAAACGTAAGATTGGAAGCAATTAATTAAAAGCCCCAGAAATAAATGCGTCGTAATTTCTCAAAAGAGGAAATTTTGTTTGAAAGCTAAAAAGCTTCAAAGGAGAGCAGGCAAAATTTTTTCCGATATAGAAATTGAAAAAATAAAAATGTAGAAAATTATAGTTATAATTTATTTGTAGACCTTCTAATTAAAAATAATACAGCGGTCTTTTTCTTTCTTCTAGTTAAACTTTTTCAGCGAGATTTAATTAAAACGTAGTCTCCGCGCGTTTACAAATTAGCGATATAAACCTATAATCTAGATCGGAAATACAAAAATTTTAGTTTATCTACGTGTATACTAGGTAAAAGTTTTAATCTACAAAACAGCAGTGCATGTGTCACCCAGAGTACACATTCTTGTATATTTTAATCTGCAGATATTTATTTAGCTAATTTTTTCAACGAATTAATGTATAGTGTAGATATGACGTTTCAAACGTTTCGTCAAATAAAAAAGTATATCTTGGACTGTAAAATATTTTAAAATGCAACCGGATAAATCAGCGTTGGAGTTTCACCGAAATACGATAGTTCGTAACAGGCCCGTGCCCAGAATTTTGGAAAGGGGGGGGGGGGGGGGGGTTGAAAGTTTTCTTCGCATTTTTATTTTATAAATAAAAATACATTTTTCACTAATATTCATGCTATTAATAATTTCCATCATTTTGATTTATATCTTAATAATTTAAATAAACGAATTACCCCGTATAAACATTAATAAAAATTACATATGTTATTGATTATACTCGTAACAAAAAATTTTGCATAAAATATTAATGAAGTACCTAAGCTATTTCAGTTCTCATGGGTGGGGAGGGTTAACCCCCAAAACCCACCCCGTGGACACGGCCTTGGTTCGTAAATAAAAATAAGATGAAAAATTACAAACATATAAATAATGAACACTAAAACATAAAGGTCTCTCTTTCTAACTCGCTACGTTCATCTTTAAGACGGTAAATAAGGTTTTCTTAGAATATATATGCATGTACATAAACATATACACACACATACATATACATATACATACATACACACACACACACACACACACATATATATATATATATATATATATATATATATATATATATATATATATATATATACAAACACACACATGCTGCATATTTGTCTTTATAGTAATGTTTCTTTTCTTTTTTCCAGTACTGGGACATTCTGGAATTACTGGTGCCTTTTATTTAATGTTTCCTCTTAAGGTGTCGCGATGTTCGTTATTTTTATTAGCGACAGAATTACCGGCAATATATCGCGCGCAAAATGCGCTTTAGATAATATTCTTAATAAAGTTCAGATTAGTCTATATCGTTTAATTTTGTATTTTTGTTTTTCAAAAATTTTCAATAACGTGCACGAGGGAAAAGAATTAAAATCGTACGCCAACGTGACAACGGGAATGTAATAAAAATACGTTAGATTTTTTCATGAGAAATGTCGAAAATGTCTGCAGCAATCGGAAAGGAAGTGGAAAACTGGCTGATTCGTGTTTACACGCCGTTCGTTTCAATGAAACGACGCTGTTCATAAATTTTGTAACTGCTATTTCCTCGAAGAGGTTTTAAATTGATTAAACAAAATTTTCTACGATGATCGCTACAGAGAATCAATTGATAAGAGTAAAAAATACATCTAATTGGTAACACGTAAACACAATTAATAATTATATAAGTATACAAAATTCGCCGACTAGTACATCACCGAACCGTAATCATGGTACCAAAAAGAATTTTATACTGTTTGAAAGCTGATAAAAGTGATTGTAGTAGATAAAATACACAATATTAAAATAATAGTGCAATAAAGAGAAGGAAAAAATAGGGGAAAGAAAAAGGAAAATAAAAGAATGGCTTCAGGAAGAAGAAAATATAAAAAAAATAATAAACATAAAATAAAAAGACAAAACGCATCAAAAAAACTAGAAAAAAAAAAAACTTTGAATATAGAAAATAGAAATAGATTAGTAATTATTGATAAGTAAAATAGATAGATTAAGTAAATATTACACGATTATGTATATGTATAAGTTAATTTAAGATGGTAAAGTGTTCAATAGGATAAATTCATCGACAAGCGTTTTAGCTTGACGAAAGTTTTGTATGTAAAAAATAATAAATACATATTTTTCAAAAAAAAAAGAAAAAAATGAGCGCGTTGTAATTACGTATTAAATAATGGATTAGTCTTTTTGATAACGATATATCGCGATTAATTTATCTTTAAATTTAGTAATGTAGCAGTTTTCAGCGAATGTTAAAATTCACGATCATAATCATTTCCGAGGTATTTTCAGTTTTGTTATTATTTCTAAGGTGTTCGGTAAATTTTGGAAACCTTAAGCGGACATTCACGCGGACTTGGTTGCCAGTGAAATAAACGGTGTCTGTACAAAAATTACTTCTGCTTTTATCCTTTAGTAAGGTAGGGGATAAATTTTTTGCGGTGCACTATCGTCTAAAACAACAGAATTCGTTCGCAGACTTATAACGATGCATATGCGGTAGAGTGAATTAAAAAAAGCTAATTATGAAATATCAACGCATTGGCAATATTTATTCGAGTCTAGTAATTTTTGCAATCGTTAATAAGTTTTTTAGTCTGTCGTTCCCCAGTTCAATGTTCTTCTAGTCAGAATTTTAAAAACTATAAAAAACGAACGTAATTCGACGTTTTGGGCCATTAGTTAAATATGCCCGAACTTATAAAATCCGTTGGCGTTTGCCCCCCACCGATACAATACCCCGGCTTCCTCGGACTGATTAAATTAGGATCGGTTTTATAATCTCGATGTTTCGTTGTAACTGATAGCTATGCACCGGTTAAAATTCGACGATGCTGGCAGAACAAAAAAAAAAACAAAAACAACAAAAATCAAGTTAAAATTAAAGTCAAATTAACGGGGTTTATTATACTGGGGAAAAATCATTAGAGGGAACTCATATTTGCGTACTGAATATGCCGATATCGTGGAACTGCTCACGAAACGGATACGGTTGTTTTGCGTTAAATCTGGAAAATTTCTCATTTCATCTTACTGTGGCATAGACCTTTTGTCTGATTTAGCGCGATTACAGTAGTGCTTAGGAGAATCATTCAGGTGTAGTAGAAATGTTAGAACTTTCGTCGCCTGCAATTTTTTTCACGTCTGCCCCCGAATAATTATATATGTATTTACTTCCCTTCAGTATTAGGTTCGAAGGTCAGCTTTTTTTCAGCTTTTTTTCAGCTTTCATTCACCTTTCATTCACCTAATTTTCACTCCAGACACTTAGGGGAGAATCTTAAATTCGAATCGGCCGAGGATCTCGAAAAACCTTTTAATATAGAGAGACCTTTTTCGGTCAGTAGTGGAAGAAAAAAAAGTTGTGCACACGTTTTCCGTGAAAGAAAAGTTACTTATTTTATTATAATCAAGTTAACTTTCTTTCTCTCTCTCTCTCTCTCTCTCTCTCTCTCACGGTCATAAACTTCCAAAGTAGTGGGCGGTGCTTCTAAATAGTTAGGCAAAGCGATAAGCGAGCTTTTAACTTTGGAATTTACAACTAGTTTCGAATTTACAATGGCGCCTTTCAGGAATTAACGGGGTATTGCGCGAAAAATTACGGACAGATTTAATTGTGAAACGGTCGTTGTCCGGACAGAACTTTGAACATTCCTAGACGATAAGCGCCATGTTAACATTTTTATAGCTCTTTTTATTTCCGTTCGAACTATAGAAAACTTTTTAACTTTCGTTATTAAAATTTTTTTTAAAACTATTTTAAAATATACAACAGCTCTCTTTATGTACGGAATATTTTATATCTCGCTCTCGACTTTTATGCTGAAAATCAACTTTATACATAATTCAGATAGACGTTACCGGCAACGCCGTCCATATTCTTTCAACTAAACTTTAATTTTTCATTATTAAATTTCCCGTAGCCATATCCTGCATATCACCCTATATGTAGTACGATGTATACATACGTACATATCTATATATTATACATGTATATAGAGTCTTTTTTAAATTTATTTCTAGTAATATATTGTCGTTCGTTTATAGCCAGTTCATGCCGGCAGTATATTACGTATATCGGCGGGGGCAGTGTATATTAATAGAATTTGCAAAATATATGTCTAGTGCGGCGAAATTTTTTATGTTCTCAGCACTACTATTACCGAATGTACTTTTCTCGACTACATTTATATACTTAGTGGACGTGAAATTTTTTGGCCCGAGCAAACTGAGGACACGGGAAAAACTGTTTTATTATTATCATCTGAAATTTTACAAGTCGTAGAATATTGTGTGCGCTATTTTTAGTACCCCAGTTCGCATAAGTGGGAAAGCTCGCTAATTTTTAAGTGTGCGATTTGATTTTATACGGTGTGATGTTCACAATGTTCCGGCAGCTCGGTCGACGCTGTGCTAGGCACGAAACTCGCACTGCGTGAACGTGCCTCGCGCGCGCGTCAACCTCAGTGTTATAAACAACCGGTTGTCGATTATTTCGTGCTCGCTGGTGCCTGGCGGCGTTATACTCACTTCAGTTCGAACAGAGCTAGTTTTTCATTGTTGTCCGTTCAGAAAAAAAACAACAAAAAAACGGAAAATTCGAGACCGAACTTGTTTGCCTCGTTTTTGGGAAAAATGTTCCAGGTTGCTTTGCGCGTTAGTTGTAACAAAGCAGCATCAGAATACGTTGCCTGAATCCGCATCTTTTTTCTCCGCGGCAAATTCCGATTTCTGACTTTTTTATTTTAGAGATACACCGTTTTCCTGACTTTTTCGACGTTAAGTCGCAAAGTGAATAGGTATTGTTCAGTTCCGCCATCACTTTAAACGGCATCACATTTTTCGACTTCATTACTCTGGAAATGTTGATTTTCAGTGTTAAGGCAAGCGTACCGGTTGCAGAAAAGCTGTTCTATTGCTTGGTTTATAAGACGCCTACTATAAGGTTTGCGTTTGCTTTACCATAACATCTCCTGCGCAGGTTGACCACCGTTGTTTAAAAATTCGACAGCTATAGAGAGGCACGCTATCAGGGCGCCTGAAGAGGAGGACCTTCTCCGGTAAACATCAATAATTTTCGTTTTAAAATGGGCAAATCGAACCACGCGCTTAAACTCGTAAAGTGCTTGATATCCGTGCGGAGAATTCTCGGCACTGAATAACGTACCCAGTTCTCACTTGATTGTGGATTTCAGGGTGTTCCTAACGTAGCTCGGTCATCGCATGTCGTAGAAGAATGCCAGAACACCTTGTTCGTTCTGGAGCCAACCTTTTTGACAAAGCTCGGCTAGATGTGCAAGCTTGATGCGATGCTTGCGAAGAAATATCGCAATATACAAGACACAACTGTGTATGTTTCGGTAGCTGCACATATAATGGAAACTGTAAATTAGATTATAATGCGTTAATTTCGTTTTTCAATCGCTTCGGTACCCTCCTGAAAACTGCACTTCATTTGTTATCGTTAAAATTTAACTATAATCGAGTAAACGCTGCAACAACCTAAACATCTCTACCGATAGCTTAAATAAGAAACGGAAACAACTAAAAGTCATCGTATTGCATCAGCGATGCAATAGACGCTAGGCGGCTGCGGCAATTGGTGCCGAGCCGTCCATTAATTATCGCCACTTTCAAAATGAATTCTTGGCTGACTGTCGTTACAGTCATTACTGCCGCTACTGCCATTACTGTCGTTACTATCGTCGTTGACGCTGTTATTTTTATTAAACATTTTCATTTTTTCCGAAAGATAAAAAATATCGCGATATTTCGACCAGAGCGCTTTCTGCTTTCTGCTGGACTGCATTAGATTTTATTATCTCACAACTTTGTGACGCGACGCGCTGGCAACTATTTGCTTTGTGTTGCTTCGCTCGATTTCTGTATTGTTTCCAGTGTGTTTTTTTTGTGATTTTTTGTTCAGTTTTAACAAAAGTACTCCATCGGGAACTCTAAAGCTTGCAAATCGCGAACGAAAGTTGCCCTCTCTTTCTAGCTGGTCTGTGCGAACTAGGTTTGATTTATAACGACCGGTAGTTCTAAAGCTGGCCGTTCGAAGCTGCTTTTTCGGATTTCAGTTTTTATCCGTCTCCCGGGAATACGACTGGCTACACCGTAGCTATGCACCCCGCGCACTGCCGATCACGACTAGTTATAGTAAATCGCCTATACCGCTCCTGCGCAACCTTTTTTGCTTTTTCTACTTTTTGTTTCTTTGCCGTTACAACTCTTTATTTTTTTACACATTTCCATTCCCAATGACGATTCTTTTAATGTCCATATTTTTTCTCCTGTCCGCTATATTCCCTCGGTACGTCGCGCATTGCATTTCATTTGACCCGCGAAATTAACTTCATTTCAACGAACGAACGAACGTATTTACTGAAAACGCGACATCCATAATTCTTATCGAGCCCCGAGTTTGCGTCCATCGCAGCTTTAATTCGCCACACCGCCGTGCGCTGTTTCCGAGCTGAAAAATACGAATTTCGTGTTCCGTATATCGTGTCCTGGCTGCTGATTTTTCTTCAAAAACAAACTAATTTCTGAAACTGCCTTTTCAAATTTTTCTCCCGGGCGAATTTACTTTTCAATTAGAATACCGCAGGATTGTATTCGTTCCGGGAAACAATTATATAAATTTTGCGTACGCCGTTTTTAAGACTTTGCCAAATTTTTCTTCAAACCGCAAACTATCGGAATATTTTTTAAAAAAAAGTAAACAATTTTTTCACCGCTCTGTTCAAATTAATTATTCTTTCGCTAAAATCCGACACAATACTCGCCGACAAAAATGAAAACTGACCTAAATTATGGAGTCTTGTTTTACTACGCAATACGCCTCGAAATAATTAGATCCGCTGAATGTTGACACAAATGAGCAAAAAAATTCGCTCTAATCCTCCGTTATACAAATGAATAAAAATAACAAGAGATAAGAGAAAATCTTTAAAAAGGAACTCGAAGAGTATATGACCTCTGTTGATGATCGTATTGTGTAAGGAAAATTTAAATACGGTCTTTAATTAAAGATGTGGCCTTTAATTTAAAATACAGCCTTTAATTAAAGTTTCGGGCTTTTACTTGGGGATAAAGTAAAGTAAAGTAAGTCCCATACCCTCAGCAGGGCGTCAGGGATTTTGAAGTTAAAGTATACTGCATTTAATTAAAGATGCGAGCCTTTACTTAATTAACGATATTACATATAGTTAAATTTAAAAGTGTGGGTACGTTGCGGGTTATTGGAAGAAGTATCATTTGAGAACGACCTGAGATATATAGTCTCCAGATATTGCACGATTTCTTTCAGGCAAGTCACAAAGTTGTTTTCCCACAACATCTTCGCAACTCATGTTATTCTATTATCATTCGGCTGAAACAAACTGTCTTGCGCGTGCACACTCCAGTTGCATTTAACACTTATCTATTACTGTAACTATATCTGTACAGCTGAAATGTACGAACAGGTAACCGCCGACGCTCAGAAATTGAGTGTGGCACTATACACGATAATGAGACAGACTAGCTTTCCGTTGTTTCCTACGTCATTCGAGGTTACAGATGATTTAGAAATGGTGTACTTATGGGGAAAAAAAGTCGATTTTTGCCAAAAAATCAGCAATAAATTATTTATCAAAAAAATAATTGACATCGAATCAAAAAACGGCTACGTACTTTGATAGAAAATGTAATTATGGAGGTACTGTCAAGATCTGAAATCGATCCATGCAACGGAGTAATCTGTCCTCACAGTTCGAAAAACATAGTTTTGAGATAATCGCGTTCAAAGTTGTACAAGTGATTAAATATTTGAAATTTTATTTTATCTTTAATCGGCGATGCCTGCACCATGCATTTGACCATCCACGTTGATGCTCTCCTTTTCCGTTCTCGACGATTTTAAGGACAATCGGGCCTTTTTTGCATCATCTGTGAGTGACTGCTCAGTAAAATTTGATACGGTGTGCGCATCAGCTTCCGGAAAATTCTCCCCCTCACTTCCTAACTTCGGCTTTCAATTTTAATGAATTAAAGTCTGTTCTCTTCAAATCGTCCAGCCCTACTCCAGGGCTTGACGGTATACCCTATCTCGCCCTTAAAAACCTTTCTGAACAATCCCTCAGTTTTCTTCTTAGTCTTTTCAATTCCTTCCTTTCAAAGGGTATAACTCCTTCCTCCTGGAATTCTTTTATCGTAATTCCCATTCCTAAGAAAAATTCTTCCCTACGTCCTATTTCCCTGGCATCCTGTATTAGAAAACTATTTGAGGGTGTGCTCAACAAGCGCCTTGTTTGGTGGCTAGAGCATAATAATATATTCCCTATTAATATGTTCGGCTCTCGGTCTGGTATTGGCCCTTCTGATTGTGTTAGTCTTTTCGTTTCCCACATATACAAATCTTTTATCCAAAAACATTTCACCCTAGCTTCCTTTATTGATGTTTCCTCTGCTTTTGATAATGTTCATCTTCTCACTCTAAGAGATAAAATGACGGCAATTAATATCCCAATTAAATTCTCTTCCCTTATTATCAATCTCATGTCAAATAGTTCTATCCACTTCTCCTCTCCATCTCTTAATGCTCCAAGAAAGGTTTTCCGAGGTCTTCCTCAGGGTTCCTCCCTCAGTCCTACTCCAGGCCATATCCTCTCCCCTTCCTGACCATTCGTGTGACTTTGTTATCCTCCGTATACGTTCACTCATTCACAATCTTTCCTATCTCCATTCAGTCAATATTGATCTGCTGTGGGTACCTGGCCACTCGGGGATATTTGGCAATGAAGCGGCTGATTCCTTGGCTCGGGCTGCTGCTGCTTCCTCTCGTCTTTTTTTTTTTAAAAATTCCATCCGTTAACTTGCTATCAGTTTGTAAAAGCTTTCATATCCGATTTTGGTCGGATACCTATGTTTCTTCTTTTTCCAACAGTTGTTCCTTTTACCTGTCAGTCCAGCCTACTCTTCCTTCATATTCATGGTTTCTTTTGCATCCCTCCCTTCGTCGCTCTGAAGTTGTTTCCATTGTTCGTATGCGCTTTGGCCATTCTTTGCTGCCTTCCTCCAGATTTCGTTTCTCCTTGATTTCTTCTCCACACTGTACTCTCCATCCGGATGATGCAATTATTTGCGACGCCGATCATGTGTTCTTCCAGTGTTCATCCCTCTCCGTGGAGCGTTCTGCCTTATATTCTTATTTGCTCAAGCTTGGACTTCCTAACCCTTATTGTGCATCCTACATCCTATCCTTTCCTTCCCCACTAATTATTCCTGCTATTTGTTCCTTTTTAGTTAAAATTTCTGATCGAATCAAAATATAACCGACTTCTTTCCTTACCTTTTGTTTCTGGGTAAAGGTCCTTGGTTGACGAGCCCAAAAAATATATAAAAAAAAAAAAAAGCTTCCATGCAGAAATTATAACAGTTCGGTTTAATTTTCATGTCTAAATTCTGCATGAGCCTCATGATACTTGATAGACCATCGTTATAGATGCCTACAGCTATATATATATATATATATATATCATAGGCGTACCCAGGCAAGATTTTCGGGAGGGAATCGATCCATTTTACAAAAAAAACACTTGGCAGATAAAAGGATTTTACTTAATAATTATATTTTATTAAAAATATCTTGTATAATAGTTGTAAATGCGTAAGACTTTTGTTCGTTTTCATTTTGAGAATAATTTACACTAATACATAGTTAGTTGTACTGTCAGAATGCCTGGTACCAAGACATCTTACGACCCTAAAACGATAATACAGCAACGTAAAAATCCATTTCGGGAGGGGTTTGAACCCCAAATCCCCCCCCCCATGGGTACGCCTATGATATATATATATATATATATTGTTATGTATCGACTTTGGAGTCACTGTTTTCGAGAACCAGTTGATATAAATCGAGATCTTCGCATGTACGAGAAAAATATAAAAAAATATAATAAAAAAAACTATTTCACGGGCGCCAGTAGCAAAATACGGCTTGCTACTACCGGAAAACTCTGCCGAGCAGAGCTTTAGGCTTTTGATAAAAAAAATAAAAAAATATAAAACTCGCGAAATCCGCCGTTCGATGGCGGTATTTCTCCCGGTGGAGATATCACTGGATTACCACGTGTCCAATAACGAAGCCTTCTATGAAAACGTATATATATTTAAACAAAATTTACATCAGAAAATAAGCAAAATCAGGGAAGACAATGACAATTAAACAAACGAGAAAAAAACTAAATTTCGGTCCAAATTACGGTAAGTGCACGCGGAAATGAACGATGACTAGGGTAATACAGATACACGCGACAGCGTGATCTTAAGACAACGATTACCAACGAAAGTTCATTACTGACCCGCGAAAGAACCGACTCGCGTGTATAGCAAAATTAATCCGACTCGCGTGAACAACTGAATTAATCTAACTCACGTGAACAACTGAATTAATCTAACTCACGTGAACAACTGAATTAATCTAACTATCGATTTTATAGTGCCTAGCACGAACGAAGATTTTTTGGTACAGGATGGGCTATTCCAAACGATATAGTCGAATCGCTGAAAATTATCCCGTACCTTATCAATTAATACGCACGCCAATTTTTCTAGAACATTCTTATATTATACTATGTATTTTAAATCGGCTGCTACCCTGTCTTTCCGGGATTTCACCAATTTTCTCGCGACTCTCGTGGCTACACGCTCCGTACTTATACGTCTCGACGGTAAACGCGACCGCGATTTTCCCCGCGCAACCAGTTCACCCCCGCAACACAGCCGACGGAACGGCTGCGTTCGGGATAACCAGGCTTCTCGGTCGAAATATCTTCTCCGATCGCAATTCACCGTCATCTCTGCTGCCCGAGAAAAACCCGAAATATAAAATTAATTAAAATCGAAATAATAATTTCTACCTCGGACTGCATTATCAGAAACCGTATAAAACGTAATTAAAACGCTACAACTGCCGAAGCCGTCTCAATATATATATATATATATATATATATATATATACTGCTGTATCAAGTACTTGTTTGCCACTGGAGATAGATTTTGGGACCATAGACCAGACAGTCGCACAGAAAAAGCAAAATGATGCGTGGACACGGCACGGCTTTCCAACTGTACTGGCTCATACACGTGTATTACAGTATTGGCGCACTCTGGTGGACTTGTAAGGAACCCAAAAAATCTCTTGTTTTATAACCATAATAAAACCACTTATTTTTTCGATAAGCAAATGCAATACGAAAGCAATAAATCCGTGTAAACTGTAATGCGCTGAATCCAAAGCGCTGCGGAAAAATCGAAAATTAAACCTTTTAAAATTTTGTTTCCATTACAAGACCAATTATATATTATTTTTATGATCCTAAAGTATAATTTAAAGCAAAAGAAAAAAATCGATTTTTTCAAAATTCTAGAGTGGTGTTGCCCATTAATACGATTTGCTCGAATGTCTGGGCAACTTTAAGAGCTGTTTTAATTCGCTTTTTACCTTTATTAATTAGTACGAATGCGTTCAGAGACAAACACAAAAATTCCTCGAAACTCAGTAATATTGACGAAATAAATAGGCTGTTCCTTATTTAAAGTTTGCTGAATTACTTCTCGATAAATTATTTAACGTCGGTATTTTTTATCGATAAAGAAAAAAAAAAAACTAAACCAAAAAAAGGTGTTGCATAAAACATAGAAGTTATGTTGCGAGTTTGAAATATATTAAATATGCGGACTGTGTTATATCCCCCCCATCCCCTCGCGCAGTAGTATACACTGTTGCAAAATTATTCTCATCAATTTTTCATCTTGTTCATGATTTTATATATAAATAAATATATATATATATACATATAAATATATATATATATATATATAAATATAAATATATATATATATATATATATATATATATGTATATGCATATATCTATATTTATATATGTATGTAATAAAAACGACGAAACGTTTTCCTTCTCAGAAACAGAGTGGAGATCAGTTTTTTGTCCAACATTTTTCCATGTATCCCATCCACCCTACTGCGAAAATACCACTCCTTTCGTTATCTGGTACCTATCAGAGGCGACGTGAATGTACACACCTTTGCATGACGAATAAATTCGGAACATGCGAACCATTCTTCGGTTCTGATATTTTATTATCTGCCAGTGAACGATTTTCGATCGACTTGTTCTGCTCAATGTGGCACCGACAGCCGTCCTATTTTTTGCCTTTTTTTTATCCTTCAGCAGTTTAACAGGCAACTTGAAACCCGGTCACACCTATGCGCGAGACTGAGACGACTCGCAGCAGACACACGTTGCTTTGTTTATTACTACAATTCAGAAATTAAGATGTAACCTGTCTGAAAGTAAGATAAATAGCATATTAAGTAACATAAATTCGATAATACTTAAACAAGTTCTTTACGCTGGTGTCTGTATGTGTATGGTCGTTTACATTCATTTAGGTGCTTACCTATCGGTAACATACATTGCCGGGCACATGTTAAAAATGTAATAGGCTTACCGGATATCTGCGCCGCGTAAATAAGTCGGAAAAAGAAATGCAGAGAGCCTCCCTCGTTCGAAAAATCGAATGTAAATTCTCGCATACACGCAGAACTAAAATATATAAGTTGGCTCATTGTCAGAGAATGCTGTTTAAATGGTTGCTACGCGTGAAGTTTCCTTTCGATTTATCGTATTTAAAATGATTATCTGCTAATCGAACGACCGTTAATAGAAGGCAGCAGATCGACCAAATTTGCCTGTACAAACAGTGCGTGCCATTTCGGTGGTATTTTTCCCGCCATTATTATCATCCGGATGCAGTACGTTTAGTTTTCCTATTCTTTAGAGCTCAAATTTTCCGTTGCATAGAATCGTTTCAGAGATCATTTACTCGTGCTTAATTCTGTACACATATTGTTCGGAAATTATAGTGACCCGGAATTTTTGGATTATTATATCGTGTGTACTTTAAAGCGCCTTAAATTTTACATATGTTTTTTACGATTTAATAATCTTCGAAACATATTGCAAATAAATTAAAATTTAAAATGGAAAATATTATCTGTATCATCTATTCGCTCGTCGCGATAATGAAGGTTTTCCGAAATTTCAAGCTATACAAATCAATTATCGGTACAAAATTTGATTACTGTTCATTTCTCTATAGTCGTCTAAATTGGATGCAATCCAAAACTCGTGCCTTCGTCTATGCCTTGGTGCTCTTAAATCCTCTCCAGTTCCAGCAATCCTTGCCGAATCTAATACACCACCCCTTTCTATTCGCAGATCTTATTTGCGATATCTTTTCTAACTAATTCCCACTCACGTTCTCTACTCTTATTCATTCCTATCTTTTCATCTCTAGCAATTGGCGTTTCGTACCTAGGAACACCCCTATTTTATCTCTGATCTCCTTTCGGTCCAGTTCGTTTTGTCCTTACATAATGTCCCTTTGTCGATCTCCCGTATTTCACTTTTAATTTCGCCGATCTCTGTCATCCTCCAAATACGTTTTTACTGTACCTACGCTTTCTAAATTTCTTCCGCGGGTGGTCCTAATTAAACAGGAATTCTATAGTTTTATCAATTCTCAATTTCCTTTGCATGCAACCGTGTTTACAGATGGTTCGAAGAGGCCGGATGGTGTCGCTGCCTCGTTTTCCAATATTTTCGCTTGCCTCCTTTCCGTTCCGCACTCATAAACGTATTTATGACTATCCTACGTTCCATTATTTTCATTTCCTCCGAATCACCTTTCCGCTAAATTCTTGATTATATCCGACTCCATGACCGCCCATTAATTCATTCTCCCCTACCTGATCATTGCTGCGATTTTATCATACTCCGCATACGCTCACTTATCCACGTTCTTTCTTCCCTTCTTTCCATTTATATTGATATTTACTACGGATTTTTAGCCATTCCGGCAACTTCGGAAATGAAGCTGCGAACTCCTTGGCTCGGGTTGCTGCTTCTCACTTCTTCTTTAAAAATGTCCCATCGTCCAATCTCCTTCCGCCGTGCAAAGGTTTTCATCTTAGATTATGTTATCGGATATGTACGTTTCCTCTTTCTTTAACAATTTTTCTTTTTATCTGTCTGCTCAACCTAGTCTGCCTGCTAATCCGCGGTTCTCTTTGTTTTCTTCACTTCGTCGTTCTGTTGTTGTTCCGTTATTCATCTGCGTTCTTAAGCCACATTCTGATCTTCTTTCCGTTTTCGTTTTTCGTTGGTTGCCTCTCCATATTGTCCTCTCCGGTCAAACAAAGAGCCTGTTTGCGATGCGGACCATGTGTAGTGTTCATCTATTTTTGCTAAGTGCTTTGCTTTCTCTTCCATTTTATTGATACTTGGTCTTCTTACTCCATTTTGCGCCTCTTATGTGTCCTATCTTTTCCGTCTCCACAGACTGTTCTTATTATTTGTTCCTTTCTACTAACAACATTTGACATCGTATGAAGATATAATTGACTTCTTCCTACTCTAATTGTTTCTAAGTAAAGATCCCCGATTGACGAGCCCCCTCAAAAAAAAAAAATTAATAAATAAATAAATAAAAAAAATATTCTTGTTATTCATTGCAAGAATTATATCGGTTAATTCATTTAAAAATTTCATCTTCTTATTTTTTATTCCCTTTTTGTAATTATTCATAGTGTACGAAAGGAGCAACATGATCTAGTCTTTAATGCAGACAACGGTAGTTTTTTTCTTTCTTTTTTTTTTTTTTTTTTTTTTTTTTATGGCAACAGGGTTTTGACAGCTGCTACGGAGCGGGTAAACTTACTATTAAAATGAAAATACGCATTTCAAAATCCTAAAGTATTTTATAAGACGTTCTTTATAGTGGGAGTAATATATTTAATAACTTGACTCCATTATGATATCTTTGAGAATACGGCAACTATGTATAATCGGAACTATAGAAAAAGTGAGAAAAATAAACGTACAGAATGTACACACGGACATTAGTGTGAAATTTATTTTATAGGGGAGAGAATACGCCATATTAAGCATCAATAAATATGCGAGGTTCTGATTAAATTTTTCCGTCGAGGATGTACTCGTGTATTTTCAACGAAACTACATTCCGGTAAAATAAAATAACGATTAATTTGTCCTCCTCTCCTCTAACAGGAGTTAGAACACGTCTTCATTAAGTTCTTTTTATTGCTATATCCGTTTCTGGCTACCGCGATTATGCTTTATGATAGATTCTCGTTATCGTTTTCGGATTTCTTCTTCCTTCTATCGGTCTTCTATCTTTCTTTGAGCGGCGAACGTACACATGTAAAAATATTGGATATTGTATTTGCTCTTTTTTTCCTCTTTATCTCTGTAATCAACGGGTTGAATTTTCAACGCTCAAAAAAAAAAAAAAAAAAAAAAGTTTCCTTCTATTTCCCTCTTCACTGTCTAGAACTGTGTGGCAATAATTAATTTTCGGTTATACATGTTTTTTATATGTTTTTAACAAATCCACAAATTTCCTTCTTTCTGGTAAATAGGGTTGACTCGAAGTCAACCGATAACAATTACCGGGGACGCATGAAATCACGAGCTCCTCCGGGTTTTTATTTATTTATTTATTTATTTATTTATTTATTTTTGGAATAAGCTAAAACATGGCAGAACCATTTTGCGCCGTTTAGTGTCTTTGCAGCTTCAATACGACTGGGGAAATATTTTAAATACTGCGCGTTCCTGCTGTTATTATTATTGTTGTTATTTTTATTACGCTTTCAAACATGTTTTCTCAATGCGAACAGCGTGTACTATGCTCGCATGCGAATGGTGATGCATTAACATATAAGGGAATAATGATAAGGATTGAAGTCGAACGTCTGCATGTTGTTATGGCCGGAAAATTTACATAAACTAACACCTCAATAGGTTGTTGAATCCAGGTATTGTTGGTCAGCGTTCTGCCGATTGATTTTGGAATTTTTACGATGAACTTTGCCGCTGTTGTCAGAATCGCAAGAATGTGAAGCAACGCAACAATATGCAAAGGAGAAGCCCGTGTGAGCGAATAAAACGTACAATAAAATAAAAACTGATAGGATAAAATCTACGTCTGTAGGAGACTTTCTTTTTTGGTTTTATTAATTTGCAAATGGAAGTCGGCGTGTGCATCTTTTCTTTTGATGTTCGCTTTTTTCCTGGAAAGAATATAATGCTCTGTTCTTCGCTTCGTTTTTCTATTGAATTCGCCTCGTTTATACGTGTGTAACGGAAAAATGTAAATAGTCTAAGACAAATGCGAAACTTACAATCACGCGCACATCCTGCGCCGAGGTAAAAAACTTAATGATTTGCCCCAAGTTCAACGCGCAAATCGTAGTTTTTTTTTTTTTTTTTTTTTTTTTCGATTTCAGCCTCTATGGACTACGCTAAACAACTAAGTTTTCATTTTACATCTTTTCCTTCTTCCTTCCTTAACATCTTTCCGGTAGAGTTTTATTTATTTATTTTTATTTATTTTTTTTGTTTTTTTCGGTGTCCGTAATAGCTGAAATGTATCTAAATTAAGTAAAAAATTGCAACAGTCAATGTTCTAAGGATCTGAGTGTAGAGCGTATACGCTTCTTAACTTCGAACTTCACCATGGTAGACTCGCGGGTGGTGGTTCTTTTCTTATGGAAGAGTTTGTTTCAATTGAATTTATATGTAACTTTTGGAGGTTGCGTATAATCGATTACGGAAAAAAAAAAAAAAAAGAGTTATAATGCAAAACACAAAAACGTTATTTACTTTTTTTAATTTGTTCACATTATCTCTAGGTGGCGCAAAAATTATGTAGTCGTTGTTTCGGAAAAATTTATATCTGATCGGCATCTAATAAAAATTCCACGTAGCGAGAATTAATGACCTACTAGAACTATCGTAATAAACAATTGCAAACGTAACGCGATAAAATCAAGAACTGTGCAAGGAAAAACGGATGAATTAAATCGTATAACGCGATCGCGGTTATGAATGAAATGCTTAAAACGTGTCGTGTAACGTTTAAACAAAAAAAAACAAAACATTCTGATATAATCTTTTTATAGGCCTATTTAATAAATGAATAATACGATGACCGAGAAGTATCTTGGCAGAATTTGGCCTTTCCTTTTTTCCTTTTTAAAAAAAGCAAAATGTATTCATAAAAATGATAGGAAATATTTTTATCAATTTGATAACTTACACAATTAAACGAGCAAAATGAATAATCGTATTTATTAAAAATATTTCACAGTACGTAACAGAGATAGCATTGAATTGTATTGGCAGCGAATTCTTTGCAACGGGAAAATTATAATGTTTGTATTCGTTACTGATTTCATTATTTTGGAGATTAAAATTAAATCTAACGCTTGACACCGTTAATGTTAAAAGTGTTTACTAGGGGACTTTAGATTTCGGTTACACATGGAAACATCGTCTACATATATTTGAAAGACAGATTATGATTGGAAACCGAAATAGCGTTAAAGATTTATATTTGTTACGATTCAATTCGATATTTTCATTTTATGTGTCAGCAGAGGAAAACATAAAATTCCATATTCGACATAATACACTTTGGAGGTAAAAGGTTACGGTTTAACTGTTTCGGTATCCGTATAAATGTTTAAAAATAACCGTTGCAAAAAAAAACGAAATTCACGCCATTTTCCCCTTAACCAAAAATAAGACAAAAGAAAGAAATCCCGACTAAAATTTGTAAAAAGCTGAAAAAATAATTATATATTACATCTAGTAATAATCCTTTTCAATCGGCTTAAATTCTTAATGTTCTCTGTACGGTAATTACCTTATTTTTTGCAATAAAACTAATAATTCAAAGTCTTGATAAAGAAGATTTTGTAACACCTTTTTTATTTCTCATGGACAATTAGCTCATTTATGAATTGCATAGTGCCGTAATTTTATTACCTTTTTATTCTGAAACATCGGAAGGTTTCTTCTGCGATTAATTTCCGCATTGGCTCTGTGTACTCCGACGATTGTACGTAATCGTCGAGATCGAAGTGGAGCTTGTTTTGTTATATTTTATTTTCTTCGGTTCATTAGCCTACAACCTGTTTTCGGAGAAAAAAAACAAACGAATAATAATAAGAATAATAATACTATAATAATAATAAAAATAATGAGGAAAGTAATAAAGTGATGAAAATGAACTGGAATACTACACATTCCTTTTTCCCTCAAATTAAGCATCGTAAATATAAAATGTTTCATTATTGAGTCATTAAACGTTATTAGTGTCGGCGCGTATGTGCCTTGATGTGTTCGCATTTGTTATCTTATTTGTAAAAGGAATTTCGTTTATTTCGTTTCAATTATCCCACTTTTCTTTACCTTGTATCTTTTTTTTTTTTTGGTTTTTCTTTAAGCGAATTAAAGCATTCTATCCGCATCGCCCTTCCCTTGATTACTTCAGTAATACCGATCGAATAATATTATTATACGTGACTTATTTTTTTATTACGGAGCGTAATCTGCCGTCTGAGAAATCTACAAGCAATAAAATCGCCGAATCGATTAAACGCGCAATAAAATGCCGAAATATATTAGCCCTCTTAATTAATTAATTAAAAACCAGAAGTAATAACCGTAAATTACTCGATGATGTCATCTTTCTGCTCGGCAGGCGTGTTATTATAATTGACGAGACAGTCGGTCGCCCCGAGGCCATTTGACGTTTCGTCTTTATTTTAATTTAATTTTAAGCGGCATTTATGTCGTAAACTTGTTCTTATCTTTTTTCTTCCTCTTCGCTACTAGCAGAGTGTCCACTTTCAATAGATGTTTATTCCAAGTTTACTGGATGTTTACTGGAAAATCTATTTTC
Organism: Icerya purchasi; assembly: GCA_039619475.1. Lineage (NCBI taxonomy): Eukaryota > Metazoa > Arthropoda > Insecta > Hemiptera > Monophlebidae > Icerya > Icerya purchasi. The sequence goes on from CM077116.1 coordinate 66,735,757, forward strand.
CAATCGAATTTTTTCCTTTTTTTTGTTTTATCAAATTAAACCACGCTTTGCTTCTCGGAAATTAATTGGGAAAATGCAAAGTTTGCTTTGCGAAATTTCATTAATTTTATACTTCTACACTGGTGGGTATACCACCACCGCCAGACCGGAGAAAATTAGCTAACAAAACTTCCCTTACAAAAATTTTTGCAGCGTTACAAGCCTAATAAATAGGCACTTTAATGATAGTTTTAAGCAGTAATATTAATGAAACTAGCAAAAGTGACATTATAGAAATGACTTTGCGTGGAAATTAATTTTCCTTTTCGCTGTTAAATCTCGCGCTATCGTTATTTTCTGATCGGATAATGACCGAACGCTGTAAATATTTTCTGAAATGTAATTCAAACGTCTCACTCGCATCACCTGTCCGCTAGTAGTTGAAAAATCGGTTATCATTGAGTTGAGCATAAAACTAACGCCGCTGCTGATGACAAAATCTATAGAAGCGAAGAATATGCCGATTTACTGTGTCAATGCAGAGACAAGCGAATCTCTTTACCAACGGTGATACCGTTTCATTGCAAACAACCTTAATCGAGGAACATCCAACCGCAAAAAATCCAGATACAAATTCATATACGAGATAAACTATTACCCTCCACCACCACTTTTGCTTCCTTGCTCAGGCATACATCTTACTACCGTCACCAAATAATACTGGAATTAAGTCTGCTCTCACTTGCCCGGCCTACTGCTGTCGGAAGGCAAATGTCTATCTCATCGCTTACCGGGAACATTCTAGATGTGGCCGGAAATTATCTAGAGAAAATTTAAAACGCCTCACATATAACGAATACTCTGGAAAGCCGCTACAGTCTTATTAGCGTTAGTAAACGTCTTGTTTTCGTGCAAGCGACCCTATGCGCCAATTTACGAACTTGATGTTTTACATGGAAAAACACATGCCGGACACAGAAGTGGTTGGAATAAGCAACACCGAATTCTATCAGTTGATGAAAATGATTACAGCGCAATCTTAACAAATTACAGTTACTACAATTCGCGCTTAATGCCACTTTCTGCGACGACAAGAAGCTCGCCGTGGTCCTCGAACACGGCCCAGGAACAACTCCAGCACTCCTGCTATAACTGACCGCTCCATCGCTAATCACCGACGAATGTTGCCCATTTTCCAATTGAATTCTGTCACTATTTTAAACTGTATGAAAGTAAGGGTAATTAAATTCGTACCGACGGCTGCATAATTTGTCCCTTTAAAGTAAATGTAAATGGGTTTACTTTGTAAATAAAAAAGCTGTTACCGAGATACTGAAGAGATGGTAAATAAAGCAGTTTTCGCTAGAATGCGAGGTGGGCTGTCACTTTTTAAAATATATCTGCGCCACTTCTTAAAACGTGGAATTTGTGTGGTACGGATTAGGATTTGTAAAGAATAAAATTTATTTTCCGTCAAAAACAAAAAAGAAACTATTTGATATCCGGTATACGATCTACAGCCCACGGACTAACTGGAGCAACGCTTAGCCGAAATTTATTCTTCGCTTATTTCACTAATTCCGTGTAAACCAGAAAAATCCGCCACCTTTGTATTAAGAATTCGCGTGTGAGAACTGGTCAGATGGTAGCTTAAAAATGCTAAGAAAGAAGTTTACAAAACGAATTTTACAGAGCTAAAAAGAAAAAATCGCTGAAGAGAATTTCATACGTTGTACCCTTTGCAACGCTGTACGATTGAGACGCATTTTTCTGAATACTGTAAAAAATCGCGAACATAACTGAAAATGGTATGCGTATAGAAGGAAACTTTTAATCGGCAATCTATACAGCTTTCCGGTGAATTTGATTTGCCGAAACTACCCAAGGCAATCTAGTTAGGCCGGTTCATTTTTTATTCCATTCGGTGTGCATATTCAAAAGTACTACAATTCGCCTAACGCGACACATGTATAAAACTCGATCCTTTTTGTTTCACCTTTGTCTCTATTAGTATATATTTTAGGTTTTTTAATCTACCACGCTTTTCTTATAAAAATACGAAGAGAGACGGGGTAAGGAGTCACCACAACGGGCCAAATAGAGAAAATTAAAACGACTTATCCGAAAAATGCAAAACACCATTTTTAAGCGCGATTGAAATTCGAACTGATTAAAAAGTGTATTTCCGTTGATAAAGCCAAAATGGCGAAGTTCTAGTCAAAATTGCATGACGCAAATTTGATGGCCGCTGATGATGTGAAATTTTTTTTTGCGCGAGTAATTTTTGTAAACGTCTTCTTGTAAAACATTAGAACGCTGTTTTTGCGTCGTCTAAGAGAATTTATTTCGATTCTACATTTTAGTAGAAGCGCTGATTAATATTTTAGCGCTTGATGGCTCTAATTGTTTTTCAAACATACCGTGTCCCTTCGTACTTAACGGGGTAGTCTGTTTGTCCGTCGGTACTGTGGGCTCTGCAATCGCAGATGCGGCTATACTATTGCATTGCAAAGTCCTACTCTCTTCCCTTCGGTACCATCGTTCCTTCTCTCTTTTCAGTGTGCATATGTTTGTAATTTAACGACTCTTCATTGTCTATCCATTCTTGGTATAGTGTTCTTAGACAGATATCATTCCTTGTGACTCCTAGTTGCTACTGTTGTGCTGACGGGTAATCGTCCGTTTTTGACAATTGAAAACGTCTTTTCCGCCGCATAGTATACAATTCCAAAACGGCGCTATCGATGTGGTTTCGAGCTACCAACTGACTTCGGAGCTTTTCACGAAAGTGGACGGTCAAAAAACCGCAGAGTACGTACGTCGATAGAGGGAGCATTTCATTAGAATAGGAGAAAGTTTGCGGCGGACTGGAACAAGCTAGAAATGCTCTTTAATAAGCTGGGACTGCGCGCGAGATATAAATAAATTTGAAAACGAAGCCAGATGGCAGCGGGGAGAGTCAAATGCGACTTTTATCTTAGAGGCCGGGAAATTGTCCTTTAGAACAGCGGCGCGGATTAATGCACAGGGCAAAAGATGATAAAATGAACGAGAGGAGCGTGGTGCAAGTTTATGGCCAGGCTCTCTCCGGTCGATGGCTGTTCGAGCTGAAGACAACGAAAACATTACTAATTCCATCTCTACTTCTGCCTAATCATGTAGCTTTGGAAAAATGCCGTTTTCCTTTTGCTGCCGTCATTTTGCAGGCCTTTTACGACCTTTGCTGCTACAGCGGATGACTTTTCTTTGAAACGCATCCGTTTTACGACATCTTAAAGTGCTTCGACAATGCGATCCTTTCTTTTTCTTAATTGGAACCGGCCGAGAGATGGTTCCGGCTCCGAGTAGGAATTTATTTTTATTTTCAACGCGAAACGTCGTCTCACTTTTCGGCAGCCTCTCTACCTTTGTCGCTCGTTCGCCTAATGCCGCGTGCCTCTTGTCGAATTTTCCGAATGATCGCAAATTTCGCTGGCCTTTCCCAGTAAACTGGCTTCGAAACTTTGAATAATTCATCGTTGCTATCGCCCCGTTTAAAACAGTTAATGATAGGACAGGTGATATTATTATACGTTGGCCGGACTGCAAAGGTGCTTCTTTTTTTATTTTTCTCGTTCTTTTTCACTTTTTATATAATATATATATATATATATATATATATTTGATAATTACCAAGGTATCCATAATAACTGATTAATATGATGTCCTATCCGATTAAGTTTTGGTGGTGACGTATTAATTCCATTTTATATTTTTATAATAATAATTTATTATACTTGCCTATTTAAAATATGCGCTTAATGTAAATATGCGTATACTATTTTTACGATACTCGCTTTCGTTAACTGTAAACTTATGAAATTCGTTAAAACATTTGTCTTCTGTAGGTTCAATAATACTACTATTAAACATTATGTTATTACTATTGCATCCTTGTTAAATGTACCGTCCTATATTATCCTGTAAATTACGTCTAATACATCTATCTGATACTGAAATTTAAAATTTTTTTACATAATAATCTTTATTTTCCATGGCCCGAAATGAGAGAACTCTGTGAATTAAAATAATTCGGTAACTAAGTATTATTGTTAATTCATCCAATTATGCTCGGAAAAAACTGAAATGTAACCGCATTATAATTTTCCCATGTTATTTGCTGGAACTTGTTAATATAATATTCGTTTATTATCTTTTTAAATTGCTTTAATTTAAATAATTTTTATTTCCATTAATAAAATATGGTTTTCAGTACACTGCGTTAATAAAATAATGTGCTATGTTAAATTAATTTCTAATTAAAATTATATGCTTATCTCCATTTCTAATGGCGCGATACTATGACTAGTGATGGGTCATAATTAATTGTTTTCTATATCATTTTGTTTCCAATATTTTTCGACTACTTTTTAAAATTTAATTTTGATTTTAAGCGTGTCAATTAGTATACCAACATATAAAATGTTAGGTAATATTACCATATTATGTATATTAATTGCCTATAGAACGCTCAGAAGAAAAATTCTGCTCCAGTTTTTTCTGGTAAATATCGTTAATTATGTAGTTTTTCCTTAAAGACGCCCTGAGAAAAAATAAAAAATGTGCCCCTTCTCGTTCATATCTCACGTAGGATGGGAATGTTTTCGACACATTTTAAAAATGCAATGAAAATTTGACCATTATACATTTTTCCAAAAAAAAAACGAGTATTTACATTTAAATAGTACTAATATATGTGCACTTTTCAATTATGGAAATTATGAAAACGTTGCAACCTGTGCTTTCAGAAATCAAAGTGCAATCAGCTATTGTGGATATCGCATTCGCTACACTGGTGCACTATGTTATTATACTGTGTCTCGTCGACATAAATTTCTTCTTCCTATTTAATAGTGTTTGTTTCTCATCGTAAAGTAAAATACACGAGTTTTTGACCTCGGCCAGCATAGAATCTCGCAACTATTTCCGCATATTACATTGCGAGCGTTAATTTTTTTGTTACATTTAAACATAATTCAGAACATAAAATCTCCACTAATAAAATGTCGTACCTACACTCCCGCTCCAGGGTAAGGAAACTTAAGGTGTTATGAGAAACATTCTAAGGTAATAAATGAACAGTAAGGAGTGACCAACTCTACTGGTTTACTCATAAAGCGTAGTACTATCTTAAATGGATCAAAAAGTTTTTAATTCGGTTGCTGTTCAAAATATCGTTCGAAATAAAGCAACTGCCTGTAAATATTCCGAATACGGTTTCCGTTTCAGGTATGACTGAAAAAAAAAAAAAAAATTCCGTAAGAAATTAGTGATTATTCGGAGATTAGCGATTTTTGAAGTTAAATTTATATTTTTATCCATTCTCCTAGAAATTCTTTTTTTTTTTTTTTTAAATTAAAAATTTCTTAAAAGGAGTTAATTTTTTGAGATGACAAATACTTTCCTAATACAGCTGTTGAACGTCAGATATTACGGATATTTATTATGGAAAGGCTGGATGATCAATTCGCGCGTTTTTCAACAGGATTATTAAATATCAAGTGTGTTGAAAATAAAAAACAAAAAAAAAAAAAGGAAAAGCATCATGGATTGTTTTGCACGGCTCGTGTTGATCGTAACATCGTAGCAAAAAAACTGGTTCCACACCCTATAACGGGAAAATGAAAAATATCCCAAAACACGATTGTATTATTCGCGATTAATGAGGTAATAAAATTTTTCTTCTACCACAGAAAAAAGAACTAAACGACAGTTTAATTGATTATAACATTGAACGATGAACAGGTTGACATTTTTATTTCGATCAAGCGGGATTTTGTCTAAAAAAAGAAACAAAAGTCGGACAGCGTAGTGCTAAATAGAATATGTTGCTGCGACAATTAAACCTGTTCTTATTCAGTGGCGAACAAATAAAAACAAAAACAAATTTTTTGATCATTTTATACAAAGTATAGAAGAGAAAGAGACAGAAATGAAAGTAAGAGGGGTCAAGGGGCACAGCACCTTGCGCGGCCAAAATGGTCGAGTTTATATATATATATATATATATATATATATATATATATATATATATATATACACACACACACACACATATATATATATATACATATATACATATATATATGTATATACTCGGCCATTTTAGCTGCGTAAGGGGCTATGCCCCTTGACCCCTCTGGCTTACATTTCTGTCTCTATCTCTTCTCTATACTTTTGTATAAAATGATCAAAACGCAATTCTTACCGGCATTGACACAAAAAAAATAACATGATCACAAAAATCCTATCCTAACATTTCACTTTCATTACATAAAATTAGGACTTTTTTTGTTACATAAAATCGTGACATTTTTTCTAATGGGGGGTGGCCTAAGAATTACGTTTTAATTAATATATATACAGATTAATGGTAATATTTGCTTGTAAATTTTATTCCAGCGATTATTATACAAAATGCGTTTAACGAAATCTTAGAGACCCTTGATAGTCTCTATTGTGTCCTCGAAACAACGAGCTCTGTATCGATCTTGTCCGAGTTTAAAATGTAGAGTAATCTGTTTTTAATTTAGCCCATCCTATTATTTATATTCTATTTTGAATCAGAATGTTTATCTTAAATTTCTATTAATAACGATTTTCCTATTAATGAAAATTACCGGGAAAAGCTTCGTGAAATTCATAACTATAACTTGATATTTGCATGTAAATCTAACAATCTCTGATAAGAAAAGCTTTTATTGCATATTAAATATTCATATCAAGCTTTGCTTAGAAAAAAATGGTCGTAATAAAATAACTCTTTTAGTTGTACCCGTATTTAAGCGGAAATGTTAATATACTTCTTGAAATAGTCTTCTTAGTCTCAATTGCGACTGTTATTCTATTAAGAATTGCCCCCCCCCCCCTTTAAACACACATACACACACCCCTTTAATATTTTCGTTTTCCTGTTCTTCAGACAAATATTCGACGCAGACAATTATACTTCACTACGTATATTATTTCGAAAGTTCGGAAACTAGAAGCAATTTATGTAAATTTCGGATATTCTCAAATTTGTTATCTTTACTATCGCTCGATTTTTATAATTCAGGAAATTGTTTATCGAAGCGAATTTAATGAAGTATAGGCGGTAGAGAAGAAAACAACACGATGAACCGAGAAATAATTTGAAATCGGTTTGAGAGTGCGCAGCGTGCGGCGCCGGGGTTAGGGCTAGAGAGCTAGTTAGTTGATTAAGTCGGTCGCGGTGAAGTCGCCGGAGTTCCAGTTTGGCGACGACTGAAAGTTAATCAAAGCCAATTTACGGTCGCCACTGACTCACGCTTAAAGGCCGTTAGTCTTCTCATTAAATAAAATATATCCCTCCTCCCCTGCGTGCATCGTGACCCAATGGTGGCCCATCTGAAAATAAAGAGACGGCTTGCAACGGGGCCATATGTGCCGTCGTCTCTATCCTGCAGCGACCGGGGACTGATTAGCGCGACCTCCTAATCTAATTTCGTTTTACGCGGCCCATCTGGACGAGCGGCATAACTTTTTTCCGGGGACCGCGTGAAACGAGGGCCGCTACGTCTCGCGTTCGTAGTACATCTTTTCCCTTTGGTACGGGAGATAAATCGAATTTTCCAGAATCACCCTGTTCCGCGCGGTTCAATTGGCCGACATGTTCAATTTTAGTTCTTACATATCAAACGCCCTCTCTGCGGTGATCGCCGATGACGTCGTGGCCTGTGACCAACAATCCGGACGGATTTCGGATCGCCGCAAACCAATTAGCTGTCATTTCCAATTTGGCCGAATCGTCATCGGCAACATTTTAATGAGAAATTTTTCGCCGCACACGGAAAGCTTCTCTGCTGCTGTTAAAAGTTATTCGAAAGTCCCGAGTCAGCTAGAAAAATAAATAATTTATCCGCGACCCGAGACTAAAAATTCCTCCGTCAGCGGTAGTGGATAGGCTGTCAAGAATTAGGCGCGATTTTTTGTTGTTTTTCTGTTTTTCATGTTCAAAACATTTCACGGCTCGAGCAATATTTTGTTTTTAAAAACGATACGACTTGTCAGTTGGTTTTTTTCTTTCGAGTACTTTTAACTGATGATTTTCGAATAGAGAAACGGCGTTCAACAATTTTCTCAGACTTAATGTGAATATCGTTGTCCCTATAATTATATTTAAATTAGAGAATATAAATAAAAGAAAACTGAAACTTGTTTGCACTTTCCGTTTCTTATCGGCTGTCTTTTATGTGAAACTATTCTTAAGCAATTAGAGCGGTATTGAAACCGAAGAATTCTAAAGCAAACAAGTTCTTGGATTAATGAGAGAGCTTACACCAGAGAAGTTTCGAAAATTGTACAAGAAGCTTCAAATAATAATAATTTCGATAAGGGTAACAACATACGACAGTTATACTTGTAGGCTGTGCCATACACGATAACACCTATATAAACCAACTGATAGAACTAACTTGCGGTAACTTGAATTGTACCGTTTTTATTGGTTTTTTTACAATATTTTGTAAAACTAAATTTTTTTCGGTAAAAAGTTTTGATCAAAATATTCAGTGGCTACAGATTTTTTACACAAAAATTAGCAGTAAAACGCTAAAATTGGAAAGAAAATACAAAATGCAAATTTTTAAATTTTTGAATTTTAAAAATTATTCAAATCTATAAATTACAGAGTTAGCACGACTAATCACAGATACCGGTAATAATATTTACATTGTAAGTTAATAAGTTAATAACGAGTAATGTAGAATATTTTTTGTATCATGCAGCTTCGTACATAATTTCAGTCATTGTCGTAGTTCTCTATAAAGAAGTAGCCTCTTTTGAGTTAGCGAAATTTTATTCAATACCGATTCCTTAATATAACAACGTTCATGTTGAACGGAACTGGAAAAACTCAGTTAAATATTATGATTTTGTTATTCTCTAAGAATACAAGTGTGTATGCATTGAATAAGGAAAAGTTTGAAAAATCCACCAATATTTAAATAGTATTTTCATATAAAATATCTAAAACGTTTAAGTGCATGTGAATTTGCTAATTTTTTCGAAAAAATTCTCGCTAAATATTCTCCGGACGATTGAGATATTGTGAAAAGTTAAATAGGCAATTAGTCAATTTAATATTAGCCGTTTGTAAAAATTAATTGATAATGCCGCCCGCACTATAATATATTTAAACAAGTCAGGGCCACGTGCACGTTTACACGTTTAGTCGCGAGTAAAAAATGTAAAATGTTGACAGCGGTGGAAAAAAAAAGAAGCGTGATAGATGCGGTGATTTTTAAAATAAATTAAAAATTGCAGTCGTTTTTTATTTTGTTTCATTATTTTTTTGTTCAAGTTGTGTATAGCGTCGAATAAAGAAAATAACGAGACGTAATTTTCGTTGCTTGTTAAAATAATGTCAAAGTGGACCGCCGGGGTGTTTTCCCGATTTTAAACGGCACGAAAAACATTTTCGAACACGAACTGAGGAGCGCTTAAACCATTCGCCGATTTTCTCGAGTTGTTCTATTAACGATAATTGTGTAAAAGTTTACCCCCTTCTTGTCGGAATATTTTAAATTTACACACCCCTTTACGGATTTTAGTATAACAAAAAAGAGCATACATTCTCATCTTTTCCCGTTTTCCAGGGAACAAAATGGATTCCCGTTTATTTATAAATTGATTTTTTTTCACCCTATTTTTTTCTCTCCAGAAATCATAAAAATATTCCATTATATTGATAAAACTCTAACGCGCTTTATCGTTAAGAATCGTTTTAACTTTCTTTAGCTACCTACAAAAGAGGCTGTGAAGAAAAATAAATAAAAAAACGTTAATGTTCGAAACGAACGCTCGGTCTTTCATAGGAGAAGCAAAACTTGTTCGCCATCAAGTGTAGAATTACACATATATATATATATATATATAATAAAAGGACATGGAAAATTTGTTGTTTCGCTACATTCGTACAAGTTGCGATATGCATTCCACAAATATGTAAACGTTGAAAATGGACGGGGAGGCATTTTCAAGAAGTAAATAACTCGAATATTTATCATATAAAATGCGGGATTAAAATATTCGCGCGCTGCAGGTTTAAGAGAAATCCCACAAAGAAACAAAAAAACAAAAAAAAAACGAAAAGAGAAACAGAAGCAAATATAAATAGCATATAATAATAAATATACAAATTATCGAATAAAGGTTTTCCCCTTAGTTGTCGTAAATAACAAACCAGATATTTATTTGTATGTTAAAGTTACCATTAGCATTAACAAAGTTCTAGAAAATTTTCACGTCGTATAATGCAGCGATTCTCTAAAACTCGTTTTGTATTGCTAAGAAAAGTATTTAGTGTCCATGTTTTTATTAATAATGTTTAGTTCTACCTTTTTATATGAAGTACACAAATCCCATTTTTACATTTTCTTATTTATTTATTGCATGTTAATACCGAAAGAAATGTTCGCTCGCAGGTACACGCACATACACATATATATATATATCATATATTGTGGAATTTGAGGAAACTAGCGGGTAATTAGCGCCAGTGAATAAATTCACAAGTACAGAATATTTACATATTTTTCCAATTTTTATATTCAGTTCAATAAATATATTTATAACATGGATATAAAAAAACAGGCAATATATTATAATAATCGAAAATATAAGAAATATAAAACACCGACTAGTTTCGATCACAGTGCTTGTTCTTCGATTATCATAATATATTGTTTGTCTTTATCTATGTTATTAATTGAGTAAATATATAATATGCTCGTCAAAATGGTTACGAAATATATTTATAAATATGTTGCGGTTATTTGTTTACCTACCAGTAGATAGATGTACCCGTATTTTATCCCTAAACGCGGTCAAAAATTTTATATTCATAATTTTTATAATTTATTATTACCGACAGTTTGCGAAATTCACAGGTCACGTAAAATGTCTGGTCAACTCTGTTCCATTTTTAGTCCTTTTCTACACTGAAAAAGAAATCCGAAAAAAAAATAATTTTCTGACGAAAAAAACCCTACCGCTATTTTCTACATTTATTTTTTTTCTTTGTAATCCTGCAAAAATTCTCCAAAATAAAACTATAAAACACTGTATTTGCTTATTTTAAATAGCTGATTACGAAACGAGTCCGGACAAATTTTAATAGCGAGTAAAGTTCTCAAAAAATCTCATTTAATTTCTATGCTGGTCCGTTATACCTCATCACGTGGTTTATATAAACTATGTGTTTCCTTTTTACTTCACACTGGTCATTTTTAACTATGATCTATTTTCTAATTAGGCTACGATGGAATTTAGTTGATAACGTTTAAGCGGTATACTTGATTTTAGAAAAGTATTTAATTTGGGTAACTGAAATATCGAGTCGATAGAATTACGAAATTCTGCAAGGAGAGGGGATATAATCTACCCGAGATCAGATTTCTTTTATTCTTAATTATCAAAAAATTAAATAGCTACGCTACGGTATTGTATATTGGACGCAGCGCAAACCCAAAAACTCTATATTACACAATGGTTTAAATGTCCATCATTCGCGGTCAGAAAATTTTGATTTGATATCAGCCTTAAATACAGGCAAAGTCGTTTTTCACCAAAAAAAAAAAAAAAAAAATCGCTCTAACCTAAATAATGTGAAATTTAAAAATTGTTTTTTCGTGAACGCTTGGCAAATTCTGAAGAATCTTCAATTTTTATAAAAAAATATTAAATAATAAACTTAAAGTAGTAAATAATCCTAAAATTGAAACCAGAAATTTAAATTTATCTAGCACGCTTAACTCATTTAAATAGTATCAACTGTATAAATAACGGTAAAGCCGAACTATTAGCTCATGTGTATTATTTGTAGGTATTCAAAAAAGAAACGATAATCTTTTCACTTCTTACCAGAATAATTAGAATGAAGTCAAAAAATACTTTCAACTTAATAAAAAGCTTACCACAGCCGTCCCAAACTTTTCTTACATTTGGAACATCGTTATCGTTATGGATTTAAAAAATAAACTCTCTACGATTCCTGAAAACACAATATCATTTTAAAATGATTAACGAACCCAAGCTATAGTTGGACTATCATTAACTCAGTTATACTTTGTTTTTTTTTTTTTTTTGTTTTTTTAAATAAATTGTGGGTCTCACTGGACAAGTATGCCCGTTGCGTAAGTGTCCGACACTCTTATTATCGTTTATTCAAATCAACAAAATTACAAACTTTTCTTGATTATTCTATAAATCACGATAGTAATTAACTTAAATTTACGTCTAAGTAATAAATGTTACATGCAATATAAATACGCATCTATATTCGTAGATATACCTTAATATATTCAAAGTCGAATACATGATCTTCTTTGAGAGGTAAGAGGAAAGGAAAGTAACGAAAGAAAAAATCAAACGCGTAAATGAATAATATAAAATGGAAATATTCCACTGAAAGCTATCCGAATAAATTGGAAAGAATCAACTCTAATTCCAATTACTCGGGTTTCAAGATAATAGTGTCATAGTAAATTATAGACCCATTTCTCTAACTAGGTAGCTTAAGTAAAATTAAATTTTAGATAGATTAATTGTGAACAATGTGAGAATTATTGTCATTACAGGGCAAGTAAGTCGTCTAACTGGCAACGTAACTAATAATTTCAATTAAAAAAAAACACATACACACCCTAGTATGTTAATTCTAGATATTAAAAAAGCGTCCAATACCAGTGGGCATCAGGGCGTATTTCACCAATTAAGTATAACTTTCCTCATTGCTTATTCAGACTTATAGAAATACGTAATTCAAAAGAAGATTCGCTATAAAAATTGGTAAAATTATTTCTGCTAGCAGAGTCAAGCTGGAGCAATGTCATATGAAGTGTTGGGTCTTCTTGTTTGCTCCATGTATAAATGACTTTACTAAATTGAAAGATCTCGGATTTGCCGCTATATAGAACTGACGCGATACAACGTACGACTATAAGATGAGGTCATTAAAAAATTAAAAAATATTCGATCAAAATAAATGGCAATAAAAGCGAGATAATTTTTTTCACTAAAAGAAGAAGACCCAGTGAATGCCATAAAAATGAATAATGATGTTTTTCATTTCAAAAAAGGTATAAAATACCCCCCTTGAAGTTATTCTAGATCGAGAACAATTGTCGATAAACACATCAATTACACTATTAATAAAGTCCATTCTGGATTAGTTTCATTTTACCATTTATCTAGTAAAATATGTAATGTCTCAACTACTTATTAATTAATAATGCATAAAAGTGTTGCTCGCTCCTGAACTATGTGTTATATTCAGCACTTGTTCTCAAACGTTTCCAATAAACTCGATCCATTTCCGAATAAATGTTGCAGAATTATTCTTAAAGCTTCCAAATTACCAAAGTTAATTTAATGCATACTGTTCTTAAACTACCATTTATACAAACGATATAGTTTATTCTCATAGAAAAAAATTCTTTAATGACCGCAGTAGAGACGAGAAGGCGACATAGCATTAACATACAATCATATCACCAAATCTCTACCAATACTAAGTTGTTTATTTTGTCCATGTTCTCTTACTTTACCTGGCCAACATATAATTAAAGACCGTAATCCAACTTGCGCCGGCTTGGTTACACCGTGTAATTCAAGAAATATTACCGACAGAATTAATAACCAGTTAATAGTTTATGTCCTTACAGGTTTTCTCAGAGCCAGTGGCATATACAAATACATTTAAGGGCCACTGAAAGTCGGACTCATTTGCCAGATGCCATAATAGCCATATAGTTGAACACGACAAAAGGCAGTACGAGGGAATCTATATATATATATATATATATATATATATATATATATATATATATATATAGGTGTGTGTGTGTGTGTGTATATATAAAAAAGAAACAAACATTGGTAATTACACGAAACTTCTCTTCAACTAAAGTGTAAAAAGTATAAACATAAACAAGTTAAACACTTATTATTCTAATTAAGTGGAGTCATTGGAACTTATGCTAAACTTCAAGAGTTTTTATTTATTTTATATATATATATATGTCCATGATATAAAATCGGGAAAAGTCCGAACTGCTAACAATAAAAAAAAAAAAAAAAACGAATTTAAAATGGATTGATGAGAATTACAATCGTTAGGTCTTAGGAAAAAAATAGTGTTTTTTGTCTAATTTATTAAGAACACATTTGACAACTGTACTTTTAAATTTATCAATCCATTTTAATTAGAGTTTCTAAAGAGGAAGCCTGAAATTTTGATTTTTAGCCAAACCGACTGGGAGCATAAATCGGAATACTGGCGATGATTAGTAGGACAGTTATGTGGACTGTCGTTGTTAGCGCAGTAGTAGCCCGGGGCAGTTGAATATCGCGTTAGCGATTTATTCACACTGATGCGGAACTATCGCGGTACCGGTTGTGAAAAAGGGTGACCATGTGCGCATTATAGCACAATGTGTAACGACCAGTCGACTAGACCGACAGTTGGAATCGGCAAATCGCGTACATTTTAATATTTCCTGATGGTGGCGCAGTGCATCTATACCAGTGCACTGACTCATGACTGTAGGGATGCAGAGACAATGTTATTGCAGTTATATTGTCGTTGCTAACGTCGTTGTCTGTCCACATCTATGTGTAGCCTAACGGTCGCAGCTTGTAATGTACACGCGAACTGGTAGCAGTGCCTTCCGTGTCGGCAACGTAATGCTGTAATAGAGGAGAATTTCGTACATTAGCCGGGAGTGTGGGGCTGCTCGCTGGTTATCATCTGACCGGAGATACGGCTCATTAATCCTGCTTCTCGGGAAAACGGGAAAAAATACAACAGTGCAACAGCGGCCGAATGAAAATAATGGCGAAACATTAACGTACTGTAAAAAACGTTTTGCTCCTCGATATAATAGCACGATGCGCTGCCAGCTTTCCATCGTGATCCGATGCTATCCGATCGGATGAATGTGCAGATTATTACAGTCTATTATGGAACTGGAGCCGAGCCGTTGATCTGGCCGGCTATCTTCCTGCGCTGTAATTTAAATTTAGTACTTTCGCGTGCCCTGGTCGACGGTGCCACACAGCTGATAAGCTTCTATCTTTATTTCGCCGTAATCTGCAAGCCCCATCAAGCAACATTGTTCGCGGAAAAAGCTCGAACGCGATTTCGATTCGCCGCTGAAGGAGACTCTGTACGCACAGACGACGCTTAATCAGCAGTTTTGAACTCGCACGAGCGCAGACAATGTGATAACGCGTGTGGCCACGGCGATAGATTTTAATGGTAGTTCAAGTAATAACAATATAAACTCGCCCCCCCCCCCGCGCCATAACCAAGCATATACGGAATAATGACGGGCTACACAGATGAGAAAACAAAGATTGCCACCAGACCAAGCCGTTTCTATCGCACGCTGTGCCCTGCTCGAGATTGTTCCGTCGGCACCGTCCCGATCAGCTGGCACGGTGCTTCGCGTTTCCCTTTTTTAAAGGTTTTTCCATTTTATTATTGTTGTTATTATTATTATTATTATTATTATTATTATTACGATTTTCCATCTTTACAAAAATAGCCTCGATAAATCGCCGAACGAGCGAGCGCGGATAAGGATGGTTTAGTAATGTCGTTAAGTTACACATATACATACTGCTCGCGTTATTTTATATATATCTGAAATTGTCATCTATCAAGTATCGGAGAGAAGAATAATGACTGTAATAAATTCCTAGAAAAATATTAATTACATTAATTCCGCAGTCATTGCTGAAATAATACGTAAAAGAGAGAGTAGTTGCTATTAAAATACGAATTTAGAAGCATCAGATGTGATACAAAAATATTACAATATCTTTTTTGTGCGCGCATACCTGTAAAACTCGATTATTCGAACCGT
Organism: Icerya purchasi; assembly: GCA_039619475.1. Taxonomy (NCBI): domain Eukaryota; kingdom Metazoa; phylum Arthropoda; class Insecta; order Hemiptera; family Monophlebidae; genus Icerya; species Icerya purchasi. Next base: position 66,751,665 of record CM077116.1, read on the forward strand.
GGTAACGATGGCACCCCCGCTGCCAGAATTCTTACGAACAGGTGGATTTAAATTAATTGCGTAATTCCTATAGAAACGTTTCATGGGTTGTACAAAAATGTTACACGAAATTTTCATATAGTTATACGTGTAATCATTAATAACCGGATAAGCCGGGGCTTCGAATAAGGCGACAAGAAAAATCGGCTGTTTTTTAATTTACACTTAGCACCAAAATTTCTGACTGCCTTCATTTCATTTCGGCAAAATTCCCGTACATTTGCTCAACACATTTCCCCATATTACCTCCGGCGTATGGACTAACGCCGCAAGCCTGAACGATGTTGCAAAAGTGGATTTCTAAATTCATCGATGCTAGAACGGGTGGAAATACTCTAAAAATGTACCGCTAGTGATGGCTTGATTTTTTTTTATACATGATAAGAAGGATATTTGTAAGCGATCGTCTTGGTGGGGCGGCTATAAAGAGCAGATTTCTTTTTTCGGCTATGTTAATTCGAACTTTTTTCGTTGGAACTGTAGCTTTTAATTAAGCGATTATTTAGGCTGTTTGTTTATTTACACGATATTTGCGGCCTAGTTTAATATTACTATAGAAGGAAAGCGTATTAAATTATTGGAGCGAGAAGAGCAATAGACGGCTGGTCGGATGAAGCGGTGGTCGTAATCTTAAGAAACGTTATGCTGCATTTTAGTAGGTGTATTTTTCATTTTTCGGAAGAAGAGATTCTTAACGATTCAATTCGAACGGTCAAAATGATGTAATCTTAGCGCCATTCTCTCTTGCTAATTTATGTATAACTCTTTCCAACGGTATAAATTTTAACCGGATTTCCCGATAGCTTCTTAAATTTTACAGCCGAAAACGGCTAGTTTCATTTTTGCCGCCATTCGGAGGTTTTTTTTCTTTCTTCACTTTCGTCCATTTCGCAAGCCGGTAGTAAAATCTTTCGCACATTTACTCGTATTTTCACTTTCAGCTCGTTCTAATGAAGTCGTGCGTACGCCGGTTCATACGGAGACTAAGTTTATTTCTCTGGTCAGCCTGAAATTGAATTAGAGGTAGCAGGTATAATCCGGATTACGCCGTCTGCCGCTGTACTTCGTACTTTACTTTTCTCACTTCTTTCGCTATCTTACAGTACCTTATAGACGCGCTGTTCTTCATTTAACCCGTCTCGTTCTTTTCAGCGTCATCTTTGCTGCTGCGAGTTGCCGCTACTGAAATTTCCGATTCCACTTTCATTATTTCACGGGGGGGGGGGGTAAGTTCTCATAATTCGCAATGTTAGTCAATTTTCTATTTCTCGTAATCGCGTAATCTCGTATTCTGTTTTTTATCGAATTCCGTATTCTCTTAAGTGTAACAGGAACGGCTAAGTTCGGGAGAAAATGCACCGCTTTCGGAGTAACATAAAAACGCTTTTGCACGAAATGAAATGCGATCAGTGAACAGAAAAATGAGGTAAAGGCAACAAGAAGAGGTAGAGAAGAGTAATTCCGAAAAAGAAGAAGGAGCGTTGTTCCGTTTTTTTTTTGTCAAACAAAATCGGGACGAAATCTTAAAATTTCATTCAGTTCGATGTGTACACGCTGAATTTAGTTTGCCGTTATTAGCTTAAAATAATGTTCGGTTTACTCGCGCCCTAAGTGAATTTATTCAACCGTTTGCCGGTAATCGAATTTTTTCTGGCCGACAAATTTCCTTCTCGAATTTAAATTCCATTAATCGCTGCCACTTCGATAAAAAATTTTATCGACGCTGTGCACCCGAAGACGCCGACGCGTGCGTTAATTCGCTTCGCCGAGTTCTGCATCGCGCCGAGCGTAAGTAAACGGAAACGGTGTATAATACGCGCTAATTTAACGTGTGTTGCGAAGTTACCTAATCGCACTCGGAAACAGATCATCGTCGCTCGTTAATTTGCACTCCAGCTGAAGAACTTTTCCCCCCCTCCCCCCAATTAAATCATTCCGAACCTCCGCCATTAATCCTCTAACCGATCTATAATCCGAGTTTAAATCGTGCCCCGTCACCGGAATCTTTTACGAATTTCGAATTTTCACCGATTAGTCCGGTCTCACTTACGGCGTGCGATGGTTTAAGTTCTCATCGCCGTCTAGCATTATCATCGTGCCAGATGAACCTGTAATAACCAAAGAAGTATAAGAAAACATTCGCTTTCGGGATTTACTAAAAGTTACACTTATGTGTGTGTGTGTGTGTGTGTATTGTACAGATAAAGTTTGTAATACCATATTCTACCTCGACTTTCCTATTAACATGTTTAAATGACTTTTAATATATTTTCAAATTGGAAACTGAATACACTTGATATAATTTTCCAGCAATGCATCAATCAATAAGATGAGGTGCGCGTATTTTTCTCCACAAAAACCGAACTGGAAGATTATTGCGAATATACTGACAACGGATACCGAGAGACTCGTTCGTATTCTGCGTTTTCTTCACTTTTATATTCGCGGTTATTTTATTTTATTTTTTTATACGAAAATTTTCTCGGACTCGTAAATAAAATCAATATAAATAGAGGCCAAAAATTGCTGCGTTGAAATAATTAATCCGTATTTATTATTTTATAAATTCTACAGCGTGGAAATTTGGAGATTTTCGTATGTAGTACGTTTTATAAACCTCATCTCTCTCTTTCTCTTTCTTTCACTATTTCTTGTTACATATAAACATGTATGTGAAGAAAGTTTTGGTCGCATTTCTGTTCACGTAGTGATCAATTTAAAAATTTGAAAATTATTTCATTACCAATCAAATGATCTCCGAAATAATTAAAATTTGAATAGAGGGAGGAATCAAGGTTGAATATATGATAATCAACGGAAAAGTTTACAGAACATTGCATTCGAAGAACGGTTACTGGCGTAAACATAGGCCTTTTGGCAAGGAGGTGAACGAATCGAGCAAGGTCCCCTAGTTTATTTTCCATTAAAAAGTCCCGCGATTGGTGTGCTTTTATTTATTGTTAACTAAAAGTGAAGGGAGTCAGTGAATACTTTGACATCAAGGATTGTAACTATCTCTCCGTGTATTTGATGGATAAGAGAATCAATGCTAGTTCTTTTCCGTATTCTAAATTTCAGGCGACACAGCTACACATGTATATATACCACCGGGACAGTTCAGAGGCAAGTTTGCTGCTATTCGATAGTGAAGCGCTTTAACCGTAGTGTGTGCTATTTCTTATTTGTTACCATTGATGTATAAAATTCGGACGTTTTTCTCCTTCTGAACTTTTCAAAATGAATACTTTAAGAATCGCCTCGTCTAACTGCTCAAAAAAGCTTAATTTATTTAGCCGGAAATATACGTCGATTTTCAATTGCTTATTTCGGCGACATTTTTTTTTTTCATTTTTTTTAAGTTAACTTGTTCCGAGAAAAAACAAAAAAAAAACATTTTTTTTTCCGGGAAAATAAATTTTAGGATAGGCCAAAAAAAAAAAAAAAAAAAGTAGAAAGGAATTCTTCAGCGACCGTTTGGTGAAAGTGTTTTTACGAAAGTTTGGAGGGAATGTCCGGGGAGTACCGATAGAATCAAAAGAGAGAAGGAAATCGGCAAGCTTGTAATGATAGCGAAGCAAAAATACTGTATGCAGACGGTCTCAGTTGCCTGCAAAGGGTAGACGGAAGCGATCAAAACTAAATGATCCTTAGTCGGAAAGTGTGTTTGAATTTTAAACAAACGACAAGCTTCGTACAGGTTGATGGGAAGGTGACGGCTAAACAAGTAAATTTGTTTTGGTAGAAGTAGCTTAACGGAGATCAAGTTCCAATGAGAAAGAAAGAAAAAAGAAAAAGAAAACAATGTGGTGCTGCTCAAAAATTGAAATAGAAAAAAAAAAAAAAAGAATGGGGAGGCTCTGTTAGTTGCTAAGCTTTGGATTTGCTATGCCATCGTCATTCTGGTTCCTAAGCTTCGCGAACACTTTGACCTACAGCTCTCGACCTGTCCGAGACGGACGGCGATTATTTTTCAAAATGTCACCGGCGCCGAAAATGAAACAATGTGTGTAATTGCGCAAAAACACGCACTTGCTAATCTCTCGGGCGGAATTTTGTACGAGATAAAACGAAAGTATAGCGCATTTGTTTATTATTCGGAAAAAGAATTCGACCGGATTCTAATTTTAGCGCGCTCCGAAGACGGCGTTTTTGTTTTACTATATCGCCGGCGGTAGAGCGGAGGGGAGGGGGCTTTTACATACGAGCAGGAGCCGAGCTAGCGGAAAATTTGGCAGCAGGAAGGAGCGGGAGCGGAGGATGGAAAGAAAATTGTGTGTCACTGGCGCTAATATCGATTTCGAAATAAAACGCCGCTGGCCGTGATGACGATGCGGCGGCTGCTGATTGCTGTAGTAGTCGGTGAAAAGTTGCAGAAAACGCGGGAAAAAAAAACGCGGGAAAGCTGATAAAAAAGGCTGATAAAAAAGTGGTTTTATTTACGAGCAACAAAACCGAGCGATACTTATGTCTTTCGATTCCGCTAACTCGATGGCGGCGCACCGTTTTATCCAGGCTCGACGCCCGCACCCGTACCCGTACCCGCAACCTCGCGTCCGTGCCCGTGCCCGCACTCACACCCGCGCCGTATCATTCGCGCGCTTTTCAGTTTCATTTGCCGGTTACGTTTCATTAGTTCTCGCCGCCGCTATTTATACACGCATTTCTTTATTTATTTCCCGATAGCCACGCTATTATGCGTCGTCATTCTGCGGCGCTCTTGTACCGAGCCCGCCCGCACCGCCGCTGCAACTTTTCCGATTCCAACTTTTTTACACTACTTCCACATTTTCCACGGCACCGACTCGGTTTTCCTATTGTTTTCCCCTCCGGCCGATTCGTTATTGTACGTTTTATGGCTGTTCTAATCTTTGGCACAAAATTTCATTATAGCAGTCTGGAAGGCAGGACGAGCAAATGGAAACGCACCAGAAGACGGAACAAGCAAGAATGAAAAGAGAAAAGTGCATGTAAACCGTTTCTTCTTTTGCCCCAAATAACGCGCTATTATAACTTTTTCCAGTACGTGTGTACCTCTGTGTGTGTGTGTGTGTGTGTGCCCGTTTGCAGTTTTCTTTATCAAAAAGCAAATTTAATCTTTCGAATTGCGATATGGCGGTATTTCTTTGCCGGCGTTCGTCGTCGTCCTTTTAATGTGCGCAATGTATTTTCCATTAAGGATAATAGATACGTAAGAAAAGAGAGGCTACTTAACGTCGCTATTAATCAGGCCGAATACCGTACGCCCATTTTCCGCTATATTTTCCGATTGACACATTACGCGCTCTAAATCTTGTCGCCCGAAATTGCTTAGAACGGCGCAATTTCCCTTAAATCACCAGAAGCCTGCCGAACCGATTTCGCTTTCTTCCGATTCCGTTTGAAATAATTAAAAGACCCAACTGGCTCAGCCAAAGCAACTTTTCTTGCCCTACATTTTAGTTGATCAGAAAGGCAATTGCTACGAGATCGGCGCAACCTTGCTCCACACAATGTTGCTAAACGGTGATGCACTTTAAGTTATTAAATTGCAGAATGTACAACTCAATACAAAGCAACTCCCGTTCCTACATTGCTGGCTAGCGATAGAAGTTGTTTTAATATGTTAAAAATATTCGAAAGCGATGCTGAAAAAGGCGCTTAAAAGATATTTTAAAGTTTATTGCATTTCATCGAAACGCCTAATACGGCGATATTTCGATTTTTATCGACTCTTTTTTTTTTTTTTGCCGCTTATATCACTAATTTCATGAGTTATTGTGATAAAGCAGCGAGAGATATATTGTAGTATAAGTGTATAACGTTTTCAGTTTACTTTCGTAATATTTATGCTGTCATTCTTGCGCCGGGAATAATATTAAAGGACATTTTGAAAACCGTTATGATGTAATTGAAGTTCTAATATAAATTATTGTGCGCAATGTTAACTAATTTTTTTTTTTTTTTTCTAAATGTCATAGTCAATTAAAGCTTAGTCTTCTATAAGTATTATAGAAAAACTTTCATGTACGGATCTAGGGGATGTCTTTACAACGAAGTCTGAAGAATCAAGTTTATACATATATATATATATATATATATATATATATGTATGTGTGTGTATATTTATATAACATATTTATTTAATGATTATATTATTCTTCTGCAAAGGACAATATGGAAATTTGCGCCACGCTCAAAACGTCGTGTGTCCGTTCATAAGACGTTTCATTTTGAAAAGAATATTGTCAGTCAGAATCGACTCTTCTGTATGAATTATAAAATCTGAGGGTCCACAAGTTTTCTATTACCGAGGTTTGAAGTTTATATATGTACAGCAATAACCTAGTATTTAAGATGCCTTGATTACCAAACCAAAGATTTTCAAAACTAGTTTTATTATTGGGTACCAAAGGAATATAGGGAACTAAGGGTACCTGGGATATGGGAATTGGCCTCCCTAATCTCGTCAGTACCGAAGTTTCACACACTGTGAACCATCACCTCACCATCATTGATATCATGTCAAAGCTACAGAATTCACTTTATATTTTATATACACACATACATATACATATATATATATATATATATATATTACTCGTTTCTTTGGACTTCATTAAGGAGTAAGTTCCATGGTCGCCGTATTATTTTATCTATAAGGGTATATGGATGAGTTGTTCCCATGCATTTGAACTTTTGCATTGTTTGCAAACAACCTCGATACATATTCTCATTTTTCGATTAATGTTGGTTTATTACTTTTGTTTTTCATGCCTATTATCTGATTTTTTTTTTTTTTTTTTGATGCATTTATTCCCACATTTCTTCATAGTAACTTAACGGTCAGTTCTTTTTTTTTGGCCTGTTCTTTTTTGCACTTATGGTAGAACTTCACTTTTCAAGGTTACCAGTTTTCAAATTAATTCTCACAAACTACAATGATAATCATTTACTAGACATATATTACAATGTTTATATTCGCTAACGATGATAATCTTTGACAAATAGTAGAATACACGATTCACCGTCTACTGATGCGCCGAACAAGCAGTCTTCTATTAAGACTAACCAGCGCGTTAGTGTTAAACATTTGAAAAATTTTAAATGCCTATTACGTTTTAACATGTTTATCTCCTGTTTCACCGCGGCGACGATAAATTCATCAGCACACATTACCAGTCCAGGTGAAATTGCTAATAAATCAGACTGAAACGTTCAATCTTTGGCTGGGACATCCATTTCGATTTTTCGTATGTACGAAAAAGTATTAAAGTTGGAAGTACAATTGAAACTATATCAAATATCAGCACCATCAGTAGCAGACGCTACCTTAAAAGGCTGTTTAAATATACATTTATAACGACAATTCCGGAAGAATTAGGCCTTTTGCGAAGTCTAGGAATATTTTATTAATTAATCGATAATTAATTATCGACAATTAAATTAAATGGAAACGTGGTTAGTAACTACGCACACATTATGTATGTATACATGTATGCATAATGATTATAGTAGTTTCGTTTTCAGTTATATGTGGTTTTGTCCTCGTCCTTAAGCAAGCCGATTTGGTAAATTTACAGTTACACGGCACCAGTTCATTTTCTGTCTTTACAGTTCATTTAGTTCATCTCAATAATTTATTGTTTTTAAAATATTTCACTCTTTCGTTTTTTTTTTGATCTTTTTAATTATATTTCGGTATTACAGGTTTGGCTTGAGGTTTATTTTCGTTTTAATTCGTTTTAATTTATTTTTATTTACTTTGTTTGGTGGCTTGTTTATTTATTTTTATTTACTGGCTGCCACTTTCTACTACTCTTGTCTGACCGTTGGTTTGGTGGATTGTTTATTTTCTTTTTAATTATATTTTTATTTACTGGCTGCCACTTTCTACTGCTCTCGTCTAACTGCTTTTATATTCCTTCATTTCAATTTATGTTTCAGTAGGAAAATCAAGGTATGTAATTTTTCATATTTAACATTTTTCATATTAATGTAATTTTTCATATTTAACATTTCTCCATTTTATTCAAATATAATTTAATTTCCGTAACGTTCTAGCTTTATTGCCCAATGGAGATCGAATTATGAGACGTAGTCTGTAAGCCGGTTTACTTCGATTTGATGGCATTTATGGAAGAATTAAACATCGGGTTCTTCCTTTTTTCAGGTTTTTACACTTTATTCCTTTTTTTTTCCTTCACGAAGTATCATTTTTCCTGTCTACTTTTGCGGTATTTTTTTAAAATTTATTTCATTTTTCGCTCTATTTCTCGTGTGATCGTTACGTTACTTCGCTTCTTTCCACGTCATATTCGTAATGTCAGTTTGTTCATTTCCGTTGTTATTCACGGTGAGTTAGTTCACCCACCGTGAATAACAACGGAAATGAACGAACTGAAATTGACCAAAAATGAACTAAACGAACGAACTAAAATTATGACCAAAAATGAACTGGTGCCGCCTATCCGAATGCTTACCGCCGATTTATATTCTATACACTAAGAAGACGATCATCAGTGTATATTACGAGCACGTGTATTGGTACGCTGGCTGGCGAAAAAGTGAGGCGAGTTTAGAACAGATTTGCGAACGCGGTCCGGCGAAATTGGTGTCGCGCATTGTTTAGGCGGAAACGGAATTATTAGTAATACACAAATTCGGCAATGTTTTCTGCGGAAGGTGCGCAGCTACGAATGGAGTCGGTCGGATGAATTTGAAGTGGCGAGTAAATAACAAGGCGAAACGTCGCGATTTATGCGTGTAACAAGAAAAGTTTGCCGTTGCCCGGGCGCGCGGACCGGTGGCGGAATTATTTCAGGCTGCCGAACAAAAGCCAAACTGCTGTATGGAATATAAATGTTTTTCCAGCCTTTCTATTATTGTTGTTGTCCTCCCGCCGCCTTCTACCCCTCCGATCCGGATGCCGGTTGAACTTGGAAAAATTTCCAGCCTCATTATTATTAGCAACTGGAGAAATTCTCGATTGGGCTGGAGTGTGCGCGCGTGTGTCGCCACGACGTACGCGTATCGGAGCGCGCGCTGATACGAATTACAACTTTCGTTTTCATAACTTCGACAAACAGCACGCGATATAGGATTACAGCAGCGCTCTCGTCGCCGTATGTATAAAAAGTGCTACAAGCTATTATTGCTTCTTAGTTCAGTTGTGGAGCAGGTCGGCGGCAGCAGGGCTTGTGCGAAGCGAAGATAGCGGCGTCGGCCCGAAGAAAAGCTCCTTAAGAGAGAACTCTCTGCCGTGGTCTACTGTCTTTATCTCTCTTATTTATCTCTGCTCGCTGCTAGACCGGCATCAACAACTTTCAAGACGCCAGCGGCGGGCGGTTACTTTGATTTCCCGCTATTGCAGCGAGGAAAGCTCTTCGAACGAACGCGATTTCCCAAGAGATGGAATGTTACTGAAAGCGCTGTTATGCACACGTACCGACAGGCGCGTGAACGGTAAAGGAAAAATTTAGCCTCGGCGAAGTCGTCGAATAAAAACGATCCCGACCCACAGCGGAGTCCCAGGGTACAATTTATTCGGTGCGATATCGAGAACCAGAGCTATTCCCGCTTCTTCTTCCTCTTCTTCCTTTTCCATTATAGCGAGAAGCTTTTTATTATTATTATCGCGGCGTCGGTAGCGCGCACGCCTATCAGTTCGCTTTAGAGGTGAAATGGGGAAAATGCAGAAAAATTCCTTCGCAGCGGCCGGAATAATTACATTAGGACGACCGACGAGCAAGAGAGCCGGCCCGGCTTGCCTCGCCCATTCTCTCTTTGCCTTTTACTTTTATCTCCCTGCCAAAATGTGTCTGCTTTTCCTCGTTCCATCCTTAAGAACCAGCCACGCCGATGAATCTTGAGTGTTCTTTATTATTATTATTATTATTATTATTATTATTATTATTAATATTATTATTATTATTATTATTATTACTATCACTATTACTATTACTAATGTTATTATTATCATCGTAATTCGTCCGCTAGACGAAATGAAAATTAGAAGAAATGTTTGTTTGTTCGACATTCTTTTGATTGGGGAATTCCTTTTTCTTTTTTAAACTCCGTGTGTGTGTGCTTGAATGTGTATAGTGATTTCGATTTATTAAGGTGAATAGATAATGCAGGATGTTGCGTCATTTTGCGCAACAATATTTATATATTCTCCCTTGGAGCTCGTCGGTAATCGCTGAGAGGCAAATAGGATAGCGATTTTAGGTGTTTTGCTTTATGCGGTCTTCTCGTTTATTAGTTACCGAATACTTTCCGACAATTGCTCAGATCCATCAGCGGCACTGTGATCAAACTTTATTAAATTGCTGGAAAGACGACGAGAATGAATATAGTGTAATTTGGCGTGCACGAAACTGGATTAATCGCCTTCCTTAAATTTTATTTTGAGGAAAAAATTGGTAGAGCGCTGTGGAGCTGTCGCATAATAGCTCGAATTTCATGTGTCTTTTTTTTTCAATTGCACACTGCAGTTTAAAGCGTGGTTGAGTTTAAGAAACTAAAAAAAAAAAATTCGATTTTTAACTTTATAAAATTAGACATTACGATTAGTTCAGATGTATTAGTGAACAATAGTTGTTTTAAGATACCATGTGCTTACATTGTTTATTGGAAATACAGGTCGATCTGATTTGCGACAAGCAATTTTGTTCCTCCGTATTATTAAAACCGTTTCGTTCACAGATACTCGCGGACGATTTAGTCACTGTGCAATAGAATATAGTAAAATCTCATTTGAACATATCGCGCATTTGAAAGCAGCATGCTCGATTGAAAAAGTACCATCGGGCTATTGACTGATTTGTGCATTTATAACCCATGAAATCGGCTAAATGCCAAAATCGAAGATAAAAAAAGAAATCTTTTACATACGCGTTAAAAAAAAAAAAGATATAATTAAAACGAAATAAATTAACCGTATTTATAATTTCGTTTAATTAACATCAGATTTTAAAGGAATATAAAATATGTAATTTTATTTCGAACTTGATATAAAATTTAACGTTGAAATCGCCCGTTTTGTTGTTCCTTTTTTTGTTTTCTTTTTGATTTCCTAGTCAATATTTCTGGTTTTTTCTTTTTTTCCAAGCTATTACTGTACAATTACTGTACGCGAGATGTATAAACCCTTACCAGATGCGCGAACATTAAATACTATCTGAGTGTTTGTAAATGAGACCTTTTCCACTATATGTCAAAGTATAATTAATGACTCGTCACAAATAGGACGACACTGAAGGTGCACCGTAATTTATAGTAAACTAAAAGTTCTTCTTATCGCACCCCTCTGCACTACGTGATGAAAAGCATCTGATAATCGAATTTCCGACGCTGTAATTATAATATTTCAAATTTTTTATTTTGTACCGAAAATTCTAAATTCTCAAAAATCCGGAAAAGCCGGGAAATTTGGAATTACGTAATATATAGATACTAAAAATGATTGCAAAATTCTATCATATATGTACCATAGACATAATATATAAAACGGAAACAATGAAGCAGAATTATAAATGTTAGAATATTAGAACACCAGCATGTTTTCCGTAGTGAGGACCTACATAATCAAAACGTAGTTAACAATTTAAATAATTTATTTACATTCAAATTGTTAATTATTACATGATGATTACGTAGTTCCATACTATGAAACATGTTGATATTACAGTATTTTAATATTGTAATATGTTAATATTTTAACGTTTATAAAGTGTAATTTCTGTTTTATGTATTATATTACTAATCTTAATCAATGTAGATAGTTAAAAATCTCATTAGATTTTGCTGACGATCGAAAGAACAAGATACTATAATACTACGTGGTAACTAAATTTTATTCGTTTTTTAATGAGAAGTAAAAATTTGAAATTATTTGAGATTTCATTATCGGGATTAAACTGTAACGGGGTATTATATAATAGTATTTTTGTATGTCTATTGTTTTCTATACGGAAGACAGAGCTGGAAAAAAAGTGAATAAAAAATTTGGAGAAATTAAAAAAAAGTGATCATAATTATTTCGATTTACTTTAAGTATTTATTTTAAAACAAGAGGGGTATTAATATAATTCATGTTTACAGTTTTAAAAATAATTTATTTTAGTTGAATTACCGAAGCGTTTCTTCGAGTTTAATACTTCATTATGAAAATGAACTTAGCTATAATATATAAAGCACAGGTTTGGTGATTAGTCAGTACCGATATTTTCTTCTATTTCAATATTTGTTACTTCAACGGTATAGTATACCGATATTCCCCGGTTTTTATTTTTGTCGAATAAGGCTTTTCCTATAAAAATGTTTTCAACGTTTGTTTTATTCTTTTGGTCTTTACTTTTTGCATAGACGCTTTTCAACTGAAAGACCCATATATAATCTTTGAAATAGTGTTATAATTCAACGAACATAAACGTAATTACAATTTATATAAATTATAAGTTCGCCGACTAGTTTTTCACTGAATCATCATAATTATCACGGTATATTAAACAAATAAACATTTAACGTACACAATATTAATACTTTTATTGATTTATTTCTTTTATTAATACGTACGGAGCGATATTCCGAATGGTTAAAAAAAAATGTTACGACCAGAATTAATTATAAAAATAATCTGACGTCTGTAGAATTTTTAATTATTTTAAATGTAGGTATTAGTAGTATATATTCTAAAATAAGCGGCGAAAAAAAAAATTCAGCCGTATTTTTCACGATGCCTCTTTAGCCGGATCAGGTCTGAAATTGAATAATTCCGAAGGCACACGTTACTGGACTAAAAGTGTATTTATTTGCAGCGTCTTCTTGGCCGCCCAATATTAAGGGATTCTAAAAATGCTTCTTAACAAACGAGATGTATTAAAGTTTTTCTGTTTGTTCATCGCGTATAAACTACTATCCTCGTGTCTAAAAATGCGAACCAAATATCAAAGAAATTTCATTGAAATTTTTCTAGCGAGCAACATAATGAAATTGTGAATGCCGAATTCACATAGTATCGTATTAAGTTTCAACAATAAACACTTGCTGTAAACCGAATTACCAAATATTTCGATGCTTCCTTTTTTTTTCACCACTATTAAACTGACTTAAAATGGGAGTGTTCTCTTCATATTAAAAATAGCGAAAATCGAATTTTTCGTTTTTCTCTCATTTGATTTCTCTTTATCCGAACGATTCCATGTTTCTATGTGATGCCAATCACGTTTATTCTAAGCGTCTTCTCTTTTATTTTCAATCATCCTACTCCGTACGATGCTGCCAGTGTTCTTTCGTTCCTTTCCTTATCTGTTTTAACTTTCTTTCGTTCCTTTCTATACCAGACGCTGAAGTCTAATGTTTTACGTTAATTTTAGTCTAATGCATAGGTACTTCTTGGCTGATTGGACCATTGCTCCTAGTTAGTTTGACAAAAAAAAATACACAAACAAAAGAGACAACAAAACCAGATGTGCGGTTCCTTGATTAATTTTAACCGTACGATCGTGTTGTACATAGAAATTGCACATATCGATAAAAGTTCTGATTTAAGAAAAACTTGACTAATAGTAAACACAACGTTCGAGTATACACAAACTATTACCACCAGTACTCCGTATAAGGGAACCACAATAGCGGTTTTCAGGTGAATACCTTCACATGTCGCGAAATACGGGGAAACGAAGTGGTCGACTTTCGGTCATGTTTTAATTAAGGAATGATTTATTAAATAAATGATGAAAGGCACGATATAATACGAAAGAACCAATAGAGCGCGATTACGTAGACAGAAATTATATGATTCGTAAACATCTACAGTATTAATTTTTGGGGCAGCTATCTTGAGGCGTGGTCATTTGTAGAAGCTGGAAATGTAGTAGATTCGAAAATAGGAGGAAAATTTTATTAAAAGAAATTTTACCAAATTTAAATACCGTTGTTAACTGTCTCTCGTATAGAGAGTAGCTCGACGAATTTTAAAAACTGACTGCAGACGATTATATCGGTTCTAAGAGACGGTGAAATCGAGATATTTAAAGTATTTTAACACAAATAAATAGATAAATATATTCCGTAAGGGGCAGTTTGTTGCAAAATTTCTGATTTTTTTATTTTCTCCGTAAGAAGGGGCATTTAAAGCGACTTAACAATTAAATGAGACATTTTAGGGGAATTGGCGTGCGCTGAGAAAATTTTAACGAGAATGTTCCGATGCCTTTCCGGCGCAACTGTGGTCGACTTATTTACATTTTGCGGTATCGTCTTCGCCACCTTAAAATGAGAGTCGTCTGCGCGCAGTTCGCCTACAGTGAAGAGAAATAGAAAAACTAGTTGAGCTCTAGCTGGAATAATGAACGGCGTTGTCGTGTCATTGGAGGACGGTGAAATTAAAAATGCAGACCAGGCCACGGCCGAATGAATTTCCCGGAACACGGCGACAGATCAACGTACGGCCACAGTTATCAACGTCGCAACGGCGGGCTGTGTGCGATGATGTTAATTCTTCTTTTTACAGCGAGTTAATGAACTTTTAATGGATAATTAATTAAAACGACGCTGTCTCCGGCTGTTTCTGTATTAACGTTTAATTAATTTCATTAAAAAATGTTGAAGAACATTTCGCCTTTATTCATTTTGATCGCGTTTTTCCATTTAACTAACTGGCGCCAGCGGGACTGCCTATCACAAGTAGCCGCCACTGTATTCGCCGCTCTCCGGCGATTCGATCCGTCAGCGGAAATTGAATTAAACGCAATAAGAAAATTCTGCGAAAAAGCTTTCCCGAACAACCGTTAATTAGTGGCCGAAACGCTAATTACGAATCGCTTTTTCTATCGTTGTTTCTGAGGAAATAAAGAGAATCCTCGAACATTTTCCTTTCCAGATGCGCGCGTTCTCTTTGCTATGAAATCCGACTCTCAGTCTCGTTAATTGCGATTTCGTACACAAATACGATCTTATGAAACCTTTGAATTATAAAATAGATTCTTCTTCACTATTACGAAGTGATTCTTCTCCACACGTCCGTCAGATTGAACTATGAAATAGGAATTTTAAGAAAAAGTGGGATTAATTTATCACTGATAAGGTCGTATCATCCCATCTGTTGTTCTTTTTTTTTTTTTTTTCTTCTTTTCTTTTGAACCAAGCATATCTCTGTTATTGTATTCAGAACCGAGGGGCGTGATATGACGTCGACAAAGGCTGACTAAACATTTTATTTATTATCCACCATCCTAGACTCGCAAATCTGTGAAACTTATTTTCTTCTTTTAATCTAGATTGGAGAATAAAATTTGCTCACATTATTTCGTATTATTCTAAAGGAGATCGATGATTTAAAATCCGGAAACAATTTCCTTTTAGTCGTTAATATTCGTATTGATGAAAACAATAAAAATTGAAATAAAATTGAAATTGAAAATCATTCTTATGACGAACTCAAAATAGAAAAGATAACTGAAACAACTATGAATAATTTTTTACATGGAGGGGGGATATGAATGTTACGTAATTATATACTTAAAAAATAGATAAATAATTAAATGAAGTATATTGCATCCGATTTTTTTTTTTTACTTGTACTGCAGCTATATAATTCCAGAAAGATGGAAAAACTCGGTAAAAATATATTTAAAATAACCATTAATACTTATTAGCTTTGTGTTAATAAATGTAATAACATCTTAAATATACAACTTGCAGGTAACGATCTCCATTATTATTAAATATAATAAACAATTAATTTGTAACTATTTTCCATTAAATATTGGTGACTTCTCAGTTGTCATAGTTATATAAATTTTTATAATCTGTTTATATTTTGATTATTTTACTTTATTATTTTATCATTACCATGATTATATGGATCTGTCTGAAACTAGTCGGATATTTTTATAGAATTAATATTAATCGAATTTTACATTACCTGCGTGTATAACATAACAAAATAAAAAGTAAACTTGGACCCATTTGTATTATTCTTTAAATATAGGTACATATGTCATCATGCTGATTGGAAAAGTGAACAGTATAAGAATACTCAGTTATTGTTGTGTAAAAAAAAAATGTGAAGGATGGAAATTAGTTTGTTCTTTTTTTATAACCGATTCATTCGGTTTAATAAGCAGGTTCGATTAGTTTATAATCAAATCATATTTATGAACTCGGAATATTTTTAAACAAACTCGTAAACTGACATCATATAAATATATATATATATATATATCTATACACAAATATTAAAAATAATGTAATATTTTTTGGTCTATGAAAATTATAGTTGAAATTAACAAGCCAACTAAAAATTAAATTTATCGGTTATGAGAATTTTTGCAATTTTGCAAGTAAAATGGCACATAATCAGTTGAAACCGATTCTTCTATAAGAACTGTAGAAGGCTAATCATTTAGAAACCCGGTGATATCCCATTGAAGAGATCCAAAGTTCCTTATTTTCATGTGATTTTAAATTGGAATATCTTGTATTGTACCAGTTGCTGGTACACCGATAATTGCTATCTTGTATGTAAGAAATTATTACGTGATGGCTGATAACTATATTTTATTCTACTGCTTTCAAACGTTCGTACCTGTCTGCTTCGCTGATACAAAATTGTTAACGCACTAACACATTCCGCTAAAATATTCGATAACAACTGATGCTTCTCAAAATCAAAAGAATTTCGAATATTTGAATCCAGTGAAGATAAACTCCAGTCTGCTGATCCGGCCAAGTAAAAGACTTTCGCTCGCTCTGGCATGTAAAAACAGCTGCTGGATGGTTTTCTGAGAATAGCACCGATGTATAAATTAGAGCTATTCCTTCGTGAAAGCTGTTACTGGGCTCGGTCAGAAGAAAAAGGTTATATGTAAATGGGACGCGCCTACACACTGTTGCGCCACATTGAACTTTGCATAAGCTTAATTTGCCCGAAATGTGAACGTAAAAACTTAATGTAAGAAGTGAGCGCCTGAAAAGGCCAATTTTACATCTGCTAAAAACAGGTCGCCAAATTCGCCTAAATCTGTTGCAGCCGATAAAAGCGTTTAGCGTTCCAGTACTAAACAACCGTCAACGGTTTCCATCTTAAGAAGGTAAAAAAATAGATTCTCAAATGGAATTCCGCTAGCAATTTGTAGCTTGTAAAGCTGGGAAAAAATCGGTTTTAAATCGCAACTGCGGTAGAACGAAGTTTGCTTTCTTTGAACGCTTCTGCTAGAATAGGCCTCACAGACTTTCAATTTAATCAGTTAGCTATGACTGAAATAAGAACAAGCCGTGATATCTATAAATGTACTATACCGTTACACGCTTCGAACACTTCGCGTACAAAAGAGGAATATCGAGAAGGTGATTAGTTAAATTCGGCAACGAAAAAACCGCGCGATATTTTTTAGAGTTGATGTCTATTCGGTATTAGCGGCTACTAAAATATTAATTTTACTTTCATTTTCGAAAATGAAAGATCGATTTTCGTTCGTGATTGTTGCCTTACAGTTTTTCTTTTTTATTTTTCTTTATTTTCAAATTAAGTATAGTCTTACATCCACGTTACAACGCACGATGTCTAAACTGTTTTACAGCAGAGTGGAATAATTCTGTGAGTCTGGACAAGTGTTTTTTATTTACACTGACGCATATGGACACAGAAATATATATATATATATATGCTTATGTACATGTCCTCATGTTTTTAACGCTCCAGAGTACAACTTAAGGTATACACGTGAATGAGTCTCATAAATTTTGCATCGGAGTAAATTTAAATTCCGGAAAATTATGTTCAATCAGTATTTTATTCGAAAGGTAGTACGAAGAGAGAAAATCGGTGTTTGCTTTTTTTTTTTTTTCATATATAATGAATTCACCTACGAATTAGCTCAAAACGAAAAATCAAAAAGTCATAAAGCACAAATTTAGGATCAAACGATATATTTAGATAGATGCGTTCGCAAAGAGTATTTTAATCACTAAATCCAACAGAGAATAACACTGTTCATCGCTGGTATAGCGAAAAGTTGTTAATAGTTAATAACCATATTTACATAAAGAAAACTCAGTATTTAGCAACTGCTGAATGATGAATAGGAAATTTTTGTTTCTTTCAGCAATCGCAGTGACTCAGAATTCTTTGTTAGAGTTCTCGTTCAATTATCTCCAGAGTTTTTAAACGGATCAGTGATAAATTCGGGTGGAAGGGAATTTCTCAACGGGGCCGATTTTTCCTTATTTTGTATATATCATCAACTAATATATATATATATATATATATATATATATATATATATATATATATATATACACTACTTCTTTAATTGCAACTCTACGCAACCACACGTGGCAATGCAAAGCCGGGCTGGGTAAAATATGATCAAAGAACAATATCATTTCGAAATATAATAGTGTGTTGATAGAAGCTTTGTTGCATAGGGGGGTCCGGTGCAAGTTCGTCTGTGGCATTATCGATTTCGATCATGATTGATTTGTCCCTTGTGGTATTCAGGGCGATGTTTGCACCGGTCGAACGGGGCTGGATTAAAAGTTCATTTCATTTACGACCGCGCGAATCGAAACTTGAGAAGAAGGGGGCTATGAAGCCTTTTTTTTTTGTTAAACGATTTCGGATTCAGATTCGGCGTTAGAACGACCACTCAAAAGCCAATTCCTTTCGAAATCCTAGCGCTGCTTATAAATAACCCTGTTCAATGATTACACCCCAACTATTTCCCGGGTGGTTTATTTACGGCGCCGACAACAGATCGCGTTATACAAACGTGTATATAGCTGTGATAAAAAGCGATTTAAAACTTTATCTGGGGAATGAGGAAATCATGAACGTGTGTATATTCGCGCCATTCGAGAAACGAAATTTCACTCTTCATCTGGTCCGGAAAAGAATTCGTGGGAAAAAACAAGTGCATCCATTTTGAATTATTTAAATGCTTAGGGGAATCGTGTTATTCAATGCAGAACAATATAAATCCTCGGTAGTTTTTGTGTCGTTACGAAGCAAGCCGTGGACGAAAATTTAGTGATGGTACGCATCTATCGTATATTTTAAATCGCCGTACGCAACTATTATAGGGTCATCAAGATGCAGCTCAGAACATTATCGGGAGAAAGACATGGAACAACATGTAATGACACTAACCTTGAACATTCCCATCACAGAAGTACTCACGATGTGACTAGAAAAATATCGGCCGCTAATTTTGATAATAAATATAATCGATTTGAACAGAATAGTGGCAGTGATTATACCGGAGACAGAAAGAACCCGAAAAAGTAATATATTCGTGTTTCTGCTTTGAAAAGTTCAGCCTGAAATGTGGGTATATATAATGTATATATATATATATATATATATATATATATATATATATATATATATAACAATGTTTTTTTGTTTGTTAGAAAATGTTGTTCAGTAGGGTAATTGCGTAATCTTATTAGGACTATTTATTCATACTGGTTTTTCTATGGTGTAGATACTAGCATGAATTGTCTGTTCTCAAGTTTTTCATGCATATTTTTTGTTTATTTTGTTAAATGGTCGGATACATTTTCAACAGGTAAACCATTTCTATGCTTTCTTTTTGTGTTTTTGATTGTCTACGATTTCGTTACTTGCAATTCCTAAATATGCAGTGATTCACTAGAATTGTATTGTATGTGTATGGAATCGGTACGTATTATGTGTTGGGGCTGCTTGTTTTAAAATGTGCTTCAAAACTTTATTTGCCTTTCAGTTGAAAAGTTCTAATTTTTTCTGGAATTTTACTGAGATCTAAGTTCAAGAAGTAGTTTCGGTAAACTAGGCTGATGTGTTTCCCCCCTATAGGCTCAGATAAAATAAGCTTTAAGTTCGTTTCTGAAAAAATTGTGGTAGTCGTTTAAAATGCGACAAATTGCATTGAAAGAAATTGAAATTGATTTAAAATAGTAATTTAATGTTGCCTGTTTTCCCGAAGAGGTGCCATATTATCTTCCGTATGCGTAGAAGTAAACTGACTCGTATGAAAAGTTGTTAAGGCGATTTTAAATGCAGCACTTTGAATAAGAGAGTTTAGTTTCTTCAATGCACTAGAATGTCATCATATTGTTATAATTTAATTTTCTGAGATCTCTTCGGTTGCAATAGAGTCGTTTTCTATTTAAGAATTTTTTGTGTGTTTATTTATTTTCTTTTGTTCAGTTCGATATTTTAACTAATTTATGTGGTTCTATCAGAGATTAATAATCTGATATTAAGCTGGGAATTTGTACGTCGTCTGTATCGCTTTATTCTTAATTTTAATTTGTTTTTCAGCGAAAGGAATTTTATTTTAGTTTTGGAAACGGCGAGACCTCTACAGGCAGCTTGTTTAGGTTTTTAATGGTTCTTTTAGGGCAATAATTATACTTCGTGATAAACGCAACATACATGTATAGAGATGGATCTGCGTGTCAATTATCGGATGAGCGAAGAAATGGATTCTTTGATGCTTTATCGCTGTAACGAATCAAGTATAGGATCCTGAGGGCTACTATTTTTCCTAATTTTACTTCAAACTTTCCGTAGAGAATTTGCTATGAAAACTTATCGGTAAGTACCGGAGAGAATCCTGACGGCTATTTAACGACTGGAGAATTTTTCCTCTCCGAATTTTTATATGCCGAAATTGTTTTGAAGAAAATTTTTCTTTCTAAAAGTGGTAAGCTTAAAGAGTGAACTATGTTTATTCGGCATTTTTAAATTTTTCGGTTGCCATTGAGGGTATTTTTACTATTCTTTCGAATAATAATTTACATAATGCGTTTTTTTCGGAATAGCTGGTAGGATGTAGTGTGGATTTTTATTCAATTCTAGTATGATGGGTATTAGACTTCGTCCACTTCTCCGGAGGGAATTGATTTTTCAGTAATACGTTAAACAACTATAGGGTATGGTGTCTTCGAATTCGGATTTGATCGTGCGCGATTTTCAGCAACAGCTATTTTCGCTAAAAAACACACTTAACTAGAAGTTTAGTTGTCGCCGACAAAAAATATTTTTATTACACAACTGAATCACGGTCAGGCACTTGACGACAGCGATTCTCGATTCAAATTGAAATTAGGAAGTTATAAAAAATTACCTCCGTGCTAGTCAAACTTAACAACTCGATTTTTACCGCTTTCGCTTTATTAGCTACTTTTAAAGGACCGATTTAATTTTGAAATCATTCTGTAAGAGATTGATCTTGTTTGAATTTCGATTTTTAAGACCTTGTTTTTATCCTTATATGGAAATATCGATTCCAGTCGTGACGAACGGAAAAACCTATTTCGCAATTTTTATTATACATATTTCATTTTCGCGGTCGTGTTCAGTATTTTTTTTGTTCTCTGTTGGACTCTCCAGCTGTGGACATTAGCGCAAGAGGAATCCTTAATTTACAGAAAATCGGGATAGCTATGAACGAAACAGCACTGCCCAATAGCTGCCTTTACGCATACTACATCGCGATGTTTATTTTTCCACGTTTCTGGTGTTAAATAAAATCAGTTTTCCATCTGTATGGACGAAATGTTAATCATTCACGGCAGCGCAGTACGAACTTGATTACGCGGTTACATGGTGAAGATTTATTGCGGGTTTTGGCGTTTCTTTTACAGTCGGCCCTTTGTTAAAAGTTTAAGTTGAAGCGATATGCAAATCCATCGCCCCGCGCGCGGTATATTCAATATTAATGATAAGAAGTGCCCGCATTCTACCGATAGAATGGAACGATCATCGAGTATATACTTATATACATATTCAAATTAGCGTTAGTTGAATATTGAATACAACGAGATGGAGGTGGTCCGCGTTTGAACAAGTTCGATGATTGATAAGATTAGAGTGCTGGTACATTTTGCTCGGCGTTGCTTAAATCATTCGGAACTGCAGAAGCTGTTTGAACACCACCGCATCTACGTGGCCGGCTTGATTGATAACTATAAACGGCTCCATCCACCTGCCTAAAGAGAATTCGCTCAGCTACCGGACATACGTAGGCACTTGTTAATAATAGCCTTCTTGACCAGCCTCTTCCAAACAGGACACTGCGATATGTTATTTTACTAGACCGTAACCTGTATGTGTGTACGTATACTATTTCGTGTCTTCACATTTATTATTCTTCACATTTTTGTTTTTTTTTTTTACTTTATTTCGCCCCGCTTAATGCGTGGTACGACATATTTTGAGTTTTATCCAAACGATTTAAATCTTTTCGAAAAGATTTACGTATCAGTGACTCTGATTAAGTCCAGTCTTTAAAAAATAATACTTTTCCAACAACTACTAAATACAGTGCGACAATTTAGCGATCAAAATTTGTTTCAGCAGATTACGTAACTTTAGTGCGGAAAACCATTGCACGGTTTTCAGTTGAAAGGCTGAATTGACTGATCGTCTAGATCATCGAGAATATGTGATTGATTTTCCATAAAAGAAATAGAAAAAAAGAAAACGAAATTGCGAGACTGTATGTGTATGAGTGGCAAATGTTCGAACTTTCAATATTAATTCACGACAAGTTTTCTCGATTTTTCTCTTATAACCGTTATAAAATTTTTCTAAATTTCCTGTTTCCAAACATAAAGGTGTGTAAATATTTCTTATTTCCTAAAAAATTTAGGTCGCAACATATCATCACTCGTTTATTACACAATTTACGTTCAAAACTGTGCCTCTTAACAATTATCACTCGTTTGACGCGAGTTATTATTAGTCCTTGTTGGTAAATTTTATCGGGTAATTTGTTTTATTTTGAAATTTAAAATGACGATGCCTACATGTTTATTGCCTAAATTTCTACTCTCTTCTCTGTGTGTCAGTGCACTCGCGTATTTTTTAATTACTAAAAAACGAATAAACAAGCGATAGAAATAGATACAAACTTCCAATCAAAGCGGCAGACCAATATAAATAAATCATCTTTATGCGGTAGTATCAATATTCTAATTATCGCGATAAAAACAACTTGATGAGGGCAGCCGACGACATTTCGATTGATTTGCTTGTTTTTATTTTTTTCACGTTGAATGTTGAACATTTTTTCCTTCTCGGATTAGTCCCTGCTAGAGATTCTGTATTTGCGCTACCTCCCACAACTGCGTAATACACGCTTTAAAAAATCATGCGGGCTATTCCTTCTTAAAATTGTGATTACACTTCACGGTCCTGTGAAGAAATGATGACCTCAATGAAGTAAGTTGTATTATTTAAAATACCAGTTCGATCTTAAGACGTGTACCATCTTTTTTAAAGCGACCACATTCTCCGACGTGGAATAGAAGAACCAGAGTGTACTATAATAACAGAACACATTAAAAGAGACAAATTTTCAAAATTTATTATCAAATTCTCGGATGTGTGTGAAAAGTAGAAAAAAAAAGATGTGAAACTTTCGGATTCATCGATTATTAATTGCAGTGCAAAAAAACAAGATGTTACACGAGCCAAATACCCAATCTAAAAATGAATTTCACATATGAATAAAATCGAAAACAGCAAAGAAAAAAAAAGCTTAAACATATTTTCGATGACTTCACAGGATAAAACTGAGAATATTAGTATACACCAAATTTACTTGATCTTCTTGTTACGATCATCGAGTGCTGTATTGGATTGCGGATATTACGGAAAAGATATATTGAATAAAGCCATTTGGCCTCACAAGAGATTCTACCCCTTTGCTTACAGTTTCTCTTTCTCTTCTATACTGTGTATAAATTATCAAAACCAGCATGATACATTTTTTTATTTCAAAATCTAATGGGTGCGTGATGAAGAATGACGTTTTCATTTAACTTTCGTTACATAAAATTGGGACATTTTTTCTAATGGGGGTCGGCCTAAGAATTGCGTTGTAATTGATATATAAAGTAAAGTAAAGTAAGTACCATACCGTCGACAGGGCGTCAAGGATTGTGATGTTAAGGTGTAGAGTTATATTAATAAGCGCACTGATGAATTTAAGACAAACTTTTGAAAACCAGTAATGAAATATAGTTTTTAGTTCCTATCAGATTGCTTTCCATCGCTATATCGCACGCTCGGGAAAAAAAGAAAAAGTATTTTTGTGCAAAATTTTGAGCTTTCGGCGCTCCGAAGGCCCGATTTTAAAGTTGTAAACCAATTTGGAATTAGAGAAATATACGGGAATGCGCCTATTTTTAACCTTGTTCGAAATTTTTATCTATAACACTCGCGTGGTACAAAGGCGCACGATATTTTCACGGGTTTTGAACTTTTCGTAAACTTCGAAATATTCGTTTGGGAAATAAAATTTCGTTCCTCTTCCCATCGATATATCTGGAAAAAAAATAATTTTTTCAAAATTTGCTGTTTTTGACTCCCCAAAGGTCTCTAACAATGAAGTACCTTGGCCATATTTTTCCTACAAAGCGCTCTTTTATGCACACAGGTTTTTGAGATGTATTTTAATTTTTTCAATATCTTCACTCCTCGGGCTATATTACATGAACATTTCGTTTTTTTTTTTTTAACTGTTTCGGTTAAATGATTTATTTCATAAAAGTTTTTTTGCCTTTTTGTTTCATATTTTGAATTTCGCTGTTTATTCGGTGTTATGAATTTTTAAGTGCGATTTTTAATTAAATTCCATATTATATATTCTTGACGTTTCTCTCTCTTTTTACAGCCCAGAGTAACTGATTGACTTAAAGTTATAGACTCTGTCTTAAAGAGAATTCTAATTGTGATTTATATTCCAATTTTGAAATTTACAAGTCAAACCGTCGCTAAGTTATTGCGTATTTTGATATTTCCGAATTATCTTATTAGGATTTCCGACGCACACTATATATTATGTGTGCGGAATTGTAAAAAAGGAAACGAAAATGAAAAAGCAAAAAAGCAACGATATTACTTATTTATGCTTATGCGCCGGTAACGATATCGATTAATTTTTTCGCGTTAGAAAAATACGATCGGGCCTAGAAGTGCTTGTTAAAAAATATTGTCCGCGATTCATTCACGGTTTAATTCATAGCACCGCTCGCCGAGCTAATCATCAATTCTTGCTCCTTTTGGTACCGACCGCGAACGTCTTATTTACATACGCGTTATTTATTATTAGGCTATTTATTATTACGCTATTTATTATTAGGCTATTTATTACGAGACTGCACATCATTAGTCGGTCGCGGCAAAGGTATAATAAATAAATATGTAGATATCTCCGAAATATGAACGGAGGAACTGGTCACGACGCTGACCAAGACCGGCCAGTATAACGGATGAAATAATGAACGATGCGGACGCTGTCAAAATCATTGCTGACCCGGTACAACTGTGAACAATGACTCTCTTTATAAATGATTCCTTAGAGCCGGTTCCTGAACTAATAAACACTCATCCGGTTCTCTGCCTTCGACCTTAAACAGTATCACGATTTCGGCCAGCCACACAACTGTGCCCATCCACCGAGCGGCTTCTTTTGTCTCTTTCCTATTTATTCTATCGCACGCTAATTAATCACATGGAATCTCCTAATTAATATGAAATTGTTCAATTAAACGGGCATTTTTAACGAGCCTGGTAATTGAGCGCTACAAGATGAGTTCGAATTTTAACGAGAATATCACACACTGCCGTACAGACGTAAATACGTTAAAGCGCCACATTACGGCAATGTTGTAAAGAATATTTTTCTAATAGTGAACGTTTTTTTTTTCCTTTTTTCTTTTTTTTAAACAGAAAAGAAACAATTCTTTTACCACGTTTCAGTAAAAGCAATATATATTTTAATATTTCTTCTCCTTCGTCGCCGCCGGTTAAATAATCCTGTAATAATGTTCCGCGTGTCCCGAGAGCTGATGCCGAAGCATAGGAAATTTCACGCGAACGAAATTGGTACGTGCTTTAAGAGCTAGAGGGCCAAAAAGCATGGGGAAAGATAACATTTTTTTGGAATGGCACAGAAACGACTTGGAGACGATGTCCAATTTTATGTCGAACAAAATGGGTTTTCTATAAACATGAGACTGGAAAATTCAAAAAATTAAGAAAAAAACAAACGTTTTGTAATACCTTTTTCGGAATAACTCTCAAACGACTGGTAAAGTGTGGAAGGATCGGTGGTGCAAATTGTACGAGCACTTGAGAAGTCGAGTTTTCCGATTTTTTTTTTCTGCAGATGAATACACACATATATATATATATATATATATATATATATATATATATATATATATACTTAGAGAAAGAAATTCTTTTTTTATATCACTGAATCGGTTATTTGAAAAGAACGAGAATTTTGTAGCCTGTCTGACCAAAACAAGCAATCTTAATATATAACACGCATCGCGTTGTCCACACGTGATCGGCACTTTAAAGGAAAAATTAAGCCGCTTATATCAGCCGAGTTCCATCAGGAACGGTGATATTGTATCATTTTTTAAAATTACAAATTTTGAATTAGAATAAGCCCGTCGTCCGTTCTTCAAAGAGTTTTGGTAATATTTTGACGGCAATAATAATAATAGCCTAGTTAGTGCAAAATGGCCATTTGAAACCGAAGTGTTTGTGCGTGCGTGGGTGTGGGTGGGTGTGTATGTACCTTTGATTTGGAAAGCGGATTTTCCTTTTTGCGCAGACGGTAATTAATTGCCTTGCGCCTCCATGTAAAAAATTCTCGCCTAGTGGCGAACAGCATTGAGAAAAGCACACTGCCACTTAGAAGAAGTTAGACTTTTTGAGTGTTTCGCATTGCTCGCAGTTAACCGTGAAGTAAGCCACCCGCCCCGCCCCCAACCACGACAGGTAAAAATATTTCGAAATTGAATATACATTCACGTTTGATTTTCGATGATTTTTCTGCGGAAATTTAAACGATATCATGCGGAACTTTTACAGTAATTATTTTTAAAAAGCGTATCTCAGCCCGCAACATTTAAAAAATTTTAAATTTCAGTTTTTAACCAGTTTCTTCGCTGACTTCTTGTTATAAATTTGTTTTCGCCTAAATAAACTTCGAAAAGCAATCGCGCTCGCTGAAAAACCTTTGTAAATGTTCTCCGGCTGTTTTTTGGAATCGCTAACACAGAGGCCCCCCGTAATAAAATTTGCATTTATCAGTGACAAAAATTACTGCGTTAATTCCACGTCAGCGAGTGCCGCCTGTTTCTTTTGTGTTTTCTTTTTTTTTTAGTATCCTTATTTTTTCCTCCGATTTATTTCATCGTCGTTCGTTTTAAAAAAGAAACGCTAAGGAGTATCGACTATTTCCATTTCTCCAGGAGAGGAAAACCGAATAATTCGAAATCGGAGGAATATCGAAAAAATGAAAAAATTAATTAGATCGCAAAACTTTCCTGCAGCCCCAGCCGTTACATTTCGATTCTTTAGTAATTTTCGATTTTCGACCGGCAGATTAATTTCGCATCAATGAAATACACTCTACTGTGTAAGTCGTTTAAGCGCTCATCTGTATTCAAAATTTTTTTATTAAATTCCCGAATCGTCCGAGAGTAACATAGCACCTAGAACGACAGAGATACGGAGAGAATTGACTGAAAAATGATTTTACCTTTATTTTAAAATTGCTAAAAGCGCAAAAACGGTGAAAATATTCATTTGTTCGTTTATCATTTTATTATTCGAGTACGAAAATTTAATTTCGAGATTTTCAGGTCTCCTAACGTTAAACCGTACGTTATCTTTCAAATTACACTTTATTATTTGCTCAATTAGAGAAAAACCAACCGGTTGTTATTTTCGCTTAAAAACGATTTTTGCTTTTGTCGATTTTGAAATAAATTCCTTCGCTTCCAGCAGTTTTAAACGTATTGCGTAGGTTTAAACAGCCGGCCGGAAGTAGTCGTATTTAAGGAACAAAGCGAAAATAAGACTCGGTCGCTTAATACGAAAAATTTGAAGGAGACTTTTGACTGACCTTCACGGATCTGATGGACACGGACTGACCGCATCCGGAACAAGTTAAAAACGATTTAGCAGTGTTCGGAAGAGCATTTTTCTGCGACATTTATTCTCCTCTTTCTCTTTGCAGGTAGTTTCGCTAAAAAACAGCTACATCTTGTCATTATATTTCACCAGCGTGCACTTTGTAAAATTAATACCAGACATTATAGTCGGTGTGCAACTATAAAATTATACACCTTTAGATAGAGGGACCGAATGACAGATCTAGCCGACCTAGTTGGGTGACTAGTGCTGTTAGTTTACGCTGCCGAATATTGAAAATATACAAAAATTTCACTTGCACCGACTAATTTCCATCGTTAACGCCCTTCTCCTCGGGGGGGGGGGGAGCAAACTGATTGACATGGCGTGCAATAAATAAAGTGAAGTGGAGTTATCAAGGTGGAATTTAACTCTTTTCATAACGCGCCAAGGGTCTAATTTGATGTGGGCTGTTTCTTTTTCCGGCTGTCTTCCATGGATGATGACTTTTCTGCTTATATTCGGGTTCGGAAATTATTTAACGCACTCGGGGCAGCGGTTTTAAGAATTACGAAATATTTCTTCTAGTTTTTCCCAACATAAACCATTAGAGTGGCCTCTGAATTTCGAATAATGTATCTTGTTATAAACGATTTTTTAAATTTATTCTTTCTTTCTTCTTTTTTTGAGTTTTTTAATGAATTTTAAACGGATTTTTTGAGACTGCGCAATGAGCGAGAAATTAGAAAAATTGTTTCGTTCGGGAAAGAAAAAAAAAATATAAAAAATCATTCGCAATGATCAATTTTAGTAACTAAGCTATTTAAAATATTCAATAGTTTTACGATAGTCGGAATAAATCACCGTAAAATACTACATGTGAACCTATATTAAATTTATGTATACTAATTAATAAAACATTCTGCCATGATAAACTGAAATGGACCCGGCTCTGG
This sequence comes from Icerya purchasi, assembly GCA_039619475.1. Taxonomy (NCBI): domain Eukaryota; kingdom Metazoa; phylum Arthropoda; class Insecta; order Hemiptera; family Monophlebidae; genus Icerya; species Icerya purchasi. The sequence continues at coordinate 66,780,576 of CM077116.1, forward strand.
ACAGAACTGTTATTATTGGTTTTAAATCTCCAAATATATATTTACCCTATCGGATTACGAATTTGGGGACTAAAAAAAAAAAAAAAAAAAAAAAAAAATTCAGAACATTGAAAATGATTTTCTAATACCCGAGAAAGTTGATTATTTCGATGGTAATTTCTTTTTTTATTTCTTTAATAAAAGCACGACCGAAACATTAAAATTTAGAAGTTTGGCGACATTCAGCGCAATGATTGCGGTATTTAATGTGAAATTTTGCAAACATTGAAATCACAAACATTTAGCCTTGTCCGTCTTTCCAAAGAACTAAAATTGAATAGCACGTTTTTTTTTTTGTTTTTTTTTGTTTTTTTTGTGCTAGAATTGAAAAATATATCTAGACGAACGACTGTTAAAACAATTTTGAATTTTCCACTTCAACCGTGCTTATTCTTTCACCTCTCTATATTAAAACGTGTGAATACGCCGCGAATGTGAACGTATAATTAAGCTGTTAGGGTAATTAAGGGGGGAAAAAATTCTTCCCAAACGGTGCCAAATATTTTTCTATGTCCGCTCTCCGTCTTTCTCTCTCTCTCTCTTTCTCTAGAAAGAAGCGAAACATTTCTTCTTTCGCATTCCTTTCCGGGAAATTTCGGTTCTGACGAGGATGGTAATTGCGTACTTCTTCCGAGATTCGCTCCACAGCTTGGAAAACGTTTGTTCCGGTACGAATTACTCTTCAGCTTCGCTGATCGCAGCAGCGGTTAACCAATTAGAACTAGAACGCTCTAGTGAAGGAGTTTATGTGCCCAAAATGGAGATCTAGCGAGCGGCGAGGAAAAAAGCGGAAAAACAATACAATGTATAGAAGATGGAAGGCGAACTTAATTCGACGAAAATGGGATCACCGCTCGCCGGGTCCTCAAATACTTATTTACATTATTTCCGCTTGCACGGTGTAGGTGCGCGTTTTAGACGGATGTAAACGCGCGCACTCCGGGACTGGGAAAAAAAAGGCACTCTGTTCTTATGCAGCGAAGAGAAGAGCCATGTTAGAAATTAATTAAGTAATAAATAAGCTGCTTGCCGAAGTGGAAACACAGTGCACAGCGCCATGAAACTGCCTCCGAATATAATCCGGTTAATTTCGTGCCTTATTTATTCGCTCTTTTATTTTTTATTCCATTTCTCGCCAGGCAATCGGGGAAATCTTCGATCACATCCGCGTAAGCGTACCATCGTCCCCAGATGACTCCCCATCGGCAGTCGGGCTGCCGGTCTCGATCTCGCAGCGTTCCAACCAATTCAAATCCAAAACATGTATGCGATGCGCTCTGAGGGAGGAAAACACCGAAACGATAAAATTACCATGTTGTTTGCGTTCAGCGGTCTTAAGCAATAGTAGTCATCGCAAAAGTTACGCGTTATATATCGCTTTAATCGAGGCGACTTTTCTTATTGCTTTGAATTACGAGGCAAGTTTTCATTAGGCAACTGCAAGTCTAGATTTTTTTTTAATCTCAATACCGGATACATTTCTTTTAATAATAATTCACCTCGTACGAAAAGGCAGCTAAATCGGATTTTTTTTTTTTTCTTTTTTGCTACCTTGATTTATTAGAATTATCATTTCTTTTAGAAGGAGAATAGAAAATTTCAAAATTGACGGTGAATAAAGGAGAATTGTAGGTTATGTGTTACAAACCGAGTTGTTTCAATAGACCTGGAGTGTCTCAGAAAGTTCTGGTGCGACCACGTCAAAGATACCTTTTTGCAGTATTGCAATTTCAGTAGACACACTAGTAGCTCCCGTCTATGGAAATTTCCTAGGTTTTACGTGAAATTTGCTTATTCTTCATTTTAAAAAGAAACATTTTATAAATCTCGTGAAAAAAAATAGAAATGTTATTTTATTTTCTGACAATGTCGCGTTAGCCTTTATGCTGGGAAAGTCTAAACTCTGCAGTCATCCAGATCCAATCGCAGTTCAACTCCTCAGTGTAGAAGAAGATAAGGGGCTAATGAAGCCGCACGAGCTATTATAAACTATCGAGTTTGTATTTATTTTATATTTAGATTTGTCTAATTTTAAACTGCTATTTTATTTATATGTATATGTAATTTCTTTTATAGTAGTGGGATTAGGCAGTGGCTTTATGTACCCCCCCCCCCCGCGGGAAGTTCAATAAATAAAAATTAATTTTTCTTGAACCAAATCTTAACTATTATTTTCGTCATTCTTTAGTTATTAAGAGGGCATTGCTGCACCCACGCAGCATTATTGTTAGACAAATTAAACTTTATACCGCCCCTCCTTATATAAAATGGTGCCGCTATATGTAGTTTATGATAAAAATATACCGTTAATGGTATACAATTATTTTTCTATAAAACCGATTCTTTCCCAGGTTTGATGCTCCCAAATTCTCAGCTTTAATTACTTTTGGCTAGCCCTGATTGTGCCGTTGTAAATTATTGCGCGATTTGCATAAGCAAAGCAATGGTTTTCAAATACTGTTCGAGTGTTCTCAATTTTAAGTTCCGTAAATTAATTTCTACTATTGAAGCTTTTTTTTTTTTTTTTTTTTTTTTTGTATTATTAAAGAAGTGTTTCGCAATTATTATTTCACTTTTGTAAAATAAATCAGATCGTAGATATGTGGATTTCGTTTTCGGAATTAATTTTCACGGTATAAATAAAGCATTATCTTGAAATGTTTTTGATAATAATTGCTTTTCTATTTTTTCGCTTTGTTCAGTCGTTTTCTCTGTGCTTTTTCTATGCTTTTTCTTGTTGTGTTATCGATTTGTCTACACAAAGAGTAGTCCTGGCAACGTTTTCCCAGATACTCGGCCATAAGAGTAAAAAAACGAAGAAATAAAGAAGAGTTCGCGTATCATCTCTCGTATTCCTGCTCTTCCGTTCTACCATCTTATTCGCGTAAACTGTACTTTTACTTCTTTTAAGCTACTTAGCCGCCAGGCCATAAAAAAAAACAAAAAAACAATGGTTACCGGTAAATCTTTATTGACATATTAAATTTCGGGAGCAATAACAAATCTTGTCATACGTAAAATATTTATAAAATTATATGTAATTATAAATTTACAAATTATGCGGTACACGCAGCATAATACACACTTATTAAAATGCCGCTTTTCATCAGAGATGATATGAAAATTCTGCGGCGGTTGGATGAGATAATTAGAAAACGGAAACTGTAAACTAAAATACGAAGTGTAGAGCCAATCAAAACTCATTCTTCCGTAAAAATTCCGGAGAATATCTTCCGAGGGTCTACATGGCGAGGTTTAAAGGGGATATCGACATCCAAACCCGATATATTAGAACTGGTTTAATTTGTTGAACTCATGAGATAACCATTGAAATTCCGTACAACCTTAAAACGTTGAATATGAATTATAAGGTTTGCCAACATATTATAGGCAATTCTTTCGCTATTCCTTCGCAGGAACGTGTTAAAATGAATTGAATTTTACATCAAAAATCTCTACCTTCTGGTAAGCGATTTTTCTTTGTAAGTTGTTAAATACTATGTGTTACATGTTCTGGTTCATCCAAGGTGGCTAAACCACTGAGAAACTTTGGTGTGTAACATGTAGGAATTACCAGTTATTCCATAGCGATTCCATAACAATTCCAGAACAATTCCAGAACAATTCCACAGCGATTCCATAGCAATTCCATAACAATTACGTAGCAATTCAGTAGGAATTCCGGGAGGTAGTGTACGAAAAATTTACATCGGGGCAGTTTACCCCTTGGGTTTATCTGATCGCACAATGTAGCATAAAAATAAATTCTTCCGTATCGCGTTCCTGTAAATGGCGGCGTATTTTACAGTCTTAAATTTTTCCTTCGGAGCAAGCCGTCATGTCCAAATACTGACGGAATGTACACTGCAATTTCATCAGTTTCGTTATTTCTAGTTCTATTTGGTTTCGAAATTCCTCAGCTAGCGGTGCGTTTTATTTTTGAAAGTGTATGAATACGTATTTTTTTTAAAAAACATTCAGCATCTCTTCTTCTTACTCGCTATGTACTTCAATTATTTCATTTTCATTTCATCCCGCGGTGTGCCTTTATACAAAAATCTTTTAGTTTTCCGAATGCATTATTATTATTATTATTATTATTATTATTATTATTATTATTATTATTATTATTATGATTGGTTAAAATATTTCCGATGAACTGGTTTCTGGAATTGACTTATTTGTTTGACGAAATTTGCAATCTATTCTCGTAAAAACAAAGTATAGGGAAATTAATAAATCTCGAGGCAGCACATTTAATCTAACAACACGCAGAAATGTTGAAAAAGCCTGCCGGGCAACCCGAGCTAAAAATTTAACCGTTATCCGACATTGTTGTAAACAGGATTAGTGTAGAGCGTATGGAATATATGTTTCAGTCGGTAAAGTCGTCTTAATGCAACAATTGTAGAAGAATAGATTTTTTAAGTGGCACATTCAAGCAAATTTTCCGCAGCCATGTCTTTTTCAAAGAGTTGCCGGAGGGGGGGGGGGATCGTCAAAACAATGATCGACACAGTGAGTGCATTAGTGCAGCCGCGAGTGTGGCTAAGAAAAGACATTCAGAAAACATGATATAAATACATGTCTCGTAAAACGTTCCGATGCATTTACGGGGCAGAAAAAAAGGTTCCACATTATAGTCTGACGACGGCGTATACGATGTGAGTGTGTGCGGGGGTTAAATTAACCGAATCTAAAACGTTGTTCATTTTACCAGCGAACTGTCGGTTCATTAAGCAAATGGCGGGTAACAATGCCGGAAGAGAGACCGAGATTACAAGAATGAGCGGTGTAGTTCCAAAAAAGAAAGGAGAACAAGAAGAAGAAGAAGAAGAAGAAAAACGACAGAAAAGAGAAAAAGAAAAAGAAAAAAGAACGAATGCATACGTCGAAGCTGGGTAATATTAGGGAGAGAGACTTTTTATTTTTTCGGCCAAAGGAGGAGGAGATGTGTGTAAGCCCTTTGTCCGAGAAGAAATTAACAAGGAATATGTTCTATCATCGGTATTGTGTAGGATATGATTCGAGTCTAATTAGGCTGATTTGTATGTGAATACACGTATACTACCTAGGCATCTCTTGTCGCCATGTTGCACGCTGCATTTGTGCAACTTCAGGTGGAACTGACTGAAAAAGAACGAAGCGTGCACAGCCTGTTGAATATCTGCCGCATCCTTTAAAACAATAGAGCCGAATCAATCTCCGAGTGTTTTTCCTTTTTTTCTCTTTCACTGCGTTCCGCTGTTTTCCCGGTTTCGTTTTGTCTTCTGCTCAGATCTCCGCCCTTTCTAATACATCATCTCTTATAAAATCTTTTACATGCTCCTTTTTGCCGTACCAAATTGTACGCTTCGTACGAAATTAACGCTATACACGCTCTACGATGATTTGATGGCAGTGTGATGACTAGAAGTTCTCCGAAAAATCAGAATATTCGTTGAAATCAAGCTTTTGTCGAAGATCCGCAGTGACCTCTTAATATCATCGATTTTATCTTTGATAGTCTCTATCGAAAAAAGGAAAAATAAAAAAAAAAACAGTTAAATATTAATCGAGGTAACGACAGCGTTTGCAATTGTGCGCGATTCGATTCCTGGGGCAACTTGCAGATGCACTTACATCAGCGAGAACCGCTTCAAAAATTCTAGAGGGTACCATCGAGGATTTTCTTCGCAAATGACATTTTTACAAATTCTTTTGTTCCTGTAATACACAACTTGTCGTAGGTGTTTAGACTCGAAATAAAAATTTTCCAATACGCGCCGATTCTAAGAGATCAAAAGTTAAGCTTTCTCGATATGAGAAAAAAGTTTAAATCGCGGATATCGAGACACTTTCAACGGGAAACGCGCCGCTGTTTGTCCGTAATTTCAACGTTTCGCTCGATTTTTCAGCACCGGCTACCATTGTTGCGTTTTATTTTTTCGAAAAATCCGTTTTAAGCGGACTCCGGAATTAAAAATCCGCACAACCTTTCGTGCGAAGAACGCTATTAAAGAAGTGTCAAAGATTTTTTTTCTCTAACTGCGCTTTTGCCATTTCGATAGAGCTTTTGACCTGTTTCCGCGCTTCTTCTTCTTCTTCTACTTCTTGAAATAGAATTTCCCATCCAGGCTCGCGCTTTTAAACTTTTTCTTCAGTCGCATTTAAAGATTTAACAATGTCGAAACTAAGGCACTTTCGCTATTGATTTTCGACTGTTTTTTTGTTTCTTTCCCCCGAATTAAAAAACAGTTTTCCGCCCCAAGCCCGGAAGAAAAAATTGCCATATAAATGAGAGACTGCTCTCAAATTCCTTTATTTCTATCGATATAGTGGTATTTTTGATGAATATTATTATTATATAGAGCTTCGTGTTAAATTAAAATTATTCATTAAGACTCGGAAAAGTGTAAATAAACGCGTTTTATTATACGAGTACACCATGGTACGTGAGAATTGCGGCAGTCTGAAATTCCTGATGACTGTGGATAATAATTAGGACCGTATCGGCGCACATTTGCGATGTTTTATCATCGTCGAAATAGGGAGAAACCGTACAAATGACGGCCGAAACGTCTGTGTTGATACGACACACAGTCTAACCGGTGAAAACTGCTGCGGACTGGTTCATTCACGATGTAGCCTGGTTAGTTCGGCAGAGCAGTGTCTCCTTCAAACGGGATATCCGACCGACACACACATTGAAAACGTGTCAATCATTATCAGTCCATAATTGACGAGGCCGAATATGTATATACAATTATTATATGTACATACATATTAATATACAGTTATATATTTATACACGTACGTATATCGCAGAAATATAGTTTTGTTCATTTTAAAGGGAAATTTACGAAATTTATCAGATTATTGTAATTTTCGTAGTAATTGTAAGTGTGCGTACACACACACACACAAACACCATGCCCCATAGACGTTTAATTTTGTTTTTATATTATAAATTAATAAATTGTTACGACTATTATTTTTGTTTTGATCGATTTACTTATGCCGATTGTTTCATTTTTCAGTGCTGGGAAAATTGTCAGTTACTGCAAGCGAATTATCCAGTTTGGGGTGGTATTTGCAGCGCCGCAATTTGCGTAAGTCTCAACTAGATTATTCATTTTCATCGAATTTTCTTTTCTTTTCGTTTTTTTTAAAAATTTGATATGTTTTTATAACGCATCGCACGGAATAAATATGTATCGACTGAACTAACGAATAAAATTCACCGACTAATAATTAACTACAACCCGATAACAACTTAAAATTGGCCAATTACTTCGGAATAAACATAGATTAATAACTCTGTAGGTATTTTCATAAAACTTACGGTCAACGAGGAGCGGAATATTATTTTGATTTTTTGTTCTTTAACTATTTTAGAATAGTACAATTTATAATACGTAGTCATTTCATCTAAAACCTATCATGATAGGGCGCTAGTGGATTTTTATTGTAACAGTAATGACGATAAATCGATTTGCTGTTCGCTCTAGGTAAAAAGAGAATCGTGTTAACAATGGGCTAAAGGTTATTTTTTTTTTTTTTTATCTCGACAAATAAAAATTCTATCACACCCCGGGGGACAATAGGCTACTATTATGGCTCAACAGCCGCAACTTTAAATTAAGTTAATTAGGCTTTATAAATTAACTCACCGAACTCTCTCGAATCCCCAAGATAATAAAAAAAAAAAAAAGCTCTCTCGAATTCAAGAGAACAAACTGCAAATTAGAAGGCACGAACCTAGTTCGGAACGGTTGCAATAATATGTCACTGTAGAATAACGTGCTAGGTAGATTGTAGTAAGGCGGGGGCAATTTGATCGTTCAAAGTGTCACTTTGAATGGAAATAATCAATACTATAAAAAAAAAAAAACGTAATCGAAACCGCGTGTTTTTTCGCTAAAGTTTCGACTGTCTTTTTATTTTATTATTCTTTTAAAGTAAATAACGGAGAATTTTTTTTCTTCTATTTATTACGAAGGTACGCAGTAATGGTAGGGTTAAATTAATTTTTCATCGTACCGTCCAACTTCGAACATCGACGTGAATTTCGAAGGCGAAAAAATACACGGAGGGTGCGAATTCCTTTCCAGCTTAATAACGTCACTAAATGAAAATTACGAAAAAGTCTATTTCAAATAATGTCCACCCTTGGAAAGGGAGTTTTAATTCTTGACGGGCTTCTTATATTTTTCATCGTTTTCAATAAAAAAAACACAAAAAAAATCTTTCCCTTCCACCGGGGAGTACCCTTTTACCGCCCGTAATTCTGCTGTTTTCAATAACTGCGACCTAATATACATTCTTCTTCGCGGAATGGTATAAAACTGTAGGAGGATAGATTGCTTAAAAATTCGCAAAAAAATTTGTTCGTTCCCCCTTCTGCTGTGTACTATGTTTCACATTGAACTTTGATTACACGTATTCTGTGAAAGTCCTATTTTTTGTTTTTTATGTCGTATTTGAAATGACGTTTTTTCTATTATAAACTTCCGGTCTTGCCAGGCCAAAAAAAATAAAACAACACAAAAAACCAAAACACTTTCGATCGCCAAAAAGACTTACCGGGAAACATAATCGTACAAAAATGATTTTGTTAGTTATTCGATAAAAAGCAAATATTGCAGTTTTAACTACAATTGTGTCTAGTTTGATGCGTAAATTATGTAAATAGCGTCTTACATCTTCCGGTGACTAGAAACCAAAAAAAATATGATAACCTATAATAATGATAATGAGTATACATGTATATGCGTCATATGAAGTTTCGTAATAGGCTTCCTCAAAAGAGCGGCAAACTATGGCCCTACGTTTTATGGCGGTAACCTTTTCAGACTGTAGCTCGGTGACAGAGTTAACGTTTGATATTTTAAAATATAAGCAAACATGCTCATTTTTTATTCGAAAACCGCCGAACCGGAAGGGTTGACTCGAACTGGAGACCATTCGATGAACAATGTTAAATCGCAGTGAATACATCAAAACGAACACTATGGAAACTTTGTGGAACCTGATCAATCTTCAACGCTGGAAGTCTGCTTAAATAAGTGCAATGAAACAAAACACTTCGCTCAGTTTTCGGAATCCAATTTTATACGCACATATATATATATATATATTATATTTATGGCAATCAATCAAATAAATTCGCATTAACAAATATAATAAAAAATAGATAGTGATATTTTAATATATTCTACGGACTACTTCCAGAACTGAAAAAAACGTAAAAAACTACTTTCACAGAATACGCATATTAATGTGTTCTACGAATGTAGTTTTTCAGGATTTTAAGAATTTTGGAACTAGTTCGTAGAATGTGTGTGTATACAGTGTTGATAAATGTTTTTCTCGCATACTTTGGCTTATTGTGAAATAAAAAATGGTGTATTTTTAAAAAATAATGAAAATCATAAAAATGCACTAATTGAAGATCGAGTATTAGATAAAGTATGCTATGCAGTGTAATTCGGTAATGCTCTATGTTCAGTAGAAAAAAAAAAAAAAAAAGAAAACCCGTCCATGACGATATTTGTATTTGAACATCTCTGTAAGACACCTGACAGATTGCCCATCTTTAATGCAGATATGACGAACAAAATAAGCCATATATTTTACGAGTTGTTTGGCGTTCAAAGATAGACGATAATGCCACATTCAGAAAATATATTTTTGTATTTATACTTTTAACGATATTTTTCTTTTCTCTTTTATTGCAAAAAAGATGTTCCAGAGTGTAATCAGTTAATTTAATGTTTATTATAACTTTCGCTATTTTCATTAACTAATTAACAAACATATGAAAGAAAAAAAAAAGTTAAAAGAAGAATTGCAGCGAAATTATGCAAAATTAAATTAAATTTAATAATACATTTAAACCAGCTAAACCGCAGCGAATTAGGCAGCGAAGTGTCCGAATGGAGCTTAGTTCTCGAATACTACTATTGAACACGGAGACAAGCCAAAATAATTGAAAATTTAAAAAAAATGCTTTAGATGTTTTAAAGGGAAACATATGTAACGGGAAATTCGTTTATCCTCGTCTAAGTGAAGTGAAAAAATTTTAAAATATGGAGCATGCGTAAATGGCGGGTAATAAATTAAACTGAAAAATGTCGCTTGCTTTTACGTTTTCCTTGACAACCGTTAGTGGACTAATGTATGAGGGGAACAATGGTCCTTTCCAAAAAAGTAAAGAAGCAATACAAAAAGTTTTGTCTTTACCATTACGAGGTTAGTATTATTATCGTTTCTTTTTTTTTTTTTCGTTTTATTTTTTTCGTTCGCCCCCTTTTCCTTTTTAATACCCATCCCTTTTCACAAGGCTCGTGTTCCTTCGTACTGCCTTTTTTTCCCTTTTTTTTTTCTGTAACCTGAATCGTTTAATCGATAAATGACCTTCAGGATGAACAAAATTTGTTTCAACAATGAAGTTCGATATATTTATTTGTGACTTCACGCTCCATTCGGTTCGAATAAAAAAGAATGATGTCCTTCCAGCTAGAATCATACCGATTTACTTATCCTTGAAAACCACAATGAGTCGCGCTGTACAATTTAAAATTGGAGTCGGCTAGCGGTGTAACCCACCCTGTACAATTCGTTTTATTACTGTTTTAATTTTTTCCATTATTGTTCAGCGTACATTTCTGTCTTTTACTTCTAATTCGTTGTAGTTCTCTGATCGGAATCTTAAATTCAATTTCTCCCACTTAAAATTTATCGTTTTTTCCTCATTTTTGTTAGAGTGTCTTTACTGAGCTAAAAATGACAAAAAAAACAAACAAACAAATAAACGATGCTGATTAATCTTAACCGTTTATTTATTTATTTATTTATTTATTTATTTATTTCATTTCGTGCAGTTAAATAAGAATTCTCTAAAAAGCGCGATGATTGTGTCGTAAGATGGTTTAAAGATTGCAACTTTATTATATGGCAGCCGTCGGAAAATAACCGTTGGCACGAACTATACATTATTCTGATGATTAAAGGGTGGGGTCAAATAAAGAAAACACGTATACGTATGTAAATAGTGAGAAGAAAAAGAAAAATTCTGGCCAAAGCAACGATCACTGCACCCGTAGACAATGTTGTTAGGCCGGACGAGAGTCGACCGGTGGAGAATTTAATGTTTTTAATTATTATTACGCCTACCGTAGCGAGGAGCACCGATAGACCTACGTGCGTATGATGGAAAAAATGCGAGTGGGAGGAGTTGGAGTTTCGCTATCTGAAAATGATACTCGGCATTTCGGAGGAGCTCAACAGCCATTGTGCGATCTGACGATGGAGAGTTCTTTTTATCACCTTGATTCTTTATTTTCGGTAACGAGAAAGAATAACAATCGGCGCAGTGTTCCGTACTCTCCGGCTGATGGTTATCAGATAAGTGGTAGCACATGTTTGAAGAATGCGGCCCAGTAAGTGTGTCTGTGCTCATTTCATAAATCATCATCATCAGCCTAGGTCGGCAGTCAATTATCACGTTTAAATAGAAGTTCTCACTGAATGTGTATGCTTGCAACGCAATCGACGTGTGCATTTCTCCACGGTAAGGTGCTTACGTTTTATTTACCGTTCCGTTTAATTACCGAATATCGCGGGCCGTAGTTTGACCAAGTTGTACGCCGCGGCATGGCCCTAACCGTACCAGAAAATGCCACCGAGATGCTAACGCGTTCTGAATGCCGATAACAGCGATCATAACGATAATGCTAATAAAACGCCTGTTAGCCGGAAAGTAAATAAAAATAAATCGCGGCGGCCGGCCGTTATGAATAATAAAAATATCGCCCTCCTCGTTCACCCTGCATAATAACCATCATTCCGTACCAGCTCGCATTGATTTCCAATTACATAAGTCGTAAGTCGTCGGAAAACTCCCTCGTGTATCCCAACAGTTTTTCGGAAGACAGTGTTTTCTCTTGCTTTCTTTCTTGCAACGCTAATCAGAAGCAGCAACCCTGAGAGACTTGAGTGAGCTAGACTATTAACGTAAACGGAAACAGCAAAGGCTCTGTTATCAGAAGGGAACATTAAGGCGCGAGAATGTATGTCACAAGAAAAACGCAGAAAAAATTAAGTGTAAAAAGCGCACTTGAAAAAAATGCGGTCTGCGTCGCAAGCTTAATATCGCGGTTTGCAAAATCAGGAATGCAGTAGGGAGCAGAAACAATGGAAAATCGAAAGAGAGAAGAAGAAATAAACTCGAAGTAGAGGAAAGGTAGAAATCACGAAGAAGAGGGACAAGCCAGTGAGAATTAGAAACGAAATCTCGGGTGATACGTTGTAATATCGCAAGTTGAGAATTTATTGATAAATCAGCCGTTAGCTGGGCAGTTTGAAATGGAGCTGGAAATTTTTGCAGCTGTTGTGTGTGTGATTCCACTTCTTTTATGCTTTTTTTTTTACCCGAATTTTTGAACGGATCCTTGATGATGCACACTTAAATTTGTTTGGAAGTTCCATTACTTAGCACTTTCTGACGGGGATGGAAATCAAGTAGTAGCGTTATGTATAGGCTAGATCGATAGTGACAGTGTTGTGATTTCCACTACTCTGGCTCCTCAGTACTTCTGATAGGTACCAGTAGTACGATGGCCGAACTGTGAAGCTTGCTAGTTAATAGTAAGATCACCGTGCAGAGAGTCAAAATTTGTTTTATCATCGCTGGTCGACCAAGGTGTACTCCTCTTTGTGATGAGGAGAATGCTAACGGTGTTGTGAACGCCACCTTCCTGAAATTCTTCAATCCTCTGCAGACTTTCTTCTGAAGGCGTTTTCATCTTTTCAAATTAGTTTCGGCTTCTCATCGGAGCGAACGACTAACTGCTGGACACTGCGATGTGTCTGTAGCTTCCAACACGCCGGTTGGAAAATGAGAGTTTGTGTTTATCATCTTAGTCGGGATGCGTGTAGGTCGCCTAATGTCACAAGGTTGCACGAGAACTTGGTTACAGACCCCAATGTAGATTTTTTTTGCCAGTAACTATTTTTTTCTTTTTTTTTTTTTCATATTTCATTAAAATATCTTCCATATAGACCGAGTAGTACGAGTAGTGGCAAAGTTAGTGGAAAGAGTGTTCGAAATAATTAATTTTACATGTACGACGATTAGCCAAAGTCAGCCAAAGGCCGCTAATATTCCGGTCAAATCCTCAGACAGGCGGTGTCGTTGGAATTTTCTTGGGGTTAAAGTTTTTCTTCCAAAAAAAATTCGCGAAGCTCGCACACTACAGTTATAATTAAGTTTTCCGGTGGAAACCACGCCTAATTTAACATTTCGCGAAAGATTACCCTTTTCGCCATCGTAAACAAAATTATTTGACATGGTTCTGGATTCTCTTTGAGAGGCCACGGCGTTGTCCCGCTCGTAATGAAATTTGCGAAATCAGATTGCGCAACATTATCCAAACAAAAATCTGTGGTGTCCGACACGCGGACGTGGCCAGTTAGAAAGCCTCGAGTTGCCGAAAAACACTTGAGAACTCTCCACATGATGTCAATGAAAAAAATTTGCAGTTTATTTTCCAACTTACACACGCACACGGACGCACGGACGCGCTTATTGACCCAGCCGGGTTTACTCTCCCACTGCTATTATTACTCTCTTCTTATACACCGATCGCATTGCCCGCTTTCGGAAATTTTTTGCCATTCTTTCGTTTTTATCGCGTAAACATTTCGATTGACGTGTTTATTTTTCCACGGTCGGTCTATTTTCGCCCGCGATAATTACACTGCACACTTCAAACCGTGCTGCGTGCTGACAGGTGGTACCGTACTTGCCGCGCAGGCTTTATATTTGAAATACCGGATGGTGTAATTCGGATTAAATCCGTTTAATTAGAGTACATAGCATCAAAAGTTGCTCCGTTATAGCCGCCAAAAGCAAATTGCAATTTTTGAACAACATTTACATGAAACAGGAAGATTTACATGAAACAAAAAAGCAAAATGCGAGCGAGTAACATTTTGTTACATAATCCATATTCTTTATCATTTTCGACTCATGAGCGCTGCTCAGGCAATCCGTTATCATTTTCTGTATTCACTCATGCTCTCTCCTCTGTATTATGCGCACCGTTCCGTACATTATGATTAAAACTACAGCCAAAGCCCATAACTAAAAGGGAAAAACACATCTTGGCAAAATTAAAATTGTCTGCGTCTTTACGATTTCTAGTCTTACATTGCATTCCTGCGCCACATTAACTCGATGTCGCGAATTTATGCCATTATTTTCATACGGAATTTGAGATTCAATTTTGAAGTCCACTTACGCCACAGCAGCTTTTTGAAAGAAATTCTTTTTTTAGTTTTTTTTTCTGTTTATTATGTATATGCACACAACAAGAGAGAGGGATTCACTCCCAGGCTATGAAGTCTATTAAGATTTTTCAGTCCGGGATAACGAATAGCAGACTGATCGCAGCAGGCGGAGTGTTTGGATGTCGGTAAATGTCGTTATCCGTTCGCGAAACTAAACGCTAACGTATACACAAACATTCCCGAAAGAGGTATGGGCATTCCACATCAGTGCAGAAAAGACACTTGCCTGTGGAGAAATATCTCATGTTGGCTGCCGAGAAACTGTTCCGTCCGGGGAAGCCTCGATGGCTTTACCGGAAATGCGAGATACTACGAACAAAACCGCAAGAATAAAAACATCGGCCTGAAAATTATTTTATCGCTTTTCGATTTTATTTTTAATTTTTAATTTTAAATTTTAAATTTTAAATTTAAAGATTAAAATTTAAAATTTACTCGCGTTATTGACGATTTCGCAAAGAGAGAAACTGCACTGCTTTCGGATTTCGGAGATTGTTCAGGAGTACGCGTCTGGCAACGTAACCTGCAATTTCGTTGGATTTTTAATTAAAGCGATTCTGCTTAACGGCCGAACATATGTTCGAGGAAGAAACGTCGGACCGGAGAATGCAGATGCTCGGGGTACGGAGGACGGCTGGTGCGCAAACGGGCAGGCAATTATAAATAGTTCGCGCAAATGTTATCTGAGCGTAAAAGATAATTGCCGGTTTTCAAATAGCTGAATAATAGTTCGGAAGGAGTGTGTTTACTTGTCCGGTAATTTGCCCATCATGTGTCTTTCTGAAATTTATTCCGTCTTCGACTCGACTGCAGCGCACACAAACTCGGGCCGCAGTCAGACGACGCGTATGATATTTGTATAAATCGCGGCATAAGGACGCGTGTGCGGACTCGTTCGGCAGTGCAGATAACGGAACTGGAAGGTGAGTGATTTCGAGAAAGATATGTTAAATAGCTGTATCGGCTGGCAGTTCTGGAAGTTCAGGGTGGTCTATTAGGACGCGTCTGCAACTAATCCGAGAACTAGTGACCAATTGCGAGCTGGACAGCCGTTGACCGGCAGCCTTTCTTATGCGAATGTGCCACAGACGACGCATTATGCCTACCGGTGATAATTTATTATTATTTCCCGCCGGAGCGTAGCTGCGATTTTCTCTTATTCCGAATAATGAGTATTTTATTTAAAGGCTCTTCTCTTCTTAGCAAATGATTTTTATTAATTTTCCCGCTTCTCGAAACTGGTTTTCTCCGGACCACAATGTACTCCCCGGGCACTGTTCCGCCAACGAGCAGCTCGGAAATTAATCGCGGTCAAATTCACCGTCCCGATAACGGTTCTCTCTTCACCAATTCCTCCCTTTAATTGATCGCGCCGAAATCGCTTCTCATTTTAATTTACCCTAACGACTGAAACTTTCGCTCCTACTTGATTGCACCGTCCAGTTTGCTGCCGTATTTTTCGCCGTTTTTTTCGCCGAATTTACAATTATCAGTAATATCAGTGCACCGTTTTACTGAAATACTCTAGACTAACATAATCGCCTAAATATGCTCTATACTTTGATAACACCAGTTCAAACTGCCCCGTACAGTTTCAGCTGATGATGCCGAACGTTCCTTACATGTAACATACTTTTCTCGTTTGTTCTATTTGTAATCATAAGTTTAGTTTAGTAGTTTACAACTGCCCCGGATTGTAATCAGAAATAGAAATCAGAAATTGAAATAAAAAAGTGTTTATTGTAAAACTTTTTTTTAAATACAACATTACGAATTACTTTATACTATGGCGCCATCTATGTACAATTTTATCCAACTGTGAAAGGATGTATTTTAATTGTAGAAAAATGATTTTACATAATAGAGAGATAATACAAACAGAGATATGGTAGATCTAAACATGTTGCATATATATACTTAGAGCAGTGCCAACATCAGGGATGTGTGTAGAGTTTATAACATTTATAAACAGTGTGTACAGTATGTCAAATGCTAAATTATTTGGCGGACACCGTTTTCGGAGTGCTAGAGAATGTATTTTTTTTATCGTTTTCTCGAATTTAAAACGTCATTATCGGAACATTATCGGATCAAGTGAAATCTGCCTTTCATCTTTTTTCCGATTGCGTTCTAATGTATTTTTTATTACAGGCTGCTAATAGAACAACACGCGGAAATTCTCAAGATGCCTATGTTTTTATAGTCGTTTCTCGTATATTCAAAAACGACTATTATTATTTCTTTTTTTCATATCGATGATTTTCAGTTAAAAGAGGAGAATTTAGAAAAAAGTTCAAGTGGTTTCTAAAGTTTTCGGTAATTTCATACAAGATAAAAATTTCATAGAAATTTGATTGAAATTTAATCGAAACTGGATCGAAATTTAGTCGAAATTTGATCGAAATTTAGTTGAAACTTTCATACATATCTACAAAATAATTTTAATGCAAGAGGCGAAAAGAATTCTAGTCGTATCATAACGAGTTTTAAATTGGAACGACGAAAATATTAAAAGAAAGAAAATTTCATCAGTTTTAAAAATTTTACATTTTTATCGACGTATAAAGTTGTGTTTATTAAAAATCAACAATCTTTTTTCTGAATTCGGTAGATGTGATTGATTCCCAATGTGAAAGCCTGCCGAATAGCTCTTACGACTTATTAATGTTGTGTTTCTTTTCTGAACTTATCGGAATCGGTGAAATAAGTTAATCACAGCTAGAATAATCGATTTGACAAAGAGTAGGGGAAAAAATTCAGGCGCATGTAATACTCGAGTGCTCACAAATGGAAAAGTAGAAGTCGTTACAGGAAGCGAAAAAGAGGTGTTTGAGAAATTTTGGTCATATAACAAGAAATCAGGGTACCGCTCCGCGGAAGAGAAGGGAAATTACATATAAACATGAGGTCGTCAGACATTAGATAAGCGACTTTTGGCGAATGAACGGCCAAGATGATTAGAAGGAAATTAATACGAAAACGAAATCGTTGCAGGATGAATTAATTTTTTTTTGAGATGTTTTGCGCTAATTGGAAAGTTTAGAATTAACGGATTTTTTGAAACGGGTTTTGCATTGTTACCATCCGAAAGGAGTGCAGCACCTTCTATAACCTGGAAACTGAGGGCAAAAATCAGCCGGTGAACGACGATGTTGATTAAATAGATGAAACGAAGAGCAAGTACTATAGTCCAATAGTGAGAAGATTAAATATAAAATAAAGAGAATAAAAGGCACAGACGAATCAAAAGACGACAACGTGAATGAATACGAAAGCTTTCATAAAACAACAGCGAAAAACAAAAAACAGAATAACGACTGTTTCGTAAATACGGGTTTCCTTGTTTCAAGAAAGTCTCAGAAAGAACACTCTATGTAAATAAATAGATTTTTTTGAGCGCCTACACGCTATATATTATCACACACACCGACACATACACATGTGTATATATGTATTTGTATAATGTATAATCGAAGATTGCAAACTGCTTTAAAGGCATTATTCCGCGTGTATAATATATTTAGGGTGGCGACTGTTTCATTCGAAAGCGTAAAGAGTAAACATCGTTACGTCACACCAGACAAACATTGTTTATAATGATGAGAAATAATAACGCTCGAAGCAATTTATACAAAACTGGAGATCTGAAATTAAGCGCTAAATGAAACGCGCACGTACGTGTGTACTGGTGAAGCCCGGTGTATGCAGTTAAGATAAATATTTGGAATGATTAAAGGCTAGACACGGCAAACGGAGGGGGCAATTTTACTGGAGGAAATCTCAATTAAGATAGTAGAATACTAGTGTACCGCTGGCTGCTGATGCTGTTGTTGTTGTCGTTAGTGGTGGTAGAAGAGCTTTTCGCTGTTAGTTCGAAGCTGCAGGCGTTTCGTATAATTCCGTTGTTTACACGTTCGCATGTGCGCTGGTGTGTGTGAGCGACGAACGGGGGGCCGGGGGAAATTTCTGGGAAACTGCGAGCGAGTAGCGGGCGGATATGATAATAAAATAAGATGCAGAGAAGGAATCAATTCGGTGGCTGCGAAGGAAATGAAGGCGTAGGATGCGGGTAGATACGGTGTGATTTGCAGTCGAGATAAGCTTTCCGAACGATAAACTGGAAGCCCCCAGGTTTCGTATTACCGCCTCTGACGACTGCTGCTTTGTTGCTCGTTCGCTGCGGAATTACGAAAATTTTTGCATTTTTCCAAAGATTAAAATTCTTGCCCGTCTTGCGAGAAAAATTAAGAAAATAAACAAAAAGCGACGACGACGACGACACGAATAAACACGTTTAACTTAACGACGGCTAGTGTAAAATTTTATTAGCTCACTGGCCGCGTGCACTTTGTAGCAAGATCCGCACGGAACTCGACTAAACGCGAACCAGAATACGACCAACGACACGGACTTTCCCACTTGCCGGCGAATAATTTAATTATTAACGGAACACGCGGTATACCGCGAATTTGTTTATTTTCCGTTCTGCGCAGAAGTAATCCGTTTTTCGCCGCTATTCACTAGATAGAACCGACTGCGTCCTGCCCTTTACTCCATTTTCCTTGTTCCATTTGAAAAGGAAACTTTCTCTAATTTTAAAGTAATTCCTTTAAAAAATAATTCGACAACAATTTGCAGTCGAATCAAGTTTCCGAGCGATTCATACCGCGATATAAAGACACGCGCTTTGACTTCGACATAATCGCATCATTTCTCCTCGAGCATTTTTACTTCAAAAGTTGCAACTGATGATACAAATTATCAGCCGAGATTACCCCGAGACTGCCAACGAATATGTTTAAAAATTGTTCCCAACAAATCATAACTATGAAATCGTTTGAAAATGCTTAAAAGAATTCTTTCCCGCATCATTAGAATTTTTTAGGGGTGCTCATATATTTATAATTAGAGTCGCTTATCGAGAAATAGACCACGTTTTGTATACATCAGTGTAACGATTTCGGTAATAAATGTATTTAAAGATGAATTCATGTTTTTATAGTATTAAATTTTTTGGTATTTATTATTTCGAAAAACTTTTATTAAGAAATGTTTAAAGACACGCTTATTTTATTGTAATATTCGATGCTCGACATATCGGAGTCATTTTGCTTTCTTTTCCTATATACATTTTAATTTTGAAGCGCGTTAAATTTTATTCTTACATCGCGGTGTGAACAATTTCGACGAATAATATATGTATATATTTCAGGAGCCACGAATTCACCACTTCATTCGTTATTACTTTTTTAAACTTTTGTATTGATCATTTCAAGGTGGGAGAATGTTCCGAAGTATTAAGAATAATTCTATTGATATCGTATAGAAACACACATTGTATCAGTAAGTTTTGAAAAGTTCAGTCGAATAACTTTTCAAATCAACTTAATCAGACAATATTGTTTAATCATTATTTTCTGATTTTTTTTTTTTTTTTTTTTTTTTTTTTTCTGGCCTGACATTAAACACCATTTGGCCCCGCTATCTTCTTCAGCTTGTCTCATTCAATCTATACTTTTGCCGACGCTGAGAGCACCGGACTTCTGTGTTATAGAAGTTTTGAGTTCGGTTCCAGGTGACGACAGCAGTTACGAAATAAATAATTCAATTAACCGCTAATAGTTACGTGAAAGGCAATAGTAAACGTCCATACCCTCCTTTGCAGGGAGTTGGGATTTATGTAATTCAGCTTTTCATATTGTACTAAGCCTAACGGATCCGATGAGAATACTATGGCCAGTTCCTTTCTCTCGGTCGCCTTCACTTTCCCAGATTTCTCTGGTATCCAATTCATATGATTGCCGTGTACACTATAACCGAGGCTGTGTTCATGGGGTGGGGGGGGGGGGGGGGGGTTAACCCCCCCCCCCCCCACCCCATGAGAACTGAAATAGTTATTATAAATAGACAAAAATCTGAAAAAAATCAAAAATTTAAAATAAATATTGATGATTTTGTAGGGTGTTCTTACCTACCGTCAAAAGAAAAAAAATAAAATATGCTCCATATTTTTAGGTACTTCATTAATATCTTAAGGAAAAACATTTTATTACGAGTATAGTTAATAACACATGTAATTTTTATTAATGTTCATATACGGGGTAATTCATTTATGTAAATTATTAATGTAGAAACCAAAATGATGGAAATTATTAATAGTACGAATATTAGTGAAAGATGTATTGTTATTTATAAAATGAATATGCGAAGAAAAATTTTACCCCCCCCCCCCCATCACCTCCAAAATTCTGAGCACGAGCCTGACTATACCTATGTCTATACAGCTAGGATGTACGAATAGAGGTAGTCGCTGCCGCTGAGAAACTGAGGATGACACTCTCTATGACGATGTGCTCATTTCATTTCTAAAGTCATCCGGATCGCTGAACATATTATTCTAATCAATTTCTTGAGTTGAACAGCCCGGCTAAATCAGTTTTAAAATTAATTATTGTACTTCTTCGGTATTCTGCGTTGAAGCGAAATTTGACAAGGCCATAAAAAAATAGTTTAACATACTGTACGCCAATACTGTTATCCGCTAAACACCTTTGAGAGGTGAGTGAGGCGTTGCAAAAGCGCAAACGGCAAAGCTACGCGCAGTAAAACGGTTTTCGTACAGAGAGACTCACTCGGAAAGAGGTGAAGGAAAATGTTCGAAAATTGTGAAAAATTTAATTTCGTTCAGTTCTGATAGTTAGTTACAAAATGAAAAGTTTTCGGCAGACTTTTATTTCAAAAACATACTCAAACAATTTTCTCGATCTTTACTCTGCAGCTTTTCTCGCGGCTCTCGCACGGTGCTCGTTTTCTTGTTAACCGCGAAATAAATCCACATCATTTTGTTCTCCGACCGAAAATTAACTTGCCGACATCCGGAACGGGTGAAGAAATGAACGACTATTACTTTTGCCGAATAGTCGTTCTGCGAACGTAGTTTTCAACGAACTGTAGAACCATCACGTACATATACATACATATAATATATATATATATATATATATATATATATATAGTGCGCATGCTCCTTCGCTTATAATCAAAGGTTCGGAGCGACGTGACTTCAATTATTGAACTTTTTTTATTTCGATATTTTTTTGAACTTTTTCTCTTCTAAAGCAAGTTTGAAATATTTCCCAAGAAACGCGTTACTTTGAACACTAATTTTCGCAATGAGTGCCGACAGAAATAAACGGATGAGTTCTGCCTTGCAATCGATATATGTATATAGACATATATGTATTGTGTGTGTGTGTGTGTGTGTATACGTCGCATATACGTTGCGAGATGTATTTCACCGAAATTCTTTTTCTAGCTTTCGAACTTTCAAAGAATTTCTGGAACTGCGGTTAACTCTTAACAATCTCGATAACTGACACGAACAAAAAGAAATAGAAAGTAAGAAAAATAATTACATTAAATCATTGTATTTTAATAGATGGGAAAGCTTAATAAATAGGGCCTTTTTTGTTTTAATCTTGCAACAAAAATTCTACAATGTGGTTCGAAAGAATACGGTGAATTTAAATTAATTTTTTGCCCATGAATTTACACAACTTTTAAACAGAGATTTATCGAAACAATGTTGCGATCATAGAAAGAGCTATACATACATACACCTTTCCATATGTTATATTACCTGAGATACTGTATTCCGTATAATACGAAATGTCTAATGATTAAATTCAGTAAAATATAAAAAAAATTATTTATATATATATATATATATATATATATATTATAAAAATGTCAATAAAATATCTTTGTTAAATTACTGACCGAAAAAAAAACACACTTCCACTGAAGCGTTCTTTGCACTATGAAGAAAATCCGGGAATTCCTCGGATCGAAATTGTTTTCAATATTTGAAACTCTTTCAAGCAGTGTTACATGTAACAGAAACAATTTCACCGGTGATAATATTCGATAACTGCGTAAATAAAGAACAATTCCGTGGTCGATTCGTTTTTTCCGTTAAACTGTGATACTTTTGTAAAAATTAAAATTAACGCTTACAAGTAACCCCGAGTATGGCAAAGTAAAAACTACAAAGTCGAAAAAAGAAGCGATGCGCAAAAGTGTGATCGTGACCTGTGATTTCGCGGGATGCTGCATTAATCGCAGTGGGATGTGATTTCAAGAATGATTGCGATTATTGTTATTATTATTCGATGATTTTAGTTCTGAAAAACACGAAAGATGAATTTTGTATAACACCAACGCATGAAAACGGCTAATTTGTTATTCATATTCCGTGCATGTTCGACGCTATCGCCAAATGGTAAGGGCGTTTTACATTCTAGCGGTAGAATTTATATTTTAAACGTGTAACTAAAAACTTTGATTTATTACGGACAAACTTCATCCAAGTAAGGCTGACGTTTTACTAAGCGTCACACTAATTTAAATTCGACCAAAAATAATGGTTTCAAAAGAAAAACGTCCGTATTCAAAATTCTCGAGCGAGTGTTAATTTTCTTTCTTTTTTTTTTTCTCTCTAAATTTTGTTTAAATAACTATTTCAACAAAAGAAGTTTGATAAATTTGAAGAAAACTAAAAACTAAAATAATAGTCAAACTGAAGAATTGATATACTTAAATCGCAATTTTAATGTATGTAGTGACGTATTTCGAATGTTTTTTTGAGGACAATTCCACGCAGAAAAGGGCTGATACTTTATATACCGGGTAAGATATCGAAAATTATAATATTTCTCAGAAGAATCGTCTGCTTCGATAAAAAGTCATTACTTTGAAATCAAACTTTTCCATCAAGATCGATGAAGTGTCGATTATCACAGCGGACGATCAAAAAACTTTTAACGTGCTTCCGGCCTAGAAATATCACAGATCATCAACATTAGCTGGGTCAGAAAAAATTAAGAATAACGCCAGAAACGAGATTGCGTTTTATTAAGACACCGAGGTTAAGGGTTGAACAAGTGCGAGGATTTTTCCACTAGTAACTTTCACTAGTAAGCGTAATATTTTTGGAAACCGAATAGCACGAAGAATGACACCGAAATGGAAAATTTGTTTCAAGATTTGTACGAAAAATACAATGGGAAAAGCGAGAAAGGTGATCATGTTTTCATGTTAGGAGCTTGAAAAAAATTTGATAATGGGTAGAGCACTGTTATGCTGCAATTTCACAGTATATGACTCTTAGTTGTAATATATGCCCGTTCGCGCACCTACACTGAAATTATGAGAGATCGTGTAAATTGTTTAAAAAATTTTCGGATTTTATACTACAAATAATGGCTACGAGAAAAAATGTTATTCTTTCATCATCCGACGTAATAGTTTTGTTCTGCGGGGCTCTGAATAAAACTGTGACGCCAGTTATGGTCCTCCGCCCGGGAAAGAATTCCTCAATGTGCACGCATTTAGAACTCAATTTGATAAACTGTAAAAATTCAACAATATTAAAATAACTAAACAGGTAAAAAAATCTATTTTCTTTTCTTTTTTTTTTTTTCTTATATATTTTCAGCGCTATGAATATATATTTTCGGAAACTACGCATGCGCATTTTATAGGAAAATTTATATAAATTTCTACGAAGTAGGTCGTTATAAAAGTTCATTCAAAAATATCATCTTCGCCGATTTTGTTAATCGTTAATTGACAAGAGAACGTGAAATAAAATTTGTTAGCGCAACGTGTTTGTTATGAAAGAGCGCGCGAAAATACGATTAAAATAAATTAGAAGCCTTTGAAACGGTCCTTGTTTCAAAGGGGAGAAATTTCGGGAAGAAGCAAACGAAAAGAAAAAGTATACGGAAAGTGCGATGTTGTTACGAACGAAAAAGAAGAAGTAGAAAAAAAAACTCAGAAATGAACATGGGAAGCACAATACGAGATGATAAACAAAAAACAGCCCCATGTTTAATAATACTTGATAAACATTGACCGCCGTAGATATCAGGAATATAGTAACTCGGCCATTTTATGATTTTATTTCGAAAATGATTGTAAATAATTCGACAAATTAATATTACCGATTAAATGATACGGATAGAAAATAAGAAAAAAAAGGAACTAGCCGAAATTAACCAATTTTTTACTTATATTTATAATTAGAAGTGACGCAGATTTTGTTAACTATACCGTTAATTGCCACAAAACATATTCCATTAAAATCGATCAGAACTGTGTGTACTTAATTAATAATTAAAATAAATATGCGGGAAAAATTACTTAATTTTACACGGACACAGCTTCGGTACGTGAGTGTTTACATTTAATAATAAACATTTTTGGAAAAAGTTGGATAAGGGTGAGGTGCTGGTTGCGCGGACAGATCTCTTACGTACTTTTTCTATCTCTTTATCTTTAAAGTTTCTCGATGCGAATGGGTGTCTATTTATTTGCAATTTATAAATATTTAATATTTAATTTTCTTCTCTTTTCTATGATCCGCTCTGTCGACACGACGATTGACCGACATAGAACGTATATGCATCAACGTAAGAAGTAAATTCGAAAGTAGCAAAAGAGGAGAGGAGCGACACAATAGAGAGAAAAAGGCCGCGTTGATAAGGTTCAAGCGTTAAAGAGAAGAGAAATGTAGCCGTGCCGAAGCGCTCCGAGGCTGCGGTGTAAGGACACTGACCAAGCGGATAAGGAGAAAATGAAAAATCACGAGCACCGAAGCATAAACGAAATGAAAGAAAGGATATAGGCGATTGGTTTACTCGAAATGCAGTTGAAGAAAACTTGCGAAATTATTACGTCGCTGACTGCATATTTCTGCAGGAGCATCTGGCTTGTAATTGGACGAACAGAAATATTACAAAGGCGCGTGCGGCAACTTAGTAAAAGTCACAGCATCGAAAATGAGCACCGTCCATACGTAACACTGCTGCTGTTGCGGGAAATTAGACGGCAGAAAGGATCCGGCGATTTAACGAAACGAGAGTTACATTTAAAAAATAACACCGATAAATAATTCGCCAAAATAAATTTAATTTCACTGACGAAAAGACATTTCACAAAAGTTGTCGTTTTGAAATGGCAATCAAAACAATAGGCTAGGTGGTAAGACTCGTTTCGGAATTTTTATTCGTATATTTTCTGGTTTTACCCGCGATCCGATATTTTTGACTTTTTATCCGCTTCCTTAATTGATCCATTTTTTTTTAACGTTTTTTTTAACGGAGCGCGCCTTAAAGGCTTAAATTGTGCCCCCCCCCCCCCTCAGCAGTAGTAGCGCGTTACCTGAAAACGATTATTTCACCGCAAACGATCGATCGCGTCAAATTCCACTGATCACCGCAGTTTCGGAAAACCACCCTCTTCAAACGTATAAAGATGACATACACGGAATCTTCAAATTGTAGTAATTTCGAAGAACCGCTACAACGAGCTCTGTCTGAATCCACGATCTTTACAAAGTCAACCGAATTGGGAGCTCTCCAAAAACCTATCATAGAGTGACAATTTTACATTTTCTTCTTTCTCGTACGAATTGATGATTGACTTCCAGACGAGTTATTAAACATTAGTTGTTTCTTCGAAATTTTCTTACGACTCAAAGAATAAACAAACGTATTAAATAATTCACAAAATATAGATGTTAAGAATTCAAAAGGAAATTATTAAAAAGCCGACGTGTATGTCAGTGAATCGGTGGTGACATCATTTAAATGCGTGCTCGGCCTATTTCGATTTTACGTTACGACGAAAAACGCTGCTAAATTCGAGTAAGATCCATTTTACGATAAAAGAAATGGACTTAATCGCATTTTTAAGCTAAAAAATTATTACCACCTTTTGCGATATTCTCGTGTGTTCGCAGTTACATAGGACGAAAAATAAATAAAATATTATATTTTAAAGTCAGCTAGCGGTTGGATTTCCGAACGGGGACCGTCATCCGCGAGAGTAACACATCGAATGAGTACGAGTCGACAACATGCTCCGATGAGAAAGCGTTCAAACTAATTTCTTTGGCGAGATGGGAGCGTGTTTTTCCGCGTTCGCAATTTATTTCACCGATGCATAGACGATTACTTCGTCGGAAAGTTTCCGTAAACGGAGAATGACTGATTGGTCAGCAGCGATGGCGAGAGCTGGCGGCGAGGCCACCGCGATAGAGAGAGAGGGCGGTTATTTTGTGTATATACGGAAAATGAAAGTTATGAGCCGAGGAAGAGTCGAAACTGTCACGGCAGTATGTTACAATGGAAGAGAACAGATTTAATTTAGCCGAGGTTGCGTCGTCCGACCATTACGTGATACGACCTGACGATGGGCCTTTGTGACGACGCTCCTAACATACACCTCGCTTCCATCGTCGCCGTTACTCTTCGTCTTGTTCTAATCTTTTATTTTTATTTCCCCTTCCTTTTACACACCGTTATTATATTATTTTTATTATTTTCCCCTTCACCGGCCGCTTACCCCCGGAACGGCCTGTTACACCCTCGCCGACATCACACATTTCTGTCTGCTCGCATATTTTCCAACAGCTGCTGTCGTTTTAAATTAAATACGAACACGCTGGATATTTATTCCTCGAAATCTACCGCAGCGCTCATCGTTGACAACTGTTTCCGTCTCGGAAATACCGAGTGACCGAGCTAATTTCCAAATCTCCGTTTTTTCCAACACTCTCTGACCGGCGCAGATACGACACTTCTCCCCGTCCGAGGGGATCAACCCCAATTTCATTTCAGCCGAACGCCCGGTCTACGCACGATAAATGACACATTATTAGAAGAATTCTTCCGCGATTACTGCTCCACACACACGCACGCACGCTTTGTGCGGCACGGCGGGCGCGATGTTTATCGCGTAGGAACGTTTCATCACCATCTTCGGAACACTCTGGCACAACGAGCACGTCTTAAAAGTTGCCTTTTTTTTCTTTTTTTTTTTTTTCATCTCTTAAATAATTCCACCGGTAAAAGACTGTTCTCGATTAAATCCCTTAGTGAAGGTTCATCGATGTCAAAGCGAATGGGACGATATAATAAGTCAAGCTGATGATAATGCCCATTTGGAATATCGTAGATAATACATTTTTATTTTTTTTTTACTTTTTTGGTCTCCTAGTCATTCAACTTTTAGCCAACTGCTCTTATTCGTATTTTCCACTTTATATTTCATTTTATCTTTTAAAAATCGTTATAATTATCTACACACACACGCGGCTGTTTAACTACTCTATTTGTTGTGTTGTTGAATGTAAAATCATAAACAATAGTTTACACGTAGGTTTATGTTTGATGACGTTTGAAGCGGATTCTGAGAAGCAATTCCGTATATTCAAAATTCTAACTTTATGTATTAACATTACCGAAAATAATGCCCTTATACATAAAATATAAATATTGGTGTAGCGAACATTATCTAATCGTACCCTTCCTGCGTATTCTGTAGGCTGTGAAATACCACGTGTTCAGTTTCTATCATCTGAGCGCTAACTTTATCGAGCCTTGCGTCCTCTCAATGGTCATCTTAGTTATATTGAAATCTTCACCGAGTTCATCGTGAACAATTTGAGTAAATCATTTCGGATAGTTTGAGTATTTTCTGAAATTTATATCGAGATTTCCTTGCGTGCGTGTGTGCCTATATTTTCAGTCTATTGAAACATCTTAAACTAAATTTTTTACACAATGACCTTTTTTAAATGGTCACTTGTTTGTGGTCTACGGCTTGCGATTCTCGTAAAATTTGTCCCGGAACCCGCTTTTATTCTCTGTTATTTTTTCTTTCTGTTCGCAGATTTTTTTTTTTTTTTCAGCGTCTTCCGTTAAGGGTATTATCCTTTTCCGCTGTTAATATTCCGGATTTCTGAAAACCCCCGTTAACGTCAATATACCTTTTTTTATTACATCACCGTCGATAACACTTCAGAGCAACGAAGCGGCAACATAATAACAACGCGATGCGATTTTATATTTCCTCTTTTGCCGCTGTGGAAAAGTCACCTTCTACCGGAGCGGTAATATTGTACATTTATAGTGCGGAATCAAAATTGTCTTTCTAACATCAACTGTCAAAAATAGATATAGCCCCGTTCTGAATATGTTCAGTGAGAAGGTTAACTCAATTAACGGGGAGAAAAAGAAATAATGATTGCGATAAAAAAACATCGATACACGTAAATTTCGATAAAAGTTGATCTATCTGGGAATAATTGGTAATATTCCGGAAAGTTACCAGTGTATATGGTAGTAAGGGGAAAATCGAGATCGATGATTAAAAAAAAAAAAAAAAAACGAAAAAAACAAACACCGATTGATATCATTTCAATTTCGTTTTCGGTTCGTCGCATTATACGTCGGATGCGAACTGACGCGTGGAATTCGAGACTCTCTGCAAAAAGTCTGAAAACGGAAAAAGTCCAATAGAACTAATTTTTCAATAGATTCGAAAATTAATTGACAAATAAAACTAAAAAAAAAAAAAAAACAGAACGAAAAACAAACGGATGTTTACGTACGTGTATATAAATATTGTTTAAAGTTTGCCATTTTTTAAAACGCACCTAAAGTCAAAATCGCGCAATGTTTTATATTTTTAACCGAAATTTTACGAACAGTCGCGTTTTTAACAGTAAATACGTAATTAACCTTTCGAAATATAATTTTATTTAAACTTTTCATTTTCCGCCGAAACAGTTTCTTTTTCGTTCGAGGTTTTTTCTAAAAAAAAGAAAAACGTAATTGGCCGATTAAACACAAAAAGCGTGGTACGATACTCGGTAATGAAATTTAACAACGTTTTTTCGTAGTAGTGATGTCCGTTCTAAATGAGTTTCGCTTCCTTTTTTTGTTTTTCTCTCTACCTCCAACGTGAACAACAGCGCTATTGCCACTCTAGTTGCTGGGTGGTCTCTTGGTCTGGTTAATTCTTAAACGGCGAATAAAAAATTTTAAGCGAATATTAAATTTTAACAATTTAACCGCCCAACTCCAGAAGCATGTTGAGCATTTGTAGCGGGGGCGGAAACGGAGGGGGTTACTTCTATACCACCAGCGCAGTATTCTAGAAAATAAATCCTCGACACATTTGTCGCCAAACGGGACCGCTGCCAAATTTTCGAAAAGCGCTTTTTCAACAATATCATCCGTCGTTTATTTCTGTTCTTCTGGATCGCATTCTTTTCGGCTTACGTAATTTTTGCGCCTAGGGTTGCCTTCAAATGCAATTTTACACATTCTTTCTCCTTTTCATTACTATTCATCGCCTATCATCCCCCTTAAGTCGTTGCTCCGCTCGCGCTTTTAGCAAGGACGGTATACTTCAGCTTCTTTTTATCGCTCAGGAAAAAAAGATCCAGCTAGGGTGTGTCAATTTTCATACACGTTGGATCGTCATTAAGGTGGAATTACGTGCGATCAGCATGTGGCACTTGACAATGTAGGCAGGAACAGCGATAAAAAAGGGTCTGATAGTCTCTCGGACATTCGTTAATGGACCAAAAAAAATCAAGGAAATTCTAAAAGGATGTATAATACTGAGGTAAACATTAGTCGGTGTATAAATTACATGCTCGAAATGTTATAATTTTGTAATTCTATCGCGATAGAGTTTTTACTAAGAAGCGGACGTAACATGTGTCGTAGGGTAGAGACATGTCTCGGTTTTATTTGGGCGCTTAATTATTTTTAAGTGTTTCAAGCAGTTAACGCGACTAACATCTTTCAGTATTGTTCGAACGAAATTTCGGAATTCATTTCAATTTGGTCTGCTACGTTTTTTGTGTTGGGATAAAGGTTTTCTTTTACGATTTGTTAACACGATGGTGTAAGCGTTTCTATAAATTTCTCTCGGCGCCATTTCTTCTTCGAGGGTGTTATCTCGGCTAAGTTAGCTGTTTTTTTTTTTTTAAATTAATGGTTCCGGCCTTTTAGAAATTTTGGACAATTTTAAAAATTAAGTCATTGACCCCGTAATCTATTAATATAGCCGAATTCCTCGGAGTCTAAGCGATTTTCACTCGAGATTGAGATAGCGCGCGCTTTTGCCTTTACTTCATGAAGGGGCAGCTCACGAACACCTCGAAAGAGAGAAGCGAGACAGTAAATTATAAGTATTGCAAACAGTTCCTTCATTTAGGAACAAAGGGATAAGTAAGGAAGTGAACAATAAGAAAAGAAATATGCGCGGGAAAAAAATAGAAAGAGCGCGCATCGAATTTCCTAAGAATAGCCTTAAGCATATAGAAAAACAAATACGGTGAACCTACGCGCTGTATAGAGATATGCTGC
This sequence comes from Icerya purchasi, assembly GCA_039619475.1. Lineage (NCBI taxonomy): Eukaryota > Metazoa > Arthropoda > Insecta > Hemiptera > Monophlebidae > Icerya > Icerya purchasi. The sequence goes on from CM077116.1 coordinate 66,811,178, forward strand.
ACCACTGCTCCTGACGAAAGATACAGTGATCATTTCATTTTCGCAAAAGGCTTAACGGTCAATCTACAAACGAGAAGAGTCGGTTTAGGTGAAATACTTTGCTTCCGAATTCACATTAATTTTCACCAGCTGATTCTCATTCAGAGGACATCTTCAGCAAATGGGCTTCCGCAATTACCTTTTTTCTCAACACAAGCTTATACGAACATGGGTTTGTAGTTGGCGTGTATATATATATATATATATATATATATATATATATATATATATATGTGTGATGTTCCTTTACAGTTGGAAAATTCGAAACGCCTCAGCCAAGCGTTTCATTTTATGCGCCAAATTAAATGGATCCTGCGGACAGGTAAAAGATCTCGAGCAGTCTCTGATTGTTTCCGTTTATTCAATATGTAGTTTGCATTTTTAGTTTCGCATTCTATTATCATCGCCGTTCTGGTCGATTCGTTAATTCTTCTGCGACATCAGTTCCTCGTTGTTTCACCCGTCTATTTGTTCCATCGATAAATACTAGCGGAACCGCTGAATACGGGATTAAATTCGAAAATAAATATTACGCTGAAAAGCGACCGCGCTTTACCATTGCAACGGACGAAAATGTCACGCACGGCTCGGAAAAATCTCAAGGCTACAAGACAAAGAAGAATAGAAAGTTTGGGAAAGATGCGAGCATCTTAAAAATGTGGAATAGCAAAAACAAAGTAACACCGACCTGATAAAATCGAGGAGAATTTTACTTCGTAAGCGGGCCTAGTAGTGTCGTGAAATTATCATCGATTGACGACATTCGAAAATTTGTAGCCAGCGATCGACGTAGAAATCATGACATAATTTCACAATGGGACCCGGGTCAGTGTTCATCACGGTGTTTATTAGCCCCCGGTGTGTCTGAAATCGTTAATGAAAACGGCGCTTGGCGGAGAATTTTTATGTAGGCTATTTACACAATGTGGCCGTTCGAATGAAATTTATTAATGCAGGCGACCGCAGCCGATGCCTTAGTGCAATAAAAAACGAATCGCGCGAAGAGGACGTTTTATGTTAATGCATTTTTATGTCGCATAAAAGTCACATCGTTCGTGATTTCGCGTAAAAATGGAACAAGAAGAAGAAGAAGAAGAAGGTGAAGAAGAAGCGATTTTTAACCAGTTCGTAAAACTATTTTCCGCCGAAACCAGAAAATAATTACAGCGACGGAAGGGGACGGTTGTGCCGTCGGTCGATTGCGGTAGCGAGTAAAATTTTCAGGTGCGCTGTGCGCGTGTGTACACATTCGGTGTGAGATGATTATAAAGCAGAGAGCGGTGGGCCATCGGCTGGCCCGGATTCGGATTAAACTGTTCTCGGTGCCCGGATATTTATGAGATGGAGTTTATTAAAAATTGCCGTATCTCACGAGCACGTAGCTGCCATCGTTCGTGTGCCCGCCTGGGTCTCCTCCGCGCCCCAGCCGAAATTCTTGTTCAACGTGTTATCAATTACGCTTTTTAATAGTGTAATAATTTAAAATGACGGCCGAATTAAGTGTCGCTGCTACGCAAACATTGTCTATCATCATGCCCGGTGTACACTTAAAATTAAGACGATATTGCTTTCCACTATTATTATGATTATTATGATGATGATGATTATTATTCTTCCGAAATCTCTGAAAAAATCGGATTAATTTCTGCTTTGAATAAAAATAAAAGTAGAATAAAATCTTACTCTTTCGACTATTTTGGCTGCTTCAAAGCCAGAGTTACCTTCGCGTAGTTGGCTAAGCAGTAGTGTTTCGTTCACCTATATCCTGATACACCCCAGTGTCGCACATTGGCGCTACAAAAATTTCGCCGACACTCTGAGTTTATGTCTGACCCCCCCCCCTCCCAAAAAGATGATATTGTTCAGCTCTTATTTTAAAGACAACTCACCACCACCTTGCTGTGCTAATTACTTCGGCAATCGATTTATTGAAAAATTTCGGTGAAATCGTATACCACTCTATATACTTATATAATTAATATTACGAACGAGAAGCGTATTTGTTTAGTACGTAGAAAGATGAAAACGAATAGGTTTCGTGGAGGTACCGGTAGTATTTGCAATAATTTAAATTGAAGTAGTTTAAACTTAAATGCACTCTCTGACGATGTATAAACGCGTTTGATACGTTAAATGGAATTCCAGCGAGAAAATTTTAACTTTAAAATAAAAATAGATTATCAGATGTATTTCGGTGTTAAATTAACACGTTTTGTTAAATTAAATAGCAACAATTTTCTTCTTCGACTTTAATTTGAAATTGTAACATCTGCGTATAAAAACTTTTAAACTTACGATAATTAATTAATATTACGATCATTTTTGTAACTTAGTTTATATTAAATTAATATCACGAACAAGAAATGTATCGATTTAGGATACGTGAAGACTTTAAGCCCCGTCAAAAAGCTTCACAACCTTAACACCGAAATGTGTTATAGACTTTTATTTCATTCCGTACAACTACTATGATTTTGTGAACAATATATGCGCAGCGTAATTACTACATATAATACTGCCTTCAAAAATAAATACGTCCCGGGCAATTAATTATATGCAACTAATTTACCGGAAATGGGGTTGGTCATGGTAATTTTACCATACGTGACGACACACACTATTGATAAATTCGACTCCGGCTGAGAATTATATTTATTTATCACTTTTTTCCAAAATTGCCCATTTCCATAAATCACTCGGTAACCATTATTTGGCTTTACCAACAAAATCCTATATCACAAATAGTAGTAACACCTGGGGTAACAACCATCTAGATGTCGAAAAAATATTGGTAAATTCGGAATGAAAATACTCATTTTCCTTTGTGATACCTTTTTAATTTGTCGAAAAAAAAAAAAAAGGAAAGAAGAGGCGAATCAATTTTTTGAAGAAGTATATATACATGAAACTGAAAGATTGCGTGAAGCATATAAGCGAGATGATCCTATACTGCGATGCTCGCATTAGCATATCGCCGAAGGTAAATTTATTATATACACGTAGAGCAAAACGAAAAGCAAACCAAAATTTTCGTACATTTAAACTAGACGGGTGTCTATTATATATATATATATATATATATATATAGGTAAAATTTTTGTATTACTGCGCCGATGAATATTTTATTTTTTTGAAATAAACAGTCTCGATTAAAATGTGGTTTTAAAGCAAAATTCGATTAATACCATACCGGTATATAAAACTCGTGATCATCTCCTTTAAACATCGTCATGGTTAAATCTCCTAAACCGCAAGCTTCTACTTTAACACATGTAAAAGGGTATATGTTTCACTTCGTCATTCTTTAAAAGTTTAATTGGCAGTTTCAATTTTCTTCTTTATATCGTACATTTATGTCAAAAAATAAAAAATAAAAAATAAAAAATAAAAAAAACATTATAAAAAATTGTTCGCAGTTTGTGATTAATCAAAAATTAATTTGTTCGAAACGTTGTCGAGAACAGATGCGTAGAATTGCTGATGATTAATTAGAGTTTTTTAGTTGAACTATCAGCTAGAACATTAGTTATTTGGAAATCGAGCAGAGAAGGACACGTATTTCAGTTAAAAAACCATATTTCCGAACCGGACTTGATTAAATCTGTTTTTAAAATCTATCTAGCCGAAGGCAGACTTGAATACATGTCGAAGAGAGAGAGAGAGAGAGATGTATAGGTATTATTTACGCCATGGATATATTCATATCTTTTTTTTTGTTTTTTTGACATTTCGTTTTACTTTATATGTCGCGTTCGCTGTCATTATTATTGTCCCGAAGCAGTTAACGAAGGTGTCTTAGCGAATTAAAAAAGATCCACAGGCAGGAGGCTGCGGCGAACGAGGAATGACCGATAAAATGCGACTAAGATTAATGGCCCGGAAATAGGAAATCAAAGCCCCGGCAAAGTTTAAACGAAGATTATAAAAAATACGTAGCGGGCCGAAATGCGCGCAAACGTTTTACCATGAACATCTCACGAAAAAATTCGTCGTTGATCTTTTGTTTTAGTTTCCGGGATGCCAGCAAGCTTGCGAATTCCATCGCGACATCTCGCCGGTTCAGCAGAGCGTACCGGTCATTCAAACCAGAGGCGAAGAAGTTATTTTCGTGAAAAACCACACCGCCTATTGGCCGACTCCGTCACCGAGAACTCGCCAGCAAAGCCGTGGCTATCCGCTAGTCTACGTGGTAATGCGCAGATTACCAGGTCGTATGTGGAAACAGATTAATCAAACGTTGGCTCTGTCATCTCGGATTCCGGACGATCTGTCCGCAGGAGGTGCTATGCTGCGAGTTCTAGTCGTCGATAGGGAAGGTTTACTGACGATATATAGTCCGGTAACTTCCGAGTCGACATTACGCAGCGCTAACGAAATCGCTAAAAGCTTCGGCAAAATAAACATCAGCTCTTTGTTCGAAACCACTTCGCCCGATAGACCTCGCAATAATAAAACCGTTCCTTCTTCCTCCGAGTTAGACAGTGTTACCAGCGCCGACTCCGATCAGTTAGACAGAGCTCATCAATTAAACGAATCTTCCTTGACGGCCGGCACCAGTTCATCTTTGGTAAGTTCAGTTCATTTTTGCATTTTCGTACTTCACTTATAGATTAGATTAACAAAGAACGATTCTTCTAATAATAAACGCTTAGTATATGCTTTTTTTTTTTTTTTTTTTTTTTTACTAATAACATCGGCTCTTTTAGTATTCTGTTTCCGATATCATCTCCGAAATACGCACGGCTAAATTGCGATATCCTACTGATAGCATATTCAATGAAACATGTAATATAACGTATCTGTCGAGCGTTCTTCTAGTCAAAGTACACACGGATCTCAGTGATTCGATGACGAAAAAGGAGGGAAAAAGTCAGAACATATACTAACTAGCCGATAGTTGAATACCAAAAACGTAGCAAGAATTCTAAATTCGACGAAGTAAATCGATTCCACTGAGAATAGAAGAGATTAAAAAGAGGTCGCATTTAACAACTAATCACATGACACGCAGATTAGCTATTATTTCATCGCAAAGAGAAATGTATAATCACAATAATCGCAATAATTTTTTACAGTCATATATTCTTCTTTTTTCTTTTTTTGAGATAATTGTAATCGGACGTAGGAAAGAGTTTAATATTTACACGCTACTTGTACCATAAAATTAGAAACTAATATTACGAATAAAATATAAGCGAATGAGAATATTCTAAAAGCAAATTTTACGTAAAAAACGTCTAGAATGCATGAAATACATGTACACACATAAAGCACAGATATTGCGCGGAATAAACTTTCGTACGGTAAGTGAAATGTTTCGTAAAAACAGTGTAAAACAAGTAATCCGTCTATCATAGAAAGGCAGAGAGGTACAGAACAGCGGTTAATCAATCGATTATAGAGATTAAGGTGTTCTATCCATCGTGATTAAGTGCAGTCTCGTTTATTGTAATACATCGACATTTTTCATATTCTCAACAATCATTCGGTCCCGATGCGAACGAAGAATATTTTAAGAATCGAGAAAACTGACTATAGTTAGAAAGCCGATAAAGTGTTAAGTTCAATATTTGCATTTGATCGAAATAAAGTAAACCCGATAATTACGGGCGTACCTTTTTTCACGACATACAAATGCTTGAACACTTGTCTTTCTCGGAAAAAACGCAAGTTGTTCTTCTTGATCTGCACACGTGACGATTAAACCTGTTCTTTGTTTCGTTATCTGCTCTTATGCAAATGCGTCACCTACGACCGACACTAATTTGTTATCTGTTCTTTGACTCGTTATTAACCGTTTTCCGTTACGAACGACTTAGCATTTTGTCTCTATTGTACTTTCTTTATAGAACGTCGTCCCCCTGTATAGCTTTATTTTTCAAATTTCACTTATCCGAAAAGGTTGCCCTAGTGTCTAATATTTCTATCGTAAAATAGGTTATATATCACCATCTGCCAACGTGCGATTCGCCAATATAAAATGAATTTATAAAAGTGACGCGAATTAAGCTGTCTCATTTTTATATCTGCCGGAAAGCTTTTTTCTTCTTGAACTTGCTCGAACTCAATTTCAAACTTTCCCTCAGACACTTTTACCTACATCCTTGCTACCGATGATACGGAGGAGTATGTGACTCAAAAATATGCCGGTTAATTTTTAATCTTATTTATTCGCAAATTAATACATTCTTGTTGTTTATGTTTCTTTATTTATATTTAATGTTACAGATGAACCCCCAAATTAAACTTTACTTTTTCTTTTTTTTTTCGGCCTGATGGCACGACCAATTATTCTCGCTGCAAAATAATACTAATTGTAAAATCTACCTACGGTAATAATTTTACACTTAAAAATAACCGGAACTATTTATACAAAAAAAAACAAAGTTATATTTTACGAAAAACCTTTGAAAACAGGCAAAACTTCGCTCGATTTTGCATCAAAAATAGCAGATGGTCCATATCCTCGCTGATACATGTTGATTGCAAGATACCTCTAAAAAACTCCAGTCGAAACCATTCGTTTTTCCGAGCGCAGTCAACATATAGTGGCCACAAATTTTCATATTAACCATATCAGAAACCGGGATATATGTTTTTAAAAAAAATGTTTAGCTATAACCTGCAACGTCAGTACATATATATTGGTTTTTGTCAGTAGTGGATGATATTTTCATTTTTTTTCCCCAACAACCTTATCATTTTCTTCTTCTCGTGCCACCCGATTCGGGTATGGCGTAATCATCATGTACGGATTGGATTATCTGCTAAAATTGATTGCGATCTTTTGCTATTCTGACTAGATCTTCCGTTCTCTTAATTCCGGTCCATTTTTTTATATTATCTATCCAAGCGGTCTTTCTTCTTCCCGAATTTCTTCTTCCTTCTATCATGCCCATTATTATTGTCTGTAGTAATTTGTATTTTAACCTTATACTATTGTTTTTTTTTTTTGTTGGGCACGTCAACATTGGAACTTACCCAACGCAAGGAAATGTACCTTATATAAGGAAAAGATTAGAAATTGAGGAGATAAAGAAGGCCAACAAAGGAACTATATTGAGAGAGGGGAGTGCAAGAGTGGAGTGGGCACTATAAGGAGTAGGAAGGCCAAGGCGCAGAAAACTAGAATACAGAGTAGAACGTTCAGAGGAAATAAAGGGGCATTTGAACAAAATGTGATTCGCATCACAGGTATAATTGAGCTCTGGAGGATCATAAGGACACAAAGGAGATTGAACAATAGAAAAACGGAAAAGAGAAGCCGGAAGCAAACTATGATTGAACCGCAGGCGAACTATAGAGGAAATAATCGAACGGCTAAGGTAGGGGAAAAGATTAAACCAAGGAAGAGAGGAAGGGAAGGGTTGAACAGCAAGGTAAAAAGATCGAGGATTGGTAAAGAATGAAGGATAGAATTCGGTCCAGAAATCGTGATGGGAACGATAAGAAAGACAGTAGAGAGTTTGAGCAGGAAATCTACTAATGAATAGACCATTGGTCGCCGCCGAATGTGCCAACGAGTCAACTAACTCGTTGCCAGAAATTCCGCAAGTTTAAAACCGTTTGCCTAAAACTAGACGAATCCTACAAAAACCAACCGGTTTGTAGTTGTGTTTTCTAAATTTCTTCCGCATTTGTTATTGTGTTTTCTTTTATTTTTATACTGTACAAATAATTCAAGTAGTTCACTTTTCTTATGATGGTGGCTAGCGACACTATTATACATTTTTCATGTTGGAGAATAAGTCAGCTACTGTGGCATATATGCACCGACTAATCACGTTATACACCTATATAGTTTTAACTTTTCAAAAGATCACAAGTGTTTTTTGTTTTTTGTTTTTTTTTTTTGTTTGTTTTTTTTGTCATGGATCAGTGCAAGATCAGAAATGTTTTAATAGGTTAGCCGCTCTAATATGGTGTAGCATATTCTGTAACGAACTAAAACAGGTACAGGATATGCTACACCATATTAGAGCAGCTAACCTAAACCTATTAAAACACTTCTGATCTTGCACTGATCCATGTGCTGTAATAATCCCGGAAATTACACACAGCACATGAACCATATAAATTTAAAGAAAAAAAAAATAACTTTTCAAAAATACCGCAAAATCATTGATTTTTTGTTTTAAAATCTATAATCTCATTTGCTCGAAAATGCGGTTCGCAAAGTAAGGTAAAGGAAACAAAAAAAAGGTAAAAAAGAATTGAAAAATGATTGTTTCACACCCGGATACTGATTAATATTCATTTCCATTTCTGATCAATTTGATTCGTACTACAGTGTAGAGCTGTTTTTTTTTATTATTATTATTTTTCGAATACAACGTAATTATTTTATTGTGAATTGTCTTCCGACATTACCGCCTAGTATTAATTAGAAATATAATTAATTAGAAATATAATTAAAAATAAAACTTTTTTCTTACTCTGATCGTAAACTTCCTTTTAAAAAATATCTACGAGCCTCGGGCCAGTTATTGCGTTAATGCACCCGACGTGTCTGGAAAACAGTGTTCCAATTTTAAAAAAAAAAAAAAAAACGATTTCACGTGCGAATTATTTTTTACTTATAAAATTTCTACATTCGATATTTTTTTAATAGTAATAAAACAGAAAATCGATTCGAACATTTATGTTTCAAATTTAAAGAAGTATGTATATAAATTTTATAACTTTATTTTTTTGTCAAAAGTGGAGAAATAACTATGAATTTTGTAATAATTCAGCAAATGAATTGGGGATTATTTAAATATTCAGATCGGTTTTACCGTTAAATCATCAGTTAAACAATATTTAAATCTTAATGAAACGCAAATCCGATTACGGCGCACTCCGTTTACAGATTTCCGAAATTGCCCCGCGTTTAAACTTTGATTAATACCGCCACTGCACCTCAGCAACTGTTAAAATTTATCGAAATCGATACTTCAGATCAAGTTCTGTTACTTTTTATACCTCCGCTAAGTTTCATACCTCCGCTAAGTTTCATACCTCCGCTAAGTTTCATACCTCCGCTAAGTTTCATACCTCCGCTAAGTTTCATACCTCCGCTAAGTTTCATCGCGCGCATAATTTATAATCATCGCGAAAAATATTAATCCATCCGTAATCTATGCACTGGGAAATTTGTAGCTTCGTAAAAGCACATACTGTTCTTCCTAATTCCGTAATTAAAGATTCCTTCTGAAATATTATTTATTCTCCTTTTGACAAAACTGTTTACCGATGGTTTTCCATTAATGCTGTACGCGTTACCGCTTTCAAACTTCTATCAGTATTATATCACACTCGCGCGTGCGAGGATAGCGTGGACCGCCTTGAGAACACCTCCTTAGATGATAATAGTAATAAAATAATCGGTTTCCAGTGTTATTTTTCTCAAAATGAAATAATATAATCGAAAGTTATTTTTCCACCTTAAAACTGCCAATTTCCTCTTTCAAATCCTGAAATACTAATTATTCTACGACTCCGCAGTATTTCGTAAGTGAATGAAGATAAACGAGGAAGTAGAACTTTTATGTGGTTATGCGCCAAGGGGGGGCGAAGAATAAAAATTTTCTAAACGGAAAAAAGTAAAAGAAAAAAGAGAAAAGGAACTTGAAATATTTTTACTTGAAAAATGACTATAGTTTTAAAAAAAAAATACTTAATTTTTGCGAATTATCGAATTTTCAAATTACGAAGCCTGTGAAAATCTTGGTGAAGGTTGAGCGCTTATTTTGAAGATCAATGTATTTATAAAGAGGTCGTTTATCTGTAGAAAATGAAAACGAGCAACTCTGTGATCGGACCATATTTACACTGCGCAAGTGATAATCTGACTCCGCCTAAAGCAAACAATAATAAGGTTCGTCGTTCAATTCCGACTGCGAGTTTCCCCGAAAACGCCGTTTGCGCTGCAAAGGCAAAGAACTGTCAGCCAACATATAGCTCTCCGACATATATTGTAACCGGTATCGCGAGCGATAGCTGCTCAGTGGCATTCAACACTTTCGAACAGAGGAGAAAAAAAAAGCAAACACATTACCTACAACTTGTGTAGATCCGATTACGCTCATCGGGGAAACAATATATGCTAGTGTTCGATTTAAGAAATCAATGGCTGATGTAAAAATTCAGTTTTATATCAGACGATGGAAAACGCCGACTATATGATAGTGTAAATGGTTTTTACCGAAAATTTCAGTGGCAATTAGAATTTTATACCAAAGTTATAGATATAGACGCGGAAACAAAAAAAAAAAAAAGGAAAAAGAAAAAACACGTTTCCATCGGAACAATTTGTCATTTCATTCATTGCTGGATGTTTCTCAGATTGCAGCGGAGTACCAGTGGACATGTTTGTTTGAGGCAACGCTTTTTCCCGAACCTTCCCGTATTATTCGGCGGAAAACTTCATCCGTTCCATGTCTGTCCTTGCGCACATTTTAAATCGTTCCTTTTTATCGAGTTTGACAGTAATAAAGTAGGAGAAAGAATTTTCACCTACCTCTCTGCTGCCTATTGGATTCGCGTTTCCATTCGGTACAGTGTTTGGCCTTTTTCTCATCATTGTAATTAACTTTTACTTACAACTTTCAACTTTAATTTTTCTTAACGAAAAATAATTCGTAAGTAACTAAATAAATTTTACGATTGCGCAGGTCTACAAACGTACGTCGTGGAATTTACGAGAGATATCCTTAATTCACCAGAGAGTGCTGGTGATCGCGGAAATCGCTTGGGATGCGGTGCCCGCTCAGATACCGACCAGTAACAACGTCATCGTCAATCCGGTCGAAATGCAACAACGTCAGCAGCAACGGCCGGTATACTACGTCACGTGGGAAGTTGATGGAGGCGGATTAAAAGGCAATCTGTTCACCGATTCCACCTGCGTCACACTGACGTTGTGGCCCGACACAGTTTATCATATACAGGTAAGAAACCAGAGTCTGTTTTCGCTACAGCTCTTATTTTATTTCATAATACGTTTATGCTAGACTCTTTCGAATTTATGCTCAGCATGGAACAAAAAAGAGATCTTTGTCCAGAACTGTTCGGTAAAAGTTTCATTTCAATATGAACCTGCTGCCAAGTGTTACGTGAGTAAAAGCATTATTAAATCTAGTTCATTTTAAGTGAGGAAAAAAGTCAGTGTTACAATGAAAGTGATAAATAGCAACCGAAAAGAATGTTTGATTTAAAAACGTTACACAGCGTAATTTTTATTCCTAGTGTAAAAATTACATGGTCAGTGATGTAGATATAAGCATATACCGTGGTTCAATAATAATAAGAGAAATAAGGTTTAAGATAAATCATCTTAATAAACTATTGGACGGTCAGAAATTTCAAGGGATACTGAGCACCGCGAGTAATTTCAATGGTTTTACCTGCGCCCTCCTTGATTGATTCTGGCAAGATTTTTTGTTTGTTCGTATCGAAATGTAATATGGTAAGGACACACTGACTGCACAGGCCTATAGCGGATTATTATTAAGCATTTTTAAACATCGTAACTCGTCTGAACATATTACTACTAGCGAGCTATGAAATTTCAAGTGATTTAGCTCACCAAAATTAATTTACAATATAAAGCGAACTCTACTATTCTGCAGTTTCAAAAACGCATTATAGCAAAGTTGATGAAAATACGCTACTCGAATTGTAGCAAATTCTTTCGGCACTTTCGGTAAACTGTAACGTTAGCCTAAATTTTGCGTATTAATCTCGTCGAACGTGTACCGTGACACAAAAAAAAAAAAAAAAAAAAAAAATTCAAAAAAGCATCTACGTGGCAATAGTTGTCCCGGTGTTTTTCGCAGAACTTTCGCGCCGATTTTAACCGTGGACCTTTTCATCAGAATTCAGTAAGACTGTCGTTCGAGTCTTTCTTGGACTCGGTTTTAACCGGAAAAATCTTTGCCGTGACCGTTCGATAAATCATTCCGCGAACGCCCTAATTCTCTTTGATTTATCTCTGGTTCCTCTTATTAGAGGTCAGGTCGCGCTTTGCTGGCACACAAGCTGTTACGCCACCGTCTGCAAGAACCTGGAGGAACAAAAAGTATCCTTAAAGCGGCATTTTTTTACATGCCGAAGGCGAGCAGAGTCACAAATGGAGGAGCGCGGCTTATTGAGACGGTAATTCTAATTTATCGTTCGGCTAGTTGAGTAATATTAAGCTTACGATAAATCCTTATTAATGTGCTGCTACACAGTTGTCGGATAGATAGGAAATTATTATTATTCTGTTTTTTCTTTTTTTTTTTTTTTTTCATATATTCGAAAACTTTCAACTACAGCTGTATACCGTTCTGATACGTAGTATTTTTCCGTCAGCCATCAATTTATGAACGGATTTCTCGCCACATTGTATTGGAACTATCGTGTTTAGCCACTCGCGTACGCTATTAAAATAATCCCCTCACTAACACACGCACACGCACACACACGGCTGTGCATTTTTATGTATAAAATCTTAACCACTTGTTTCACACCTGTATGCACTGTTATTATAATTCCCCGTTTCGCGGTTTGTTCTCGCTTGAAATGTGTTTCGTCGAACTCGTCGGTCTCTTCGACTAGAACAGAAATTGAACCGGATTCCGCCTGAAAATGTGCGACTTGAAACACGTAAATAAAACGAAGCGAAAAAATCAAGTAAATTTTCCGATACTGTACGCGATTGTACATATCGGGAAAAAGTGATTACAAGTTCATCTGCGACAGACAAATCATTGAGCTGCTCAGCCGTGCTGGCAATAAACAAAGATACACGTATCACGCAGTCCTTATCGGTAGATCACTACGGATTTGTGCTACGTTTAGATTTATTTCTTAGTCTTATCCGAGAATTATCACGAAACAAACCGACATGAATAAGACGAGGGTTAAAGAATTCGTTGGAAATTAGACTAAACTCGTGTTTGGCCTTTTTTTAAGTAAGTCGTATTTCTTGATATGGACACGCTTAAATTTGGAAATGTGTGTTTGCTACGTAGTCGATGGTGTATTCCATTTCGAAATGTAAAAAATTACTTCCTAGCTCTTTTCTCTTTTTTTTTTTTGTTTAATTATTTACTTCCTTTTTTTATAAAAATCAGCGTGCAAACAAATCGCTTATACCGTTAAAAATTCGAATATGCAGGTTTATGAGATGAATAACAACTAATTGTAAGAAGGCGGAATTTTTAAAAAATCCACTCGAATGTGAAGTGCAAGTTACAAATGTAGTAATAAAATCTCGTCGTCTTTTTTACCCACTTTAATAAGATGAAGATTTTACGCGCCGAATTATACCGTAAAGAATCTCAACCGCGCTGGAAGTTTTTATTTCGTTATAATTAGGGTTCTCAGAATTCCGTCTTAGTATACGTGTTTAGATTTCGAGCATTAGTAGTCGGTCCGTCTCTTATGTAGAGAAGATAAAAATTACCATCGTTAAATCCCAGCCCCTTAGAAATTCGAATCAGAAGTAGTGAGAGGGATTCGGCGAGAATTTATTTGCATCTCGCTGGATTAGGAGATATGAATTTTACTAAGACGGCTCTCGTTTAAAATAAAATTGCACATTTCGATATTCGGTGAAAGCGGAAGGAAGACAGCAGTCCTTATTTAAACATTCCTCGATCAGCTAAAATCTTTCCCCCTTATCTCGGCTGCTTACGTTAGAAAAGTTGACTTGTAATTCGAATTTCGAATTTCCATCTTGAGAAACGGTTTCTATTATAGCACGCAATTTCCTATATCGTTTACATTAACGACACCGTGTGTCATCTTTACGCCGGGTGCAATATGAAAATCATGTTAGATCTGTAACCCATTATTTTTATTAAAAAATAAGCTGCAACGAAAATTTCGTGCGTTAAATTTTCTTTACCGTGCGCCTAAAAGGTATTTAAATGTAGGTGAATACATCCTGTTTGTTAAAATGGTATAATAAAACAAACTTTAATAACAAACAATATAGAACAATAAATTAGATAAATACCTATTTAGAAACGTTTTCGGGCATAACCCATCATCAGCTAACACTAACTTAAAGGAAACTTAAGACATACTCTGTTTTAAGTTTCCTTTAAGTTAGTGTTAGCTGATGATGGGTTATGCCCGAAAACGTTTCTAAATAGGTATTTATCTAATTTATTGTTCTATATTGTTTGTTATTAAAGTTTGTTTTATTATATATATTATAAAAGGTATTTGTTTTATTTCACAAAAAAGTACCTGGTAAATTAAGGCCGACTCCAGCTAACGGTGTTTGATTTGACTAGAACCAGGTTCGAATCCCGCTGCCGCATATTGTAACTTCCAAAAATTTCGTTTGCGCAGAGGTCTATAGTTGATGCACTCAAAAAAAAAAAGAAAAAAAAAAGCGGCTTTTGTATAAATATTATGGAAGATAAATAGTGAGGTCTGAAGAACTGAGTTTTATATATATACGTACATACTAAAAACTTGATTCCTCGGACTTCGCCTTGGGAACACAAATTGAATAGTACTTAAAGAAGCGCCAATTTTTGAAAGCGGCTAAATGAGGCTAAAAATAAAAGTAAATTTCAATTTAAAAAGAAATATGATAATTTTTACGATGTAGCAATTTCTGTTACAAATTCGGTTACGTACTCCATAATGGTTTTTCATATTATCCGTGGCGCAAAAATGTTGTTATTAATATATAAATATATATGTGTGTATGTTTATATATATATATATATATATATATATATATATATATATATATATATATATATATATATGTGTGTGTGTGTATATATATATATATATATATATATGTATATATATGCTTGTGTGATATGTAATCATGCACAACTACCTGTATATATGCATGAGTGATATATGTAAATATGTATGTATGTATGTATATACTGTGACCTCCATTAAACATACACTCATGTAGAAATAATAATTTTAAAGTTGAAATTATACAGGAGGCAATAATTGACATTTTCATGTTTTAATACTTGCTTCAAAGCTAATAGACAAGGAATATTCTTTAAAATGAATAATATGCGAATTATTAAATGCACATCAGAGCGGTGGAATGGCGATGAAGTTTTCGGTACAGGAATTCATGCGTCTTTTGAGAAAAATTTAATTTGGTCGTTTGACGGCCAATCAATTTTGAAAAATCCTCTATGATATAATAGCGTTGATTGTTATAACCATATTCGACCGTATTTGTAAACGTCAAAGCATTTAACTGGCCTACGTTTCGGATGTTTCTATTTGTCCGTCAGCTTTTCGTGCATTAATTTTTTTCTACTCATTTCGACAGAAATATTTTCCGTAGACACTCTTTTACGAAGCAGCAAAATATCGGGGTTAGTAGAGTTGTGCAACCATTTTCAAGCGGGTATCGAGAAAGAGCCGTCTAACGATTCTATTGCAATTCGGATAAAAGGTTAGCTTTTAGCACGGTTTATTTTATTAATTCGCAGTTTTGTTTTTCGCCAGCCAGGTGGCCCATGTATGCGGATAAGAGTCGAGTTTAGAGGAATGAGAACGGTTGCACAGTGTGGAAGATTTGTTGCGCGCTTCGCATAATAATTGTCTGCGGCGCTTGTTGGTTGTTTTTACTTAAGGTATCAAATGAAGGAAACTCAGAGAGACCGGTAAACGGTTTGGTGGCTGTCTAGCAAACGGCGGCGGTGTGAGTATGCAAATTTAATCGTCGAACAGCGGTCGGCAATGCGTTTAACGGGAATTCGGTAAAAGTTCAGAGTTGGGGCATTTTAAAAGGCTTCGGCGGAGCCGGGCTAATGGTGAAAAGGTTATATCTTATTCAAAGCTCGGAGCGTTGCACATCAGCGGCTGAAAGGTTTCCATAATAAAATTGCGGAAGGTTATGACGGGTAGGAGAGAGACAGCGACAGTGCTGGTGACGATTAATAATTTACCGGTTATTCATTTCGGCGCGCTACGTCTAACGTCTCGCACTTGCTTATACTCGGTCCTCCTTGGTTCTCCGCTGATTACACACTGCAGTCCGCGCTGCTGCAGCTGATCGGGCCAGCGAAATCCCTTTTCAGAAGATGCGAACTGGAATTTACTTGAAATTATGCCAAGTCGCCGGTTCGCATTTCGTTCGCATCTCGTTCGCATCTCGTTCGCATCCCGTGCGCATCCCGTTCGCATCCCGTTCGCATCTCGTTCGTATCCCGTTCGGCGGCAACAGATCTGTGCGCCGGCAAAGCGGTACAGTTTCAGGCGCTCCTACAAATGTACTATTCAGCAGCTGGTTATTTATGAGCAAATAACGAACGGTAATAGTTTATGTGGATGCAGCGGCTTCCGGACGGCAAATTCTGGCTTATTACCAAGCGCCGAAAGAAGAACACAGGACACACACATTAAACATCATATCCAGCAGTAGTCTTCAGCCTCTTGCTCGTTCAAACTATTCCGAAGATTTAGCGAGCGGAAGAATTAGTTCGGACACGCGATTGTTTACGACGTGCTGCGCCATTGTCGTTTTCTGCTTCGTTGCCCCCTCGACATTCCGCATTCCGCCCACGCTTCTTCTAATTATTACTTATAAATTAATTCTCTTCCAGCTGAAATATTAACCGTCTACCGCTACAAGTTGCACGCAGCCATTTTTATTACACTTATTTACTCATCTCGCGCCCCTCCCTACCTGT
This sequence comes from Icerya purchasi, assembly GCA_039619475.1. Classification (NCBI taxonomy): domain Eukaryota; kingdom Metazoa; phylum Arthropoda; class Insecta; order Hemiptera; family Monophlebidae; genus Icerya; species Icerya purchasi. The sequence goes on from CM077116.1 coordinate 66,827,878, forward strand.
CACTAATTATTATTCTACAACTATATAAGCAGCCGAGCTCTGGCCGGCTAATTTATTTCCCGATACCGTTCGCCTCTCTAACGGATGTGAGCGCGATTTACTGCCTAATGCGCGATCTATTTAAATTTATAACGATTCCCACTGAATTCTTCACGCCTTGGCGCGGCAGTTCGCATTCAATCTTAGACATAAAATAGGGTTGCTGTTTTTTTATTTGTTTCTTTAACTGTACATTTTTATGAAGTACGTCAAGTGTGAAAAAAGTTACGAAAGGCCCGATTATATTTTATTGTGCCGTCTTATGCTACTTGTCACAGTAGCGATCGGACGACTTAATACAAACACGATTAAAACCAAATTTAGTTGCGCAGGAAACAGTGGCAAACGTGCATACCATTCGTATGTATGCGAACGATTGTTTGTCGTCACGTCTTCCAGAAGAAGATAACATGATGCAAAAGACATTTTTGAAAATATCGCCACGTTATTGTGGTTGCATTTGTCCGATGCGGCCAACCGATAATCTCTGCGATACGTGCCAACAGAATTCGATTATTATCGAGAGAGCTTCGATAGAAATGAACGCAAAAGCCAAAAAGGAAAAATTAAGAGCGACACTTGCCCATCTTAACTGTGCAAAGTGTCACAATGCGAGTTTTACCAGCAGAGCTGTAAAATGACCGAATGGGATGCAGCTGCGACTTCTACCATTATTATGCTCAAAACACTCCTTTCCGAATTGCCGTCAGCAAACTGGTTCATCCTACTTCGAGGCATCAATTTTCGGTATTCACGATGAACTAAGTAAGGTTCAAAAAAATTATTTACTACACGAAGAATTTGAAATTGGCAAAGAACCGAATTAACAGTCAACTTCATCGCTATATCGAAGCGAATCCTGCTAAAATATCGTATTATTCTATGATAATTGTGTAGCAGCTAGGAAAAAAGACAGTTTTTTGGTCCATTATTTCGCACAACGTGTAGATTCGGGTCACAATAAATCGATTAAGTTGAATTTTTTATTAACGGGCCACGCTAAATTTAATCCCAATCGTGTTCCTTCGATCTAGTTAAATTAAAATTTGGTCGCTCAAACGTTGATTGCTACGAAAATTTCGAAGAAGTTGTTAATTGATCCAGCCATAAAAAATTCACCGTTACCGTGTACGTAAACAAAATCGATTGACGAATGTGGGTCATAAAATTTCAAGATTTTTATCAACAATAAAGGTGCATTGTTGTGATTCCGTATTTTCATTACTCGGATTTTTATTTTATCGCATTATTCATAAGTATTACAAAGTATCGCCATTTCTAGTTTAAAAAAAATTAAATTACCCACTGAAGAAGAAAAATTCCACCTGCATGTACAACGGAACGTATCTAACGATTTACCTGATCACACTTGGTGCTTTATCATTAGAAAGGAAGTGGTACCGTGCGATAATGTTGCTTCTTTATGTACCGATCTAAAAAAAAATTCCGTAGCTCCTAAACCTGACCAACCTAAGCTGAATAAACAGACAAATGCAGCGCGAATGGTTTATTGACACGAAAGAAAAAGTAGAAAACTGAAACTGCAATCATAAAAACAAAAAGAAGAAAACAAAGCTGCAATAAAAAAAAAAAAAAAAAAAAAAACAAAGTTCCGAAAAAGGCCAGTCTCAAAAAATACCAGAAGCAAATGAAAAATCATTAAAAACTGGCAAAAAAAATTTAACAACCGGGAAAAACATAGCTTTACGATTTTTTAAAAAATTTTAATGTTTTCCACTTTTTTCCAATTTCCTTTAGTGCCAGTTTTGTACGTTTTAAAACGTTAAATAAACGTTTGCGAAAAATCTACATATCGCAAGTTTCAGAATCCGTGCTTAACTCAAAACCCCACATTTTTGCACCACAGGTCGGCGAACGTCACATACAGTTGAATCGGAATATTACTGACCATACCGATCTCAACTGCAGTCAAAATCAAACTATTAATATCTTTTCTCCTCGACCGTAAATTAGATTCGTAGTGTTTAGAATGATCCATGCGCGGACTATAAATGCTCTCGTAACAGTATATGTAGCGCACTAGGTAGTCGTATCTGGTGGGTACTCATATGGAAAAATTTTTCTTGCCATTATGGAAACTAAGGTGAATGCATAGGCGCCAGCCTACTTTTGCCTCTGTTGATCAATTGCACGAGGTCAATATAGAAATTCAAACACTCGGATCATGGTTCTCAGAATTTCACCGAAACAGCATCAAGTAGTAAACCTTTCCTAAAAATTGAAAAAAAAGAAGAAAAACCATATTGAATTGTAAAATAGGAAAATTACAAAGACGCGACAACCATTTTAATATGAGACGAATTTTTTTTTTTTTTTTTTTTGCTTTCTTTTCTTATTTATGATATCAATAATCTAACAGATGAACTACGAAATTTCGCTATTGATATTATATGAAAAATACGCGATGAAGGCACGAATATAGAAAATTCAAGAACGAAGCTGACCTTTATTGAACAAGTCATTAATTCAACGGTTTGCACGTGATAATTTTCGCAACGAATCTGCCAGATTTAATAGAGAACGTAAATCGTATTTGTGCCGATAAATATTTATAGAGGCGCTTAAACTTTATCCGTTAAACGAGAAAAATCGCGTCGAATTATACGACCATGTCGCAGGTACAACATTTTTTTTTTTTTCTTTTTGTTAGGCGCTTTAGTTCTCATCCCGACATAGACAACCAATTTCACTATTTGTCCCAAATTTGATCTTCCCCGTTGGGGCTGAGCGCTTATCTCTGTTTTTATTTTTTTTCTCGTTGTATACGATATTTGTAATTTAAATAATTATTTGACGCATACACATATATATTTTAACAAAAGCTAACTTAAAATTTAATTGCTCCCATCCGATATGATTACGGGTGCATTATAAAGATCGATGGTGAACGAGTAATTTTTTTGTTTAAATCACGGGTAATAAAAATTTTATTGTATAGATCGGGAAATATAATCGGTTTTCCTTACACAATTTTGTATAACATTCGTTATTAAATAAAGTGATGAAAAATTAAAAATTTCACGCCGAACCGACATTTGTGTACACGTTAAAAACCTTACCAGAGACTAAACATTTTTTTATCCAAACACTAGTTTACATGTTTATAATACTTTACAAAAAAAACAAAGCAGAAATTATTAAGATCGCTTGTCTTAACTTATCATGCGAGCTTTAGGAGCTAACCATGGTGACAAAATTTCTAAAAATAAAATGGGCTTAGAAGAAAGTAGCAGGGTCCTATTTACGAGGCACACATACGCTTGCATTCTGCTTGAATGCTAGAATGAATGAAGATATATTTCAAGGAGAAATATTTTAAAATGAAAAAATTCATCCGTTAATGTGTAAGACGCTTACCGAACATCTTTTTATCGCGTAACGAAGCATCGAGAAAATCCATGGTGAAGCTTTTTACCGGAACTCAGGAAAACAGCAGCTATCAGAAATCGCTTAGGTGAAAAATAAGGACTACACTGTCGTTACGATGCATTATCATACATAAACGATTTTAATATTATCTTACAGCACAGTATAGGATCACCCCTTTACACCGAAAATCGAAATAAAACTAAACGTGTACATATCATAAATCTAATAACAGAAAAAATTAAAAAAACAATAAAAACTGAATAAACCTAACAGAAAAAATAAAAATTGAATAAAGCCGACATTACAGAAAATTTATGAGCACACAGTACGAGATAAAGCAATTATTTCAAAAATTCCGACTAGTTCCAGATCTCAATAAACATCTACGGATCAAATTGTCCGAAACTAATCCGTATTTTTTTTTAAATATAATTGTTTATTTTGTATTGTGTCTATTATAAAATTTGAAATTCATACATAAGTTTATTATTCAGTTTTGCTGTGGAACATCAGATGGAGAAAAAAAAAAGAATAAAATGAGTCGACAAGGCGTTCACAGGGTGCTCAGCGGTAGTGACAAGAGTAGGTTAGTTCCTTACTCTGGGCTTTCTTCACTTCTCCAGATTTCTCTGGTATAACCAACATTTGATTTCAGATTAGGTGCATACCCGGGAGCTACTTGGCAGCTCTTGAAAATCTGTGACACCTCTAGTCTAGTGGCCAAGCACCTTAACCACTAGGCTTCCCCGCGTTACCTAATTTTGCACAAAGAGAGCATAATGAAAGATAGAATACACGTTAAATTTTACGCGTTGACGTGAAAATAAATTTAACATAATTACGTCGAGAAGTATAAATTGAATGCATTTAAGATCGTTCGCAAACACGAGGGGGACAGCAAGAGAGTTTCTATTGAAATGCCTCTCACCACGGAACTCAGGCTTACCTGAGCGGCGGAAGTATCAACAAAAACTTTCTCTCATCGGTACAAAAGTGTTACTTGTTAAATAAGGCGGGAAATTAAATTTGTCGTCGTCGACTTTATAGAGGCAATACGCTCTTGATTGGCGCGGCGACAATAAGTAGACCTTTGGCGTATTTGTTCAAAGTTTTGCTTAATTTGTAAGATGGCGAAGATGTGAATAATAGTGCGCTTGATCGTTCTAAAAGGTCAATAAACTATTAGCTACCGATGAAATAGCTGCACTAGAATAAAAATCACTCGTTGACAACGTTGAAAATTAGCCGGCTAATCTGGCAGGAATCGTATGCAGGTAGAACTGGAATATCGAAAAGTACCGAAAACGCACTATGAGCTAATGTTCGAAATCGGCGAGCCGGAATAAATCATTTAAAATAGTACGCCGAAGACTGCTAATCAATCGTTTTTCTATTCATTTTTAATTTTCGCGCGTCGAATCGCTATTATTATTTTCTGAGAAGTTCGGGTCTTAACATCTTCAAATATACCTTTTTGAGAACGTTAATTAATTATCGTTTTGAAAAAAATCCTTAATTGCTGGCCGCTGACGATGAATTTCAAGGCTCGGCGGGGGAAAAAACTTCCAAAAATATGTATGTAAAAAGAAAAGTATCCTTCCATTTTATTTCTCGCGGTCTGCTGCTTGGGAAAAGTCGCGAACGGCCACTGTTATAATTTTGCTAAGCTGTACTTCCACTCCCAAGAGTTTTACAAGCCGGGAACGTAGGAGGAGGTAGAATAGCGCGACCCCAGTTTATTGAAATGTGGAGGGAGCTCGCGGTGTCCGCGAAATTGTTTTTAAAAAATTCGCTATTCTTAAAGGCTTTATACCTTTTTTCTGGTTTGAAGACAATCTTTTTCTTTTTTTTTTTTTTTTGTTTTTCTACTTTCTTGTTGTTGTTTTTTTTCAGTTTTATTAAGAAAGTTTATATAGCGCAGGCTCTTGCGCTATTTGTTGTACGAAAGTTTGAATAATTTCGACGAGTTTGCCGTGGACGGGGCAAAGTGCTGTTTATGATTTATTTATAACATGCAGCGTATCGGCAACGGCTATTCGGCTTAATTCCTCAAACGATCGTGATTCGACAGAATGCGCTCGAGTGGCGCGGCGAGGTAACGTAATTTATATTCCGGTAAGCTGCCTCATCCGGGGTCGTCTGCATACTCCACCGCTATTGCACACTTTATTTAAATATCGCGTAATTCGGCGCGCGAAATTCCAACGGCGTTTTTTTTCACGGAAAGGAAGGATAAACAGGCGCAAAAAGAAAATAGCGGAAAAAAAAACTTTTCGATTCGAACAGAAACAATCTTCGAAAGTTCTCAATTTCGGAAGAGATTCGTTCGTTGTGTTTACCGTTCCGTGCGCTAACGATCCATAAATCTGTCCGGATTGGCATACCAGCCGCCGCACGTGTCGTCCTTTAACCGGCAAGAAACGGCCTTTAGGCCTTTAAAAAGTTTTTCGCAGATAAAACGACCGTCGTTCGGCATGTTGTTGTAATTCGCGCACTCCTTTTGTTTTCCGCTGCTGCTCTCGAGAAAGCGTCTAACACCTCCATCGCCATGTTCCTATAAATTCTTTCCGTAAGGCGCGAAGGTGCTTAGAAATAAGTCGGTTAATCAGTGGCGCATACCACTTTCAGTATCGCTTATCCGATAATTCCCCAGCACTGCGGGATAGATAAAAAAAAAAAAAAAACAAAAAAAAACGAAACAAGACAAATACGGTCGTGCTACCGAACGAAAAAATCGATAATAAAATCGTTGAATTTCAAACGCTCGTATAAATTATTGCACCTTTCTTTTTAGCGCGCATTTCGTGTAATGTCACTTAAACTTCCGCCTCTTAGGTTTTAATCATTTTTTGTTTCCTTCATCGCACGCTATCTTGACCAGCCGTCTACGAGATATGTCTAAAATACTCAAAAAAAAAAAAAAAAAACACAAACGATACGATCACCTTCGAGAATTTACCTACTGGAAACTCTTTCATCATGCAACGAAACTCGCTTGCCTTTTTAAAACGTCATTTCGCTCGAAAAGATGCGCGCTTCCTTTCCCGGCAATTTTCCTGCCACGGATATATTCCTTTTCACTGTTGCCAATCAGTCCAGACTTTGATCGGACAGTCATCGTTATCCTTTAATCGGGCTGATCCGCAGCTTTGGTTTCAATCTCCGTTTCTTCTTGTCTTTGTTCCACGACTTTGATTCAATCTCTTTCCCAATCTTCTCGTTTTCCATTTCCCCTCTCGCGACTGCCACGTCAATCCTATCCTACGTGATTCAAATCTTATCTCTTTGAATATTCCCCGATTCTGGATCTTCGCGCTCCTTTTATTTTCGTTCCTTTACATTCCCAACTGTAATTCCTTTTAATCTTTTCCACTTTCCAGCTTTAATTATCTCTCGATTTAAATTCCGTCATCTAATCCATTCTTTTAAAGGTGGTCCGGAAAATTGCCCTCTAAATAGGCCGCCACCTGCTGAGAAGTGCGCACAACCTATATAGAAGAAATGGTCGAATTTTATGAAATCAGCAAAGTAATTAAGAATGAATAAAAGTGTGTCGGTCTTTCAATCATTTCCAAAATTTTACTGCTTCTAATATAACATTGTTTAGCGTACCGTATGTAAAATATTAAATGAAATCGACTAATTCCGGTATAGTTTAACATGTAGACTTGATTTCGTACGCGTACGGATCACAATTAAAACACTCTTTGTGACTCTGAGATGTTAAAAAATTAGAAAGAAAATCTTACCCACTAAATCACGTTATTAACAATTTACCGCCCGGTGGTAACCTATTAACGTGAAATTAGAAATTTTTTAACGAAACCCGAAAAAACTTTCATACTGTAATTAATTGAATTATCAAAAAAAAAAAAAAATGTACATTTTCATAAGTCATCGACTAAAAGTGAAAACACATCTTAAATATATATATATAATAAAAACCAACTTTAATAACAAATACTAAAAATAATTTGTTACAATAAATTAAATAAATACCTTATTTAGGAAAGTTTTCTAGTATAATTATTAAATAAATACCTTATTTAGGAACGTTTTCTAGTATAATTATTAAATAAATACCTTATTTAGGAGCGTTTTCTAGTATAATTATTAAATAAATACCTTATTTAGGAACGTTTTCTGGTATAACCCAGCTAAAACTAACTTAATCAAAACTCAAAACACACTGGAAAAAATATAAGGAATACATGTGTATATATAGTAAATGTAAAGGAGGAACAAACATTGAAGGTATAGAATTCAATAGTGTGAAATTACCAATACTCGCACTATTGAATTTTATACCTTCAATGTTTGTTCCTCCTTTGCATTTACTATATATACACATGTATTCCTTATATTTTTTCCAGTGTGTTTTGAGTTTTGATTAAGTTAGTTTTAGCTGGGTTATACCAGAAAAAGGTTCCTAAATAAGGTATTTATTTAATTTATGATAATAAATTATTTTTAATATTTATTTGAAAGTTGGTTTTTATTATATAGTTTATAACAAACAGACATAAATTCACCTACATCTTAAATATGTACAGGTAAATGGGCGCTTTAAAAAATAAATATACAGCAGATGATGTAACGACTCTTAAAAATACGATACGTAAAAGTCTTAAAAGCCGTCGAACATTAAAAATGTCAAATATAATGGCCATCAGCATTTTGGAAGTTCACTCTGTATTTTAGAATGAGTATCAAGCGCTGCTTACGTCCATTTTTTTTTTTTTTTTTTTTTTGTCATATTTCATATATCTGTAAAACAATAAAACAAAAGTGCTCAATTCCGGTGTACAAAGCCATTGCCGCGCCCGCAAAAATGAAACTATAAAAGCAAAGGAAAATAAATTTCCATTTTGTACTTGACTATAATTTTATCGTCAGGGAAAAGTCTCTTTCGAACTGATTTTTCGTTATCTTACTATTTCGGCATTTTACAAAAAGGTGCTTAATTAAAAATCCGCCGGCCTTGAAAAGCGAAAAATTGAAGAAGCAAATATTGGAGCCCTCGAACAGAATAAAAATTAGTCTCCGATATAAAAAAGTAAGGGAAATAAACTTTGAAGAAAATTTTACGGCGTACTTTAGTAAAAGTTGTACAAAAATGTAATTAGTTCACCGCAAAATCGAGCATTTGAATTGTGCCGGAAAATGAATAACCCGTAGATTGTCTTTCGACTGCATTGTGTTTGTATTATTATTATGTGAGAAAGCCCGTCAAAAAGACCTAGAAATTTAACTGGGGCACACTTCGTCTCTCCACAGCACATATTTAACGTTTTGCTTTTCTTTTCCTCCCCCCTTTTCCTCAGATTCGAAAATATTAGTTATATGCCCCAGGGTCGTTCATAAAGAACTTTATAAGTCCAAAATTGACTGTACAATTCTAAATAAATAAACTTTAGGTTTTTTGTTGTTTTTTTTTAATATTGTCATTAAAGCGAAAAAATTTTTTTAACGTTAGAAAAAGAAATCCGTTGCTGAATAACATGAGAGGAAATGATATTTTAAAAATTTCCTCATTGTATTATTTCTCATTTCGATTTTATTGGAAACTCTAATTCCCGTCGTTATTGTCATAATGAATTTATTCGCAATATTTAAAATTAGAAAACGAATTAAGTATATACCTTTTTTGTACTATACGCTTGATAACATTTAATTCTCGCTGATTAGTAAAATTACGAATGAGACGTCAATGATTATCTCAAAAGAAATAGCGATGCAAAAGGTCGTTCAACCTTAACAAATTCTTCTTCAACGACCGATATTGCGTACAACCGACGTGGATTAGAGTAGTCATAAAAACACACACACCAAAACACATCGGTTTGTATGTGGCCGAATCAATGCATTAAGCGGAAAAATCATTGAAATTATTTTTTCACTGCACCGCGCACCGTTACATAACACACGTGTCGTGTCTCGTTTGCGCTCATCCATACTGTCGGCAAATTAAAATGAAAAATACCAAAAAATACTTACTTCGTATCCTTGATAGGCTAGCAATTTTCACAGTGCACTTTAAATAGATACCTGAGAGAATGTTCGAGTTCTTTTTTCCCATTTAAAATGATCCGCTTCGACTTTCACCGAGATATCGCTTCTTCGGTACAACGAATATATAATAAGTTTTCGATATTAAGTTATTGCAACAGTGATTTTATATTAGTTCTCCTTTCTTATCACTGAATTTATTAAGGCCTTGAAAAATGTATTATACAGAGTTGCGAAACTAGCGAGGTTTAACGTTGATTCGAGACCTGTTTCGTAGCAATGATAAAGTCTCATGAATCAATGATGCGCTTCTCTGGTTTCGCAGCACCTAGGCTAGGAAGTATAATCATTTTGTAGGGCTTTATATACACAACTTCGTAGAAGAAAGTTCCAACTGACCTTGAACAGTTACAGTAATTGCCGGCCGATCACATTAATTTTAAAGTAATAGAAAATAAATCCCCGAATATTCGATATCATTGTTACTGTATATAGCGCAATATTTGAGGGCGCTTATGCAATGTCCAAGAATATACTTCGAAAACCACTTTGCCAGTAAATTCGCCACATCGCCCGTCGCGAGGGATCATTAATACAGAATCAACGAAGCCCCCTCGGTGCATAATATTATTGATGTTAAAACAACTAACGTAGCGCCGGCACGAGATTAATTCAATTAAACGTTGTACCGAACAGTTTTCTACATTGGAACTTTGTCATATTAGTCAAAATCGCGATCTCGGCAGTATTATTCTGCGTGCTTTATTCTTTAACACCGTTATTGTTTTCACTGAGTTCCAAGGATTGGCGTGCAACGCCTTGATCTTCAAGATGGGCAAAAGTCAAGGAATTTTTGTCTAATTAGTCTGGGAACTGATACTGAAATAGCTGCGTCTAATTAAAAGTAATTACTAAACTCTAGCGTCATCTATTTTCTGAGTCACAAGAAAAACGCTGACAAAATCAGGAAAACACGGGGAAAAGTCGGGGAGATATAAAAATGTGGCCATCCTGATATGCCAAATATTACTATTATTATTATTATTATTATTGGCATCTTCTCAGCAGCAGTAATCCTGAAGTGGCAACTAATTAAAATTTTTGTTTAATTAGCTGTTTAATTAATATATTCAATATTTTATAGCGGAATAATAGGCGATTGAATAAAAAAAGGAAAGTCAGTTGCCGAGCTTTTTATTAAAGCTAACGCGAAAGAGTTCTAGCTACGCCAACGTTTTCTGAAGACGGTGAGTCTCCCCACTCAAAAAAAAAAAAGAAAAAAAAAACAAAAAAGAAGACAAGGAAACAAACAAAAACAAAGTATTAGGAAAATTAGCGACACGCCAGCAAGGAGCTGTGTTAGCAACAACTTAAAGGAAGACGGATTTGGTGCTAAATGCATTTGGCCAAAAAGTCGTCTAATATTTTGGAACTTGGTGCTGCCCGATATCGTGCAGCCACCTCTTTCATTCGTCAATAGGAAAAATAACGTTGCCGTTGGTAATTGCGCGCTCTCAAATTTAGTCTTTTTGGCATTTTTTTTTTACCTACATTTTGTGACTTATTATGCTTTAGCATTCGGTTTTATCGGTTTTCTTTCCTCCGTCAATAAAAGGGGCCTGTCCGCATCTGGCGCAGGCGGCTGCTTTTCTTACGATACTTGAGATCTGAAGCAGCACTCAGATGTGCTGGAAATTGAATTAGGTGCAATCAAGTCGGTACACAAACAGGAGACGATCGTATCGTTCGTTTCGCAATCTTATCTGCGAAGAATCGGGGAACGGCCAAGCGAGAAAGGAACTGAGAAGAAGACGAAACAAAAGAGTCATCGAGTGTTATTCTTTTTCGCAGCCCCTCGAAAAGCTTTTTCAGCTACTTCTGGGATTTCGCCGAGACGTCTTTAAAATGTCTATCTCCGTAATAAAGTGAACGGATCTTTTCTTCGAAGCGGTTCTCTCGCTTCATTATCATCTGGTCCGTGCGCGACTCCCCGTCCGACGGTAGGCCCGCGCTTCGTCATATGCTCCGGATAAACACGCTTCGTTCGCCACTAAATAACAGCAGGCACGCACTCTGTATCGAAATTTGAATCGTGTAACTCGATAAAGTTTTAAAGGTTGATTTTTGCCCTCGCATTGTGCCGCCGCAAATAGACTAACAGAATGAACGCGTGTCACTATAGTGTAGAACGACATGCGGGGCAGCAACCCTCGAGCCGCGATCGGACTGAACTGTTTCAGGCGGGTGCAAATCAACTGACGGTCTGTCGGCTCGTTTACGCTTACCCTCCGGCCAAGTAATTACCGTGCAGCCCCCTCCTCGCACGGCGACGACTTTTCTATATAACCGGCTAACGACTATATTCAAAATCAAGATTACTAGAGACAATACACCTCTCTCCGCCCGTTTGACCCTTGACCCTATGACGTCGTTACGTCAATTGTTGGAACAGAATTTCCTTTTTTCTTTTTAATTTTAAAAATCTCAAAGAGGGACCAGCAAACGGAGGAACAATGTACGAATATTAGTGCGCCGACAGCATTTAACTTGCCGTTTCACTCTCTAGGTTGACATATTGATCGGCAGAGCGACGATAGACTGTGCGGGCGGTCAGTCGCTATTAAATAAAGATTATTCAAAGTTGCCTGGCAGTGCGTAATCTCATTTCCGACGAATTACTACTCTATGAAGGAATGCAACGTAAGTCAATTTTACAAAATCGCGAGAACAAAAATACATTTATCGTAATTCCCCATAATTGGCGCCAGCGTTCGAAAAACTAAACTCGGCGCTTTTCCCGATATTATTATCCATTTTTCTAAGGTGCGATTATGACTCGGTAATTTTAGTGGAGATTTGTTTTTATAATGCGGAAAAAAAGAAGAGGGAAAGGTAAAAATATTTTCGAGGGACGAAATAAATAAAAAAAAAAACGATTATCGCCAACTTTTTCTGGAAAAAGTTGGAGAACGACTGCGTTAGGACGCTTAAAGAAACGGGGGGCCATTAATTGCCCGCCGAAGTTAAAAGAGCGGATCTTGTCTTTTTTCTCTTTGCTTGCTTTTGGACGTCGGAACTGTAGTGCCATATAAATTCAAAGACTAAAAAACACGGCGTCCTGTTTGATTCAATTTTTACATTTAAACCACTGTGTCCGTGTAGCGTCTGCATAAAGATTAGCTGTATTATTACGTCTGACGACATTATTTTAGCGGGTAAAATCAAAAAGTCAACAGCGACTTTAAAGAGCTAACGGTGTAATTATGACGCCGTGAATTCATCCGTTACTCTATATTTAAAAAACAAAAAAAAAAGATGGGAAAAATTAAAAATTTTTTCCCTTCGCTTTAGAAAACACGTTTACCTTTGTCTATCTTGTTAGCCAGCCATTTCATTTGAATTTTGCGAACTAATTTTCATCTCAAGACCTGTTTAGTAACTTACTTCTCAGTTTATGCTATTACTTTCATTCCGTTAGCAATAGAATTTGACTTCTTATTCAGGTATCGAGTACATCACGGTTACTACAGAAGATAAAAATATTTCTGATATCGTATACATTTGAAATAACTTTTAAGCTTTCATGAATGTAATTGAAATACCATTAAACGCAGTCCAGCATATAAAAAGGCCTCTAGAAACATGTATTAATAATTACTGAAAACAAAAGTTCAACAGTTATCCTCGGAAGGAGCGGGAAATGGAAATGCAACAATGGTTTTTTTGAAGATAATTCTCTGATGGCAAAGAATGTGGATGTATTTAAATATATAACAAAATCCTCTCGAAATTATAGGCGAATATTTGAACGGCGTTCGGACACTGTTCTCTCCATGTAAACGCGGTTAATAGAAAAATTACGAATAATTACTGAAAATTACGAAAAAAATTACGAACGTGCGTTATGTAAAATTATGGAGAATCGCGAAATTTATTTCGAATAAAGTTCTTTCTTTTTGTTCCATATAATCTCGATGTAATTTTATGTAAAAGAAAAAAAGGAAAAAAGAATCAAAATGAAATAATAAAATTAAGACGAGAAGAGCTTGCGGAAAGGTAAAGAGAATTGTTTTCGTATCATTAAAGGCTGGCGGGTTTTGTTTTTTTTCGTTTCGGGTGAATTTGCTAATTGAAATTTAAGGGATATTTTCGATTTCAAAAATGAACGAGAAAAAAAGAGAAATATAAACGAAAACTCGCCGTCTTGTTTAATGTTTCATTAAAAATAATAACAACAAGGGCCGCACTTAAATCCGGTCGAGCGGCATTTTGTTCTTATCGTTATTATTTCAGGTTGGCGCTACTATAGCCTAGGTTTGTAGTATGCTCCGGTTATTATACCTCCCCTGGCTCGGTTTTTTCTGCCGGCCATACCGGAAATACCGTTCGCGGCTTACCAGAGCAGTACTACTTTTGCTGCTTCAGTAATAACGAAAGAAGAGGAAAAATGTATTCTTTCAAAGAGCTGGAAGACTAGGCGCGCGCGCGGAAGATAAACAATTAAGCCTACGTGGAAAGTTCACCATCTGGAAATTATATAATTCCAGCGAAAGCTGCCGTTTAGTTATTCTCTAATACCCACATGTAGCCCCGTAGCCAGCTACCACCTAATGGCTAGATAAATTCGTTTGCTCGCTAAGCGCCGTTTTTTCCAGCGCTTCTCTTCTTATACTCCCGGCACGCACAGTCTTTACATCGAATTTTATACTCTGCTACACAATCGCTTTCCCTGCGCGCCGCCCCATCCTCATTGTCCGACCAACCGTCGTCGCCCGCCTTCTTTTTATTTTACCGATAATAAAATATTATTTCCTCTTTAGACGGCCGCTTTTTTTTTCTTACCGTCATCGTCATTCGAATTTTTTTCATTAAAAAGTGCAACAAAAAAAACAATGCGATAGAAAAAAAAGAGTGGCCCCCGGTTGCTCGTTAATCGTTCGCGATAAAAGCCATTTCGGAAAATGTGAAGTTCCCCAAAAAATGCACCCCTCGCGAGAGGGGAGCGGCACGGCCGTTATTAGATCAACGGAAAAATGATCACGGTTTACCGTTTACGCTCTGTTCCTAATTCGTCCCTCTTTTCTTCTACGGCGATATTTCGGAAGAAAATGATTTTTCTTAAAAATGATCGCGCTTTCCAAGCGAACTAGTTAAGTGGAGGGAGGATGCGCTCATTTTAAAGCCTCTATGATCTCTTAGCTTTTTCCTTTCAGTTGCCGCGATCTCCTATTTTCTCGATTTCACATCGTGGTATCGTGTCCGCCCTTTGAATGTTTTCCTCCCTCCGCGCAGATTATCTCTTTACATTCCGGAAAATTTCCGGCCGGATTTAATAGTGGCCAACTGCCCTCAGTTGGCTCCCAGGGCTCCTCCGAAGAACAAAATTAATAAAATGTATAAAGTATCTTCGTGCGTTTCGTGCAAGTAAAGAATGTGATAGCGCTATTTCGTTTTAATTAAAATGTGAAAAGCTATCGATCACGAACTGAGTAAAATGTTTACACTACGGTGTAATCTGGTGCCTTTGACCACAATTAAACGGCCAAAGCCCTGATTGATTTCGCTTTTTTTTTGCTTTTTTTTTTTTTTATCATTAAAAATAATTTGCGGCTCCGACATGCGAGTGCTTATCATCGTTTATTCAACAAATATGTTACAATATTTCATTACAATTATACGATTAATTTTCATAATTATAAATAGTGAGAAAAAAATAAAAGTAAAAACAAAATAATAATAATAAAACAAAAAATAAAAAAGATAAAAACGAAGAAGAACTACTTGTCATTATACAATCAATTTCGTATTACGTTACACGTAATTATCCGTTCGAGTGCGAGAAAAACCCCCAGAAAGATATTCTTGAGACCTAAGATCACAGTGCCTCTCCGGTGGTGAAGAAAGCGAAAATTAAGTGCGTACAATTAAGGGGCGGAATATTCTTTCTGAATTAATTGAAAACCGAACAAATTCATTTTCAGGTGGAATTAGTGGATCACACGGTAGCCAGCGGTAGGGCGCAACAAAGCGAAGATTTCCTGTTGGATACGCATCGTGCGATCGCGGTTGAATTGGACACAGCAACTCCGGACGAATACGAAGATGATCCGGACCACGAAGCGCAATCATTAAATCAGCCATCATCGACCAGCGCGAGCAGCAGCAGCAGCACGAGCAGCCCTACATTATCAAATCATCTAGAATATTCGGGGAAAATTTATTCGATTCCACCGTCGATTATGAAGAAAGTGTCGTCCTCGGCCGAGTACTCGGAACAATATGAGACCATGTTTGCCGCTGGAGCGGCTTTTCTGTTGTTCCTGTTGGTACTGGTGGTGATAGTGTACGCCAGTTGTCGGCACAGCGACATCATGTCCTATCCACCTTTTAACACCGACATATTCTCCTTTAAGCCGGATAAAAAGAAACTCGATACTCATTTCCCGAAAGGTAATATCTGCAATTATTATTATTTTTCTGAAATTTCTCTTATTTTCTTTTTTTCCCGGCAACATAAATACACATGATCTAGATTTGACTATAAAAAGGTTGCGATTATGCGAGAAATCGAGTCATTAGAAGAAGAAAAAAAAGTTCGGAAAAAGGCGATTAAAATTGCATTGCGATAAGTAATTTTGCTATTTTTAGACGAATTACCGAAACATCTACAAAGATAATCTACAAAAATAATCATCACAAAGACAATCTACAAATATAACTTTTGTTCTTCCCTCTTCTCTTCTACATTGGTTTAGCTTGACCGATTTTCTATTTTTTAACAGTTGCACGCTGATTTACGTAAAGGTCGTTTTCAATAATTCACTTTCTTTCCGGATACGAATAATTGTGTACACCAACACGGCAATTATTTTATGATTACTTCATTCTGATTTATATAAGGATACCGTGAATAGCATTTATAGATCCCCGGTCAAAGTTACTATTTGTCGAAATGCTCGTTAACACCTTAATGTTGTCTCCATTTGACATAAACTTTGTTATTTTTTCAAATAAGAGGTTATCTTTGATTCTGGTGATTATGAGCTGTTACAGGTAATTTCGCTTATTCGAAATAAGCTGAAAACTCAACTTTTAGCGAAGTTGACAGATTTCTTTAAAAATTATTGAATTAATGGGGTACTATTAGAGTTGCATGGAAGATATTCAAGTCATCCATTATTTAAAGTTACGCAGATTTACGAATACTCTTACACATATTACTGCGTGTATTGTACATATTTAACGGGGCAAGGAGATGCTGAAAATTAAATGTTAAGCGCATAAGAAAAGACAGAAATTACAGTTTCCGACTAAATTAGGTTTTAACAAAAAAAAGAAAAACGGTCTGTTAAATTGGGGACACTCGAATTCCGCACAAAGCACTAACACAGTGACAAGACACACACGAATTCCGCACCAGACCCGAAATAGCCCACCCGCTGACAACTCGAATTGCGCACAGCCTTTAAAAAAAATACTCTGATTTTATATAAAATCGATGAAGGAATAAAATGAGTAAAAGTCGCTCTTTCAGTGACTTCCAAAATGTGTTATCGTAATGAAACGTTTACTATTTGGAATAATAACCGAACTACATTTCAGTCGATTAAAAAAGCCTTTAACGTTTGCGGAAAATAGGCTACTATCCCGTTAGCAGTACGATTGTTATTCGAAATATTTTTAACAATCTAGAAACGTACTCATATTTAAAGAAATGTTGCATAAAATAGAATAATTTTTGCACGAATATTATATAAAATAACGTAAATTACCATAATATTTCTAACTGAATATGTAGAATTTTCAGCGCACGGAATATTATGTTTCATGAAACTTCTATTTCACATTAATACAAAATACTTTCATATCAACTGATTAATGTACATAAAATATAAATGTGACTATGTAAAATTTTCGAGTTTGACAAATTAAATATGTTATTATAATATAGAGTTACTTACGAGTTTGAGGGAACCGAGTTTCGGGAAAGTTTCAGTTCAGATTTTATTTTATCCATTAATCAGTGTTCAATCTCAGTTATAAATTGTCATTTGAATTAAAACCAAATTTGTTAAAAATCGTAATTTTTTCATTTAGTGTACCATCAAACAATACATAGTATTCTACTTAAATTTTAAATGACAACGCAAAAATTCACCATTAAAATAAAATCCGATTTAAAACAATTTAATAATAAAACTTACAATGACAATAATTACGTAAATAAATAGTGTCAGTACTACTACCTTTTTTCTTTAAATGTTAGTTGGATTTAACAAGATAATTTTCCTTCGTCAAGTTTTTATACTTTGTTGTTTTATTTTAAATTTTAAATTTCAGGAATAATATCGGTTGCTGATTTATGCTTTTGAAGTAATTTTTAGATAATTTTAAATTTGTCATATTACATATTCTTAACTCGTTTCGCGACTTTTAGCGCTCAGAGGTTAGAAGAGTTGTTCGAACGTTAGCATTTTCTGAAAGAGCATTTAATACTATTTTTGTATATAGCTCTTTACATTTTAACGTGTAAGCGTTATAATTTTTCCTCATCAAAAAACATCAAAAATTATCATCCGGCTTATAATAAGTACATAACAGTAATTCGACACTG
Organism: Icerya purchasi; assembly: GCA_039619475.1. Lineage (NCBI taxonomy): Eukaryota > Metazoa > Arthropoda > Insecta > Hemiptera > Monophlebidae > Icerya > Icerya purchasi. The sequence continues at coordinate 66,845,930 of CM077116.1, forward strand.
TTTAAATTATTGCTCTATTTTTAATCATAGAAATAAAATGATGTTTCAAAATTGTTATTTTACAGGCGCTTTGTAGAATTCAAACTGTTCTAGAAATATTTATCCCCATGATAAAACTGTTAACACTGATAATTTCTTAACATTAATGGTAACACGAAATTAACATTAACGTATATATGAAAGTGAAATATTTTATTAAAAATAATAACTTCCAAATAAGGAAAAATTTTAGCTGCCGCTATGTCAAGAGGTAGTATACACGTGTAATCATAAATATAATTCTTTTGAAACTAGAAAGATAAAAGAACACAAATGTAGACAATTAGGAGTAAGCTAAATTACTGGAAGTTGAGCTAACTGGTAAATTGCAAAAGCCGGAATCAATTTTTAATGATTAAAACATAAATATATCACAGTTATTTATCGGAACTACTTGTTTTAAAAACAAAAATGGAATTAGAAGTTTAAACAATTACGTATATTTAAAATTAATCTGGCGTATTCTCAAATATTTTTTAATAAACCGTTATACAGGAATGATTTTTAATACATAGACAGGTGTAGAGTATTTTTCATTAGTAGATTAAAAATTAATTGTCAAAAATAGGATACGTAAAAATGTTGAAAGTTATCGAACATTAAAAATATAGTACGATCAAGCGCCATCAGTTTTGGAAATCCTTAGTCCAGCGAACAGCGATTATGGTCCGAGCGTCGTTTTCGTTTGTTTTTTTATATTTCATACCTGCAAACTTCCGGTGCGCAATTCGTGTGTGCAGATTAGAGACCTTTTTTTAACCTTCGACTCAGGTAAATAACTGTGCGCAATTCGAGTGTGGCCGTTAAATTGAATCAGACAGAAACGGTAGCACTTTTTAAATATACCTGCCAAATGGAATTGTCCTATATGCCGGTTATTTAATTAAACTTAAGCGAGTAGTAGAGAGGTTTACAAAATATATTTTTTTCCATTTAGAATTCATGCCGATACTGACTTTGGTGACGGAAAATATGTCGGCCAGATCAACGCATCAGTCCCACAGACCAACGAATGTCGACGCTGCACTCCACTCAACCTCGGCCACCTGTTCGTCGTTTAAAAAACCATCGAGCACATCGTCAAACCGAAATGATAACAACAGTTCGCTAATAAATGATCGACATCGAACCTCATTAGATAGTAGACGAACTTGTCACGGAATGTCCAGGGCAAAGATGCCATCGCAACTGCAAACCGACCATAACGTTCTTCCCGCATCGACTTCCGGCTATGTTAGCGAGAGTACAAACAACTGCTTAGTACTTCCGACTGTATGAGAACACACACACATGATCGTGTGGAAAGTTTACAAATTTGTATTTGTATACTGCGTCGTTTAATGTGTGTGCGCTGTGAAAATGGGAAGAGGAATGTCCACACATTCTGAACCCTTATTATTTACATATTTACGGTGTCTTTTAGGGACACACTTCTGCAGTGACAGATAAAAAACTCCTCGTTGTAGCTTACATACACAACTTTTGTTCCGGGGTAGACACATTAATAAACAAACTTTTCTAAATTTCTTATTCAAAACGTTTAAAGTATACCGAAATTCCTGATAACGGCATAATATATTTATATAATTCATATATGTATATGTAATTAAAATATGCGAGTTGTTGATACTGATATTATATATACATATATACGTATATATATATATATATATATATATATATATATATATATATATATATATATATATATATATATATATATAAAATAACTTCAAATTAAACGAATTCCTCTATTACCTTGAAAAAACGAGTGAACCCGTTCGCTGAAATCTCTGCAGAAGTGTGTCTTGTGTTATACGGTTCGGAGAGGTCACACAACTTTCTTATCGGTAATCTAACAACCGTTTAAATAAAAAATTCTAAAATAAAATGCCCCGATCGATAGAACTGTTTAAAATAACGAAAATACACGCACTCTCTAGTCATCTAACGAGGATAAAAGTAACCTTTTTTATATAGCCGTTGAAAAGAATAAAATTATATTTAATTTCTGTATATACTATGGAAATAAGAGCGCATTTTTTTAATAAATATATTTTTACGTGTATATCATATATATATATATATATATAAAAAGAACAAAATCTCTGTATGTGTACTGTAGCTCAGAAGAGAATTTTAGAATTTGAAAAAAAAAAGCAAAAAGCGAAACTAGACGACTTTTTTTATTGCTACTAGTCAAACGATTGTATTTTATTTTTTTCCTTCTTTTTTTTTTTTTTTTTATTATATCTTCATTAATCGAGAATTAATATAATCGACACGTCATTTATAATTCTATTTCGTAAATTCGTTTAACACGAAATTCTTGCGCGGTGTGTACATATATTAATGCGGAAGTGTTTAATTTTTCGTTTTTATTACGTGTTAAATTTAAATCTATTTAATTTATTAACTAAAGAAAAGCTGTTCGTAGTAATTTAATATTTGTTTTTATAATTTAAAGAGTAACGCGTTTAGTTAATATTGAAAAACGGATAAAAATCGAATTCTAAATACCGTTTTATTTTATAGTTACTATTTAATAAGTCTTAACATTTTTCTAGAACAAGAACATGAAAAACCGAAAAGAAAAAAAAGAAAAAAATACGCGTACGTATTTATTATCGCGATAAATGAATTTGAAAATCGTAACGATGCTTTTTAGAATTATTCCATGTATTCTTTTCTTTTTTACGCTAATTAAAGGCGAAATTAGAATTTTCCGAAATAAATCGGTACCGAAATAAGAAGGCGATGTGCATTTTGATTATACTATCGCGTATGATTCAGTCAACGTGCATTGGAGAACAGAGAATATCGCAATATACATAAATTTTTATCGCAGTTTGATGTCTCTCGCGGCACTTATAAAGAATCCAAGCGCGTTGTGATTGATCTACTAAATCGATTCGGACGATACCGATAGATTACCGTATTGCTATTTCACGACCTATTTCTAAATTTTGATAAATTGATGAATTTTAAAATTTGAACCAGATTTTGAAAATGCGACATGTACAAGAACTTTTTCACAAAAATATCTACAAATTTATTTGCAGCAGTTCGACTTACGTAATTTCTGAACACACTTTTAACTTTATCATACTATTAAGCGTTTTCAAAATGTAAACTTTTCTCATGAAACTGTATCCAAATCTTACCCCCTGAAAAGTCTCTTCAAAAGTGATGCATGATATTTGTCTTTCATTTTTTTATTTCACCCCGAACGCGCCCCATGACTGCATTTAGATATCTTTGGTCTCTCTATATTTTCCGATACAGTTTATGAAAATTTAAAATCGATTTCTTTAAGTGTTTGTTATGAAATTATTCGAGATCTCATATTAAAACGGAAAAATTATTACGACGAACAATAAAAGAAAAAACAATAAAAAAATTATTTTAATGTTAAAATATAATGGAAATTTTGGTCATAAATTGTTTGCTATCGAGTATAATAAAAACCAAAAAGTTACATTTGGCCGTTTTTGGCTGTCTCTACTGAATGAAAAACATTTATTCTACATAAAAAAGTGCTCATTTTACCAATATACATGATCAAAATAAAATTTGTAATATGTACGAGTTCTTTGCCGTTGCATATAAGATCTCTTTGGATCAGTCCGCACATACTTGCGCATATTTAACTTTTTTACAGTCAAAAATTTTTACAAAAAGAATAAACCGATTTCTGCCTATTTGCGGTTATAATGAAAAGAATATAGATTAAAAAAAAAAAAAAAATATATATATATATATAGTAATTAGTCGTTGTCTTTTTTCGTTTACTTTTGTATACCTTTTAATGATACGTTATTTTAAAAGCATTTATAAATATACATATTAATATATATATATATGCGTGTATATGTAATGTAATTATTTGTAATTAACACCTTTAAGAATTCATTTTGTATTTATTTTTCTTCGAATGTTTAAAACAATATATGGAGCTGTTTAATTTCCCGTTCATATTTATTTCTTTGTACTGCAAATACAAATAAGTGTAATTGTTTTTCCTTTATATTTTAGACGGAATTATATTTTTTTTATTAATTTTTTCAGTTATTTAGGTTTTTTTGTCAATAACGTATTATTTTTTTCCTCTTTCTGTGGTATAGTAACCGCAAGTTCAAATTTCCTCTTCACATTACATCACTCTGTCCCTCGTGCAAAATCCTCTTATATCCTTTTTTCTCCGTTGTTTATAAACCAGCTTCACTATATGGATCGTTTAAATGCTAATCCTACTTCGTTTATAGATTGCTTCTGCTATCTTGGTGTGTACTTTAACAGTCGTCTGTCTTCCTTCCTCTTCCGCTTTTAAAAGATTAAACTTGCTGAAATCCCTTTATCCCTTTCGATGAGGAAGTGATCCGTGTATCCTTATTTCCTTGTGCACATCCACCATTCGCTCCAACTTTGATTATCGCTAGCTTGACTCTGATTCTGCCTTCAGATTGATCACTTATTCCCAAACTAGACAAGATACAAAATTCGTGTCTTCCGACTCTGTCCCGGTGCTGCTCTTAAATCATTCCCAATCCTAGCAATTCTTGCTAAGTCAAAAACACGCCTTCCTTGCCAACCGTAGATCATATTTAAGTTACCGCTTCCTGACTAAGCGTCTTCCGCCGAGTTGATTTATTCTTATTCCTTCTTACCTCCATATTTTATGGCGTTTTACTCGCAGATAAATTCCTATTCTAATCTTTGCGCCTTAATGTTTTCTCGACAAACAACCGGCATTACTAATCTCCCTTATTTCTCCTTCAACTCCGCTAATTTTTCTCATTTCCACTCTCCAATTTCCTCCACGATCACCAGACCTATTCAAGAATCGTGAACACATTTACATCGCTCTTTCTCACTCACAGCTCAATTTTATCGATGATGGTGGTGGTTCTCGGGAGCCTATAGAGTCGGAGCCTTTTTCACTCTCCCCCTGATATCAATTTCCCTGAATCTTTTCTTCTTCCTGCACTCAATTATTCATATCTCGTTCGATTGTTTCTGATTCCGTAAGTGTTTTCCGGGCTAGTTTTCTTCCTTTCCTACCTACGACTTTTAGATTCGCCGTACATGCTCTCTTATTGATTGTTTAATTTGCAAAAAAAAGAAAATATACAGAAAATAATAACAAAATTTAATAAAAAGTAGTCCGTTCGGACAATGTAAAATTTTTGGAACATTTTCATTTAATAAATAAGTAAAAGAAATTATCATTAAGTGTGGTACGCAATTGAAATTTTTTAATCAACTGACGCCGGACATTATAATGTGTATTCTAAAATTCATTTTTTTAAAGCGATAGCGGTGAAATAGTGTAAAAATATAGTAGAGATACTATTTAAGAAAATTCGCTGTTAGTATGCTCTGGGTTGCTAAATTTTTACGAAATTCCAGCTGTCTTTATCCCTTAAAAAAATCAAAAAATTACATTAAATTATAATGAAACTTCAATGAATTACATTATTATTTTAACATGAAAATTAACGTGAACAAAAAAAATAAGTATCAATGAACAAATGAAACAAACGCTTTCCAAAAATGAAAACAAAACAAAATGGAAGAAATTATAATGAAAAATTTGTGCAAAAATTTACTATATAATTTTACAAAAATATCAAGATCGGTTTTCCTTTTGGCATACTTTTTCTTATAGGAAAACCAATAAAAATTCCATTCTGCCTCAATTTTTCGATGACCTCGGTTTATTACTTATTTGTTTGTTTTTTTTCTTTTTGGACTAGTGAACTATGAACATTATTACGTCAGTGGGTTATTCTATCCGACCGAAATACAATTAACTAACCAAATTGTTTAGAACCCCGAATCCATATTAATATATAAAGTATTTTCATTCAAATTCTGACGTTCCTTTCAAATTTACTTTTACAATATTTGTAAAAATTCCAAAAAATAAAAAAAAAAACCAACATCGATAATAGGCTCCTCTCTCGTTTTTTTAAAAACTTTGTAATGAATTAATCTCGTAAAAAACAAAATAGAATCCCCTTTTCATCTCTTCCAAAACAAAGATCCTCTAATATTTTTTTTTTTTTTGAATTATTTTTTTCAATCAAAAATATTTAAAATCGGCTATGATTTTTCGATTTATTTTTCAAGTTCGAGAAAACAATGTTAAATGCGAGACTGTGATTTTAGTCTAAGCGAAAGGTCTCCAAACGCCGAGCAAACTCCATGAGTTTAGAAAAGATACCTACGAAAACATGCCAACTCTCAGTAGACACGAGCAGTGTGTCCTAACTCGTATCCGCATTGGACACACAAGCTTGACTCATTCGTTCCTCATATCTAAAAAACCGCCCAACCTGTGTCAACGCTGCGCAACATGCCTATATCGGTGAGGCATCTTTTGATCGAGTGTAATCACTACCAGCAGGCCAGACAACAAGCGGGTATTACCAACGGCCTTCCAGAGATGTTTTCGGACGCCGAGAAGTGTAAAAAAATCGTAGCCTTCCTCAAAGACATCTCAGTATTCCAACTGATCTAACTTCCTCAGCCTTCAGCTGATTTTTTGATTATTTTTTGTTTCGCGCATTTTCAAATATTCAATATAAAATTTTATAATTATCTGTAAAACCGTAGTCGCTAACGTGACCTTGTAGTCCAAAAGCGACTTGTAAATATAATAAAAAAAAAAAAAAAAAAAAAAAAAGAAAGGTGCTACGAAAAAAATTGATTTTCAAATTTAAAATGTGATTCCGAAATATTGTTATAAAAACTATGCAATAAATGCGTTTTAACTGATATTTTTCGTATGGATTATATTATGGATGTTTGTAAGAGTTTCATAAATATAATCATACGCTGTTTCCAAATCCCGTTTTTATAGCAAAAATTACACGCGTTTTATGTAGAACGTCTTAGTCTCTTTTTCCCAAAATAAGTGTGTTAGATACAGAGCTAATCGAAAGAGTCTGAACCACCCTTGAAAATTAATTTTTAAAGTAGCGCTATCGATTTATTCACACACATTCCTATTTCTTTTTAATGGGAGAACGCCAAATGACTTGATAATGGTAAAAATGAGAAGTATATATTTTAATATGAATAATGACGGAGCTAACGCAAAATCAAATACCATTAGGTTTTTTTGATTGTGTGTCTAAAAACACAGTATACAGAAAAAAAATAGATATAATTTTTTTTGATCCCTTGATAAATTTTTGGCTCCGCCACTCGTGTTGTCCGAAACGATCATCATGTCTTGCGAGGTACTCTGCTCTGTGCTCCAGTTTTGTGAGCTGCTCCTTATTTCTTTTCCTTCCCGATACATTATTTTTACTATATTGATTACTTCTTATTAGCAATACCACCTAGTACCGGATTGAGATATAATCGATTCTTTCCTCTCCTAATTGTTTTTGGGTAAAGTTCATTAATGAGCTTACAAAAAAAAAAAAAAAAAAAAAAAAAAAAATAGGTTATCTCTGAGAGTATTATATGCACTAACGTAAAGTTCTGAATTTGAAGAGAGACTTTTCGCTTCCTCTAATTTAACGGTTAATTTGTTCGTCAGTCAATTAGAACTGATGGAATTTATAAGAAAATTTTACGACTACAAAATTAAGGGTTGCTATTTCATTCATTTTTTTTTTCGGACTAAAAAGGGGATAAGCTTAACGGATTTATTAGCTTAATTTACTGTTGAATATTTACTATATTGATTAAATTTCAATGCGTAAGTGAAACGTGTGTTTTTAATGACTTTCATTTTATCTAAATGCATAATTTGTTTAGTCATATTTTATAATAGCATACATACTGCGTTTCATCTTAATAGTAGACAGCAGCCACCAATAATTAATAGACTCGTTTTTGATGTCATCCGATTATTCAGCGCGGACGACGAACTACCCAGATCACTTCATCAGGCATATCAAATTTAACAGGCTCTTTCCTGTTTGCAAATTTGTATTACGGTGATTCGCCGCGATACAAACATTTTTAGTGAGATGATAAAAGGGATAGCCGCTCGCTACAAAAAGACATTGATAATTTTGTACCGTGAGAAATCTCAATTACTCGTTACCAGTTCGTACTTTCTTTTGTACGGTATTTTAATGAAGTAACGGAAATTTGATAAATTTAAACACTATTTGAAAAAAAAACCGACCAGCAGAAAGACAGTTTCGGATTGAGATAAAAAAAAGTTCAATCGTTTTTGACTTGATAATATTTAATAGTTTTGTCGAAAATTTGCCTTTCTGAAATTGAAGGAAGCGATTTTGAAGACTACGGTGACCGCAAAATCCGGGATTCGAGCATAATTTTTGATACCCGTATAGTAAAAATATAATAATTCGAAAGACGAAAAAGACTTTGTTCGAAGAGTCGGACTGACGCGAACGCTTTGATACACCGTTTCCCCTAGCTGTTACGTAATTCGGCTCAGTAATTTAAAAGTGTAAATAAAAACAGAACTTTGAACGAGTGCAAAACCATTTTCGAAAATTCTGACATTTCAACCTAGATTCAAATATTTTTCAAAAACAGAAAAAAAACAACAAAACATTGCGTACATCTTTTAAGTAAATCGAGTAAGTCCCATTTACCCACTCAATAAGGTATCACGAATTTAGTTAAGGTTTCGCGATGTACTCTAAGATCTCTCTAATGGGTGGAGTTCTGAAAAGAATAGGAGGAAAGAGGCTAGTTCCTTTATCTTGACCGTCTTTACTTTCCCAGATTTCACCCGGTTAGGTGTATAGCAATTTAGATGATCCAGAACGAGACAAATCTCGAAAACCCTTATGATGCCCCTGGGTTTGGTAGCCGAACGACTTTACTACTGGGCTACCTCACCTTGCATCTTTTAGCGGTAAATTTAAATATCGAAAGTTTGACAATGGCCGCCAGCCGTGTTTATTATATAAAGAATTCTGATGGCAAACATCACCCGGTTCCATTAGGCTCACAAATTATCGTCACATTTATATTTCGATTAAAGACGATCGACATCGGGGAATCATTATGGGAGGATTGGAATAGAAGCGCGCAAAAAAAAAAATAATCAAAACTCCCGATGTTTTTCAGCGCGACGATCAGAGAGCAAAAATTCTTATCCTTGTCCGGTTCTGTGTACACGTTAATAGAGCAGTAAACAAATGAAATTTAGCTTAGTCTAAAAACTTCGCGGCCGAAATGGAAATACAATCGTACATATCTAATCGTTTTTCTTCCTCACAATTTCTGCTCATTTCTAACTCCATTCAGGCCATCCCCTCTCCTATTCCTGATCATTCCTGTGACTTTATTATTTCGGACTTTTTCTTCTTTCCAGAGGATCCGTGTGTTGACCCACGTTCCTGGCAATTCTGGCATCTTTGGTAATGAGACAGGCGATTCTACGGCTCAGGTTGCTGCTTCTTTTTCCTTCTTCGAAAAAAAAAATCCCATCTTCTAATCGTAAAAATTTCCATCTCAGATCTTGGTCGGATCTAAACACTTCCTCCTTTTCTAACGGTCACTCCTTTTATTTGTCTGTTCAACATAGTCTTCCTTCCAACCCATGGTTCCTTCTGTTTCCTTCACTTCCTTGCTTTGTTGTTGCCTTCATTATGCGTTTGCGTTTTGATCATTCCCGCTTTCGCTTCTCATTAGCCTCTTCCCGATGTTGTCCTCTCCATTCAAATGATACGGTTGTTTGTGACGCTGGATCACGTATTTATTAAGTGTTCATTTCTTTCGGTGGAGCGCCCGCCTCTGTACTCCCGTTTGGTTAGGCTTGGGCTTCCTTTTTGTGCTCGTTATCTTTTCCTTCTGCACTTGTTATCCCTTCCATTCATACCTTCTTATTAACAATATCTAATCATCTTATTACGTAACTTTCCTTTTCCACTTCTAATTGTTTCCGGGTGAAGGTCCCCCCTTGTTTGACGAACCCAATTTTCTTCTTTCTCTTTATTTCAAAAAAAATATACATACACAATGGCTGTCCCACAGAAAGTGAGAGTAACTCTGGTGTGAGTAGGCAACCGCTCACAGCGCGTTGGCTCTGGTTACATTTTAAATCCCATTTAATTAGCTATCGAATGCAACAAATCGGAAGTTCCTACCTTCTTCTCTTCGCCCGCAGCATCGATTTGGAAAAAAAAGTGTTTCGTCGACCCCTACCGTTTTTTTCAAGCGGGGCGGGCGAACTGTATACGTAACGAGTCTGACCTTGAAGACCATTCTATCAGCAATCGAATGCGACAAACCGGAGCTTTCTACGAGAATTAGTACGTGTTTTATAGTGGAAAGAGTGAGATGCAAATTGTGAAAACCATGTGCAGTTTTGCGTTGCCAGATGGATAAAGACATGCAGCGAGAACAGTGTGGTATCTGATTCGTTTTTATTTCGGTTGCAAAAAGAGACGTTAGATTTATTAAAAGAAGCGTATCCTGATGACATTTGACTCGGTAATTCAAGAGTATTTCGATGGCATGTTTTCGAAAAATATTCGCGCAAGTTTAAAGCGACCTTCGTGAAGTGGAAAGAGCGCATGGATCGTTGTTTGCAGGCCACAGGTGTCTATTTCGATAAGATTCATATGAACGATGATGATTCTGTACTAGACGAGTAATAATTTATGTAAAAATTTCGAAATACATTTCCTTCCAAAATGTTGTAATTTTTTTGTCCAAAAAAAACGGTAGGGGTCAACGAAACACTTTTTTTTCAAATCGATACTGCAGGCGAATGGGGGAGGTAGAAACTTCCGATTTGTTGCATTCGATAGCTGATTAAATGGGCTTTATGATGTGCCCGGAGCAAACGCGCTATGAGTGGTTGTCTACTCATAACAAAGTTACTCTCACTTCCCGTGAGACAAGCATTGTGCATATTCGTCTATATTTTCAAACAAGCGATTTCTGATCTGTTTTTTTTTTCAATTTTATGTGGACGTCTCAACTGCTGAGATTAATCGCGCAATATAACGTGATGATACTTTCCTTCTCCTCGAACGAAACACCACTGCTGGTTAATAATGCCTAATCTCATTATTGGCAATTAACCAGTTCCTTCAATTATGAAAAGTAATGTGTTCGCTATTCCCTTTACTTTACGGAATACGGTGAAAATTGGTTATAACGGCACTTACAGAGACAAACGGAACTGACAGAATTACATAAAACTATTAATGTTTATGTCAGTTTTAGCCCAGAGTACACTACAAAAGATGTCGTCACGATGTATATACATATATAAGACAAATGTGATTGAACGCTAAAGATTTTTTTATAAACGACAGCTACGAATGACGTAGCCAATTAAAACCGATCTACTAAATGCAATTCGGAAGAAAAAAGATTGTTCAATGGGACTTTTGCTGATTTCGAAATGAACAGAGTCCTGAAGGAACTTTATGCTAGAGGATCATCATATGGCTGATGTGCTGCTGTTTGGTGGAATAATCGGAAGCCGATTATACAAGCAAAAGTTTCCTCTATTAAGAAAACGCTGAAATAACGATCTAATAAATTAATTACCGATAACGCTGATGGAAATAAACAAACAATGTGAAAATGAAAGCGCGTAAAAAGGAAACCTCGATAGTGCGATAATTTCTGACCTAGCGGAGAGATATCGATAATCGGATTACCGGTGTAGCCAAGAAGCTAGATAAAACAAAACTCTAGGAAAACGGTAGAGACAGTGTATGGTAAATTGTAGCAGAGGTGCCGTATTACTCTGCCCCCGTTCTAAAGTTTCACAGTCTGATAGCGGAACAGGTGAACATCGTTCTAGCAAATTTAAGTAACGGCTGCGCGACTTTTCAGAAAAAGCGAATATCAGTGAACTGATGATATGTAGATTCAAAAGCAATAAACGCGCTAAATTAATACTTAAACGATAACTGCAAGTCGGAAGATGTTGCGGTTACCGGGCGTTATGAAATGTCGTTGACAAAGGCCCATTATTATTATATTCCGGCAACTGTTGAAAGCCGATCCGAATCCACTTACTCTTCAGTGAAGTCGTCGCCCATCACGCCGCAAACCTTAGATGTCCGCCTGCAAACAGAAGGGCAAAGAAAATGTTTTCATTCCTTCTAAACATGAAGTACTCTTCTGCAATTATATCGTTCCGCGGAATAATTATTATCATCGTAGCTTACGAATGGCGATTATGAACATTCCTAATCGTTTGTCGAATTCGTGGAAAAAGTTCAAGTCCAAAGTATATCCTTGATAGGGCATCACGGATTGTGAAATTAAGCTTTTCACAATGTACTTAAGGACCTAATGTATCCAAAGAGAATATGAAAGACTTTTATCAGTCTCAACATGGCGATGTTTCTTGATTTTTCCGATAAGACGACCTTACAGTTTTGTCCCCCCTCCCCCACCCGTATTAATTCAACGGTAAATGCAATCGCGAATTGTTTTAATGGCCGTTGTCAAAAGTCATTAGAGTGCACACTTTACGCGCAAAGGAACTTTCTAAGGGTGAAAATTTAACGAATAGTAGCGGAAGTGGTTATTGCTTCTGAATGGCATCGCACTACTTCCAGTTCCGGCAAATCTGAGCATTTACGATCGCTCATCACGCGATGTTCTACTCCACCGACACTTTTAATAATCTCCCGTAGAAGCCATATTACGATGCCTTCCTGTCCGACACTCTTCCGAAGCGCTTTTTAATTTAACGCCAGAACATTCTGAAGTGTGCCGCCGTTTTCTTACACTCTGAGAAATTTCAACGAAAACCCTTTAAAACGTACTTTGCACGAACAAATGTTTTTTCTTGCTGTTTGAAAATTCGCCATTTTTTGGGGGTTCTCTTAGCGCCCGGCGGTGCCTGTAACCATTCGGAATATTGCTTTAACGTATTAAAATATTAAAAAAGTTGAAACAATGACCTTTTGTTTTTTTTTTTCCGTTTTTACTGTTACCGCCATTTGCTGAGTTGAACTTGTGGACGTTAGTGCCGTCCGGCTACTTATATCGCGTTATTTGTACAATGTTGTTTTGCCGACTTTTTATTTAAGTGAGGTAGGATTGTCTGTGTAGCTGCTAATTTTAGGCAATTATAAATCACCCCTATTTTATAACTTGTAGAATTTTTTCATACAAAAATTTTGTAGATATTTATCGCATTTATATTTTCATTAAAGACGCGCACTTTTAAACGAACTAAGGAGAGCGAGGGACGAGAAATATTCTATAAATTTTATTTAGAATGGAGTTTCGATTCGTGAGATGTAACAGAGATTAAAAAAACATTCCCTGCACTCACTTTATTCTTCTGATTTTTTTTCTTTTTTCCTTTTTTAATATAAAGATAAAAATGGAAATTTCGTAACTTTGCTTTGAAATATTTCAAAAATTAAAACTTTGTCGACATTACGAGCATCACGATAACTCTTTTTCTCTCTCTGTCGAATCGAATCTGGCGAGAAAGAAACCTTTTCGCAATTATTTACGGAAAAGGGTTTTTTTTTACACTAATGCCACAATGTTCTCGTCTACTAGACAAGTTTCGCTAGGACGATATTATTCGCTTATTTCGTTTATTTCGTTTTGTTTTTTGTATCGATGTTGCAGCCGCGAAAAATATTATAATAAAACGCTAAGAAAACAAACGCTATATATATAACTTTTTCATTAATCTATTAAAAAAGTGTCCAATAATCTTATATCCTAGAATATGCGAGATATTTTTCAGACGTTCCTCTTTTTTTTGTCGAATGAATTTGGGAGTTCCATAACACATATCTCCTAGAAAACACGATAAGGCACGCAAGTGTCAATTATCAAGATGCAGAGGGCAACACAGAAGACGAGATCGTGAGGATGCTGTTTGAGAAACGAAACGGCAGAGCAGCGAACAGAAGTCAAGGAATTTATAGGAAAGTACTGATAGATAGGACCATTAGCGATCTGGCTAAATAAAAATTTTTTGCTTAGCAAAATAGTCAAAATTTTTTCAAAAATAGACCATCAAAGAAACCAGCGATAGCTGGCGACCAACTTCGCTTTTCGCATTGAAAACCACAAAAAAGATCATAATTTTTTGTTCCATTAGGAAAATATTTTGAAGATCGCTAAGTTGTGTACGAACAATGGTTGAATCGAAAGAGGTCAATGCAAATCCATTTCTAGTGGCAGATTTGTAGCCACCTTTTCTGCTGATAATATTGTTCTTCTTTCCTTAAATAACACTCATACCAGATTCTATTCTTCTTCATTTTCTAATCCTATCTCTATTTAACCTCTCTATTCGGCTATCTCTTCAACTTCATCCATGGTTTTCTTGATACTTGCCCTGTCTTAAGCGCTCCACAATCTCTGCTACTTTTCGCCTTCGCTTTAACCACAGTCTTCTTCCTTGCATCATTTTCACGGTTTTCATCTACTTCTACTTCATTTTGTCCTTCTTTTTACCCCCCTTCGATATAGTTCCTTTATGACTCTGAAATCATGTTTGGTTTGAATGTTCGGCCTGTTCTGTTGAACACAATCGTACTTCTATTCTTCTCTATTAAAACTCAGTATACCTACTCCCCTTAAGAATGCTTCTTAGATTCTCTCATTTTGTTCTGCTTCTGTTATTTCTGCCCTCGAATTATTTTTATCCTCTATCCTCAAACGTTTAAAAAAGTATATTTTGCTTCGGAATATGCATATATTCTTTTCTACCGGTCCGTTTAAAGGAGGTGTCCTCTAGGTAATCACAGCTCAAACAACTACACTAAAAAACATTACAAAATAGGAAATATATGTTGCACACACTTCTTTCACTCGAAGTGACATCGATAAAAGGTGATGAGAGACTCTGCCCGTTATAATATATTTTTATAAAGCGGAAATAAAAACGTTTTTTTCTCACAATTTTTTAGTTCTTTCGTTACCGAAAGCTCGGGGCGTGATTAGGTAAAAATGTGAGCTGATTTTTAAAACGATGCGAAGATACTTAAATTTTTGAATTGGGGCAATGGTTTAGTGTCAACGGAAAATGGCAGTATTGCTAATGGACGATTATCAGGTTGACTATTAGAGAGTGTTAAAAGCACGAATGTCATTGGTCTATCATCACACCAAAAGCCGTAACTCACCAGCTCCGTTTCAGTGACATCATAAATGAGTACGGTCATCTTGACACCGCTGCCTAGTGTCAAATACGAAACGTCATTAGGAGACTACCGAATTATAAAATGAAACGGAAGTTTTATAATTAAAAATATCGCCTTTTGTTCAAGCGCCTATTACTAAATATTCCCACCAGTGATAGCAGATCCCGTCGCCGGACGAAATTTTTATGTAAATACTTGCGTTTCGAAATATTTATATTAGCCCACTAATTATTACGTTTTTTTTTTTTTTACTTATCCCTCTTAAATGTTACGGGACGAATGAATAAAAGTAAATAAAAGTATAATAAACAATTGCCTTTTCTTAAAAGTACCCGCTCGTGTTTTAAATACGGTCGTTCCAACGACATTGACCGCAGTTGTAGTCAATTTCTTATTTCGGTTGAAAAAACCGACGTTATTTAAGAAAACATCACGAATCAGTTAAAGCTTAATCTTAATGGTAAATCGATTTACGCATGTGCGGAAATGGAATTTGGATACTAAAAGGTAATGCAAGCAAGAAAATTCGCAATTCCATTTTTGCTTTAACAGCTCTAGACATGGAAGAAGAAGGGGGAGCATACTTAATTTCGTTGCAAAAACAAAAAAGAGAAAAAAAAATGTTCTACGGAAAAAGAGTAGTTTAGATTTTAACCGGTTTTGCAAAGGTGGTCTCGGATATTTCGACCGCTTTGGAATGGTAGCTTATTTTTATAAAATTGAGCTGCAACTGAAACTATGCAGTGAGGCGAGGAAGAACGTAAAAAATACGATATAAAAGAACTTGCTAATTCCAAAAAAAAAACGCGATAGAAGTTGGAAAAACGGAACAGCGCGACTGTCGGGGAAATGTAGGCCGATGAAAGTCATCGGTAGCTGAGTGTAATAAAGTTTTCGAGACTAAGTGGAAGTTCTAAATACGGACAAAGTTCAGAAGACTCCAGTAGCAGATGACTCAGTCTTTAAAATGACTCTATATAACTTTTTGTTTGACGAAAAGAGCTGCTCTCTACTTCAACTTGATTAACGAGCCGCGAATTTTCAGCAGAGACCAGTTCTTTTTCGTGACATTAAATATCATTTTCAGATAACTCTGATATGTATATCACATACTGCCTCGTTCCCATTCCGCACGTTGAATAGTTTGAATCAGATAATTCAATGCCCCTCGACACCCTGTTATTTTGCAACTAGGCCGTCTAGCAAGCCTAATTTGGAACAATAATTTGAAGAGATGCCTCATTTGGTGACGAGGATTCCAACTAGTATAGAATTATTTAGCGTCTTCTTCGTAGTTACTCATTATTGAGCGTGAGCACAAGCAGCGGTGACTGAAGGCGTCTTTCTTGTGCAGCTTGAAGTAGCTGCTGTGCAGAACCAATTCCGTTGACCTGCTACTCAAGGTCTATTTTCCTTCTGCCTCACCTTCCACTGATTTTTCCTTGTTTGGTAAAAGTACTTCATATGTCTTTCCCCGGGCGATATATGTGAAGCATTTAATTTTATTCTTTCTATTATCTCGTTCATCAACATTCTCTGAGGAGGTTTGCTTTAGTCTTACATTTAAGAATTAGTGTTGGTCTATATGGTATTCGCAGCGTTTTTCTTTGAAACCACATTTCTATCGCCTCTAATCTGTTCTTTTATTTTTTTTTTTTATTGAAGATGCTTCTAAATATTACAAAATAAACACCCGGGCGAAAGTTATTATTTTCAAAAACTTAAATTTTCAGCTTACTTTCAATGCTGTAAACTCGAAAACCGATTGAAGATCTGACAAAATATTTTTTCGAATTTTAAGACGAAATGATTCATCGGTTAAAATATTCTTCGTGTTATTGAAGGCAGCATTATCCACGGCGATTTTGATTTTGTAATCTGGGTCTAAGCACTACTCTAAACAACCCAAATATTTAAATTTGTTGACTGAACTTTAATTACTTATTTGGATATATCTGTACTTGGCATCTAGTTACGGGGATATCCGCTTAGTCTTTCTGAAGTTAATATGTCACTGAACTTTAATGTTTTCCAACTATATTTCATTTATTTCACTTCAGACAAAGCAGCGTTGAAAACATATGTTCTACGCCAGGGATGGTCAACCCGCGACCAGGCCTTGAACATTTTTGCAGCCCGCGAGAGGACCAAAGTATTAAAAAATTATGTTTTGTTGGAACATTTAATATAACAAGTTTTATATTTCACTCTTAAGAGGCGAAAATGGAAGGCAACAGATCCAGAGGTCGACCACCGGTGCGCGATGGACCAATGCGATACAGGATGTAACGGGTCTAAGCTTACAGATGTCCTGTCCCAAAGCAGGGAATCGCGATCAATGGCCACAAATAATTAAATCAGCGTCGCCATGATCACCACACCCCTCTGGGGTTTTCGACCAAATGATGAAATGTGTCTAAATCTAATATATGATTTTATATGCGGCCCGGGGAGTTATGATGCATTTCCAAAGATCATTCGGATTGGCCACCTCGGTTCTACACATAAATTAAAAAGCAGCGGCGATATTACGCAGAGTCTTGTCAATATCAAAATCAATTTTCGAGCCTGCTTCTAATATTGATTCAGCAGTTTGCTTCAAGTATCGATTACGAATTATTCGCGAGTCGCTTTCGTTCCCTTTTTTCTTTAATTTATCATTCTCCGAATCGACAAATCATATAAACATATCTCGATATGCATGTCGTAAGACTTTTGTAATATCGCGTTTAAACATCCCCGCAAATACGATAATCATGAATTCGCATTTGTTTCTTGTTCATTGAGATGAGGTTTTTTAATAAATTTAAATCTCTTGATTTCTTCCGAGTCATCTAGTAGCGAAACGGCTAATAAGCTGTTCGAATGCTCTTCTCTTTGGCCGCACTGAAGAAACTACTCAAGTAACAACTCTGCCGATGCTTTCGAGATGATTACAGAGATGAACTTTTGCAGTTCATCCGTAGTATAATCACGTGTCGCGCGACATTTGTAAGAAACACATTAGGGGTGACATGAAAAAAAAGAAATCTCGTTAGAATACCGGCTAATATCTGCGTTTTCAATTTCAAATAAATTTAGTGAACTCCCCGATTGGGAAAGAAATTTCAGCTAGTCGATTGTTAGCGATTCTGCCGAACATGTTACAGCGATTACCGGGATGTAATATTCGCATTCAGATAACTTGTATCCAAAGGTGCTATTAAGGTGTAGAGGTCTTTCACAGTTTCCCGTTGTGTTTACCACAGTCCGGATTTCAGTCGGTACAGAGTGCCATGAAAATCGGTCTGAAATTCAGTTATCGAAAGAAGTTGTTATCGTTCAAACGAAATTTGAAAGGACGTGCAACCATCGTTCAAAAGCAATTATGACGCTGCAACGTATTAGCATAAAAATGTAATTTTCAAATGGCTTCCTTCTCCGGCATCTGCTAATTTTATTTCTTTGCAAACGATTACAGGCAGCCGTTTTCACATTTCTACACTTTTTATTAGCAACAGTTCTTCACACGGGCAAAAGAGGTTGACCGTGACTGTTCGACAAAAACAAATCAACACTGTTGTCATTCGGTCTCTACACACCATCAACTGGATGTTAATATCTCGATGTAGACATAAAGATTATTTCAGCTCCGCACGCAGTACGGGTTTACGGTTTACATAAATTTA
Source organism: Icerya purchasi (assembly GCA_039619475.1). Classification (NCBI taxonomy): domain Eukaryota; kingdom Metazoa; phylum Arthropoda; class Insecta; order Hemiptera; family Monophlebidae; genus Icerya; species Icerya purchasi. Next base: position 66,864,732 of record CM077116.1, read on the forward strand.
TTGTTTTGGAAAAGTAAACAGGAAAAGTCATTATGATATCGCGCAATTTCGAATCGTTATCGCAGTTTGTATATTTGTCAACAAAGCTTTTGCCTACTTAATATTCCGACCAAGTATCAAAAATTATAACTGCTACCGTAACTCATTTACATAAAATGTAACCGATCGGATCCGTGTTACTTGTACCGATTTTACGCTATAGTTTTTTTTGCACAAACATATGTTCATCATCAAGAATTTGTTGTTACAAAGATCCGAAAATTACTAGCATTACATCGCCCGCCGTCATAGAATATTCAACATTAACCAGCGAAATAAAAATGGAACTCAACAATGAGCAAAGTTGAAGAACTATGCCTACTTCAGTGCATTCTAATTTCAGTTCGAGTCGAGTCAGCATTAATATCCCCTACATGCAACATCAACACGTATGCAACTGTTACATTCCGCAGCGCCAATGATGCAAACGAGGCACATCAGAAGTGTGGGTCACCGATTTGGCGGCCCAACTTTTTCCAGATGGCATAGTATTCAGGGTAAAAAACGAAAATGAATTTCACCGTTTTTTTTGTTGCGCTAATCCGTTAAAGTCCAAAAAAGCGCGTCTAAAGTTATGTAGTCTAGAGCTATGCACGAGGTGCAATCAAAAAGTAAAGAGAATTTTTTCTTTTTTCTAAAAAAAAAAGGTATTTACCTAATCTTCAATGTTTATTCCTTTCTCCCTTCAAAGTATACAGTGTCCTTTTGGGTATTATTCACACTTATGCCACCGCAGTTTCGGGAACACGGTTGGAACGTTTCTTTAGGAATGGTATCTGCGCTTTATCTCGTATCTACTGTTATTAACACATTGAAATCGTTGCCTGTCTGTAACACGGGCAGAATTTGCCCGTTTTACAAATCAGGCTGCTACCACTTCAGTGTGTTAAGAAATGTTGTCCTTTTTCAGTGTGTTTTCTTGTGTTTTTAGCAAAATAGGAAAAAATCTGCGATGTCCGGAGAATAGGATAGTTGCGACACTACAGCGACATTATGCTATCACAAACTGTTGGATAAGCGAAGATACGCCGGTACGTTGTTGTGGTTACTTTTCAGCTTTCTTGTATATTAGAACGTGTTTAATGGAATCCAGAAAAAGCAAACCAAACTTTGGAGAAACAACTCTCGTGGGGATTTCGCACCACGGTGTCGTATCTTCGCTAATCCAACAGTTCGCGATAGCATATAGTCGCCGTAATACCGCAACCATCCTATTCTCCGCACATCGCAGATTCTTTCCTATTTTGCTGAAAACACACTGAGAAAGGAAAACGATTGTTAAAAGTAGATACGGGGTAAAGTCGAAATCATGGATACCATAGCTAAAAGGCTGTTCCAGCAGTGTTCCTCAAAACTCTACGGTAGCATAAGTCTGAATAATACCCAAAAGGGCACTCTATACCTTGAACGGAGAATAGAACAAACATTGAAGACTAGGTAAATACCTTTTTTTTTTTTTTAAATTAAAAATTCTCGTTGCTCTTTAGACGCGCATTTCTCGACTTGCACGGATTAGTGCAAAAAAAAAAAAACGCTGAAATTTGTTTATGCCATATGAAAAAAATTGGACCAAATCGGTGACACCCGTATTTCTGATGTTCCCCTTGTGAAAAATACGAGTCTTAATAAGCCAATTAGGCTCATCATTTTTCCGGGCGACTCTCATTTCCCTGTTTTGGGTTCACTCTCCACATACAAACACCATCCTGTATCACCTACAAAACACATTTCTACCGTAGATTTAGTTTTTATATCTTTGTTGACGTAGTCAAAATCGAAGAAATAAGAGAAATCCAAAGACGACAAAAGCTCTGGAGACTGCTCTAACTGAAGCGGTATGCAATACCGTTCGCATTACTACGTGCAATGCCATAGAGTTTTGTAGTGATGCAAAGGAATAAAAAACACCATATGCAAACGCAAACACACTTAGCAAGTGCAAAATATCCGGACTACCATCAAGCCTCGTCTAGAAGAATTACCTTGACCTTATTTGTTCTCTTATTAGATCGAGGAAGCGAGTTGAGGGAGCGAGAATCCTGGAATTCGTATCCGCAGTCCATTAAAACAGAAAAATTTTACCTGGCTACTAACCAGTGTTCATCAATTATTTCATTAAACCAGACAGTAAATATATGTCTGACACCAGGACCGTATCTGCGGAGGGGTTTTCCGGGTTCAAACCCCTCCCAAAATGCCTGCGAAATAATAACTGCTTGAATTAAATGGACCGAAATTCAGAATAAATATATTTCATTTTTGACAAAAGAAAAGAAAATTAAAACTTTTATGAATTCTATGGAAAGGACTGTTTTTTATTTGTTTTTATTGTAGTGTTCAAATATTGCATACACAATAATTGACTACAAGGCTTTAGTGTATCATTTATAAATAAATATATTTCATGATAAAACACACACACACACACACACACACACACACATATATATATATATATATATATATGTATAATTATAAAAATATTTTCGTCCCCCCACCTTCCGAAATTTTGGTCTAGATACGGCCCTGTCTGACACAGAGGAGACCGCCGAAACTTTTGCATTCAATTATAGTTTTCTCTTCTCCTCCAATTTCATTTCCTCAAAAATACCATTTTTGGACAGCATAGTATAGTCATACAACTTCCAGCACGTTACAACGACAAATTTATCGCTGCTAAATTGATTTTGCAGCCAAATCAGTTTAACATTAACAAATGGTCGGGCCCCGTGTACTCTTTCATCTTGAAATACTCACTTATTCTCCCGCTAAAGACTTTTCGCGCTTAGAAGTACGGCTGGTCTTTCGGAAATCTCCCTGAAAAATAGCTGCTATTGTTCTTACATTGAAATTTAAAAAAAAAAAACTCTACACAGAGCTACCTCCATAATTTTCTTATTAAGTATTGCTTCAAAAAAAGTTAGAAATAAACGGATGGTTCCTTTCCTTCCTTGAACAAAATCATATCTGCAATGCGAGACGACCGTGCAGGAAGTAAGACACCATCGCTACAAGCTTAATAGGCCGCATCCTTTTCGATCTGAAATAATTGTTTTATAAACTTAAGCCGGAATAAACATATGGGCATATCGGCGTTCTATCAGACGCATTGTTAAAATTATCTTTGGTCAATTTTAAAACCGATTTCAAGAAAGAATCGAGTTCCACACTACTCTAGTCAGTTCAACCTTATTCATACTCTACATTAATGATACTCGACTATCTGTGTGCGCCCGGCTATTTATTTAGGATAATATAACATTATCCTCAACATTTCCTCTAAGCACTCAAAGAACAGAAACATTAAAAAAAAAAATGCTCTCCTCTTTTCTACTAACAAAACTTTCTGCATCGGCTTAAGCAGTCAACCTACACCCGCTACTTCACTAAAACGGGTTTTTATTAATTTTCTAAACATTCCAAACTTTCTTTGAAACATCATATGGCTAAACTAAAAACTAAATAACCGAGTCCATATCCTGAAGTAGTTCTATATCTAAATTTCAACTTAATATGTACAAACCAGTCATACTCTCCAAGATAAACTAAGGTGCTAATTTCTCAGTAAATAAACCCAGACTAAAATCTCTCGATCTCATTCTCGTTTTCACATCCAAACCACATTTGGACATCGGTCATCGCCTTGCGATAGTGCATGCGCATTGCTCGGCTGTATTCGACAAGCACTGCGAAACACATTCTTGACTTTTAGTAATTTTTCCTATACAAAACGCGTTTCATTTACCCAAGTTTTAAAAAGTGACCTTTATCCAGAATCGTTTCCTCAGCTGGTCTAGATGCATTCTCTCCTCCGACTAGACCCGACCGATTTAATCCAAAAGATTTTTGAAATTAAACTCGATTCAGATATTACGGACAAAATAAAATCTATAATGCAATATAAAGAATACGAAAACACGTAGACAATCAGTATCAAACGAGGCGGAGCTAATCGTTCCTATCGGCATATTCATACCAGACGGATTCGGAATAGTCAATACCACCTGGTTAAATGATTACTGCTCCACTTCGGATGCCGACCTATACAGGACACTTTCTCGTTCGCAAAAATTCGAGTCCGATAAGATTTCTCTCCTCTCAGGATTATTTAGAATTTATTTTACTATTAACACGTTTTAGCTCATCATGCTCGAGGTCAATGTGATTATCAGACCAAGTAGATTTCAAGCGGAGATTTAAATTTAAGAAAGCAAATTAATCTAGTTTGCGAAGGATAACAGAGATAGAATTCAAGTGTGGAACCATCTCCCAGAAATTTTGACGAATTTGTCCGAATTATTATTAGCAAAGCATCGAAACAGTCAGTCCCACGAAGCTATTGACGCATCATCATATACCTGGATTAACTAAAGAATTGAAATCTAAACTGGAATTGTATATGTATTTAAATAAATACGAACAGGCGCCTTTTATTAATTGAACGGTTCTAGATGAACTATATATGAAAACGAATAGTAATAAAGCTTGGAAACTTTGGAAAAGATTGAATAGGGAACAGATCTGGAAATGCTCATTCAAGTGCGTTGCCAAATGAAATAGCGGACTCGTTTATTAAAAATGGAAAACGATTCATAAAATTAAATTAAAGCGACACTAAATAGAAGATGAAAATAACCACCTTGAAAAACCATATTTACAATCGACAAACGGACGGCACTGAAGTAATAAAATAGGTGAAAAATACGAAAGCTGCTGGGATAGATGAACACGGAGCAGCTGAAGCAGTTAAATCATGAAGATGGTGCATGCGTGACACGAATGTTCAACCGAATCATTGAGTTTGATTTGGTTCCAAAATTATGCAGAAAATCTCACGCAGCCTCGCAACATTAAAACTCGGTAGAGAAACGTTACAACGAATTTCCGTCCGATATCGTTATTGTGACAGCTAATGAAAGTCTTTGAAAGATCGGTGTTGAAGCATGTTCAGGAGACACAATTTTTAATTCCGGAACAAACCGGCTTCCCCATAGTAGGAAAATCAAGTGAAAGCCAACTGCTAAACTTAACCCAGCATATAGAAAATGGCTATTGGAAAAATCAGATTACCGACGCTGTAATTGTAAATCTGAGTGTAGCATACAGTCCCGTAAATTATAATAGATTGTTAGGGAAAATATGTGACCTAACTATTGTGACTTCACATTTAGTAATCTGTAACTTACTGGATGGAAGGATGTTTTTAATAACAGAGTCGATGGGAGAAATCAATGGAACGGACTACTGTCACAAAAGAGTGTTTTTTTTTTGTTTTTTTTTTTTTTTTCGGGCCCTATACTGTACAATATATACGTTAATGATTAACTCTATAAGCAAGAACAGCAAACAATTTCTGTATGCTGATGATTTAACCACAGAGCAAGAAGAGAAACACACTCTGATGTTCAAGGCAAATTAGCGAACGCACTATACGAACTGGCCCGAGTTTTATAGGGCCAAAAATGGGTTAAATCCAAATTCAAGTAAAACTAGTTTCACCTTTGAAACGCTAAATTAAGGTGTAAATTACAGTTGGTGTGGCGTGGATAAACCGTGAATCATTGTGAACAACCGAAACACTTTAGTACGATATCAGACCGTTCGCTCATATACAATTATGTGAGTCTTTAAAAATGTAGGTAGTTTTCCTCGGAACAATATTATTCGTAAACTGATACCATCAAACGGCGAGCCAGACCGGAAGTTCTTAGAGCTTTTGGTACTACTACTTTGTTTTTCAGCTGCGCAATATAGTTCACAGCCTGGGGTCGATCAGCTCACGCCAAGAAATCAGACATAGCATTAAATGATACCGGTCGGATTGTAACAGGCCTACAATGACCGAATCATTATACTTAGTGTGTGGAGCGTTGCTCCGTATAATAAGAAGAGTTGTTCTTTTTGATGTTGAACGGATCAAAACTGAAAAACAGACCTTCGCCATCTCGTGTTTGGACAGGTTACGGTGAACCAGGGGCCGAAGTCACATAACTCTCTTTATGCACAACCGCATCGAACTGTCCGATAAGGTGAGTACCGCAGGAAAAGAGAAACGGAAAAATACCAGAATTAACCCTGTGTCACCAGAGGAGAAAATACTACCGAAAGATCGATTAAAATGGCCTCAATGGAGAACACTGAGCAGACTGCGTACTGGCTACGGTAAAACAAAAGTACACCGTCTCAAATGGAAATTCGGTGACGGTGATAAATGCCAATGTGGTGAAAGGCAAAACCACCAGCTCCTGTTCAGATTTACGCACATCTCATCCACTGCGCATATGATAGATCCGTGGAGCACTACGGCTATGGCGACATGTAATTAAATTTATTGACGCATGGACGATTTATACATAGCTTATCATTATAGCATCTCAAAATCGACAAGAACAAGTGCTCTCCATTGTGAAAATGTTTTTTGCCATCGAAATTACATTCTGTTTTGAAGGTCTAGCTGTTTCGACTGAAAGGTATTGCCCCATTTCGGACTCGAGTTCAGTCACTAAAATAATTTTTTTTTTTTTTTTTTTCTATGAAAAACGTTAAAAAAACATCTCAGCGTTTTATTCGATAGCGGCGATAACGCCTCTGCGTTTAATGTAAATTTACTTTTCCTCTTCTGTGCCGGCTAATTGGTACGAAAATTATGTAAAATCTGATTTTTCGGATTTTTCGGATTTTTCGGATTTTTCGAATTTTTCGAATTTTTCGGATTATCGGTCTCCACCATATGAAACCTGACTTGTTTCCTGTCACTGCATTCGTAAAGGCAAAAAAAAAAAATTATAACAACGTTTCTGTCGTTTAATTTTTTACAAACTAATATACTATTTCCGCTGGATCACACACTCTCGAACTGTTTTTTTTTTTTTCATCGTTGGCTGGAAGAAAACCGAAAAGAAAACTAAAAGCAATATTCGACCAGATGCCGCGGATTTCAATTGCAGTTCCCGGAGGTCAGTATTTGTAGGCCAATTTTTTTCCTACAAACTCGATTTCAGCAAAGAGCGTAGAATTGTACAATATGTTGTGTTCGCTGGAAAATGGAAGTCAGCACGAGCTGACGAAAATTTTTTCCGTATTGAAATCAGAGGCTGTTCGATGAAATAACGGCGTCGGAACTGTAAAAGGAACTTATTCTGCCGGGGAGAATTCGATCGACAAGTGCGGTTTATTCTTCGAAAAGTTGCAGGAAGGCATCGAGAAAAACAAGGCGAAATGGTCACTGTCACTGGAAAGGCAGAGAACGGACTGTGGCCGGTCGGGGCAACAAACGAAAGTTGGTACGAATTGTGGTCTGGGCAAATTCTGAATTACAGGCCGAATTTAAGGCGGCCATGGTTGTGTAAGTTCATTTGTAAATTCTCCTTTACACAGCAAAACCCGGACGAGAATTTGATGTCGTTTAGTTAAGCAAAAAACCGCAATCGACCATATCCGCTGGAGAACGAATTCGAACAACGCAACTGCTAAGGCGATTCCTTTGACTGGAGAATTCGCCTTGCCTGCGCTGCTAAATTAACCGTTTAAATTTCCAGCATCGAGTCATCGAAACGGCCTTCGACGCTGCCGAAGTGCCATTATTTTGTTTGCCTTATATCCGCGACGATATATATCGAATTTCGTTTAGACGTCTTAATCGAAATTCCTTCCCGTCCGTTTGTCCCTCATTTGTACGTAAATTTAGCATATCAGACGAGAAATTTCTCCTAGATAAACATTTCTTACACTCTCCAGAACGGCTCACACATTTAAAAGGTTTACACACTTGAGCGCAATATTATCGACCTGGCTGCTGCCGCATTATTTGCCCAGATTAATGAAACTGTTATTTGCCCTATCTTCTTTCTACGTACATACGCACATACATGTATATATATATATATATATATATATTGAGACGGCTTCGGCAGCTGTAGCGTTTTAATTACGTTTTATACGGTTTCTGATAATGCTGTCCGAGGTAGAAATTATTATTTCGATTTTAATTAATTTTATATTTCGGGTTTTTCTCGGGCAGCAGAGATGACGGTGAATTGCGATCGGAGAAGATATTTCGACCGAGAAGCCTGGTTATCCCGAACGCAGCCGTTCCGTCGGCTGTGTTGCGGGGGTGAACTGGTTGCGCGGGGAAAATCGCGGTCGCGTTTACCGTCGAGACGTATAAGTACGGAACGTGTAGCCACGAGAGTCGCGAGAAAATTGGTGAAATCCCGGAAAGACAGGGTAGCAGCCGATTTAAAATACATAGTATAATATAAGAATGTTCTAGAAAAATCGGCGTGCGTATTAATTGATAAGGTACGGGGTAATTTTCAGCGATTCGACTATATCGTTTGGAATAGCCCATCCTGTACCGAAAAATCTTCGTTCGTGCTAGGCACCATAAAATCGATAGTTAGATTAATTCAGTTGTTAACGCGAGTTAGATTAATTCGGTTGTTCACACGAGTCGGTTTATTTCGCTAGTCAATGAGGAACGTTCGTATTTAATCGTTGTCGGAAGATCACGCCGTCGCGTGTATATATATATATATATTTTCACCTTAGTCATCGTAAATTTTATCGTAATTTCGGTTTTTCTGTTTAATTGGCATGTTTAGAATTTGTTTTTCCCTGTTTTGACCATTTTCTTGTGTGAATTTTGTTTAAATATATATACGTTTTCATAGAAGGCTTCGTTATTGGACACGTGGTTAGCCCGTGATATCTCCACCGGGAGAAATACCGCCATCGAACGGCGGATTTCGCGAATTGTTATATTTTTTTTCTCTCTTTCATCACAAAAGCCTAAAGCTCTGCTCGGTAGAGTTTTTCGGTAGTAGCAAGCCGTATTTTGCTACTGGCGCCCGCGAAATAATTTTTAGTATATTTTTTTATATTTTTTTTCGTACCTGCGAAGATTTCGATTTATGTCAACTGGTTCTCGAAAACAGGGAGTCAAAAGTCGATATATTAAAGATGTTAAAGATATTAAAGATATCTAAGTGTCTTTTTACGAAGCCAACATGTGATAGTTTTGGTGATTGCGATCGATTCTATTGAACTGGAATTATTATCATTTTTTCATCGAAACTTGAACGATTCGGATGTGAGCCGATATCGTTTTTACTTTAGCACCTGTAACGAGCAAGATACTTTGTAGAGACGCTTTTCGATACTTGCATGTGTGTGTGTGTGTGTGTGTGTGGGTGTCAACGATTATTTGGTCTTCTGCACGTTCTAAGTTTACCGGAATACATTTTGCTCCTTATTTTCACCAGATTATTCGCATCCATTGTATACCTTTTTTTTTCTTTTCATTTTGTAAAGTTTTAAAATGTTCTATTTAATTGAGTAGGTTTTTCGGTGTCCACGTATTGACAGCGGAATATCCTTCCATAGTCGTATTCTTTCCAATATACCTATACGAGTGGCAAAAAGAACCTTGTTCCATCTGCTACCAGACTAACGTTAACTCTTGCTCATTCTTATTCCTATTCTTAATCAACATTCCAAAAGTGGACGTGAAATCCTACGCAAACTGAAGACGAATGCAACGCCGTTTTTTTCCGATTTTCACGGAAACCTGTTTTTTCCGTAACACTCTACCGTTACAGAAGTAGTTTCCAGCCTCAACACTCGCAACACAATTAAATTTTCAAGACCCATTTTCTGCACACGCTGATCTTTAACTAACAGAACATTCGTGCAACACTTTTCCTATTTCATCCTTCCCTACAAAGGATCACAGCAAGAACTTTTTGCTTTAATAAACACACTCATTTTTCTTACCATTATTTCTTGCCGGAGGCTCTTAGCTGGCGAACTAGTTAGAAAAAAAAACAAACAAATAATAACGGAATCGGAATCTTTCTATCTGCTAGAGTGTACTTTTTTCTTTTAGTTTTAAATAACTCGCGTTCGTTTTATTTCCAAAAGCGCAGTATTTTTCAGCGAATAGCTCTCTAATCTCGTCTGCTGATATCTGTTCTACGCAAAAGAAGAAGTATCAAACGAATAATAATAGGTGTTGAACGACAGTCAATGGGAAAATCTTAATGGCGCAAGAGTAATCTATTATGCACACCTTGACAATTATTACAACAATTATCTCGATAGATTATGCGTTTGCAAAATTTCGATTCAGACATATCGACAATATTGCTCGAACGATAATTAACGAACATTTGGAATATTTGCAAAAGAAAGAAATAGATGAGTATTTGATGGGCGACCGTTATAGTATGTAAAACATTATAAGTAATAAAAACCGATAATTGGCCGAGTAAAAGTTTTTCAACTGAAAAAACCACGCAAGGTGAAAAAAGGGAACAGAACTTCGATCAACTTACGACATTTGCCGAAGCTTTTTGCTCAAACGATTGACCGGCGACTTTAATTCATTTTTGCCACAGTTTAACGCGAATTAATACTTCATACACTGAAAGTTGCTACCAAATTTACTCGGACTAGAATAGGAACACTGAACTGGCCTGTTGTATTTGTCGTAGCCGCGATCCTAACATCGACAACACAAAAAGTAAAGTAGCAGTCGCTACAGTGATTCGCGAACCTGAACGAAAGTTCATAATTTAATTTAAACAGTAAAGTCCGAATTGAAACTTGCACTCGAAAGGAATAGTGTAATAATTTCGCGCCTATCGTGAATCGGGTAAAATTACCTTTCGGAAGGAAATTATTAAACTTTCAAACAAATTAGCATTCGATCGTTTTAAAAGAGCAGCGCTTTTTAGTTCTTTTTTTTTTTTTTTTGGGCTCGTCAACCAAGGACCTTTACCCAGAAACAAAAGGTAAGGAAAGAAGTCGGTTATATTTTGATTCGATCAGAGATTTTAACTAAAAAGGAACAAATAGCAGGAATAATTAGTGGGGAAGGAAAGGACAGGATATAGGATGCACAATAAGGGGTAGGAAGTCCAAGCTTAAGCAAATAAGAATATAAGGCAGATCGCTCCACCGAGAGGGAAGAACACTGGAAGAACACATGATCGGCGTCGCAAATAATTGCATCATCCGGATGGAGAGGACAATTAACAGCTCTTTTCGTAATGTTCAAGCCTTCGGTAAATGTGCGCAAATACAGGTAAAATCAAAAATAAACAATATCATCGCGACAAGGCGCGTATGTTAAAACAACTTAACCTTCACGACGGGAGTATAATAATAATATGATAAGGGCGAACTATTTCGGCTTACGCATACTTAGGCCTTCTTACACACACACAGACAGACAGACATATTATTATAATATACCTGTGCAAGAGAAAATAGAGACAGGCGGCAGCTTAACGGCCGATGACAGTATGGATTTATGATAAAAATTTTCGCTAGCAGTAAGATTGCGACCATAGGAGAATTGGATGATAGGGGCAACTGTTCGGAAGGAAATTTATGCAGAGAGATACCGGCGAAGACTTATTTCGCATGTACATATATTATATTATCTTTCTATTTTCTTATATTTTCATTCGGTTTTGTTTATTTTCTCTGCTTTATGACCGTACCGATCAGCATCGTCGGATGCATTTGCAAACGAAAGACGAAACGCGATGATGACGAAGAAATAAAAATGCAAATAAGTCTCGTTTCTTGTCATGACGGCCATCCCTAGGGACACACCAGGCAACAGCTATCACTCCGGGGTTAGTTAGTTAAACCCCGTCATTTAGCCCTCGCAACGCATGTTACCATCCTTTATCAAGTCGCTTCCGGCTCTGCCAAATCTCTCTACGTATTTCTTTCTGGCCCGTTTTTTTTTGTGTCGCTTTTTCTTTCTTCCCGTTTGTTCTGTTTCTACCTTTCATCACTCACTACGCTCTCTTTGTACCGAAATAATTTTATTCCTATTTATTTTATACTTGCATTCATCTCGTCATCGTGCCATTTCCACTTTTTTCAAAATTTTACTCGTTCACTTCGCTACGTAACCGTTCTTCTTCTTCTACAGACCGCGCTGTGCGCTCTCCTCTTTGCCGTTAATAAGAATTTGCATTTATTGCCAGCCTCACTAACTGCACACAGGATCGCGTAAAAGTAAAAACAAAAAAAAAGACGCCGCCTTTTTATCTTTTTACTTTTTCTGTTTCCTAAAAATGGATAAGAAAAACGATAAAATCGGTTCGTCGAATGATGAATATAACCTCTTTTGGCCCCCTTCTTTTTTATTCCTTTTTTTTTTTTTTTTTCTCGTAATATTGTTCTTCGTATAAAGTTTATCTTTTTTATCTTGGTTCGCAACTTCAAACGAGAAATATAAATTGAATACGAAATAATATCGAAACGTACGTATCTGTCGGTGCGAGAACGATTCGTTTGATTGTATTGCTTATACTAGGCTCTATGTCAGAAGCGATGTTTAATAATTCCGGATGGGAGGGGGGTTTGGAGATAACTCAAAATTTTTATTTTAAAAATATTTCGATCATAGACGAAAAATTAAGCTCTGCGTCTAACAGATTAAGAGGTCTATGCAATAATTATTTTGAACGAAATCTCTCCGAAGTCTAATTGAATTTTTTTTTTTCAATTCAATTCAGTTTTTATTAACCGACTTCAAAAAAGGAGGAGGTATTCAATTCGACTGTATTTTTTTTTTTTTTTTTTTTTTTTTTTATGTGTGTTACCACAGAACTTTCTTCTAGATGAACCGATTTTAATGATTCTTCTTTTATTTGAAAGGTGGTGTTTGTCATGTGGTCCCATTTAAATTTGATCAAGGTCTGACCGATAGTTTTTGAGTTATCTTTAATAATGCGGGAGATTGAAGCTTTTTGGATGCTTTTCATTCATGATTGTTTTCACCGTCGAATTAGATTTTTGACTTAAAATACTATAAATTTGCCAAATTACCATGGAAATGTAGCTTTTGGTGTTTTTCCTGTGGAAATAAATGTTTTAATTTAATTGAATAAAAATGCACTAAAAAGTAAAAAATAAAATGCTTTTTTACAAAAAATAAATACCGACTTCAAGGTTTATTATAAAAATTTAAAAATACACTAAAAAGTAAAAAATAATTACTCCCGATTAGAAAATATATATATATATCAGAGTGATATAACACTTAAGTGGTGATATCATAATTCTTATACAACATTAACTTTTTTGGAGTTGGCATCAAATTCATATTAAAAGAATAATTAAAAACTGCATTAAATGTTGATTAAATTGTTCCTAACATGAATTTAATTACAACTCTAATAAGTATTAATGTTGTATAAGAATTACGATATCACCACTTAAGTGTTATATATAACTCTGATATATATATATTTTCCTATCGGGAGTAATTATTTTTTACTTTTTAGTGTATTTTTAAATTTTTATAATAAACCTTGAAGTCGGTATTTATTTTTTGTAAAAAAGCATTTTTATTAGTATTTACAAGATTAATATAAAAATACAAGAAAATATAAATTCCACAAATGCGCATGGCTTATTATACAAATGAAAAAGATACTGTTTTGACGGTACATCCGGATACAATTACAAAACGCATAATAAAATAAAATTTATATACTAAAAACAGTGCTGGAAAATAAAACATGAAAAACGGCACAGTACAATGCAATACAATGCAATGGCCAAACAAATATTGGCCAAAAATGTTATATTTACAATTTGAATATGAAATAAATATTAATATTATTTAGCCTTAATATAAACTAATAATATTATTATTATTATTATTATTATACGATTGATCGGGCGCAGGCTGCACTAACGGGCCATATGCACCCAGGGGCTGGCTAGAGTCTAGATGAGATTTAATAGCTTAAGCGACTGCAGGAACCGGAAAACACTATGGATATGTGAGGAAGATTGAGATAGGAGCTGAGGTAGGGAGGCGGGGAGGCTGTGCTGGGTTCTGAGTGCTGTAAGTGCCTGGCAGGATGTTAGAATATGGGGGATAAGGAGTTGAGCTGTTAGGCAAAAGGGACAGAGAGGAGGGCCCATGCGTTGTAGAAGGTAAGAGTGGGTAAGATTTGTGTGGGATATGCGGAGTCTGGTAAGAATAATATTATTCTTTCTTGATCGGAACGGAGAGGATATGTGTGATAGAGGATTAGGTTTTACGGGGAGGAGTTGATTTTGATGGTTGGACTTCCATGCACGGACCCAAGATTTGGTTATGCGTGATCTCAGGAATTGCTTAGTATCGTTAGAGGAAACAAACCGGGAGGTGAGAAGAGGGAGTGTGGAGGCCTCTTTAGCAGCTCGGTCAATGGCCTCATTGCCCGGCAAGCCAACATGGCTGGGGATCCACATAAAAGTTATCGAGACATGGGATTTGCTAAGGAGGTCATGGAGAAGTAATATGCGTTGTAACAGCGCGTTGTCGGTGTGACAGTTACAAAGTGCCTTTAGGACAGAGAGCGAGTCGGAGAGGATAAGGTATTTGGAGTGAGGTGGAGCAGCTGTTAGGAATTCCAAGCACTTGAAAATGGCAAATGATTCGGCTGAGAATATGGAACACACCTTGGAAAGACAGAAGCGATGGGTGGCGGGGGGAACTGAGAAGGCAGACCCCACACGGCCTCCAGATTTTGAGCCATCCGTAAAACAGCACACCGCGCCACTATATTTGGAAATTTCCAGTTTGATATACTGGACCAGTACATGGGGGGGATTGGTAGATTTCGTTAGCCGTGTCAGGTTCAGATTCATGTGAAGGGGTTGGAGAAGCCAAGGAGGAGGGTCAGTATATATTGGGCAAAGCGGGGGGTTTCGAATGAATTTACAAAATTGAGGGACTGCAGATTCAAAACGGTTTTTGAGGTTAGTAGAGTAGCTGGGACTGCTTGACGAAATTTGGCTATGGCTTGGAGAGTCATACAGAAGTTCATTAAATGGGAGGTTTGGGGTTGTAAGGGTAGAAGTAATGAAATTGGCTGCCAGGATTTGCCGTCGGAAGCACAAAGGAAGTAGGCCGGACTCGCTGTTGAGACTGGCTGTGGGGCTGGTGTAGAACGCACCGGTGGCTATTCGGATGGCTGAGTGTTGGATGACATCCAGAGACGCCAGTAGACCCTGGGCCGCGGAGCCAAACGCCAGGCAGCCGTAATCTAATTTAGAGCGAATAAGCGCTTTGTATAGCAATAATAGCATTGTTCGATCGCCTCCACTGCGTCTATTGTTAACTTTCTTTAGCACGTCCAGGGCCTTTATGGTAGACTTCTTAAGGCTCTTGATGTGTGCATTCCATATCAGTTTGCTATCGAACGTTACTCCAAGGTAGCGCACTGTGTCCTGGAACTGAAGGTCAGAGTTGTAGAGGGAAATTTCAGGGTGCTGGCTGCACTTGGTGGTTCGGTGGAAGTCCATACAAATCGTTTTTTCCGCAGAAAATTTGGATCCTCGCGTTGATGCCCATTCAGCTATTTCGTTGATGCACCGTTGCAAGATTACGCTTGCTCTGATTGGCGACGACGATTGAAGGGTTATTGTCAGATCATCTGCAAACAGGCTGAAATGTATCGGCGGTCGGATGGCTCGTCTGATGTCGTTGATGGCCAACAAGAAAAGTGTTACACTAAGGATGCATCCTTGGGGTACGCCATTCTCCACCAGGAACAACCGCGAAAAGGTGTTGCCTAATCGGACTTTAATTTGCCTGTTGGTTAGGAAGTTCTGGATCAATCTGGCCATGCGGCCTCGGATTCCTGCTTTATATAAGTTGGAAAGTGCCTGATACCTCCATACCGTGTCGTACGCCTTTTGTAGGTCAAAGAAAACCGCATACAAATGTGTGCGGTTGCTGAGTGCTTTTTGGGCCTTCAGTTGTAGATCTAGGATAGCCTGCATTGCTGAGCGATGTTTGCGGAAACCATATTGATTTGGAAGGAATATGTTGTTCATTTCCAAGGTCCAGGTTAGTCTCTTTTGGATAACTTTTTCCAATAATTTCCCCAGAATGCTAGTTAACGCAATGGGTCGGTAGCTATTCGCTTCCGTTTTACTTTTCCCCTTCTTCAGTATAGGGATTATAGTGGCTATTTTCCAATTTGTAGGGAAAATTCCCATGTTCCATAGCTTGTTCAGGATATGGAGCAGGTATAATTTAGCCGATTCGTGGAGGTGTTTCAACATGATTGGATGGATATCGTCTGGTCCTGGTGAAGAGTCCCGGATATTATACTGGATGCAGTGTTCCAGCTCGCCTAGCTGAATTGGGCAGTTGTAGCTTTCCTCATCGCAGGAGTCGAAGGGAATTGGGACGGCTTCCATCTTTTGCTTGAGTTGTAGGAATTCTGTGTCATAGCTGGAGTTGGATGACACAGCCGAGAAATGAGAGGCCAACAGGTCGGCCATCTCGGTGGTATTGGTAATGAGGGAATCTTCCTTGGATAAAGCGGAAACAGCTGTTTGGTGGTTCTTCCCCTCAATCAGCCGGATCTTCCTCCACACTGCTGGGATCGACGAAAATTGGTTGATGGAGGAAGTAAGAACTTGCCAGCACTTCTTTTTGGCTGCTCTTATGAGGGTGCGTGCGTATGCTCGACGTTTACGATACTCAATCAGGTTAGCTAATGAGTTTCGTCTTTTGAGTGTTCTTAGCGCTTTTTTTCGGCGGTCGATTGCCTTTGAGATATTACTGTTCCACCAGGGCACACGTTTTCTTGCGCAAGGATTACCTGAAGAGACAGGTATAGCCTTACGTCCAGCTTGGATTATGACAGTAGTTAGGAACTCGATATCCTCCTCTACATTGTCCCTATGACCGGCGTGAATCATGGTGCTGTTTGTGAACATTGTCCAGTTGGCTTCACTTATTTTCCATCTCTGATATCGAGAAGGCTGGTAGCTGGATGCTTTATATGAGAGGAAGATGGGGTAGTGATCGCTATCGCACAGATCATTGTGGCACTGCCAATCCACCTCATTTATAAGGTCGGTTGAGATCAGCGTGAGGTCGATCGCGGAAAAAAGTCCTGTTTTTGAGTCAAAGTGCGTTGGTTGGTTTTGATTGTTTAGTAGAGCTATATCATGGTTGATGAGCAGATGCTCAATTTGGTTACCTCTGGAATCTTGACGTCTGGAGCCCCACGTATGGCTATGAGCGTTGAAGTCGCCGAGCAGGATGAATGGCTTTGGTAGTTGTTTTATAATATTCTCGAACTCCTGTTTCGAGGTTTGTTGGTTGGGTGGGATGTAAACGTTACATACTGCGATGGGTTTGCGGTGGATTGTAGGAATTGTTATTGAGACCACGACTGCTTGGATTTCAGCGCTGATTGGAAGCTGGACTGCCTGAGGAATGAAATTGTGGACTAGAGTTAGTACCCCACCAGCTGCGATCAGGTGCGAGGTATCGTCAAATCTGAATGATTTGTAGTTGCGTATAGTAAGCCCTTGGTTAGCCTTCAGATGAGTTTCTTGAATACAGATTACTGGTGGCTGGTGCTGTGCTATTAGCGTTTTAAGCTCAGCTAGGTGCAAGAGAGCACCGTTTATATTCCATTGCAAAATTTTATTCATGGTTCACTGACTCAGTTTCCGAGTCGGTAGCACCGCCACGTATCGCCTTAATCAACCTGGACAATTTGTTCTTGATCCCTTGCCCTACGATAAATTTTTTTAGGACAGGCAACGAATTGGAGAGCTGTATTGGATCAAAGTTCATTTGTGAGACTGCCTCAATGTAATTAGTTTCCGTGAGGATCGCAAACATTATATCTTCGAACTGGTCAGGTGTGATTTCGTAGCGGCCCGCATTTTTCTCCATTTCCTCTTTTGCTGCTTTGATCGTCTCTAATAATTGGTCAGTTTTGTCTTCAGTTGTTCTTATCTTTTTGGGTTTCGGAGGCAGTTTCTCCGATTTTGTAATGGAGGTGGTATCGATTGATGAGGAAGAGGTGGAGGAAGAAATTGCTCGTTTGAAAACTGTGGCAGAGGGAGTTATGAAGTTGCAGTCTTCCGTTGACTGAATGTCCATCCGTTCTTCTCCTTTGGCTCCATCCATTATAAAGGAAGCCTTGGTGTTGTCCGCATTTGGGAGGCTTTTGTCACTCGTTTCTGTGGCTGCACAGTGAGCTGCCAGGTGGCCCTTCTGCTTGCATCGGTAGCACACGGAGCCTTCTTCGGCTAGAAATATCCGATATTTGGTATTGTCATGAGTGATAACTAAACTGTCTGGTATAAGCGTGGCTGCATCGGGAGCAATGTAGAATTGTTTTTTGTTGGTTAGGATATGTGCTAGCGCGGGTGATGCAAAGCCTGCTCGGATAGTGGTGATAGGCGATAACGGCGCTATGTTGTGTCTCCTTAGCTCCTCTTCAATCACGGCGGTAGGGATACTGGGGCAGACATGAGAAATTATGATGCGCTTAGCTGGGTTGATCAAGCGTCGGATACTAGTTGACTGGTTATTGATTGTTATAACTCTGTTCTGCTCGATGATGTCATCAACTATTTGCTTAGACGTAAAGAAGATGCAAAATCTTTGATTCGGCATACGGTAGGCTGCTTTGATGTGATGAGGGTTGACAAATTCGGTGACTTTTTCTACATACTCGATTTGTTTAACACCGTCGATGGTAGGGATTACTATTGCGTGTGTTTTGTCCAGCACTGGTTCTTTGTTCGCGACTGTTGCGTAGGAGGTGGGATGCAGTTGTTGACTAATTGGGTTGAGCATCGTATCAGTATCGGGCGGTACAGGTGTGGAATGAACAGATACGTTTGCTCTTGGTTCGTTGTTAGATTGTTTAGGCGTATTAACGGGGCCTGGTCTGCTTGTCGCAGACTTGTTGGCTATTTTTTGGCTTATCGGTTTGCTAACATCAAGTTTAGTGTCTTTCTTTGATTTAGTCGACATCGTGCGTCTAGGCACGAGTCAGAGTACGGAGATGACGCGCGGCGGTTTAGATAAAACCGCGCTAGTGGAAATATGTGCAAACGAGTTAGATTATAGTATACAATGAAATAAAATAAATCGGCCTCACCGTAAGCTTCTTCTTATCAGTAGACTGATAACGGAACCGACATTAACGCGAACGCGAACAGTCAACTTATTTCACATTAACACAATCGTGTTTTCCAATAATAGAAATAATAGTATTGTAAGAATAAAGTTAATCGTAAAATTTTTATCTAATTAAGTATGGTATAAGTATTTTAATATGCTATAAGTTACTGATAAGTTAAAATAAAAACATTAAAAATAAATAAAATAAAATAACTCTAAAAGAAATATATATCCAGAAAAAGAGAGATCTTTTTTTGTAAATTTGCACTAAAGTACGAAATAATATACGGAGGTTGAGGGCTGTTAAATTTCACATTACCATGTATCCTCAAATTGCGTTTTTAAGGTTATTTTTTTTTTAAATGTATAAAACGGTCGATCAAATCGAACTAATAAATTTTGTCATTAGAAGTAAATTTAAATTCGCTTTTCTCTTACTTTCGAAACACGAAAACTTATCGGATTATCGAAATAAATTTTCGGACTAACTCAGGGGGGATTTTGCTTATTATGCAATATGCCCGCGTTAACTTCTTTTTTCTTCTCTCCTTTTTTTTTTTTTTTTTTTTTTGAGCTTATCAATTAGAAACACCTTTGGCCGGAAACTTTACAAAGGAAAGGTAGTTAATTAAATCTTAAATTTAAAAAAAAAACCAATACCAGGAACAACAGACAGGGAAGGAAAGAATACAAGATATGGGAAATGCAATAAGGAGCATGCAGCTTTAACAAATGTGAATAAAGGATAGAAGAAGAGTACTCGAAAAAAAAAATAGTAATCAGAGTCCGCGTTAATTGCAAATTTAACAGAAATAGCGTAAAACTTATTACAGTACGTACAACGGAAGAAAGTTCCTACCCTACACCCTGAAAATATTTTATTTCAAGCAATGGAAGTGATAGCGATAGTGTAAGGAAAATGCACGCATCCAACATAGCAGTGTTGTTAAAAATTCATTCTGATTAATAATTATCAAGACCTTCGAGGGAAGGTTCATTTATCTAAGACATAGTTATTAGTACTTCCTAATGTCCGCTATCTGTATTAAAACGTAACTCCAGACAGTGGTAGTTGCTTAATCGGTCGGTTTTCGCTTAAGTAAGGCTGGAAACTGATAATATCATAAAAATTCAATAGTTGCCCTATGAGCTTCCCCCGTAAAAAAAAAAAAAAACATAATTCCTAATTTACTGATTTATTTTTATTCGCCAACCTTACTGTTTGTAGTCGCCTGTAATGTACAGATACTTCTATATAAATAATGTATGCTACAATCAATCATTTTCATTTAATTAATTATTCACACGTATAAAACACCAATCTTAATTTATACATAAACGTTTAGATTAAAGCTAAGCAGGGTTTATTTGTACTTTTCTCTCAATTCTCACACTTACATATATATATATATATATATATATATCTTAATTTAAGTCTATTACCATTATGTAAATCGCGTGAGCAGTGAGAGCTTCGTTTTGCTCGGTATGCGTTATTTCTCTTCACTAAGTGTTAGGTATTCCTTCAATATATTTTTTATTCATTCATTCATTCATTCATTACAATGTTCGTTACATAAAAACAGTACATATAATCATTTAGAAGTAAATAGTTGTATTTTGTGCTGTATTATCGCTTATTCTACCACTAATTAAATTAACACTGATAACGTAAATGAGTAAGAAACCTGTTCAACGGAGATAACGCAATAAGCCTGCTTAAATTATTACATTTATACGTTACTTATTATTGATATATATTACTAATGACCGAGGGTAAAACAATGACTAAAAGACGATTGAGTTGCTTAAGTTCACCGAATACCAGTTACAGAAAACATAACACCGATGGGACTGGTACTAAAGGAACATCAGTTCCGGAAAGAATAAAAAGTTTACAAGTGGATATGAAAGAACTTAAACATCTTTTTTCTTTCCTATCTGACAAGCACGGTGACATTGTTGAAATTACCGACTGAGGAAGAAACGGCTTTGAACGAGCAAGTGGCCACTCTCATAAGATAGTTGTAGAAGAAAAAGCATAGAGAACTTATGATATTTTAAAATTCCTGAACTGGAAAAAATACATTCAAAATTTAAATTCGAAAATAAAACATACAATTCCAGCTTTATATAAAATAAAACAGGTACCGTCATATGGAACACTACGTATGTATATTGATATACCATGATACAATAATAATATCTAGAATTTTATATGGAATCATGGGGGGAAGCAAAGAAAACCGAAATCAATAAAATTACAGAAAAGGTATTTAAAACTTATGGTAAAAGAAAATTACGTATTCGACTTTGACTATATTAAACTACTTATTTGTATTTATGTATAGCTGCGTGTTTATATTGCGTATACGTATGCGCAATGCGCATGTATTAAGATATTCACTTTTTTCCCCTTGGACAGGTCAACAGTAGAACTTACCCAACGCAGAGAATTACACATTAAATACGAAAAAGATTAGAAATCGAGGAGATAAATAAGGCTAACGAAGGAACTATATTGAGAGAGGGGGTTGCAAGAATGGCGTGAGCGCTGTAAGGAGTAGGGATACCTAAGACGCAGAAGATTAGAATAAAGGGTAGCACGTTCGGAAGAAATAAAGGGGCATTCGAACAAGACGTGATTCGCATCGCGGGTACAATCGAGCTCTGGAGGGTCATAAGGACATAAAGGCGATTGAACGAGAGAAAAACGGAAAAGAGAAGCCGGAAGCAGACTATGATTGAACCGCAGGCGAACTATGAAAGGTAAAATTGAAGGGTTAAGGTAGGGAAAAAGATTAAACCAGGGAAGAGAAAAAGGAAAGGGCTATATAGAAAGGTCGAAAGATCGAGGATTGATGAAGAAAGAAGGAGAGACAGTAAAGATTTTGAGTTGGAAATCTACTAATAAATACACCATGGAACGTAGCCGAACGTGCCAACGAGTTAACCAGCTCGTTACCAGGAATGCCGCAATGAGCGCGAATCCATAGTAGCTGGATTACGTTAGAACGGAATGTAAATAGGTTAGAAATTAAAGAGCGGGAGAAGAATGGGATCAGTGACATGAGCAGGAAAAGGAGAGGAGATGGCCAATAAAACACTTTTCGAATCCGAGGATAGAAGGAACCTGGACATGTTATTTGTTGAGCGTATAAAAAAGACTGTCTGCAGTATAGACATGGATTCAGCAAGAAAAAGGAAAGAAAAGAAGGACAACCGAAAGGGATGGTGAACGCAGCCTCAACATCAGCATCAGACATCGAACCATCCGTGTAGATAATTGTATGGGAAGGGAAGTATAAGGATAACACGTAATTGAATTAATTTTGAACGGCAGGCTGAGGAAAAGATTTAATGCCTGAGGGAAGAACAAATAACTTCGAGGAGTGCATAAATTCAAAGAAATTATAAGTGAAGTAAGGTAGTTTGGTGAAATAGAGGACAAAAAACGAGAAGAGATTGAGGATAATATAGAAATTTTACGAGGAGAGAAACACCGGTTATCGGAAATAAAGAACTTAGGAGTTCAGAATTAGTAATAGGGAGGCGTTTAATCAGAAATCTTTCACCTAATAAGAGGCTTCGAATGAAAAGAGGAAGGAATCCAGTCTCTTCCAAAATGGCTGAAATTGGAGAGGAATTAAGTGCTACGATACAGAGACAAAGACATGAGTTTTGGATATGATCAAGTTTACAAAGAAATTGTTTAGGATCGCTTGCGTACAGGAATACACTATGGTCAAATTTAGAAAGGATTATTGATGCATATAACATAAGTAAAATATAAGGATCACCGCCCCATTTACGTGACGAAAGAGCTTTTAGTAAATTGAGCCTTTTGAGAGCGGACGTACACAGATAATTGATACACTCCCAAAAGGATAAGGTGCCGAAGGAATTGACTAAATGGATGGGAAGGTGGCGCAAGGATAGATTAACTAAAGAACGGTTATAAGGACGGAATGTGAAAACCATAGAGGCAGATTTTTCGGGTGAGATAGATATATGAAGAGAGGATAACGTATTTTCGAAAATGGCAAGAGAATTATTAATCTCCGCGTTCACCCATGAGATATTATCTGACGACGAGTATATAAGAATATCATCAACAAAGAATGACAACGTAGAGGAAATTCGGAGGATAGCGAGACTGTGAAAATATATATTGAAAAGAGCAGGGCTAAGACATGATCCCTGCGGAAGGCCTCGGTAAACCACCCCGGAATCAGCGGAAAAGGGAGCAGATAGGTGAACTATCCTGTTTCGGAAAAGATAATTGACTAGGGAGGGGGGGATGAAGTGGGCGGGAATATTAATGGAGAGCATTTTATTTTGCAAAGAAGGTAAACGTGCATTATCAAAGGCAGAGATGGAATTAATGAACGCGGTAGCAGTAAATTTTTTTCCTAATAGGGGATTTATAAATATTAGAAAGAAATAAAAATGGCAGGCCTGGACGGAAACCAAACATATTGTCGTCAGGAAGTATATTATGATGTTCTAGCCAGGTATTAGTGCTGAACGTTTTACCATTCATCATTGGTATAAACTTTTTAAAGATGGTTGTGATCCAATCGGAAATGAAGAGAGAAGTAATCGACCGCGCACATCTCGTGAGCTGGATAATCGAGACCTGGTGCGATTTAACTGCAGATTAACGATTCAAGAATTGTCTGCTGGACTAAATTTGAGCTTTGGTTCGATTCAAAAAATCTCGACGGCGGACCTGACATTGTCGAGGATTTGTGCCAAGTTTGTACCCATTTGACGGATGAACAAAAGCAATTTTGTGTTCAAGTCTGCGAAGAAATGTTGAAAAGATGTCAAAATGATCCTCCTATTTTGTTCCAAAATCATCATCGGAAACGAATCATGGGTTCATAGTTACGACCCAGAGACGAAAGTACAGTCTTCACAATAGATCACTGCCGAAAAGTCTCCAAAACTCAAAAAAGTGCGAACGAAACGGTCAAAAATCAAGACGACAATGGTGATAATGTTCTTGGATGACCAAGGTGTGGACATTTCGAGTTTGTTCCTCAAGGCACAACTTTAAATTCTGTATTTCATCGTGACGTTTTGAGATATATGCGTGAATCAGTCCGTAAAAATCTCCCACACAAGAGGAAGAATGGCTGGTTCCTTCATCACGATAATGCGCCGAGCCACACGTCTTCGTTAATTCGCGAATGCCTGATACAGGTGAAGCAAATATTGATACCACCATACTCTCCCGATTCTGGATGTTTTCACGTTTAAAAAGTTACCTGAAGGGCGAACGTTTCCAAAACGTCGACGACATCAAGAAGAACACCATCCGAGCGTTTCAAGCAATTCCAGCTGCCGAGTTTGCCGCGTGTTTCGTTAAGTGGCAAGAACGCTGGAAGAAATGTATCACTAAGGGGGAAGAATATTTCGAAGGGGATAGCAATGTACTTTCAAATGTGACCAGATCGACTGAATAAAATGATTTTTTGACCGTTTGTCCGCATTTTTATTTTATAATTCTTCACATTGCGGAGCGTACTGTAGTCTTGCTTTCAGCGCCCTAGTTTGAGAACCAACTATTGGTAATGAACTCATTCGAAAGAGGAAGGTTCAGGCTTTCAGACAAAAAAAAAAAAAGTTTAGGTACAATAAATGGGGCATTCGCAGTAACGTTTGTCCAACTGATTTTTGATCATACCTCGTATACAGTACATTTCTGTTTAGTGTAATATTGAAATATATATTACAAATAAATCTATATGTCTATATATATATATATATGTATATATATATATATGTATATATATATATATATATATATATATACTAGTATATAAATGAATGCTTGTTTGTATGTTTTGTTCTGTATGCATTCCTATACCGCTGGACGGATCATACCAAAATTTTTAGGCTGTATTTGTGTTTTATCCAAACGAAGGTTTTAAGGTACGGCAGAGTTTTCTACCCCTTTCTTTCGAAAAATATGAGGTTTTAAGTAGTTGCGAAGCAATCAGCGGTACAAAAATGCATACGGGACGAATAAAAAAATAATAATTTTTATAAAATTTTAAATAAAATGATTACCATAACAAATAATGAATTCTAGATAACATTTTATTAATTTCTGACCTAAATTACACCGGGTTCCTCACTTCTCTTTTTGCGTTACTGAAATCATCTAACCTCCATTACATGATCTAAAAAAAAAGTAGTATTTTTTTCTATTTTTACAAATATAAATCTATTTATGCTTAAATTTGAAATCCTCGCTCAACTATAAATTAATTTTAATAAAACGCTCGAAACGGAAAATTCAAAAAACACGAGTGACAAACATGTTCTTTGAAATGTGTAATTATGGAAGGTCACCCTGTTAATAACTTGGAGGGATCCCCTCGAAATGACGGCTATGTGTGCTGTTTCGTTGAGCGAAACTTTTTATTAGCGGAGGATTATTTCTGTTTCGCAAGTTCAGAATTATTAAAGGTAATAAACCGATCGTCAGTTTTTATAGTAGTAAGCACAAGACTCGCATATCCAGATCGAATACGGAACAAAACGATCTGCATCCGGTTTACCTTAGTCTGGTCACGAAACTGGAACAGACGATCCTGTAAGTAGTAAAATAATTAAATGCTTCGATAAACACACTCCAACTCACTCAAAACCGGGAAAATCTAGGCCAAAAATGAAACAGTTCTGTGAGAGAGTTAGCGCAAATATCATTATGCAAAACATTCTAAAAATATCGGTGAAGAGAAATTATATGCCATAGATGCAGCTTATTAATGTAGTGAACAATGAAAAAATCCATCACGGATGTCTAGCTTGGTGGCGTGCCGATTTTAATAGAGAAAAAACTTTACCGACTGTTTTTAAAAACTTTCAATAAATGCTCGAATGTGGGAAATTGTTTGCAATTTAACAGACTCGAGCGAAAAATCTCTAAAGTTTTTTAACATGCGCAATGGTTTATATATATAAACGCGAATCTAACGCGGTAGGTTGGATTTTAAAATTTATTTAAAAATCTCAGACATGAACCAGCTCTACGATATAAGATAAAAAAATACGCGACATGGCTAGACGGACAAATAACGCGGTACGAATTAGCGAAGAGTTTAATCTATCGGAAAAGATCATCAGCCGGAGTGGACGGTATATGGCGAAACAGATGCCGCTAATTTTTTTTTAACTGATCCTTAGTCGTAGGCTATGTTCCGGACGTCTAAAAACGATACTTCGTACGCCTAATTTTAAAAATACCAAAAAAAAAAAAAAAAAAAAATTACCTAATCTCACAGTTCATCACCCAAAACGAAATATAGATTCAAAAAACGGTTTTAATACATGACCTGCAAATTAACTTGTTAAAAAATTAGTACCCTATTTATCGATTTCAATCTATTAGCATAGATTTAAAAATTCTAACAGAGATAAGATCTCTTACTGCGCATATACATTTACTTCTTCAATAGAAAACTAACAGTTTTGCTAGCAGGTAGAATGTAGAGTGATCTGTAAACAGCCTGAGTAGATTACCATGTCGAGGCAGTCTACCTGCAAAATCAAAACGATTTATATATAACCGAATCTCTAAAATTATTCATGCTCGGTAATCTCGTTAAAATCAAACTGCAACGGTTTGATCAGGAAAATTGTCTAAAAGGCTCCATATTTACGTGACGACGCAGCATTTAATGGAACAGAATAAATGAATAATTTAACAACGGATAGAAGCGAATTGAAAACGATGACGCAACACATAAAAAAGAATTATTGGAAATTTGATTACCGAAGGAAAAAAACATTTTTTTTCATATATTGACGGTTCATCCTTCCATTCCGGATTATTCTTTCGGAATTCATATAAATAAAGCTAGGAGGTAATCTTAGCTTAGTTTAGTTTTGCGCTGATACGCGGTGAAGCGACATCGAATTAACCAAGACGACGTGGAAGCGCCGAGTAATCAGTAAATCTTTTTATTAGTTTATACGAAAGTTTTTTTTTTTTTTGTTTTTTTTCAGTATTTTTAATTTGTGATTTTGTAGTTCGTTAAATTTATTTTGTAGTAAACCGCGTGTGTTGATTCAAACAACCCACATTTAAATGAACACCGAAAGGGCTCGAGCTATGATAATTGCAACTCGTTTCTGAATCGGAAACATACACAATATAATGTAAAATCGACAGCCATATACTGGATGACCAATAAATGGCGTTTTGTTGTTTCACGATATTATACAACAATTTATCACAAATAATATTATAATTACTTTACCAATTGGCCTGTTACAGAATTTACCGTCCTAACCGAAGCTTATCCAGAACATGATGCTAATTAAATACGCCGGTTCACAGTGAAATTGTTCGCTACGCTAAAATAATGTCTAAAGTATTTTAAAAAACTTTCGCGAAAGGAATATATTAATGGAACTAGTTTAGTTTAGGTGGAAGGCAAGAAAATAACGAAAACATAAAACCTCTAGCACCGAGACGAATATTTAAATTACAGTATGTGCTGGAGGAACTGAATCACTGTAAAACAGATGCCGTTGAAGTTGTAAGAAATGAAAGAGTCGGATAATTAATTAAGCAGAACACAACTAATTCGAGCCGAAATTGGTATATCGGGTCATTACAAAATGCAGTGACGTATTTTGAAAACGTTCAGTTGTTGAGAAAAAAAAAAGTCACGTTGAAATAGAAAAGGTCGTCCTCGAGGCCGAATGCCGGGAAATCTTCAAAGAGATTACGCGGTAATGAGAATGGAGCACGGTAGATATCTTGCCATGATTAATATCGTCAGAGAAAGTCACCGTGATGAAGCGGACTAATGTAAATCATTTGAGCCAGACAGAAACAGTGCCACACCAGCCATTACCTGTGTAATTGTAGATAGCGACAAATCTCCCATTTCACCGCTTACAATACGTTAAGAGTATAGAAACGGCAAACAAATGAGATAATGGAAACATTGAAAGTACCGTGCAAAATCGAAATAAGCGGCAAAAGAAACGAAGATTGAACTAGAAATGAGAAAAATGAGATGGTGAATTACTATTAAATTTTCACTAGTTACAAATGATGCGTAATGAACTTGAATCGCAACAGCGAATTTTATTTACATCTAAATAGTAAAATGATTGACACTACTGTCTTCTCCAGAACATATTTGAATACATGTATACACTTTTTATACACTTTATTATATTTCTATATAACGAAAATTCCACCTCGCCGTTGGCGGTTTTCTATGATTCTTATGGAAGAGTCGATTTCTACTGAACGAGTCATTCCTCGCACAATGAACGGACGTTACAGATTTCGTTACGAGATTTTTTGTATTTTTCCCGGCGCAAGCAGCCTAGTACAAGTATGGTTTAAAGAATTTTAACGAGCAATGAAAGTACTACCACATTTATTAACCGTTGCAACAGTGTTTGATAAAATTATCCGCCGATTTTAAAATTTACAGGTGAATTCACTGTTCAGTAATATATCCATAGTTCGTCGAATAAAATCGGATCATTTGCGATATTATTATTTTCTCTTCTTTTCGGGTACGCCCTTGGCTTTGACCCAACCATCTGAATGTATTATGCTAGGAAATTATTAGATTGCGAGGCGATAGCAGATAGAAAGAACAAAACTCTTTCCTATGCGGCATCGAGCGATTATATATTTTGGACGTGGTTTATTTATTTATTTTTTTTGATTTTTTTTTTGTTTTTTCCTTTTTCGCTTTTATACGATTTCAGACGAACCGAACAGTATGTTTTTTTTTTTACCGTAGACTTCAAAAACAGCCCGAATTTGGCCGATAAAAACGTCGATAAAGCCGGCACATTTTTAAACGACCTAGATTTGTACACAACTGATTGTGAGTGTACATTTCGACGAAGCTTTTGTTAGTTTATTGCAAAAACTGAATCGCGTAATAATTACGCTTTTCTGACGTTTGTTGAAATTTTCCTCCGATTAAGTAGGGTTAATATTAAAGTAAGTCCTTTCATTCGTAACAATATTCATAACGCGAAATTTTACGAAATCCTCAATAGGAAAACTTCATTAATTTCATTTCTTTTTCTTCTTCCGAAATCATCGAATTGCACTAAAAGATACACAGTTCGCTATTTGCTCGAACAATTTAAATAGACGCGTTAAAATTTCAAGACCGGCTTTCAGTTGAATGATGCTTATAATGTTTCATGAGAGATATTATTTAGCAAGGGAACCCGATTCGAACCGAAAATAAAATCGAGTGATTCTCGGCTTTAGCTGTTTTTCGGATTATCACTTCAACGCGGAAACAGCCGCTTGTAGAGTAGAACACGAGTGAAATTTCTATCGCGCACACCTGTTCCGTGATACGACGGCAGAGACCTTCGTCAACAACGTGTAATATATTGCATATTAATGACGGCGCGGGAAAAAGCACGAAAATGTGCAGTGTTACCTTTTCGAGTGATCGGAATTAAAAACGATTTTGATGATATGTAAATTTTTCGTCGGCGATTCGTGCCCCGTATATTTAAGAGGATAAAAGGAAAAAAATACAGGACACCGAGCTACGTGATCGAATAATGGCCTTTTGAAGTTGTAATAAAATAACGTGAAAAAGGGAAATAAAAAGGTACACAAATAGGCTCCGGTGTCGATGTTGTTTTTTATTTCGCGCCATTATTTCCGAACAGTACTTTCCGAACGGTTTATTTCCATCCTTACCTTTTCCGTCATTCCGGCAAGCAACGCCCGACCGAACATTGTGTAATTAATATTCTAATGTAACCAACCGGCGACCTGTTTATTTGTAAGCGGCACTCTCTGCGTCCGATCACCTGGGCTAGCTGATTAGTTTCGCACTTACCAGCACACTAACTTATTTTAATTTATAGCACTTCGTACTTGTTCTATCAAAATATAAATTCCGGTATCGTTTTCAAAAAATCACACAACCAAATTTTAACATTTGGAGCAAACGTTCGAATGGTGAGCAATTAATAAAATCGACTCTGCTATCATCGTCTACCGGTCTGGGAAGTGCCTCTATAACTCTGTCTAAAAGTTTCCGTATATTGTAAAATTGGATTAAAATACGCGAATAAGGATAAATCTCTATCAGTGGCTTGGGTATTGCATACAGTATCCAAAGACCACAATGAGCACACTAACTGGGGGGGGGGGGAATTAGGAAATACAAAAAAATTACAAGAATTAAAAGAACATCCAAAATTTTTTATAAAAAAAAAAGATAAGAAAACCCAAGATCGAACGAGATGGGGAACCCTTCGCCTAGAAGTGGACTGATGAGCGAACATAAAAACTCGGCCCCGCTATCGTCGACGTACTACAGACTAGCATTTTTATTTGCATTTATCTAATTTCTTTGTAACATTCGAAGAATATTTCCCGAAACATTTAAATGCTGTGAAGTCTCTACCTTTCTCATAAGAAAGCGGTAATAAAGTACACGGATATTAAAATGTGGTAGCTTGGCAAGCTGTACTTCTGCTCTCAGCACACTATGTCTGAAACCGAGAATACTTTTCTTATGAAGTCATCTATGCGCGAATCATTCTAAAAAGAAAAGAACAGGTATTCTCCCTGCAATCCATTAGGCGCAGTACGTTCCGAATAGAGCTCTACATGCAGTACAAAGGTGATTTACCGTTTTATTGCCGAAACATTTAAATGTTAAGCGCCGAATGAATGAAAAAACTTCTCGAGAGCCATTAAAAGATTTAAAAAAGTGCCAGCAAAGATATATCTGCAAAAACATTTAATTAACCACTGAGTGAACGAAAAAAGAAAAAAACACCGATTACAAAAAATATTAATGAATATTTCCGAAATATTTAACATTGATACGAAACAATTCACGTTCCTTTTCCGAAAAAAACCATTAAGCAAGAGATTATGCATAATCTAGAACGAACGGAGGTGCGAAATATTTCAAATGAACGAAAAAAATTCGTAGAATGATTATTATCGTTGTTAGAATTTTCTCATTCGTCAATTCACCTTTCCGCCGAACTAGAACAGCTCAGCCCCGGTACAGATTGATTTTTTTTGCAACACTCTCGCTGGATGCCGGTTCCGTTGATGGTGCTGAATATGGCGATTATTCTAAACAGCAATGCGATCCAGTAGAGCTTATTGAACGGGCACCGATAGGCGGGAACGGCAGAAACGTCGTCGCGGCTATGACGTTATTTGTAACAAGTATCGTCGTTATTAGGCAATTGTGCGCATGCGATAGTGGCGGCGAGACGAATAGTGCGACGATGACATGTTTGCCGGGGACGATTCGGTGTCTAAAGTCGTGGCCGAAACTAATAAGTCTAAGGAAAAATGAGACGCGGTCCGTTTGTGAACAGACGTGATTTGTCGCCGGCGGCCTGGGCAACACAACCTGAGGAAGTATGTTTGTTTGTTTGTTTGTCTTGCACTTTGCGGGGGTCTCGGCCGAGACTTTATTAATAGCTGTGCGCAGAAACACATATGCGACCGCAGTTGTCGCTCGCTCGCAGATGATCCAGCCGCTGGCTGTCCGGGGCTGCAGTCGGAATCGTGTCGCCGCATCATCTGTCTCCCGCTGTAACTGGTCCGGATGCCGGTGCGACCGATTTCGTTCGCGTTATAATTAATAGCGAACGACGAGTTCGTCATTTGTTACTTTCTCGGCTGTGATTATCATCAGTAGATTTAAAAACGAACGACGGCCAGCCACTTTATTATTTTAGGCGAGCGACCAAGAAGAAATTCGTCCGCCGAACCCGCTCCGAGACGATGGCGCTCTCGAAATCCGGTCGGAAGAGTCGCTGCGATCCGAGCACTTGCGCGGACGGGAACGGGAATTAAATTTTCAGATGACATCTCGGACACAGAGCCTGTTGTCCGTGTCGCTTCTCGTCCCGATTCCGCTTACACGCCGCTAACAGATAATGTCAACAAATTTTGATTTATCGAATAACCATCCGTTCGCCGTGAAACAGTAAGGACGCTCTCAAATTATGTAAATTTCCGTCTTTGCCTTCAAGACGGCCACGAAACTGCTGTAAAACGTATTTTATCTAATTTATACTATCAGCGCCTCCACCGGTTCGTCCGACTCGTGTATAATATTCGCCGCGCCTCTTCCCCCTCTATCTCTCTCTCTCTCTCTCTCTCTCTCACACACACACACACACTGTGTATGTGTACCTTCTTAATAATAAACGTCATTAATGGTAATTTTTACAAAACGGTCCAGCGTACACGTTTGCGAAAGGCGAGACGAGTAGCGTTTGTAACCGCGCCTCCGCTAATATACAGCAGCAGGACGGAGAGGATATGTATCCTCATAAGAGAATACGTTTTAAATACCGGAATTTTCGATAAGGACATTTCGATGGCAATTTCATCCGAAAGGACGAGCTAATAAAGATGAGTGGTCGGAGGAGGTTTAAATATAAAAATATTTCTTTTAGACTCGACTCTCGTTGCTGGCCGATTGATTACCAGCTTGCTTCTCGTATTTCATTGGACGATGACTAGCTCTCCCAATAGGGCGAGCCTGTTTAATATTCTTCAATCATTCGTTTGAAAACTATCAGATTTAACTACCTCGATCGAATAAAACGTTAAATAAAAAATATTACTAATTACAAAATTCAATAGCATTCGGATATATGTATTGTGAATAAATGTATTGTTACTGGAACTCGAATATGCACAATCTTAGAGAGAAGCAGCATTAATCTGTCCACCCTAGTTATTTAGTGCCACATCTGAAATTTACTTCCTCAGTGAGAACGCTGAAACAGTTTCGTCTTCCTGAATTACGAAACACTTTTTTAATTATAATTATTAATTCGGTCAATTTTAACAACGTTCTCTTAATAATTTTCTACAAGTGAAGAATTGTTTATTTACTTTCTTTTTATATTTATTTAAATATAGCAATTTATTCTTTAACATTTAAATAAATCGGCTCGAGTTTTGTAGATAAAAGCGATCGTAAGAAACTAGTTGTTCGAAAATAAACATCAAAATTTATCGGGAGAATATAACGAAGTAAACAATTAATTCGCGGGGGAAAAAAAGGGGGGCTATTAACGGAGGTAAAAAGGATATTTAAATATAAACAACTGTTTATTAATTAGTTAATACGATACATAATTAAAATATTAAAAGACGCGGTAAAAATTCGTGGAGAATTGTAGTAATATCTGAATACCAGGGCGGGATCTAAGGGGAGGCTAAGAGGGCTATAACCTCGGGCCGCAACCTTCGGGGGGCCCCACGCTCTTGAACAGAAAAAAATTTTATTTTCCACATGCAAAATTTAAGTTTTCTTCCCAAATTACTCAATACTGTAAAAATGCAAGATTTTAAATTTGTGTTTTTTTTTTCTTAAAATAATTTAGTTAATTTTTATGAATAAAAAAGTGATAGTTATGACAATGAGTTTAAATAATAAATACAGTGAAAAAAGTGATATATGAAAGTTCATTATACTTTTTATCTATATAACTTTTTCTTTTTTTCTCAATCCATTAAATGTACCATAAAATGAATATTTATAGAAATTTTCTACTATAAATCTAATTTATTGTGTTAAAAAAAAAAAACGAATGAGTCCTTTTACGTACATATTGAATAAAACATTCGACAAACGGATTAATAACAATCCTCTATTCAAGTGTTGATACCCATGCAATCGTTGTAAATTTTCCTTTGTAAAAACATTTTACAATCGAAAATATTTTTAATTTTAACGATGTTTAATTTTTTATTTTTATTGAAAGTTAATACGTTTCATTTTGAACTGTATAAAAATTATTGCTGATTTTTTAATTCTATTTGAATTTCGAAAAGTTCAATAAATCTTACTGCGTTTCATTCACTTTTTTCTCATCACATAAACAATCATGGAATTTTAAACATGCGTGTTTAATTCGTATAAAGAAAAGAACATGATCAAAAACATCACATGAGTGTATCAAAATTAGCTTAAAAAACAACAACAGCGCAACGCCGCCGGTGCCGCCGCTATAGATAATGCATTGTAGATATAGTTTTTATTTTTATTAAAAAAACGATTATATTTTCGTTATCCACAATATTTAATTTATATGCATTAATATTTTTTTGTAGAAAAAGATTATGTTATTAATAAAAAATTACGAGTATTAATATTAATATATATATATATATATATATAAACTCGGTCATTTTGGCCCCGCAAGGGGCTGTGCCCCTTGACCCCTCTTGCTTTCATTTCTGTCTCTTTCTCTTCTATACTTTGTATAAAATGATCAAAATTTACAACGTAATTCTTACTGGCATCAACACAAAAAAAAAATAACATAACCACAAAAGTCCTATTCTAACATTTAACTTTCATTATATAAAATTAAGACATTTTTTCGTTACATTTTTCGTTACATATTTCATTACATAAAATTTTAACATTTTTTAAACAACAATAACAAAAATCCTATAAAATATAACAAATGTTACATAAAATTGGGACATTTTTTTGAATGGGGGATAGCCTAAGAATTACGTTGTAATTAATATATATAAAATTTCGTATTTTTCAATTTATGTAGTATTCAATTTGTTAGGGTAAGAGAGTTGATTTTGAACATAATTTTAATTTTATCAGTCATGCACATAGTAGATTTCTTTTTTTCTGCTTGTTTGTATGCACATATATGATAATGCATTTTTTCACCATTTTTTCTTCGAAGGGGGCCCCTCGTTCAAGATTAGCCCCGGGCCCTGTAAATTCTTAATCCACCCCTATTGATAAACCTAGTCTTAATGAGCATACATAAAATCATCATGTTCATCCGTTTTTTCGACTTATAGCATTAAAGTATTAAAACAATCATATTCAGGGACTACGGCTCCAAAATATAAAGTTTTTAAAATCCCGGAGCAGTAGTTCAACAGTCGGTGTAATTATAATGGTTTTAATTTATTAATGTTATTTTAAAAAGCGATGTTTATAATTTTTTACTTATTTTTCTAACCCCAGCTTTTGCCATTTGGCCAATTTTCATTAAATAATTTTCTAATAATTAACGGCTCTTTTACAGATTTATAACTATACTGTACGTCAAAGTCTCTTATTCAGATTCGAACAATATTCGTTTTTACAAATACCTATTTCGCCGGTTGAAGTAAATTAGCGGTTTTATCAAATTATTATTATTTTTTTTTAATATTAAACGTATAGGATTTGCAAGGGAAAAAAAACTTTCTAGTTTTAATTCATTATTTTATCAGTCGCCCCTTACGCTACTATTTGCGTCGTTAATGTTTCTTGCCGCTGGCACATTTGGCCTAGTTAAAAGAAAATTTTATCGCGTGGAACGAAAGAGCGCCGAAAAAAAACTTAACCGACTTAATCGATTATTATTAAAATAGTGAAAAATGTCTAGCAGAGTTTCTTGTAATAAAAGATTCACCGTCACAGTACTATTAGCGGAAACGAAAAAACAAAAGAAAAAAACAAAAACAGTTTATCTTGGTACATGCAAAATCAATATCTCTCTGATGCCCCGTCCGCCGGAAAAAATTTGAATTTTAAACGGGGGCGAACGTGAAAAACTTTTTCGAAGCCTTGCCCGTTTGTCGTGAACTTTTTGGAATAGATGAAAATTTGCCATTTGGCATGGAAATTACATTAGATATCAGCTGAGAACGGTTTTGGAAAAATTCAAATTTTAAAGCGCTATTACATCTCACATGATGGTCGCAATTTACTTCAAATTTGATACGCAGCTTACATCCGGAACGGGAATGTTTATTGAAAACGACTGCACGAGAAAAAATTTTCAATTTAAAAATGAAATAACCAAAACAAAACGTATATACACATGTTACTAAAAAAAAAAAATAAAAGCAGCCATTAGCCACATTGCTCTACTTCCGGAGAAATATATTTCATAAAGTGACGGCAGAAACTAATAGAGGTATTAAAATTCAAAACTGTTAATGTTATACAAAATTTTAAAAAAAATTATATTCCTGAGAAAATTATCTACTTTGTCACCAGCCAAGAAGACATATAAATCTAATGTTTACTCTTTATTGTTATCGAATGTGTCCCGGGTATAGGCCGTTTAGATACTTCTAAGCGGTGAAAAATTTCTCTAAAATCACCAGTCTCTTAGAATTATCGGTGTGTAATAATCATTATCGGAATTAGAGTTTCGCGATTTTTACTGTATTTATTAACACCCTGTCGATCCTGTTTGAAAACAAACTTGTAACCTGCAATATTGTTTCATTAATAAAGACGATTCTCTTTTTAAAAAAGAAAAATTTAGTTTGATCCAAATTTTGCAACAAAAAAATCTCACTTAAATATATTTATAGCGCGGCTTTTTTTTTTTTTTGGTTGCGTAAAAGTAAATTTTCTCAGTGCGGTGGAAAAGAAATCGCTGACCGACGATCCGTAATGCTAAAGGACCAAACTGGATTTAAAACTGCAAGAAAAAACAAATGAGCCGAAGACATATATATCTACCGCGGCGCTTTATTTTTTTTTTTTTTTTTTTTTCGAAATAAGGAAAAGTAGAATTGACGGTTAAATTTTGATAAATATTTAGTTTTTGCATCAAAGTCTTGCATTAGTTCGAGTTTTGGTTCTAAATTTGTTTCGGCCAAAAGATTAAAAAATTTCGCTTTCGTCTGATATATTTTAAAAACAACTTAAGTAATACAAGTTATGGTAGCGACTAAGCGGCAAATTAAAAAAAAAAAGAGAAAAAAAGCCACATTTCTAATTTATATACTAGATTTTTCCGAAAGAGCCTGCTAGACCTTTGCTTAGCAACATATTTAAGGTTTGCAATAAAGAGCAGTGGGCGAAGCCTGATAGTTTTAACAGGTGAAAGTACAGAATGAAGAACACTCCAGAAAAAGACGTCAAAACGTCAAGAAATTCCGTTTTAATTAATCTGCGTTTTATTTTATTCGACTTTACGCACTAAACTGCTTTCAATGCCGAGAACAATTTGTAACGTAATTGAAAATCGGTTAAAAAATTAAATTGAGCCGAAGTTTCCCCAACTATCATAGTTGGTATAATACAACACAATTTACTTTTTAGACAACATTCTGGCCATGTACGTATCGCCTTTCAATTGTGTTGCGTTCGGAAGTGGAAAAAAAAGAATCAGTATGAACACAAAAAAAATCACGATAGCCTCGAGACAACCTGATACAAATGAAAAACTATTTCTATATGATAGAGGAGTCGAAAGGGGGCAGAAAAATATCAATATTTAGACAGCTGGAAAGCAAAGGATAACGAACTCGTATTGAGATCGGCATGTTTGTGAAGTTTAAAAAAATCTTTGTGATCGAAAGTTAAGCCTGGTGATCAAAAAAAAAAAGGTATTGTGATGTTACGTGTGCTCTATGTGGATGCGAGAGGTATACACTAAAGGAAAACATGGAAAAACGTATATACATATATTATCGTTCGAAATGTCATGTTACCGAAGAGAGTACGGAAAATACCGTGGACGAAGAGGATAAAAAATGAAAAAGTGCTAGAAGTAACCGGAAACTGACCGAAGTTATTAATGGAAATAATAAAAAGATGGAAGACCATTTTTTTCGGATACCTCATGAGAGATGAGCAAAATAAAAACTATTACAGACAATAATAATGAGTACAATGGATGAATCCGGGAAGAAGAAAGACACTTCTTGGCCTGATAATATCAAAAAATGAACTGAAATTCAAAGAGCAGAGGATTTATCCAGAATAGCAAAAGGCACTTACTTCATATCCGTTCAGGGTGATTAAGCAATACTCGAATAATCGGTAGGCACGAGAAGAAGAAGGTCGTCTTTCAGGTGAACCGTGCTGTACATGACCGACAATATTTTATGAAACTTTTATCGTCAGTTGTTTTCTTAAGCTAATTTTTTTGCATCAGTTGGGTAAATGTAAAATAAAACAGTGAAATTCTTTATGCTTCTTTGACGACCGGAACAATTATTGTAAGATTAATTATATAATTTAGTATGTAAAATATTTCGGACTTATCGACTTATTTTATTTAAAAATATGGTTTTCCGTTCGTAATTATTTATTAAATGCATAATTAATTAGAGAATTTTTACCGATTGCATCTTTCAATTTTTAAGATATTCGGACACACGAATAATTGCTACCTGGAAGGGAATTTACAACGAACTTAGAAAAACGAGAAATTCCCCGTCGAGTTTAACGTTATTATTTATTCCGCATAATATATTTCCCAATTACACGTGCTTCCTAAACTGGATACTATCCCGGTAAGACCCTTTTTAATAGCTAAAACTCTCTGAAAATTTAAAATTT
Source organism: Icerya purchasi (assembly GCA_039619475.1). Classification (NCBI taxonomy): domain Eukaryota; kingdom Metazoa; phylum Arthropoda; class Insecta; order Hemiptera; family Monophlebidae; genus Icerya; species Icerya purchasi. The sequence continues at coordinate 66,903,093 of CM077116.1, forward strand.
AACCAGTACCCTCGCAACTACGGATATTCCGAGTTATCGAAGAAACCTTTGTGTATCATTGCAACAATAAGTAATCTCAGATCGTGGCGACTTGTTAACAAACGGTTTAACTACACGTTTTCTTTCGCTTACCGGGGGAAACCTTCAAAAGGATATCGGTATCAGGTTAATATCAGAACATGCATAATCGCCTCTGCAACTGCATCGGCTGCGACTCAGTTGCATTTTTCATGACTCCCACAAAAAATCGACGTGTTCAACGTTAAATTAAATAAATGATTAACAATTCAAGTTGAAAGGGACCGAGAATTATTGCCGGAGCATTTTTATCGCTCTTTTGTCATGCAAGGGGGGGGGGAGTTTAAGTCCCTCATGATGGCGAGCTTGCGGCAACGTTGTCAGCATGAACATTGAAGATTGGTGGATCCGTGGGAGAACTAGAAAGCAAATTGAAATGCGGAGTTTATTCCTTTTTTTTTTATAGTTCGTTAATAGTACGAGTGACATTACGCGTAAAAGTATCGCGATGTAATTAGGAGAATTGATGGCGCAACCGCGGGTTTCCAGTGATGAGCTGGAAAACGTTATTTTGAATGATTCGCATTCGATTTAGATTGCTGGAAAGCTGATTGCATGCTAGCTGTGTAGATAAGTTGCTCGGCGAAGGAACGTCCTGATAGCCAGTTTCATTGTTACTACTCGTCCGAGGTAAGTCTGCGATTGGCAGTGTGTAACGTCCGTTCCAGCACCTTGTATCAATTACATATATTGCTTAGAACTTTCTGTAACTTTTAATAAAACTAAATTGCGTTTTGTCTCTTGACTTTTCATCACATTTCTTAGAAATTCTACTATGCATTGCGAGCAATTATTTATCGATGCATCCAAACGCATATACTAAAAACACTTTTTCGTTTTCCTGTTTTTTTTATTTTTATTTTTTTGTTTAAATATTCCGTTCAATCTAATGCAATCTTAAATGTCACTCGTTTTCTACCGACAAATAATTTTCGGTGATTTCATGAATCGTATTGAAACTATAAAAGAATAGCCATGCAACAATATCAGTGAAGCCGTAACGTGCGCTTGCCACCGTTCCGTGTTATAATTAAATATGCACAGTCAATTACTAAAGTGGTTAATGTAATACTTTCGCATAAGTCGGATCAATAAAGTTTGGACAAATATTCCCCTCCGGGGGGTTTGCCCTTAGCGATGTTTTTTTTTTTTTTTTTTTCTAATATAGCCACATTAACAACTTATTAAGTAACTCTAGTAAACTATTTGTCTATTTCGGACTATAGTAGTGAGATATTGTGATCTGCGCTTCAAACAGCGACTAAATACGTATTTTAAGTAAATTAATTTAAATCGGAAAATAAATCGCGATAAAACTAGTGTTTATAATATTACCGGCAATGCGTAAATCTCATAAAACACGTTAGTTAAGAAAAGAAGATTGTAGTGTATAAGAAATTAATTAATAACGACGAAAAATTTGAAATTTGAGATATCCGAAAAGCATTAATATTGCGTCACAATTTCGCTAAGTAAAATACCGTACAGGCGAGTATATTAGATGAAAAGATTACACACGTTATTTTTTCGATACATTCACGGAAATAGGCTGCGTCTGTGATTCGAAAAAAAGTACGATAATAAACTGCTCGTATGTAAAGGGGATATCGAAAGTAAAACATCATATCGATGTTGATGTAAAAGGTTAACATCGACAGTGCCGAGTTTTAATTCAATATCGACAGTGCCGATATTTGCTATTCTATCGAATCATTGTTTGCCTCTGCCCATACTAAATGCCACCCTGATAGTAAAATATTTAACCGTTTCATGTAAGCCCAGTACCAGACGTACACGTATTTCGAAGTCATCTAGCCGAAGAATTAAAAAATAAAATCATTTAGAACAATGGTGTTTTGATGAGACGATTATACCGGAATGAATGGACACAAGTCAGTTGCAGCCAATGGACGTTTCGGTTTATAAAGCTTTTAAGACTTATTTAAAAAGCCATATGAACCGCGATTAAAATGAGTGAAGACCTTTTACTAGCATCATGGAGGAAAATTAAAAAAAAGCTACGTGGGGTATATTTTGGATTGTGAAATCCCCCACCAAAACCCAACAGGGCTTCTATCGTCCCTAAGTACGGAAACACAACACCAGGCAGGGATAACAATGGTGCGCTGAAGAGAATTCTACGTGTTGGCACATACGGCATTTTCAGGAAGAAGTGCAAACGCAGCAGCCATCTGCCAAAAGCTGCCACGCCACCGACAGCAGTTTTTCACCTCTGAATCCCTTTAAATTAGAAAAGAAGTCCCTAGCTGAACTACCGCTTCTGTAATACTTTCTTCGCCCCCGAATATCCATGAAATAACCACCTATTGCCCGGGGAAAGTGTCCCGAGCTGAAATAGTTGCCGTGACCATATCGGTTTTGGTTACCGGGGTTGTCCGGCGACACAGCCGGCGTTCGTTTCAGACGACGTAAACGTATCGACGGCCAAAGACATCACCAGCCACTAACAGGTGAACTGGACACGCTGCAGTCATTCAGAGACTACGTATAGCACTACCAAAGCATCAAGCCGCCGCTACTAGCGAAGCACCAGGACAACACGTTGTCCGTTGACAACTAAAGCACACCGCTAGCCCTTCTGGCTCTGCGGTAGAGACGCACCATTCACAAAGCCCGCCCCCTTATCAACAGGATCCCAAAAAAGTTAGTTCAAAAGTTCCCTTAAACGGATCAGGATGTATTATGGAACGATGAAAATTACCTTGAGGCAGAATAAGGATAATAAAAGTGCATATACAAAAGTGACTGATCGTGTTAAATAGGTTCTTAATATATTTCCTGTTTATTGCTGTGTAAAATTAACTGGTTTACATTTTTTCCTTAATTAGAGATCTTTTTTTTAATAATGAATTTTTAAACGGAGGAGGAGCGTTTCTAGAATCGGGGAAGACTTAAAATCAAGCAAGTACAATATAGCTACGGTGTAATCGGTGACCAACTACGTCATTCATTGTGCCGATGTTCGCTAACGGAGATTAAATATTGAATATTGTATTTCGGTAACACATGCGCCAAAAAATTATTATTGTTCCAAATTACAGCATATCGTAGAACTGCCTTTTGATCTTACCATGACTTGTAGAATTATTGATTGAATTATTAATTCAAAAAAAAAAAAGATTTTCTAATGAAGAAGATACTTTTTATAACGGGCTAAAGTTTGCTAATTACTTTTTGCTTATAAAAATTTTATAGATTTCAAAGTAGCGTTACTAACGAAAAAATATAATCAGGGTTTACTTTTTTTGGGGGGGGGGGGTCTAGGACGTAAATTTGCCGCAAAGTATGAATTTGGCGTACGCGCACAAACGTTAAAACTGAAAAAAAAATATCGTGAATTTTATTAAATGTCACCAAATACGGCGGAATAATTTTCATTTCAGGGTTGTTTTATTTTCTTTTGCATTATTTAGAATAATTTCGTATTTTGCTTATATCCTACCGATTAATTAATATTAATTATTTTTTCGCCTTATTACCACGTTCCAAAAAAACTGTTTATACTGATATTTTTTTTTTTTTCGTTCTTTGTAGAGCAGATATATTGCGGTGTAAAACGGAAACTGTACTTAAGTTTTTTCGTATCCGTAGGTTTACAGCGGCCGGAATTGATTAAAGTTTAACTCATTTTTTCCCCCTCCTTCGTCTAACATTTTACGAATGTAGATTGTGACATGAGTCAAAATTTTTTGTCTCGTATAATGTAATGTCAGCCTATTTCGGAAAAATTACTGTTTATCCATTAATTTTCAAATTTCCGCACCCTTTTTAGATTTTTCCTTCAAAAATAAAATTTCAGAAAATTCGAAGGAATTCTATTTATTTGTTCTTCATCGAGTAGCGTACAATCTAGAGCGCTAAAAAGCTTTCGTTTTCAATCGGTACTTCGTTGACTCGACCGACTGACTGTGAGTGTATCGCGTAATTTACTTTTTACATCGGGAACGCTGTTTTATTCGCGGAATTTTCAGGGTTTTGTTCGGGAATTTTTCAGTAATATTTGAAAATGTGGGTCTGAGGACGAAAAAATAAAAAAAGAAAGAAAGAAATAGTAATAAGTTTCGAAAATTACCCTTCGAAACGATCACACCTATTTAAAACTTCCCCGGTGAATGCAATTAGGACAACAATTTATGCTAGACACGTGTTTGGAAAATTTAAACTTGAAACTTAACGTTTCCCAAAGCACCTACCAGCATTTTGATGATTGATAGTAAAGCTTTGCGAAACGTTAAGTTTTAAGTTTAAATTTTCTAAACATGGCGTGTAAACTGTTTTCCTAGTAGTCAAACGCCAACGACACCAAAAATACAATAAAACCTGACAGTCCACCCTTTAAAAATAAACCAAACTCCCATCACTTCTAGTTACATTAATTGCTATCAAATTATACTGATGATTTTTTGATTTTTAAAGGGCGACGAAACAAAAAAAAAACAAAAAAAACACGTGATTTACATTATTATTAATACGGTTATCATTTTATTTTGTTAATATATTTTCCTTCTCTCCCCCCCCCCCCGAATTCCCCTTTACAATAAATTCGTCCCATCTATCAATCTATTTTTATAATTTAAACGGTTTTTATTCAATGCGGCAATAATATATCAAATATTTTTAAAAAAACCCCTAACACTCGGAACGATGCAAAATATTAAAAATTTTAATGAAAACAAAATCTTAAATTGCAGTATGACCAAAATTTATTTTAAAACCCAGAAAGTGACTCTATCAGTGAATAAATTTTAAGTTACGAAAAGAGCCTATCGCGCATTACCAGAATTTACCCGTAAACACTGAGTAAGTAATATAAAAGAAAAAAAAACAGATAATTTAAAAGTTCGTGAGATGTAAATTTTTCAATTTAAAATTTCCTAGCTTAATTTAGAAATATATGTGTGCATATATATGTATGAACATTTTCGCGTAATATGAAAATAGGAAAGTTTTTCGGAAAACTGTTGTACTAAAAAAGTAAATGGCGAGCTAGTTGGAGTTGTCTAGCGTAGGATAAAAAGATGTAAGAGGATAAAGCAGATGTTTACTTTGGTAAATAATAGCCGGTAAAGGAAATTGGCCTTTGTCTCGGATGGTGTTTTTAATGGTGAGGCCGGAGAGAAAGCTTTCTAGTTGTGCCGTGTTGTTCCAGTACTCGGAAGAGGGCATCTGTTTATCAAGCGCGCGGCTCTAGAACGTCTGTTTTATTTTAACGTTAAATTACGCAGTCTCACTGTGGCCTATCGGAAAACTCGACCACGATGAAGAAGAGAATTAGAAAAAAGGGGGAATTCCGAAAAAGTTCAATTCTAAATGAACTTCATTTACGAAATTTCTGTTTTCATCGAGTTTTTATGTGCTGGATAATCGTGATGGTTTTAATAAATACTACCGATTTTTAATATTCTTCTTCTTCTAACTGAGCTCCTGGAAATGATTTTCAATCGTTCACCAGTAAAATAAAAAGAACATAAAAAATACCTTCGAATTAAGACAGAGCAATCGCTGTTTGCCCCGGCAAAAATGTTCTAAACATAGCTTACTTACTGTTCCCTTATTATTATTAACTATTGTTACACGTTGGCCGGTGGTCCCGCTATTTTTACTACTACATATATTTGTGACTGCATCAAGTGAGCCGTTTGCAATCTAAATTTTTTCCCTCATTTTAGTAAATTTCATTAAGTATAGATCACAAAGTATTACCCATTAATCACTTTGTTGCCGCTATTTATATTATTATTTTTTTGGGGGCTTCCGGTATATCAACGTTTATTACTAGAGCTTTTTGTTTTTTATCGTCCATCACCAAAGTAAACTAGGAGAATATTGAGACTTTATCGAATATGGACTAAAATTTTTATTCCTGTACATTTTTCGCGAATATCTACTATTCCAGTTTTACACAGATGTGTGTCATTAGCAATGTTGTATATTTGTCCCCCCCCCCCCCCTTTTTAATTTATTTTAAAACAAAGCGAACTGCATATTAAACATTGTCTCTTCCTCGATTGCATCGGAGACAACTAACGAAATACCCTCGGTTTATATCTTATCCGAAGACAAACAATGTACACGCGAATAATAAGAGAGAAGGCTAAAAATTACAGCCTCCTCCCTAAAAGTAACAATAGTAATCGTAGCCTATAAGTTGGAAATAAATGATAACGTGATAAAAGCAGTTAAAAATTTAACATAAAAAATTAGAATAAAGTTACTTAAATAATGGCGACCGAATAAAATCATGTAAAACGATTATATTGTCGTAGCGTCATTCCTTCGCTGAGGACTCTTCTCAATGAAGTTACGTGTTCCTACTTTAATCTAGTGTGCTAAACGACGACATAGATATATGCTGTTTGCAAAGTTCCTTAGTTATTCGGTTCGGAACGCATCTCTGCACCAGCTTCTTCTTAACCTTCAATGTGAACATACCGGACTCATACAGGCTGCATTCGGATTGCTGATGTGAGCTAATTTGTCATAAAACTTGCTGTATTGATCTTTATGAACTTAAACATATGGAATGTGTAAATCGGCATGAAGAGTTCTAAAAACGGAACGTTAACCCTTAATATTTTTAATTGTAGTTGAAATAAATATATTAGTTTAAAATATAGAAATAATGGAAGAAGAATCAGTTGTATCTTAATACGATATGTGAAATAAGGTTAATAAAATGTAGCCGACATATAGCGGAAATGAATGAGCACGGAAAGCACAAAATATATTTAAAAAACTCTAATAGGAGCGGGAAATATCTCAACAAACCGAAGGGCAGAGTGCTCAAGACAAAAAGAGATGAACGCTTAAGAAACACACGTTGAATGGAGAAGATAAGACAGACAAGAACAGAACGATTAAGTTCAAGAGGAGCCGTGCATGAGATGGAAGAATAGGTTGAAAACGAAGAGGCGATTGTAAGAACAAATATTCGACACCAAAAAATCTTCCGGAAACCAATATGGTTCCTCTATAATATTATTCGTCGGTCTTACCTTGTTCTTAATTAAGCGACTTCTTTTTTCCTAGTCCAATCTTATTAACTCTTACATTTCCATATTGCACAACTGATGCTTCTCTCCTAGGAAAATCATTATTCTTTCTCTTCATGAATTCGCTCCTTACGTGTTCTCTTTCAACAAACTCCCTTACTTCACGTTTAATTATTTGTTGCATCCGCCTAAGATATACTCTCTGTCATCCACCTTTCTCATGTAGTCCGACAGGAAAATAACTCTGCCATCCGATGTTTATTTTCTTTCAACACTGATATCTTTACTGTTGGCTCCATATTGCACGGTACGGGAGCTGCCTTTTTGGTCCCATCACTCAACTATTTTGAATCTTATAAACTGCCTTCCTTCTGCTCTATATTTACCGCGAAGTCTACAGCTATCCTTCGTACTATCCAATACATTATTTCCACTAACAGTACCAATAGATTTCTGCTATTCTCGGATTCTGAGGGGGTACTCCATCACCACTCCTCTTCCGCAGCATTCCTCAGGCTTCATAATTCTCCTGATTCGTTTTCTCGTCACTAAACTGTATAGCGCTCGTTCCATATCGATTTCTTGCGGATCCCCAGCCATGTTAGTATTGAGGGTACGCGAACGGGCTGATTCATTAGCTCGATCAGTAGACCGGACAGTTTCTATCCAAACGTTCTTCTTTTAATCTTAATGTTCTTTCCAGAGAGCGTAGACGATAGCACGATATTTACCCCTTTTCTAATCTTGAATCCTTCTATTGTAATATAGAACCTCGTCTTCCTCCTCATCATTGGTACTACGATTTTCCTCATTCTTATCCTTCCATCTACACGTTTCGTTTTTCTATGTTCTCTTCTCCTTTTTGTTCCTTCCATCCCGGTATTCCCGGTGATTCTGATTTATTTTGCGGTTCAAATCACATCTTCTTCAAATGCAGGTCTATAAGAACGCTTTCACTTTTATAGGCAACTCCTGAACCTTGGTTTGCCTGCTTTCCGTATAATATATCGTTTACTCTTTCACTTCCATCTCCGGCGATCATTCCTATTTAATTTCTTCTAACTCTAGTAGTATTCAGTTCTAATTCGTTTTTGTTCTTCTCTCTTCCTCATTAATATAATTTAATTACTGGGTTGTAGTGTCCTCTCGGTTTGTGATCCTCAAAAAAAAAAAAAAAAAAAGAAAGTAAAATGGAAACTTTTGTACAGCGACAGAAGTTAAAGAATGTGATTTTTCTTAAAAAAGGAAGCGGGAGGAGGCAACTATTGGCACCAACAGCTACTCCGTTTCTAGAGATATAGCTAGGACCCGCAGCAAATCGATGCGAAATTGAGAGGAGTAATGAGTGAGCAAATACGGAGACTAATAAAGCCACAGAAACAATCAGAATAGGGAAACACTCGAATAATCATTGAATAATTTGAAAAACAAGCGCTGCTAACTACTAAACTTCTTATCTGCCTTTGTTTCTGAATTTTTCTTATTTGTGATTTCGGTAGCAGTTGGCGATATTAGGCTGATTTTCTGAGTTCCCTTCTGAGTGAGAGAAGTTTATAGATTCTTTTTAAATTTTGAGTTCCTTCAATTCGGTTAACCAAAATTGAGGACGCTAAAATCACCGTAGTTACAATCGCTATTATTTTTACTAATTCGATGCGATTAGTATGGTTTTTTTTTTGTTTTTTTTTTTTTTTTTTTTGTCTTTTGTAAACATATTCCAAAAATATTATCGCAATCGAAATTAAAATAATTACTTTCTTTATCTAAATAAAATTATCAATATTCTAAGTGGGGTGGCCTGCTCAACGAGCACTTTCGTAGATTGCTTTACGAATTCTTCGGCGGACCGTTCAAAGCTTATATCGAAGTCTTAGCATTCGATGGAAAAGGGCAACATGCGTGTGCACACAACAGTCGTTCGGTCAGCCGTATACGACCCATTCGAAACAACTACTAAGCGAGTCAGCGAAAACACGTGAACCGAACAAAATCGAAATCGTCACATTAGTTACTGTAAAACCGTAATTACAACTGTTTTTACAAAGTGGAATAAAATTACTCTGAGAAGGAGTGAATTTTGGTTAGTATTATAATATTTGAGTTTACAGAAATTAACATCAAAGTTCCGAAGAGCGGGAAAAAAGACGGATAAAAAAAAAAAAAGAAAACAGCGTATGTCGAAAAATCGAGTTAGCGAAATTCCTCGAGTCTAGTTTATGAAAGCTTCCGAAGAGTGAGATAGAGAATTAACGAAATCCCTACAACAGCGGAATATTTAAATTTCGGACAGTGCTTTATAATTTGAACAAGAATATGTCCGAAATGTGGCAAGATCTTGCCGCGTACAAGTTTCAGTTCGGATCTAATCAGATAACGGCGCACAACGTTCCGAGAACTGTGTTACTCAGGGCCGACAATGGAGGCGGTAAATTAGCGAGCGGAGCGGGGGGGGGCATAATGGAGGAGTTTGGTCGGCGACGGCCGGGCTAAAGCGAAATATATAAGTGTATATATTTGATTTGCGGGCGGCGAGTATTTATTTTTCGAGTTCGATTTATACGCAAGTTCGATCGCGGTACGATTTTGGTCAGTATTCACGCCTCGGAAGCGGCACGATATAAATTAAGCGGAGTCGGACGAAGCGTCACCGAGGGAATTTATGGCGGCACGTAGGTTCGGACCGGGCAGATTGGCCGCTACAGAGAGCCGCCGAATGGAGTTATTATTAAAAAAGAACCTGTTTGTTTACGGCTAACACAGTAATAATGATGGTCTAGAACTAGCAGCACCCGTGTGCCATCCGGATAAACAATAGCATCATAACTCCTTGTCAACGATGCCGGTCCGCAGGGAGTCTTTGAAAAACACGGTAGCACCGGGACGAAGAGATAATGTTGCTCGACTGATCCGGGATGAGCTTATCCGCTGCCGAACAAAAAGAAGATTGCCATTGCTGCCATGCTAAAATACGTTGGCAGCGCTTTGTTTAATGAAAAGAATCATCTGCCATGTCAGTCACAGAGCGCACTGATCACACCTTTAAACGAGTCTCTCGCGTCACGAGATTGTTTGTTCTCCAGCGCGCAGATTATTATAAGAAGTCCGCCGAGAGATATCCGGCCGAAAAGAGCCGAAAAATAGAAAAAGAACGAGACGAAAAAAAGAACCGGCGGAAGACTATCACGAACGACTCCTTTTCGACTTTCTACGATGGAAATTTAATTACCAACACTGCTTAGCGAACAGAATCTAATGAATGAATCTAGGCCAGAATGTATTGCTCGAGAGAGATTCGTTTTCGCGTCGTTCCCGTCCGCCGCGCCAAGATAAATGATCTTATGATAATTAACCAGCACTACTAGGGTTGTAATCGGCGAGCTGTTTCCTTACACCGTTTTCTATTATTACGAGTTTTACTTACGCGCCTTTCATCTCTGTTCTGCTTCTTATCACTCCGCTGCCTTTCACCGGCTCCTCCTTTGTGTCGTCCGGCTGGCCACTGTTGCCTCCAAAAAATAACGCACGACGACCACAAACTCTCAACCTTGTTCGGATTAGTGATTTTCACCCTACTCCTCGTCGACCTTGTCGCACGAATTATAATATATAATCTCTCGACTGTCTCCCCGGAAGTGATTCCGCGGCCAGCCTGACAAAGACTGTCTCGCACTAAACGGTGTAATGTGAGAAGAGAGAATTTAAATCGACCGGATCGACATTTTGTTTAGTAATTTAGGAAAATTTTCTATCATCCGAAATCAAAAAAAAAAAAAAACAAAGATCGCGTTTATACCGTTTAATATACGAATTCATTTACATCGGAATTATACTGTAATGAATTTCGTTTTCAGTTTTCAACTTGGTCGTATGTAAACAAAACTTTCCCGACAAACTCTACCAATTAGAGTGTAGAGTTGTCAATAGACAAAATCTGCACTCTGATAAAAATTCCGGAAAAAAATGCCGGCTTTGAAATGTGCCAATTTTAAGAGAAAGAAAAGGAAATAGTTATTTTTCTGTTACACATGAACCGATTACAAAGAATGATATTTATAGCACGCATTAAATTCAGTTATTAATTTCATATTCTGTGTAGTATTTTTTCGTAGACTGAAGAATGAAAATTTGCAGGAAAACATTTTAATCGATTAAAAAACAATCACCGGTAATTACGGATTAACGAAGAAATTTAAGCGTGTATAAAATTGTCCGTAACCGTATAACTCCGAATAAGTAAAAAGCAGTCTTGTGGCACGTCATTGCGGTTATTTTTGTCTTAAGCTTAAGACGCTTGTATCCGGGACGCCGAAGAAATACATATTTTGGTACCGGAAAAATCGGAGCAATTTAAACCGGATCCGATAGGGAGAGTAACTGACCTGAAATATTCTGTTCAGTTGGTCCCCCCTTGGGGCGTTATGAGAAAACGTTTAATTCCGTATTTTACTTTATCCGATTTCAACCGATGAATATTGCGGGCCAAACTTTCCTTTAATCCGTCTAATAAATTGCTCGCGTAACGATTAGTTGAGATTATTCGCCCTTTTAAGCGTGTAAAAATAACGAAAAAAACTTTTGCAGGTAAATATGCCATTTTATTCAACTTCAAACAAAAATAACCCGGAATAGGTGCGAAGGAAAGTATACAACATTTGAGCGTTTAAACAGGGTGGCGATGAAAAAAATAGTCTGCATACGATTATTTAGAATGTTTTAATGGACATCTGTGTTCGTTAAAAATTACCACCGTCAACTGCATTTTAACGTTTTTCAGGAATATGCACTATTCAAGAAAAAAAAAAAAAAAATCCCAATTGTACCTTGCGCGTAGTATTAAAGCGCTGTTATTATTCGTGCACAAATTCGGTTCAGATCGGTTCGGCGATTCTCGCGTCAAAAACAAAGTAGTCAGAAAAGAGATGAGAAATTTGCATTAAATGCGCTATTAGGTACAGAATTTATAAATATTCCTATGCATATATCTGTGCATATAACAAAGCAAAACGGCCGAGTTAATCACGGGGTCCCTGCTATGTATATAGAAAGAAAAAAAAGAATATCCAATTTTACATTCACAGACATTCTCGTATTAGGTGTTAAAGAAAATCGCTGATAGAACAACGATAATGTGTATCGTGCGTGACATTATGAAGATCCGTAGAAAATTATTTCAAAAAACTGTGGTGGCCTATAAATGGACATCCGAACTAGAATTTAAATAAATGGCGCAAAAACAGATACAAATGTGTACCGGCTGCCGGAGAAATAATTAAAATTAAATACCGCCCGAATGAGTTTAAGAATATATTAAGAAAATTTTAAACGGAAATCTAAGAACTAAGTGGGGGAAATTCTCTGATTTCCTAATGATACGCCGCAAGATTATATAAAAATTAATGATTAAAAACATACGCTTGCAATAAGTAAATTTTAAAGCGATTCAATATAGCCAGCTTTGAGTATGCGACTGTGGCATGAATATCAACTATTCGATATGAAGCTGCTTCAGATGCTCCAAAAAGGAGAGGTTTTCTTCATAAATTGATAAGAAATTATTCAACAATTTACCCCGCATGCTGCTATACATACTATTGTACATATTATTGTACATACTATTATACATACTTTTATACATACTATACTTACTATTATACATACTTTTATACATACTATACTTACTATTATACATACTTTTATACATACTATACTTACTATTATACATACTTTTATACATACTATACTTACTATTATACATACTTTTATACATACTATTGTACATATTATTGTACATACTATTATTAGTTGACGTGGGATGCCGTATATAAAAGGCAATTAAATTGGCCTAGTCATATAAGATCATTATTATTACAATTAACTGGAATTTTGATTATAAGAAAAAAACTGACCATTCCACCGAGGCAACAAGGAAAAACGAGAAAAAACTATATACGAAATGATAAAACTAACAGCAGCTACAACTTTATAAAGAATGTATCCAGATTGCCACGTTTTTTTTTTTTTTTAAACTATCATCATTTGTTTATAATATTAACGTATTTAATTTTAATAGTATTCTAAAGAAAACATGCAAATACCGTATTTGTATAGTATATTTCAACTCCGCATAATAATTCCGTAATAATTACTTCCAGTCAATAATATAATTTCAAAAAAAAAAAAAAATACAAAATAAAAGGTCCAACAGTCATTGCAACGAAATACGTATTTAATATACCGAATTTTCCCCGTGTCTGGCATATAGGTCTACAATTTAAACTAAAGAAAAATCTACCACATCAATATTATACACTATTCAAATCTTACCTAGCGGACAGATACTTTCAGGTGAATTTTAACGATGAGCACTCTGAAATATATAGTATACACTCCGGTGTGCCTCAGGGCAGTGTACTCGGTCCGGTACTATACCAGATTTACACTTCCGATTTCCCAGACAATGCTAACACTATAACTTCTATGTTCGCGGATGATACGGCGATATTATCAAGCCATCATGACCCTAATGTTGCTGTGGAGCATATTCAAACTCACATTACGCATATAGAGAATTGGTGTAAAGCATGGAAAATCAGAGTAAACGAATCTAAATCTACGCATGTCTTGTTTACGCTAAACAGAATTAAGGGAAATACACCAATCCGCTTTAACGACGAAATAATTCCTGAGTCCTGTTCCGTAAAATATTTAGGACTGCACCTGGATCAAAGGCTAACTTGGAAAAACCATATTTTAGCCAAAAGGAAACAACTTGAGCTCAAACTACGGAGTATGAACTGGCTAATGCATACAAATTCATTCTTATCAGTTAAAAACAAACTGTTAATATATAAAGTTATTTTGAAGCCTATATGGACATATGGAATAGAAATCTGGGGAACCGCCAGCAACTCCAGACTGAAAACTATCCAGCGTTTCCAGTCTAAGGTATTGCGCAACATCGTTGGAGCACCGTGGTATATCTGTAATACTGATTTACATAAGGATCTCCACATGCCTGATGTAAAAGAAACGGTCAGAACACACAGTGGTAGATATATGCAGCGACTCCAGAAACATGTCAATCGACTGGCTGCCAACCTCAAGCGAAATCCCACAGAATTCAAACGTTTAAAAAGATATGGTCAAATGGATCTACAACATCGTTATTAATTAATATATACAGAGAATGGCTGCTAATGGGCAGCATCTAATGATAATACCGTAAAACATTAGTGCTACTTATTGACCCGTTCAGGGACAGATTGTACGCAAAAATAAAAAAAAAAAAAAAAAAAAAATTCCCCGTTAGGTAATGGATTAAGAATTAATTAGTACCACTACATTAATAAGCGGACATTAAGATTATTCGATTTTTTCACTCGCTATTCTATAAACATATCTTGCCATCGACAATTTATAATCCAGTAAAAATGAAAAGTACTTATGCACCGCTTGAAGTATTTGTAAACAGTAGTGTCCTATTTTAAAATTATACGCGCGCGTAATTACACAAATAAATTCAACGATGAATAAACATTCGGAAAATCTGTTTCGCAACATTTACAAATTGGATATTTTATACAGTATAGAAATATATCAGTTAAATGCTATCGTTGCATTTGATTAAGTAATAAAAATTGTTATTAAACCAGTTTGTATCTTTATAAGAAGAAATACGTGCAAACTTTTTTATTAATATTAACGGTAACTAGTATTTTCTAAATGAGTGGCAACATCGTAGATGTATATGAAACAGAAATACAGAAATTAATAATTGAAAATAATTCAAATTCATAATTTTTTTTATTGTAAATATTTATTATTTGAAATACGGCGCTAACAATAATGTTTGTATACATTTTTTCCGTGTTTTATTTTTTATATTTCTGTTCCTAATAAATTGGTGAAGAATACTGACGGGAACAAAAAGGCCTGAAGCCCTAACATTCATATTAACAGGTCGCTCGAAAACGACAAGCGAAAAAAAAAAAAAACAAGTGTTTAAACAACCCTTAAAAATTTACATTTAACTGAAATTTTGAAACGTTTTCTTATTCCGCGTATAAAAAAAAAAAAAATCATCGCAATCGAGCCAAAATTTTAAAAGAAAAGAAAGCTTCACTGCGGGGCTCTAGCTAGAGGAAAAGAATTGCTCATTCTGTTATTATATTAATGGAACTACCAAAAAATGGAAAATGTACTTTGACGAAAATAATAACATCAAAACCACGTTTAAGCGGTCAGTCTATAATAGCTAAATTTAGAGGCAAATGTAAATTTTTGCATTTGTTAAAGTAACATTTTGTGGTGCAAAAACATAACATGCGGAATATGCGACACTATACACACATATAAGCGACCAGATGAGTCACATCGGTTCCTTTTTTTCCGTAATTTTAGTTCGTTCACTTTCGCTGTTATTCACGGTTTATGTGCGAACGAACATTAAGTATAAATAACAGTCAAAATGAACGAACTAAAATAATAATAGCATACCGGAAAAATGTCGTAAAATAAAAGTGAAGTACCGTAAATAAAGAAATTTTAAAAATAACGATAAATATCATAACATAGAATAGTATGAGAAGTTTAGTCATTTTAAAAATACGACATACTGAATCAGGGTCGGATTAAGGAAAAAAATACCCCGGGGTCAAATAATTGCTGAAGGCCCCATTAATTCTCCCCTCCTTCCGAAAAATTGAAGTACATATTTTTTATTTTATTTATTCAGTAAATGAATAAAATCGATCCTTAATAATTAATTCTAGACGTGAGACATGCGTCGAGATTTTTTAATAGCGAAAGTTTCAATTAGATCATCAAAATTTAGTTCACAAAGTATGTCGCATTCGGAACTCAACATCACCATGAAAATCAGAATGATATATCGTTTCACCATCTTTCATACTTGTAATTTTCAATTTTTGAATGATTAGCGGGTGGCCCTTTTTCAGTGAAGGGCCCCTTTTGGTGACAGGTCCGGGGCCACTGGCCCCCTGCCCCCCGGAAATCTGGCCCTATACTGAATAAGCATAGTAGTATACAAATGAAAATATTAAAAACTTTGGCAAAAAATAATGGCCCTAATGAGCAAATATCACTCTGCAAAATGAAATCTAAATTATAGCATATGCAAAAAACAAATAATAATAATAATAAGGGTTGGATAATTTTCATATTTTTTTAAATAATAATATATGTAAACTAATACATTTAAAAATCTAAGACTTAATGTACCATTCGAAACTAAAAATAATTTAATTAGAAAAAAGTAATAATATATATGAAAATTATAAAGGACAAACTGTACAGATTGTGAAAAATCATGTATCGACCAAACAGGTAGGAAAATCAAATGCAGATGCAAGAAACATTTAAAATCATTCGATAATAATGACAGTGAAAAATTTACATAAACATCTGATAAAAAATTAAAAATTAACCGAATGCGCTAGAAAAAGCAGCAACAGTTGGGTTTCCTATAATAAAGGAAACTAAATGAATGTAGCTGAAAATATTATTATATAAATAAATATAAACATAATTACTCTTAAACAATGAAATAGTTAAAAATAATAATTCTTTAATATAAAAATTTAACTTCTTTCAGATTTTTGTTCTGCACATATTCTTAAAATATTTGTTTTGAAATTTTCTGCGTTAAATTCGTTACTAACTTGCCACTCCCTTCTTTGTCAATTATTATTCGAGTTCTTTCTTCTTTCATTCTATTCGTTTCCGACCGCATCAGTGTCTTTCCATTTTTTCTTTTTCAATTGTAACGAAATTTCTAGAGCGCTTAAATGTAATTACATTATGATAGAGTCTGTATTTTGAGAAGAAAAAAAGGAAACAGATTAATAATAAACAGAAAAATATGTTACATTCGGTGAAAATTTTTGTTGCAGGCAACACAGCTTTGTTATCCTGAAGCACATCATAGATGGGCAAACATTTTTTCGTTACTTTTCATATATTTAAGAATGAAAAAATAATCTTGATTGAACACCTTCATCTACATCGCAAGAGGAAATCGTTTTAAAATATAGATAAATAATAAATTTTCGTATCAAACTTTTCCCGCGATTTTAGTTGTCTTTTTGAATGTCTGAGGAGACAATGAATAGCAGTACAGATAATAAATAGGAAATAAACGTGGATAATCACCCAGTGGTGATTAATCCTAACGAGATGTACGACTGAGATTAGAGTCGGTAATAGTTATGATGTATGTTGTAACTACATTCGGTTAATAAACCTTTGAAGGCGTTTAAGGCGAATTACCTGGCAAATTAACGGCTAGATTATTAACCGTTGTATATATGTATATATTTTTCACCTTTATCTTACAGTTTTTTTTATTGTCGGTATAATCACTATGTATGTCATCGTTACGTATATACCAAGGGGCTGAAACCATATTTCATAAAACTTTGTTCTGATGATACCGACTGTCGAATTACTTACGCTGTTTTCCACATTAACGTGTGTCGTCCATACGGGTTTTAATGTCGTTTTATAAATGATAAATTTTATTCCAACTAGCTACATGAATTTGAATGAAACAACAATCTAAATTTGTAATATTCCTATTCGATAGCGAAGTTTGTACAGAGCGAAGTAGACTTAGGTCGACCGTAATACAAAAAATCTTTTTCATGAAAATTTTGGAAAGAAACCCAACGGACTTCCAGCGCGGAGGTAAAGGCGAATTTCGGGTATTGTGATTTAGTTCGAGTTGCACTAGCAATAAAAAGTGTGTAAAAAATTCGGATAACATTTTAACATTCGTTGTATCGGACGGTAAGTCAAAAAAAAAAAAAAACAAATGAAATTTGTATTCGCGACATAATTAATATTATTATTTTCGTAAATTTACCGGGCATGATTTCACCAAATATTACGCTCTTTTTCAGAAATTTTCAAATTTTGAATTTTAAATTCCGAATTAGACACCGCGGACAGCGATCCTTATCAATTCGCGCACGCAACATACAATGGCATTGTTACGGTCGGCGCGCAATTATTTTTCCCTTCAAAAATTGGCTGCATACGTTAACAACGTTGCTGCTTTTAAAATCGCCGGAATTACGATGATGAAGGTCGGACACTGGCGAGCAGTAGAAGTTGTCACATGTACACGGGCCATTGGACGCTATATCAAACGACAATGCTGATGATGCGTTAGCGCGGTTTCCACTCCGGTAAGAACGTTCCGTCTCCACGAGTTTTCTAGAAAAGTGTTTTCATATTTTCCCGCATGTGTGTCCCCGACCTTTACATCGGAAAATACTCAGACAACGTTTTCCATTTCGCCAACAATCCAGCTATCGAAGACGGGAAGAAGTTAAAGCATGTCAGAAAAATTTGCCACTTCCGCTTAAACAGCGAATCGAGCAATTATTTTAAAACAACGTTGTCAGTTCTTTTTTTCGAAATTTCCATCGAACAGCAGCGACAAAAACAGTCAGCAAGCAAATAATGGTGACGTTACTAGCGAGCAAATAGGCAACAAGCAAACAAACGCCACACTGCGAGCGGCCATGACAATTTCGGAGAAGAGTTAAGTTATTCGACAAAATCACACAGGACAGGACGGGAACGCTTTTAAGGAAATGAAGTTATTATATTAGGTTGAGAGAACGCCGGCGCGTTCCTTTATTTTTCTTCTATCTGTTTCTTTAGCAGTTTCGAGTGGCTGTCCAATTCTGTTTGCCCCCCCGCCAGCTCGGGCTCATCGATTTTTTCACCATAGCCGTCGTTTTTATCTGTGGGCTACCGTTTCATTTTTAAAATTTGTCCACGTCGAATCGCACGATTTTCAGTTGTCCGCTTTTAATAGAAAAAAGGTTTTTGCGTTATATACACACTAGTATTTCTAGAAGTTATAGAAGCCTAAACGAATCGATTATATAATGAAAACTTCTATTAAAACATATTTCGAAAGAGTTTTAATTCAAATTTTTTTACCTGAACAGAGTGCAATGCGTATATCATCTTTCATAGCGAGACAGTCGGTGTTTGCGAACCTCAAGTATTTTCCAAAAAAATTTCCAAGCTGCTCTTTGTACCGTAAAAATTAAATATGTGTACAAATGTTGATGATGCACACAATGCTCTTATCAAATACAGAAAAAGAAATGAAGGAATTCTTGAACAGAGTGGAAACAATTAGTAGACAAGCAATTAAACTTAAAATTGAATAGATCAAAATGTTCTTTAATGTTGGTTGACAGGGCTCTCTCGGAAACTCCCAGCAGTTTTTAATTCAATAGCGGACATAGAACGCGAGGAAACAGCGATATATCTTGGATTACAAATAATCGAGGAGAAGACTAGGAATGGTAAAAAGTGCAACATCAAAACTAAGTAAAGTATCGAAAGACCATAATATATCCGAAGATACCGAAAAGTATCTAATGAAAACATTCGTTTTTCCCATTGCGACCTACCGATCTGAATCCTGGACGTTAAAAATATCCGCTCGATGTAAAATGGATGCTTTCGAAATGACAGCCTATCGAAAAATTATCAGTATATCATGGATTGCATTTCGAACGAACAATTCAATCCTGCGGAAATTAATTATTACACCTCGCCAAAGATTAATAATGACAATCGAAAATTGACACGTTAGTGAACGGTTAAAGGAGACAGAAAGTGTTGCTCGTGCAGAAGAGACCTGAAAAGATTCCGAATGCGGAAGGATTGAAAACGACGAAATAATAAAAATTTCAATTGAAGATGAGACCGAAGTATGACGAGTTGAATTTTTTGGCCCAAAATATCAAACGTGACTTGTATTGTTCGAAAAAATCTAGCCGATTTCACGTTACTTAAGCACGGTAAATAGTGATAAGGTTATTGATAAAAGGCGAAAACTCTTTTCAAGCAAGAGTTAACAGGCGGTATTTATGAAGGAAAAGGTTGTTTTATGTTTTACTTTTTTGTACGTCTGTCAGCTGTAGACATTAATCCAGCGCAGATGTTAAATTTTTGCGATTTTTCAACGTGCTGTAGCGGAATTCGTACCCGTTTTTCGTAATAATATCATCGCCGAGAATCCACTTTCAGCCAAATAGGTTTTTTCTCTTTGTAAATAAAAATAACAGCTACCTACCTACTGTTGCCAGCCGAAATTAGAGATGTTATCTTCTAGTCAGTATAAATAAAATTTTGGAAAATTAATCTCGTTTTCTTTAAAATTTAATTAAGAAATCCGATTAGTTTTTTTTTTCTTCTGATAGATTTAAATTACGTGATTGTCAAAACTGAAAATGATATGATTCTCATGTATTTCAAACGAACATCTTCTGTAGGTAAGCAGTGTTGAATAAACTTTTCTTTTAATTTAAATGAACGATTTTCTTTAGATTTTTTTTTTGATTTATATCTAAAATCGTTCCACAAGTTATTACGTTGTCCTTGCTTGGTTGTGAAACTAATGAAAAATTATACGTTGATAACTATTTTTAGTCTCTTTGAAAAATTTTATTTAAAACGGGTCCATTTTTTTTTTCCTAATTTTTTCATTGAACATGAAAACGTTTCGAGCCTGTCGTATTTGTATCCGTCTTTTTTTTGCCGCTTTTTATTGGATCCCATTTCATACCAAAACAAAGACAGTTAGGTTCAATATAAGTGCACCGAAAAACGACCAAACGGTGAAACATTTTCAGTTTGAAATCGCCGAGTCATTCAAGAATGTATACCAGCATATTAATATGTCATTAGAGAAATACTAAAATCGGATCAAAAGTGAACTAAACACAGCATGTTGAAACGTCGTGGGGATTAAGACAAAAAAAGAAGATTGGTTTGAAGACGCAGCGCTAAAAATCAAAAAATATTTAGAAGCCAAAAGACTAGATTTTGTAGTTTGGCAGGCCGATAGTACAAATAAGGTGAGACATGACGCCTGTTCAAAACAATTAAGGCGATGGCGCAGAAGGAAACTAGAAGGTTGCAAAATGCATGGTGGAAAAAGAAAGCATGAAAAATCCAGTTATTGGAGGAGGCCAATAATTCACAAGAGTTCTTGAGCACTATAAAAGCCGTTTGTAAATCGAAATATCGGTGAAAAGTCATCATTAAGGATAATCTTAGCAAACTCTTGCGTAACAGAAATGCAGCTAAAACAAGATGGACATGTATATTTTAAGAGGCTTTTCGATAACTTCGCTTTTAATCGGAAAATATTAGATTCGGTAACGCCAGTTAAAGCGGTGACAGAACTACATCAGCCACCGACTTGAACGCTTTCAAGTGACCGAAAAGTAATAAATCTGCGGGGGTCGACGGCATTCCGGCAAACATATACGAAGTAAGAGGAGAATCGGTGCTTTATACAGTCTGTTTACCAAAATACGGCTAGAAGAAATGCTACCATCAGATTTTATAGAGCCGATTTTTTACATCTCTATATACAAAGATAAAGGCGATAAGGTGGACTGCGCCAATTACCGACAGATTTAGTAAGATATTTAGCTAAATTTTACAAGATAATCGTTACTAAATTCTTACCTGTCCCTGATGCTCTCCAATTTCTACACCGATATTGTAAATCTGATCTTCTAGCAGCGCTTATCGTTGGAAACGAGTATTTAAATAAAATTTCATTTTTACCAGAAAATAAAGCTCGCTCAGGTACCTTTAAAATGCACAGATGACTGAGTACTTGTTTTTGTAATGATGTCGGGGAACTGCAGAAGCCGCTCGACTGGCTGGTATCGGTCTTTTGCAGATTTCGGATTGATAATAAGCTATAGCAAAACAGAAATAATCCAGATTGCCGATAATATGTTTAACTTTTATCCAGTCGACAATCACCTGCGTACCATCGACTTCTTCAAATAACTAGGAAATATTATATTAAAAGATGCGAATCTGGATTTTGACCTATCATCAAGGAGCAGAAGCGCCAATGCGGGGTTTAGTAAACTATCATAAATAGTATTCTGTAATGAAAACCTG
The DNA here is from genome assembly GCA_039619475.1 of Icerya purchasi. Lineage (NCBI taxonomy): Eukaryota > Metazoa > Arthropoda > Insecta > Hemiptera > Monophlebidae > Icerya > Icerya purchasi. The sequence continues at coordinate 66,925,160 of CM077116.1, forward strand.
GAAACAAAAACTAAATTGACAGTATACAAGAATAATTCCAATTAAGTTGTACGGGAACGAATTATTGCCGATAATGAAGAGGCGAGCCTACAAATTTGAATCCCGCCACCAGAAACTGCTACGCAGAATATATCGTGTAACGCAGAAGGATCCCGTGATGGATGTAGAAGTCTTAAATAAATTTAGCTATTGCTCTATCGACCAATATTTTTAAACACTGAAGCGTATGAATTGACTGGAGCATGTGATTCGGATGGGAAATGAACGAATAATACCTAAAAAGATGTTCTATGGCGTACTGCCGTACAGAAAAAAAGTACAAGAATGTCCGAAACTCAGCTACAAGGACGTGATAGCGAGCGATCTGAAGATAGCTGAAACGATAGTAATGTCCGCAGAATGAGAATGCACCGCGATAAACCGTAAAGAATGTATTATCTTGGTCAGGAAAACCGTTGTGGAGTAAGGAGGAAAAGGACGAAAGTCGCAGTACAGACTACGCTAACTAGAAGCATTCAAGGAGTATCTTTCAGTTGTAGCACTTGCAACTTCACGACATCACATCGCATCGGGCTCATATCCCACACGAGCCATCGGCATCAGCACTTAAAATCTCACCAAAATTAGAGGGTAGTTTCATACTCGTGACCGAGTGAAAAACAACAGAACAAAAAAAAAATACATATATACATATATATATATATATATGTATGTATGTACGTATGTATGTATATGTGTACATATACATATTTGAAATTTTATGTAATTTTATCAAGATTAATAAGTTACTGGTAACGAAACAGGCATCTAGAAAACTTAAATGAATTAGAAAGGTTGGCAAAATTTCAACATGTTTCAGGAGCTAAGTTGGTAATGGACTAATTTATGAGTTTCTATAATGCGGAATGAAATGGCAGCGTCTGATTCGGAACGGCTTGCAGAAGTGAATAAACTGTATAGTAGCGGGGGGTGATGTGATATTGTGCAACGTTTAGAAGATCGATTTTTAATCTGTAACAAGTATCATTAGAAAATAAGTGCAGCACTGCGTTGGGTGACCTTATGCTGATCAAATTGAATATTAGCCGACGGCGGTGATTTATGAAATTACGTCTGGAAAAGCGGGCAAATGGGAAATGAAAATTATGTTGGTTCAGGACAGAAATTATTATTTATAACCGGCGACGGTGCATTTTACTTACTGCAATTATCGTGACCTTATTACGGTGGCCAGCATGCATTTTTCTGGAGCATCAGGCTTGCTGCTGCGACATGGAAGGAAATCAGAGAGGCAACCGATAATGACAGATGGATATATAATTCAGTTTAGAGGCATGCGAGTCGGCTCTGTGCAGTAGGCCGGCGCGCTAATCGCAAATTACGAAAGTCGCACAAATGATATCATAATAACGTTCGGCTCTCTGCATGTGCGATAGATTCCGCGCGTCCGGTTCCATTAATATTTATTCGCAATTAAGTCGAGCGCAGTGTGCGTGTAAGACGAACGAAAGGTGAACCAGATTTCAAATGTTACATTTATCGTCGTGAAGCGCCCGAGTGATACATTGGTAACCGGAGTCGCTGCCACCAGTGCTTGCTCATACATTAAGATGATCGAGATTTTTGATGCTGAGAATTCTGCGTCTGTTTGTTCATCTCACCATCGGCTCATCTGCGTGTGCCTGTGTACGTATTTTATTTATTTAAGACCCGACTGCGGTTAATTTATGAAAGCTCGGCTCTGCGATGGACATTACTTGGTCAGAAGCTATAGCCGTCAGTGCACACAAACACACTGCTACCATCATTAGTATTTTGTTGTCTTGTCAATGGGGGGCTGAAATTCTTTGCAAATGAATAAATTCCCGTTGACAGTCCCGACTATTTGCAATGTGTGTTCCGTTCTTTTTTTGTTTGCTATTTCTCCGTATATATATATATATGTATGTGTATGTGTATGTGTATATTTATATATGTATGTATGTATATGTGTACAATACATGCGTCTGTATTACGTTAAGCGAAATAGTGGTACGTTGCAAATTCGTTTTTGCATTAATGCCAGAATCGATGGTTTTCTTTATAAGTGACTTCAATTAAAAAAAGTTGATTAAACACGCGCTGATGATAAAATTGCTTTTAACAAAATAAACATAATGTTTGTTAATTAGTTAATAAAAATAATAAAAATTGTAAACATAAATAACGAACATCTAAATTGAATATTATCAAACGTTTGCGAGAATATATCCATTTTCATCTAGAAAAAAAAAACCAAGGGATAAATATATGTATATATATATATATGTATATGTATATCTATATATGTATATATATATGTATATGTATATCTATATATGTATATATATATGTATATGTATATCTATATATGTATATATAAATGAGACCTGGATTACCGCTTACGTTTAATTTAGAGAAGACCATTAGTGAAGACTATCGCTGTACAGGTCCGAAGAAACCTGAACCGCAGCTACTCAGAAAATAAATAATAAACTAAACAAAACGATTTAAGAACGTATGAAGACAGCAAAATTTAGATAAAAACTTTTATCAATAAGAGAGGGAAAAAAACATGACGACGAAATAGTGCATAATGGTGAGGGTGTTGCTGTATCATGCTGAACAGAAAAAATTTGTTAAACAGTCGGTGAGTAATGTTTTGATGTGGAACGGAGAAATTAGTGTTTCTTGATATTGTTTTTCTGACATTTATTTATATAACAGTTTTTAGATATATTTTGAGTTCTTTACCGTATTATATTAGTCTTATGAGATTATTTTGTATTAAATATTCGACATAAGTTGATTTTTCAGAGCAGAAAATTTGAGGGTAGATATAAAGGATATTTTTAAAGGCTTTAAATAATAACGTACTGAAAAATCGACTTCAGATTTAATCATGGGCGTCGCCAGCGGGGGGCAGGGAGGGGCAGCTGCCCCCCCCCCCCCCCTGGAGCCTTGAAACTTTAATCAACTGGCATTGATGAGTATTCATAGGCGCGTAATCATGGACAATTTGGAAAACTTGTGTTTTAATTAAGATTTTATTCTTGTTTAATAAAATATTAAGCCTTTACAACTTATAAATTTTATTTTTCCAATAACTCATATCCTCTTTCTATCACCTTCCCCCCTCCCCTGGCGGCTGACAACTCATCTTGCCCCTCCCTGGCTCATCGGCTGACGACGCCCTTGGATTTAATAAAAGATATAAACGCGACGCAATCAAGCTTGCCACAAAAACACGGCCATCTTCGTGTTATCTACTCAACTGGCAAACTGGACTTGAATTTTCCCTCAGTTTTAACAATTCATTCCTTTATTCTCCATTCTCCATGTTTTACTTACAGTTACACTATTTGTCGGATTTCCTAAATAGATTTACAATTTCAAGCAGCATTTTACCAGCAACAATGAAAATCTGTGCGGAGTTTTTCGTTGGAGGTAGAACTGGTTTGCTCGTCCACCGTGTCCAGTGCTATTCCTCGTATCGAAGTGCGTTCAGAGTATATCACCAAGTCCGCGCCACGACTGGAAAAACTAACGGATCGTTTAAATTGACCGCGCGCCAATATTAAAAGAAAATGACGAATGCAGAAGCTTATTCTAACGAGACCGGAATACAAATCATGCCTTAAAATGCATTTTGGTTCGGAGTGGAAAATCAAATAGTGACTAGCACATGACGAATGACACAATAATTACAGGTCGGAAGAAAAAAAAAAAAAAAACTAGACGAATTTCGCAAGAAATTGCCGTCGAACTCCAGCAAATTAGAGAATAAACAATTTTGACAATTCGGTTGCTGCAGTCGGGGAAAAAGTTACGTTCTCTAACGCAAGAATTTCCTATTCTCTTCTTGATGTACCGTACTCTTTCCAGAGCATTGACGATCGGATAGGCAACTGTTATTCCTTGGATGAGATCTTGGATTGAGTTGGTACCAGTCCAGTTCTTAATATTTTGTAATCAGTCTGTTTCCCGTCTTCCAGCGTTTCTTTTTCCTTCAATCTTCCTTTGAGTAATGAGTTTTAGGATCTCAAATTTTTGTCCTCTGATGATGTGCCCAAAATATTTAACCTTTTTGTCTATTATCCATTTAACCAGCATTCTCTCGGTGTTTACTAAGACTCTTTCATTGAATGTTTTAGTAATCTACAAACGTTTCATCATTCTCCCATGTAGCCACATCTTCACTGCTTCCGGCCGTTTAATTTGATATGTAGGATTGCACAAAGCGTTATCTCTTATACCTAGGCATAAGAATGAGCAGATTTTTCATGTTAACGAAAGCTGTTCGGGGCCGTAACTACATCTCATTTTTACTTTGGAATCCAAAACTAGATTTTTTGTTATGTAACATCCGAGATATTTGAACTTATTAACTCTACCGACAATTTCACTATTAATAGTGGCTGTGGCCTGATTGAACTGTTCCTTGCTAACCACCATCCATTTTGTCTTCTTTATATTGATGTTAACATCTGCCCAACTAGATTCAGTTTGTTAATTAGCTGTTGATCTCTTGAATGCCATTCGGCAAAATGGCAGCATCATCAGCTAACGGATGTTGTTAATTATGTTTATCCGGATTCCGTATGGTAGATCGGAGATAGACTTGTTGAAGACTTGCTCACTAAAGAGATTGAATAATAAAGGGGAAAGGATGCAGTCTTTCCTGACACTCCGACGGACTTTAATCTTTATCTTATCTTGGTACGGTCCTCATTTCCGCTTCCTGGCTCCAAAGTAGATTCTTGATAATTTGTATGTTATTCTTATCAATTCCAGTACCTTCGAGGATTTCTATTAGTTCGTCATGTTGAACATTATCAAACGCCTTTTCATAATCAATAAAGCAGATGAATGTATTCTTATTCATTTCTCTACTTTATTGTAATAAAATGTCCATTGCTGTTAGTGCTTCTCTAGTCCCAACACAAGAACGAAATCGAAATTAGGTGTCTGAAAAATCGATCTCACATTTAGATTAGAAATAATCCTCAAAAATATTTTTAGTAGGCGGCTCATAAGGTTAATAGTCCGGTAGTCCCCAAATTCCTTTGGCTATTGTTTCTTTTGTATCAACGTAAATGAAGATTTGAACCAGCCAGGCGTAATTTCTTCAGAGCTATATATCTGACTGAAACGTGCAGTTAGTTTCTTAATATTGTCTTCATTTAGGAATTGAATTATGTCTCTCTCGTAATTTTTTCCGGTCCAGTAGTCTTCTTGGGTTGAATCAGTTTAATTGTGTATCTCACTTCAGGTTCTAAAATTGGAAAGCTTTCTTCTTCTAGGTAGAAATTGCAGCTGACATTGTTAGGTCTGCTATCAAAAAATAGTTTCTTCGAGTAGAGCTTTCGAGTTTCCTCTTCGTCCTTTTGTTTAATAACCGGCACGCCGTTTTTATCTATTAACCAGGCAGACTTATGTCTTTTTTTTTTAAATTTTGAGCATGTCCAGACTTATGTCGAAGACTACTTGTCATTGATTTAATTTGTTTTGCGCATCTTAAATGCATTGTGCTTTCCCGTAAGTGGTTCAATTTCTTTACATTGTTTTTCCATCCAGTTATTTTTATCTTCCCTAATTCTCTTCTTATTTCCTTATTTAGTCTATTATTCTCGGTCAAATTCACGTTTTTGTAATTTCTCCTTCAGTTCATCAAGTTGGTAATTTCATCGGTCATCCACTTCATCCTCTTGATCTCGTCTTTCTTTAGATGTTTTTGACAGGTTACTAAAACTACTTTATTCAATTTTGCTACTGTCAGTTCCGTACTTAATTGCTTCAGATTGGCATTTAACTCTTCGGATATCTTGGTTTCCCACATCTGCTGATTCCAACTCGCTTTTGTCTATATATCATTTCTGCAACTGTGACTCTTCTGGATCCTTCTGAAATCCAGCCAAAATTTAGCAACTAAAAATTGTGATCGGAGTTAATATCAGCTTCTGGGAATCTCATGTACTCATCATCACTGATGGCTCTAGGGGGCCTAGTTCCCGTTTTTAGTTTTTCCGAATTCTTTCGTCTTCCGTCTTTCTGTTCTATTTTTACAGCCGAGTTGATGGCTATCCTTCGTGCAATTATTTATATCTCCTCCAATCGTAACTTTTCCTACTATCTGATAATATCTGACTCCATGAGTGCCCTTCAGGCTATCAGTTTACCTCTTCCCGCTCCCTCATCAGACTTCATCATTCTTCGTATTCGTTCTCTCATGCATAATCTTTCCTTTCACCACTCTATCCGCGTTGATCTGTTGTGGTCCCTGGTCATAGAGGCATCGAGGGTAACGAAATGGCGGATGCTTTGGCTCAGTCTGCTGCTCGCTTTCGCTTTTACTTTAAAAAGATCCCTAGCACTAATCATGGTCGGATATGTACCCTTCATCGTTTTCCAATGAAAGTTCCTTCTACCTCTCAATTCAACCCAACTTTCCAACTAATTCTTGGTTCTCAGAATTCCCTTCTTTTCCACGTTCTGTTATTGTCCCTATCATTCGCCTACGCTTCAATCACACTCTATTGCCTACTTCTCGTTTTCGCCTCTCTTTGGTTTCCTCTCCTTATTGTCCCCTACATCCTAATGAAGCAGTTGTTTGTGATGCTAATCACATTTTCTTTGAGTGTTCTGCTCTTTCTGTGGAACGCTTTTCCCTTTATTTACTCCTTTTGAAGTTAAGGCTTCCTTCTCCCTACTGTGCTTCCTATATCCTGTCCATTCCGTCTCAGTCTGTTGTTCCTGCCACTGGTTCCTTCATTTCTACCATTTCCGATCGAATCAAGTTTTAATTGGTTAACTCTTATTCCTATTGTTTCTGGGTGAAGTCCCTGGTTGACGAACCCAAAAAAAAAAAAAAAGCTTCTGGGAAGGTAGTAACCATATTCCGAGATCAGTTGTTCGTTCATGAAGATGTGATCACTTTGGTTTCTAATAACAAGTTTATTACTACCCTCAGGAGCTTTCCATTTATACAGACGTGTCTCTCTGGTAACTTAAACCAGCTGTTTGTTACGATCAAGTTGTTCTGCGGACAGAAATCAGTTAATCTATTCCACCGCTTAATGCCCGTAGCAAGACCAAATGTTCCAACGGAGTTTCCACACGTTTACCATTTCCTACTTTTGCATTATAATCGTCCGTTTTTATTAGGATTTCGTGACATTTAAGTTGATCTATAATTTTCTGAATGGATTCATACAGGTCCTCGGTTAACTGGTCATATTTCGGATCTGATGTTGGGGCCTAAACTTGAATTATATTTATTAGGCACATTGTCCATCTTAGTTTCTTCATTTTATCAATCTCTGATCGAATTATTGATTCTCGGCAAAGGTTCTTTGTTAACGTGTTCACAAACAAAAAAAAAGAAAAGAGTGCTGACTGGCAGCTGTTAAAATAATAAAGAATTCATACAAGTAGAAAGGTACAAAACGGAAATTGGGAAAAATGGCGAAGTAAAAAAGTCTTAAAATAAAATAAATTGGGAAAAAAAAATATTAGAAATTTAGAATAACTGTAAAAAGAACGTACTAGTTAAAGATGACATGCTCTAGAAATAAATGCACATTTATAAATAATATTTTTATTCATACTCGCTTGCTAGAAATAATTTTTTTATTTTATTTTAAATAATATATTTCTTAAATAATAAAAACAAACACAAATGATAATAACTTATCGTAGAAACGTATTCCGGCAAAGCGCATATTCAGCGTGAAAAAGAAAACACTAACACAAAAGCAAACATTTCTCGCGAAAACAAAATTATAAAAATTTGAAAAATGCAACATTGGAAATATGTAGCGCAAAATGAAATTTTAGTAATTTTAAAACCCGAAGCTAGAACACAAAAATGTGCACCAACGAAAAGTAAAATCATCCTGATAATCGTTACAATCTGTTTGAATTATTAATATGATTTTATTTTTCGTTTATGGCGCATATTTCTGTTCAACGATCGTGTTTTTAACATTTTTCTAATTTCATTGGCGACATTTGTTCTCGGTATTACGTTTACTCGTTAGCAGTACATATTTTCATTTTACGTTCGTGTCTTTAAAATTTTCATAATGTATTCGCGGAATATTTTCGGTTTTGGCTTGGTGTTTTTTTTTTTTTTAGTTGAAAATTGCCTGAAAATGTTTCCACGACGAGTATACTTTTAGTCATCATTTGTTGTTTGTTTTACTATTTAGGAAGTATATTACCTTAAATATATACTTATGAGAAATGTCTGAAAAAATGTTATGAAATATGTCATGTTTTTCTGTTACGAAAATTATAATCGAAATTGCTTCGGAAAAAATTACATTTTTTTCAACAATGATATGTGGTCAGTTGAAGTTTATTATAGAATTATTATGCAAGCACTGTTTCCACAGGTTTTCGATTTATATATATACATATATACATATATGCGCGCGTGTGTGTATATATATATATATATATATATTAATTACAACGTAATTCTTAGGCCGGCCACCATTAGAAAAAATGTCCCAACTTTACTATATGTAACGTTTGTAATATTATCATTTTTACCGACTTCAAAAAAGAGGTGTGTTATACGTTCGCCGCATATGTTTTGCTTTTTTTTTTATGTTTGTTCGCGTATAACTCATATTAATATAAACCGATTTTGCTGATTCTTTGTCCATTAAAAAAATAGTACCATTCAACTTAAGTACCATGTGAGTAATGATGAAAATCAGTGAACATAAATTGAGTATTCGTCAATGAGAAAATGGTGGTTCCTTTGGATAATTTTTTTTTCTTATTATTTTTTATTAGCGTAACAGAGGCGGTTAACTTATAATGCTATCTGATTGCCAAATTACTATTGAAATGTAACTTTTGATTTTTTTTACCGTTGGAATGCAGTTCAAAATAAAGAAATCGTTTTTTTTTCTAATTTTGTTTTAGTAAAAACTTGAACTTAAACTATTGATCGCGAAGTGAATAAAATGTATATTATGGTATTAAGTGTAAATATGAATGAAAAAATTTTAATTATATTTCTTAATTAAAACATGAACTCCATGACGTCATGAGGAATATATCACCTAAAGTCCCAAGGACTATTGCCGTATACGAAGGATTGAATTATGCACATGTATGCGTATAATTTTAATTTTAAAGATCTCTGCAATAATGGAATAAAAGAGAGTTCCGAATTAATTATGGATCAGCAACAAAATTAGTGTTACGAAAATTGTTTTACATTATAAAAGTTACTTGGAGTGTTTTTTTTAGGGTGCGTGAATTTAGTGCAGTCCCTCTTCCGTCACCGTAGAAGCCGTCGTGTTGTACTACAAACTGCGCAAGAACTGACAAGTTAATCGGATCATCACGGTCGAGTGTTGGTAGAAAATCAACCGAAACGGTGATGCGATCAGGCAGCGGGGAATAAAAAAGTCGGATTAGAAGCACCGGAAGGATGAATGTTACAAGGGGGCGCCTATGGAGTCACAGATCTGTATAAGCGAGTATTTGCGTGCATAACGGCCAACGAAAGCACTATGGATCGAAATTGACGAGGCGGAATTTCTTCGAATCGGATGAAGATAGAAAGAAGAAACATCTATCCCACCGGTAAAGATGATTAAAAAAAGTGAAAAAACAACAGCGAGTGATATTACAGAGAAATCGAAAGAGAATATAATGAAAAGAAGAGAAGGATCGATGTTCGCTGGTGGAAAAGTTAAAAAGAATAAAAAAACTGTAAAACCAAAGATCGCGACGGTCGAAAATATGCGATAGTTAAATATGCGGTAATTAAAGTGTTTTCTATAAGAGATACGAAAATAGCTAATAATCGATCAGGCTATAATATAGGAAAAGTTTAAATCAGAAAAAAAATTATCGTTCGAGTTTCAGAACATTTGAAGTGTTTCTAAAATTTAATGACCATACCGTTTTTTCCTAAAGACATTAGAATAATGATCGATGTCAATGATTCCTTTTCTCTTTCGCTTCTATATTTCCATTTACAAACGTCTAACCTTTCGGAAAAGAATAAAAAGCGAGATTACCGTTTGCATTTCTATACGGGGTAGAAATAGCGTAGCGAACGATTTCGATAGTTATACTAATTTTCATGCTCGAAGTGGTTTTTTAGCCTCTTAATTTTTTTTTTTTTTAACGAAATAAAATGTGTTGAATAATTTGCGAGTTGTGTTCTTTTCGTTTTTTTTTTTTTTTCCAATTCAAATAACTCTTTTTGAAAACTATTGAGGTCTAAGTCGTCCACAACGCGATCAAAACGAATTAATGAAGCCTGACCGTAATCAAATACGCTCGCCTGTCACCAATTACCGTTCTACGTTTAACGCTTAATTATTCGGTTTTTTCGGACGGTTTACAAGATTTATGAGATTGACCGTCAGTTCAGCGAAAAAGAGTTGTACAACACTATATACTAGTTTAATCAGCTTACATTTATGCCTCCATACAGGGAGTACCCAGTACAGATACGAAATTGACGAGGAACGGATCGAAATTCTTTAAAAAATCATCGCATTTTAAAATTCAGTATTGTTCCAAATGTAATCATTTAACAAATGAGGCTATCTTGATTCTTACGGCACGGGCACGCTTACATTTTAGATAACAATGATAATTTTGGTGTACGCCTTTAACACGGGCGGATCCAAAAGGACATTTGATAGGAGGGATTATAAGAAGGACATATTGGGCGGGAATTATAAAGTGAAAAATAGAACGAAATTATAAAATTATACCTTAAATATGGTAGTTTAGAAATAGAAAGAAAGATAGTATTTTTATTAGACTTTATTTATTTTTTATTTTTGTTAGTAATCCGATCCGAATTTTTTGTCTGTGAGCAAGTTTAAATATATATGTATATTTCTCATTGATCTATTTTCATTTACATTACAAAATTAAAAATAAATAAAAGTGGCAAAAGATCGACAACAGTTGTGTTTTAAAAAATAGAATAAAAAAGGAACATTAATAGTTTCACTAGAAAATAGTATTTTAAATATTAGTTATTAAAATCCGTAGGTAAAATTCATACCACAATCTATTATAGCATAAATTAAGTTTCTCTGTTTTAATAAATTTTTTCATAGAGCATTTAGTTCCTTGGTGGTAGGGGCCCTATTTCAACCCCGCGGATCAACCACTGCCTTTAAGCGTAAGAAGTTTTCCGATATGTGTTCATTTCTGCCGTTAATGCACCGATTGTATTAATGTTATCGTTGTTTCCTTATGCTGTGCCAGTACTACATGTTGAACAGTTTTAGTGATTATTGCTAGGCAGTAAGTTATCCCTTCTAATAGATTGTGTTAAGGTGGGGCTGATCTAGGGTTTGCGGAAAATTTTTTTCCTTAAACGCTAGTTAGTCCTTCATTTTTCGGAAGGCTGCAACGCAAACGTTTCCATTCGTCATCGGTCGCTGATTAAACCAGTATTTCTTTATAACATTAATAGGAGCTGGTTTTGTAAATTGCCACCTTCGTTGTGTACTTTGTCGACATTTATTTATTATTATTATTTTCTTTTATTTTTTATGGTGTGTCAACGATGGACACATTAACCCGGCTCAAATGAAACTTTTAAGTTGCGCGCCTCAGTTACGCTAAAATAACCGCACACGAAAATTAACTTATGTATTATTGGTTACTTGCTGGGATGGTCAACTTTTTTTTCCGGGCTCCGTACAAAAATGTTGATGAGTACGCGCGCTGGGGATTATGCTGATGGGTAACGTTTTAAAAGATTTTTTTTTTTTTGTTAGGGCAGACGATTAATTTTGATGGAAAATTTCGAAAAACGTCTCCTAAAAATACGATAATTAAATTTTAAACGAACACTTTGGAATGACGCAGAGGTTGATGAAGGTTTTTTTTGTTCTAAATTAACACTGAGGCGAAACATATTTATAAGATTATTCGGTTCACTGAAACACCTTCCTTCGTTCGCTTTTACCCCGTTCTTGTTTTCATTTTTTTTCCGCCTTACATCGATAACAGTCCTCATTAGAGTATTTTTATCTATTTTGGAATATGTATTATTCGAAATTATTATTCGAAAAATCCATTAAGGCGATGTCTCTCATTCTTCACGTTTAATCGTGATCGGAATTTAAATTTCCTTTTTGCTCTTTTGCTCTCTTTTCTCTTAACCGGAAATCGTTCGCACACTTTCCTCTTTATAAACACATTCCCGTTTAAGCCTCCGCAGGCATTTCTTTAGTCCGCCGTTTACGTCTGTGCGTCGTATCAGGTTTCTGATCGCAGTTTATATTCGAGGGCGAGCGAAAATCACCCCGGTAGTCAAGCAGTTAACTGGAGTCTAGAAACAGTCTATGAACTCAAAATGTCTTACGAGTAATTTAACTTTTGTGTGTAATTGAAACCTCATTACAGTCGCGCAGTATGTGTCACGGCGCTACACATAAAACGATTTAATCACTGCCGGGTGTTTTATTTATTTACTTTTTTCATCGGGAAAAGGAGAAAGTTCCTTAAATAGAGCCGCTTACGGAGAATTTTCCGCTTAAAAGACTTTAACGTGAAATATTTGTTACAATAAAAAAGTAAACAATTACAACGGCATAGAGAGCATCGGTATAAATCCCCTTCGGGTGATTTAAGAAATTGCAGATAGACGTAGCTTTAAAGATCATTCCCCGCCTATTCAGCTTCACATTAATTATTAAACAGGTTTTTTCTCTTCTCGACACCCCCCGGCTCTGCCATCCATTTAGCCAGAAACTTATATGTATATTCACACCGGGGGGATCTTTGGTGAATTATTAAATGAAGATATTATCACAGGAGACTATGAAATTAAAAGAAAATAATAGACGCTACGCGTGGAGGGAAGAATTAGCGTGAGATATTAATTGAACCCATAAAAAACGGTTCTTCCGTTTTGTCTTTAAATCTGTCTCGTAATTAAACCATCGATCGGTTAATGACGTTGATAAAAGTTAACTCGGTTATTGTTACACTCGCATCGGAATCCGCGAAATATAAGGAGCACCGTATACAGTCTACAAAGAAGCAAGTCTACGACGAATAAAGCAATAATAGATATGGCAGAATATTAGAATAGCAAGAAGAAGCAAGGGAAAAACCGATTGAACAATATCGTATTATTCGCCCATGTATAACTTGACCGCTTCTATGTAAGTTTCCGGGAATCCCTTGAAGCAGTGCATGAATGTATTCTCTCTGATTCGATTCAAATCGACGTAAGGAATGCGCGCGCGAATGCTGTTCGCTCTTAGCAGCCCAGTCAACGGTGTCATCACTTAGCCGAATTATTCCCCGCGATAACTGGCCATTTCTCCGGCTAAATTTGAACATCTTTCTAATAGAAACCGTTTTCATTAATACTATTTTTTAAATTTCTTTTTAAATGTATTCTTTTTATTTATGTACACTTTAAAATGATCGAAAATCTGTAAACACACACACACACACACATTTCCAGAGAAACACCTCACTTTGCTTTTAACCGGGCTAGTTGATTTTTTTTGGCCCTTAGCAAATAAAATTATCTTCGATAAAAATTATACCATAAATATCAGAAAACCTGAAAATTCCGAAAGGTAAATAATTTTATTTCCAGCACGCTACCCGCCGAGGTAATCTGAAACATTTAAATATGGTGAAGTTACCTTCAACTCCATTTAGTCGATTTACCTTATTTACAACGGTTCTGTTTATTTCGCCGAAACCGGCGTGCACTAGTTCGAACGCGGTTATTTTATAACAGAGACGCGAGATTATCTATAATGCATACGCAATTTACGTTTCATTCCGTGACAGATATTTTATTTATATATTTTTCTTTTCTGGTAATTAAAAGATTTGTTCAATATTATAAACAGCTTCGTCCAGGTTTTATCAGAGTCCCGAATAAGTAAGCAAATTGTTAATAATTTAAAACGTAATGAGACCGAAGCAATTTTTTTTTTTTTTTTTTTTTACTTTTTTTACTTTAATTTTTTTTTTTTTTTTTTGGGGGGGCCTGAACAGTATAGTTCATTTGACTAGCAGGTTAACATTCTAAATAGATTTTGAATTTTGGTTCTTTGAAGTTTACGAGTCGGTGCAGAAGTACAAATAGTAAAACACGTTTGCCGGATAATACTCGTATCTTTTTCTCTTTCATTAATGTAACCGTAAGTGTTCAATAAGGTCTTAGCGGGGAGGGAGTGTATAATTAAAAAATTCCGACTCAGAATAATGACTCTATTTTTAAATTTGCCGAACCAGTCTTGTAACTTGTACCGCTTAAACTTGAAAGAAAAAAAAAAAATCCCGCACAATTCGTTAAAGGAACAAAATTAAAAATCACTATCCGAAAATTTAGAATTGCCGGATACAGCGAATTGATCGTAATTTTAAAAGAACTGAAATCCAAATTGACACAACTTCTAAAAATTCAAATTTATAGAAATGACCGAGACATTTTGTACGTTCGCAGGAGAATTTTAGATCGGAGTAGCGCAAGTATCCGTTCTAGGACTACTTATTTTCACTATTGCAGTGTCATCTATACGTAAAACGAAATTTCACAGAATTCTGAGCTGTGCGAACGACACTATGAAAGCTGTGTAGGAATTAAAAGAAATAAATGTGCAGTACTTGTGAATGACCAAATTCGGAAAATCGTTAACTCTTCAATGGTGGAAAAATACAAGCACTGCTAATATCGAGAAAACACGATAAAGACCTTAAACCGGTTTTGGTTTTAAATATTACGGGTAACAAGAGTAAAATAATATTCCGAAATATTGAAAATTTTTAACAGTCATAAGAGACATTAATTTTAACCGAACTACCATAGCGATTATAACTACAATTAATATAAGGTCAACGATGATCACAGTTCAATCTTTGCGCTACTGAATTACTAAAATAAATAATTTAAGTAATTAATATAGTTTAAATGAATTAAATTTTGTACGAGGAAGCTGATGCCGACAAACAAACGCAAAGTCTGAAGCATCTCTTTTCAATATATACATTTTTTTTAATCAATAAATATTACATAGTGAAAAAAAAAGATAGTGATGTCGGGGAACCCCGTCAGGAACAAAGTTTTTTTTTCAACTCTAAACGTGATTTTTTTTTCTCTTTCGCTACTTTTTTTTGCCGCTGAGCATATGATTTCACTATTATCTCTTTGTAATGCATATAAGTAGTAAATAGTGAACACTCGACTCACATGTATATTATATGTATGTAAACAGTAAATGCTTGTCTATTAAGTTATATGATTGATTAACTTACTTTTCTAAGTTTGCATTATTTATACCTGCTGCAGTTTTTGTTTCTCGACTTTCCATTATGAAATTGCAATAATGATACAATACGAATCCCGTTTATGAATTAATTAAAACAAAAACAATAAATAAATCAGACTCGCTGTAGTGTGGTAACGTCACACAAAAAAACCGCGCCAATTTTCAAATTCAATAAAATGCACATGTGTTTAAATGCTTGCTGCTCGAATCTCGATTCTCGCACGCACACACACACACACACACACACACACACACACACACACGTATATAATAGAAAGAGACAAAGTGAAAGAGAAAGAGAGTGAAGATCGCCTGGAGGACGCATAACGTTTTTTCGTGACCTAACCATTTCTGCCAGTTTACTCCTACCGACAAGCCGCGTAAAAGAACTTCGTTCCAAAAAGACAGCTCAGTAGTTTGAAAAAAAATAAAACAGAATAGATATATATATATATTAGTAGACTTTTATGGCAGTCGAATGGGGCACGTTTTAAGTTGTATAAAGTATTACGTTCAATTTGCAATGTGCAAAAGTAAGTAAAGTATAATTTATCTAAATGCTTACCCGTCAGCCTTGAAAAATGTCTTAAGTTTTCCAATTAAACAGGTCGTAGTTGTATCACACCAGAGCCGGTTATGGTGCTATAAGAAAATACACATTTCCTTTTTTTTTTCCATTTTAGTAGCTTTTCATTGCAGATTTGTTAAACACTATTTGGCAAAACACTGCTCAGGATGGAATTTTCCGCCGACTAACAGTCTATCGAGAATGATGAATAGACTGTGTTTTCTCGAGGCGACAATTTTCAACGGATAATCCAGCTAGCTTTGAGTTCACGTATAACGTACATATTTTCACTTGTTGTAGATGGATTTCCGAAATTAATGCAGCTGCTACAAAGGAGATATCCGAATTATTCACGCCTGTTCCCCCCTCTAAATATCTACTTCTCGGATAAACGGAAACAATTTGTTCGCCGCTAAAGATGTAGTTCGCGTACAATGAATACTCTGTACTCTATTTTGTTCTACTTTCATCAGCTTCGGTATTCTATTCTTGTTGAAAGTTACGTTCCAAGACGTATACGGAAAGTGTCGGTGGTTTTAAATGTTACGTTTAACAATTTTGTTTCGATAGAAGGCACTTAGTGTTAACACCGTCGTACATATCGAGCGAAAATGTGTCTCTCATTGCGAGCATAGTATAAATTGCAGGCTTAATGTCCAGTACGATTACTACCTATAAATCTACAGGAAAAAGTTCAAATGAACAATAGATCAGAGAAATCGGTTAATTGTAAATCTGTTTTGGTAGCGGAGTAACAGTATATCGGACGATACACAGGAAGCTTATGGCATCTAGGTTACGAGTAGGACGCTTAGTTCTTTCGCGCTTATACGTCGTAATTGTAGTGTGCGCTGCTGTGTATATCGTCTTGTTCTGTCAGGTATTTGTTATGGAACTTCGCGGCATTCTTAGGGATGAGGGTTTATATATTATATGGAAACAATTAAAAGATAATAGCGCATGACAATAATACGAGGCACTAAGGATAATTTGCAGACATTTGTTTTTCGTATGATTCGAAGTTTTGCAGAATCGCCTATATACTACACCAGAGATGGGACAATGGTAGAGAGTATAATTAGTAAGATGTAAACTATGAGTAAAATTTGTTTTCAGCATCAAGATTACATCAAATACCGGAGAATTGGTTTTATACAGATGGTAGTGAACTTTGTCAATGCTGTAATTCATGCGGCTATTAAATGTTAACCGTCTGTGTTAAGTCTAGAGTATTTCAAATTTCCAATGGGGTGGGTAAGAGGCATAGGCGTACCGAGGGGAGATTTGGGGGTTTAACCCCCCATCCGGAAATGGATTTTTACGTTGCTGTATTGTTACTTTATAGCAGCACAACTACCTATGTATTAGTGTAAATTATTCTCAAAATGAAAACGAACAGAAGTAATCCTAATCCTTACGCATTTAGAACTATTGTACAAAAGATTATTAATAAAATATAATTACTAAGTAAAAGCCTTTTTTCTGTCAAGAGCATTTTTTTTAAAAAATGGATCGACGCCTGGGTGTGCCTATGGTAAGAGGTGATATCCTTAGCCGTTTACAGTCCGCAGCAACCGATCTACTATCGGTTTCAGAATTTTTCAACGGGGCATTGTGAACGACTTGGCAAAATAATACTATACCGATGAAATCCTGTTAATTACCCGACCGATCGAAATGCAGTGTTACTATGTACCATTAATTGTCTCCTAATGCGCCCAATAATAATCCCGTCTAACTATCGGCCAAATTCTCGATGTTAGTTTACAGGAATTCTCAGAATTCCAGTCTAGTGCGTCTCGCACAAATGGCTCTATCGTCTAAAAGTCGGTAGTCTAGTGCTTTAGTTCCGGTCTCAGCAAATTACCTCTTCTATCTTCATTGCCGAGCTAAAATCATAAGACTGCGTTTATCGTACTAGAGTCAACAAAGCAGCTCAAAATATAAAAAAAAAGGAAGCCGCCCAAAAATGACGTCGGAAATGCGTATATTTAAAAAGCCGAAATAAGGTAAAATAATTATAAGCTTACTTCGACTGAGGGTTCAAAAATGGGGTACGCTATAGAAAAATCTAACAGGTATAAAATATAAAGAAAAAAAAAAGAAGAACAAACGAAACGGTTACCTGTTGAAAGCGTTTAAAGTGACTACTCTTAGAGCAAGCAGCTTAAAGGTCTTCGCTGTTTCTGAAAAAAGAGTACATCGATACTTTACAACCAACAGTATGCTACTAAAATTAATGACACGGTGAAAACCAAAAAAAAACAAATTATTACGCTGACGCGTTAATTTCATTTTTAATTGAAAAAATTTTAATTTTATATTTTATGCATTGTTTAAATACATAAATTGTAGATGCGTAAGAAATTTAAATTACTATTTCTACCACATCTAAATCATCCGGTAAACCACAAATACCGAGATGTGGTTATTGCATCAGAACCGTGTTTATTATTAAAAAATATTGTTTTTTAAATAGAAAATATATTAACGTAACGTAAATTAAATTTGAATTTGAATTTATTCTTTACTTTGCAAAATTATTGTCCTGGTTGTATTCGGTATTTTGGTAAAGTAACGTACTTTTGTGTATATCGGTATTTTCCTCTCGATCTATACATTTTTGTTCGAAAAATCATTTAATAAAGTAAATTGAATCTGGTTTAATACTGAACACGTCTGTATGTGGCGAAACAATGATGAGTTTGAGCCTAGTGGTCGTAGAATAATATGTACTGTACTGGTAGGTACGGCGGCTGCACTTGATATATCGTTCCGTTCAGTTAACGTAATTTTTTATCATATTAGAGATATAACCACATTAAAGTGTTCACGGTTCACTGTAGCTCTGTGTGTGTGTAGTATGCATAGGGGAAATATATTCGAATATTTGTCTTTCGTGTATTTTTCGATCGACGGTGATCTAAAAGGTTTGTCACTTTTGATCGAAAATAAAGTTATTTGTTTTCGTAAATTTAAATTTTTTCCCAACACAACCACAATAAACCGGAGCAATAGCTGGAGGCTACCACAATAATTAGAGAAAAATACCTGTCAGGATATGTTTTATGTACTAATGGAAAGAGCGAGTTGAATATCTGCATGTATCAATTGTTAGAAATTTTATTAATCTTTGGTCGTTATGGACTACTTCTGGTCAAGCATAATGATAAGCAAAGAAAAAAAATAACAATAATAAAGGAAAACATGAGGGTCGTTCTGAACACGACACCGAATGAAAATAGCTATCGAACATTGCCATTACCCGTTCAACGTACAGCATACTTCAGAATGTGATAGTTGCTAAATATTCAACAGCTTTTAAAATTTTCGTGTGCCGTATTTTTAAACAAACATTTTTGATCGGCTAACAAAAATTATATAAATTAAACTCTGCAGATTCCTTGAATAACGGCTTATATAAGAATATGTTCATTTTACAATGTAAAATTGTTTAAACTTTCGATAAACAACTGTGATACATATATATATATATGTGTGTGTACGTGTGTTTGTTTACTTTTCAGCGATTAAAAATTAATATATATATTTCTCATTGAACTATTTTCATTTACATTGCAAAATAAAAATTAAAAATACGTAAAAGAGACAAAAGATCGACGGCAATTGCAACAGAATAAAAATCGTAACATTAATACTTTTACTAGAAAACAGTATTAAATATTAGTTATAATTAAATCCATAGGTAATATTTATATAAATTTTTTATAGTATAAATTAAGTTTCTCTGTTGTAAAAAATTTTTCTAATTGAGGATTTGGTTTCTTGGGGAGGGGGATGTTCCTTATTCTCCTGTGAATGCGCAATTGTGTATACGATCGTAATAGAAGGTATTTTTGAATTTAATATTACATAAATGTGAATTACGATGATTTTCAAGCAAAAATACATAAAATCTTCAGCACATTTATAATGAAAAAAAAATATATATCTACTTTAACAGTTAACTTATTTCTTTATTTAAATCATTACGTTAGTATTTTTCATATTGAAATAAAACTAAAATTTGCTAATAAATTGGTTATAAAACGCAGTCACAAATATTAAAAATACATAATTCTACACTAGATACGTTGACGATGTACTATGTATTTTTATCAATAATGACATTAATAATTATAATAATTTTAAACATTTTTTAAACTCGCTAAATCCAACTTACAATGTACAGTGAAAGTGGAAGACATAATTCCTCTCAGACTTGGCTATTAAAATACAAAACAATAAATTATTTTACCATATGTATAGGAAACAAGTACAAATACGAATTTTCTTAACCGCTGTCCAGTCAGAAAAAATTACTATTCATATTTACGCATCGTCTTCAACATAAACGCAATGACAGATAATAAAAACGAATGAAGTTTAATAAAATATACTGGTACAGAGATGAATTACAAAAAAAATATTACAGACAACATGTGTACAATAAATATGAAAGAAATCGGAGATGTCGAATTGGTTCCCGTTCTATTGATGTGTCAAGTCTGTCCTTTGTAAGGTACCTTTTTTAACTGAGATGAAACTGACCAAGTCTTTTATCGCTGTTGTTATTGATGTTTGTTGTTGATGTTATTACTTACTACCGTTCTTATTCTTCGCATATGACCATTATAAATGTCATAATGGAACGACTGTTTTTCATTTATATGCGGGTGAGATTGTTTTCCGATGCTATTCTTAATCAGTATTCGGTCTTTTGATATAAAGGGTGTTGTGTACTGTTTGTGTGTCATGTTAGTTATCAAGATATTACTTATTTACTCCGATTTATAATGGAATTTACGTTTAGCGAGAAAGGGAGAAAACTACTTGTGATGCACAATTATAAATTTGGTTACCAAAAAAAAATTGGCAAATGGGTTAGAAAGATGGATTTGTACTAAACGAGGATGCAAAGCTTTCGTAAAGCTGCATGAACAAAATATTATCACTGAAGAAGTTTCTAGTATCAAAATTATGGAATAGAAAATTTGCAAGCGATATCGCACATCTACGTTGCAAGCTGTCTTCAATTTGTGTCGTATTATTGTTATCTGTTTCAAAAAAATCCGAACTGTAAATGAAAAATAAATAATTGTATACTACATTTAGCACTTTTACAATACTTTACCAATGAATGAATGTTCACACAGCTCAACTCCTGTGTACACTTATTCATGATTTATATTTCATGTCTAAATGTTCAAAAAAAAAAAAAAAATCAAATGCAATCACGGGTAAATTAATTTTACTTAACGTTATTTCTTATGCGAAAGTCATCACTCGTATCAAAAATATATTTCGGTTTGGTCAAATATCACGTTTTAAAAAAGTACATAAACCTACTGATTCATCAATCATTCCAGTAACAATGGGAACCAATTCGACCGTATTAAATTGAAGACTGATTTAACCCGGGAACCAATTCGACCACCTAATATAGTAATTCCAGCTTATTACGGGGAACCAATTCGACCACACCCGAAAGAAATTGGTTATACGAAAATAATAATAGCAATAATGTAAAAAATATTAACATGAAATGGTTAAAATTCACTTACTTCCATCAATGATATATGAATTTACAAAACTATTCAAACCCAACAATTTAAATATTGCTTTCAAAACTAATAGCAATTTATTCAATAAAATAATTAACATTTATATAATAATCCTGGAATTTATAAACTAATATGCGAGGCTACACTGTAAACTTTATCTTCACAATCATCGATGCCCTGTCAAGGGTATAGGAATTACTTTTTTATGCAAAATTGGTAATAAAATTTATATAGGGCATACAAAAAGATCACATAAAAAGTACGGTATAGAGAGCATTTGTACACTTATATATACATATATGGATACACAGTCAAAATTCGCTAAACACCTAATAAAAAATAAACATACCATTAATAATAGCATAGAAATAGGTATGAAAATAATAAAAATAATTAAAGATCAGCATTTACTTTTGCGGAAAAATATTTTATAAATAAATGCAAACATAACATTATTAATTATCAAATACAGAACTTCATATTTTTTAAATTTTAAAGTTCTAAAATTTTTAAATTGTTTAATTTTGCGATCGATTTATTTATTCAAAACCCATTGCTTCCAATACACTGAAATATTTTATATATATTTCATTTTACATTATTTTTAAGTTTTCATTGCCTTGATTATGAATCAAAATCCGAAACTAGTCGGCAGATTTTTTACACATAAATATATATATATATATATGTATATATACTTTATACGTGACTGTGTTTTATAATTTATTTATTATCTCGTTCTTAATACAGTTTGTAAATTAGTTCAGTATGGAGAACATTGAAGAAAACTAAAATTTATAATAAATGATCTGTACCGCTAGTATAAAAGTGCTATATATTTTTACGCACATAAAGGTTTATTTATTTGGAAAATTTAAATACATTTTTACTCATTTTTAAAAGTTAAAAACATTTTACAAAAATTATGTAAAAATGAAGCTATATATTTGAATTTTGATTTATTCTGGAATTTATTCGTTTTTATTTTTTTAATTATCGGGCCCACGCGCAGATTTATTTTATTTTATTTTATTTTATATTTTTTTTGGCCCCAGTTTTCGCCATTTGGTCATGATTTTTTTATCTTTTACTAGTTATGTACGTTTTGTAGCAGATAACATTAAACATCGAAGCAATTTATATAATGCGACAAATTATTTCATTTTTCATATAACATTCCTATAAATGTGTACATTTACGGGTTGTTTGAAAATGTTTAAAAATGGCAGCCTAACTAGATGACACTCTATTTTTAGCAAATCTTTAAAGTTGCTTTAATCAAAATATAGTTCGGTTATCTATAAAAGCAAACGTTCTACTAATATTATTACATGCCCAAAAAAAAAAAAGCTATCGATTTATTTCCACATTTCGAAGTTAAATTTTATGCCGTAATATTCATGATACATATATTTCTTCTAAAGCCTCCTTTTATGTACACATTAAAGATGTACTTTGGTTATTTTTTTTCGATTGATTTATGAAAATATATATTTTTCCCGGTGTTTTTCGACTTTGCCGGCGAGTAAAAGATAATTAAATTAATTATCGTAAATGTTTTTATTCCGAATGATGACGAGTTATGCATTGTTTACGGATGGTGATTTAGAACATTTTAATTCCATTTTATATATTCCTGATGCGTTTTTTTTCTCCGATTTTTTGACATTCAGAGTTATTGGTTGTCCTCGAGTCGCACGTTGTTCTAAAGACCCAACTTCAAGTTTTTATATGTTAAACCGTTCCGGAATTATAATATACGCGTGTGTGATATGCTAAACAATCTTCTCTGCAGAAATTAGTGATACATTCGGAAATCTCTCGTATGGAATTCTTCTTAATTATTTCACTGATCTTACAAAATTATACGATTCCTTTTTCATGGTTACACGTAATTGTGGTTTTCATATTTAAGGTTTTACACTTCCCGCTGGATTTTTCAGGGTCTGTGCGCAACTGCTTCCATAATCGTAACACGCAACAGTTGGACGAAGTAAACAAAAGTAGGAATGCGCGGATACCGCAACTAACAAAGATCTGAACGTGAATAACTATGAATGCCGTTTATGAAACTGAAATTTTGTCATAGCATAGCAAATAAAATTTATCACTAATGACTGCCGATAAGTTAGGCTTTTTTTCTCTCGACATCGATCGCCGTTATTATTTTTGATAATAATGGATGTAGGTATATTGCGGTCATTAGAGAAACTAAGGATAGCGATTATGCATACACCGTAGCTATCCAACCTCGTCCTGGTCTTGTAGGCTATAGTAATATAGAAAAAAATAATTGTTTTGTTTAAGCGATTTTAAAAGTTCTGCTAAAAAAAGAATGGTCATCTTTTTTAATTACAGGTAAAGCAAATACCGCCGTTGTTTAATTAAAAATCTATGAAAAAAAATAATTAAAGAAATCCTAGTCTTTAACATAAAGTACGCGTTAAATAATATTGCGCGTAACATACTTTTCCTTTCTGTATATTAAATGGTTTCTTTTACCTATTTATTGTATTACAAACTGACCATTTAGACCATTTAGCAATATACTTAACAGCGGAGGAATATTTTTTTTACCCCCCCCCCCTTGGGTTTGCTAGCAAAGAGCATTAGCCCAGCAAAAAGGAATAGATACATGGGATAGAATAGAAATTATATTTTTATTCTGTCGACAATGGAATCAAGGAACACCCTTAGGACAGGAACAACAGAGATAGTAGGTAGAGAAAGAACATAAGAGGCGTTGAAAGGAGCAGGAAGACCAAGCTTTAAAAGATGACAATAAAGTAACTCACGCTCGCGAGATAAACCGGAGCACTCGAAGAGCACGTGATTCGCATCGCAAACATACTGGGAACCTTCAGGATCCAATGGATAATTATGAGATGCAGCCAAAGAGAAGCGATTTAGTGAAGAAGGAAGGAGACTATGCGAGAAACGGAGGCGAGATAATTTAGTAATTATGGACCGACGCAAACTGGGAAACTCATAGAACCAAGGACGAGACGAAGGAATACAGGGTTAATCAAGAGATAAAAAGAATTAGGATTAGCGAAAAGAGATACATAAACAGAATGCCTAAGATGGCAGGATTTAGTTGGAAGAAGAATATTGTGTGCTGGAACCCTACTAATAAAATTCCCATTGGAAACAGCAGCTTTAGCAAGAAGGTCGACGGCTACATTTCCATCAATGCCTGCATGTCCTGGAATCCAAAGAAAGTCAATCTGGGTACACGTCGATGAGGATAGATCATGAAGAAGAGAACGAATAGAAAGGATAATAGCATCAGTGGAAGGAGAAAGGGAAGGTGGAGATAGCGCTAGAAGAACACTTAAAGAATCAGAAACAATAAGGAATTTGGAAGAACTTGCAGAAGAGGAAATATAAATAATGGCTTGTAGAATGGCAACAGAGTCTGCAGTAAAGACAGAACGAAAGGACGGAAGTCTAAAAGATCGAGAATGAAAGAACTGAGGGCACAAGAATGCCGCTCCAACTCCGATCGGGCTTTTCGATCCGTCAGTAAAAATTAAAGAGTGATCACGGAATAGAGAGTTTATTGTATTATTAAATTCCATACTGACGATATGAGAGGGAGAGGATTTAAGGAAGCATGACATGAAGATGATATTTGGTGGCTTTAACAATTTGGATATGAGTAGTGTCGAGGAATGCGCAGATTTTCAATGATCATCAAATAATAACGTGAAAAGAGTGGGTTCCTTTACAGAAATTTTTAGTTATATAACAAAAACAGCAGTGACACTTAAAATATTATCAATGTTATTTATCGCTCGGATAAGTATAGGTTTGAATAAAGAAAACTGAAATCCCTTTAGAGCCATTTAGACAGGCTCATCACTGACGATAATAGCCGGAAAAAATTAGCCAAACATTTTTCGTCGGAATACAGAGAAAATATGAACCTTCAAAAGCATTAAAATTAAAGGGGCGATAGACACAAGTTACTTAAAGTATTACCACAGTAAATTTACACAAATGCACATTTGAACAAAAATGTGTTTAAAAGCTCCCGAAGTACGATAACTAATTGTTAACGAAATTCGAACACTCCTAAAATCCAGCACTATGCTATACAGAAAGTGGCACCATTTCTTCTAACCCCGTATTTATCATTTAAAAATAGTTACTTTAAATATTGTGAAATAAAACTGATAAAAAACAAAAAAAAAAAAAAAAAACCGACTCGAGATTCACCGCACAAATTTAGTAAAAATACACTAAAAAGTGAAAAATAATCATAGTGAAAAAGAATAAAATATTTTCCAGTAAAATATAATTGAAGGACCTATCATGATTATTGTTATAATATTAATATTTACTTATTAGAACTGCAGCGGTAATTAAAAGCCGCAATTAATATTTGTCTGCTGTTTCAAGTAAAAACGAGTGGTCGTGTTATTAGTGATTTAATTAACCGTCGCAATTTTAAGTGTACCGAGACTTTAATCAGTATTAATGTTGCTCTGCATTTGTATTCAATTTTTAGAGTTTTGAAATAAATTTTTTCTCTTAACTACTTTTTTTTTTGGTTTATTTTTCTAATAAAATTTTTGCCCTTGTTTAATCGCGAAATTAAAACTTAAAAAGTGGAGACTGCTGTATAATATGCACCCCTACGGAAATATCGTCGATAAGAATTTGTTTTGGACAACGCAATACATTATTGGGGCTGCTATTTGCAAGCCATCGCATAGGAACCGGTTCCGAATGATGCAAACTCAATGTCTACATAACAAGGAAGAAGGATGGGTAAGTATTAACAAAGAACCCCAGATGACTCACTCTGCTAATCTTTTATATTGACCGCAGTCTGCAAAAATGTTTAAATCTGTCATCCGCCATTACCATGCTACCTTATCTTCAGTATGTTATCGACCGCAGATGGCCAGATCCGACGGTGACCGCAAATTTTACAGAAACGTATCGGTTAGAAAATCGCGTATTACAACTTCCAGCTCGATCTTTTTTCACGCTATATTTAAACTTTGTCAACTTTCATCGTAGGCGCAGCTATCGTATTGGAATTTTTCTGACCAGAGTGCTTTTCCAAGCGAATTTTCTCACAAAAATATTATTATTGCTATTATTATTATTATTATTATTATTATTATTATTATTATTATTATTATTATTATTATTATTATTATTATTATTATTATTATTATTATTATTATTATTATTATTATTATTATTATTATTATTATTATTATTATTATTATTATTATTATTATTATTATTATTATTATTATTATTATTATTATTATTATTATTATTATTATTATTATTATTATTATTATTATTATTATTATTATTATTATTATTATTATTATTATTATTATTATTATTATTATTATTATTATTATTATTATTATTATTATTATTATTATTATTATTATTATTATTATTATTATTATTATTATTATTATTATTATTATTATTATTATTATTATTATTATTATTATTATTATTATTATTATTATTATTATTATTATTATTATTATTATTATTATTATTATTATTATTATTATTATTATTATTATTATTATTATTATTATTGTTATTGTTATTGTTATTATTATTGTTATTATTGTTATTATTATTGTTATTACTATTATTACGTTGCTAACGCAATTAATTCTAGGCACGACAAAAGTATGTTGTATGTTGCCAGCTCGTTTTTATGAAATTACAGGCGAGTAGTCGAAAGATCGAACTGAAATAAATTAGCAGCGGAGCCGGTAGTAGGGCCGCGATGAGCACTCTGCATAAAATCGATTTCCCATGACAAGTGGCTGAGCGTACAGAGCCGATGCGGTGATCCTAGCCGGGGGGTCGTGCGAGCGGTTTAGGGCATTCGAGTTTTTATTAGCCTGAAATTTACCCAGAAATTGTCGGCGATAAATTAAGTGTTTCGAAAAATACTTCAAATTACGTCGCTGACTGGAGAAGGCGCGCTGTAAATGCCCCAATAGATCGGTGCACCGTGCCAACAATAATCGGCGACCTGTAATTTAGTTGCCAACTATTATTATTGATCGGAATAGAAAGAGAGAAACATGCTCGAGACGCGCCAACAGCGCCAGCGGAAGAGGCGTTCTCGATAGCGCAGAGTAGGTCGATTAAAATAATAAATCGAATAAAGACTGAACACTCTGTTCGGCTCGTGATATAAGTAATTAGAGGAAGGTCGGGCCGATTTCTTTCAGTTTTTTACCGATCCCGTTCGAGCTGCGGAAAGAGTCGGACGGACGGCGGTATGATCGAGGTTCAACAGAGACGAACGATTTTACTGATACTTTCGCAGAATGAAAAATCGATGAAAAGAATATCAAAAATAATAGCCGGTTATTACGACGAGGCGTGTAGCAGAATGAAAACGGCATCCTTATCGACGCCGCCATTTACGGAATTATCTGTAATTTCCGCAAAATTCTGATTCGTCCGGAATGATGAACGCACGTCACCCGCAGCTAGAGAATATTCGGAGACAACGCTGAAAAATGGCCGATGATTTTCTCGCCGTCACCGATAAACACTTACACACGCCACCGTCCACCAGAGCACTACAGTACTACTACAGCTCGCTCTTCTTACAAAACATCCAATTCATTCCGGCACCCATATAAACGGAAATTATAGTCTTTGCCTTCGGCAGCAAATTTTTACCAGAATCAAATGCGAACGAAAGAATTCGCACCTTCTAAACGATTTCGCTTTAATATTAAAAGTTCCGAGCGATTTTAAACTAATTAATAA
The DNA here is from genome assembly GCA_039619475.1 of Icerya purchasi. NCBI lineage: Eukaryota > Metazoa > Arthropoda > Insecta > Hemiptera > Monophlebidae > Icerya > Icerya purchasi. The sequence goes on from CM077116.1 coordinate 66,953,395, forward strand.
CACGCATATTACCAAATGATAAAATTGCACGACAGGTGCAGAGTGGCAGGAAAAAAAGAAATTCACCAGCCCAATGGACACAAATTACGAGTAACTATGTAAAAAGGCGGGAAAAGAAAGCCATTCCAATCCAGAAATTTTTCCAACATACTCGTAAAAAATTATTTTCACGAACAGTCCTCCGCGCATAAAGTGTGATCTGTACCCGTTTGTTTCGCGTATTGGGCACGGTGATCGTCTTGAATTTTGAGCGCTCTATGAAAATTCTACTTGTCATTGTTATCCTCCAATGTTGCCTTTTGAATAAGTTCAGCGTAATCTATATCACTTTTTTTCAGTTACGCGGCGTAACACGAGTATATACACATTTTCTGAATTGTACAAAACGCCGTTATCTAATTTTAAGGAGAGGCTGCATGTGAAAAATTTTACGATTTCATTATTAAATATGTCGAATTTTCATATTTATATAGAATTTTTCAAATTCATGAAATTCCGCTGCAAAAGTATATCCGTATTTATTCGGTAATAATATTATATATAACTCGATGCTGCCACCACGTGCATACATATGTATATAGATGACGACAGAGTCTTTTGTAATCCTAATAGAGAACAGTCGGTTTCATCACTGCTCGCAGCGAAATAACAGCATTCATTTTAGACATCTTACGACTTTCACGGTGGATATGGTTGAGAAAATGATTTAGACACCCCATGTTTTACCGAAAATTCGTTTATTTACAACGCTCAACGTTTCCACCGGCTCAACTTCGTTTCCGATGACACTGACCATCATTGTCTACCGTAAATCATTTATCTAACATTTATTTTAGAAAAACAGTTCACGGTAGACGCCATGTACAAAAAATTAATCTTTTAATTTAAAATGTAATCTTAAAAACTTAACATTTCGGAAAGCTTACATTTACACTATCATCAGAAAGAATTTAACAATTTGTTTTTTAAGATAGTGTAAATGTAAGCTTTCCGGAATATTAAGTTTTTAAGATTACATTTTAAATTAAAAGATTAATTTTTTTTAACGTGGTGTCTAAATTGTTTTCTTAATTATATCCACCGAGTACGTTTTAAATGTTTAATGTTTATTTTTTCACTGTAATAAATTCGGAATTCTCCAAACTTTTCGGTTTTATATTTTGCATTTCTCCCCTTACATTAATGCACTATGTACATTCTTTGAAAATGTTCATTTCTAATCCACGCGAAACTATTCTATTTCAATTTCAGATACATTTGTAACTCTTCCGCTCCCAGATTTTTACGAACTAATCCGTTAAATACATTTTTTTTCATTGCAAAATTTCGCCTAACCAAATCGCTTAACATTTTTATCTTAATAAAACATGTCGTCACTTTCGTTATACAATTTTGGTGACATTCATAATACCCGCGGCGTGTACGCGTAAGCACAGCAGTCTCGTTAACGTAGAGAACGCTAAAGAGAAGGAAAGCGAGACGATTTTATATTAGACGAACAATTGATGATACATTTAGAAATCACCTTTAAGCGAACTATTTTTATTCGTTCTTATTGGCTCACCGATTTTATAAAATTGCACGACACCACTTCTCCTTATTTTTAGAGGTTGCGCTTAGTTCTGACTCTCGCTCGGTGAACTATTCGCTAGTTCGACCTCCTGCTGCGTTTCGGATCTTGTGTGCAATTAAGACCCGTTCGTATAAGATTCGCGGTAGTTTCAACATGTTGTTTGACACTTATCTTTCTATGTCACCGTTTTTTTTTTTAAATCACGTAATAATGTTGTCACTTAATATGAATCAATTTTTAATTTGACAAATACCCTTTCGAATAAATTTGAAAAAAAAAAGAATTTTAAACGTTATTTCGAAGATACTTTTTTGTCGGTTCCTGGAAGGAGAGAGTGTATTCTATATGAAACAGTGTGTTCCTTTCTTTTTTTTTTTTTTTTTTTTTTTTTGGAAATATTGAACTAAATTCGTTGTCACATTTATTCTAGGTTACGCTTAGTGGCCCGTACCTTCCACACTATTTTTGCTTTTTTTGATTTTTTAGTTGACGATATTTTTACGACTCAGTTAACCGGCCTTAAAATTTTCGAAATAAATTTCTCGAGCATATCGTTTAAGATACCTGTTTCAGATCAAAATTTTCGGCGTCTTTAAAAAAAAAAAAAAAAAAAAACACTAAAAAAACACATTTTTTATGTATGTTTTTAAGATGGTGGTTTCAGGGCCTAAAAATTATTAAAAGAACAAATTGACGGTCGCGTGTAAAAAGTCTATGCATACATGCTAGCAGGTCGATGTGCATAGAGACATGTTTCGGACATGGACTACTTTTAGTCAGTCTCGAGTATTACGCATTTATCCAGATTAAGAAAGGTGGAGAGAATAGAAGATACACGTAACAGTGGTCAAAAAAATTGGTACAGAAATCCGATGGTTGAAGCTACAAGAAACACGAATTTGAAATAGTAGGAAATATTCTCTTCCGCCAACTCTTGATTAAACTTAAACCTCCTGCGTGTATAATAAATAAGCAAAAAGATCGAGCACCCGCGGAATTGTAAGCCGAGGTCATAATTAACGAATTTAAAAAAAGTCGCAAACGCTCGATTGAACGGACAGCTTAGAATGACTTGCTTATGAGCCTAAAGAAAAAAAAGAAAAAAAGTTCAGAATGGCATAAAAACAAAAACCAAAAAAAAAAAAAAAAAAAAAAGCGCCCATATATTATAATGCTCAGATATCATTTTTGAATCTTACAAAATCTCCTTAGTTATTGATGAAATTAAGGCTCTACAAATGGTATTCCATTTCATTAAACGTCCGATCGTTAAGTTATAAAGCGAAAATAAGAAATTTGATTACACCAACAACAGTAAAAAAAAAAAAACATAATACCTAGTTCAATTTCTCAGTTACAAATGCCGCGAAACAATTTTTTTTTGGGTCATTTTAGCCTGTCCGCCAAATCAGTATTCCAAGAATCGGGATAAGTCTAAAGGACGAATTAAAAATCTGATGGCTCCATAAACGGAAAGTTTTGATGTCGTACGCAACAATTACTGGTCGTTATTTCTATGCACGTGTGGGATGTTTTGTTTTTTTTCGCGTATTAATGACGAAAATTACATCGCGACAACACGAGACGAGCGCAGTTGGAAAAATTTATTCATGAAATCGTGAAAAATCCCTTAATTAAAGGATAAAAGGTAATTGTTCACGGACGCAATTCTGTTAAATAAGCCTACGGCAATTCTTATTATAGGGTTTTTTTCTTTTTTCTTTTTCCCCTTTTTTTTTTTTTTTGTGGAAAAATTAAATTTGTTTAGGAAAAATTAGAAAAACGCAAACGCACATTTTCACGGCAATGAGAAAATTTTATTTGTTCGAATAGCGAGAAATTTATTATCAGCCGATAACCGAATAGAGTTCGCTCAGCGATTCCTGACGATGTATCCCTTCCTATATGGCAGTACCGATTCTTGTTTTCTCTCTTATTCTTTTTCTACCAGTTTTATTTCTTTCACAGACGATTCTGGTTTATTCGTTTTTCGACAGAAAACATCGAAATCCTTTTTACCAGAACAGACTCATTCAGAATACTAGGCTATTTTGTCTGCTTTTAGCATCTTGCGCCTCTGTGTATTTTTAGGCTAATTTACATTTTATTTTATACTATTAAATCGGTGGCTGCTGAATCTCCCAGCATCTTTTCCGCGCTGATTTACAACTCTAACAATGTCTTCACCAGCGGAAATACATTTATATATGTGTGTATATACACACACACACACACACACACATATAAATATATATATATATAATTATCTGTACATATTCGACTCCTTTCCATCTTCATTCGAATTATAATAAAAGGGGTTGTTCACGATTCCACAAACGACCGTGTTTCTCAAAACAAGTAGACGGCATAGACGGTACTACTCTTTCGGCCTTATAAATAAATGGCCGACCGAGAAATCAGAGTCCATCACAATTCTGTAGCGGTAATTTGCATAATTTGCACCAAACCGAATACGACTGCAGCGCACCGATTCTAATAACCACACCTTTCGGAAGACCGTTCCGGTGACCTCCGATAGCAGAAATTGTTTTTCTAGCACCGCTCGTCGAATGTTCACAATTCTAACGAATTTTGTTCCCTGAACACTACTTTTGTCCCCTCAGTACAAACTTTACACTCGTTTCGGTTTTGCCTAACAAACAGTTGTGCACAAGAGCGTGCTGCCCGAATTTCGGCAATTTACCCGGAAGTTTCATTGTCTTCACGCAGCGCCCTGCTATGCCGCTTGAAGAATTATGCGCGGATTACGATTTTCGAAATTTAGCCGATCCCAAATTGGTCGCAGTTGAATTTATTTCAACTTCGCTTTTCACCGTTACCGGTACTTTTGTAACGATTAACCAAAGGGGAATTTCAAGAGGACGGAAAAATTTACCGCACCCCATTGCTATCGAGGTAGTCGATGAATACGCTGGAAAAACTTTTCCTCACCTCTGTATGTATTGTGACAAAACCCATTATCGTAATAACTACACTAAAAGCAAGAACATTTCTACTAGTTGATTTTTTTTTCATTTATTTTCTTTTTATAATAAAATTTCTAGTAGTTATTTATTTATTAAAAACCTACATAGTTAATGACTTTTGTGTGATTAATTTGACTTCTAGCAGGCGCAAATTAGCGTATGATTTAGTATATAGCGTACGATTAGCTCCTAAGAGATGGTTGTCTGGAGCAACGATTATCCATATTTAGTTCGTTACCATAGTTCTTTTCACTTCCTGACAGTTGAATTGAACTGCTATCATCATATCTCGTTGAAACATTTTTACTTTTCAAGTTCAACCGATTTGCCAATCAGTACTGTCCAACAGTTCATTATTGGGCGGATTAATCCCCGGCGCGACTGTTAATTTTAAAGATTTTCAATGTTGTACGGTAATTTAGTGTAGCGCAACGTGAGCAACTACGTTACAGTGTGACCGACCAGCAAAATGTCTTTCATAGAGTAAATTATTTTTCAACTGCGCTACGGTACTAGGTAACGTTAAAACGGATTATTTGCAATAAACGACGTTTCAAAGGTTTTTCCATTTGTTCTACAAAAAGTACAATATCCTGTTTCTTTTTTTTTGTCTTGATATACGATTGGCCAAAATGTGACTTAGGTCATCGATACATGAATAATTCATATCTTCTCTGGTTTTACGCATATCAGCGAACATTATTATATGTGTACGAAATTCTAAAAACCATTACAGCAAGACTAGTCTGCAAATTTATAATTTACGACTGATAAAATTGTTTATTTTGCCTTTTTTAAAAACTTCAGTATATAAAAATATGCCCGCAACTTGTTTATTTATAACTAAACGGTATAGGTCGTTTAGTTATTAATAAAGCACTATAAATATTTGGAGACCCCTTAGAGCGTATTAATTAAAATTAAAACTGCGTGTATACGTTGAAATAAGTTAATTTTATATTTAAATGTTAAATTTTTATTACTTAATTCTAGAAGTATCCCGGCGCTAATTAATTTAATTATAAGTGTGCTTTTATTAAGCTTTCAGTCCGCCCAGTTACGATTTTTCATCTTCTTAGCATTTTTGATCAACTCTCTAACGTGTATACTTTTAACTGTTTGTTTTCCCAGTGGCACAGATGATTTTCCAGCATAATTTTCAACCCACGTGTATCTTTCTTTTTCACAAAAAAGAAATAAGAACTATCAAACTGATTCTAGATGCCCAGTTAAAATTAGCAATTTCTTGTTTTTGTTTTTTTTTTCGCTCGTGAAATTAAAAGTGCTTTAAAAATCGTTTAAAAATTTAACGAAAAAAACGAGCTCACATATTTTTTGAAAAAGCTTTTCCAGCCGATGTGTAAATTGTAAAAAAATCTGCAACACCAGCTCACCACTTCTGATAATTTTGCCTGAGACCCCCCCCCCCCCGAATTCTGCAGTCCTTTTCAAATTTAAAACGTCTACGAATATTCGTCTTCGAACTTTTGTAAGTCTGCAAAGTTGTTTCGAGTAGTCGACACAAAGCACAACCCGATCTTCAACAGAAGTGAAAAAAAAAGTTACCGTCACCGAATTTGATTATAACGGTAAATGTTTAAATAAAGAAGCGAAATAATAAACAAATGGCATCGATATTAAATTTTTACTTCTCCCACTGAGTCAGATTTCCGACTCTGATATACAGCCAGGCGTACAATCGGCAGCTAGCTGTTGGTAGTTTATGTAAAAGGGCCCAAGTTGCAGCCAACGCGATGACAAATTTCATAGACGACCCTCTACCATTTCATATCAGAATCCCCGAACGTGACCACTTTGAAGTGCTTAAGCGTCAGTGAATATGTATTCCGGATAAAGACAGTAAACATTCGTTTCTTCCTATGGTACAACTCGATACGGAAGCATTACGATGACACGTCAAAATTTCGTGACTTCGTTACCTGCGAAAGTTCGACAATTACGTGCAATATGTGTAATAGTTCGAGAGGCAATGTTGCCTTTTTATATTCCACCTCGATAAGGGCTCATTGCAGCGTCCCTGTTTAGTTCGGATGCGATTCATTCTTTACGGTTTAGGCCAATCCCATCTACTGCTGCGTCGAGGTATGTGCTGGGTTTGATAGCTTTCATTGTTCCCGCCATTTCGTTACGTCATCAAAGTTTTCTGCAATTAGGTTGTCTACAGTTATGCCGACTGGTTTCCTTTACTTCAGATGGATTGAGTTTACCATGTGATCGTTTATGAGAAGCTTCTGATTTTAGCTTTATATTTTAACCATTCTCGTACAGTAGCAAATTTACTAACGTCTCATTGCAGTGTTAAATTGTGCATGCAGTTGTTTGGTACGGCAGCTATTCAGCCATACAGCATCATACTCTGCTGTGGAGTACACACGAGCACTGTGCTGCTATCCTAAGTGTTGACGCCGAAGCTCCCCCCACGGCGTGCAGTCAGCTTCTGGGTGATACTATCTCCGGAATTTACTTTTACCGCGTTGTATTTTCTCGATGTTTTCGAAATATCAGTTGTCTATCCAGATATAATTCCAAGGTACTTGGGAAAAGATTCGTACTCAAGTCACTCATTGTTACAGTGAATATTGAGTTTTTCATTTGCCGGCTGGGTAGTTAGGCGAAAGCACGACGTTACCGTGTTGAACTTATTAAGCCGCAGGAGCCATTAATCAAAATACATGATTATTATGTCGTAAAAATAAATTTAATAATAATTTTTAAACATATTAAAATTTTTATGTATTTATTAAAAATCCACAACTATTTGCCTATCGTAACATTTATTACTGTCATTTACCCGAAGAACTTCTTAGGTCTATAAAGAACTGAAAATTCTCATGTAAGTTTATTTTAAATTACTTCCGTGTGTATTGAAATAAGCGTTGTACTAATAATGGGAGCAACTTCATCGCGGTAGAACTCGATTATCATGTCCGAGATATCAAACAAAGCAGAAAAAAGCCAACTAAGTTGACATTAATATATATATATATATATATATATATATATATATATATATATATATATATATATATATATATATATATGTATATGTATATGTATATATATATATAAATGTATATGTATATATATATATAAATGTATATGTATATATATATATATATATATATATAAATGTATATGTATATATAAACTCGATCCTTACCAAATGGAGACATTACCTGGATTCCCAGATGACGGTCCTCTATGATATGGAAAAACCAGTTCTAATTGTTTGTGTAATTTTTTAATTTACGGTTTTCACGGCAATTTATAACTCTGATTTCATCTTTTTCCGAAAGCACTTTTGTTACAACTTCTGCCACAACTAGCGATACAACCGTTACACGATTATTATCTGCGGCATATTAATATACACATATTAGTAAGACTATGCCATTCTTATACTGAAGATAATATAAAAATCCTTGTACAGTTTTTGCGCTATTTAGAAGTTTTTTGTTAAGTTTCATTTGTTAAGCCGCAAATTCATTTATTTTTTTTTAAGTTTACTACTTTATAAGTATTATAGAAAAACTCTGAATTGGAAATTCCGGATTTGTACCCTGGTTGAGGTCTGAAGAATCAAGTTATATGTATGTATATATATATATATATATATATATATATATATATATATATATATATCGTGTATATACGCGTCGATTAATAATATTTACAAAATTCAAATTTTAACGAAGGGAATAAAAACAAATGCATCTCGCTTTTCGAAAAAACGAAAATCACGTCACAACGATACGATTAAATTTAAACGAATGTAGCAGCACCTATGGTAGCGAAGATGAGGAACAAGAAAATTTTTTAACAAATCTAAATTTTAAAGGATGTATATTGATTGCAGACTGCACCGAAAGAAACGAAATAAAAGCATGTGTGGCATCTTTGGAATTGATAGAGGTCTTTAAACTAAAAAATATCGATCAGTGTGTAGTCCGTTAAATTTATACGGAAGCGTTTTTGAAAATTCAAATTTTAAAGAAATAGGCCGGACCTATATTTTGAATAAAACTGAAAATTGCGCTTGAATCGATAGACCGACAATGAAAAAAAAATTATAAAATTTCACACATGTGGCGGATTGAAAGATATGAAACATAGGAGAACGTTTCTTAAATGTTTTAGGAAATTAAAAAAGGTTGAAACGAATTTTCTGAAACATTTTTCGTCGTGTATTGATAACATTTTATATGAAAAGTATAAGCTAAAATTAGTCGGCGAGTAAACCGAATTATTCCTGCAATATGATTAAAAAATGTTTTTCCCTATATGTATATTGCTACTTTAAATTTCCTGTCTTACGGAATTATTTGAACGAGAATCAGCAGGTGTTAATATTTGAAACTGTCCATACTCTAGTTGTTAGGTTAAAGAAGCTCTTGTCCGAAATTATTTGGTAATGTTGTTTACGATTAATAACGGCAGGGGCGAACCAGAGAAACATTTTGGGCCGGGAAATTGTATAATTACGTAATATCTTTACCTTATTTTATAAAGAAAATCAAATAGCGACCATCTCTTTAGAAATTTAAAAATGTTTTAAAAATACATAATCATTATAATTTTTAATTTAACTTTTGTCTTATATTTAGAGGTGAAAAATAAAAAAAATTATAAAATTGTAGTTCACAATTTGAATAGTAAATTACTAGAAAGAATAGGACGATAGTATTTTGATTAGACTTTATTTCTTTTGTATTTTTGTTATTAATCTGATCCGAATTGTTTATCCCCGTGAGAGCAAGTAAAAAAAATATATACATATATGTATATTTTTCATTGAACTACTATTTTTAATTAAAATTACAAAGTAAAAATTAAAAATACATAAAAAAGACAAAAGATCCTCGACAGTTTCATTTAAAACAGAATAAAAAAGGAACATTAATAGTTTTACTAGAAAACAGTATTAGATATTAATTATAATTAAATCCATATGTTGTAACATTTATACAAATCTTTTATACTTAGTATAAATTACGTATCTCTGTTGTAACAAATTTTTTCATCGAATTTTTGATTCTTGGTGGGGCGGTACTCCCTATTTCCTTCCTCGTGGATCCGCCACTGACCAATAGCCATCATTGTAAAGACCGAGTTTTCATACAATACGAATAAAAAATGATCTGAAAATTAAAAAATAATCATATTTATTCAGAAAATAATAGACTACACGTTTTAAGAACAAGACGTACCACCGTTAACAGTATTTCATTATTGCAACTACTACAAAGAGGGGAGGCAAATTGAAAATTTTAAATGATTAATTTAATTCTGTTTTGTTTTTTTTTCGGCAATCTGAAAAGCGCCGAGTTTCAATATAAATTCTGTTGACACGTTTGGAATTTTAAATTTCGTCAATATAGTTAAGAGTAGCTGCTGCATTTGAGAAGTATAAATTTCAATATTCCGTTTTCGGTATCGACTTTAAGAGAGTTTATTTTAATCATATCCGGGCAACAATCAATGGCGCGACTGGTGTAGGAAATGTGTTAGCAAAAAATTAATTATAAAATAATATACAGTTTGCCGCTTTATCTCGCGCCTAATAGCTTCGTTTTAAATATCGTACGTTTAAACGCCTCTCTTCGCAAAACCGTTCCCCTATTACCACCGATAATTCTATTCTCCAACCGTAGAAGAATATAAACCTTAAATTGTGTTAATTAGTTAAATGATCAACCACCAATCGGAGCATAAAATAGCGTATGAAAAGTAAGCAGCAGCAATTAACCTAGTGAAAATTTAATGTCACCTATTAAACACATTTGCCGGCGATGTTCCATGCGAAAAAAAACAAAAAATCTAATGTAACAACTATTAATATCATTAAACAGCGAATTAACGAATCTCTATTATTTCAGTCTTCTTTTCTTTTTCTTTTTTTTTCATAATTCGCAGTTGTTGCTTCTTTGCATTCAGCTTATCATTGGGCCGTATGATTTTTTAGTTTTTTGTTAGTATTTCCGTTAAAAAAAAAAAAAAAATACATAACAAACTATCTCTTCATTATTGAAACCGATAAAAAAAGCTCAGTCGAGTTAATTGTTCTTATTATTACTGTATTTATGGTACCTTATTGTCTTATATCTAACTTTTAGACACATAATTTCGGGCAGGAAATAATAACGTGTTTAATTCGATATTCGTGTTATAATGCAAATTGATCAATATCGCCTAGTGAAAATTGTTTAAAATGTCCTCCGTAATAAATATAATAACGTTTCAGGATGATTGGAATGGCAAATAGATAAATAAAATAGACTGCTATTATTCGCCAGAAGTTGGAAAAGAAAAACGTTAATCATTAAAGATTGATATAGAGTATACATATATGTATATTACTATATTTATAGGAAACCTAGAATTACCGCCTACCTTCTAATTAAGGAAAAACTGAAGATAAATAATAAAGATGAACGCAAAATGTACGATACCTGAAATAGTGGTGATCTCTTTCAGCTATCCTATATTTTGCGTTCGCCTTTATTAGATGGGCGATGATAATTTCAGGCTTTCTACTGATACCTCCCACTAATGTCTATATTAATTCTTACCGATTATTTCTTTTCCTACTTCCAGGTGAATAAACGTTTGCGACATATTTTAATATTCAATCTTAAGGTATCGGTTATTCAATTTATTAATTATTCGTTATTTTTATCAGTGCGTAATTTTTTCCGTTTCGTGTATTCACATTTCTTCTCAATCCCGCGTGCGATCATTTTAATTGAATTTTAAAATTTCCACGTCGACTAGTGCGCCTATCGTAAAAATACATTAGGTTTGAACAAAATGGTATAAATAACTTTTTGTTTTTATTTATAAAAACGATCGAACGAACCACCCCCTTTAGTGTAATTTACGAGATAGTGAATTTTTTCCGATTTACAAAAATTCCTCGATCGCTCTTATCTTACACCTTTCCTTTTTCCCGTCCATACGTGCAATGAGAAAGAACGGTACCTATCAAAAGAGTTGCATTTATCCAAAGTCCGCCAAAAGAGAGATGACTGCTTCTTCTCTTTTTGTAAATATAATTTATAGAAAACTATTTTTAAAGCGAAGCGTGATGGAGAACCAAAAAAAAAAAAACACGACAAAATGAGCGAAAACGTATCGCAATTGCTATTTCCCTTAAAAAAGAGAACTCCTAGTTCGGCTGATTTATTTTTTATCCGCTGAAGTCGCTTAATATTTTTTAATTTTCCGAAGAAATCTTTTTACAATTTTCTTTCGGGGTCGTTTTAGACGCGCAATACAGAACGATGCATAGGGAGGTGCGTGTGTGCGCACGAAACTATGTCGAAAGAGAAACACTAAATTCAAGCAGGTCACTTTGGAAAGTTCACAGAACCGGCGCAAATCTTCAAGAAGATATCTGAATCACGTTCGTTTTCCAAGACGCACGTAGTGTACATTTAATGATAATGATAACAATAATGATAAACATAAGAAGAAGGTAAAGCATTATTCGGTAAATACCGCGCGGTTCGGCACTAGTTGTTCGTGGAAAAGTTTATAATCTTTTCTCCTTCATATACTCCGTAAAACTACTCTATTCGGCGAGGTTTAAACTTCACTTATCGCGACGCAGACGGACACGTAATACGTCCGAGATTTATTATTATGCCGTGTAGGTAGTGGAAATTTATAAAAAAAAAACCCCTCTTCAACGCACTTCTTTTATCTGCTTTTATTGTTATTACTATTATTTCTTTTATTTATTTATTTATTTCTAGTAATTTCACGCGATGGTGTAAAAGCTTCGTTTTATCGGTTGACTGTATTGCGCGTCAATATTTTCTTAATGAAATTCTTTTCCGCTTTCCGTAATCGAAGTTGTACATGAATCGAAGTCAGATTTTATCGGAGGACACTCGCATCCCCGATTGTCTAAACACTTTCTTCTAATGTGTCTTTTCAGGGAGTTCACATCGAGGATTCTAAAACGGTTTTCACAGCTCCTTCCTCGAACTTTGATCCCTTCCGATGTGTACAATACTTAACTTAGCGAACCTCGATTTATTCTTACATTCGCGTAGCAGTACAAAGCGTGAACACGGTTAAAGTATTTCAAAGCAATCGACCAGTGTCTAATTATAATCGAAAGATAATTTGTTTTTTGTTCGAAACGAATAACAAAAACGTGTCGGCTATTGATTAAGAAGGCCGACTTATACTTCTGCAGGGTTCTTGGCGGGAACTTTTCGGTCGAATAATACACCGAGACGAATCCGCCAAATTAACGATTTACCAATTACTACTTTTAATTCGCTGGATAATATTCGAACGCCGGCAAAACTTTAATATTATCTGTAACTGCTTGTTCCGGTTATTGCAGTAGAGTGTATGTATGGTGAAACGATGTTTGCTGGATCGCTGTTGCTGCAGATGATGAACAAAGTAAAACAGGAGACGAAATGTATACGTGTAGCCGGCAAAAAGAATTTGTTCCATCTAAGGGGAATTGATGTGGGGTTTTAATGAAGAAAAATTCTACGAAAATTTTTAATCCAACTGACACTTTTAAAAGAACTTTGAAAAAAGTTAATTTCCCATAATTTTTTTCTATTTTATCATTTTTATGTGTTTTGCGACCAAGTATTTCGGAGTCCTTATATCGCATAATATGTGACATAGTTGCTTTAATAAATTTTTCATCACGTCCAATTTTTCTGGTAATTAAGAAGAACAAATACACACAAAAAACTGAATCAGTTCCGCTATTGATTGGTGCATTGGTAGCTAGCCCAGTAATGTCCCTCCGGCAGTTCAGAAAAAACCGACTGGTCGTGTTGTCCGACGGAAGGAATTCCACAAATTCTTCGTATAAAGGTATGCCTCTACAATTCTCATCGCGCTCGGGCGGCGGCCCGTACCTGCCTGATCTACGCGTAAACCAAAATAAACAAAGCAAAGTTGTATAATCATTTGAAATACATACGAAAATATACAAAACATTTAATAAGTAATTAAGCATGCTGCTTCGTGTATTTGTGTAATTGACCATTTCATTATATGATGACGGTGAAAAAGTTACAATAAATGCCGGCACATAAACGAACAATTCGCGAAACTTCCAAATTAAATACCGACGTATTTTGTGAGCTATTAACGTCGCTGCAAAAAAAATACCGTAATTAAAATTAGATCAGCTTAATAACAGTTAACGAATAGCGCTATTTTTGTTGTTTTTTTTTTTTTTTTTTTTTTTTTTTTTGGCCTGACGAGAAACCATTTGGCCACTGACGAAATTCCATGAATAAGTAGTTAGTTGGATAATATACATATATATGTACATATATATATATATATATATATATATATAAATGAAAATCGAATTTGTCAAACAATTTTATGTATTTGCAATCTAGTTCTAACAAACACAGCTGCGATGATTTAACATAGTCCACGAATGCTGAAAGAGAGTGAGTAGAAAATTAAAACTGACAAAATCGCAGCCCAAGTGCTGCATACACACTGGAGTGCGACTGAACAGAAAAAGTGTTAAAAAGGTGAGTAAAGCCGAGAAAAGAAAAAGGAAAAAGAGGAAAAGGAAACAATTCAACTGTTCTAACCCAGACGGAAAAACAAATCTCCTTTTTTCGGGAAGCACAATACCGTATGTATCAACGAAGTTATACGGTTGATATTTACAAAGTTGAACAAAATTACTTGTAGCATGGTGTTCTTCTATCTTATGCACTTCCTGTAAATAGCTAAAAAGAATTAAATCATTGCATATAATATTTTTAAGTTATTTTAAGTTATACTTTGAAAAACTCATCTATCAACACACACGCTTTGTGAGTGAAGGGACTATGTTTTTCATCTTTTTACCACCTTAGTTTAAATACATTTTGCAGGAAACTATCACACACAAGATTCTATATTTATTAATACGTTATTTTAGCTAAACACGCACATGTACTCACTGCTGAATTAAGCACACTGGTTCCCCGCACCTTTTTTTCTTTTTCCTTTTCCTAAATACACCATTTATAAGATTAAAAAAAAAAAAAAAAAAAATCATTTCCCAGCATCTGTTCCTGCTTATATGCTACAATAGCCCAATCGTTATTTGCACTTAAATGTTACAGAATTAGTTACAAACCTTTATTTGTCGTTGAAGAAATTACTAAGAATGACTGAATTAGACAATAATAAAAATACACTACTGGAAAAATTAGCATTATTAATAATTCTATAATAGCATGAAATAAGGTTTTGAAATGGAATTTTATGGGAAATCAGAAATCTAATAGAATGGTACCTGTACTGCACATTACAGAACTCTATATTTAATTAAACAAATAAACGACACTGCGCCAAATTTTTATCAATAAGTGGAGGGGAAATTCCCATCAGTTTATTTGTTAGAATGATGGAACGCGAGTGAAACAGTGGTGATGTTTTTTGATTGTAAGAAAGATTTGAAACTCAAGCATTTTGACAGAACTCCTTTTTTTAGGTTCATCCGCTATCACACAGAGAATTCACTTGAAGCAGCTGACAATTGTCACAGGTTTGCACAGGAAGGTTCTCTAATCTTGGTTTTTTTCTGCTTAGAACCGAATCGGTAAAAAAAAAAAAAAAGAACCTATTTTTATATTCTGATAAGTTATAGTTCAAAAAATAAGAAAGAAAAGGAAAACGAAAGTTGTACTTGAAGGGGAAAAATCTTCAATCGTAGGCGTGCCAATTTTATAATTTAAAATCAAGTAATGGATATCTAGAGAAGTTTAACTTGTGCTCTGGTATCAACGATGAAGAGATTTTGTAGGCCTGTTTTCATGCGGGCTGTATACGGTAGCAGAAACAAAACGGGTTCTCGACTACTTCTATGGAATTTACATTCTCACATTCGTCGTGTAATCTTCAAAACCGCTGCCATGTGAATAATAATGAAATTGGAAAATTATGCTTCTGTATTGAGTCACTTTCAAAAATTTCCGACCATCAGATCCATAAAAAATAAAACGGCTTTCTTTAGAACTTCGAAAATTCAAATTAAATCACAGACTAAAATAAAATAATATCCAAAGTTTTTTTTCTCTTCTCTTGTATTTCATTTTATTTATTAAAAGGAAAAATGAAGACTCAGTGTTTTACTTACAAGTTTCTCCCGGGTCATTGTTTAGCCTAGTATTTTGAATTTAAATCATTTTAATGAAGGTAGAAAGTTACGGTAAGTCGTAAGTAGGTGTACATTGATGAACTTTTTTTTTAATTTTTAAAAAAAATCGTTGTAATATACTTTTTAAATATGTCACGCTGCGTCTTATCGACGTAACATTCCGTGAAATTTAAGTCTCCAACTCCGTATTTTTCCCTGACGGTTTCGAATTTATTACAGTTTTTAAAGGTGTGTTCCGGTGCGTCGACTGTTCCATTGTATTTCCTATAAATATCATTTTCAGTTATCTTAAATTTATAGAGGTATTCAGGAAAATTATCGTAACCTGTAAGAAATTGTGTTAAGAAAAAGTTTACAGATTTTTACTTTTTAATCTTGTGTATGGGTCCGGTATGAAGAAATATGTTCTCCTAGCGATAATGCCATTGTTACCTGCCATTCAACTATAATTTCATTTTCAATTCTGCCTGTTTCCTTAACATTTCTTTTGTGAGTGGTTAATTGTCATGTTTAAATTTTTCACCATTAGTAGACAGTTTTAATTTTAATGTAAAGAGTGTGAAATACCAGCAATAACAAAAACCGAAGTGTATGAAATAGTGCTATAACTAGAAATAATACCCAAAGCGATGTTTCCTTATAATGGAGTTCATTTTTTAACATCTGTTTTGTTCATCTTTTTGAAATATGTAAGCATTCAGTAATTTATCTAAATCACACATTATACAGCATTTTTCTGGCCCTGAAGTTATATAGCCAAAGGAATTGTTAGGAAATGATAAAGTTCTATAATAGAAATGTTTAACTTTATTACATAATCAATAGGTTTATTGAATTTTAATTTTTCCTCTTATTATCATACCCAGATATTTGATCTCTTTTTTAAAATTTAATGATAATTGTCCTAATTTTATATCATTTTTAATTTCTTCTTTAGATTCCTATTTTTCCCCATTTCTCTGGTATTAGTAGCACTTGAGTTTTATTCGCGTTTCAGACTAAGGTCACTTAAAGCTGTAGTTAAATTGTGAATTTTAGAATTTATTTATACGATACCTGTCGTTTTGTTAATTCCAGTTACAAGTAGCAAGTCATCAGCACAACTTATAGGGGTAGATTTATTTGACTGAATACTTTTATGTATAACATGGCAATATCGAAAGAACTGAAGAATAAAGCAAAACCTCGAGGAACACCAGACGTTGTATTCTACTACAATTTTTTTATTATCGCTATCAAATAGCCCTACAGTAGTTCTGTTTTTTAGAAAGCTTTTGACTATATCTTTAACAAAGCAACGTTTATTTGATTATCTTCTCAAGAATTTTCGGTGAACCGGACCATTTAATTTCATCAAAAGCACTAGTAACATCAGAGCTAATTACGATTGTATAACTATATTTTTTACTATAAATTTTTTTTTTTTTTTTTTTTTTTTTTTTTTTGGGATCGCCAGTCGAGGGAATTACCCAACATAATTTTGTGTTAGTGAGAGAGAGGGAGAAACTAATTAAAATTGAATATTACTGGAAATAGAAGATATGAAGGACGCTATGATAGCAATAATTGCCGGAGATGGAAAGGAAAGAATAAAGGAAGCACTGTATGGAGTAGGCAAACCGAGTTTCAAGAGTTGACTATAGAAGTGAGAGCGTTCTGTAGATATAGACGCGCATTCAAAGAAGATGTGATTTGTGTCACAGATTAGATCGGAATCATCCGGATGGAAGGAACAAAAAGGAGAAGAGGACATAGAAAAGCGAAAAGAAGATGCCGGAAGACGACTATGATCTAGACGAAGCCTGCAAATGGAAGAGATAAGAAAGCGCGAGAGATGAGGGAAGTCAAGGTACCAAGGGTACGAAGGAGGATGGGATTGGATGCTAAGGCAGAAGGATTCAGGATTCGAGAATAAAAGAGGATAAATATCGTGCCATCGTTTACGATGGCAATTCCTGGAAAGAACGTTTAGATTGCAAGAAGAAAATTTGGGTAGAAATTGACCAGTCTGAATGGCAGATCGAGCTAATGAATCCACCAATTCATTGCCCTCAATGCCAACATGACTGGGTGTCCATAAGAAATCGATTTGAATGGAACGAACGCTATACAATCTAGTGACAAGAGAGCGAATCAGGAGAATTATGAAATCAGTGGAATGTCGAGGAAGAGGAGAGGCGATAGACAGTAGAACACCTTTTGAATCCGAGACTATCAGAAATTTATTGGAGCCGTTGTTGGAAGAAATATATTGGATAGCACGAAGGATTGCAGAGGACTCCGCGGTAAATATGGAGCAGAAGGAAGGCAGTTTATAAGATTCAAAATAGTTAAGTGATCGGACCAAAAAGGCAGTTCCCGTACCGACCGTTGTCTTGGAGCCATCAGTAAAGATAACAGTGTGTAAAGGAAATAAGGATTGCATGACGTGGTTATATTCCTGTCGGACTACATGAGCCGGTAGGTTCTTGTGAAAGGCGGAAAGAGAGTATATCTTAGGCGTACAAAGGAAATTGGAATAATTAAGCGTGAAGTAAGGGAGCTTGTTATAAGAGAAAATGTAAGGAGCGAATTGATTAAGTCATTTGGATATATGAGAAAGAATAGGGATTTTCCTAGGAGAGAAGCGCCAGTTGTGCAGTATGGAAAGATAAGAGTTAATAAGATTTGACGAAGAAATAGGAAGACGCTTAGTCAAGAAACGATAGCCAAGATAAGACCGACGAATATAAAGAGGAACCATGTTGGTTTCTGGGAGACAAAGGTTCTGCACACGATCCAGTTTGGAAAGAGTTGTGTAGGATGCACTACCGTATAAGAAGGAACAATAATCTAACTTCGAACGGATAATAGATTTAAACAGGATTATAAGGATATAAGGATCTCCCCACCAACGGCACGGAGAAAGAGCTTTGAGGAGGTTTAGCCTTTTAGAAACGGTTTTGAATAAGTATTTTATATGTTCCTGAAAAGTAAGACGGCTGTTAAGAAAGATGCCTAGGAAGCAGAAGGATGAGACAAAAGGGATAGCACAATTATTTACGGACAGGATTATTGAAGATGGATTATAAGGACGCAAAGTAAAAACAACGCATGAAGACTTGGCCGGAGAGATGGAAAGACAAATATTGGAAAGAGCGGCTTCTGAAGAATTCAGGGAATCGTTGAGGTCAGCATTAGCTTCTGAAATTTACCTAGAAGTGGAATATATAACGATATCGTCTGCAAAGTAGAGGGGGAGATGATTTAAGAGGAAGGCGAGCTATGTTGGAGATATAAATATTAAAAAGGGTAGGGCTAAGGCAGGAGCCCTGCGGTAGACCTTGAAATACTTTCCGTGAAGTGGAGTAGATAAAATTTTAATTCATCCATCGTCTTTTTACGTTTCCGTTAATTTACCTATCTTGAAACCAAATTGATTACCGAATTTTGTTTGTACCTGTAATTTTGAACAGTGTTTAATGATTTTCCACTATAGGTTATTTGCTCTAGTAAATTTACTACCAAAGGTGAGAGTTATTTTTAAGGGAATTTTCGATATCTCCCTCGTAATGTTAACTGCTCTTCGAAGGTAGAACAGCCCCACACCTTTGAACAGGTGATCGCATCATAACAGGATTGCGTGTTCTATTCGACACTAAGGACTGTGAATTTCCTCCGAGAAGTTTTCGCAAATGAAGGGGCTCTGTTAAAAAATTTTATTCTGTGTAAGAACATAATATCTACGTTCGCCTTGCTAACTGCGCGGTACCTCCATGATAAAGTGTAGAGCATCGATGACAGAAAAGCTTAATCCGTCTTCTCATAGCCAGATACGTCTGCATCACCAGCAATCGCACAAAAGTCACCCTGCACCCTCATCTGGCTAGTTGGGATAGACGGTTAATTTGACGTTCGGAAATGAGGTGTAAGGATTTAAGAAAATCCGCGAACAACCTATTTTTCGTTGGTACATTACTCACTTTCAGTATTCCGGTCTATATTTTATTTCAATAGCTCCGTATCTAGTGCAGAACGTACACAATTCAGGCAAAATGACTTCTGCGCATTACGGAAGAATTGCGGATGGGTGCTCATGAAAGGGCACTTTTTTTACCTCTTTAATGTTTTCTTTCTTCCGGTTTAGCTTGTGCCTTTCAGTCAGTTTGATCTTACGATTGTTAATATTTACGACGAATATTTGTTTATTTTATATTAATCGGTCGTTATAATTTCTGTATGTTACCGAATTTTATAAATGTATGTATCTAAGAACGATAGATGGTATGTCGGGGATTTTTCGACTGTCTGATTTACCGCCTCTGAGAGGGTTCGCTACTCATGAAAACCTTTTTCCTGAGTGTTCGCTTTTTCCCTTGTTACTTAAATTTCTGCACTAAGTGCTCCATCCAAACCGTGCAGTTACTACTACAGCAACTTTCTCTTGTTAATCATAGCGAGGTACGCCGGGGATATGTTCCGATTTTCGATTGCTAATTATTGTTACCGTTGTAGCGTTTTTCAAGATTATCAACTCCTTTAAACTGCGGCGTTTAACTGGTAATTCCGATTCGTAAAAACTTAATCTCTAGCAAAACCAGTCTCTCCAATACCGATGGAGAAAAGAAGAAACGGATGTACAAAGCGCTATTAAGAAAATACAAAAAATTGGAAATTCACGATAAAGTTAAGAACGTTCAACTGTGAATGTTTAACATTAAATGAAAACACGATCAGAATCAGCAATAAAGGAATCAGCGTTATAGGGAGATGGAAAAAAAACGAAAACGTATCTCTTTAGTTTCTTCCCTCATTACTACTTCATGTAACACGATTGCAGTTGTTTCCTCTACTGCGATGTTTCAACTTTCATAGTAGCGCTTGGAATCAATCTTCCGTTCCTTATCACGATTTCGATTTTCTTTAGTCTCACATATCCTTTCTGATGAAGCAGCGACGAGAAAAAGAAGAATAACAGAGACAAATATGAAAGATTGAACAAATTAATTAAGCGAGAAATAAGACACGCTAAAAATGAATGGGTGAAACGGAAATGTGAAATATTGGAAGAACTTCAAAGAAAACATTTCTCCTAAAATACATAACTAGTACCTTCAGAAGGATAATTCCCGCGACCTTGATAACGGAAAATGGAAATCTGGCAATTGAAATGATAGGAAAACTAGAGACGTAGTTGAAGTATATTAGAGAAATGTTTTCAGAACTGGCAACATCACAACTGAACTCGATCAGGAAGATTATTTACCAATACCCAGAAGTGAGGAGGAACAAGCGATAAAACTTGTGAAGCCGAGGAAAGCAACAGGTACCGATGGAGTCCCTATCGAAATTATACAGCTACTTAATGAGGAAAATATAGTCAGGTTAAATTAAATTTTCAATAGCATATGTCGCTCAGTCATTTTCCCCTCTGCATGGCTCACATCAATCTTGGTAACGCTGCCAAAAAAAAAAAAAACATCAACTAATAAATGTGATGATTACAGATTGATCATGAGTCATCTTCTAAAAAAATTTCCTAAGAATTATCCATAGAATAGTACGAAACAAAATTGAAACTAGATGAATGCCAGTTTGCTTTCAGACTCGGTCTTGGTACCGGAGAAGCACTACTAGCAATTAACTTACTGATGCAAAAGAGCTTAGATCAACAGAAAGATACCGTGAATTATGTTTTCTCGACTATCAGAAAGTATTGGGCAATGCCCGTCATGATAAGCCATGCTACAAACAACTCTGAAAACGCACAAATTAATAGCTACGATCTGAGAATAGTAAAGAACTTATACTGTCAACAGACGACAAAAGTCACCGTGTAGAGGGTCAATTATTTGACGGTGTACAAATTGAAAGAGAAGCCTGACAGGGGTGTATATTATCCGCGCTGTTATTCAATATTTACTTCGATAGAATAGTTAACGAAGCGGTAAATAATACGTGTCTCTTGCTATTAAAGTTAATGGTCAGTATATTAACAACATTCGTTACGCTGACAATACAGTATTGATTGCAGATTCAGCTAATGACCTGCAAAGTATCCTTGACCGATTAATTAATAGAATTTAATGTCTCCGAAACGAAATGTATGGTAGTAAACAAAACTCATAGTATTAAATCACACCTAAATGTGAATAACCGAAAGATAGAACAAGTTACGAAATTTAAATATCTTGGCTGCTACTTAATACGAAAAATCTAAATTCCGACGTGGAAGCAAAAAGAATATTCGAATATGCACGCGCCATCTTTGGGAAAATGAAGAAGCTTCTGACAGATAAATTATTACATTTAGAGATTCGGAAAAGATTGTTGAAATGCTCTGTATCTGGCCCACTATGTTATACGGGGCACCGAAGCCGCAACATATTCAGCTCTTCACTATTTTGAATCATGTGAAATGTGGTTTTACCGGCGTATGCTCAAGATTCCTTGAACAACACACATTAGAAGTGAAACAGTATTAAGAAAAATTAAAGAAGAAAGAACGATTCGCCAAACCATCATCAGAAGAGAAAGATATGAGATATTAACACTTCCAACGGAAAATTGAAGGAAGAAGAGGAGTAGGACGTAGAAGACTCTCGTGGACGCAAAACATCCGAGAATGGACTGTAATAACCTCTATAGATGAACTAATTTGTGCCGCAAAAAATCGGGACATTTGAATCGTGTCGTTATATATGATTGCTACGCGCGATAATACAGCACTGAGAGGGGAGAAGAAGAAAAAGATCCCTTCATTGATGATCTTACTCTCTTTGAGTGTTCAGCTCTTCGATCGACGTTGTCATCAATTTCTAAAGTTTTCCTAACGGCTTTTCGCGTATTCCATCTGTATCGATAATTCCTTTTTTACTCTCCGATTTGCATTCACTTTAGGGTAATTCCGGTTTGCGGATAAGTTTGTAGTTGAAATATGCGTCTTCTTACGAAATATTTCGTTTTGAAGTTTTCTCGCAGTTTTGCTTCTGAGAGCCACTTTAGGCAGTACTAGAATTAGTCTTAACGTTTTAGAATATTGCACGAATTGCGTCTTTTGGAATGCTTCGACGACGTCAGCGATGCAACTAATGACTGCACGAGAGCGGCGCTAACCTACTTCGAGTATCGCGACCTACGTTTCGTACTTTTCAAACATCTGCCAGAGTGGCGGTAAAAAAACCGCTTTCCAAATAATTCCTACGTTTGCTTGCTTGCCTCGATTCCATCACTTTAAGCCGCTGGCCGACTCACTATCTCCTTCTCACTGATGCCGTTTCAGTTGGTCGGCACTCTATTAGCGCCGCGAAAAACTACCAACTTTAATCAGAGCGTAATTTTTTCCCATTTTCCTTCGTGCTTTTTTTGCTTATCTTAAATAGCTTTACAACTACTTCTTTCTGGCTGCCGCGCTGAAATTCTCGGAACGAGTCTAAAATTTTTCTGTCGTTTTAAATTAAAACAAATGGCTTAAACTTTGAAAGTTTTTCTGTTTTGTGTACACTGTGTCTCGGTCCTCACCACGGCCCCGGATGAGTTTTGCAACTTTCCGTTCGCCGTATTATTTAGTCTTTTGCGTCTATTTAATGAAATAGGCAAAAATAATTTATTCCCCCCGCTTTCCCTACCCTTTATCACCTCTTCCTGTTGCCCTGTCGCCGCCGGCTCTTTATTGTAAATTCCTGCACGTTTTTATTTTTCATTGCGCTCAAAGTAAAACTTTGACAATATACATTATTTCGCTCTTTCGTTGTTTTTTCTTCTTCTTTTTCTATTACAATATTAAACGTAATTTTCATTTGTTAAGAAGTTTTTCCCGACTAGCTACGCAGATAAAAAAATCCGCAAAAATTCTCCCGCGCACGCAACGCACACACACAGACTAATGAACGCACGGAAAAAATATATATATTGGCCGTTAGAAGAGAAGGAAGTTCTTCTTTACGAGCAGTAATGAAATGCGAGATAATGAAGGAAATATTAATTTGTTACAGTGAAGGCCGTACACGATGCATTTTTAACCGTTAAAAGATGCCGTTTGATTTTTATATTAAGACAGGTACATTTTTTTTACTAAGCGGCCCTTTTTAACAAATACCATATAATATAGTGTATTATACTGTTCCGTATATGTCCAGAATTTTTTATGGGATCCAAATATGGGGTGAGGCTAAAAAACGGAAATCAATAAAATAGGTAAAATTCAGAAAAGGTGTTTGAAACTTATACTGCCCCATTGGAACCGGAGTGACATCAACCTGGGAGAAGGAAAATAATGAAATGTCTCCCAAAATGCTCTATTATTATTACAGACTACTTGAATTTAAATGCAATAACGGAGAGTTACCTTCCAGACCAAAAACTCGACTGACAAGGAATCAAAATAATACCTATTCATCCTAGAGGGGTAAATCTACGAATCGACAATACAGATGATTCGGTTTTAATTAAATTAATGAGTACCATAGTCACATAATAAACGAAAAACAAATAGGTGTATGGAAGAGGGAAGTAAGAAAGTGGTTGAAAGAATGGTGCAAAGATTAAGGAATTTTTCTGTGTCCTATTTTCCCTTTATTATTATTATTGCTGAATTTTTTAGAGCTCATTTAGACCATCTATTTACCAGTTTCCTTTCTTTTTCTTTCCTGAACATTAATGTATGTGACGTCTAATATGTAAGCGGCTCCTGTGTATGGCTGTATTATTGTGCTATTCATGTATACATTTGCGTCGATTGATATATTTTATTTTTATCTTTTCGGTTTAATACGTTCGATTTAGGTAGTCAGCATGATTAATTGTAATTTTGTTTACTAGAATAAATGATAATAAGAGCGTTGGGTACTCATGAAACGGGCATACTTGCCTAGTCACAACTTATTTATTAAATAAAAAACAAACTAAGTATGGTACTACGCCATGCTGTTATTAGTTGGCCCAAAAAGAATCAAAAAATATCTAATAATGCCCTAAAATTTTAATCAAAAACAAATGTGGATAAATTGTGCAATTAAGTTATATTGTCTAAAACGAAAAAATTTAAACTCGATTGAATAAAATGTTCTAATTAAACAGTTTGTCTGTATTTGTCATCTCACAAGTATTAGCTCTGTAGAATTATAATCAAAAAAATAAATAATCCAAATTTAAATTCAGATAGTTTATTTATAAGAGAAGTGTAATTTCCGTCGAGCAAGGAGCAGTGAAAATTCATACCACTTCTTTTTTTTATGTATGTCGTGTTTTGTTTTTTTTTTTTATTATGAGTTCGTCACATGAACATTGGCCCAAGAGTAATGGAACAGAGCAGCAAGAGAGACTCAGATCCTTACACGATTAGAGATAGCCGATAGAAAAGAGTCAAGAGCTACGATAACAGAAGGAGAAGAAAGGGAGAGAATGAATGAAGCACAGTATGGAGTGGGAATAACGATTTGTAAAAGGAAGGAATAAAAAGAAGCTTGTTCAGTTGAATGCGACGAACAACCGAAAATTATATGATCAGGACCATAATGCAATGGGCAGTAAGAAGAAGGCACGAGAGAATAACGGAAAAGCGAGGAAGGGGGCAAACTATGCCCAAAACGCAGTCGGAAAATCGCAGAGAGGTTAGAGCGGCACATAGAAGGAAAGTTAAAAAAATACCAGGGGAAGCGTGGAAAGAAAGGTTGAATAGATAAGAAAAAAGGAGTTCGGATTGAAAAATGAGGAGACGTAGGAGTTAAACCATAGTCTGGAATGAGTAGCTGCAGACAGAAGGGTAATATTGGAAGCTGAGAAAATGGGAAATAACCTACGAGAAGAGGAAGATAATCGAGCGAATGAGTCAACTAACTTATTTCCCTCGATTCCAGCACGGCCAAGAATCCGAAAGGAAAGGAAAAGATCATGAATAAAGGAGCGAAAAAGAAGAATGACGTAGTTCGGTTGAGTGAAAAGGAAAAAGAGATGTGATAGCCTGCAGCACGCTTTGAGCATCCAACAGGATAAGGAGATTGCGAGAGGCAGGTGAGGATCTGATAAAAAGAAGGGAACGCGGAATGGCAGAAGACTTATCATAAAAGATTGAGAAAAAGGAGGGAAGTTTATAAGATTCGACGTAATTTAGAGAAGGACAGAAAAAAGCTGCGCCACCACCGTTGGGTTGGATCCATCAGTGAAAATCGAAAAATGATTGGGGAAAAACAGCGAAGATTCTATAAAAATTCTGATCTAACAATATGATGAAGAATAGGTTTGGGAGGAATAGGAGAATAAAAGCAGAGAGAAATGAGAAAGTTTATCGTGAGTGTAGATATACGGAGAAAACTGGATAAGACGGCCAGCGATACGAGATAGAATAGGAGGAGTTTTGTTAGCAGAAAAAACGTCATAAGATGAAGGAATAGAAGATCAAAAGAAAATAGGCAACCGCTTGATGAGGACATGATAACCCAAGGAAGGAACGTCGAAGAAAAAGTGGAGGAATGTGAGATGCAGCGCGCAGAGCTAGGATAGGAATATACTTTCGGGGACCAAGGCAGAGGCGGACACATGTATTTTGGATCCGATCGAGCTTGGACAGAAGGCATCTGTTTTTACATTTAAAGGCAAACAACACAATTGTATATTTGAATTTTTACTAACCGTCATCGTTTCATTTATTCATATTCATACTAAAATTATACATATTACTGTTATTTTTTGTAAAATTGATAACGTTATCCTTTCATTCTTAGTCACTGCCCTTCATTTTCATCTATAAGTGTAAAAGATTATACATATACACAATGCTCGTAATACACTTATATTCACGCAATTTGCACACGTTCACGCACACATAGATATTCGATAGAAACACTTTTGTCTTCATACGTATTGTGTGCGTGATAAGTTGTGGAGCAAAACAAACTGCCTTTTTGCGAATGAGTAGACATACGCAAAAATACGTGGGAAACATCAAAATAGTGGAGCACAATTAAAATATTCGTTCATTATCAAAATTTCTGCCTATATAAATACACGCACTTATGTTTCAACGTGTATATCTACCTTTAATTACATGCATACAAAGATGCATAAGCATTCTTCGTTTTCGAGTTCACACACGTAAATCTATGTTACCCGTGTAGATGTTACACACAATGCATCGCATTCGTATTTTGTTATCTAGAAATTGGCACAGGGTTTGAACCATAGGCGTGCCAAACGTAGGGCAAAGAGGCAGTCGCCCTCTCAGAAAAATATATATTATACCAGTATATATAACAGTTATTTAATAAAAATCCAAGAAAATTAAACGAAAAGCTAAATACATGCAAAGAGAGATCGTTTGAATTAATTTTTTTTTTTATTATTATTTCACCACAACTGACCAACTTTAGTGGTCATTTAGCGATTAATTTAATGTGCTAAAGAATGTTTTGTGGACGGGTAGTGCTCAGTAGTACTCCCTCTGGACTTTATGTCTGGGCAAGGTCTAAAGGCTTATTTCGCCACTGTCTGCGTATTTCACCGGAGTTATCCAGCAAACTGGTAGAAAGTGGATTCATATGAATGTTAAGTCGGGCGACATGTTTATTTGCTTGTTTTCTGATTTCATCCTTCATGAACATGACGTTTAAGTCATCATGGAGGGTATAACTTGAAACGTACCAGGGGGCTGCAGTAATGGTTCTCAGTACCCTATTTTGATATCGCTGTATTTTCTGTAGGTTCGATGTTTTTGCGCAGCCCCACAGCTTATACCGTATAGCCAGATCTGTTTTAGAGCTGTTTTATATAATAGAATTATATTGTCTAACGACAAGCCCGATCTCTTAGCTAACAGCCACGACATGATTCTAATTCTGAAATGCTCAAATTTTTTTTTTGAATGTGAGTACCCCAGGTCAGCCTAGCGCGTCCAAGTGCATGCCTAAATATTTTACGTTATTGGTATTTGGTATTACAACGTTATTTATTTTGATTGACAGGCATTCAATTTTTCGATTTTCGAATGAAATGTGCGTCGACTTTTTTTTTTTTTTTCACACCAGTCGAAGATGATTGGCACTGCTGTCACTATACTAAAAAGAAAAACAGCAATTTAAGAATATTATCTCTTCTCTCAGCGGATCAGAGACAGCGAAACATGCAATAACTATTAACCAATGCTGTCTTATATAATTAAACGTATAAGAGAAATTTATAAAGAACGATAGAGTACAGAAATCACAAATAAAAGAGAAGGTTAATGTACAACCTTCCGCCCCTTCTGATACATAATAGCAGACTTAAACAATAACTATTAATAAATGATATCTTAGATTAATACGTAACGTTAAACGATTATGCGGAATGCTACATGACGACGTATCTGCTGTTGTAAACGTTCCCTAGTCATCCGTATGCCAAAACGTCTCTACACCATGTCCTTCTCAGTCTCCGATGTGTGCAACCCAGAAGGCTCATCCGCCTCATGCTGGCTATATTCGGGTTATCGTTAACTGCCAATTTATTGTAGAACTTGATATATAGTTCTTTGTGCACTTTAGATCCTCATGGAGGGTTTTATTTGACACATAATACGGAGCGTTAACCACTTGCCTTAATATTCGTGACTGCAGTTGCTACAGTCTCCTGATGTTGCTCACTGCTGAAGTTCCGTACACGTCAAGCCCATATCTCCAGCATGGGGCTACAACCGCCATGTAAACTAGCCTTTTACACCTTATGGTGACCTTAGATTTTCTATTAAAAATACACCCTAGCGCCTTGATTCTGGCAATTTTGTCTGCAGTTTGCAACTTGAGCTCCCCAAGTAAGTCGACGATCCAGTACCAATTCTAGGTATTTAACGGTGTTGCAATTAACGAGCGCTTGCCCATTTAAGTATAAGGATGGGCAGTTCCCTCTATTCAGCGTGAAGGTGATCTGCTGACTTTTTAAATGATTAACTTTAATTTTTAATTTACTCGCCTAGTCCTGGATTTTATTCAGGTGTTCTTGGACTGATCCTCATGCGCGTCTGGTATACACGTGTCATCAGCAAATGTTGCGGCTCTGGAATATCCGATGTGTAGATCAGATACAGTAGTGGTCCTAAAATATTGCCTACTTTCATTGACGACTATGCGCCTTTCTCCACATGCCGAAGTGACTCCTACAGTTTTTCTGTGGCTGTGTTTTCACACTTATCAGTGGCCAAGATGGCTGCGTCATCCGCGTATAAAGCTAGTTTGATGAAATTTCATTTTTTAACCATATTACATGTTATATCGTCGTCGCGAAAATAAAACAAAGTGACTACCGAACCGGGAAAACAGAAATTTCGGATAGTTTGAAAAAATGAAAATTCGATAAGAGAAAATCATTTAAAGTAAAAAAGAAAAGCGTTTTTATTTCACTTCATAATTAAAGCCTCTTTTTATGCATACATAATATCATCAGTCGCGACAAAAAACGCTACATTCTTTTTTGAATAATGTGTATAAGACTCTCTATGTTGTATAGGGGTGATTTATGTTTTTGCCCTCCCTGGTTGTGAAACTTTGGCACGCCGCTAGTTTGAACCATGCAGGATTCAACAATCTTTTCGACGGCCAAATGTTCGTACAAAGTTATATTAATGCTCGTCGTACTAGCGCCTAGGGATGCCTCATTTTCACGATAAGTCGCACTGTCAGTATGTTTTGCGACTAAATAACCTATTTTAGACAATTTTCACGAGATTCGTCCTTGAATAAACTACGTTTGCGACTGAGTTAGACAGTGTCGTAGGATTTCACCTCTATAAAGATACGCTATTGTTGAGATAATCTTCTTGCCGAAATTTACAGAAAATAATCACATCAAAATGTTCACGAATAAATTCCATTTTTTAGTCGAGATGAATTTTTAAAATTGCTGTAACTAACTCGAACGCACTCGTACATCAGAACGTTCGAAGTATGTTTACATTAAAACGTGACAAACTTTACGATGCAAACGTTCACTTTGACCGGACAGCACCAGACAATGTTAACGTATAATAAAAATAACAATGAAATAAGAAGAATTATTATCGAAGAGAGCGGTAAAAACCGAGACCATTAATTAACTAAATTTCAGGTATATTGAACAAATAGTTGTCATTTCGAATTGATCGGAAGAAGAATTTCCTAAACTTGATAGGATCGAACGGACATAAAAAGGTCGTTGATGATATTTCGTGTACAAGCGTAATATTTTCGACGGTGACGAAAGTTTCGAGGAGTATCTAGGAAAAGAATGAAGATCGCGAAGGTTGTGAGTGATTCAGTTCAAAAGTCGTTTTGTCAAATTGTGCTTTATTAAGTTGTTAACGGTACAGAACGGCGAATAAACCGATTAGTTTACGTCGAAAAAATGATTTTCCTTTTCTGTTAAAAATGAATTAAGCGGCTAAATGAAAATAAATAAATAAATAAATAATAATAACAATAGAGAATTGAATATAAGAATCGTTTCATCATGCTTGTTAATCAATCAACGATACAAAATAATCAATAATTGCAAACTAAGATAACAAATTATTTCTATTACTTACTAAATGACTCAATAGACATATACACTTTTATAAAATAATAATATATTGTTCTATAAACATGTATGTCTATTGATTCATTTAACAGATAACAAAAACATTAAATACAAATAAGGCTGGTTCCGAATATCAGTTTATGTTAAGTTCAAACAATTTGTTATTTGTGTTTATAATTATTCGTTATATTATTTTAAGAAAAACAATTAATAATACAGAGCACAAGGTAGAATTAAGAGCTCCGTTTGTGTTCATCATTAGTATTGATTTTTCTTTTTTTTGGTCAAATTATTATTACCGAAAAGAATTCAACGGTACGTTTCATAATAAAATTACAGGAACCTCACCGCTGTTTAGAATTAAGATAATACTTGTAATTCGAAAATTCTCGAATGTGATGAGAAAAGAATTCGCTTCTTCCCTATATGATGAAACGCGGGGCGTATTTTACAAATTGTAATATTATTATTATTAATAATAATAATAATAATAATAATAATAATAATAATAATAATAATCAAATCAAATCAAATAAACGTTTATTATTATTATTACTGAAATAGCCCATCTATGCGCATATTTGCGCGAATGATGGGACTTTGAAAACAATAAAAATTTCTTTACAATGGATCCAAATGAAATAAAAGAACCGAACAGATGCTTACAAAAATAAGAAAAATAAAAAATAAAAAAGCGATACTGTAAATTAATACATGTGTTTAAATAGTGTTTGTAAGTTGTATGTACTTAATGTTAACTTAGTCTACTTCTAAAGAATTGTTATGCATGCAGATATTAAAAATAATGTCACACACTACTCCGATATTGAAACACACCAAAGGAAACACAATGGAGGAACTCACCGAAGGGGACATTTAATGCTAGTATTTATATAGGACAAATGTATAGGGTTAATTTTTTTCGTAATAGTCTATGGATATAAGGAAATGATTTCAGATACGATGGTAACGCGTTGAATTTAATTGGGGCTTGATACGTGATTTGCATTCTTGTGTGATATTTATTATATAGGGGAATGTTTGCATATAAATCATTACAGTTTCTAACTACTCCTTCCTTAAGTGAAATATTAAATTTATTTTTAAATTTAAAGACAAAAATGAGGGTAAGCAAATGATATATTGCATTAAAGTGCAATATATGTTTATTTTCAGTATATGATGCCTTAAGTATAGTTTTTATAACCGAATTTTGAAGTGATTTTATTCTACTGATGTGGTAGTTTGCAGTTCCTCCCCAAAAAATAATACCGTATGTCAAAACTGGCTGATAAAGTGCAAAATATATTCTAATTAAATAACTTTTTGTAAAGTATTGTGTAAGGTAATAGATTAAAAAGTTAAATTTTCGTAATTTAGCGGATACAAAATTTGAATGAGCTGACCAGTTTAATTTTGAATCGAATATTATACCGAGATATTTAATTTCTGGAACACATTCTATGTTGTAATTGTTGGCTAAATTGATAATAATAATAATAATAATAATAATAATAATAATAACAATAATAATAATAATAATAATAATAAAGAAGTAAATATATATATATTTGTTCATGTGGATTCCTGCCCACGCTGGTATTCAAGGGAATGAATTGGCAGACTCGACTGCAAAGGAGGCTGCTGTTATTCTGCCAGTGCCAAACATTCTTGTTCCAACAACCGATCCTAAAATTCATATAAAACACATAGTTTAAAAACCCTATGGCAGAGGAAATGGCAGCAAACATCACAAACGAATAAGCTTCGCGTAATCAAGCCGTCAATATCACCGTGGAACATATCACTTCCAAATCGAAGAGATGACGTAATCATCACCAGACTTCGATTGGGTCACACACGCCTCACCCACGAATACCTACTAAATGGAACCGAGGCTCCTCAGTGTACCATATGCAGTGTTTCCCTCACCATTCACCATATCCTCACCGAATGCTCTTTATATTCCTTTGAAAAGAAATTTTTCAACCTACCTTATTCTATTCCCCTCATCCTTAAAGACAACTCCTCTTCATTATCTAGTTTAATCCTTTTCCTTCATAAGTCCGGACTCTACTCACTGATCTAATCCTCCTTCTCCTCCCGTGTCTCTAGCCATAGTTGCTGCACATGGCACGTAAAATTTAATTTAATAATAATACATATATGTATATATTTTTTTTTCGGTAACTATGTAATAACATCAGATCGCCGACGACAATTTATTTACGTAAATTTTACGATCATCGTAATTTCTAAAATACTACTTGACCATGGAAGATAAAATAATTAGTAAAAATAAAACTGAATTACACAATTTAGAACAAGCGAAAAAAAAACAGCATCCTCACAGCTTTTATTACACTAATCTGTACAATTATTTATGTTGATAACTTACGTAATTTAGAATTTTTTTTTCCGGTAAATTAAATTAACAAGGATAATACAAAATCTGCATCGGAAATTTTTATAGCAAGTGGCACGAATTAGAAAAAAAAAAATTTTAATTAATTTACCGAGTTTCAACCGAATTAAGTCAGTTTACATTAAAAACACGTTTTGTATTTCATTTCTCGAAAGAAATACCACGTGTTCTTTAAAAGTGAAAAAAAGCATGTCCTACATATAGTATACATGTCGCTGCTTCAGACATCCTGCACAGGTAACACGATCTGCATCTGAGATTCTTCATCTAACGTTTTAGGCATCTCAGTCCCCAAATGAGCTGTAAGTTGTGTGCTGTATGCTGGATAAGCATCGAATCGAACATTTATACGGTGTTAGGTTTGCTCTTTGACTTCGATACAAAAGCCAGTTTTTCAGACCTTTGCTAGTATCTATTTTCTTGTTTCGTAGTAGCAGCGAACACGTAATAAAGAGAAAGTAGTGTTTGAAAAAGTCAATCTTATACCAACGCGAACACCTTTTCAATTTCAAAAAATAAAGACAAGAACAGGAAAACGTTATCAAATTTTCGTTTGTTTGAAAACAGAAGTGCCTTCGTCGATAAAACACTTTGACGATTATGCCAGACTTAATGATGGCTGCTTACAAAGAACGGAAACACGTTCGATTTTGATTAAAAGCCTACGCGATGCGTTAAAAGGACACGAATGTTCGGAGTTTCCCGTTTCTTACCACCGGCAAGAGGGGGCTTTACTTTCCACCCGCACAACATGATTTTGTTGATAAACTCGCGCGAAATGGGTTTTATGAGAGTTTTAATATAAGAATATATGTAAATATAAAATAAATAATCACCTCGATAACAGACGAAACTAAGTATTAAATTACTTTAATGAATTAGAACATATTAGTTTAAAGAAATTTTTTCGGGCCTAGCCCATCATCGACTAACAATACGTCACTCGGTACTGGGGTTAGCTGATGATGGGCTAATTTTCCATGACAATATTTTTAAAGTAAATTATTTTAATTTATTAAAGTAAAATAATTTATACTTATTTTCATTTGTTATACAGGTAATTATTTAAATTAAATATTTATAAGTATTAACAAACAGGTATGGATTAATTTATATTTGTGGGATAACTTACTTTCCGGCATTGAAAGATCCTTTTCTAAATTTAAAATATCTGCGAACGGTCAACAAGGTAGTCTCCGATTTTACCGGATGCAGCGTACGCTGAAATATGACGAAAACAGAAAATTACCTCTAACTAAGAGGAAAAGTTGACAGAATGGTGCGAGGAAAGCTTTCTTGCACACTGAGAAATTTTTAGGTCTTAGAAAATCATCGTGAGGCTTCCCAGGTGCAACATTGAGCACAAGATAGAAAACGATAAACAGATTTTTGCATTTTTGTTTTCGCTTTTTTTTTTTGCGACATTTTTCACGCTACACATAATTCCGAAAAACCGATTCACAACATTATTTCTCGTAATCGAAATATTTAAGTAAAGAAAAGTGACCGAATTTCATAATAAACAAAATAAAAAAGAAAAGAAAGAGAAAATTCAGAATTTCTTTTACATCCTGTACTCTTGAAATTCATACCTGTTTGATACAATATTTCCGCACAGCCTAAAGATTAATTACCTATTTACATTTAATGGATCGTAAATCGAAATACAAAAAAATGTATAGATTACTAATGCAGGAAACTGATGCTTCTCATGGGAAATTATAGAGTACAAATGCTTCGATACAGACGTTTGAAGTGAAAAATTATGAAAACAGTTCCGTACCACTATTTTCGGGACAAGAACAACTAATGCCGTATTAAAACAATTCAGTTACCATTATCCGTATTTTTGGACATCGTACAGCGATTAAAATGAAATTCTTTTCATTACTCTGCGATGGCAACCTTATTTCCTGGAATAACAAAAGAGCCAACTTCTCTCTGAGTTAGCAATATGTAACATGATTGACCTAACAATATCTGACCGTATCAAGATGTAAATGACTCCTTCTTTTTTTCTAATTGTTTCTGGGTAAACGTCCCCGGTTGACGAGGCCCGCCACCAAAAAAAAAAAACTATTTTCAAAATTATAAAAATAAATCATTCAGTTTTCATTAGATGTAATAAAGACGATCGCCCTGACCTAAACTAACTGATGAAATTATTAAAACAATTGAGACTAAACAACGGCGTGATTAATATTATTAATAGATATTTTGGTAAGAAACATACTAACAGTTCATATTGAAAAAAAAAAAAAAAATGTTGTAGTGGAGGGGTCCGTTTTAGGACCCTACTTTTGGAATTGTACTTTTTTCTACAAATACATAATTTTACCAAACGCTTTAGAGATACGTTTTACATTTGTAGATGACATTATTATTGTAATTTGAGAGTAAAAATGAAACAACGCTAAGGAATAATATTAAGTTACACAAAAATTAAAACACTGCTCGATCGGTTTCAAATTAACGTACATAAATCTTTTTTTTTTTTTAGATTTTTTTATTTAGATTTTTACTGCCTACATAGGCTATAATCTACTTAGTCTAGTTTGTAGTACGGTACATAGTTTTATAAAATTAAGTGTAGCATTGTACGTTTAGCAAATTTGATAATGTTGATGAGGTTCTTGATGTCCAAAAAAGCGTCGAGGTCCGTGGCAGTTGGTTGGTTGGCGGTGAACTTGGAGCAGCATAGTACCAGATGTTGTATGGTAATTCTTTCACCAGGGCATGTTTCACAAATCGGTGGCTCTTTCCTCTCGAGAATAAACTTATGCGTCAGCTGTGTATGACCCAGGTATAGCCTAATAATAGCTGATGTAAGCGATTTATTCGTTTTTGTTGCCTTGAATATTTTGTCCGTCCAGTCGCTATTGTTCAGTTTTATCGTGGTCAGGGTGCTTGGTGCTATGACGCGTAAGTTTTCCAGCCACTGGTCGAGAATTTTGTTTCTTCTGTCGGCTAGTGTATCATCTTCTGTAATACGTGCAGAACTTTTAATTTCGCGTATGTAGGTGGAGAGGAAGGTTTCATTGTTTGTGAGTACAGTGTAATTTGGATGATCGGGATTTGCTTCGATTTTGAAGCTATATCGGATAGCAGTTAATTTCCTCCGAGTGTTTAAAGGCGGTTCACCGCATAAGAGCTGCATGTTAGTTATTCGGCTTGTCGGAAAAGCATGCAGACTTATTCGGATCCCAGCATTATGTACTGGGTCTCAAGTATTTGAAGGCAAGTCTCCGACGCCGACAGATATACCAGGCTGCCATATTCAAGCTTGGATCGGACAAGAGCCCTGTACAGCTGCAGCATCCTTTTGGGGCCAGGGCCGAAGGCCCTATTTCGGAGCATTTTCAGTATGTTCATTCTTTGGTGCGTTTCATGTTTTGTTCCTTTTCACGGTAAATTTAAAAGAAACCTGTTTAATCTAACAAAATCTGGCTGAAATATTAATTACGCTAATAAAATTTAAAATATTTAACACCGTGATGTAATATAAAATTTCACAACCGAGTTAATTGTATTAGAAACCGAGTCAACAAACTATAAACGATTTTTAATGAACGTTACAAGGAAATATTATTATTGTGTAAATGTATAATTTCGGCTAATATTGTTTATAGTTGTATTATAATTTATATGGACGTGTTAAATATTCGGAAATCTCGGAATATGCTTTAATGTTTTCAATGAACTGTAGTAACTAAATGTATTAGAGCATATATAAAACCATCATCAGATTTATGACAGTATAGTTATAATAGGCATATAGCCGATCGACTATTCAACAACATGTAAATATGTTTTTAATTAAAAACAAAAACTGATAGCAACACTCTTTCTACATTAGTGAATATAAAGCGACATAATTAAAACAATTTAAAGTAAAATTGCATATTGCCCGATGAGTAGCCGAAAGTGTCGTCTCTTTTCTTTTTTCTTTTTATAAATAAATAAATAAAGTGAAAAATATTAAAGGAATACTATAAAAATAAGTGTCAAAATACATGATATAGTTATCTAATAAAGCATTTCTCAAACATAATAGATGGATTAAATAGTAAACGTTTCGAACGAGATTTCTGTACCGTACAATTTTCATATGATTTTTAAAGTAACATTCGGACAATACAAATGTAAAGTATGTAACTTCAAAGTTGAGAATATCGGCATAACTTAAATGTTACATAAGTAGAGTTACAAATCTTCTTAATGAATTTAGTTTATTCGCCGTTGAAGAAATTACGCGTCATAAGAATGATGGTATTACACAATAATAGAAGTATACTACTGTAAAAATTAGCATTATTAATAATTCTATTATAGCATAAGAGTAAGATTTTAAAATGGGATATTATGGAAAATCAAAAACTTAATTGAATGTTACCTGTACCGAACATTACAGAACTCTATATTTAATTAAGCAAATAAACAACACTAATCAAATTATTGTCAATAAGTGTGGAGGGGGCATTTCCCACAGTTTAGAGTAACATTTTATGATTATAGGAAAGGTTTGAAACTCAATCATTTTGACAATTTGTTCACTTTTTTTTCCATTTCATCCATTATTACACAGAGAATTCATTTGAAAAGCTGCCACAGTTTTATACGGGTTTTTTTGGCGTTTTAATGGCTGAGTCGGTGGAGAAAGAATAACTGAAGAATCGTATGGAGTAAGACGGTTTAAATTTAATAAATTGAAGTAAAAAAGGAATCGTTATAACTGAAGAGCGGAATATTCGAAGAAAATATTTTTTTTAATAAATTTTTTGGGCTTGTCAGCAACGAGGACAATTACCCATCAAGAAAGAAGAACGTAGGACGAACGGAAAACGAGGTTGCTAGGAGAGTTATTTGGGAAAGAAGGAGACGGCCAAAACTACTATGAGGAAATAACAAAGGAGTCAAAAGAGATCGATACTTGTACAACTAGCAGTCCGAAGGGAAATAAATGTGCAGAGAAAAAATATGAGCAATGTCCTAGAGGAAAGGCTTTCATGTCTTGTTATATCGTAATTTAGTAAATTACGATATATCATATCTATACAAAAACTAAATGCGACGTAATCAGTATTAAGAAAGGAGTATTTTTATCCATGACTGCGATTGCTGGGCAGCGCCCACAAAAAGATCCTTAAATCAGTCCCCACAGTGCCCGATGAAACAAGAAATCGCTATTTCGCACTACGGTTAATACATATATATATATATATAGTAAAAGGAAAAGTAAGAAATAAAACATGCTTACGGCGAAGCATGATAGACTGTTTTAATAAGACACGCGCAATACCGAATATAAAAAAGTTAAATGTACGCAAGAGCGATAGTTGCGGCGATAATGAAGTAATTTAGGTAAGGTAGGTTCCTATTTTTTCTTATTAAAAAGATATTCATCCGAAATCCTTGATGGTGAGGAGAAGGAGTTGGGAGAAGAAATAGAAGTAGATGAAGAATTTTATCTATTAACTGATAAGTAGGAGGGGAAAAGTATGAGTGTTTGAGTCAAGAGAAGTGACATTTTCGTTGTAAATATAATTCGTTGAGTATTGAAATTTTGAAGAAGTAAAGTTTCGTTACATTTTCGTCAGTTATTTTTCCTTTGAACAGGTAAAAATGTGAACAAAAATCGACAACAACTTTTTTGACGACGGCGGCTGTGCCAACGGAAACTTTCATTTGCTCTGGTTTATAATTTTATTATATTTCGGGAAATTGAAGCAAAGCCGGCTCGGAAGAGAAAGCGAAACGGAACAAGGCGAAATCGTTAGAAGTGACGAGGAAAAGTATTTTAGCAGTAAAGGAATTCCAGCGGATAGTAAAAGCAGCAGATTTCATTTTGATCAAAATTTCATCGCTAACGACTTTTTCGTTGTTGTTGTTATATGCGACGTAATGTGTTCTACGGCGAAGTTTGAAATTAACTATATCGGAAGGCGTTCAAACACGCTGCCCAACCCACCTCTAGCCCCTACATTCGATATTCAGCGCTAAGTAAAACTAATGCTCAACTTAACAGAAACTTCGCCATAATAGAAAGAGATGCAGCCTAGTTTCTGTATCGCTTCGGATAAATTGCTCATCCGGATTCGATCATTTAAACGAGCCGCTGTCTAATTGCTTTCTTTCAATTACACATCGTGTTTTCTTTCTTGACGTTTTTTTCTTTTTCTTCTTTTTTTCGAAGTTGCTGCGCGATTCATCTTAAAAATGAATAACGTCGCGCAACTACTTGCACTTCCAGATAATGTGCTGTTGTACATTATAATTCTTTCTATGCGATCGGAAAACTTCCAAAGACGCGTAAACTTTAGTTATTTTTGTCGGTCCCATTCTTTTTAGTGTAATAAACGTAATGATTCCTTTTGTAATGAAAAGATTTTATTTAGTTTTTACAAAATATACAAACACTGATTAACTTATAAATGGCCTCTCAATAAGGACGTTCGATTTTTAAATGTAAATAAAGCTAGTCGTTTGTGAAATATCAGCTCGACTTTGGTTTCTGGAAAGAATATTTTATGACATTAGATATGAATGTAACGTCGTTCAAACGTCCGCGGCTTTGCATGGCGACGCGTATTCGGCAAGTCCGATAACTCTATCGCATAAATCTGACTGGATCGTTCTTCGTTAAGCTGACTTTGAGGGCATCAATTGTTTTTGCGGTTTGCAGACCCGCGATTTAAGATAACCGCGAAAGAAGAAGCCTAACGGCGTATTAAATCGCACAATCTCGGTGACCAAATGAAGAAACCTCAAAAAACTCAAAATAAATGCTGCAGAATATCTGTTAATATACTCTTCGGTATGTACTCAATCACGAGGTTCTCAAATTACCGCGTAAGATAAAAAATATCACTTCCTTCCCACGCCAAAAAGTTTTACGATAACTGCGGTAAACTTACTCTAGTTAATAAAATATGAAACTGTACGAAAGCTACAACTTAGATACAAAAGTTACAAACGCAAGCGCATCAAACGACTGTTTTAGACGAAAAACGTCCTTGGTTCGTTGTGTTTTCCACAATTTTTTCATTTCGAAATATTCAAACTTATCATAAAAATATATTTATCTATTTGTCCTTAGATCGTACAAGTGTGAACGATAGGTTTTTTTGTTTAATATTTTTTCTGTACATCTCGCGCTTTTATATGTATCAAAATTATTTTATTTCCTTTCAAGGCAATGCGTAATGCTGAAAGAGCTAAGCGACTCGATGTACATTAAAATACAAATGATTAAACACGGAAACAAATATGTATATAATACCTTTTATTAGCTCATCGTTCAAACAATTGCCGGACGTATCTTAAAATATATTAATTGGTAAAATTGTTCATGTAATATAACTCGCGAGTTTTGCGGCTACTAGCTCCATCCGTACTGGGGGGGGGAGCCTACAGCTGCACAATATGTATCAATTGCGTAATGCAAAATTTTACTTATTTAATATATTCAATTGATTTGTGAAATTTTAAAATATCTTTTGTTCATCTTACTTTTACTGTACATCATCGTATTGAACAGTGCTGATTACAACAGTATCGAAAAAGCCGTAAGCGAAAATTTATTTTACACGCATGACGCCGGTATCGACAGAAGTCAGAAAAATAAAGAATGCGAGTCCTACGCATTCTTGATAAGCGTCGAATTAAGTTTTCATGATGTACGGCTAATTGGAGGCCAGCTTTTTCCACCTCAGCATCTGTCTTTACTTTTAAGAAAGCCCAGTGAGAACAGCATTAATCTCAATAAAACCGACGCCATTTTATTGTTCCAAAGAGCTACTTGCTACTTGGAAATTTAATTATAAATAATACCGCTATCGATTGGGCTAATCAAGCGCGTTACTCAGATGTGATATAAGTATTTAACACTTATAATTAGTACATCGAACATCAGGGCCGGATCTAAAGCCCCGGGGCCCCAGCCTCCAGCAGGGGACCCCGCGCTCTTGAACAGAAAATAATTTAATTTTCCACGTGCAAAATTTAAGTTTTCTTTCCTAAAATACTCAATACTGTAAAAATGAAAGATTTTAAATTTGTATTTTTTATCCTAAAAAAAATTCAGTTAATTTTTATACATAAAAATAGAATATCATTTAATAAAATTATATATTTTTTCTCTATATAAAACTTTCCCTTTCTTTTCCAATAAACTAAATGCCGCATGAAATAAATATTTATAGAAATTTTCTATGATAAATCTAATTTATTATGTTAAAAAAAAAATGAACGAGTCCTTTAACGTATGTACTGAATAATAAATACAACATTTGACAAATCGAGTAATAACAATCCTCTATTCAAATATTGATATTCATGCAATCGTTGTAAATTTTTCTATGTAAAAACGTTTTATGATCTGAAATACTCTTAATTTTAAAAATATTTTATTTTTTACTTTTATTTAAAGTTAATACCTTTTTAT
Source organism: Icerya purchasi (assembly GCA_039619475.1). Taxonomy (NCBI): domain Eukaryota; kingdom Metazoa; phylum Arthropoda; class Insecta; order Hemiptera; family Monophlebidae; genus Icerya; species Icerya purchasi. Next base: position 66,994,498 of record CM077116.1, read on the forward strand.
TAATGAATTGTATAAACATTATTTAAAATAAAAGCGAGTTTTAATCGACTGCTGATTTTATAAATGTATTTGTATTCAAAAAATTTAATAAACCATACTACGTTTAATTCACTTGTTTCTGATCACATAAACAATTATGGAATTTTAAATATACATGTTTAATTTGTATAAAAAAAAAAATATGATCAAAAACGTCTACTGAATATATCAAAATTAGCTCGAAAACCGCTACCGCCGCCGCCGTAGATAATGCATTAATAATAAAATGTTTATTTTTATTTTAACTAACGATTATTTTATTGCTACCCATTTATATATTTAGAAATATTTTTTTGTAGAAAAAGAGAACATATTAATAAAAAATTACAAATATTAATATATATATATATATATATATATATATATATATATATATATATATATATAATTTACAGTCGACTCACGATTATCATCCGGATTAATTGGGCGGCCAGCCGGTCCGAATAGCAAAAAATCTGGATACGTTAGGGTTCAAGGTTAAATACTGCAAATTAAATGAAAAAATGAAAATTAACAGTTATCCCATAATGAAAAAGTAAACATGAAAATTAACTTATCCCATAAAGAAAAAGTAAACATGAAAATTAACTTACTGTGGTACATTAACTAATTTTTAAAGAAGTCCATGATTAAGGTCTCTGTGTCTTTCACTGCATTCTCTTCCTTGCCGATATATCTCGCCACTTACGTAAACAAATTATATCAGCCGGTGACGCTTCTTTCTGTTGAGTTACTCCAGCGCTACTTCGATCGCCTTCAGTCCTTCATCGTTTAGTATAACACTTTGAAGGGGCTCTCGTTATCCATATTTTCTTCAACTGGATCCTCGTTGAGTATCATGAGAACAATATCCTCACTGCCGTTTCTTCGATCTCGCTGCTGTCCATCCATTCTGTAATATCATCCGTATTACCGTTTCACATCCTGGAATATTTTTTATTAGAGGAACAAGCTTATCGCGTTGTCTTTTGAACTGTCCAAATCACATTGTTCGTAAATTTCATTCCATTTGTCACGGACGTTATGATCTAATAATATTTTTTACGACCGCACTAATGCTATAGAACTGATCTCTTCTCATCTCTCAGATAACCCCAAGTGATGATAACATCAAGCATATCAATTGATTTTAAAGCAACCTGGCCGTCTTCATCATTTTCAACGCTTGATATTAGTCTGGTGAGAAGGCGGCGTCGATATATTTTTTTGAAGGCCTCTAGGATTCCTTGATTCATAGGTTGACAAACCGATGTAACGTTTGCCGGAAGAAAAATTGCCTTTATATCACAATCTTAAGGTGCATTGTCGAGAATAAGGATTGCTTTTCTCGGTAACTGTTTTTGTCGGACAAATGTTTCGCAACTGCGGGCACAAACTCTTTGTGAAACCAAGTTTTAAAAATTCCACAGCATCTTCATTTGCAGCGAATGTAAACAAATTTTCAGATATCTACTGCATACAGCTGTGGATTTTATAAAAGCGCTTTGGCTTTTTCGTTTTTTTATTTTTCTTTTTTTGAAAAATCGATCCGAATATTACAGAGTCCAGATAATCGCGAGTCGACTGTATAAAATTTCTTATTTCACGTTCAATTTATTTCAGTTTAGGGTAGAAAGTTGATTTTTTAAAGAGTGCATAATCTTAATTTTATTAGTCATTCATAAATACACAGTAGGTTTTTTTTGCTCGTTTGTTTGCACACATATGATAATGAATTTTTTCGCTATTTTTCCTTCGAAGGAGAGCCCGCCATTCAAGATTAGTCCCGGGCCCCGTAAATCCTTAATCCGCCCTTGTTGAAAATATCTGCATTAAAGCTACTAAAGCCATATAAGTCATAAACCGGCTGTATTTAATCCTAGGTGTTAGTAATAAATTAATTCTTTATAAAATGTTACTAAATCTAGTCGCTACAAACGTTCGTCTCGCCAATCCGCAATTTCCGAAAATGCCTAACAATATCCTGAAAGATTTTGATTTCGGTAGTACAAGTAAGTTTTGTAAAAACTGCAAGCATCATGATAGCGAGCTGGTTGAAATAACTGAGAGCTGCAACATGTCACTGTGTGTACACTAAATATAAGCACTGTACGTTTAAGCGCAATATATTAACACGAAAGTAATACGTGTATGTATGTTAGTGCGTGCATAGATGAACCTAAATGTGTTTTCGGCTTTTCAAAGTAGTTTTTGTTTTGTAACTCTCCTGAAATTGTAATATTTATTTTATTTACTTTATATTTTAGAATAACATACATATTATATACAATTACATATTAATTAGCGTGTAAAATTTAATTCTTGATTATCTTTCCCAGATATCTTCTCTGCTGCCCAGAATTGCAGATATTATATATATATATATATATATATATATATATATATATATATATATATATATATATATATATATATATATATATATATATATATATATATATATATATATAGGATCACCCAAAAAGCTTCGACGATTTCAAACTTGTATAAATTTGATTTAAAAAATCGAAAGAAAAAAAAAATTGCACACGAAAATAAAGTTTAATTCTTTAATTTAAAAAAAAAAAACTTAAATCATTCAAATGCTTTCCATTTGCGGCTAAACGTAATCTTAATTTAAACACCCAATTATTGTATACATTTTCCAACACTGATTTCGGAATTTGTGACATTTCGGCTCAAATTCGATCCTTTAACTCTTCCAAATTACGCGGTTTGGTAGTGTAGACTCTGGACTTTAAATATTCCCATAGGAAGAAGTCAGGCATCAAGTACCGTTAGGTCAGAGGAGCGAGGTGGCAATACGACAGCGGGGCCTTTAGAGATAATGTGTGTACCGAATGTTTGGCGCAACAATTCGATTGTTCGCGTTGCCGTGTGACAAATGGAACCACGTTAAGCGTAACTTACGTTTGGTGGGTAGAGAGGGCAATAAGAAGGTTTCAATCATGTTCACATACTGCTCCGTGTTGATGTTACCGTTGAAGAAGAAAGGTCTCACTATCTCCCACGCTGCAACACCACCCATACTGTCACACGCGGATCGTGCATTGGTTTTTCATAAATAATGTGCGGATTATCACCTCATAGACACCATAACGGAAATTTTGGATATTTACTGCACCTGTTAGATGGAAGTGCGCTTTATCGCTCATTATCAAATTCTTCACATCGAATTCGTCGTTGTCAATTTTATTGAGCATCGACTGCAAACGCGCGTTGCTGCTTCAGCCACTGCAATTACTGACGCATACTAGGAATAAAATTGACGTTTTCTACCGCACATCGTTGTGGTCGCTCTACCTACTAACCGAATGTTTCTACAAATTTTCGAAATCGTCGAAGCTTTTTGGGTGACCCATATATATGCCGCAGGTAAGCGAGTTTAATTGGGAACCAGAGAAACCTGGGAAAGTAAAGGTGGATCCCAAGTAGAAAGGAACTGGCCCCAGTATTCTCATCAGATTCATTAGGTTTAGTACATTGGGGGCCTTAACGTCACAATCCTCGAGTCCTGCCAAGTGTATGGGGGACTCTTACTATACTTACTTAAGCGAGTTTAGAACGAGACAATTTTCGAACTTATGACATCTCTGGTTTTGTAGGCGATCGTCATAATACGAAACTATTATGTTGTCTACTAGAAGCCGCCAGCGTTGTCAAATTCAGACAGACGTTTATTTAAAAATGTTTTGCAAATTTATGTTAATTTCATGGCATTCAAAAAATGATGTTTGGTCACAGATTTATTTGTTTTATCTTTTTTAAATTCAATATCAGTTTAGGGGTGCGCGGACGTCTACTTGATATTGCTTTTTTTTTGTGTTTTTTTTTATTTCTTTCCTTGCTATTTTACGCCTAGTCTTATCGACTATTCGGTAATCTATGAAATAAGTTAAAATGACATGAATAAGCAATCAATCCAATGCAGAGTGTTAAAATTAACTTGTTCATGTATACATAAAATGTTTACACATTATTCTCACATATGCATACGTACCATACATACATGCACCTCCGCTCACACCCTCACACACACATATATTTATATATTTATAACTTACAGGAGGTCTTGAGACCGTTTTCTGTTTAGCCTACATGTCTTGCTTAGGGGTCATTCAGTAGTTCTTTCGTTATACTATTAGGATATCCTTTCAATCTGGCAGCATCTATATTTCATTCTTCACAAATTTAACCCCAAGATTTTCATAGATTCTAATGTTGGTTATGTACCATGGAGCAGAGATAATCATGCGTAGTAACTTATTCTGAACTCTTTGCATAATTGAATTGTTACTTCATTATATGTTTTTCTTTCTTCCGTAAACCGTAAATATATATGTTACAGATACAAATGAAATGTCTATTGAACGGTTACTAATGTTATATTTTATTTCTACACGAACATATTATTCACAAATTCACAAATATAACATTGTTAAATACTAATTAATTACGAGTATGATAAAATAAATAAAATAATTACAAAGATAGTCCGACCGGTTTCGTTAATACATATTCATGGACTAATTTTGTTTTTTGTTGTATTTGTGTTATTATGTCATTATTTATAGAATGAATCGATATGTTCTAATAGTTAGTCTATGTGAAATGTTACTGTTTCTGGTACAGGCACATATTTGACAGCTCTAGACCGGTTTTAAAATTTGTCTGTAAAGTAGTAACATTTTTTCAAGAGATACTATTGATCTATCAGTACAGTTGCCGTAGTTTGATGTTCAATTCATTTCGCTATAATGTGCTTCCTCCAAGTCAATCGTGTGCCGAGATGTATACCAAGATACTTTACATCTTCTTTCTACGGGGAATCTCCATACCATTCATAATTAAATTTCCGGATGAATCGATTCACCGATTAGTGAAAACTACTCGAGATGATTTACCCCCTCATTGACCTTTATCTTCCATAATTTGTGCACCATGATGTTACTTTATTGACTGCTGTCTGCAGGTTTTTACGCGCAACTTTCGGACATTTATTCGAACACAAGATCACTATGTCATCAGCAAAAGTTGCTATATCAGCGTGCGACGAAGTAGGAATATCCGCTGTGTAGGTAAGGCAGAGAAGCGGTCCAAGTGCACTCCCCTGAGGAACACCTGCCCGAAGCGAACATATATACTTGATTCGTCATCTCCGCAATTAACTTAAAAATATCTTTCATTTAAATAGGACCGGAATAATTCAGTAAGCTGATGGAGAAAATGGCGTCGAAGTTTTTGCAATAGACCATCGTGCCACGCTTGATCGAATGATTGGCTTACTATTGTTGATGTATAATAATTTATTTTTTCTTTCAACTACAAATTATTAGTTGTGAATAATTCCCTTAAGCACTGTGAATTTCTTGTATGTAAACGATTTAAGTTAGTCGTTTTAAAAAGTTGAATATGCCTAATAAGTCGATCTGTCAATTTATTTATTTTTTTGAAAAATCACTAACCGTCTCGTTTTAAAGTGATCAGCTAATTGTATTTCTGTGCTCCTGATAGGCTACATAATTTCTCCAGTTTCATCCTCGAGGAGACTCTTCAATGGCTGCTACCAAGGAATTTGACTAAAAAGTATAATTACTGATGAAAACGATTTGCTAATGCAGAGCCGCAAAGAGAAAAAGGAAGACGATAATGAAAAGGACATAAAGGAAAATAATGAAATCGGTTACGAGATAAGAAATATTTTAGAAGTACGCTGAAAATGTTCATTAAATACGGGTAGCCGTTAAGTGGCCGACGGTAATGTTTACAAGCTCATTAAGAGGACGACATTTTTGGTGAACTTAGCAAAAGCTCATCGTCATTATACAAAGTTCACTGCAGAGAAACGCGCTGCAATCTGTTCCGCAGATAACTTTGTCATTTTTTATCAAATTCGCTTATCGCTCAGCTTTTGAGAGTTCATCTAAAGCTCTGAACTTGCTTCACCCTGCCTTAAGTTTATTATCGTCATCGCAGTAATAACATCCTTTTCTGCGAAAATAACCATTTTTTTTTTTTTTTTTTTCACTTTGACCTACTTCTCAAATGATAATAAGAAAATGGTTATATGCTAACAACACCGCTCCAGCGTACTTGCTTATTTGAATGTAGAGTCTCTTCAACTCCACGCAATTTCAAATTAAGCATTTATTATTATTCCCGTTTTCGCTACTTAAATTGTTTCATTCAGACTGCATTTTTATCTCATTAGACCATCGTTATCTGCATGTTTTATTAATCATCAATCTCGGTTCGTAACGCGTTTTAACTTATTTTAAACTTATAGGAACAAAAGTCGGCATTTCGAATGTAACTAATAAGGCAGAGAATTTTAGTGAAATTTCGACCATGCGTAACATTCTTTTAATTATCAAGAGTGTATCCGAAACTGCTTTTTTTTTATTTTTTACTTTTAATTGGTTCGTCAAAGAGGAGCAAACATCAGACCGTAAAATTTGGAAGAAGAAGAAAATAAAAAGTTACATTCTTAAACGTTTAAGGATAGAAGATAAAAATAATCTAAGGACGGGAATGACAGATGCAGAAGAGGAACTAAATTTTCTACGATCAAAACGGGAAATTTGTTTTCGAAAATTTAAAAAATACCTAGCAAATTTATTGATTCTTCTTTTCTTTTTTTGGGCTGGATTTCATCTTTTTCCCAGTTTTAGCTAAGACTCTTTCGTAACTCTATATTTCTTCATTTTTGATTAACTCGGAAAAATTCTATCTTATAGGTACGTAAAAAAAGAACAGCTGCAAAATTATACGTTTGTTATTCATTTTTTTGCCCCAAATTGTAGATAGCAGCGCAAGTTGTAAATTTAGAAAGACAAGTACTTGCCTAATAAATATATGAAATAAAAACGATATTTTAATGAAACATAGATAAAACAAAAAAAAATTTAAATAAATACGCAACATTTAAACAATGAAACAGATTTAACCCGCGGTAAAAATCTGTTTTACCATTGAACTAACATTATAAAAGAAAAGATCAGAAGGTATATTTGGCCTTAGTCAGATCTACAGATTCTCAATAACACACAATACTGTAATAATTTTCGACAAAAATTTGCTTTCCTATGTAGAACATTTAAAAAAGTGTAAAAAAATTAATTCGTTGAAACTCTTGTAAATTAAAATTACGATTAGGAAGAGTATACTTTGTACATATACGGAATTTATTAAAATTAACTAAATTCTATTAATATCGTGTAATGTACTGATACGGAATATTATTTCTCAACTATTCAGAAACACTGCAAGTGGCTAACTTTTTTATTTACTACTGAAAATACATTTACCTAACGTTGCCATCACAAGTTGCGGAGTATTTTTTCAACTATGAAACTTACAGTGCTATGAATTTTGAAACACTGAAAAACTATCATATAAATACAGCTTTTGTATAAATTTTTTTAAAGTACTAAAGTGTTTAAAAAAGAATAGGAACCGTAAACATAACTGTACATAATTGATATTATTCACAAGATAAAAATGATAAATTACACGTGCAACAATGAAGAATATAATTTCGTTAATAATAAAAATACATTTATAATTAAATAAAAATCTTCAAAACGAAACCGGCGCTATAAATATCATTTAACGTATCATCTTCAACATCGAGACTGTCAATTAATTGATTTCTGTCGGAATATTCAACTTGTTAAAAACAGCAAAACTGCTTATACCAGCTGAACTATTCATAAAGGTAAACGATCTAGACTTTGGGGGCTAGTTCGCCATTTTCGCATTAAATGTTTAAAAATTTGTACGCAATTTTTTCGTTCCATAATCTACGAAAGTCCATGGTATAATTTTCTATTATTTTTAAATATATACGAAAAAAGAGGAAAGTAGCTCAACAATTATTAATATACCGCTGGAACTATTAGGTCTGTGAAACTAAAAATTCATACGTATAGCATAAGAACAGAATTTTAAAAAATGAAATTTTTGTTGAGAGGTGAAAAAAAATTCAGAAAATCGCTTTTTAAAATACTGCTAATCATACCACATGCGAAACGATTTACACCTGATAATTGAAATTCCACATGATATTACCCATATACCGGAATCATGAAAAAAGATTTTTTGCAAAAATTTAACTTTAAACTGTTTTCTTATTAAAAGTTTACTAACATTCTTTTTCACCATTCTTCTTTCTTCTGCGCTATCGTAATTGCCGTTTTACTTCCAATAGAACTCCAATACTACTTCTCATCTCTATCCGCTTCTTTCAGTTTTCTCCAATACGTTCACTCTTGATAAGTCGGCATACTTCTCCTCAACTTTTGCTTCGTTCCTGTATTCCATTAATTACATTTTTACTACTATCCCATATCATCGAGATCTACTCCTGAGCAAGTTGTCAAATCGGAATTCTTAAATACCTTAAACACTTGTTCCCCAATCGCTTTATGATCTTTACTGATGACTTTTTAACGAATCCCATGGATTGCTTCAACCTTTTGCTGTATTGAATCCTTTAAACTCCCTTCCTTCTGTTCAGTTTTCTATACCGAGTCTATTACTATTTAACAGGCTATTTTCTTTATTTCTTTCCTTCTAATCTCTTAGAATTCCTTTATTATATCATATTCCCATACTACAGGCTCTCTCATAATTGATTTCTTATACATACGAAAAGTTCATTTAGCTTCTTCTACCGGAAGATATCTCCTCAGCGTTTTTGAATTCAACAACGTTTTTTTCTCAATATAACTGTTCATTTCAGATTATGAAGTAGCTATTGTTCCACTTCATCTTCTAATCCTAACTCCTTCTATCTGTCTATTCAGTCGGATCTAGCGTCCCTCATCATTGATTTCTCAACTCTTTTTCTTTTCCACGTTCACCTCTCACTGCAATTTGTCTTTTACTTACACTTCTCCCCCCCCCCCCCTGGTTCATGTCCAAGTCGACGAATATCTACAAAGGAAAAAAAAAACATTATGCGGATATAGCTTTTGAAAAGCCGTTGGTTCCACTATATGATGAAGCTTTCAACTAAAGTACATGTAACCATACACCCAATAAGATTTATGTACAACACCACGTACTCCATGCAACATTGTGCCAATAAACGCCCTCTAGCATACAGACAAACTCCATAAAAACTATTTCTATTTTAAACCATAATCGCTGCATTATGCGTTATTAATAAAGAACAAAATTAAAAATATAAAAATTTTTCGTATAAGTTTAAAATCTACTTAAAGGAGACCAAACTGGATGTTCGACAAATAATTGAATAGTTTGATACATTACAGTAACCATGTTGTTGTTATTAATATTCACCCGCAAAACTTTGCAACGAAGTTGAACAGTAATTTTAAAATTGCGGACATATTTGGACTTAACTGCTCCATTAAATAAATAAATATATTATCACGGCTTTTTACAAAAAGTCTTAAAAGGGATATTATTACATCGTATAAAACGTTATAATTCATACATTTATGGTTTATGTAGATTCAATGAGAGAAAAATCTCAAGAAAGATTATATTTACTACGAAATAAGCGGATTATTTACAAAATGGAGTTATATTTATATTTGAATTTCTAATACTTGGCCACTACGAGCAATATTTTATAATTGTTTTTTACGCTGCGTTCATTTAAACTTTAAAATTTCGCAGGTTAAAAATGTTTTTATTAAATCGTTAACTTTTACATTTGTCTCATTTTTAATTATTATTTACAACTTGTTTTCTGTCGGAAATTAAGTATAGCCGTCTTGATGATTTTAGAAAAATCGAAATTTTTTTACTTTAACATTAATGCCTAAAACATTATAAGGGAGAAAAAAGTTTCCATGCGTATCCTAATTTTGCTATTTAGCTGTAGCTCGATTAATTCGGGGTCATTGAACATGGTAAAGCGACAGAGGATGGTAGGACAAGATGAAAACAAAACACACGATAAATTTATAAATTTAAAATTACTGTCAAAGATTTCACATATGACGATTACGAACCATAGAATACACTTAATAATAATTATTATTGCAGTTTTTTTAACTAATTTAAACATTATGCTTCGTACAAAATGCAATTCGAAAGTGAAGCGCGCTGAAAGTAGCAAACAAAGTGTACACTTTAAAATAAGTTGTATCCCGGAAAAATGGTGAGAAAACAAAAACGCCAAACTGTCCATTTAGTAACAAGGCTACTGACCGGGGAAGCGTTCTTGTAATGCAGTCGCCCAAATTAGGTCTGTATGGAATTATAAAATTTTGCGCATTCAAGGAACTCCCCGGGCGGTCTTGATTCGTTTAATAATAAGGTTTCTTATAACACTGCCGCTATATCAAATGGAATCTGCCGGTATCGAACGAGATGCATGGATTCTGTCGAATGTTTCAGGCGCTCCAGAACTTTACACCGGTTGAAATACGTAGAGTACATTGATGATAATTTAAAAACAAACGAAGCAGTCACACGAATCATTATGAAAAATTAAAAGTGCTCAATAAAGAATGCACGGATTATAGTAAAAAAAGGAATTAACCTTGAAGAGACGGATTGACCGGCGTGCTTATAGATGAACTTTTTGCATTTTGAAAATGAACTATTCGGAAAAGTTACGATTCCGGTGAAAAAAGAGTTTGCGCCCAAAATACCTGCGGATAGAAAACGATCGATCAAAGAAGACTTACAACATTTGCGGTAAAAAGCAAAAAAATAACCCGAACAGTAACGCTTCATTTTGCAATCAAGTTCGCGAAGTAATAAAATCGTTATCTAACTGATCTTCTCGCTCGCTCCACATTGATCAGGCTTTGCAGAAAGAAACAATGAGAGCTCCAACTTAACCCGGTACTGGCATTGGATCGAAAATCATCATCTAATGCAAAGTAGCATTAGATGTTGCAACAAATGTCGGCCGTTTTTATGTTCATTATGACCGTCTTTTTCTAATTATGCGCATAATTGACATTACACGGCCATGAACATTACCGGAGCCGGACCGAGAAAGTTCGCTACCCGAGACCGCATAAGAAGCCTTTTGATCAGCTTCAGAATAGCTAGAAAGTAAATAGAAAATCAGCATGCCAATCATCACAGATTAACATGTAAAAATAATCTATAATTGTTGTGATACTGGGAAAACTTTAAACTGGTTTTTTTCGAAATTTTCGTGCATCCGAATTAAATTGTTAAAAAAATCATCTAGCATTATTTCGTTATATTATTGCCTACGTTCTTGATAGACAACGTTTTCAATGGAATTTTCAATCATCAAAACGTTCTCTCATTTATATGTATAACCGAAAATCAAAAGCCATCCCCGTAAGCTCTACGAAAAAAAGGGAGGGCTAACACGGAGAAATATACGAGAAACCGCCATTTTGTTATTAATTTCCATGGCAAAAATTTATTTCTCGTACATCGTTTATACTTAAATAAAAGCCCCTATGAACAGAATTCCGATTCATTTTATTATTTCGCGAAGAAAAATAATCTAAAAAAGATCTGTTTTTTCTTGCTCGATAGCGGTTTAGCTTTTTAAATACGGGAAAAAAAAAAAAAAGAAACCATAAAAAACTGATGAGACGTATTTCTTATTTGGAACGTTGATTAGAATATAACAATTTTTAGAAAAATTAACCGGTCTCGGATATTTCGTAAGCAAATGAAAATTCCATTTTCTCTTCTCACCATATATAACCGTACCACACTGCTTATGATATGAATGCGAAACAGAGCTCAATATGGTTTTATATTCATACGATATTTTCCGTTATTAGCAAAAAAAAATTGTTTGGACTCCTAGTGTTATATTCAGTTTTGCTAAAAGTAAAATTTGCAACTCTTTTCCTCCTATAAAATTTCGAAGTTAAAAAAAAAAAAAGTTAGCAGACTTCCTCGGTACATGATTGTAAACGGTCTTCGTGCAAAAATATGACGCGATAAGTGCAATTTTTACGAAGGCGTTACGTTTTGTTTATTTTTTTGGAAAACTGTATTATAGTTTGAATTTTCTTAAGTTTCACGGGTAATATTCGTGCGGAATTTCAATTAGCAGGTGTAAATTGTTTCGTCTATGACATGATTATCAGTTTTTGGAAAATTTTAATTTTTTTAATTGTTCCGTTATTTATGGCTACATACAAACTTTTAGCTTCGTAGACCCAGTAGTCCCCGAATATTATATTAATAACTGTTAGACTACTCGAATATTTCCGTATTTTCTTCTTCATATATTCGCAGATTAATTACTCGAATAGGAATTAATTTCAGCATTATCGTTAACATTGGTGATCTCGGTGAAAATATCAGGCGCTACAATTATTTTAAATGCACCAGATCTGGTTTTAATTAGCTGTGTATCTACTTGTTCTGGCGAAACAGAATAATTTAAACCTTTTAGTCTTTTAATCAAACGTAAAAAAAAACAACTTGAAAATTGTTTTCTAAAATAAAATATTACGAAAAATAATTAAAATTTCATTATTAAGTGACGGTACACATTCATGATTATTCTAAATTAAACGCCGGGAGTGGTCGTCACGATAATTTTTTAAGCGACGTCTGAAACGAAAAACTGAAAATCATCGATCTATTAATTTATAATTTTTTTATACGGAGATGATACGTGATGGCGTCTTTTAGTTTTATTTCGCAAATAAACCATTTCATCTTAGCGAATAAGTGACGTAAGGACTGCGAAGGTTCACGGAGTGCACTAATCTCCAACGTCACCGCTGAAAATGTGTCGATACATCATTTTTGTGAAGATTGAAAGTATTGGTATTTTTGAGTCTTTTACCGTAAAAAAAAATATTTGAAAATTATTGAGGATTAAACTTCATTTCGCTATTAAACCATACAGTATTGTGATGTAATAATGCAGCAGCTAACATTGTAATCGATTGGTATGCACAAATGGAAAGAGATTCGTCGTGCGCAAAGGTAACACGGTATAATTAGCTCGAATTCCTTGTCGTCGAGCTACACAGTCTGGATTCACCTATGAAAAATATACACTTGTAAGAATGGTGGATTTACTGATTAATGAATTCAGTTGGAGAACTATCGAAGACAGGCGCGTGCGAAAGAAAATCCACTTCATCGGCTATTTCATATAATATCAAATAGAGCAATAATAATAATTCGTTAAATCGAAACGGAAACGAATGTTCCACACGACGGCCAGCGATTTAAAATATTATCGGTAACGTTTGAAGAGCTGGTGTCTTTCGTAAGAGAGTTCAAGTAGTATTTTAACTCGGTGCACGTAAAAGACGCACGTGTAGTTTTGGCCGAGCGAGACATATTGCGACAAAGATCGCATATCGGAGTACGCTGGACAACAAATGAGAACGGATTTCGATTTGGAGTAGTATCGAAAAAGTTCGATAGAAAAGCGAGAGTAGCAAATGTACTTGAAACGACGTAGCGTGTTTCTTTTCGTTGGAACCCCCTTTTATTTGTTTTTTTTGTCTTTTTTTTTTTTTTTTTGAATGCAGAATGCGCTAGGAGCTTTATTGTGCAAGAGAGGGGACCAGGCTGGAATGGCGGTAAGTGTACATGCAGATGACGGAGCTCTGACAAAATACGCGATAGGCAAAATGTCAACAAGTTGGCGCGACACATGATGGGCACCGTGACTAACAATGGCTGCCGACAAACACGGACCCCCGTGCATCTTGCTGTAAATGATACGCCGGGGAGAAGTCCCGACAATCGGCCGGTCGACTTTAGCGGGAGCGGCATAATGAGCCGAGATGAAAATTGCTCATTAAGAGGTTTTCCGTTGGCTCCGCCTTTTCGCCGCATAGAATAAGGGGCTCGCGAAAAGCAGCCTGGTTGCGTACGACGCGCAAACGACTAAATAATAGAAGCCGCAATGATGATGGTCATTGACGCTGATGACGATGACGTCGGTCGGTCGGACGGGGGGGAAAAAAAAGCAGAGAAATCGAGTAATGCCGGATGTAGGGCGGCATCATCAGATTACTCTGTATGAAAGTTGATACGAGGATGGTTAAAAGCTGAGAGGTTTTTTTTCTTTTAAGGTTTCGACAGACCTCCAGACTGAATTGCAGCAACTTCAAATCGACCGACTCGGAACGCGCGCGTGCTTCTCTCCAGAAGACGCTCTCGTTTTCGGCTCACTCAAAAGAACAGATCCGTTCCGCTGTGGCCGACGCAACACACAGATTCTATTGGCGCAAAATATTAAAGTCTTGCCGGGTTTTTTTCCCAGTGTGCACGACCGCAAACCGCACCCACACACATAACGACGACCCCGATCGCGCCGCGCGATAGCCGCAGTTTAAGCTGCAGACGGCTCATCTAGTTTCGGACGAAAACCGAACCGAAACAAAAACCGAATAATAATAATAGCGCGGCACTCTCGAAATATCATCTACTACGCAGCGAGCGCGGCTCCGATCAGAAAGAATCCTCCGAGCCCGCTGACAGTACACTTGTCGAATTAGTAATCGCGTCATCGTCATCATCATCATGTTGTTATGAAACGCAAAACGACTTAACTGGCAAAAAAAACAACACAAAACAAAACGAAACAGAAGTGTAAACGTCAAGAAGTCGGTCTTGGGGGCTATGACAGCGGAGACTGTCATTTTCCCGAAGATTCGTCGAGGACCGCGGAACAATACGAACACACTGTCAGTTTGCAAAAATTTTCCCTAGACGAAATCTGGCTTGGAAAAAGTAAATACTCAGGCTGGTTTATGTGTGCGACAAGTCAGAAAGAATTCAAACACAGTACGACTCCGGGAAATAATAATAAACCAGATGATCTGCCGCTTCCGCTTACCTATCTGAGACTGATTTTGTTGTAATCCTTTTGCATTTCTTCTACTCCGCGCAGGTTTCACTTGATAGGCGAGTGAAAATTAAGGTGTATACCAGCTTCCACTCTGCGACGCATTGCTGCTAACTAAGAACGTTTGCGGTCGAACGAGTTATCTGTAAGAGAGACAACTCTGGTTAATCCGGAAGCCTTCTAGTTACTCTGCTGAAACAATTGATTCACTTCAGTCTCTATCCAGCCACTCGTTTGGTATCGACTCATCTGTTCTCTGATCGTCACCACAGAGTTACGCTCATTAAACGGTGAACCTTAACTACATTCAAAATGCGTTGTCACGGGCACTAGCTACCGATATAACAACAGTTTCAGATATTGAAATAAAACTGCGCACACGTCGACCAACAATGTCGATGATTTTTTAGTTCGATTAAAAGACAAAAAATTGAAAATTTCACTACAAACTATAATGCAATGTTCTACTCAATCATTACAGACAACGCAGCTTTCAGTCAAAACGACTGCCTTAATAATTTTGTAATACTAAAGCTGGAATGTCAAGTTAATGATGTCACTCCGACTACAGTTCCGGACACGTATAACTCCGACTCAGCAAATACTAAATCGATAAGTGTTATATGGGTTCACACGGTTTTGCTATAGAAGCTGAACCTCGAACAGAGAAGAATAGACCGTCTGTCCTTGTCTGCATTTCATATGGAATGAGAATATCTGAGCAGAAATGTGTGGCAGATTTAAAAAAGTGAAAAATGCTAACATCGGAATTAGAAAGAAATTTTATCGTTTTTTCCCTGCAAACACGAATTTTTCTATGATTATATTTAGTTATTTTACAACTTGCTCCTCTTTTTCTAACACACAAAATCTAACCAAACACTGGTTATACATCAACAGCCGGTGCAAATAATTTCCAATTTTTCGGTGTACTATGTATACCGGATGATCCATATGAGTCCGATATCAGTACGTATCCAGGATGCAGTTTTCGAACCTGTAATTCAGTTCCGGATTCGGATCTGAAGAATAACGAATTTACCCATCACTAATTTAGCGTACGTGACCGTACATATCCAATAAAAGTAACCTCGTTTAAATAATAAATAAAAAAATTTATTTTCGGAATTAACATTTTTTTTTTAATAGTTTGAATAGAATATTCACTGTGCCTTCTACATATGTGTATATAATTGATAATGTTAATCTTGATTACCGTATTGAATCTTAAAAAATACCCTAGTTCTAAACATAATATATAAGTTATAAAATACCGAAATGTGCATCTATATATGAATATATAAATAAACTCAACTTTTTGAACCTCGTTTGGGGGAAACCCCTGGACCTCCAAATGTTAGTCTTTTGTAATCTTTATGGAAAAGCCGATCTCAATTGATTATTTTCTTCACGAACTTTATAAGTACGACGTAAAATCGTTAAAGATTTTGTTACAGGATTTGCTCCTTGTGTCTTAATATATATACAAACATCATCTGCGGTCGTCACCCCAGATAGGGTATCGTGATTAAAATTTAATCCACCAGTGATTTTGTGATTTTCCGCCATTTCACGCATTGTGAAAATGACAATCCTGTTTTATGAAGCACAATATTTGCCCATCTCATAGGTGTACGTCCCCCCGGTGGTCGTTTTCCATTAATTTTCCCCATGACCAACGTAATATTCCCTTATGCATTCTTATTATGTGTCCGAAGAATTTCAGCGCTCTTATTGCGACGATCGTTGACAACCTTTGTGTGACACCGACTACTTCCTGTAACACCGATTCGTTTGTACGTTTTGCTGTTCATGGAATTCTAAGGAGCCGTCTGCAGCACCATATTTCAAAACTGTCGATTCTTTTTCTATCCATATTTTTTAAAGTCCATGTCTGCACTGCATATAACACAATGGAATATACAAGTGTTCGGACAAGCTCAATTTTGACATTTTTCCTTACACATATACATATTAATAACCATGTCATTCTGATGCTGGGAGAAATATAAATACCACGAAATTGTGTAACAAAAGCAAATTATATTTTATTAAAAAAGAAAAAGAAGAGGATAAACAATTTGACCAAGCTCAGTTTTTCAGGAGTCGTCGAAAAACATGTATTTCATTCGTTAGATTAAAAGTATTAAATAGGAATTACAAATGAAACAACAGCGACTAACAGCTTCGCGACCAAGTTTCAAACAATCGTTACGTGTGGATTGGTTATAAACATTTTTAAAAAATTTACTGAGTTGTAGCGAAGAAATGGAATTCGTCGAGAATTCCGAATTTATCAATGCCGTCAGTTATATTACTTCAATAGTTAATCGAAATATCGAAAAATTTATATCTTGATTCCATTCATTTTAATTTACCTCAAGTATGAACTGATCTGGCATCTTTTTTCTTATTGCGTTTAAGTGGACGGCTTTTGTTGTTTTTCGTAACAGTTTTAAGAATTCATTCTATTATAATCAAATCATATTTCTGAACGTAGAATAGTTTCAAACAAGGTCGCAAATATGTAAGCAATTACGTTATGTTTTTTTTTTTTCCTTTTTTGCGCTTGCCTACAATTTTAACCTAATCGTTTGATAGTATTATATTACAAATCAAAATTCTAAAACAACTGGAAATTGAAACTAGAAAGGATTGAAGTACGGGAATTTCGGCTGAAGTTGAGAGGAAAAGGATTGTAAGGAGAATAGACCAGAGCTAAAATTTGTAAAAACAGTGTGTTCGCTAACAAAAATCGAATATTCAAGAAAATCATGGTCTTGCATCACATTTAAGTAAAGGATCACTGTTGCGGAGGGTACTACGTAGAGAAGAAGATAAGTTAAATCGAAAACCAGAAGCGGAGAGAAGAGAATGATTAATTCTTAATCCAGTTAAAGAAACGAAATTGGAACAACGGCCAAGGCTGAGAAGTGGGCTCCAGCTGTATGAAGAGATAGTGAGAAATGCGAGAGGAAGATATCCGAACAAAGTTTGGAATGTTTGATTGAGGATAAGAGTATTAAGTCTAAGGTTAAAAAATTGTTACAGAAAGGAGCATTGAACTGAGGTAGTCGTTGCCCTCAATGTCAGAGTGACTTTGAACTCATAAAAGGTCTTATAGATCGTGATGATAGCGAGTTGGACACGAGGAAACTACCTTGAAGGACACTCTTCAAATCAGCAACAATAAGAAATTTGAAGATTTCACTAATTTCAGAGATGAAAAAGATTGCACGTAAACTGAAGATCCATCTGCAAACACGGAACAGAAGAAAAGGAGTCTGAAGAAGTCCGATTGATGAAGAGAGGAGATGATTACCGCCTTGTTTTTGAACCATCAGTAAAAAGTATTACGTGAGAGGGAAATACGGATTTTAGAGCATATGGATAAGCTCGGATTTAATTACATCGCGAAATTTATCAGGAAGAGGAAGAAGAGAGAAATTGATTGGCCGGCATATGCTGATGAAGTCGTGGAGAAGTAAGATAGATTTTTATAGAAAAAAACAATAGGGGGGAAAATTCAGAAATCCGTGCAGCTATGTGAAGATTGGGATTGTGCCAAGAATAAAACGTCATCGGTTATTAATATGAAGATGGGAGGAGATAAGATTAGAACAGGTCATAGAGAAACGTTTAATTAGGAAATGATATCCAAGCAGACATGAACGAATATAGAGAAATTGCATATTTTCTTCGGATAGAATATCGGGAATAGGAGAATACTTTAATTCACCAATACAAAGGCGAAGGCAGGCGTAATGGATTTGGTTCAATTTGAATAGAAGCGTTTGCAGAAATTATTGTAAAACAATAATCGAGTTTGACACAAATTATGGACTTGTAAAGGATTAGGGCAATTGATGGATCCCCTCTCGATGTTTTCAGAGATAAAACTTTTGGAAAATCGAGTCTTTTGGCAGTAAAATTGTAGAGATAGTTGATAAGTTCATGGAAAGAAAGGTGGCCGTTTAAGATTAGATGAATTAAAGTTTCCTAGAGAAAAAAGACAATAGTTGAGAGAGACTTGCTGAGAATAGATAAGAAGTTGTTCATTTCATCGTTAGCCGCGGAGGAGAGAAGAGGATCCTTAAGGAGGAAAACAATGTCAAGGAAATAAATATTAAATAGTGTAAGACTGATACATGATCCCTGGGGGAATACGCGATAGATGAATCTAAAGGTGGTGAGAAAAGGAACGAAGAGGAAAAGAGATAGATTGAGAATAAGAATGACGAAGATGGAAGGAATGTTGAGGGAAATGAGTTTAGTGCATAGAGTTGGAAGGTTTACATTATCAAACGCGGCAAAGACATCAACAAAGACAACAATAAGGAATTTCTTTTCTAAAAATAATTTGTAAACATCTAAGAAGAAAGGACATTTGCTGTTAACCGGGCCCAGCTCCGGGTGAAAACCGAACATACTAGAAAGCACCAGACTCTTGTGTTCCAGCCATCGTGCGAAGCAATTGTTTAATATACTTTCCAAGAGTTTTCAAGGGTAGAAAGCTAGGGAGATGAGACGGAAAGAAGATTGAATTTTTTTAGGAGATAATTATAAAGTTGTTCCAGAATAGAGAAATAAAATCAAAGTGTAAAAAGGAGTTGAAAATATTCAGAAGTACATGTCACGGGAATGGAGAGAGATTTTTGAGGAATAAGAACGAGAGGCCAAGTTGGAACCAAATGGAGTTACAGTATAGACGACACTTACAATTAGAAAGATGAGTTCTAAGGGCTCTAGCCATTTTTTTGGATTTAAGAAATAGTCATATCTCTAGGGAAAAAGGAACGCAGAATAAATTGTAAGAGTTCTTCTTTGCCTTTCTGTAGATAAACTAATTTTTAACATTGGCTTGTTTGTGGTTTAGGAAGTTGGACATTGAAGAACGGGATCGAAAAAATTTTAAAGTAGCGGTATTTTTTCTGAAAGCTAATTTGCAATCATGGAAATTACCTTACCTAAGTTTTAATAAAAATTAATAAATGAACTACAAATTAAATTTAATGATTCTAAAAATTTATATGATTATAATGGAAAGAACCAACTTAGAATCCACTCACCTGTAATAATTATAGAAAACTATTATATAAGAGTCCAGATGGTGTCTCCCTAACAAGACCTGAAAAAATTTAAAGTAAAGTAAATCACATACCCTTGACAGGACGTCGGGATTGTGAAGTTAAGGTTTATAATGTACTAAGCCCAACGGCACTAACGGAAGTAAGGGGGACAGTTCTTTTCTGTCGGCTGCCTTTACTTTCCCAGATTTCTTTGGTATCCAGTTTAGTTTCAGATTAAGGTTAAACTTGGGAGCGACTTAGATACGGAACGAGGCAAGTCTCGAACTCATGACCTCTGATTTAGCAGCAAAGTATTTTAATGATTAGGCCACCGAGCTGCCTGCGATCTGAAAAAGTACATAATTATAGCCTTTACGGCGTTTTAAATAAAGGAGAAATATTTGATGTTTCATTAATTGTTTAAAATTGTAAAAACTTTTAATTAAACCTCGTTAAAAGTATTTATATAAATACCGACGTGTTCCAGGAACACAGTCCCATAATCTGATATATTACAAATTAAAGAGTCGCAAACGTATTAAATATAAAGTTCAAATAATTTCAAAGTCAATTATGATAACAAAATGCCGAATAATAATTATATAATAATAATAAATAAATATAAGAAAGCAATATAAACAATAAAATAGTAAGTTTCGAATTTTGTAAGCGAATATGTAATAATAGATTATTACATGGAGCATTAGTATTAATAATATTATTTTTAAATTTACATAATATGCTTCAGAAAAATTTAATGCATTATGATTAGAAATTATTTCAAAAATTTTTATATCTCGTTCAATATTTATAGAAATATGATGGTTATTAATATTTATATGTAGTTCGAGGAATGAAATAATGACGGTGGTATTCCGTTGTCTTCCGTTATATCACTATTTCGGGGTGACACCCTAGCCTTTGGATAAAAATCCTGACTGAATGCGCCTCGTTTCGGTTGAGCTCCAGATCCTGTAAAAAAAAAGAAAAAGTAAATGCAAGTCCTGGGGACGATATACGATATCAAATAAATTATATACTTGTAAATAGGCGTTTTAAAAATATATAATAAAAAATTGTCACACACACCCGGGAGCCGGTTGCTATACAGATCATCGCTTATTGTTACACTGCGGGTGTACCAGATAAAATATCATAATGAACTAGACAAAACGTATGACATGAGGGAAAACGATAACGAGCACAGTGTGTGCAGGAACCATGGAACAAGCGGAAACAGGGAGTTCTCATGGCAGCAAGAAACTGGCTTCCACGTAGAGAAAAAATAATATATAAACAATGGACGACACAAGGAATCTTGAATATTATGGATATCAGAAGGAACTTGAAAGATCGTTACGGAGTAGAATATAAAAAACTGACCAAAGTTATAACGAAAAGGCGTACAGAAGAAAAGACCAGACGATACGAAGATAAATGTAAAGATATGAAAAAGTTGGATAAGAAGCATAGTCATAGAGAAATGCATGCTAAAATAAAAAAAATGATGGCGACAAATAAAAAGAGGAAAAACAGAATCACTTATATATACGAAAGAAACAAGGAAAATACTATGCAGACAGGAAAGAAACAGCAGAAACATGGTTAAAATATATATATATATATATTTATTTTTTTGGGGGGACATGCTAATGAAGAGCAACAACCCAATCAACCAAGGAATCTAAGTAATAGCTCAAAAGGAGCATAACATATCAAATTTTAATCTGGTTCGAGATAGAATGAAAGCCAGAATAGGAACACAACTGACAAAGAAGGAGAAGTGAGAACATAAGAGTCCTTGTATACAGTAGGAAGACCAAGATCCAAAAGCTGAGAATCGAAGAGAGAACATTCAGAAGAAAGTAAGGAACATTTGAAGAAGACGTGATTGACATCACACCGAAAAAAGGAATCTTCTGGGTGAAGAGGGCACCGTAGAGAAGAGACGAAGAAAAAACGAAAAAGTAACGAAGGGAGGAAGGTTAACGAATTATATAATGATCAGACGAGACCTGCAGTGATTGCTAATATAGAAGCAGAAGTAGCACCGAGCATAGAATTATGGAAATTAGAAAAGCTTCGCAGGCATATAATAACGTAATACTTTTTTTTCAGATTAAGGTTTTAAATATCGCGCTTAAAGTATTAAACGCTTGTTTCGCCATTAAAATTATAGCTTTGAATTCTTTCTGGTCTGTTCCGTCATTTGTAACAAGAGCTTCCAAGTATCTGAACGTAGATAGCGAAAAAAGAATCAACAAGTTTGAAATATGGTGTTATCGCACAATATTGAAAATATCATGGACAGAGCATATTACGAACAAAACAGTAATGGAAAGGATTGGAGAAAAATAAAATACAATTATAAAAGACATTAAAAAAGGAAAGCACAGGATATTGCTCACACGATTAGAGAGAAGGCGAATTATTCAAGGCAGCTATGAATGGGAAAATAGCGAAATTAACATGAAGAAGGAAAAGACTGGAAATGGTCACTTTGAGCATGCCGTCCCATGACCTGCAAGGAATCGTAAGAAAAGTTAGACGTCGCGATATATAGTATGTACCATAATATGATGTATACAAACTCTTGAACGGGAGACGCGACCAATATGATGATTAATATTTATTTCCGATAAAATCGATTTGTCGATTAATTTATCGCTTATGACGTATGCCTGTTCGGAATAACGTACTAAATATTTTTAATAATTTCGTTAATTTTTGTATTAATTTGAGTAATATGTAATTTCAAATATATTAAATAATTGCACAGTAATAAGTAAAATTTTATGACCGCCATGTTTAATTTGTTTCTCTTCTGGTACGAATGATTAATTTCCTATATGATCCAGTTTTTCGCCGTCATTTCCTTAGTTTTCATTGCTGCTAGTGAAAATATTTTTGGATATGGGAAACGTAAGAGAAAATATAATTGCTTCGTCACCTTACGTGTTAACCCGTAACTGGTATGGTGTTTTTACTGACTTTACTAGTATGGTGAAGTCAAATCTGACCCCTAATTTAATTTTTTTTTAAACATAAACAAGGATGCACGAAAAAATTATATTCGTCATACTACAAAACGAGGGAGAGTATATAATAAGAAAATACAAAACCAAAAAATTAAAGAACATATTAGACGGTTCAACAAATCGAATTACCAAAAACCCGTGAAATTTTTGAACAAAAAAAAAAAAAAGGATTGTAGGCTTTTTATTGTACCCAAAAAAATCAAAAAAAATCTGCTTTTCTGGTATTGTTTAGCAAAGCTTAAGTTTAGATGATCACGAAAACTTATAATACACAGCAAAATACTTGATTACAAAAATTCTGACAGGGGGTAAACTTGGTGGTTTTTTTTTAATATAAATTTTGCAAATTTTATCTTTACTTACTTTTCTGTACAGGTTCTGCATACAATAGTTGTCACACTGTGAGCTTTGTAAACTGTACTGACGGCTCAAAAAGAAAAACACACCACGTAGGATACGCCTTTTCCATAGAGCAATCATCATTTCACTTCTCTCTTCCCTCGTTCTCTTCAAATAACACAGCGGAATTAATGGCCATCTACCATTGTATATTCCATACCAGCGAAACTTATCAGTCTGGCAACGATTTTTAATTATGACCGATTCCTTAAGTTCCTTAGTTTCTTTCCAAAACACTTCTAAAAACACAATCCTCTTATTCAGCAAATACTCAACTTATACAACATCTTATTCCTATCACAAATAAAAATCAGCTTCATGTATATCCCGAGTCACATTGGCATCTCCGGTAACGAAAATGTTGATAATCTTGCAAAAACCACACACCGTTCTTCTCCTCTCCTTCTCTTTATACCACAAGACCTCGAGTCATATATATGTGTACAAACTCAAAACAAAATGGCAATTAGAATGGTCCCAACAACACACCAACAAACTTCATACTTTCAAAAAATCAATTGTCCCTTGGAAACATTTATCAAGTCTCAATAGGACCGACGAAATTATTATTACTAGAATTCATATTGGTCACACCAAAATTACCCGCGGTCACCTATATCAAGGAATTCGACAAAATCCCACTTGTACCTACTGCTCCTCAGATATCATGACAATAAAACACCTTCTTTTCTCATGTCCTTCCTTCTCTGCCCAACGATTACAACATAAAATAACCCCTCAGTCAATATCTGATGACCCAGAATAACTAAATTCATTGATCACCTTTCTCAAAAAAACCCACCTTTACTCCCTAATCTAAAACCTATCCGATGGGCGCAATAACCCTGGCAATTAAAAGCGTCCCAAAAAAAAAAAAAAAAAAAAAAACTGTACTTTTGCATTTGTGGCAGCACACCGTAAAGTGTTTCCTGTCCCTGGATGGACATAGTCGGCATCTACGCCTTCTTATCGGGATATTCTCAGGCTGACTCCTTTCTGTGGGTTGTTTTACAGCATATTTACAGATTGACAATCGTAATTTTCTGGGGAAGTTTTGTAGTTCAGTTCTCCTACATAACAGAAGTTTTTTAAGACTCATTCCCAATGAAATAAGGAAAACCCTTCGATCAGTAGCTTCATCGGGCTCCACCGCACCATTTCGAATTACACAGGCATTTACACCGGCAATGTTCATGATGGTATAAAACATTTCGATTAATTGAGTAATTGGCGCATTTTTGGTCTAAAACACCTGCTTTAGTGTTGTCATACATCCCAATGATTTTTGGCTTATTCTTTGTGTTTATCGGCATTTCATGATGGAAAGTAGATATTAGGTTCACGCATCGATTTTTTTTTTTTTGGAACATATGAGACAAGAGTTTTATCCCTAGTAAATCCAAAAATTGCCGAATGAGCATCTCTTTGTTTATTTGGCTGGAATGCTAAGGGAGTCTCCCGCTTCTCTACGTAAGTCCATTATTATTCAACTCATCCACAAGTTCTATCAATGAGAACCAATTATCTGCACATTAAAGGTATGACCAGGTCATTAGTGACCCTATTTTCTGATAACACACTACCACATAACATGAACAAGAAACTGATACTGTCACTTTTTTATGTATGAGTTAGGAGAAAACTAAAACGGACAGCAATTTATATGTTTTTAAGGCCAACTGAGCTATCTTTCCACCAAATGGCAATGCGTTATTTTTTCCCGTTCCGGAGATACGGGTTTGTAAAGAAAATTACTATTTTGTCATGCGTACACCGTGCAAACGCCAACATTCTTATTGTAAACGACTACCATCATCTTCAAATTTCAGTATTACATGTCATAAACTGCATTCAATTGTGCCTAAGTATGCAACGCGCGTTTATTTAAGCAGGCTGCGTAATAGAATAGATAAGAAAAATTATATCACCATAATATCTGACGGCGTTACTGCTCATTTCAAGAATACATTTTAATTTTTTGAATTCGAAAGTGGGTTTCATGAAGCAAAACGGATTTTTTTTCTGTAACTGGAAACGAAAAAGTAACATGTGAAGGCATCGGCGGATTGTTACATTACGCTACAACCCATAACTTGTCATCATCACCGAACAGATGTATTAGAAATGTTGAAGATTTTGTGAAACATGTAAATAAGTATAGTAGTAAAATAAGGGTAATACTCTTGAATGCTGAAAAACTCCAAAAATGTAGAGCTAAAAAGGCTGAAGAATGGAAAGAAGTTCAGTTAATTCACGGCATTCGTGACAGTCAAGTTAAATGAGAAAAAAGCAACAAAGAAGAATGGATTGGTGTTGACTGTTAATTAATATATATTTATGTAATCATTATACGTTATGGCTACCTATAAAATAATGGGCTGCCTATTACATTGATTTCACATATGTAAATTAGTCTAATTAAAAATTATTGAATAAAAAATGTACATTATTTTAATTCAACTTGAGTAGACAGTCAATTAATATTGATTCCTTCGCTTAATTCTTCGTTAAAAAATGGTTTATTCATATTTAAACGATCTAAACATTGCGGTACAAGTTTATATTAAATACATATCGGAATTTAAGCATGTAGAAATAGCCATTTTCTTTGCGAACCGTATCTCCGGAACGGGAAAAAATAACGCATTGCCATTTGGTGGAAAGATAGCTCAGTTAGCCTTAAAAAACATATTTAAAATTCATGCAAACCGAAGATAGCTGTTTCGAAATATTCAGTTTCAAAAAAAAAAATAACTCTTTTCGGTTTTTTCCATTTATCTCAAAAAGTTTTCAAGTAATTATTAATCTTACAAAACCAGATAAAAGCTGATAAAATTTCCCATCTTTAAAAAAACAACTTTCCGGTACGATAATTTAAGCCAAAATTGCGGCCATTTAAAAAAAAAATTAATTTTCATTTTCGAAATAAAGCTTTTACAATGTAAATTTTGATATCGTCCTGCAAGGCTTCAAAAAAGGTTTTTCAAGGGGAAAAAATACGCGCCTCATGAAATTTAATGTAGATTACGACGCGAAAGTTTAAAAAAAATCGAATCGATCGATTTTTTTTTTGCACGTTGAATGGGCCATATATATGTACATATATTGCGCTGTACACTAATTGGTTTTCGAGTTGCTGTACGGACGATTTGTAAATAAATAAATAATTCTACATTAACGGGGTTAAATGGAATAAATTAAATGAGAAATCAGTGCTATCAGTAAATGAATTGTTAATCTGCATTCACGAAGTACCACCAGGTGGGGAAGAAAAAAATTGCCGGAATAATTCATTTTAATCGATAGCGGTGCATGGACTAACTACTATAAGCGATTACATCGAATTTTCCATAGTTTAATATATCGACTATTTAGACGGGTAATGTTATATGTCTGATAAATACAAAAATACAGATGCAATCAAATATTTCTTCACTAATCATCTAGGAGGAGGAAACGACGAACTTTTTGGCTCGGACTGATAATTTCAAAAAAATCAAGTCTTTAACTACTATACAGAACGAGCTGCAGACTTTTTCCTAATTTTTTTGGTGTATTTTTCAAAATTTGGCCTTGTATTTTAAAATTTTGCGAGTTCCGGATTTTCTATATATTTTATAAACAAAAATACCTTCATTTAAACCCTTTAGCTACTATAGAAAGGTCGGCGGGCTTTTCAAAGTTTTCTGTTGCGTGACATGTACATTTTTAAAAATGTGACCTATTTAGTGCATGGATCAACTACTCTTTTTGAGCGCGTTAATCTCCAAAAGAAGAAAAATTAAAAATATTTCAATTATTTAATGCGAGTATATACAATATGTGTGTATATAAATCTACATTATAAACCCGCGAGAAAAAAATGGGCAAAAAAGTCAACAGTCTCCACTCTGTGTATTATTTCACTTCTTTTTAATCGACGTATTCTTGGCGTCAAGAATACCGGAAAATACGGGACCTCCGAAAATTTTAAATTAAATTTGAAAAATACACATATCAAGTTGTGAAACAAAAAGTTAAAAATAAGTCAGCGGCCTGTCTAGAAAATTGCTTTTTGTTGTTTTTTTTAAATTTAATGCATGCATTTTTGTCATTAGAATATAGGACAAATCTGAAACTTTGGCCCAAATTTTAAAATACCTATTCGTTAGCTGTAAGACAAGAAACTGGAAAAAAATCTACAACACGTTTTGGAGTAACTAAATAGTTAATTTTTCTTTTTTTGTTTTTTAGTCGACGTATTTTTATCATTAGAGTGATGAAAAGATACGAAATTTTTAAAATTTCAAATTACACATCGAGTTGTAACGCAAAAAATTAGAAAAAAATCTACAATCCGTTCTGTAGCAGCTAGATAATTGACTCTTGTTTCTGTTTTAATCGGCGTGTTTTCCTTTTCGAAATATATTTAAAAAAGACACAAACAAAATAAAATTACAGAATCATTAATTAAGGCAGCAAATTTTAATAAAGATACACGTAAAGTTGTAAAAAACAATTGAGAAAAGTCTACAGTCCCGTTCTACGGTAATTGCGGTATGGTTTATTTTCCTTTTATTAATCAGTATCATAATTAAAATATGAAAAAAAAATAAAATAAAAAAATAAAAACACATTTTTAAAAATTTAACGGACATTGCCATCGAAATGCGGAGCGGTATTTCCCTCAACCGTATCATTTAGCTAGCAGGCTTTTTTTTTTGTTTACGGTCAAAAAAGGAAGAACAGGGTTGTAATTGCATTTTTTTTTCTTTTTACCATGATGATTTGACAGATGTATTCCACCCCGGAATGGGTTTCTTACGTTTATTCAGTACTTATTAACATATCACGTACGTGATTTGAACATGTAACTGCTGCCGTTATGTCTGTACTAATTTTTGCTTACTTATCTAGAAATTTTGGGATGACCACGTTTCGCCGTAGGAAAAATTACACCAAAGCCATTGTTCACAGCCAGCGTTGTAGTAAACAGGTGCTTGCTTTCAAAGTGGAGGGAAATTTTTCAATTTCATTAATGTATTCAACTTGTTTACTTTTATTTCTGGATTCTAAAAGTTACAGGAGAAGCGTTTCCAACAATGCGCGCGTTATGTATGCGTAGTGGATAAATAGTCTTCTATAGTTCCAACAGAAGAGTCGTTTCTTTACGTCGTTCTCAAAAAAAGAAGAAAAAAAAAAAAGGAATTTAACCGTTTGCGTAACAATTTCTGTCGCAACACAAAAACATATCACACTTTGCGCTACATGCAAAAATCGTAACAGTATTTCCATAATATTACCCCCCTCGGCGTAAGAATAACTCCTCAGTCTATTAGTAGGTACGAAAATTTCTCATTTAATAACATAAAATATCCTCATTGTGTAGATACATCGATAGTAATAAAGAGGGTTGGAAATTTACCTGATGATATTTTCTTAGTGAATTTTAATCTCCGTTTTTTTTTTCAATACTGATTAAGAGGAATATTTTAGTGTGACACGAATATGCGTAATTCTATTTTTAAGAATGTGCGATAGTTTTGTGAAATTTTTAAAAAATATTTTACGACGGATAAAGTACATTCGAGAAACTGGAAATACTATCCGCCGATGAAAAAAATTAAAAAAAAAAAACCGTTCATTTTTTAGTAGGTACAATTTCGATATTACGAACCCGTACATGTATATTATTTCATGCAGTCACCGCTGAACAGGGACGGTAGCCGACAATTAATTAGCCGTTCTTGTATTGGATATCGACGTTTCTAGGAAGCCAGAGGAAGGAAAAAAATGGAAGCCATCCTCCATTTGTAAAATGTGAGGGGAACGTTTTAGAATGCCACGCTAGAAGGGCGATGGCGAGGGGGAGCACGAAGAAGAGTGATACATTCGTATTCGCTAATGAAGCTGTACAGAGAAACAAATAGCGCTCAGGAGGGTGTGTTGTAGTTTTATTAAGTGATCTCGGCGGGGGTGATTACTTCGGACCGCGCGATAATAATAGCAGCTTTTCGCCCAACAACATCTGCACTAAATTGTATCCTGCAGCGTCGCGACTGTTTTATTTCTACACTTTTAGCTTTCATTTTCGTTCGTCACCATTCACAATTAAAACAGAAGCTTACTAATTAAATACGCCCCAGTCACTTCTTTTCCAATACCGAGGATTAGCTCCGAAAATTTATGCTACCTGATTTCATCCGATTAAGTCAGTGGCGGATCCACAGGGGGGGATAGAGGATATTTACCCCATGCCAAAGAACCAAAGCCCCAATGAAAAATTTTATTATAACAGAGAAACTTAATTTATATAAAAGATTTGTATAAATGTTACCTATTAATTATAACTAATATTTAATACTGTTCTCTAGTAAAACTACTAATGTTACGTTTTTATTTTATTTTAAACCCAACTGTCATCGTTCTTTTGCCTTTCTTATTTATTTTTAATTTTTATTTTGTAATTTTAATTAAAAATAGTTCAATGAAAAATATATATGTTTTTAATAATTGCTCATGAAGAAAGAATTCGAATCGGATTACTAACAAAAATAAAAAAGAAGTAAAGTCTAATAAAAATACTACCTTTCTTACTATTCAAATTCTAAACTACCATTTTAGCTAGAATTTTATAATTTCGTTTTATTTTTCACCTCTAAATATAAGACAAAAGTTAAACGAAAAATTGTAATAATTACGTATTTTTAAAACATTTTTAAATTTCTAAAGAGGTCGTTATTTGATTTTCTTTATGAAACAACGTATTTCTCAAATATGCTGCCTACCACAGAAGATATTACGTAATTATATAAGCCAATTTGCTCTGAAAATGTCAGACCATGGGGTTTAAGCTACAAATTAACGTTTCTGAAATCAAACAATATTCCACTTTTCACAAAAAATAACGGCGATAAAATCACCAATGTGACAGAGAATCTATACTAATCCCTACCCTCTCTTTTTCCACTAGACAGCAACAAACAGAAAATACTGAGAGAAAACATTAAACTTTCCATACAGGAAAATGTTGCTCACCCACAACGGACTCCTTTTGATACTTCCGCGCGAAATAGCATTATGAAAAATTTTGAAAATAACAAAGCTGCTGGACCTGACAATATTACAAATAAGACACTAAAATTAATCCAGAAGATCTATCTAAAAACCTCTTCCACTCCTATACAAAAAAATTTTCTCCCTAAACTATTTCCCTAAAACCTGGCACGAAGCAAATGTAATCCTACTTCATAAATCAAATAAAGATGCAAATCTCAAAACCTGCTATCGTCCAATATGTGCTTTAAATACTGTAAGCAAAATTTACGAAAAACTATTAAAAGATATGATAACTTGCCATCTGAACTCAACAAACTTTTTAGATAAAAGACAATTTGGATTTAGACAAGGTTTATCCACAGAACATGCTGTGAATTATGCCATCAGCAAGATTAGCAGCAGCCTTAAGAAAGAAAAACAGCTTGCGTACAAGTCCGCAACACAGTGAGACATTTTCATGTTTTCCCATAAAAGTAGGTTTTGTACAGCCATTCAGGCATCCGCCGACATTAGAATGTCGTTCGCTTCGCGGCCTCCGTCGATATGAGAATGGCGCCGTGCAACCTCTAAATGCCTTGTACATGTTATATTGCAACGTATAAAGCGTTTCGAGATTGAACCTACGTTCTGCACCTCTAAATGCTTTGTACATATTATATTTCAATGTATTTGCAAAAATATATATTCAACAACCACTACCGCTAGTACAAGGTTCCTTGTTTACATCATTATCGTTAGGGGTAGTAATACTGAGTAATGGCCGATGGTGAGAAAAGTACGACACAAGTAAGCTAACGGTTGTATATACGTTCGCGTCATATTTCGCGTTGTCAAAAGGTCCACCGAATTATTCATCTCGCAACCGAACGTTTCACTCATGAATTGATCGAATCGCAATCCATCGTCCGAGTGGAAATCGATGTTGAAATCACCACAGACTATGATCGGTAAATCGTACAGCTATATTTCATCGATAAAGAGAAACAGACCTTTCAGCTTCGGTAGTAGGTAACGCTCAAAGAAATTGATCTTATCGTTCAACGTTGTCCCGTTTGAGAGGTACTTCGAAAAAAGTAACAGACGCTCTCCATCGATCATCGTTTCGGCTTTGCATATATCACCGACGTCCATCGATATCACGTTACATCCAATTTCCTTTCGTAAATCGCTATACCACCAGTCATCTTGCCGTTGTCGCGTTTGTGCCGATTTACGAGCGAATAACTTTCAAGTTCAAATTTATCGCAACCGGCGTTTGATAACCACGTTTCAGAGAGTGCGAGTAAACTGCACGAAGGTATAACAAAGTCACACGTTACATCGAGCGAGTGTGAGCGCAACGACTGAACGTTGAGTGAACATAGTGTGAGAGCATCGACAGACCGAGTACGTGAACGATCCACAAAATCTCGACTGTGGGAAGCGTGCGTGCTCAAACGATGACGCGTAAGACATTCAAACTCAGTTCTAATGTCTTTCAACTGTTTTTCGCGTCCGTGGTAAAATCAGTGGTCCCCATTCCTATTCGTTAGGAACAACCCTTCGTACAAAGAACATCGAGACAGAGTGACGTACACGAATTGCTGGTCGTGCGATTTTGAGTATTCGTATACCACCGCCGGGTATGTACTGCCTTCCGATTTGTGAATCGATATCCCGCAAGCAGGTGTGAGTGGAAATGTCGATCGTTTACAGGTAACCATCTTACTAGGAAGCGTCACCATTGACGAACGTAAGCCGATCGGCATCCAATGCTCGTAGATACACGGATACGCTACACAGTGTCTATCCGAACTTCCGATCGTGGTAATTTACCGATTTTAACGTTGTCGAATTTTAGCCTACTGCAGCAGGCCTATCACGCCGTTCACGAGACCATCGGTGACATCGATGTTTACTCGCACCATGTGGGCTTGTCAATAAGGAGCTCGATCTTGTATGGTAGACCACCCGTCTCATCGAGCTTCATTTTGTGCACCTTGGTGCGAGCCGACGCGAGTTGGTCTCTCGTTCGCTTCGGAATCCATAACACTTTTCATGGGAAAGAAATGGTTTACACGAGACTAAAGTTACATTTAATTTATAATTACTACGGTAATTGTTTTGTGCGCTCAGCAAATGTAAACAAGGAAATGAAATGTGAAATACACAACCCTACAGTTTTCATAAGAAGTCGCTATAGGAAATAATACTTCTCCATTTTGTGACGCTTTTCAAGTTTATGTGACAAAGTAAAGAGACATGAAAATATTAGTAATCAGTCGTATACAAGTAAAGACATGAAATTTTCGTAACGATTTTCCGTGACGATCCATTCCGTGGCGCTCCATTTCGTGACGCTTATTTGGTAACGCTTTTCAAGTTTATGTGCCAAAGCAAAGACATAAAAATGTCAAAAATCGAGCGTTCTTGTTATAGCATTGGATATCAAAAGAGCCTTTGATAACTTCCTGCTTTGTTTGACATTTTAAAATCTATTCTGATCAAAGACATACCATTGCCAAGTACAATATATTGCTACCTTAAAAACAGACGTGCAACTCTTCAAATAAGGAATCATAGTGCAAATACTGAAACCGATAAAGGCTGACCACAGGGTAGCGTTTTAGGTCCACTTTTCTGGAATATATTATTCAACCAAGCTCTATTATACGACAAGAACATTAACCTATGCGCATATGCAGATGACTTACTATTTATAATAACGGACGATACAAAAGTCAATCTCGAAAGAACAGCTAACAAAACGCTTGAGTTAGTTGGAGCCTGGCTAAATGAAGTAAAACTTAATCTTTCAGTTGAAAAATTCTTTGTATTCCTTTTCATAAACTCCCTGAAACTAAAAAGGAAAAATATTAAGGTACTTTACACAAGAGGATCACTCGTAAAAGTAGTCGAACATTTTAAATACCTAGGAGTTATATTCGACAATAAACTTTCCTTTAAACAACGCATAGACTATACTGCATCTAAGTTGGACGTTAAATACTGTCAATTACTAAAAGTGTGCAGAAATACATGGTGCTTTGATTACAGACACAGACTTGTACTGCACAAGTCACTTGTTGAAAATACAGTGTGTTACTGTAGCTCTGTGTTTTTCCAACACCTAAAAAGAAAAACCCTAAAGCAAAAAATCTACTCTACACAACGTAAATACTTAATAAACACCTTCAGAGCTTACGGAACAATTTCTCACAGCGCCGCTGTTGCTCTTACGCGAGTCCTTCCACTAGACTTAGAAATTAACTATATCGATCATTTTTACCATGAAAAAACATAAAAATTTTCAATATATTAACGATCATTTCTATCAAATCTAAAACAACTCAAAAGGCACATTAAAAACTATTTCAAGTCCATATGGCAAAACTTCTGGGAAAAAGATACAGCAGGTCGATACACCCACAGGCTAATCCCAAATATTAGAACAGGTTTACAGTTAACACCTGACTTTTACACTAACCAACTCCTCACTGACCACGGACACTTCGGAGCCTACTTAAAAGAATAATACAAAATTACACGAAGATGACAAATATGACTGTGGGGATATTGAAAACGCCGATCATGTAATCTTTCACTGCAATAAGTATGACGACATCAGACACTTCAACATAGAAAACCTCAATTTGAGAAATTCAACTTTGGCAACTAAATTTCAAAAATTCGCGTTCTTAGTTTTAAAACCAAAATTTATTGGCAATAATAACAACCTACAGTGATTTACGTTACTCAATTAAATATAAAACATTACATTTAAAATCTGCTCATTAACACATATGTAATTTTCAATATTAATACCCGAACCAGACAATCTAGCTTAAATGGTAAATCAAACCGAAATCAATCACACTTGTGTCTTTCAGAAAAAAAAAAAGAAATAAAAATATTATTGTCTATTAAATAAGTACACGATGCATGTAGCATTAAGGGGGTATTATAGTCTAGAGGCACGAATTTAGAGCCGTTTTTTCAAGCCCAATAAAAAAAAACAATAAATATTGTTATCATTCATTTTTTTACGATTTATTTATTCGTGTTTTAAGAATACATAAAAAAACTGTCAAAAAAAAGAAAAAAATTCAAAATTCACAAAGTTACAGGCTGATGAATTGGAGGGGTAAAAAAAAAAAGACATGTTCTGGTTGATACGATTCTAACCCTTCTAGTCATCTGAAACAAAAAAATAAAAAAGATTCTTAATTAGTAAGGATGTCATTATATAGCCCTTACCTCAAAAAGGAAAGAAAAAAATTCTCGTAAAATAGCGATTGTTTGAAAAAAAAAGTCGATTTTTTACCTGTTTTTGACTTTTCTGAATTTTTTAAAAATAGTAAAATTCAAAATCTTGACTCTATTCTAGTAGAGGCTATAGAGGAATATATAAAGAAGATCCATACCGAATTCAAGTAAATCAGTTTATTAGAACTTAAGATATTATGTCAACTGTGTTGAAAAAAGTAATTTCGATAAAAACGCGTTTCAAGGTTTGAAAGTTTCAAGTAAAGTTTTAGGCAGTCTAATTTTCATAGAACGGTGGTACGTTATACTTACATTTTCTTAATCGGAGATTCCTGCTTCATACCAAATGGACCTTCTTCTATTTCAAGTTGTACATTTTCTGAAGTTCTAAAACTAGATTTCACTACTGTATCGACAACTTTCTTGCTGTATTTACCTACAAGCGCAGTAACTTCAAAAACTAAATTGAATCTTCTTTCTTTCCAAGTACCAGCTACAGAAATTGTCAAATATGTTGGATTAGCATCGAGATCAGAGGCTGATATTAAGTCCTTTTCTTCTTCTACAGCTTTAGGAATAATTTGATTATAAACTGATGATGCGGCCAAACATAAATTTTTAAGGCAACTGTAGTATGTACCGATTGTCAAACCTTGACAAATATCCATCATACTGCAGAATATATTTATACCTTATCTTCCGACGCCGAAAAGTTTCATAGCTGTTACAAGCCTGCGATTTGCTGAATGAACATGATTGAATATACTGTACATCTTCACAACCGCATTGCACTGCAATTTTGAATCCTAATCCACGAGCAGCAGTCTGAGAAAATTTAATTTTTTGGTTGCATGTAGCACATAAAACTAACAAGGGAAATGATGAAAAAGCAAAACAAATTTCTAAAATGCAATAGCCGAAATTATTTTCAATAATAACCTCTTCGTCACCCGATTTTTTTAATTTTGCTGCTGATATGCTGGTAAAATTTGTTTCTTCTTCAGCATTATGTTGATTTCCTCTAAATGTTTTTTTTTTTTTTGTCTATCTAGACTCACAGCACTTCCTTTGTTACTTTTTTTTATCCATTTTACACTTAATAAATAAAATATTCACTCAAAATTTTATATTTTTGGACTGTACATGGAGTACGCCTGTCTACGTTGCTTGAAAATTGAAACGAAACTAATCTGAACTAAACACCAAACAAGAAAAAATTTCAACAAAATACGTTATAATGGCCTTCGGTTAATCGATTTTTAAATATATATAACGTATAAAAGAGTTTGATTTATCCTCATATAGTCGAAGAATGTCTATCGTTTATTGTTTGATTCGCTCTAACTAAGCCGATTTAGTTGGCGCGTCACGAAAATAGCTATAACTCCGTAAATAATTTTAATTTTGAAAAATCCTTTTAGGGACATATTCTTAAATATCTAAACTATCGGAATATGCAAAAAAAAATTTTTCGATTTTTTCATATTTCTAGACTAGAACCCCCCTAAAGTTTCTCAAACCCCAATATAAAAAAAAAAATTGAAGCTTCTTATTTAAATTTTATTATAAGAAGGTCAAGATTAGGCCTAACGGCGGTGCTTGGCTTGGCGCCTTTGCACGCAAACTCGTATTGTAAAAAAAGCGCTAATGAAATACAGTTCTTAATCCAAAAAAAAACTCCTCCCTCCAAATGTCTCTCTGAATCCGCCCTTGGATTAAGTACCTATGTCATTAGAACCTTTTACTTCGAAACTCTTTTGAGAACTATAAACATTTATAGAACACACATCCTGATATCATATTATACATATATAAACTATTGGGGAAACTCTATAGACGCCCGGATGAAAGTTCTTTTGCAATACTTATAGAAACGTAAAATTTTAACTACGACTGTATCATTAACAGTTTACGAGGACGGTTGCAATTTTATTTTAATTTTTAATTATATTAACGTAACAGGAAAGCGTTACACATTTCATGACGGTTTTTTTTTTAGTTTTTATTTAATATTGGCCCAGAAGAAAAAATGACGTTGTCATCGATATATATAAAATCTGATCTTTTAAATCGAGCGCACATCCAGATTATAAATTGTTTCGATGCAAACATTTTCCGCATAACCTCCGTCATTAAAATGACATACAAACTGCTAGCCGCGGCTTCGTCCGCACATTTATACCTTCTTTATCGAATATTTCTTGTTGCTTTGACTTTAAATGTAAATAGTTGTAACTTTTTTTCTTTTTTAATTAAAGGGTGTTAGTTAACACGATACAATTAATAAATACCGGATTCTTTTTGAGCACTTTTTTAATATCTACAAACGACATTCAATCTGTCAGGATATTAGTTCTACTATATTACAATCTAATACATATAATAAAGAACCGGTTTTTTAACTTGCTCATAAAACACGGTTTGCGTTTTCGACTTATATATACCATCCGACGCGATATTATTATGAGATACATTTTAATACAGAACCGTTACACATTCTAGTGAGCGATTGACAAAAATTGAATTTCTTTTTTTTTATTCATTGTTTTTTTTTTTTTGTTTTTTTTTTGTGTAATCTACTCGTTGGCCATGTATAACTGCCAGGGTCATTACGGCACAACGAGTATCGGATTATTCATTGTTAACGGTCGCGTATGCACAACATCGACCGGGACAAGGTTTGATTTTTTTTCGTTTCAATATTATTCTTCATACGTGATTATCTGTCGGCTAATGATGTTACGTATATACACAGGTGACCGAACTTTGCTCGCATCCATTAGGAAGTCGCGCGCATCATCGTATTAACCAGTTTCACAATTAAAAATATAGCCCATAATAACATGACGCACTATGTATGTGTAGATGAATTCCGTTTGACGATCGGTTTATTGCCTTAGATTTAATGGTGCAAAAAATTAATTTGATGATTCTTCGACACCTTTCTTATTCTCCTTATTCATCTATATACGTATATATATATAAAAGAAAGTCGTGTTAGTTACACCACTTATAATTCAAGAACGGCTGAGGACCGATTTTCATGGTCTTTGATTTACTGGGTTTGTCTCCATCCTAAATAGTAGAGAATAAGAAATTTCAAACAAAATTTATGAAGAAATTTCATTTTTTTTTTTTTTGCTGCTTTTGGCTCCAAAGGGGGTTTACACGATTTTTTAACCTTATTTTTTGGATTTTATGAAAGGGTTTTTGTGTTTTGTTTTATATTTTAAATTTTGCTTTTAAAGGGTTATCTCTGGTGGTGAGTTATGAATTTTTTAAAGGTGACTTTTGAGGTCGTTATAAATTCCATATTATACATTCGAGACGGTTTCTTGCCGCCCAGGGTAATCGTTCTGCATAAAGTTGTAATTTATCATAAAAGGAAGTTTAATTGTAATTTATGATCCAATTCTGATAAGTCAAACCGTTTCCGAGCTATTGTATAATTGAATATTTTTGTCGTTTATGAACCATCTTCTTATTTGGTTATACTGATTTTTGTTATTAAGGAGAATAATGGCTTGCTGAGACGTGAATTACATTCATTTTAATGTTATTAAAAAACTTTTCATTTTGATTTTTGCACATTTATGGAACTTAATTCATTTTGAGTATTAATTTTATCTTAATAAAAAACTGAATTTAATTCGGCTAATAAATTAGCACAACATTTATTTTTTAAGGTGATACGAAGTTCACCGGATCAGCTAGTATTTAAATAAATATTTTATTTCATTCTAATTTTTTTTTTTTATCGAACGTCAAATTACTTAGCTGCATTACTGGATGTTTTAATAGAAATTTTGAAAATGTTATTTTAAAATATTTTTGATATAATAACATTTAAACGTAAATAATAATTACGGCGATTCGGATAAAGATAGTTCGTTTCTATTTTCTCGTTAAAAATTTAACTTGTTATCAGTGTGTGTATAAAGGATTAAAATTTTTCATTAACGGTGCAAATATTAGTTATATAACTAACTTACATGCTTCACGAAAATAAAATGCATAAAATAACTAACAAACGGACAACAAGAAATTCTAAGCGTGCGTATTTCATCTGGCCCAAAGGAATGAATAATGAAATTGGAAGTGTCGACGATTTGTGATACTTATGAAATTAATAGAAGTCATAAAGGAGTCTGGACATACACGAGGAAAAGAAGATAGGATTGCGGAAGAGTAAAAACGTGATTAATGCAGTGGTATGAAAAGTAGGCAATGCATCTCTCAGAATTAAGTAATGTATGCATTCATTCTGTTTGTTATATCCTTTTCTTCTGAAGCAATTAAATAATTATTTTTTTAATTTATACGTTTGTTTGCAGAACGTAATAATTCACCCCTATATGTGTCAATTGCTTCGTAAGTTGGTCTTTACTAAAACTATTCGATTCGATAGTACTACCAGTCGTATTATCCTCGGTATCTATTGAGGATCTGCATTGAAAAGTCTATATGTTCCTAGGTTGCTATTTTACTGTTATTAGATAACAAAAGAATTTTCACCTATCGCGATATAGTTTCATGGTCTGCCGAGAACGTACAGTCATGAAGCCTGAATTCCTCCCGAAGATGCCACAATACCAAAGGGCCTCAACTCACGCCCCAAAATTATCTATTCGTATCTTTCCTCGTCGCAAGTTTCTTTTCGGATACATATACCATTAACATTCTTATAGACAAAACAGCTGTACCCGTTCGACCGAAGTT
Source organism: Icerya purchasi (assembly GCA_039619475.1). NCBI lineage: Eukaryota > Metazoa > Arthropoda > Insecta > Hemiptera > Monophlebidae > Icerya > Icerya purchasi. The sequence goes on from CM077116.1 coordinate 67,033,851, forward strand.
ATTGGACGACACTGATGGACCCAAAGCTTACAATTCCGAGAACGCACGGCTTGCATGTTCATTTAAGATAGATGGAAACGCAGACTGTATAATACGGTTGAGCGATGCCGTATTTGTTTTAGACGTCGAAACTTACTTCATACTATCTACAAGCTTTTTTGAAACCAAAATCCCCACGGAATTTTACTCGTATCTGATTCATCGCATTCGATCCGTGTTTTACGATGGTCCGGAAACAAGATGATTGCGGAAATATTTATCGCTTTATTTCAATTTCACGAGAAAGGATACTGTAAGTAGTGCGTCTTTAGGCGGTCGAGTCATGTGGCTGTTCCGGAAAATGAATAGGTCTGATCGCCTAGTCGAACAAGATGTTGTACCCAATGCTTTTTTTATGTATAAAGCCCAACGACTTTAACAAGATTTTTATCGGACACAATTTTTGCACAATAGAATTTCTCAAACACTACACTTTTCTGAATAACAGAACTCTGCGGTGGTTCCCAGAGAGCACAATTTCTCGGAAATCTACTGTCTTAGAACGAGACATATATAGATTTCTCACCTTTTATTTGCCCGTTTCATTCTGATGTAGAATATCCATCAGTTTTTCACACTTGGAATGCACACGTTCTGACGGAGAACAGATGACATCATTAACCGTCTGTTATTCACATTAACCCTTATGTGACCACCCGGATTTACTTATGCTATTACATACACGGGGTACCTCCGGCGTATGGATTTTATTTGTATTTTTTTTAAATTTTTAAACAACAATAAGAGGTCCCATTCACATCTATATTCTATATTAGCCATTTATAAATGTAATTAGCACGTTTTAAGGTATAAAAATGAGTACTGGTAAAAAATTAGGCTATACGAGGTAGGGATAAATCGTTTTCGATCGTTACTTCGTTTCACAATTTTTTGATGATTATCAATCACCCCATCAACGCTTGCGTGAGGACAAACCACCTCCTATTCGAGATATCATACGGAACATGTTCAATAAAAATCTCTCTTCAATGTACAAACTCACCGAAAATCTGACGATCGACGAGTAACTTTTTCCTTTTCGTGGTAGGACCAAATTTGCGCAGTATATTCCATCGAAGCCGACGAAATATAGAATAAAAGTATGGTGGATATGCGACGCGGAGAACACCTACCTTTTACAAGGGGGCATTTTGTACACGGGGAAACAGGGAACATTCACACGAAGTAAATCAAGGTGAAAGAGTCGTGAAGGATCTTGCAATAATATACAAGGGCTCTGGGAGAAGTATCTCGATGGATAACTTTTTTTTTAGTTCGTTGCCGCTTGCTAAACATCTAATCTCGTAGAATTTGTCCAATGGTTGGCACGTTGAAAACAAATAAATCGTACAATCCATAAGCTTTCGTATCTTCAAAGTCAAGAGAGGACTTCTCGTCGATGTTCGGATTTCACGAAAAAGTAACCTTACGTTTGTACGTGCCAAAAAAAGGTAATGCTGTTATATTATTGCCTGCGATACACACAGATAAGATAGTGGCAAACGACGCGAAAAAAAACCAAAGCGTGTTTGATTTTATTTTACAAGTATAAGGCTGGGGTCGATACGAAGGACCACCAGATGCTTAGTCGGTGTACACGTGTCACCGACGCACTAACCGCTGGCCACTGTTTTTTTCCCCAGTATTGTCGATATAGCTTGTCTAGCTTCGTACGTAATTTATTAGGAGAATAATAAAATGATACAAAAAAAAAATTCATGAAAGGAGGCTGCTTATAAGACAGCTGAGTGAAGAGCTCGCTACGCCTATAGTTGAAGATAGATCTGATAATAGACAAGTTAAGCGGAATCATTCATCGAAGTTGGGCATAGTGTATCAGACAGGCAAGTTTTACCTCCGACTGAGTTTCCGGCTGGACCTCAACCTGCGCAAGACCCAACAGACCGGACAAAAGTGACTGAATAATGTCATCCGTATTACACATAAGCAATAAAAAAACACAGAAAAACTATAAAAACTTGTGCTACTTGTAAAAAGACACACACACAGTATACGATGAATATGCAATAACAGTAACGAAATGTAATAAGAGTGTGTGGAATAAGTAATGATCTATTTTTTTTTAAATATATACCTATATACGTATAAATAAATACATTTTACAGCATAATAACTTGTTATTATTTATTTAATAATTATTTGTATTTATTATTTGTACAATGAATAATTTAATAGCATGATATCTATGTAATAACAATGAAATTCAACTAAAATCGTGTGTTTTCATACGGGCGGAGGGTACCTGGGTACCCGAGTGTGTCCAGCGTGTTGTTTTTTTTCAATATTAAAATTTTTATTGTTAAAAATTGAAACAAAATTTTTTGGCATCACCATTCGATAGAAAACGGCCAAATCACGAGAATCTGGGAGGATTTGGAAAAATATTGAGGAGGTCATAAAAAAATTTCACAAAATGTCTGCCGGTGGGCACCAGCCGGGGGTGTACACATAAGGATTAAGGCTACCACCGAGTTACGAATGGTACATTACCCTTTGTATTTATCATATTATGTATTGATACGAACTTCATTATTTAAGATCTATTTTGAATTGTTGAAATAATACGCGACCATAATTTCACGAGTTTTAACGAAGTCCAGTAAAACACGGGTATTCATTTTTCGTAAACCGCTATAAGGATATGCAATTCCGTGCAATTGGGGTAGCGGGTCGTGGCCGATTCTCAATTACGTGTTAGCATAGGAGGCGTATCGTTGCAGTTAAAAAACAAAGGACGATAAAGTTTTATACGCTAGTCGTGAGAAAATCGTTGAACCGTGACATGTTTTTATCTTAGCATTAAGCGTGATACACTTCATCGGAAGTCGTTGTACGAAGTTCATTAATGCCAAACCTCTTTTTAGTATAGAAAATTGCTCGTTCAAATTTTACGTTAGATTCCGTCTACAAAGTTAATAAAAAAATGAACGACAATCATTCAAAAATACAAATTTTAAAATTAAAGAGAAAGAAAATTTTCTTTAAATGTTGATATGCTCGAAATTTAGATGACCCCGGCGCCCGAACAGTTTAAAATTTAATCTGTTTCGAGAAACCATATTGGTACAGACGTTGGCAAATCATCTGGCAGAAAGGATAGCCCCCTTCCTTCCCATGATAAGGTATCTGGAATTCAGATGGTAAACGTATCGGGAAGTTAAAAAAAAATTGAAAATAACATCAGCCGGTTAAGGGAAATTTTCCAGTCGAACAGAGACGCTTAAGAAACCTGAAGAGAAGACCCGGGATCAAGAAGCGGTTGCGAAGCAAGAGATAAACGGATTATTATTATTTCCTTTCGTCTTCACCATTTTCGTATCGTATTTTGCTCGTAATATTTTTGTATGTTATTTTCTATTTACATAAATCTTTGTATATTATTTTTCTTTTTAATCTGTCGTCCGCCTATAGTCAGCTGTGTGTACGTCTTATATATACTATACATGTTATGATTTGCGTGTCTTCGGAGAATGGATGGTGATTTCCACGTCCGAAGAAGAATTAATGAGAGGAGAAATAGATTAAGCGATAATTGGAAAATTACGAAAAACATATAATAATAATAATCTCTTATACTGGGTTCTTTTCTATTATCTATGTTTGACCGAATTGCTATTTAATGGCTGGCTCTTTCCCCTCTGTATTGCTTCTGGGTACAGGATCTTTGTTATCGTGGCCGAAACGTAATAGAATTATTAAAAAATCAAATTTCAAAAAATAATATAATATCAAAACGTAAAATTCAAATAGAAAATGAATGAATTGATGAGAGTAATAAAGTTTAGGATTTTAAATTTGAAAAAATAGATAACCGATATTGAATTTAAAAAAAACATTATAGGTAGACGCGGAGACAAAAAAAAAAAAGAAAGAAGGTCAAAAGATCAAATAGAGTATAAATATGATAGGATTGAGACAAATTGCAAACATTCATTCGATACCATTACGGGAAATATATGGGAAAAAATAAATTTACGTACGAAAGCGTCTCTTGTCAATTATAAAGTTACGGTAGCCGTTTACGAACGGAGTAAGTCGAGAGAAATGTAAAAGCGCTCGACGTAAAATTACGAAGCATGGTTCGAAAATCGAGAATAATTTCAGAAATAGAAGGAAAAATTTAGTTACGGAAGTTAGTTGTCGGGTTAAACAATTACTTTTGCAAAATATAATTCAACAATTAAGAGCATCGATTTAGTGATAAAAAAAATGGAGCCACTACAGTAGGCGTTTTAGGCAGAGTGCAATACACGGGAAACGGTTAAGAGGTAGATTGTTTACAAAATACGAGAAAACAAGAAGGCTGTATTCTCGGTGACGGAGTGCCGTTACGAAGCGCCGGGGTACTTAGTCAACTGATGAGTTTATAGATCAGGGGCTATTGAACCAATTGACATACATGGAAAAATGTTTATTATTCGATAGAAGGACTATTAGGACGAACTGTGTGTCAGTGTAAAAAAGATAAAAGGGTGTTACGAAATAATAAAGTACAGGTAAATAATATGAAAGTCTCGGCTCCGAAGGAAATGGGCAAGATGTACGGGGAAGAGGAAATTACATATTTTCAAAATGTTAATCGAATTGGCGTAGAGCGTTGATCAGAGTAACGGAACAAATGCCACGGAGGTTAAAAGAACATCACCTAATCGGAAAGGGTGTCATTGGTTAAATATAATTTGGGTCTTAACGGTAGAAAAGAATACACGATGTAATAAGGTTCTTTCATTATACGGTAAAAAAAGTACCCAAGATCTGATAAATAATTTGAATCGAGCTAATTAGAAAAAAAAAAACTCCCGATACCCGCGTTAAATTTAAGGAAGAGTTGGAAACAAATGTTGAAGCACTAACCGAATTAATTTAGTTTCTGAGAAAAAATCAGGAGAGGGCGAATGTGTCTATTTTTTCGGCGAATTTTTCGAGACGATATTATAGCAACCGTAGTGAGAATTCGTCTGCTCGCAATGACACGATTCGTATCGAATGAAATTTGTAGTGGTCGTTAGCGCGTATTTATCGTTCGTCGTCGTAAAAATATTTCTTCTATTTATTTACTATTTCAACAGCTTCGCCCTTTTCCATTATTTAAAATTGTTCAACTGTGAAGGCACGCTTCTTAATCGTCAGCCAATTAATGACTTGCCTCGTATTCTATTGTTTATAAATGTTGTTCGTTCGTTTTTCGCTTTGTACTAGCTAAGGTGTTTTACGACATATTTCGGTGGTTTTTTTTTAGTTGCTTCATTTTACTTATAACGTTTTATCGATTTTTTTCTCATTTTTTATGAACTTTTCTTATTCTGAACTTTCGTGATTCCTAATTCGCCTTTTTACAGAATCAGATTGTTTAAGGAGACTATATTCGCTTCAAGGTGGCGGATTGCTTTGAGAAATATATATATTCCCCCTTGGGATGCGTGTACTTATACTTGTGCGCCCAAGGAGTTGGAGCTTCATTGGAACGGGACACGTATACGGGTGGCGAATAGTGGAACAACCTATAGATATATAGGTGAGCTGCGAATAGCCAATAAGCAGTCGTGAACCAAGAGCGGCTACTGGCGGAAAGCGCCACGCAGGTGATTCCAGTAGTGACAGGGTAATAAACATGAGGATGTTGAGAAACAGATTGGGAACTGCTTATAAAACTCTACACACTTACAACTGTCAAATAACCCTTAGCGAGTTGAGGCCGCCTTTATAAGTAAGTCTCATTCGTTGCCTTCCCGGTAGTAAATCCGCTGCCTCGCAGGTAGGATATTTTCCCAACGACTGAAGAAGTAAACTCTCAAAAAAAAAAAAAAAAATCCTGGAGCAAAATTAACAGCATTACCGCCGTTACTCTTGCAATATTCGTGTGAAGATCCAACAAGAAAGAAATACTATTATTGCGATAATAAATAAGAATGCACAATGAAAAACAAAACATACTAACAATACCAACAGCGAATAAAATAACTCATTGAACAAAATAATCAACCTGGCAGCATGCATTCGAAAATTTGGCTTGGCAGCAATAAGGATTAGGCTACTGATTGTCAGACACGACTGCAAGAAAAAAGAAAAGCCGTAGCAGGCAAGGCCAAAATAGGCGACCGGAATTTGTCGAATGCCAATGGATATAAATCAAGGTGGCAACCACTAGCTCAGATAATCACCCGGATATAACAACAAGAGATAAAACCAAGAGAATCCGACATACATAAGTATACCTAATGTTAGAACATTAGCAACCGAAGATAAGCTAACTTGAAGAAGAACTAAGTAACATTAACACTGGGATGTAGTCAGAGTGAGCAAAGTAAGAAGGATTGTAGAAAACACGATAAAATTAAGATCGGAAAATGTGAATTAACTTATCTGAACATTTTACGTACTTTTGAGGGAGAGATATACGACGTTGCAATATGGTAACGCTGGAATAATACACTATACATTTCTAAGATGAAATATACACGAAGAAAGATGTTTTTATTTTTACATTAAGCAGCGTCATTTTCTAAAGTATACACACAGACATATCACGTATTCGTCTAGTTTATTACGAAAGGGACACGTTCTAAAATATATATAATTGATGTAGGTTTTCCAATAAATAGACAACAGTGTGATTGATTAAATACGTTGGCGCATCAGGTAGGTTAGCATACATACTGGTGTAGCTGGCACGGAATGAAACTGTTAAAATCATCCAAGTTTACACGCCAACGGATACGTACTCACTAGTAGATGAATTCTACAAAAACAGATACAGGTATCTTTCGACAAAGACTGCTGTAGGCTGAAAATGATCATTGGCAACTTCAAAGCAAAGTTACGATCCCGACAAGATAAACTTGAAATAGCGATTGGGGAATACGGATTCGATACCAAAAACGAAAGAGGACAAATACTGGCAAATTTTCTTGTAAATAATAAGCTATAAGAAATGAATACACATTCTTTAAAAAGAACCCGAAGATGAAGTAGACTCGGAGAAGTCCGGACTTCAAATATAATAAAAACAAAGTTACAGTTTCTAATAGTCGGCATATAATTCATGACGTATCGATGGTAAACAAAGTTAAGACAGGCAGCGATCATAGATTACTGAAAGCTAAAAATCAACTTGGAGCCTAAGGAAAACGTTAGAAAAAACTTAAAAATAACTAGGAATGATCGCGAGAAACTTGTGTGCAAAGGAAATTGTAATATCAGATGAAACCAGGAGAAGAATATTACAGCAAAAACAAGACATAACACAGTCGATGACGCAACTATTCGAATTGCTGAAACTATGCAAGAATGCGCTGCAAAGGCGTTCTCAGCCGATAAAATTATATCAAAGAAACTAAGTGACAATAGGACAGCTTTACACCAACAGCGACGTACTTTGAAAATAACGAAAGACAAACTTGAATCGGTCGAGCTAAATAAGCTGCTAAAAAAAGAAATGCGGAATGACATTCGCAAATTCAGCACGAATGTAATGAAAACAATAATCGAAAGAAATAGGAGTATTTAAAAAAGCTATGACAAATGGTAGAAAAATGCTGACCAAAATGAAATAGCGAAAAAAGTTGAAAGATACTTCACTCGGATATATGTACGATATATAGCGCACCAATGAGCTTCAGCAGAACAGCAGCAATTTTAACGAGTCGGAGGATTTAGACACTCGCCCAGAAATATTGTACGAAGAAGTTGAGTACGCGCTGAAATCGCTGAAAAATAGCGAAGCCCCTGGTCCTGAGTACTACCAGAAATGCTGAAATAAGGTAGTTCCGAATACACTGCGATCCTTATTCAACGATGTCTTGATAATAATACGTTACCAACAGCATAGAAGCAAGCAGAGGTTATCCTGATACACAAGAAAGGGAACACGCTTTCATCGCATAATTATAGACCTATTAGTAAGCTGTTCCAAATGTATTAAGCGTTCATAAATCGAATAATACAATTAGTTGACTTTCACCAGCCGAGGGAATAAGCGGAATTTAGATATAGCGTTATGGATCATTTGCTAACCTTCAGAACCCTGATAGAACCCTGTGAAGAGTGTAACGTTTAACTCTCTCTCTATATAGTATTTGTAGATTATGAAAAAACATTCGACTCGATTGAAATTTAAGCCGTGCTGAAGTCAATGTACAATTTTGGAATCGAAGAGCGATACATTAGCGTTACCAAAACAATGTATATGAATCCGCTTCCATGAAACTTACGGAAGCGAACTGCGAAAATAGGTCTAAACAGAGGTGTGCGTCAAGGCTATATGATATCGCCAAAGTTATTTCTAGCAGCCTTGGAAGCTGTGTTCAAAAAACCGAACTGGAATTCACAAGGCATAACAATAAACGGAGTAAAACTTAATCGCCTAAGATTCGTAAATAACGTCATTATACTGAGCGGCGATCTAGAACAGTTACAGACTATGTTAAATGAACTTAAAATTGAGTCTGAAAAAGCAGGATTAAAAATAAATATATACGGAAAACAAAAGTAATGACGGACAACATGGATGATATATCAATAACGGTTAATTGGGAGAACATCGACCAAATATAGAGGTACACTTATCTAGGACAAGAAAAATAACTACAGACGGAAGGGAAATCATGCTAGGAGAGGTACGTAGAAAAAAATATCTCGCGCCGGTGGCATATCTAACGTATTCCGGAATAAAACGATGCCGAACAACTTGAAGTGTCAACTTAATAAACCAATGTCTCTTGCCGATATTAACATATGGAGGCGAAACATGGAGCCTTACGAAGGATATAATCTGGAAAATCCGGAAAACGCAAACAGCGTATTAAAGGATTATACCTAATATCAGACTAAAAGATAGAAAAAGAATTATCTGAATCAGGGAGCAGACAAAATTGCTGGATACCGTAGAACGAATAGAAAAGTTAAAATGGGCACGGGCTGGACATATTGTACGTAAAAATGATGCCAGGTGGACACAATATTATCTGCAGTGGTTCCCAATAAATTATAAAAAATATAAAGGGAAAAGAGGCAGATCAACAACACGACAGCTCCTCGATGATACTGTGAAAATTGCAGTAACTGGATCCGAGTTACGAAAAATAGGAATCATTGGAAATATCTGGAACATGCCTACACTCAGCAATGGGCTGATATAGGCATAAATGGTAACATTTATATAACTATATATAATTGATATATATATATATATATAATTGATATATATATATATATATATTTTTATATATATATATATATTTATATATATATATATATATATATATTTATATATATATATATATATATACGTGTATATTATATTATATCTGATCAGAATTTTAAACACAAGAAGTATGCTAATAGATTACTTTAACGATTGAAAAGACGGATTTCCTCAGATATCGCTTCAATTTTTGGAAATGCCCGGTACAGATGTGATTGAAATTAAATATCTAAAAATAATCTTACAGAGTGGAACCTTAAGCGTTGGCTGCTATCGAGAGTTTGTGTCGTAAGAATGGCATACACGAGTGTTTGAAATATTTAAAAAAGATCGCTCTGAATAACTTACACAGTTCGATTACGTTACAAGTGAGTTTTTATAGCGAGCATAACGATTTAAACAATGTAGTATTCCTTTAACGAAATAGGTTATCGCGGTTTCGTTTTCGTACACGTTGTTGATATTTTACGAAAAAACACCTACGAACGAAACAAACTAATTAAGAAAAAGGCGTGTTTCTTCGATCAGAGGACACTGGCAAGACTAAATTCATCTGCGCTTTTGCCGAACCGTATTTCTCGTTATTCACGATACCCGGTGGTATCGGTATCTGTGAATAGAATAGTTCTTTTGTTCGTAGCTTTTTAATCTTGGTTCGTTCTGTTCGAGGAAAATTGCGATTAGCGTTCTCTTTTATTCGAATCACTCGACCATAAAAGGATCTGTGTGCATCTTCGATATAGATATAGATCGTATGGTATGTGATTATATATTTTTAAGAAATGTTTGTTTAAAAGGTTGCTGCTGCGCACGTTGCTTGTTTATGTCGCGAACGGAAGCCGTGAACGCTGAACGATTTTTATTATTCCTGTCGAGCTCTTCGCTGTCTCCGTAAAATATCATAAAACAGAGACTTGACGGTTAAAAAGTTGTTGCTGCTAAATAATTTTACGACTCGACTGAAATAAACATTACAGGCGATGGAGCGGATAAATTTCGTAACTAGCAGTCGATGATAAAGTCGATTTTCTTCTTCAGCAGTTTTATTAACTACGATAATAATTTACCGATACTAGTCGCATATAAAACAACTCGGTAGTTCAGTAGCGGCCGGCCGCCAAACTGTTTATTCTGGCTTAACGCGTTTAATTTATCCTTTTCTCCTCTCGTTAAAACACATACGCGCCCCCTTCGTCTAAATAAACATAATTTTGTTACGCGTCCCCACCTATCCCGAGAATACAGCTTGCTGCAATAGCTGGAAGACGAGAAGGAAATTAATCGAATCAAAAGTAAAATCCGTTCGACGACGTCAGTTACAATTTCAAATTTTACACAAAAATTTATTAAAACCGGCACAATATGGTATTTTAACGAACCGGTTCGGTATGTTTATCGATGATAATAAAATTAACCAACTCCGATAGATAGTCCGCACGAAACATTTTACATAAGCGCAGAGACGAATAGTTCGTAATGAGAAATATTAGTACAATCGTCATTTTTAAAAACGGGCATAATTATACCGAATTTTAAAAAACTGCTGGAAATTTTCCAACTTTAATGCATGTATTAAATAAATAGGTTAAGTGTTTTACAAAAACAGGTATAAATTGAAAGGCGTACCTGCTGCCTTATATATCAAGAGAACAGAGGAGATTCATGACAAGAAGTATTCCCAATATTCTCGACTTAAATTAAAATCCGTTTTTTTTTGTTGTTTTTTTTTTCCGGATAGATTTTTACATTATTTCATTTTTTGACCTCTGATTAATTATTTAATTACTATTATAAATCTACAGAAATTGTATACTAGAATGTAAATTAATTAGATTAGTCGGGCTAATGAGGAGAAAGAACCATTCAGAATGACAGATTTCCGGAAAGAAAAGTAGTAAGGAATCTTGCGAAATTATAAATGAATAAAACGTACATACGTTTTCAGGTTAAATTCACGTAACTTTTCTACGATTACTCGGAGGTTTAAGATTTGATCTCTAGTTCTTCTTCCCGTCATGAATCCGGTCTGTTCTCTTGATATATAAGGCACAGCAGGTACGCCTTTCAGTTTATACCTTTTTTTTTTGTAAAACACTTAACCGATTTATATTTAATACATCCATTCAATTCCAGCAGTTTTAAAATTTGGTATAATTATGCCTGTTTTTAAAAATGACGATTGTACTAATATTTTTCATCACAAACTAATATGTGTATTCTTTCCACCACATTTAAAATATTTGAAATTACTTATTAAATAATAACTTTTTTAGCAAAAATCAGTATGGTTTCCTTCCTGAACTTTGCACAGATGATGCGCTTTTCGATCATATTTCACTTATTGCATCCGATTTAGAAATGGGCAGTTCGGTTGCAGCAGTTTATTTAGATTAAAAAGAAAACGTTTGATATAATTAATCGTAACATCTTATTATGTAAATCGTTTAACTGTGGCTTTCGAGGAATTATCCGTGAATGGCTTAAATCATACTTATCGAGGAGATTGTATTGCAGTAAAATTAGTAATATAAAAAGTGACTATGTAAAACAACTTTACGGAGTACTTCAGGGAAGCATATTGAGACACCTCTGCTATTTCTAGTTTATATTAACAACTTATATAATTTAGAAGTATATGGGAAAATATTTTGTTACGCAGATGACACTTACGGTAAACTCCCGTAAACAAGCTATTCTTCAGAATCTTTTACAAGATCACTTGTATAAAATCAAAAACTGGATACACCTTAATTTATTATTCCGAATAAAATTAAATTCATCATCATCATCATCATCATAGTCGCGGGCTCGTTCCGAGCATCGTGAGATTATGAGTAATTTTAGTTGTTCCGTACAATCTGTGCAATTGATCGCCATCTATCCCTATCTTGGGTGCATCCTACCATTTGCTGCAGTGAGCTGGCCCTAGTGATCACTTTGATCTTGTTCACATACCGGGTTGGCGGTCTTCCTCTTCATCTGCGACCCTCAACCATGCCTAATACTATCAACTTTTCTAAATTATTCCGTCGCATGATATGACCAAAGAAAGTGGCGATGCGCTCTTCAACTATATGCCGTAGTCGATCATCCGCATTTACTTCTTTCAGTATTGATAAGTTTGTCCTCTTCGCCGTCCACGGTACTCTCAGCATTCGCCTCCAACAATACATTTCGAAAGCATCGATCTTTCGAACGTCTGTCTTCTTCAGAGTCCAGCACTCAGATGCATACAAAAACACGGAGAACACTAGCGTTTTCATTAAGCGTACTTTGGTACGAGAACAATTTACAGTCTAGCTGAATACCTAGGATATTTTATCTCATGAACTTTATCCAGGGGAGGATCATATTCCCAAAAAATTTCGAAATCGTTCCATTTAAATTGTGGTATGATGAATTTTCATTATAATTTTCTGAAAAAATGATGAAAATTCATCATACCACAATTTAAATGGAACGATTTCGAAATTTTTTGGGAATATGATCTTCCCCTGGATAAAGTTCATGAGATAAAATATCCTAGGTGTTCAGCTAGACTGTAAACTGTTCTGGGATAAACATCCAATTTATCTTACACCAAAAATTTGAAAATTAAATTATATATTTTATTATCTAAGCAAATTTTTTAATACCGTACACTTCCGTAAACTATATAATACTGCTTTATACCTACCAACCGATATTAAGCTATGGAATCATGCATTGGGGCAAAGCTGTGCTGATTATCATTTAAAACATCTGATACAACGGTAAAAAAATGTTATAAGGTTACTTGATAGAAATCTAGACACAGTTGTAGACTATAATATTACACACCTTTCAAAACTTTATGAATTGCAACTACTTATGTTTGTCTTAAAAATAGAGCAAAATTTAACATTTCTGTTACTCAGGGTATTACTAGATCAGCGTCCGGAAGAATTAGTAGCGTTAACAAATATTTTTTTTTTTTTTTTTTTTTTTTTTTTACTAATTCTATCTCCTCTGCTCTAACACTGTCTTCCCCACTCTATCCTCAAGCCCGGAAAAGTCATTCTTTAAGGGCTTCATCACTGTGGTGGAATGGGGACTGCACAGCTGCTGTCAATCAAAGTTTGTCTAACTTTAAATCATTCCGCTCTCAACCTACTTTTAATAATTTCTTGACTTACAAGAGTTCGAACGCTAGAGCCAGATATATTCTCAAAAACGCCAAGAAAAATGCTTGGAAATCCTTTTGCTCTTCCTTTTCTCGATTCACTCCTATTTCCAAAGTGTGGAAGTTGGCTAAAGCTTTTAGAAATTCTATTTCCGAACGCCCGTCTAGCTCCAGTCTTCCTAAGGATACTCTTTCTTCTTTCTTTGACTCCATAGCTCCTGATTATGTCCCTAACTATGATGAAGTGGATTCTTTAATTCCTCCTTACCAATTATCACCTCATTTCCTTTCCTCTAACTTTTCCCTCTCTGAACTTCTTTCTTCCTTGAAAAACTCCTCCAACTCCTGTCCGGGCCATGATAAAATTTCTTACTCCATCCTCAAAAACCTATCTGTAAAGTCTCTCCAAATTCTTTTAATAATTTTTAATTCCTTCCTGCAATCTAGTTCTATTCCTCATTCATGGAACACATTCGTTGTTATCCCAATTCCCAAGAATAATTCCTCTGCCTTTCGGCCCATTTCTTTAGCTTCTTGCCTGAGAAAACTCTTTGAGAGCATGCTTAACAAACGGCCGGTCTGGTGGCTGGAACACAATAACTTGCTTCCAGACAACCAGTTTGGTTTTCGTCCTGGCTTAGGCCCTCCAGATTGTATCAGTCTTTTCCTTGCTGACATTTACAAATCATTTATTTCCAAAGAATTCACAATTGCAGCTTTTATTGATGTAGCCAGTGCATACGAAATCGTCCATCTTCCCACGCTCAAAAACGTTATGATGTCTTTAAATATCCCTGCATCCATATCCTTCCTAATTATAAATCTTTTTCAAAGTAGAACTCTCCTCCTTTCTGCTCCTTCCTTTTTCGCCTCAAGGAAGGTATTCCAGGGCCTTCCGCAAGGTTCTTGCCTTAGCCCTACTTTATTTAATTTATATGTTTCCAAAATTGGTTTTCTCTCCTTAAAATCCAAAACTTTATTTTTTGCAGATGATATCCTTGTTTACTCTTCTTCCCGTAATCTTCTAGTTGCCAATGAGGAACTAAACAGCTCCTTAAGTACTCTAGAAGAGGCCCTTTCTAACATTCATCTCTTAATTTCCGCCCCAAAATCAGCAGCTGTAGTCTTCACCTTTCGACCTTACAACCTGGGCTCATTTGAAATAAATCTAAAAAATCATTCCATTCCAATAGTCAGTTCTTTTCGTTATCTGGGTATCACTTTATCCACTCGTCTGTCTTTTCATGATTATATCAGCCATTTATATGCTTCCTCGCTTAAAGTCTTTAACCTTCTTAAAGCTCTCTCACCTACGAGATGGGGAGGTGATCATTCTGTGTTAATAATGTTGTATAAATCTTTCATACGCTCTAGATTGGATTATTGCAGTTTCTTATATGGCAACGCTTCCAAATCCGTTCTCTACAAATTAGATCGTCTCCAAAACAGTTGCCTTCGGCTTTGTCTCGGAGCTCTGAGGTCATCTCCTATCCCAGCCATTCTATCTGAATCCAATATCTGTCCTCTGTTCATCCGAAGGTCTTATTTGGGTTATCGCTTTCTCATTAAACGTTTTTCCACTTCCTCGTCAAATATCAGTACCTCTTATTCTTTTATCCTTCGTCACTGGCGTTTTTCCTCCAATAAAATTCCTATACTATCTCATATATCGTTTCGCCTTTCTAAATTTTCCCCTTTTGTCATTCCTCATCACAAGCTTCCATTTTTTTCTTACGTCTATTCCAAATTGTTAAAGCCACCAAATATCATCTTCATGCCATGCTTCCTTAAATCCTCTCCCTCTCATATCGTCAGTATGGAATTTAATAATACAATAAACTCTCTATTCCGTGATCACTCTTTAATTTTTACTGACGGATCGAAGAGCCCGATCGGAGTTGGGGCGGCATTCTTGTGCCCTCAGTTCTTTCATTCTTGGTCTTTTAGACTTCCGTCCTTTTGTTCTGTCTTTACTACAGAATCTGTTGCCATTCTACAAACCATTATTTATATTTTCTCTTCTGCAAGTTCTTCCAAATTCCTTATTGTTTCTGATTCTTTAAGTGTTCTTCTAGCGCTATCTCCACCTTCCCTTTCTCCTTCCACTGATGCTATTATCCTTTCTATTCGTTCTCTTCTTCATGATCTATCCTCATCGACGTGTACCCAGATTGACTTTCTTTGGATTCCAGGACATGCAGGCATTGATGGAAATTTAGCCGTCGACCTCCTTGCTAAAGCTGCTGTTTCCAATGGGAATTTTATTAGTAGGGTTCCAGCACACAATATTCTTCTTCCAACTAAATCCTGCCATCTTAGGCATTCTGTTTATGTATCTCTTTTCGCTAATCCTAATTCCTTTTATCTCATGATTAACCCTGTATTCCTTCGTCTCGTCCTTGGTTCTATGAGTTTCCCAGTTTGCGTCGGTCCATAATTACTAAATTATCTCGCCTCCGTTTCTCGCATAGTCTCCTTCCTTCTTCACTAAATCGCTTCTCTTTGGCTGCATCTCATAATTATCCATTGGATCCTGAAGGTTCCCAGTATGTTTGCGATGCGAATCACGTGCTCTTCGAGTGCTCCGGTTTATCTCGCGAGCGTGAGTTACTTTATTGTCATCTTTTAAAGCTTGGTCTTCCTGCTCCTTTCAACGCCTCTTATGTTCTTTCTCTACCTACTATCTCTGTTGTTCCTGTCCTAGGGGTGTTCCTTGATTCCATTGTCGACAGAATAAAAATATAATTTCTATTCTATTCCATGTGTCTATTCCTTTTTGCTGGGCTAATGCTCTTTGCTAGCAAACCCAAGGGGGGGGGACAAAAAAAAACATACATATATATATATAGGTCCTAAACTTTTTAATTCATTGTCCTCCTCTTTAAAAATAGATTTGAAAAACTATAAAAAGCGCCGTAAAATTCTTCTATCATGCTCATTACATTAACTGTAGCACAGAAAAGGAAAAATAAAAAGAGAAGAGAGAGAAGAGTAAAGGAAAAAGGAGAAAAGAGGGGGAAGAAATAAGAAAGGAAGAAAAGAGAAGAGAAAGGAAAAAAAGAAATTGAAGAAAAAAGGATAAAAAGAGAGGGAAGAACAAAAAAAAATAATAGTTTGTCAAATTTTGATACGTTTTATTTTATTTCCCTCTTACTAATTACAATGATGGCAAGTGCAGTTTTTGTATATACGTAAGCAACGAGCGTATGTATATGTGTAAGAGTGTATAAGTGCGTATATGTGCATAACTGTAACTTTGTGCACGTGTGTGTTACATACATATATATCCGGTGTTGTTCGGATACTTAATTACTTTTTAGTTTACACTTCGTGTGCGTGTGTGGGTGAGTAATTATTTTGTTTAATGATCGTATGTTATACTTTTGATAAATCTATGAATAGTTTTAGAAGTTTATTTGCTTTATTTGTAGTTTTTATTATTCTTTTGTTCGAGAAATTTTTATTGTTTTGGTCAAGAAATTTTTATTGTTCGCAATAGCCATCGCTCGCGCAAATTTATGCATAGATGGAATATGTATAATAATAATAATAATAATAATAATAATAATAATAATTAACTTGAATTGAATTGAAGTTCATTATTATTATCAATGTTATTACTTTTGCTGTCATTACCACCAACATCACCATTATTGCCGCTAATAATATCATAATTATTATTCACCGTGGTAATGATGGTAGCAGAAACATTAATTAACAGAAGAACTTTTATTTTTAATATTACCTTTATTATTAATATTATTATTAATACTTTACAACTCGCTGTTTTAGAAATAGAATGCAAATATTACTGATGTCAGTAAAATTTTCCGAACTAATATTTTTGTCCGAATTATCGAGAAAATTCGTACCAAAAGTTATATATATTATTGGCATTAGGAACAGCATCGATAGACGTATAATCTCTAATCTCTTTAGGCAATTGAGAAGATGATTTTGGTCACGGTCCGGAAAATTTAGTAATAATTTCTTGTATTCATCTTAAATGATAAATGTTACTTTTCTTGCCTCAAATAGATAAGGAGTAAAGTTGTTTGTTGCCCGAGGACCCGGGAATAATCCTCTATAACGATACTAATCAGATCGAGTTAGCAGCTAAATAGTCGACCGCGTAACCGTGTTGTAAACGAATAGCTAGGATATGTGCACCAAAAACAAACAGTAAAGTTAAAAGTAAACGAATAGGAACAAAGATAAAAGAATTGAAAATGAAATAAAATCGGACGAATGACAAGAAAAAACGCACAACCAGCAGCTAAAAACAAACATGATCGATATGTTACATTAATTAAGGTTATAAATTAATATATTAAAATTATGATTTACTGAGAGAATTCGTATAAAAATTGAAATTCTACTTTTCCGTCGCGTAATTTCTTCCACTGTACGTACTTATTCGGAATAGCATCAAATTCAACTTATAACGTTTTCCTTCAATAGCGAATAAATTGTTCGCCATTTTATTCTAAAAAATAAACAACTCAATAAAAGAAACCTTTTCAATTTTTTTGTTTTGTTTTTTAAAATATTTTTCGTGATTTCTCTGAATATAAAAATTAAGTGAAATTAAATTAAGAAAATAATTTTTTTGTATTTTTCCTTTTATATTAAACATTTTGTAATCATCTCTGGGGGGCCTTATTAACGTTTTTTCCAAAACTTTTAAATTATTATTATTATTATTAGCCGTAACGATAAAGTTATACAATATATATTGAAAAAAATATTATCAAAGAAAGAAAAAAAAAATACCCGCGACATTAGCAATTCATTTTTTTAAAAATAAATCGGCGGTTTGAAATACTTTTCTTATTCACATATCGCTTAGAAAATTATTTAACACTAGATGAAATTTACTTCGAAGTAGAACAAAAGGTTACGAGGTGGAAATGAGACGAGTTCGAAACGATACGTGACTGAAACGGAGCCGAATTGTTGAGGCCGAAACGATAGAGATCCATTTGAGTCAGTTAGTAGAGATTTTTGATACGTGCGCTACATAAATTATGTGCATTCGATGTTATTTCAATAGTGGAAATTTGAACATTCGGTGATTTAGATGAAAATTTTAAAAGGATGTTTTTGTGAACAAATTCGCTTTTATTTTACTTCATTTGTTTATTAATTAATTTATTTTTACAGAAAAAGGCAGTCGACCAGATTATTTCGTTTCCGAGTATTTTTGATTTTGCTTCCTTCTTTTACCGGATTTCTCAGAACGATCGCTAGTCATCACACGGGACCAGAAAATTTCTTAAAACCGGACATTTCTAACTGGTGCCTAATAAAAGTCTCCAGTACTGTGCTCAAATGAAACGGCGATTCCTTTCGAAAACTATAATGTTTTTCAATTTCATTAAATACATTCGTATAATATTAGCTAACATAGAGAAAATTAACATACGATGTATGCGACGTATATTTTGAACACTAATTTTAAACAGTTGTTAAGTTGTGTTTATTTACATCGCCTTTGAGCGGTACTTTCGATCGCCAGCTATGTAATAACCCCTAAAATAACTCGCATTCCATTGGATCTTTCACCGGCCTATTGTCGGAATCGAACTAGAAATTGTGTGTGCAATGTTCTCACTGATTGACTATCAGCGGGATTTTGCGTAATAAAGGGCACAAATCGCATGGCTTCGATGTACTAATTATGTCTCAGTATAGCGGGAGAGAAAAAAAATCCAATCAAACTTGCCAAATTAACTGCAATCGGAAAACTAAGAATTTTTAAAATCACTTCTTCCTTCATTTTTTTATATATGTACATTTAGAAAAAGTTTTTATGACAAAAATTCGACTACGTTTTTAAATAGGCAAAAAAAAAAATCAGCGGAAAAAATGACAAGGCCGTTTTATTAACCTGAAACTAGTCACGCTAGGTGCTGATGAAATCCAAAAAAACATTTTAATCCGGAGGAACTGGCTGAATTTTAGAAACATGCCACAGGAAAGTCATAAACGAAAATTTCACGGAAAACATGTACACAACAGATCTCCTTCGTACACTATCGCCTGCTAGTAGGAGCCCACGGCTTACAGTGATGGCGATTGTCTCCAAACTTTATATACACATAGCCTAGTGTTGTTTGGTTCGGGTAGTACCTGATAGCCCGCTGTCGTACATTGCTAAAAAGGTTCATTTGTACTGAGTTTATGTCCATAGTTGAAGCGTTAAAAAAAAAATATATATATATATATATATATATGTATATACACTGTAATATAAAGGAAAATTATACATCGTGGCTTTCTTCATCTTCTCAAACGATGCACGGTTAGAAATGTTCTCCGTGATTAAACTGAAAATGGAAATTTTTTACATTTTTATACATGAGTAATCTTGGCATAATATTTTGACGGCTTAGGAAAAGGTAAAGAGACATGTGAAGTTCGTTGCGTGATAAAAAAAAAAAAAAAAAGATAATATTTTTTTTCCCTCAATTCCCAATAACTTTAGGTAGGTTTTGTTTAATTTACAATTTTTTCTATAATGTTCATTACAGGCACCATCCAATTAAGTTTTTGAATTCCTGTAACCTTATTTTACAATCATATTAAATTTATATTTTTATAAACTTAAATAATAGTTTTAACTTTAATTATCTCATTACATTTGTAACTAATTTTGTAGCGTATAAATTATTCGTGCTATGGTTACATCCGTTTAATATGTGCCCAATATCATGTAAAAAGTTATACATCTTTTGCAATTTTCGGTATCCATAATTTTAAACTTATATAAATATACTCCAAATATAACAGGTCCGGATATGAATTGCACGTTAACAAAATTGGGCACGAAGTCTTTATTTATTCGTTCTTTGATATTTGGAAAATATTGCTTCGTTAGCCCATTATAACTGTCCAATATATATTTTGATATTTGTTCATATAATATTCATTTAAAATTACTTTAAATTGTTTTACATTCATTTCAATAAATGTAACAAGGAAGTCTATAAATTACGTTACCGAAATTGTAATTGATTTAAGCTTCATTTTTAATTAAAAATATATTTATGTGTTCTTGAAATTCGTATTCAATGGGCATAATACCTGCGATAATTACAGCAGCCATATAACACTAATCGTTCTATATGTTTTAATAAGCTTAATAGCTATATGGCTCTTTGGAAATCTTTAAGTATATTCTAAAATCTCTTTGTCTTTAACATATCAACATAAATAATATTACCGTATATAATAATACTGGTTAAAATTATACACTTGTACAATAATATCCCCCACCCCCACTCGGTTGTATAATTTATGCGGTTGCTATATTGTTGTACAGTTTATTAAAAATCGGTATAAATTTGTTTTGATATTATTTCTGATGCAATTAAAATGATTGTAAAATTGTAAGTTATTATCTATTAAATATGTGATTTGATTTGTGTACTACCTAATATTTAAGCCAAATCTCGTTAGATATAGTGGTTTTTTATCAAATTTTTTGTTAAAGAGAATACATTATGTATGTATTTATTTCGAGATGAAATTTTTCGTGCCATATTTTAATTGTTGCGTAGACGTGATGTATTTTTTGTTTTTTAATAATGTTTCGTTTTTATCTGCAATTACAAGTACTATAGCAATGACATGTACAAATGTGATTATTTTTATGCCATTTGGTAAGATTATGTTGTTCATTTGTGAAAAAAAGTCTGTTCCAGAAGTATGATCTTAAAAGACCGACCCCTCAGGTAATCCCATAACAATACTTTTTTTTTCCCCATATCAATTATTAATCTGTATGATGGTGTGTCCGGTTATCGAAATATCTATTTATAATATTTGACATTCTATTGTCGAACCTTACTAATTTCTTTAATAGTTCAAGCAATTTATTTAAGTCGAGGCTGTCAAAAGCCTTCGTTACATACATCCAACGTAAGTAAACAGCAATTTAACATTTCGATTTTATAGCTTTTTCAAATAACGTCGTCCCTAATTCTGATGACTTGTTTTGTAATGCGTCATACTGGCTATTTTTTATTATATTATTTTTATTTACAAATTCCTTTAATTTGTTCAGTATACATTTTTCGTAAATCTTACTAAACTTTCATATTGATAATATTTAAAAATTTTACGGTTTACAATGTAAGGTTCCAACGTTGGTTTTGATTTAAAAAGCTATTAGTTCCCTAGTTTTCTTCTCCTTGTACGTTGTGATGACACAGTTTGATCTAGAATTAGGCTGCCTAAGTGTGCCGGTGTACTTTGAAAAATTTTAAATTGCGAACATTAGAACTCGCCAAAGTCACCCAAAACTCAAGATGTTGCGAATAGATTGCGCACTTGCCAGTTTGGCTTTTACCGAATAGCGGATAATATAAAATACGGTTACTGCGGTGTGTTTAGAAAGAACAGAAAAGAAAAAAAATTACCGGGTGGTTTTAGTTCTACCGAAAAATATTCCGAACTAATTACGGATGTTAGTGGACACAATTTCGGGGGGACACTCCGCTGAACTGTTCGAAAATGACCGAAACAAATATCGGTACAAAGTAATTTATTAAGGTTTTTTTGGATTTTTTTTTCCCCGAGTATTGAACTACTTTTAAAGTTCCATTCGCGCGTGCGAGATATTAAGACGTCAACGGTATAGCCTAAGGATATTTCGTACAACAACCTTTCATCGGGTTAAGTGACTATTTTTAACATTTATTTACTTTTGAGAGGAAAGGAGGGCAACACGAAATGCACCGAGATCGTTTGCGATTAAAGGATTCTTTTAGTCTAAACAGGTCGTCGATTTTCAACGCGAGCTACCATTATTAACCAGTTACCACCAATGAAAACGGTTGTACAGCTGTTTTTTTCGAATGGCAGTGACCGTTCCTCTACTTTTATCGGGATACGCAATTACTTATTATCGTTGAACCGTTACTAATAATTTTAGGAAACAGCTTCATCATTTCGCAACGGTTAATTAATAAAATGTTTAAATTAGTGCAAATCGGGCCTCCTAAAATTAATCATATTTCATTTTCTGCATTAAAGACCCGGCAAAACAGGGTGAATTCTTTTATTTCGGCAAACGCCTCCTTTACGGAAAATTTGTTATCTATTTATTAACATAGTCGAGCAAAAAAAAACCAAAAAAAAACCCAACAGTTGGAAAGTATTTCACGATTACACTCAATAAAAGAAACAGCGAATAACACTTCAGAAATAACCGCGAGGCGAATGTAAAACAATCGATTCCCGTTGCTGCACATTCTTATTTAAAAGTGTAAAATTTTTTGAAAATAATCGCCTTTGCAACGGCTCTATGATGCGTTTATTTTAAAATTGGTTATTCGGAGATTTTACCTCAATACTTTCAAAGAACTGCAGATTGCACTCATTAACGATCGGCTTGGCCGTGCCGAGATTGCGGGCAACGAAAAAGCGGATTATCTTGCGTGTTCGGCTATTTCCTCTGAGCGGCCAGTCGGACGGTTTCACGAATTATTAAATATTGCAAAAAGTATCCAAAATGCCGATTGGAAATCATTTTATAGATCATCCTTCTCCAATCCTAATTCACAATATTTTTCCATTCACCCCAATCCACCTGCTCAACCATGGTACTTATATTTTCCGCACTTTCCCCGTTTCATCATATCTGCTATCTGTCGCCTTCGATCTGGTCACAGTGGACTTCCTGCTTCATTGTATCGTTTCTCCATAGTCGCCTCTCGTATTTGTCCGCTGTGCATCGATAACGCAGTAGTATGCGACTCTGATCATGTCTTCTTTGAATGTTCCTCTTTATCATCTGAAAGGGCACCTCTATATGTGGAGCTGCTCTCACACATGCTGTTCCAACTCCACATTGTATGACCTTTATTCTCTCTCTACAGTCAACGTTGATTACCCGAATTATAGCAAAATTCCTATCTTCTATACTTCATCATATTAACATCTAATCCCTTCAGTAGTTTTCTTTCACTTTGACATTCCTATCTGATCATGTCCAGTTACTTCTAATGAACTCCTCTCTAAACGAAGAGGACGCACTGATGTTGTACAGTTACAGTTACAAACGTGCACAGCTCGCAGTTAATATTGCGGGCTCGCTGTCGCATTTGTCGTCCTAACGTTAGAGATAGTTCTTGCCAGCCGGCATCGCGGGCGCTGCAGTTGCAGTGTGGCCATAGTGTCGGCTGTATGTTGGTACTATGAGCTCTGTAATTGCAGATGTGACCATGGTATGGGACAGCTAACTTCTTTTGTGCTCTTACCTTCGGCAGTGTCATTCCTTCTCTTTTCAAAATGCATATGTTTGGCATTTATCGACGTTGATCGTCATTGTTTCTCCATCCTTGGTATGGCGTTCTTTGTCCGATTCCATTCCTTCTGACTCCTAATTTTATTTCTATTTACACGTGTTGATGGTTAATCGTCTATTATTGAGAAGCCCAAGGAAAATCCCAAACAAGGGAAAAAAAAAAAGAACCGAATAATATAATGTAGAGGGAACAAATGTGAAAACTTGAAATAATTTAAACGGACAATGTTCACGTACGAATTCCTACGGAGACGGTAAATATTTGAGTTATTTGTCGGACGCTGAACGCTAAATATACTACCGGAAAACGGGCTGGCCGCTATGAAAAATAAAAATTAAAATATGACGAGTTATTGTGCTTTCAGGGGGGAACCGGATGAGGAGCAACCTCGAAGAAAATGTGCACAAAAAGAGGTTGATTTTTTTTTGCCGAACGAAGAGATTGTATTCCGGCTGGGGAATCTGTCGCGGAAATATTTACCTAGGAGAATATGAGAGAAAAAGAAAAAAGACCGAAATAGGATTTTAAAAGGGACCAGCACCGATGAATGTTGAGATGAAGCACGAACAAAGAGATAACAACGTAGCATTCGGAAAAACATTATAGTTACTTATTTTGATTACACACGAAACGGCAAGTAAAGCGCTGCTGGAATTTCTTCTTTTTTTTTCGGATACGACGGATTAACTAATCTTTTTCGGTTCCAAAGACGTTTTTGTTTGTTTTGTTTTTCTGTTTTTTGCTCGGTTTCCGGTTTTTTTTTTCCTATTTCGTTTGTTTATAAAGAAAAAAAAATTGTATTTATAAGACGAAATGTAAAAACGGAAACCAGCGAGACAATATTTCTATTTCGATTTTTCCGTTTCCCGGTTTTTTCCTCTACCATTCATTTTAATCATTTATTCTCGTTTTCTTTCATTTCGAAATTTCATTTTTATTCTCTCTATTCCCTGCGCCGTCAGCCGCTCGCCACTCACAAAAGAGGAACTACTATCTTTTAATTTATTTTCTTTTTCCGCTCTCGGTAGAAAGCCATTCAGTTTGTCGAAGTTTAAACGACTTAAATTTGCTGTCTCAGCACGTTCCAGTATGTAGCTTAAGACACGGCGAAGGTCTCTTTTCTTTCTAATAAGCGCGCAGTGCCGGTAAAGCTTCGATTGAAATGTTTAAATTCTTCCCGGCAGTACATCGTTGTACGATAGCTTCGAAGACGAAGCTCGGCCTAAGTGTAGACGTATCACGGGGTACCGCGTATAATCACGCTGCGTATGCGATCTAAGTCGATTTAGCCTTTCCGAAGATCGGAGAAGTCGTGATCTGACAATACCGCGATGATTTAAAGAACTCACGCGGAATGCGAAAAGTATCATCTCTGGGAACCGGCGTTTCTCCAGATGGAGCCGATTGGCTACGTTGTCTGTAATGCCGGTTAGGCGCAACTCCGATTTTCAGGAAGCGACGACATTAATTATTCAAACGGCATTATTTACATTTCGCGAATATTTACATTTTTCGCTAGACATTTAAGTTTCGGATTTTACGAATGTTTTTGTTATTACAATTATCGTTATCTTTTTTCCTTTCATACGGATCGTTCGCGATTATCTCGGTTCATCGACACGCTATATAGTTATTCATTTTTAAACGCGACGCGGCGAATACGAAGCGGAAGCGAAATAGAAACGAATGAATAGAACTAGTGCACTGTAAAAGGAGAATTTAATGGAGTTTTAGTACAGCAGTTGGAGTGGCCAGAGTAATTAAAAAATATGAGAAATAGTGAAAGAATAGAGAGCGCCATGTTGAAGAGCATAATAGAGAAAATTTTAACTGAAGATAATTCCAAGTATCCTCTTGTTCTTCAATCGTCTTTGCCTCTGTGTTTTTTATCTGTACTAAGAAGCAGTGTATCTTTTGTGTTTTTATCTTTTGTTTCCATCGATGCTTTTTAATGAAGATAACGCGGACAAATCCTTACCGTCCCTCTCTGTGCATCCTTCTTTTGCGCCAAATTTACGACCGGATGAAACCGCTGAAATTAACAGTGCGAAAACACTGACGCTCTAGCATGCAGAAAATCGCTTTTTTACTTTAGTGTCCGACTAACTGATTTAAATTAAAAATAAATGAGAGGGCATGTTTTTGCTCGCCTTCGTCGCCTATCGCATCTTCATTTGCCATCCAGCTATTCGTTTCGGATAAATTTTAACGAGACCAAATCACGCCGTTTCTCGGAATGCGCTAAAAGAAGCGAACACAATTTGTAATCTACGATCCGTTTTAAACAAGACTACACAGGCTTTTAAGTGTAATTTACAAGAGCCGACGACAGCGGTGAAATATACCCCCGGGTTAAATTTAGTAGAAAATTAATCCCGTCCTGACTGGCCACTTCTTCCCATAAAAACGAAAAAAATCCATTTAATCCAACAAATAGAATATCATAAAAGCAAAAGAAATTCGTCGAAGAACTCTACCGTTTCCAAGCGCAGTAACTCTAGACGTGTGTCATTGATTTCATTAAGCAACCGTAATAATAAACCTATAATACGTTTCTCCCTCTTTAACAATAATAATAATAATAATTAATAATAATTAATGATGATAATAATTAATAATAATCATACTTAATAATAATAATAATAATTAATAATAATAATAATAATAATAATGGTAACAAAAAAGACAAGAAGAAAAAGGGGAATAGTAATAAATTTTTCCTCACTGGCGCTATTAATTCGAATGTTCATTAACGATCCTTTGCTTAATATAACTGAATCCTTCTATATTCAAATGTATAGCGCCAACACGAGCCCCCGATTTTATGTTCGTTCCACTGCAGACCCAATTATCTACTGATGTTAACAGTTGCCTCGTCCGAAATTCCATCGTCTATTGAACATTTAAAGGATAGGCTGCTGTAGTCTGCCAATAAATACGCTTTTATCGATACAGCAGAACACCTACCCACAACGCAACGATTGTTTCTCCTTTAATACTGTTTTGTACATAAGTTAGTAATGTTAAATAAATAAGTTGCAAATCGTGTAATATACGTTCACTGCTAAACCGGCAGCGCTAAGCATACAATCCAACCTTCATTCCATGTGGTGTCTAAGCCAAATACTGTTGATTTTACGCCTGCTCTTGTAATAATCGTTAATGATGTAAAATCATATGATGCTTCTTTGATTTACAAAAGTTTTTGGCAATGAGCCGTTAATACGTTTTGTGCTATACCAATTTTTTGCATATATTTTTAATATATATCTATCTATTTATCTATATTAATAATAATAATAAATTGAATTGAATTGAATTGAATATATATATATATATATATATATATATATATGTATATATATATCGCTCATTAAATACAATAACGTCATAACTCAAAAAATAGCGAATTTAAGTAATGTGTATAGTTGGAATGCATTTTATGGGTACAATTAGAGGTTAGAACGCCATATTTGTAAATAAGAAACTCAACAAAATAAGCATTTCTTTTGTTAAGTGTACACCGTTCAAATTATAGTAAATGTAAATGTTGAATTGCGTTTTCTGGGAAATAGCGCTTTTGAGTTCTGATGTTATTGTATTTAATGAGCGATACATAGCCATTGTTGCGTAATATAAAATTCCGGTACGGTTTTCGCATTGCGCAAGTGCATTAAGGTAGTTATAATAGAAATTACTATGCAAACGGTAAATTATTATTATTATTATTATTATTATTATTATTATTATTATTATTGTTTTTAAAAATGACGTGATCGTTAACAATTACTTTTTTATAAGTAATATAGAAGAAGTATCATTTAAGGATCTGAAGGATTTCTGCATAACGAAGTGCAAAGGATCTAGCTTATGTAATCGCAAATAGTATACTTAAGAACTTTTTTGGTTTTTTACAGCTTTTTATTCTTTCTCCTTAATTTGTTAAATTCTTCAACGACCACCAGGTTATTAAAATGTAATTGTTTATTATTTCCTTTTCTTATAATCATATTATTGATAAAACACCCGTGCAACGTTGAATTTAGATGTATCAGTGAGAAGACAGCTAAGAAGGCTTCACCAGCAGTGTCAATGGTTCCTTTGCCGAAGAGAAATCACACGGAAATGTAATATGTAAAAATTATGAAAAAAGAAGAATGATCTATAATCGTCACTTTCTTATTTCCAAGTCCATCTACTGTCTGAAGAGAATACGTGCAGTAAATGGGAAACACAAAATGCATTTTTTTGGTGAATTACAAAAAAGGCCTTCTGGGATGTCCAAGAGCCTGACTATTGTGTCGAATGATTAATTAAGCGGGTATGTAGTAATTGCTTAATCATCGTTAATGTTCTAGTTGAATACATATCTCGAAGTACTTTTAAGTTTAATTATGAAATAGTACGATTTAAACCTAAAAATCGAATATTTTTTTCCCATTTCTGACCGGAATCAGTTCAATAAACGCCAGCACGTACTGCGCTAGGAACACTGTTGTAACACAAACCCGTATCGCGACTGGTACTCAATTTTCCTGGTAACTTACGTACCCATCGAATTGTCCTTCTACCGATGTAGAGTTTATTGCGAACTCCGGGCCAGCGAAAAATATAGTGGAAAGATTAAAAACTGTAATTGTGTTCTAATATGGCGAAGGGGAATATTTAAATTCGAACGGAATAATACGATTATTTTCTCGCATAACCGATATTATTTCCCTCCAATTTTATTCATGTATTCATAATGTAAAACGTTGCTGGTTTTTTCTTGTTCGCGTGAGTTTCTTTTGTCTATCATCGCTGGTAACCAACACAGTAAAAACCGGCATTGTCTATTGTGTTCGACAACTACGTGGGTGAAATGAGTTTCGAATAGAGAAACTACCAGACAGAGCGCTTATCTTTTCTTTACGATATAAACAATAACTTTCACAGCGCATAATGCAAGCGTATCAGTGTTAGCGAGGATAGATTGCAGCAGAAATATGAAATCCGTTCGATATTAATAAAGATTTCCAAAAAAAATTCATCGGAAAGAATTGCCCTTCAGTTTCACCCTTCAATCAGAGCAATCGATAAGCAGAACGAAATATAAGTTGAAGTATCGAATACTTCAGTTTCTTCTTACTCCTCCGCGCCATCGAAGTTACACTGGTTCGCAACGTGATTCCTCGTTCGGCCGTCTATCGAATAGCCCAGTTGACATTGTGTGGATCTTTTGACCGAGTCGTGAAATGAGTTCACGTGCTTCTTCGATAACATTACGCAAGAACCGACGAGTATTAGTTAGACGCGACCTGTAAAAGGCAATACCGCTTTTAATGAAATATCATAAATCGCATATCGCGGCGCCTTTTAAAGTCAGTAAGAACAGCATGTTCCTTAGTTGGAACGTATTTAGATAAGGCCGGTCGTAAATGGCTAGGCGAATCGGTTTTTTTCTCGCACTAATGAAGTACATAGCTATTTCTCTTTGACCGAGTAACGACAGTTCTGAAGAAATACCGAAGTTAAATCTTTTTTTTTTTTAAAAAAACTCTTTCCATACGTCACTGCGGAGGTTGAAAATTGAAATAGAAAATAGCAAAAAACCATCGTCTATGAACGGTAAAAATAATCTCGGCATAATTCAAACCGAAATTTAAAATTGTCCGGAATGTTTCTGAATATTTAACCCTTCGCCAGGGAGCTATCGATATTTAGCGACCGTTCATTTATTACGCAAGAGATTTCTGCGGAAGGGGCGTTTAACGTGTTATTTTTTTTTTTACTCATCGGGAAAGATGACTCTATTTATTACGAATTCGTTTTATTTTTTCGTGATTGCAAATGACGTTCAACTGCGTTCTATTTTTTTTTTTTTTTCGGGCTCTGCTGATTTCATTCCTACTTATTGTAATAAATAAATAAAAAAAGGTGTATTTGCAAACGAGTGTACAGTACAATATATATATATATATATATATAAAAAAAAAGTACATTCACACGAACGAATTAACATATATCAATATGCAGCTGCCTCTTCCAGCTAATTATGTGGTCAAACTCTGGGTCATTGGGTTTAACTCGAAGCAGAGAAATTGCAGAGACTAATTTTAGATTTCATAGTCTCTCAAGATAGACTTTGCCAACCGAGTTTGGGATAGCTGGAGATACATTGGATAATATAATTTTTTTAAGTATGGTATTTTAACCTGTGTCCGGTGATTTTATTATTGTTTACGGTGATAACGGCTTCATTATGAAAGAGATCGTCTGTGATATTTTTCGATTTCAAGAAAATGAGGACTCGATTATTGCTAATTTTGGAGCCTGTAATTATGTTTTTTGGACCTCCTATTAGATTTTTAAGGGCATTGAAATAGTCTAAAGGATTCTCACATTTTCGACGTATGGAAATAATACGCCTCGGTCTTAGGAAGGAAAATCGAAATCTGTTTTATAGTGTTAAAGCTCGAAATGCAGCATTTTTCCCCGTTTTTATTTTTTTAATTTAAGGAACGGAAGCAAAAAGTTATTAAATAAGGGCGCCTAAAAAGAGCTTCAGCACCCGGGGTCAGTAAATTTAAGTTATCAGTGGAATCTGATAAACCGTGAAGAGAAATAAAAAAACAATATATATGCAACCTGTTGATCCTTTAGATCTCGCCGAGAGAAGAACACTTCCCTTGTATGTTCTTCTTCAGTATCATGACCATTCTCAATCTCATCCATAGGCACGCTTCATTCATTCTTTAAGAGACATCCATTATTTACGGGAACTCAAAAGGGGGGGAGGGTCCAGCAAAATCTCGTCAAATCTCATTTAAACCGAGGGAGAGATAATTGAAAATTAAAGAATATACATCGTTATATAGATAATATAAAAAAAATCATTAAATTTTTCTTTTAATTTTTTTGGAGTATCCCATTTTCGCGCTGAAAAAATTTCGTGACTATTAAAAACTTTTATTTCGAAAAAAAAAAAGGCAAAAAAAAAATGGTATAGTGTATGAATACCCATGGAACGAGTGAAAAATTACGGAAGGTGATGTCGGTTTTTACTTTTAATTTTACTAAATTTAAATACATTCGTTATAATACAGCTTAACACTGTTTCTCCTTTATGAAAATAAATTTAGTCCTTTAAAAACTATAGTGTAAATCTCACGTGAAGGAGAGGGGGTCCCACTAAATCTCACCCCCGATCCAAATTAAAAGTAAAGCAGCTCACGTAAATATCGGTTGTCGCCTTATAAGCATTCCTATCCGTTGCCGTGTAAAACAGTTCTACAACACGGCAAAACCTGCGACCATATTTGTCGGTTCCTGAATCACGATAATATTTTTCGCCCAATTCTCCTTTTCTCTTCTACCTTTCTTATCAATATATTCCGTAGCAGTATATGTTCACCAAAGTAATTTCGTTTTCCTTATTTTGACAATATCGAGCAGCAGCTCTTTTTCCTTTCACGTCATCTGCAGGACCTTGGCGTTTCTATAATTCTTATAGAAGAGTGGTTAACTACGTCATTTCTCGGGGAAAAAAACAAAAAAAAACACTATTTTTTCTCGCATTGTATTATGATAGATTCGGAATTCTCTGGACTTTTTGTATCTTCACTAGAACTCTACATTAATGTCTTTGAAAATGTTCACTTCTAATCAAAACGAATTTTATTCAAAACATGGCCGCAATGCTGTCACATTAGTCCCAATTCCATTTAATAATGTGAAATAATCTACCGAACACACGTTTTCTCCGCTACGAAAACCGGAGTAACCGGGTTTTCTTCTTAGCAAAATAGGACTTTACTTTCGTTACACAATTTCGCGTGACATTCTCATAAGAATGACATACAGATTGATACATTATATGCAAATAACAGAGATTATTAGATACCAAGGGATGACAAGGAGACATGTATTTGGTATTAATGGTTCACAAAGCTCACATGATGCTACCGTAAAGCAAAAGTTTACCAATCTATAAACAAAAAAAGCGTCGTTTAATACGGTACAATTAAATTGGTCACCCGAAAAAAATTTGTCGAATTACCAAAGATATGGAAGGGCGGCAAAGTGAACTCTCCATCTAAAATGTAATAATGCAAAACTACCATGTATGTGGTTCATATATGGACGTAGTTAATAATATTCACACAAATAAAGGAAAAATCCCCCCTCCTTAACCTAAAAAAAAAAAAAAAGAAAAGAGAGATCTAGGGAAAACTTTTGAAATATAATTTGGGAAACCATAAAAAAAAATTAAAACGCATTTTTCTACATGCTGCCCCCTCCTATTTGGTCAAATCATAGCGCACGAAAATCGTCGCGAGTACCTTCACTCCTGATGCGAAATGAAAAGAGGCCTGCGTTTAAGGCCGCATCGGAACTCGTTTATATAAATCATTCTTGTTGAAATAGAACATGATAACACAGGCACGGAGAGACGAACGAATGAAAAAAGATAAGCAAAGGGGAAATATTTTAAATATTATCGAAAAAAAAAAGATTAATGATAAAAAATACGAACTGGTTACATAATATCGTATGAATTATTCAGTACGGCAATATCGTCATTTGGACGATGCCTAATTTTTCTTCGTTCTCTCATTGTCTATTCAGCGCTCGGATCGATTGTTCTTTATTCCGTTCTAATCTGCATATTTGTTAGCACATCGTTTGAACAGCGAAATAACATACATCATTTAGCGCGCGTCGCAGCCGCTTTGCCTACACGTATGAGAAGCGATTAATCGCGTGTCTTTCTCCGTTACCATCCTCGCTCGCGCTAGGTGTCCCAATTAAAAACAGCTAATTCAAAACGTTTTAATCGTGCCATAAATCGCTTTTTATTTCCTTTTCAACCGCTACCGCGAACTCTCGCCAACCAACATGTTTCCACCCCGTTTCACTATCGCCTCACACCTTTTTCGGTTGAAATATTGCCGGTACGCGAAGCGCTCTGTTGCCCCCATCTTAACATCTTAACCTGTTCACTATTGTTTGCCTGCAATCACTTTCGCCGTGTCGTACTTTGCACTTTTCCGAATTGAAATTTCAACAACCGCGGCATTTGCCCGGCAAAATTGCAGTCATCGCCAATAATGAGATGGCGCTATTCTTATTCGGTTAAAGTAAGTCTGATGTAAAACTCGAGCCTGAGAAAAAATCTGTCGAATTCGAGAAATGGAAAACGCGCTTGAAACAAATTATTGCAAATTGAAACAAAAAAGTTATTTCCGTATGGCGCGCTAATGAGGAACCAGCGAGAAAAATTCGCTGCGAGGAAAAATAAATTGAACCGTTGCTCAGCTACTTGCACGTAGTAACATATTTTAATCCTGATTTTTCCACCTAAAATCATTCGCGTTTGTAAGAAGGAGCTTGTTAAAAGATCCCTATTTTATTATATTAACCAAAGAAAATTCTTCAATAAACATAAATAAAATCCGAATAAAACGCAAGAAAAGAATGATACTACAACGTGTTTAACACCGGATACATTTCGCTCGCATTGCTATAATAGACTAATCGAAGGTATATTTTAATATTGTTCGCTTTTACTCTTTTATAATCTAATGTTCCTTCCGGAAGGATTTTATTTATATCCGTTAAGGACTTTTTCGAGGTCCATTTAGAAATTTATACATAGATGGTTAGTACCTTGCGAATAATCACCAGATTATTACAGAACAAATAGAAGGCAAATTTAATGAAGTAATACAAAATAATATAGAAAATCACTGGAAGAACATTAAAACTATCATGTATAAAACAACAACGTCTAAAATTCCTTATAACACAAGCAAAAAGTAAAAACGGATGACAAACGAAATAATCGCAATGATGAAAAACAGAATTAATTTCAAAAACCGGAATATGGAGAAATATAAGAGCATTAACGAAGAAATACGGAGAAAAATACGGGAGGCAAAGAAAGACTAGTACCAAGAAAAATTCTCGGAAATTTCAAAAAGTTAAATAGAAAAAATGATACATTCCATATGTACAAAGCAATAAAAGAAATGGTTGAGCCATACAATAATGAATCAAATCAATTGACAGATGAACAGCTTAAGATAGTAATTAATAAAGAAGAGAGATTAAAAATATAGAAACAGTATATCGAAAATATATTCCACAACGTGAGGGCGTTACAGAAGATTGCCACAGGAAAAGACAGGTCAACCAACCTTAATCGAAGAGGTAGAACAAGCCTTAAGAATGGCAAAAAACAGAAATGCAGCGGAACCAGATCAAATACCAGTTGAAATTCTGAAAATTTTGAGGAAAAAAGCTAAATATTTTTTGCTTGAATTGTTTAATAATATGTATATATATATATATTGATCCTCTTCAGCGGTGAATTCCTCAGCGTCTTTTCATCTCATAATATTAATCTCCTCTCTACTTCAGCTCATTCAAAACTATGGTTAAATTCGTATTCCTCCTCATTCTCAAATCCGGATTCCTTCTATCTCTTTATCCAGCCTAATCTAACGTCTTATCCATGGTTTTTCAATTTTCCCTCTATGCGGCGTTCAACTCTGTCTGCAATCTGTCGCCTACGCTTTGGGCACAGTTTGCTTCCTGCTTCCTTTTATTTCGCCTTTCTCTAGTCCCCTCTCCTCACTGTCCCCTACACCATTCCTCTCACAACTTTATAGGTGACGCTAATCACACTTTGTTTGAGTGCACCTATATCGCTTCCGAACGTTCTTCCTTTTACTCTTCTCTTTTGTCAGTTGGTCTTTCAACTCCGTATTGTGCATCTCTTGTCCTCTCCTTGCCATCACCCTCAGTCATTCCAGCACTTGAGTCTTTCCTATCTTCCATATCTGATCGCATAAACATCTGATTCCGCTTCTCATTCTTCCCCCTTTTTGGGCCAATGTCTTTATGACGAATCTAAAAAAAAAAGAAAAAAAAAGAAAAAAAAAACTTTCTCGAGTTATTAAAAGTTGGTACAATTTAAATATCGATAAAAATCGTTAAAAGTATTTATCGGAAGAAACCCACGATGCTTTCAGTGTAAATATCGCGGAGCGAAAAAGGAAAAAAAGGTATAATCGAAATTAAATATTTAATTTTTTTAATCGCTCCCAATTAATTTTCCGCTAGGCGGCTGTAATACATATACTTCTTTTGCTTCTCTGGTATCGCCTTTACTAATTTGCATTACATACGAACGAACAACTTTTGAATAAGTAAAATAAATAAGAGCTTAAAATTAATTACAGGTAGAAGCCCCGTATATATATTCTGCCTATACACTCGTGTTAAATCTGTAATTTATATTTTCGTACGTGTTGTTTCACTCTTAAAAAATAATATTGTTTCAAGTAAACGATATAATATCGCAGGATGTTTTCCGATTATTACCGATTAGTATTTTCTCCTTATTCATCATTTCGATGCTTGCGGAAGCCATGTCCACAAACACTTACTTGGTAATCTGAGACCGTACAACTTTGAAGTAATTTTGAAATTAATACTATTTCATATATATATACATATATATATATATATATATACACGCTGACCCAACCACGCGTTGCTGTGGCTTAGTAGTTATAATAGATTAAATTAATTTTTTACTTATTATTTTGATGCAACCAAATTAATTTTTACTAATAAACCTGAAATTATTTAGCCGATTTTGAATCATATGTAGAGAATGAAATTATCCAACGAATATACACTTATTGAATTTACATTTTATTTATCTAATCTTTAACTTCAATCTGTAATCAGTGACTTATTTACACAATATACTAAATAAATTAGTTACATAAAAATTAAATGTTATAAAATTGGTTTCGAACTATTAGTTATATTATTTTAAAAAATTGAAAATTATCTAAGCACTAATTTGTGCACAATGTTCTTGGTCAACCTGTCTTTTGCTAACACGAATAGACTTGATGGTGTTCCCACACGTGAGCAGCAGGCAACATGCGTTTATTCTTGCAATTTCTTCTTCTTCCGATTCAGTAGTTCTCATAACACGCATACGCCGTGCATTTCTGCTACGCGCATTGTTGAGGTTCGATTGTCTCCGCGGCATTATCTTATACTGAAATATAAAGCAACTTAGATGTCCAACAATGTCAGAGAGTTGTATCACTGCCACACTATTGTTGTCGGAATATTAAAATAAATTTTTTTTTTTTTTTTTTTTTATCAAGGCAGGACGTTTATTAAATACACTGAAATATAAATAAATTAAATGCCGCACATAATAAAATCGTCAAAATTTGTTTTGATTTAATATAACAAATATTTATGTAAATAATTAAAGCAAAAAGTAATAGCCAACAATTAAATTTGTTTTTTTTAATTGATTGATTAAATTATTTAATATATTAAATATTTATGTAAATAATTAAAACCAAAAGTATTCTATCTCTTAAGAGTTGGATTAAATTGCATGTACTTTGAAAATTTTATAAAAATCGGTTAAGTAAATTCCGAGTTTATCCTGCACAAACATAAAGACACGGGATTTTTATATATATAGATATATATATATATATATATATATGTATATGTCGACAAATGTTGAAAGCAGGCAATCACTGCTGAATCTACTTACGTTGAACAGCCCAAAAAAAAAAAAAAAAAAAAAAAAAAAAAAACAGCCCAGTTAGTAGAGCGACTATCAAATCGGTGTCTCTATCTGGAGAATTAGCGGCAATGAATAAAAATTATTAAAGTATAAATAAATGCTAATAATCGTATGATAGGTACTACCGACAACCATCTCACGTAAATCTGCATCCGTAATAACGAGTTAAATCAGTTTCGTACACATTGGTAATCTACGCGGAATATTGGGTCACAAATGCTATACAACAAAAATGTGTATGAACAGTCACGACGCTCCAAATCACTACTAAAAAATACCCTTTAAAAGCTCGGGGAATAAAAAACCTTGAAATTCCGCTGTCGCGGTGCTAGATTTATTGTACAAGTCCTATTCCCCAGGCTCGATTAAGAATCGGTATTTTCGAGAATTTGCGTGGAATTTCGCTATTAATTTTCGTTTTCAGACTAAGATCGTCTCCTCTTGTTTGTCGAAATGGGAATATATTGATTGACAAAGGGTAGCTAATCATATAAAGTGGCTACGCTTATATATTATAGTTCAGCAACAAAAAGATTATTCTTTATTTTTTAGTGATAACGTAATATATGCGCCTTGTATTTTATTATATTATAAAAAAATGTGCTTTTTTCTTCGTTAATAATTAAATAGGTTTTTATTAATTTGCTTCTTTTTTTTTGTTTTATTATTACATTGACTTTGGTTCGATATCATCGCTAGAGTATATATACTATTCAATTTCAACGGATATATTAAGACATTACCGATTAAAATCTTTAAACTTCGTCTTAATCGGTTAATTTTTAGTAGTTTGGTTCATTTTTTTTTTTTTTCTTTTTCATTTACAAATGGAGAATGCGGCGACCTTCTAGTCGTTAATTTTGAAAAGGATTATTACTGCCATTTTCTTTTTTTTTTTTTAATTGGTATTACAAAAATTGCATCGAAAGTAGACGATGCGTGAAAAACGAAATACTAGGCAACCGACGAACGCTCCGCGGAGCAAGTTAATGCGGCAGGGTAATTAAAATTTCATCGAAACCGGAGTTAAAATTTTCTTGTTCGTCATGGC
The DNA here is from genome assembly GCA_039619475.1 of Icerya purchasi. Taxonomy (NCBI): domain Eukaryota; kingdom Metazoa; phylum Arthropoda; class Insecta; order Hemiptera; family Monophlebidae; genus Icerya; species Icerya purchasi. The sequence goes on from CM077116.1 coordinate 67,071,231, forward strand.
CCGAAGAACAGAAAGGCATCCATTATTTCGAAGTTGTATGTTCCCGCGCGGCCGTCTAGAGCTGAAATTTTTTGAAAGTGTTCACTGTTTTTCATTCTTTTAATTTATTTGGCTTTTTTTAGACTATTATTCGCACGAGGACAACGACGCACGGCGACTGGAAATTCAGAAAGAACAATATATAGCGCGATGCGATAATAAAAAAAAAAAAAAAAAAAAAAAAAAAAAGGAAAAGGAAAAGGAGGAAAAAGAAAAAAAAATGCATACATGATGAAAAATATAGCAAGGCGAGACACAGTCGTTTTGCTGATGTGGAATTCAAAGGAAAATCTGCTGGAGAGCCGCAGCTACAGACACTTTTAGTGAACTTTTCCATTGGTAGACGACAAGTTTATCTTTTCTTTGTAAAAAAGCTTTTCATAACTTCTTCACGGTACTTCGCCGCACTACTACCGTTATTATTTCGTCTGTCAACTGCCAGGTTTTTAACCCCTTGCTCGAAGACTGATACACTTTCAATAACACACCCAGTCGGATACCAGACATTAATTTTACAACACCGCCATCTCTGTATATGAGTTATCGATCGGCGTTTACTGGCCGCTAGAGGTTTACCGGCCACTCAATTAACCAAGGCATAAGAAAAAAATTATTAACATTCATTATACCAGGTATGAAATTCAACATTCTATAACCGGAAAGAACACTCCATAGTCTTTTCTACTTGCCGGCCAATGCAACAAGATTATTCGGAAATTTCCTCTGTATTCCGTAAAACTATCAAAAAGCATTATCTCTTTTCATTCTATTTTTATTCTCGCCGTCAAGTCTATCACGCTTTATCGCCGACATCATTACGATTGCCGCCATCATTGAATAATACCAGGACGATAGATCATAAACCACCGTAAATGCTGTACAGTTATTAACAGTTAAATGTAAAACATTCGATTATTCTTTAAAAAAAGAGAAAGTTGTAAATTAACTTGTACCACCGGATGATCTAAGCAATGTGTTTAATTAAGGTATCGTTAAATTTATATAACGTATTAACTGCAATACGAAAATTAAACGTTAACCCCGATTTATTTATTTAGAAATATTGCGTAATATTTTCAATTTTTCCACACTAATTCCATGCTGCCGACGTTTCCTGATGATACAAAATTAAACATATTTTCTTTTATCGTTTATTTTTCCTTTTTTGTTTAAATCAGTTTTTATTTTAAAAAAAAAAAAAAAAAAAAAAAATATCGTTTCCTTTTTTTGAAAACTAGATAAAATGTTGTTTTATAAAAAAAAAAAAAAAAAATGCGCTAAAAAGTAAATAATAATTATTCCGATAAGAAGATAATACATTTTACAGTTAAATACATACCATTTAAAAAGTGATATGATAATCTCTATAGAACATTCATAAATTGAAGTAAGCCCCAAATCAACAACATCTAGAAAAAATTTAGTATTTAATACCGGTTTTTAATTATTACGGCAATATGAATTGACCCTAATAAGTTATTGTATAAGAATTATCGTCATCTGGAGGTATATTTCACTGTAAATATTTTCTTGTCGAATAATTCTTATTAACTTTTCTGAAAAAAAAACAAAATTTTAACAATTTCTCGGCGTAAAATACTTAAACTTTTTGTCTCTCGAAAATATCAACTTTTTTAAAAAAAGTGTGACAAATCTATGAGCTATTTTTATTTATTCGAATCAATATATTTATACGTGTTAACTAACATTGATAATACTTTAATTTTTTTTAAATTACGTTTCGACGCTTAATATTGATAACATTCTTACATATCATATGTTGTATTAATAGATAAAAAAAGTTATCTAAAGAGACCAGCATGGTAGCGCGATAGACTAGTGGTTAAGGCGCTTGGCTACTAAATCAGAGGTGTCATGGGTTATCGAGACTTGTCTCGTTCCAGATCCGAATCGCTCCCAAGTTTGTATCCAATCGGAAACTGAATTGGTTATAGCAGAGGAATCTGGGAAAGTAAAGGCGGATCCCAAGTAGAAAGGAGCTGGTCCCCGTACTCTCATTAGCGCCGTTGAGCTTAGTTCATTGTGAATCTTAACTTCACAATCCATGATACCTGATCAATGGTATGGGACTTACTTTACTTTACTTTGAAACTCTTCACGGCACGCTAAGTGCTGTGGTCTATATAGCTTTGGTGCTTGATGGCTCTAATTGCTTTTTAAACATACTGTCTTTCTAATTATTTGTAGGCTGATTCCTTTGTCCGTTGGTACTGTGAGCTCTGTAATTGCAGATGTGGCCATGGTATGGGACAGTTAACTTCTTTTGTGCTCTTACCTTCGGCAGTGTCATTCCTTCTCTTTTCAAGATGCATATGTTTGTCATTTATCGACGTTGATCGTCATTGTTTCTCCATCCTTGGTATGGCGTTCTTTGTCCGATTCCATTCCTTCTGACTTCTAATTTTACTTACGTGTTGATGGGTAATCTTCTATTATTGGCAAGCCCAAGGAAAAACCCAAACAAGAAAAAAAGTACTCTACTTAGTATCAGGTAAGATACCCCCTTAGTAGTCATAAATAAACATGAGAAAAAAATGCTGGTCTCTTTAGTAAGTAAGTAAATACTTACTAAAGAGACCAACATTTTTTTCTCGTGTTCATTGATGACTACTAAGGGCATCTCACCTGATACTTAATCGCTGACTGGTACGCTTTCAAATAAAATTAAATCGAATCATAAAAATCGACCCACAATGCGCGAACAAAGGTAAAAAAAACAGAAAGGTACGCCACGGACGTATAACGTCTTTTTTTCTTTCTTTTTTTTTGGAAGACGGGAAAAAATTGAAGTGTTTTTAATTTCTTTTCATTTCAAAGTACTTATCTAAAAATTCGAAAACCCCGTACACCGGTCTTTTTAAAATGTAGCTTTTGAAATTAAATTTCCGAGTAATAATAAAGTAAAACAAGGTCGGTCAAGCATAATGTTTCATGCGCTGAGGATTTCTCGTATACAAGTTAAAGAGATAACCATAATATATTTCTATTCTCACACAATACTGAGTTCAAAGCAAAAAGAGATCTCTGATTTTAAGTTAGTAATATCCTGTATTTTTTACTGAGCATTCATTTTCTCGCTTTTTTGAACTTTTCGCCAACTTTGAAAGTTTCGTTAAGTAAATGAAATATGGTTTCGTTTTCGACGAGTATCTTTTCCATTAATATTGTACATCATATGCCTGAAAAAAAGAATATTATTTTCAAAAATTCCGAGGTCTCGTCGGCGCCCTGAGGAACTGAATATAAAGTTGGAAACCTGGATGCTGCAAACTAGAAAAATATACCGGGGGATGCGCATATTTTTAACCTTGTTCAAAATTTTTAACTATAATACACGGGTACAGGATATTATTCGCGTTTTTTTGTACTTCTCGCCAAATTTGAAAGTTTCGTTAAAAAAATGAAATACGGTTTCGTTATTCCTAACAAATAGCGATCTTTACACCTACATACATGTATAATTATCACGTGCCCGGAAAAGAAAAATATTTTTTCAAAAATTTCAAGCTCTCCACGCCCCGCGGGCTCCTAAATATAAACTCGTAATAAGCTCGACAATAATAACGCTGTTCTTTATGCATATATTTGAGATGCGTTTTGATTACCTCAACTACTTTGCTTAAACATTCGCTTTTTTGCTGTTTTTGACTCAAAAAGGATGGAGGTTTAAATAATTTTTAAGCTTCTGTGTTTTGTATTATATTTTTTGAGTTCCACATTTAAACGGTTATCTGGTGATGAGTTATGAATTTTTTAAGGGTAACTTTTAAAGTCATTATAAATTCCGTATTACATTTTTTGATTTTTTTTCCCCCCGGACACGATAATCGATTAAAATTACAGCTATCCCCATAGATATTGTCATAAACAGAGCTTTTTAATTGTTGTTTTTTAAAGTTTATAAGTCAAACCGTTCGTGATTTATTGCATACTTTGATTGAATATTTTTTTCGTTATCTTACTGGGATTATTCCCCGTTCATTATAGGTGTACGGAACTCCGAAAACCGCGTTTATTCCAAAAGTTGAAAAACGACTCATTTAACGGATAAAACGATATTAAGTAAATAGGTATGTGTAAATATAAAACTGCGGAAACAAATGATACATTCGATAATTCACAAATTATAAACCGGACCGACATGTTTCCCAGTATTCCGCATATTTAATAAATTATTTATTTACGAAGTTGTTTTATAGATAAAATTGCATCGGGGGAATTTTCAAGAATGTTGGTGACTGTTTTGTTATTAATTGAAGGGGGCCGGTGAGGTGATAATGCTGCACAGTCGCATAGTATGTGAGGAGTTGAGGGAGCAACATCTTGGCCACAGAAAGGACAATTCATAGGAGAGGGGGTTCTTTGCAAAACAAAATTATGCGACATGGCCGTATGGCCTGTGCGCAAGCGGCTAAGTGCACAGAAATCTCTGCGGGAAATGGTTTTTTCTGGCCACCATGGTTCCGTTGAGGGTTTAATTAACCACGAGAAAGTCTGACACGAGGACCAATGGGTTTTCCATAAGGACGTGAGATTATTGAAGATTATGTTCGAGAGTTAAGGTGGAGGTGGGCTGTTACTAGGCGAGGGGCAATATATTTCTGCTCGGGCTGATGTATCGACGCGTTCATTTCCAGGAATCCCTGCATGGCTGGGCGCCCACAGAAAGGATACGGAGCACTGTCTCTTAATAAGTTCGTATAATACCTGCTGGGTTCGAATTGCTACAGAATGTTTGGTGAGGGGATTAGAAATTGTCAATAAGGCCGCGGATGAATCAGATACCAGCAGGGCTTTCTGTGATGTAGGCTCTGTAGAAAGAAAATATTCCAAACAGAAAAATACTGCGTATATTTCAGCATCCAGTACCGAGCAATTGTCATTCAGTCGAATGCTTCGAATCACGTCGCAGACTTCAAAGGAACAGGCGGTTGGGGAAGAAGTAGCCTCTGGGGTAGCCCTGGCAGCATCCGTGTAGAAAAAGAGGTGGTCGGGGTATTTTTGCATTGTTGCTGTTGTCAACTGAACGATATTCGGGTGCTGGGGTTTATTATACTTCGTCAGGGAAAAGTTAACATCAATGTTTAAAGGGACCCACGGCGGAATCATGATGCTAGGAGCTAGGTTAGGGAAAGGGATTACGCTCACGTTGTGCTGCGATAGGAGAGCCAGGATTTCTGGGAGAGGGTCATTAGGGAACTCTGGGGTGTTGGGGAGGTCATTTGTGTCAATAGGACAGGCGCGTTTACTAGAGAAAAGAGCGAGGGTCTCACGGTGGTAATAATAGGTTCGGAAATACTTTAGTGGGGGAGTGCCTAACAAGGCACACAAACTTACAGACGGGGAAGTTCTATGTGCGCCAAGTATCGTGCGGAGCGCCGTGTGGTGTATTGAATCAAGGGATTTAACTGAAGAGGGACTGGCTGACGCATACGCCTGGGACCCGTAGTTTATTCTGGAAATGACTAAGGATTTGTATATGGAGAGGCGAGTTTTCGGAGGTACATTATACTTTGTGTTTGATACATATTTAAGAATAGATAGGAATTTATGACATTTAACTTTAAGATTGGATATGTGGGATCGCCAAGTTAGCTTTTGATCGAACAGTAATCCAAGGAAAGTAGCGGTAGGGTGGAAATGAAGTGAGGAATTTTCTAGATTGAGGCGGATGCTGGAAGAGTTTTGACGTCCCCTATAGAAATCAACACAGATAGACTTAGATGGAGAAAACACAAGACCATTATTGTTACACCAGGATTGTAGTTTTGAAATAGTTTTTTGTAGGATTTTTTGAGCATTTGCTGGAAAACTGGAAGACAGGGAAATGTTTAAGTCGTCAAAGTAGAGTCGGGCGTTTACAGGCGGAGCAATACAATCATTTATATCATTGATATAAAAAATAAACAAGGTTGCACTAAGGGCAGATCCTTGTGGTAAGCCATTCTCAGTTTGAATGGTGCTCGATGTTGACGAACCAATCTTAACATGGAACGTTCTGTTTGTTAAAAAATTATTCAGATACTTGGCCATGTTTCTACTTATACCAGCTGTTGTCAGCTTGGATAAGAGGCCGTATCGCCATACTCTGTCGAACGCCTTTTCTATATCGAAAAAGACGGAGTATACATGTTGGAGTCTGTGAAATGCTGTTAATATTTGCTTTTGTAGGCTCAGCAGATGATTAACTGTAGTACGCTTCTTACGCCCTCCGGCTTGTGACGAGGATAGGAGATTATTCTGTTCAAGGAAGAAAAGGAGACGCCGATTAACCATTTTTTCCAGCGTTTTTGCGAGGACACTTATGAGGGATATAGGCCTGTAGTTTTGTGGAAAAAGAGGATCATTATTTTGCTTCAGAATAGGAATAATATCTGCTAATTTCCATGGTTCAAGGATCGATCCGGAGAACCATATTTGGTTATAGATATGTAAGAGGAAGTTTTTCGCTGACGGAGGTAAGTGTTTTAACATATAAGGATGGATGGAATCGGGCCCAGGCGCGCTGTTTGCAGTATGGTGCTGGAGTTGATAGTCTAGTTCAGAAATGGTGAAATGACAATTGTAGGAAAGTGAGGAGTCAGAGATGATAGTTATTGGTTGTTGTTCCGTAGAATATTTCTTTAAAGAGAAGGCAGACGAATATGACGATGAGGATGACTCCATTGCAAAATGATTCGCAAAAGCATTTGCGACTTTCAACGGGTCAGATAACATGGAACCATTCTGATTTATCGAAGGGGTCGCACGATTAATACCGTTCAGTGCCTTAATTTTGTGCCTAATATTGTGACTAGAAGTATTTATGGAGATTGAATGCATAAATTGCTGCCAAGATTCCTGTTTTTTGCGCCTGTTGAGGCTCCTCGCAGCTGCACGGAGTTTTTTTAATTCGATCAAAACAGGATATAAGCCTTTGATTTAAACTTCCTAAGGGCATGTTTACGTTGGCGTATGGCTGTTCCTATTTCGGGGCACCACCATGGGACCCGTCGGGATCTGTTTTTTGGGACAGACCTCGGAATGGATGCTAGAGCAGCATTCGTAATAGCGTCGATAAAGGAGTTGATGTTCTCTGATAAAGATTCGGATGGCTCGCTGGGAACGTTTACTTTAACTGAACACATATCCCAATCCGCCTTGTGGAATGGAAATTGAGGTTTAGGTGGGGGGATTTGGGTAGGGAGGGCTTTGGACGGGCATATGAGTATAGGAAAATGGTCGCTAGTGCATAAGTCCTGTAGCACAAAAGTGCTCAGGTGAGTGAAGGTGGAAGTGGAAACAAGTTGTAGGTCGATTGTTGAGAATGTATTATGGGACAGATTGAAATGGGTGTAACCTGGGGAGGGAAGCAGTATCAGAACGTTATCTAGGACCAGTTTATTTATGACAGAGCCATGTCTGTTTTCCAGTGTTGCTCCCCACAAAGGTGAGTGGGCATTAAAATCACCGAGTAATATTAGTGGCGGGCTGACCTGTGATAGTACTGACTGAAACATATCTGCAGTGATTATATAATTCGGAGGCACATAGCAGTTACATACAGTTATCGGGGTGGCAGATATCTGAGGAAGGTGGACGACCACTGCAATCATTTGTAAGGGGGTACTAAAATTCAACTATGTTGCTGGGACAGAGGAGTAGACCATAATGGTAAACCCTCCGTTTGCTCTAAACCCTTGATCATTGCTGAAAGTGAAAAGAGAATAGTTTTGTAGGGCTGGGTTATCTGTGGGCTTCAAATGAGTTTCCTGTAGACATACCACAGCAGGAGAGTGATTTGAAATAAGTAACTTTAATTCAGCAAGTTGAGGATAGAATCCTCGACAGTTCGACTGCAGGATAATGTTACGGACCATGACCACTATTAGCTTTCAAATATGTTTAGTCTGCTGTTTGATCTGAATCCGACTGTCTAGCAAGTTTGTTGATTAGCTTAGTGAAACGTGTCTTCATTGATCGGTTTTGAAGTAAGGAGTAATTATCTGAGAGCATGTGAATAAATCCATCTATGTTTTCAGTGAAGTTGGCTACTATACTCGCCGGGTCGTGTTGTCCTTGAACCGTTTCCATTAAGGCTACGAAGTTATTGAAAAACAATGGATAGTCTTTATTGTTGATGTTGCTTTCTGCGGGCTTTAGGAGTTCAACAGTAGGCAATTTTTGTTTTTTCAGTTTTGATGGTGGAGGTTTGATATCTACGTTTGCTCCATTGTCTCTGGTTTCTACCGCATTTGGATGCTCTCTGTTTTCTGGTTCGTTTGTCTGCATTTGTAGAGGGAAAAAATAGCTTTTGTGCTATTTGTAAAATCGGGCTCCGCAGTATTTTGAGAAGCATCAGGGGTTTGTGGGTGGGGTCGCTTAGTTGCTGCTGGGGTTTCTTCGGTGCTGACTTTTGTGTTATTTTCAAAGATAGAGGCTTGAGTGTTTTCCTCAGCGATGGCGGTTATGTTTTGGGGGGCTGGAGCGGCTTTAGTGTCTGTAGCGGGGGAAACACTATCTTCTACAGATGGGGCAATGGACGGCATGTTCTGCACACCGTTCATTATGAACTATTAAGAAAGAATCGGGTAAGGGTGGGAGATTGGCGCTATCAACATACAGCTGCCTCCTCCAGCTGATTATATGGTCAAACTCTGGATCATTGGGTTTAACACGGAGCAGAGAAATTGCCGAGACTAATTTTAAATTTAATATTCCCTCAAGATAGGCTTTGACAACAGAGTTTGGGATGGTTGGAGATACGTTTGAGAATATAATTTTTTGAGTAGGGTTTTTTTACCTTTGACCGGTGATTGTATTATTATTTACGGTAATAACGGCTCCGTTATGAAAGAGGTTTTCTGTGATGTTTTTCGATTTCAAAAAAATGAGGACTCGTGTTGCTAATTTTGGAGCCTGCAATTATGTTTTTTGGACCTCCTACTAGGTTTTTAAGGGCGTTAAAATAGTCTAAAGGGTTCCTAATTAATAATCGCTATCGAGAAAACAGCTGAATATACATACGATACTTTGAAAAACCTTTCTAAAGAATTCATTCTGATACTACCACTGGCCGTAATTATGTAATGCGGTGTTAATAAAGATAAGAGTCATTTTAAGAGAAAGAGAGAGAGAGAGAGAGAGAGAGAGAGAGAGAGAGAGAGGTAAAAAAGAAAAATTAATCGAATAAAAGCGAAGAAAAAAGTTGAATAAGAACCACAAATAAAAGTAATGTGTGTTGAATTTCCAGATGGAGAAAAGTAGTTTAAAATGGGAGGGGGGGAGTAATGCGCATAAAATACATTCCGAAACAACACTGTAATTTCCATGCCGAATAAGTAAATCAAGTTCATTAATTATATATCATTCGTTCACGAAATTTCGAATATAACGGAAAATCCGTTTCTGCCATTTAATCTAAATTTTGACAACATTCATGTTCTTTTTAGCTTATTTTAATACGGGTTTTATCTCGAAAAATGTTGCATCGTCCATCTTTATATTCAGAAACGAATTTCAACTCTAAGAAATTATATTTTATTTGCGTCCTACTTTTCCCCTAATGAAAGTATAGATCCACACATTCTTATAATTAACCATTTAATCACACAATTTCAGGAATTAAAACCGATACTGTTAGGTGATTTTAACGTTAGATCAACGATATACGAAAATTTAAACAATATAAACTATAATACGAAAAGAGCAGAAAAGTTCGAAGAATTCCTATTTGCCAATGATCTAAGCGTCTGTAATCCTTATAACATAAAAACTTTTAACAATCACAATGGGAGCAGTGTAATTGATCTTATAATTGTCCACGGAACAATCAGCCAGAACATTAGAAATATAAAAATATTACGATTAAGGTACTTGGCTACCAAGTCGGAGGTCACGGGTTCGAGACTTGTCTCGTCCCGGATCCAAGTCGCTCCCAAGCTTACACAGCCTGAAATAATTGGGTACCAGAGAAATCTGGGAAAGTAAAGGCGGCCGAGAGAAAGGAACTGGCCCCCCTACTCTCATTAGTGCCGTTGGGCTTAGTACATTGTGAACCTTAACTTCACAATCCCGACGCCCTGTCAAGGGTATGGAACTCACTTTACTTTACTTACTTCTTCAGTAACGCAACACTTAACAATATGTCTGCAACTCGCAATAAGGAAAGATAGTAAATCACTAAATGAAAATACACAAACAGTTGACTATGAGATCTTTCAAAAACAAATTATCAATGCTCTACCTCAAATAAAACAAAAAATAGAACACATTAAAAAAGTAACTGAGAAAGAAGATGTAGAGAACGAAATCATAGAATTTACAAATATAATAAAAGTACTAATCCACAATTCACTTACAAAAACAAAAATTCGCGACACACCTTATTGGAATGAAAAATTAGAAAGCTTTAAAAAGATACTGAAAAAACTACAAAGGAGACTATACAAAAGCAAAAATAAAACAAATAATAAAGTGGAATCATTAAGGATTAAAATTAGAAAACTGAAAAAAGAATACAAGGAAGAACTGCAGTCATCAAAGCATGAAAAATGGAAAGAACTGATTAATTCGTCGACAATCTGTGGCGAGCCGTATAAAATATGTATGGACAAAACCAAACAAAGAGTAGACATGCCTGCTTTTAATGTCGGTGGATGCATCGTACACGATAACATTGAAAAACATAAAATAATTTTTGCTGAATTATTTCCAAACCGAACACTTAAGTTGCAACCCCGACTCAGCCAGATAAAACTCTTCAAATATGTGAAAACGAATTAACTACAACAATCAAAAAACTGAACAATAGGAAAGCCAATGGACACGATCAAATTTCTAACAAGATGATTAAACTTCTTCACAAAGTAGACGAAAAAATATTTAAATCTATTTACCAAAAATGTATCGAACTAAATTATTTCCCTAACGTCTGGAAACAAGGAAAAATAAAAATAATAAACAAACCCGGAAAAGATTTAACAAATCCGAAATCATACAGGCCTATAACGCTACTGTCTAGTTTAAGTAAAATATATGAAAAAATCATAAAAAATTTTCTTGATACAGAAATAAAAGAAAAAACGGTTTTAAACGAAAATCAGTTCGGATATCTTAAAAACAAATCAACTGAGCTAACAATAAAAAAGTTATGCGACTATATTGAAAAATATAAAAAACAAACAAGACATACGTTACTAATCAGCTTTGACAGATCCGGAGCATTTGATCGAATAAAAATTGATGAAATCTTAAAAATAATGAAAAGAAAAAATATATCTGGTACAATACAAACTATAATTCGTAACTACTTAACAGATAGAAGAATCGGGTTATTTAATCAAGAAAACAAAATCCTATATAAGAAAAGTGTTAACTCAGGAGTAACACAAGGTTCCGATTCTAGGGCCAGTACTCTTCAACATAGCAATGAGCGAAGTTCATAATTTGTAGTTCAGTCAACACTGCAATAAGCTACGCAGACGATATAATATTAGTAGCAGGAATTAATAAAAAGGACGAAGTTTACAATGTAAATGAAACAATAAAAAAATTGAGTAAAAACATTCAAAACTTAGGCTTACAATTCAACATAAATAAAACCCAAGCACTACTAATAAGTAGAAAACAAGACAGGGAAGAAATGGTACATTGCATTGAACAGCATTTATGCATAAAGATAAAGATAAAATAAAAATAGTAAAAGAAATAAAATACTTGGGAATAATCATAGACACAAATTTAAATTTTGGAAAACACATCGAATTCATAATAGACAAGATTAAAAAAATTGATTTCAAATTAAGATCACTATATTCAAATATGTTCGGTTTCAAATATAAAGATAGAATAGTACTCTAGAAAGCCATTTTTGGATCAATAACAGAATACTACAGTATATTTTCCAGTTTTACGAGAAAAAGACAAGAATAAGCTGTTAAAATTACAAAGGAAAATATTAATAGGAACAATCTCTGGTTATCGCACAATATCATATACTTCAGTCAACATCATAGCAGGAATAATAATAGGTCCTATAGACACTTAAAGTTAGAAACTGTAAACCAAATATCAAAACATGCAACAAGAAGAAAAAATTTTAGACAAAAAAACGTTACGAAAACAAATCAACAAAATTAATTCAAGTAGTATACGACTTTGGCAACTCAGGTGTGATAAATCAAAAACTGGAAAAGTAACAATACGGGAAATAGTTCCAAACTTAGAAGAAAGACTACAAATGACACAAGATTGCCCGCCTGAAGTACTTATGACACCTCATGAAGCTAAAATGGTGATAAGCAACACAGTCAAAAACTACTGGAACACCCTTTGGCTCCAAACGCCGAGCAAACTCCACGAGTTTAGAAAAGATACCTACGAAAACATGCCAACTCTCAGTAGACACGAGCAGTGTGTTCTAACTCGTATCCGCATTAGACACACAAACTTGACTCATTCGTTCCTCATATCTAAAAAACCGCCCAACCTGTGTCAATGCTGCAATATGCCTATATATCGGTGAGGCATCTTTTGATCGAGTGTAATCACTACCAGCAGGCCAGACAACAAGCGGGTATTACCAACGGCCTTCCAGAGATGTTTTCGGACGCCGAGAAGTGTAAAAAAATCGTAGCCTTCCTCAAAGACATCTCAGTATTCCAACTGATCTAACTTCCTCAGCCTTCAGCTGACTTTTTTGTTTATTTTTTGTTTCGCGCATTTTCAAATATTCAATATAAAATTTTATAATTATCTGTAAAACCGTAGTCGCTAATGACCTTGTAGTCCAAAAGCGACTTGTAAATACAATAAATAAATAAATAAAATAGAAACATTTTTATACCGATTATAACTTCACTCAATTTTTAACCGGACATGGAAATATAATGGTGTCTATATGAAACGATTTAAAATTTCCGAAACAGACATCTGTATAGACTGTAAAGAGAAAACAGATGATTAACATTCGATTTTCGAATGCAATAAGTTTAAAAACGAAAGAGAAAAACGGAAAATAATAAAAAAACCAATAACCGAAATACTTAAAAAAAACTTTTTTAATTTGATCAGCTTTGTCAACCATGTAATGAATAACAAAACAAAACACATCAACAACAAATAATAACAGTAACAATCAGAAACTCTGGCTGAAAAACCGCAAGGTACAGCGGAGTAAATAAATAAATAATAAAAAAAATAAAGAAAAAAAACTCTCCTAGAAAAAAAGTACTTCTTTAAATTAATCAAATGTCCGCATTATTAAAAAAAGGAAAATGTATAAAATTCACTAATAAAACTGATGGGCATTATTCGCACGCGTATTAAGAAAGAATTTCTTGTCACTTGTAACGCCGGTGGCTGAAGCTTTTGGTATTTTACTCGTGACGATAAGTGGTGCGGCCCTCTCGTCATCTGGCCAACGTTATTCGAAGACCGTAGTAAAAGGCGTGAAATTATTTTCTTCATTATTTTTTCTATATACCCTCCTTACTTAAATCCTCCGCGTAAATAAACACAATACCGCTACAAGAGAGCAACTGCCTTTGTATATTTGATGCAACCGGGTTATATCCATGATTTCGAATCGACTTTATTGTGCCCGAGGCGATACGGCCGATGCACACGACGCTCATCAGCTCGATCGAGAAAAAATCATCTAAAATTCAATCTTCTTAGGATGCTGAAATTAGAAATTCGAGAAAGAATCTGCGAGCCACCATATACGGGGACCGCAAATATTTTTTGCCAACCCCGAATGAAGAAAATCCGGTAGACAAATCTGTAATCTCGACGATCTCGTTTGAATTGTTTTCATTCGCTGCGTCGATCGACGTTATAGTAAAATTTTTAGTTTAATCCTTTAGCTATTTAACTTATTCAATTTCAGCGAACTGTTCGCAAAAAAAAATAAAAAAATAAATAAATAAATAAATAAATAAATAAAATATATATATATTAGTCGAAATTGCCCCGCTATTACTTTTCTCATCTTATGAACGTCATTCTGGAACCCGATAGACGGTTTTAATGAATAGGCACGATGGTTAATGAACCGGAATGGTCTGTAAGATTTAAAAAATGTTAATATCAAACGCGATTCTTTTTTTTTTTAAATACTATATCATCGAAATTTTAAGCTTTAGCTCTTTTTGGCACTGGGGCCAATCGTTATTTTTTAAATGCTACCAATCTATATCCGATGAAGAAAATAGCAGGACATTTGGTGTACGACTGACGTTTATCGGATCTCTGTATTACAGGTATTTTTTCGACATGTGCGCCTGCGAATAACATCGAATGCGGTGAAATTTTCGTTATTTTTCGTCTTGAGACTTGTAAGCGGCAGTTGAACCGGAATTGTTTTGTCTTTTAAGGACGGTGCTGGCGAGCGAGAGCGAAATACGTAATAGAGAAGCCAGTTGACGGGAACAATAGCTCGTTATTGACTTCGCGTCGAAAGTGTGACACTTGGGAAAAATTGTTCAACAGTCACTAATTTTAGTAGGACGCGGGCCCGGTTTTTATATTTATTCAGATGCGGCGCGGAAAACAACAATCGAAGAATTTCCTAATAAACGAATCATTTGCCGCGAACAATGCGAAACCGGAATTTAATCAAAATATTTTTCCGTACCGCGCCTTGCCGACGTAGGAGTTGTGAGGCGCGCGTTACAGAAGCGACTGATGAACCGTTTGATATTCAGCGGAGGTTGTCGCTATATTCTACTCCGGTATTAAGAAGAACCAGCGGTACGCCGCTGGATTTTTGCTAAAAGAGTCGACTTGAGTACCGAAGTTCACGATATGACATCTGCATGACAATGAGCACCCGAAATGGGGCTCCGCTCGGACCGCCTCACAATGGCCCGTGATGCTGCCGAACTGTTTGCAACAACAAAGTACCGAAACAGAGACGTATGCGTGACACACAAATTGCACACGGACTCGTTCCGCCGGCGCGCTCGCCCCTTTTCCAGTGACTCATCCGGATCGCTCGACTGACCATTGTCCGGCCAAGACTGTCGTTCGGTTTTGTATTCGGACGGCTAGTTCTATTTAACGCTCGACCGATTAAGGGCTGTAATGAAATAAGGAGTTCCGTTGTAAGCGGTCAGCATTTTAACGCGACAGCCTTCGAAAATAACCAACGTACAGACTTTTAACGAACTGGAAAAAATATTACCCGTTAATAATAATTAATAATGAACGGGGAACAGTTTTCCACTGGCAACGCTGTCCCGTGTTTACAACTTTTGTCCGACTGCTAAATCAGTAATGGCCGAATAACTCCGTGAACATTCTTCCCACTCCTTTTTTTTTTCTCTCTCTCTTTTTTCAACGAACACAGCTAGCATCACTAAAATAAACGTAATAAAACGCGATTTTTAACGATATATACATATATATATATATATATATATATACATATATACATATATATATATATATATATATATATATATATATATATATATATATATATATATATATAAGTACATTTACAGAATTTTTAATTTTTTGCTTCATTACAAGTTTCAAAAACTATTTAAATTTAAAAACCAAACTAAACTCGGATTATCATAGTGTACTGGGAATCAAAAAACTTCGAGGACAGGTTGCGCTTTTTTTTTCGTTCTTAGTGGTATAAAAACTTCAATATTGAACTGAAATTTTCTTAAAAACATTTCATATTGAGTGAATGCTGATAAACGACGGTATTTACGGCTTACTTAAAAAACACGAAAGAATTTAAATCAGGGCGATGATGGTTTTTTAAAAATACATGACTTTTATTAGTTTTTGATTCTTCTTCTTCCTATTATTTACGCCGTCTCCGATCGAAGTTTGACGATCAGTAAGCCTATCTTCACTTTATCAATGGGAACGTTACTTAAGTCATATATAAGTGGTTTGGAATAATTCTCTTCAGATGTACCTCTTATTTAAATCAATTTTCAATTGGACCTTAATAAGTAAGAAGAGACTGCTCAACAAACTGAATTTTGAATCAAGTATGTATCACAGCGTTTATTTCTTTTTTCCGCGATTCTGGTAGCATTTCCGTTATTTCATCCGGAAAACAAACATTTTAATACATTCGCAGAACTGCTGCGATGATGGTGTGATCAAATTTTTTTTTTACGTATATGATACATCTTCTCTTTAACATAACGCTGGAAACCTTCATAAGTTTGATATACATACGAAGGAGTTTCGATCAATTTTTCTAATTTACGACTCTGTGCTTTTCAACGGTTAAGCCTTAAAAAATACGGTTGAGATATCGACTAAATTTTGAATTAAAACAGTAAAACTTTTTTACGCGACTTTGATAAAATTTGTAGTGCGCAATGCGTCTAAAATGTCAATAGCACTCAGCGCTATAAACGCGTTTGTTTCCCGTAATAATATTCTACTTTTATCGATGTAACAGAGACAAAAACTTCCGATTCATTAGCGAAGTTTTTTTGTTTTATTTTTTAAATAAAAATAATAGTGAGGATTTCCATGCGCTGAGTTTAACTACTGGGGCTATTACAGCACATGGAGCCTACTTAGGAAGGTTAAACTCTATGGTATAGGCCGCTGCTACGCACGAAAGCCAACATAGCTGCGACCGCAGACGGAACGTTCGATAAGATCCTAGAGATAGAGGTGGTAGTGAAATAGGTGGATCTTGGTGCCGCAAAAGAGAAACATTCGAGAAGGAGGTGAGATGTAGACGGGGCGCTTAGTTGACCACAGAAGAAGCAGACATTTGGGGGTGCTTGTCCCGTGAAGATATACCCGTGCGAAAGGGTTGTGTGACCTGTTCGGAGGCGATTCAAGACAGAAAAATCTCTGCGAGAAATTTCGTCTATGGGCCACCAGGGTTCTGTGGTTGATTTTATACTTCGGAGGAATGTACTTGCGGATTTCCATTCCTGCTGCCATTCTTCTCCAGTTTGGTGCATAAATAAATGGGCCATTGTGGGGGGAAGAGGGGGATTACATGGCATTGGAGAGAATAGTGTCGCCTGAGCTGCTCGATTGACGCGCTCATTACCTGGGACTCCTACATGGGCCGGCACCCATAGGAAGGATATTTCAGAGTTTAGGTGGGATAGTCTGTATAGTAGGTAGTGGACTTTTCTTATCAGGGGGTTTTTGGGTTTTATTTCTGAAATAAGTTGAAGGGAATTTAAGGAATTAGTTATAAGTAGGGCCTTTTGGGACTGGGGGTTAGTATCAGTATAGTGTTGAATGCAGAAAACAATCGCATATATTTCAGCGTCCAGTGCTGTGCAGCAATCATGCAGTCTGATTGACTCTGCTGTTTTTGATACTTCGAAGGAGCATGCCGCCGGTGACTGATAACCTTTTGCCTTCGCTCCATCTGTGTAAAGGCATACATGATCGGTGTAGCTCGCTATGGTGTTTTTTACTATTTGTACTACGTTTGGGGGATATTGTGGTTTATTGAATTTTATGAGAGATATGTTTATATTTGTTATCGGCTGACTCCAGGGAGGTACAGTTATTGCGAAATCTGGTAAAGCTCTTGGGATTGAGGGGATTTGGAAATGACCCATAACTGAAAAAAGTTCAGGCACTGGATCGTTCCCAAAACTCCCATTAGGGGATATGGTGGCCGGCTCGAGTGACGGGGTCTTAGTATTACTAAGGAGGGAGCTCAGTTCTTTAAAGTTGTAATATTTCCTATAATAGGATAGTGGGGGACAACCTGCCAGTGCACACAAACTTACAACAGGAGTAGAGGGATGAGTGGAAAGAATAGACCGGAGGGCCGCAAAATGTACAGGATCTAAGGATCTTAGCACACTATTGGCGGCTGAGGAGTACACCTGGCACCCGTAATTGATTCGCGAAAGGATGATTGATCTATATATTGTAAGGAGTAGTTTTGGATTTATGTTGTATTTGTAATTCGACAGATATTTTAGGATGGACAAGGATTTTAGACATTTAGCTTTGAGCTCACGTATGTGATCGCGCCAGGAGAGTTTTTTATCAAATATTAAGCCTAGAAACTTGAATGATGGACGGTTTGAGATAGGAACACCATTTAGACTCAGGAATATGCTGGAAAGTGCGTTTTGGCGTCCTCTGTGGAAATCAACACATATTGTTTTTGTTGAGGAGAAGGTCAAACCGTTGTCATTGGACCACTTTTGGAGCTTTTTTATGGATTTTTGTAGGATATTTTGAGCGTTTATAGGATGGTTGGATGATAGGGAGATGTTTAGGTCGTCCACATAGAGCCGGGACTTTACAGGGGCGGCAAGACAGTCAGTTAAGTCGTTAATGTAGTATATGAACAAGGTTGCACTTAAAGCAGAGCCTTGTGGTACACCATTTTCCAACAGCATCAGTTCAGACGTTGACGAACCAGTCGTAACTTGGATCGTTCTATTGTCTAAGAAGCTGTGTAGGTATTTACCCATTTTTCCGGCGATTCCCGCCGTTCGCAGTTTTAGTAGTAGGCCATGACGCCACAGGCGATCAAAAGCTTTCTCTAAATCGAAAAATACTTCATAGAGGTGCTGTTGACGCTGAAACGCCGAGAGTATCTGCCTTTGCAGGCTAAGTAGTTGGCTGACTGTTGATCTTGCCTCTCGTCCGCCGGCTTGGTTAGGAGAAAGAAGACTTTTCTGTTCGAGAAAAAACAGGAGACGCCTATTAACCATCTTCTCCAGCGTTTTGGAAATGACACTCAATAACGAGATAGGACGGTAACTTTCGGGAAGGGAAGGGTCTTTGTTTTCCTTTAGTATTGGGATTATATTTGCCGACTTCCATTGCGCGGGGATGTTTCCAGAATTCCAGATTTGATTGTATATGTGTAGGAGAAAATGTTTTCCAGAAATTGGGAGGTACTTAAGCATGTATGGGTGGATGCCGTCGGGGCCAGGAGCGGTGTTGGATGTATGGTGGTTGAGTTGGAAATTTAGTTCTGAGATGGTAAAATTACTATTGTATGATTCATTGGATTCGGGTGAAAAGTGCACTGGCTGTTGCTCTGCATGATATTTCATGCTACGGAAAGCGGGGGGATACTTTTCTGATGACGATGCTGCGGTGAAGTGCTTGGCAAACGCTTTGACAACGTTAGCTTCATCCGTTATTAGACTTCCATTGATGTTGAGAAGGACGCGTTTTGGGACAGTGCTAATTCCATTGATGGATTTTATTTTATTCCATATGGTCCTGTTTGACGTTGATGAGGAGATGGATGAAATAAACTGTGACCAGCACTCTTGCTTTTTGTCGCGAATGAGAGCTCTGGCAAGGGCTCGGCACTTCTTGAAGGCTACTAAGTCAGATAGCGACCGAGACGATTTATACTTTCTGAGTGCTCGTTTACGCTGTTGGATTGCAATGTGGATCTCTTTGGATAAGTAGGCAGCATCTAATATAGTATTAAGAAATATCTTTAAATTGTCTGATAGGGACTCGCTAGGAGCTGGGATTTTAATTCCGGCTGTGTATGCCGTCCAGTCTGCCTTGTGAAATGAGAATCTTGGGGGTCTTGGGATTGGTGGTGATGGATGATATCCTATCGCTGGAGCAAAGGTCGTCATGGACAGACCATTTAAGTTTCGGGAGCAGTAATGGGGATACTAATGCCAAGTCAATTGTTGAGAAAGTGTTATGGGAGAGGTTAAAATGTGTATGGTTAGGTGGGGGGAGAATGCACAAATCGTGCTCCGTTAGTATGTTTGTAATAATTGATCCATGTCTGTTGGTGGACGTCGCTCCCCATAGTGGGGAGTGAGCGTTAAAGTCTCCAAGTATGACCATTGGGCTTACTAGTTGAGATATGGCATTTTGAAGGTCTGCCGAGTGTACCATATGGTTGGGGGGAAAGCAGCAGTTGCAGATCGTTAGTGTGGACCTCGATAGATTGTGTAAGAGAACAGATATCGCTACCATCTGAAGGGGTGTATTCATTCTGACCGATACAGCCGTGATCGACGTGTGCACTAGAGTTGCTACTCCTCCGTTTACTCGGTTGCCTCCGATATTATCGCATCGGAATAGACTATAGCGTTTTATTCTTGGCTTGTCTCTAGGCTGTAAATGCGTCTCCTCCAAGCAGGCTACTAATGGAGAATATGTGGCTAATAGGTGTTCTAGTTCGGCTTGATGATTAATAAAACCTCTGCAGTTCCACTGCATAATTATATTATTACTCGCCATGTTGGGTGTTTCTGTGTTGTCTTGTGAAGTCTGTGAGTGTTGCTAGTCGATGTTTGATGTCAAGTTTGTCATAGTATTCGTGTGTTAGTGGGTAGAGCTTTCCTCTGACGTATTACCATCTGTGGATAGGCTGCTCAGACTTTTCAGTATGCGAGTACATCTATTTTTTAAACTTGTGTTCTTCAGAGATGGTTTGGCGGCTGCAATTAGGTGAAACAGTCCATCTTTATCCTGTGTGAAATTGTGTGCATAGGTTATGTAGTCAAGTTTGGAAGCAATGTTACTCAAGAATATTTTGAAATCGTCAAGGTTGATGATGAAGTTAGATTGGTCATTGTCAAACATCGGTTTGATTTTCTCAACTGCTTCGTCGATGTTAGTGACTTTTTTCTGTTTTGACTTCTGCTTAACCGGCTCAGTGATGTGCTGCATGTCTGGTGGTATTTTGAATTCGGTTTTCTGTTGGGCCTGTTGCTGTAAAACGTTCTTCCCTTCTGGCTGTGGTTTCGAAGTATTTTTTGAACTCTGATTGGATTGGTGGGCTATTTATTTGTTCTAGTTGCACTGTTTGGTTGTTGTCATCTTCCGGTAACGGCATATTAATTTTCTTTATTGCAGGTTGTGATGTTGCAGATAATATAGGGTCGCCGGGCAGAGAATCTGGTGTTGTTGGATGGGGGCGTTTCGCATTTGGAATTACTTGGTCGGCTTCCATGGCTCTGTCAATGTCTAGATGTTGCGGGGGGAGGGGGGTAGGCGATGTAATTGGTTGATTAGTTTTCCCTTTTTTATTTATGCAGCTGCGGCATGAGTGGTCGTCTAAGTGGAGGAATATTCGGTGTTCATGTTCATTGTGGGTTAGTATAAAGGAGTCAGGGATGTTGGAACAATTAACCTGCTCGATGTAGACTTGTCTGCGCCAGCTGACAATATGTCCGAATTCAGCGTCGTTTGGGTTGACTCGAAGGATGACTATAGGAGTGATTAATTTCAGTGAAAAAACTGAAGCAAGATGTGAAAGTATAAGCTGGTTCGGGATAGTGGGAGAGACGTTTGACATAATTAGTTTGTTAGATGGGTTTTTGAAACGTCGTGCAGTGATTACTTGTGAGCTTATTTTAATTCTGCCTCCATGCTCAAACAGCATTTCAACGTTGGATTTCGATTTTAAAAGTATTGCAACTCGGTCTCTACTAATTCTCGAGCCTGCTATTATGTTAGCTGGTCCGCCAACTAGATCTTTTAATGCTAAGAAGTAATCACGATTGGTGCTCGTCGGAATGTATGGGAATATTATACCCTGTTCCTCTGTTGGGTAATTGAAATCGGTTAGCGGGGTTATTTTCTTTGCGGTTTTTAATTTTTCAGAGAATAATACTGGTACACTTGGCGCAGTCGGAAGAGTTGTATCGGAGACGTTGTTTTGGGTTTTGTCGTTTAACGCGGTCGCCGCTGGGCTGTCTACATTAAGAGCAGCGGACGGCTGGCAGCGCGAGATGATCGCGGAAGATAAATCATCTGTACGCTGTGGATTTGTCTGTACGTTAGGCTGGTTCTTATCGGAGTTGCTGATAAGGCTGGTGTCGTGTGTTGGTGTATTCTGTGTGTGTGTGTGCGACTTACCTGTTGTGTGTGGTGAAGAATTACTACCGGTTGCGCTGTTGTTCACGTCGGGTTTAGACGGCGCTTTCGGCTTGCCGGCCGGCTTCCCGTTTGCGGGCGGCGGACGGTTATCGTAATGCGATGTTCTTATCACTATTTTAATACTACCTGATTTGAAATAACGCGAACACGAGAAAACAACGATTCACTTTAATTCAACAGAAAGCGAAGTGTTTTTCTTCGAATCTATTTTAAACAATTTTTTTCTTTTCAACATTCAAGATTTACTTCGAATTTTTTTTAACCCCCATTAAAAATAATCTAGGCGATATAAACTTTCGAGTTTAAATTACTAATTAAAATAGAAAAATGAGTATCATGAAGGTTAATAATATATATCTAAACAAAATATTGCCAATATTTCGATGATAGTTTTTTACTTTGTACTCGGTCAAAAGTTAAAAATTCTGCGAATCTGAGAGCATAATTGACGGCATGGAGTAAAATTATATACCGGAAAAACTGAAGATTATTAAGAATGTATAAAAATCGTTGGTCTAAGTACTTAACTGTATAAAGAGGAACGAGATAAAAAGGGTTAATCTAAATTTTCTTTCCAGAAACTGCCGTGATATATATGCAGTTTCCTGATGAAAGAAAGAACATAAAAAAAAAAGGTAATCTTTCAAATAATCGGGAAATTTTCTTAGATATTAAAAAAAAAAAGGAGTTATTTTTTTTTGAGGGGCTCACCCTTGTCTTTGACCCAACTACTTGAATGTATTATGTTAGGAGATTAGAGTCTGAGGCGATAGGAGATGAAGAGAACAAAGGATTGACGTAAGGGAAAATTATTGCTGAAGATGGGAAGGATAAAGGAAGCACTATAAGGAAGACCAAAAGCTAAGATTTTCGAATAGAAAAGAGAACACTAACAAGAGTCGGTCATTCGAAGAAAACATGGTTTACGTCGCATTCAAACGGAAAATCAGCGTTGTGGAGAAGAAGAAAAAGAGAAGGAGGTAGAGAAAAACGAAAGCGAGAAGTGGGAAAAAGAGAATGATTAGTTCTTAATCTGATTAAGGGGACAATAGTAGAATGACGACTGGACGGAATGAAATGGATGCCGGTTGCATAAGAAAATGGTGCGAAAAAAAAATGCCTTATTTCTTCTTAATAATTTTAAATGTACAGAAAGTTACAAATAAAAAAAAAACAAAAAAAACAATGTATCAATTTTTATTCAACGGATCTCGGTTATCAAAATAAGATAATTCATTCTTTTCGGAATACGTTTTCTAATTCAGAATTTTTCCAGTAAAACTTAAAATATTTTTCTTTCCTCATTTTTTTTGATCGTTCTTAATAGGCGACTTCGTAATAATATTAAAAAAAAAAAGACATTTTTTTGCGCAGTGTTGGTACACTTACCAGTGCAGAGCTTTGAACAATTCAGTTATTTTACAGTCAATACCATTAAATATATGTATATATATATATATATATAAAGTCCACCGGCTGATAGTCTTTCTACCAACTGACGCAACAACTTGTTATACATGCGAAAGCAATATAACAAAAATTTATATGTAATATTTTTACATACATATTGTATTGTGTTTTTATTTTCTAAAATAACGTAGTGTCAATATTTAGATTTATCATATTAACAGAAACCGTATAAGAGAAGTAGAGGGAACCTCCGGCATAAGGGCGAGGATATATTTATGATAGATCAAGATTCTTTTTGCTAATTACGGCAACTTAGAAGAAATAAATCTCCAACGGATGCTGATATCTCTGAACTGTTGCACTAAAGAGAAGGAAATCGGTAATCACAGTATTTGAGCACATATCGATCAGTAAGAACTTATAAATAAGGGAGGTGTTTTATTCTCGATCTGGAAACACGAAATTGGAGAAGACCTTACATTGCTGCTAGTGATGCGTATGCAAAGGATTTGTATAATGTTAAGTTTGGACAAATTGGATTTGGAGGCCGAACCTCGTAGAACATAGAGCTGTAATCAAGGTGAAAATGCAATCAAATGGTTTCTAGTTCAGGTCTGAAACCAAATGGGCAGTCCGGAAAAATATTATTATTTTCATTCCATCATGTGAGTCTGTTCTTAAACACAAACTCGAAATATTTTCTGAAACAAAAAGCCAGCGCAATCGGTTTGTACGATGATGCTATTTTAAAGGGGGTTTATGGACATTGGGAATAGAAACTACCAGGAAATTCGACACTGTTGTGGAAATTCCACCTTTGATGTTTAACAGCCAAGAGAAGCGAAGGTATTAAAAATAAAATATTCGTAAAAAAGGATATGTATTAAAAGTTCTTTGAAAATTTGAGTTCCATTTTGAGTTTGTGACAATTGTTGCCAAACAATATATAAGCAAGTCACACTTTAAATATATGGAAATATACAAAAACGTACAAAAAGAAAATGAATAATAATTTTCAATTTATGGCAATGTTTTTTAATTGCACAAGTGCGCACGTTAAAGATCTCAAATACGCATAATTAATATAAAAATAACGAACAAGTGGCATAATGGCATTGTGTACCTTGTATTACAATTAAATATGTACACTACATTTTGAATTCATTTTTAATAGCTGTGTACACGCCCGTCGTCCGTAAAAACCGAGGATAATTTACACTTCTCTTCTAGTAAGTAAAAATATCGACTTTTTGTACTTATCATTTTGTTTGTAAATTTGCCGTATATTAATGAATCTTTCAAGATTTCTCGTTTTTAAGTGAACACTGTATTTTTCCACTAAAGAATTATTTTTCCTATTCGGTTTTCCTTTTATTTGGACGTATTAACTTAATAATTAAAATAAATATTAAAGACAGTATAAAACAGCAAACACGATAGATTGCCGGTATTTAGGATTTAAAAGTAAATAATATTTTCCGTATAAAATATATTGAATATGCGGTTGTAGGATTCTTTAATGATGTTTGCGTAATCTAAATTTCTAAAATATGTAAAGTCTATTTTCTTGTGAAAAATTGCGTAGTTACCTTATTGTGTATTCAAATGCTTAAAACTAGTTTTAAATAGTATTAGAAAATAATTATTTATAATATAACGTTTTTACATGACCAATACGTACGGTTATGTAGTAATTCAATTCTATGGTTATGCTATAAAGCTGTTTCCCGCGGCTTCTTTGCCGAAGTACTTATTATTGCAAGCTGAATATCACTTCTGAAGGTCCACTAATTTTATTAGAGCATATTAATTCTACTTCTCACTTCGTATCTTCTAGCTTTAGTCTTAATGAACTTCGTGCTTCTTTAAGTAATTCCTCTTCCAAATCCTCCCCTGATATTGATGGTATATATCTTTTCTCATCATAAAAAATCTCTCTATTCAATCTCTTGAGACTCTTCTTATAGTATATAATTATTATCTTCTCTCTTGTTCCAATCCTCCTTCTTGGAATGCTTATATCGCGTTATACACGTTCTAAAGAAAAATTCCTCTTCTTTTCGTCCTACCTCACTTACTCCTTACTCTTTAAGAACATGTTAAATAAACGGCTTGTCTGGTTTCTCGAACACAATAATTTAATTCCTAACAACATGTTCGATTTTCGTACCTGTCTTGGTCCTCCCAATTGCATTAGTGTTTTCCCTTCTGTCATTTATAATTCCTATACAAACAAAAATGTTACTATCGCAGCCTTTATTGATGTTTCCAGTGCATTTGAAAATGTTCACCTCCCTACTCTCAGAAATATAATGCTGTCATTGCATCTTCCGGTCCATGTTGTTAGCCTTATTATTAGTCTCTTCCAAAATTGGACTGTACATCTATCCACTTCAAGAAAAGTTTTTCGTAGTCTTCCTCAGGGCTCCTGTCTTAGTTCCACTCTCTTCAACATCTATACATCTCAGATTGCTTCTCTTCCATTAAATTCATCGTCTCTATTCATTGCTGATGATATCCTTATTTACTCTTCTTCTCACAGGTGGCGTGGTGATCCTTACATTCTTCCCTTATTGTATAAATCCCTTGTTCTTTCCAAGTTGGACTACTGTTCCTATATATATATATATATATATATATATATATATATATATGGCAACTCTTCTAATTCTCTTCTGTTAAAGCTTGACCGCATTCTAAATTCCTGTCTTCGTCTTTGTCGGGGTGCACATAAATCTACTACAATTCCTGCCATCTTCCACAAATCCTATCTAGGCTATCGTTTCCTAATTAAACGTCTTCCCTCTTTTTCCTCTGGGATTATAGCTGCTTACTGCTCTATTTTTCACAACTGGCGGTTTATTCCCAACAGAATTTCAATTCTATCTTGCATTTCTGTTCGTCTTATCAATTTGTCTCCCTATATTTTCTTCTATGATAAATCTCTGTACTTTTCTCTTAATTATTTCAGTCTCTTACATCCCCCTCACGTATTTTAAGTTCTGTTAAATTTCTTCCTCACTCTACAGTTCAATCTGAATTTCACATGATTTTAAGTTCTCTATATCCCAATCATTCCGTTATTTTTACTGATGGTTCTAAGAGGGCTGGTGAGGTTGGTGCGCCTTTGTTTTCCCTTCTCATAACTACTCCGAATACTTTAAACTTCCTTCCAGCTGTTCTATATTTTCTGCTGAATCTGCTGCCATACTTTATGCAATTCTTTTTATCTCTTCCTCTTCTATCCTGTCGGATAAATTTCTTTTAATAGCTGACTCTGAAAGTGTCTTACAGGCGGTTTCTTCTCCCTAATCGTTGCCCTCTTTTGAACCCTTCATTCTTCTTATTCGCAATATAATTCACGAATTATTTATGTTCCGTTCTATCCAAATTAATCTACTGTGGATCCCGGGTCATGCTGGAATTGAGGGTAATGAGGTAGCTGATTCCTTAGCCCGCTTAGGAGCTTCCGGACATCCTCTTCTTAAATTTCCTGCTCACAATATTAATCATATTTCCATACAGTTTCACCTTAGATTATAGAAGGATATTTACTTTTTCGTTTCATGCAATCCGAATTCCTTTTATTTTTCCGTCCAGCCTTTACCTTCTCTGACCAGACGGTTTGACAAGTTTCCTTTTCTTTGTCGCCCCTGATCACCGCCATATGTCGTTTTCGTTTCGGTCATACCTTTCGTCTCTCGTCTCCTTTTCGATACTCCCACGTCTCTTCACCCAGAAGATTCATTTTTTCTGTGTAATGTCAATCATGTCTTCTTCGAACATTCCTCACTTTCTTCACAACGTTCACTTTTCTATTCTCAGCTTTTGGATCTTGGTCTTCATACTCCATAAAATGACTCCTCTTTGTCAATTGTTCCCATTCTAACTTCTTTCATTCATTCAATCTCGCACTAAATTAAAATTTAACATGTTATGTTCCTTTTGAGCTTTTGCTTATATTCCTTGGTTGATTCGACTATTGCTCTTCGTTAGCATACCCATACAAAAAATTTTAAAAAAAAGTTAAAATTCGAAGTGTTAAAAGAAGCTTTGACACTACCAGACCTTATCAAAAATGAAAAAGGAACAGTTCTGTTTAACTATGGCTTGCGGGAGGGATATAGAAAATGAGGGTAAAATAAGTACTTTAGAAAAATGGCAGAAATTGGTATAGTCAAAAGGAAAAATAGGTCGAATTATTAATGGATATTGCGAGGGTCCAAGATAAACAGAAACGAACAGAAATGAATGATAGGATAGGATTTTTTTTTGATGTACAACGGTAGCTTTTAAAGATCGAAACATATGAGTGGGCAGAAGTAGAGTACGTGAACTGATGGCATTTAACAAACAAACCTATTCTAAAGAGATGCGGCGTATTAGATACAGTAAGAATAGCTGGATTTTGAGAGGAAAAAAAAACACCAAGACAAAGTTGAAGGCAAGAATTTAGATTGCATCCAATTTAGGGAGACGGAACTGGGTGGAAAATTCATAAATCAAAGAGCAGTAATAAAATTTGGGATGGATAATAGAACTGTGAAGAGTAATCGAAAATCGGAGGTCATCATCCCATTTATTTGGCGACAGGTTCCTCAACAGGTTTAACCTTTCAAAGTCTATCTTGAGGGAATATTAAATTTAAAATTAGTCTCGGCAATTTCTCTGCTCCGTGTTAAACCCAATGATCCATAGTTTGACCATATAATCAGCTGGAGGAGGCAGCTGTATGTTGATAGCGCCAATCTCCCACCCTTACCCGACTCTTTCATAATAGTTCATAATGAACGTGAACATCGAATATTTATCCAAACAGGTATGCAGAACATGCCGTCCATTGCCCCATCTGTAGAAAATCGTGTTCCCCCCGCTACAGACACTAAAGCCGCTCCAGCCCCCCAAAACATAACCGCCATCGCTGAGGAAAACACTCAAGCCTCTATCTTTGAAAATAACACAAAAGTCAGCACCGAAGAAACCCCAGCAGCAACTAAGCGACCCCACCCACAAACCCCTGATGCTTCTCAAAATACTGCGGAGCCCGACTTTACAAATAGCACAAAAGCTATTTTTTCCCTCTACAAATGCAGACAAACGAACCAGAAAACAGAGAGCATCCAAATGCGGTAGAAACCAGAGACAATGGAGCAAACGTAGATATCAAACCTCCACCATCAAAACTGAAAAAACAAAAATTGCCTACTGTTGAACTCCTAAAGCCCGCAGAAAGCAACATCAACAATAAAGACTATCCATTGTTTTTCAATAACTTCGTAGCCTTAATGGAAACGGTTCAAGGACAACACGACCCGGCGAGTATAGTAGCCAACTTCACTGAAAACATAGATGGATTTATTCACATGCTCTCAGATAATTACTCCTTACTTCAAAACCGATCAATGAAGACACGTTTCACTAAGCTAATCAACAAACTTGCTAGACAGTCGGATTCAGATCAAACAGCAGACTAAACATATTTGAAAGCTAATAGTGGTCATGGTCCGTAACATTATCCTGCAGTCGAACTGTCGAGGATTCTATCCTCAACTTGCTGAATTAAAGTTACTTATTTCAAATCACTCTCCTGCTGTGGTATGTCTACAGGAAACTCATTTGAAGCCCACAGATAACCCAGCCCTACAAAACTATTCTCTTTTCACTTTCAGCAATGATCAAGGGTTTAGAGCAAACGGAGGGTTTACCATTATGGTCTACTCCTCTGTCCCAGCAACATAGTTGAATTTTAGTACCCCCTTACAAATGATTGCAGTGGTCGTCCACCTTCCTCAGATATCTGCCACCCCGATAACTGTATGTAACTGCTATGTGCCTCCGAATTATATAATCACTGCAGATATGTTTCAGTCAGTACTATCACAGGTCAGCCCGCCACTAATATTACTCGGTGATTTTAATGCCCACTCACCTTTGTGGGGAGCAACACTGGAAAACAGACATGGCTCTGTCATAAATAAACTGGTCCTAGATAACGTTCTGATACTGCTTCCCTCCCCAGGTTACACCCATTTCAATCTGTCCCATAATACATTCTCAACAATCGACCTACAACTTGTTTCCACTTCCACCTTCACTCACCTGAGCACTTTTGTGCTACAGGACTTATGCACTAGCGACCATTTTCCTATACTCATATGCCCGTCCAAAGCCCTCCCTACCCAAATCCCCCCACCTAAACCTCAATTTCCATTCCACAAGGCGGATTGGGATATGTGTTCAGTTAAAGTAAACGTTCCCAGCGAGCCATCCGAATCTTTATCAGAGAACATCAACTCCTTTATCGACGCTATTACGAATGCTGCTCTAGCATCCATTCCGAGGTCTGTCCCAAAAAACAGATCCCGACGGGTCCCATGGTGGTGCCCCGAAATAGGAACAGCCATACGCCAACGTAAACATGCCCTTAGGAAGTTTAAATCAAAGGCTTATATCCTGTTTTGATCGAATTAAAAAAACTCCGTGCAGCTGCGAGGAGCCTCAACAGGCGCAAAAAACAGGAATCTTGGCAGCAATTTATGCACTCAATCTCCATAAATACTTCTAGTCACAATATTAGGCACAAAATTAAGGCACTGAACGGTATTAATCGTGCGACCCCTTCGATAAATCAGAATGGTTCCATGTTATCTGACCCGTTGAAAGTCGCAAATGCTTTTGCGAATCATTTTGCAATGGAGTCATCCTCATCGTCATATTCGTCTGCCTTCTCTTTAAAGAAATATTCTACGGAACAACAACCAATAACTATCATCTCTGACTCCTCACTTTCCTACAATTGTCATTTCACCATTTCTGAACTAGACTATCAACTCCAGCACCATACTGCAAACAGCGCGCCTGGGCCCGATTCCATCCATCCTTATATGTTAAAACACTTACCTCCGTCAGCGAAAAACTTCCTCTTACATATCTATAACCAAATATGGTTCTCCGGATCGATCCTTGAACCATGGAAATTAGCAGATATTATTCCTATTCTGAAGCAAAATAATGATCCTCTTTTTCCACAAAACTACAGGCCTATATCCCTCATAAGTGTCCTCGCAAAAACGCTGGAAAAAATGGTTAATCGGCGTCTCCTTTTCTTCCTTGAACAGAATAATCTCCTATCCTCGTCACAAGCCGGAGGGCGTAAGAAGCGTACTACAGTTAATCATCTGCTGAGCCTACAAAAGCAAATATTAACAGCATTTCACAGACTCCAACATGTATACTCCGTCTTTTTCGATATAGAAAAGGCGTTCGACAGAGTATGGCGATACGGCCTCTTATCCAAGCTGACAACAGCTGGTATAAGTAGAAACATGGCCAAGTATCTGAATAATTTTTTAACAAACAGAACGTTCCATGTTAAGATTGGTTCGTCAACATCGAGCACCATTCAAACTGAGAATGGCTTACCACAAGGATCTGCCCTTAGTGCAACCTTGTTTATTTTTTATATCAATGATATAAATGATTGTATTGCTCCGCCTGTAAACGCCCGACTCTACTTTGACGACTTAAACATTTCCCTGTCTTCCAGTTTTCCAGCAAATGCTCAAAAAATCCTACAAAAAACTATTTCAAAACTACAATCCTGGTGTAACAATAATGGTCTTGTGTTTTCTCCATCTAAGTCTATCTGTGTTGATTTCTATAGGGGACGTCAAAACTCTTCCAGCATCCGCCTCAATCTAGAAAATTCCTCACTTCATTTCCACCCTACCGCTACTTTCCTTGGATTACTGTTCGATCAAAAGCTAACTTGGCGATCCCACATATCCAATCTTAAAGTTAAATGTCATAAATTCCTATCTATTCTTAAATATGTATCAAACACAAAGTATAATGTACCTCCGAAAACTCGCCTCTCCATATACAAATCCTTAGTCATTTCCAGAATAAACTACGGGTCCCAGGCGTATGCGTCAGCCAGTCCCTCTTCAGTTAAATCCCTTGATTCAATACACCACACGGCGCTCCGCACGATACTTGGCGCACATAGAACTTCCCCGTCTGTAAGTTTGTGTGCCTTGTTAGGCACTCCCCCACTAAAGTATTTCCGAACCTATTATTACCACCGTGAGACCCTCGCTCTTTTCTCTAGTAAACGCGCCTGTCCTATTGACACAAATGACCTCCCCAACACCCCAGAGTTCCCTAATGACCCTCTCCCAGAAATCCTGGCTCTCCTATCGCAGCACAACGTGAGCGTAATCCCTTTCCCTAACCTAGCTCCTAGCATCATGATTCCGCCGTGGGTCCCTTTAAACATTGATGTTAACTTTTCCCTGACGAAGTATAATAAACCCCAGCACCCGAATATCGTTCAGTTGACAACAGCAACAATGCAAAAATACCCCGACCACCTCTTTTTCTACACGGATGCTGCCAGGGCTACCCCAGAGGCTACTTCTTCCCCAACCGCCTGTTCCTTTGAAGTCTGCGACGTGATTCGAAGCATTCGACTGAATGACAATTGCTCGGTACTGGATGCTGAAATATACGCAGTATTTTTCTGTTTGGAATATTTTCTTTCTACAGAGCCTACATCACAGAAAGCCCTGCTGGTATCTGATTCATCCGCGGCCTTATTGACAATTTCTAATCCCCTCACCAAACATTCTGTAGCAATTCGAACCCAGCAGGTATTATACGAACTTATTAAGAGACAGTGCTCCGTATCCTTTCTGTGGGCGCCCAGCCATGCAGGGATTCCTGGAAATGAACGCGTCGATACATCAGCCCGAGCAGAAATATATTGCCCCTCGCCTAGTAACAGCCCACCTCCACCTTAACTCTCGAACATAATCTTCAATAATCTCACGTCCTTATGGAAAACCCATTGGTCCTCGTGTCAGACTTTCTCGTGGTTAATTAAACCCTCAACGGAACCATGGTGGCCAGAAAAAACCATTTCCTGCAGAGATTTCTGTGCACTTAGCCGCTTGCGCACAGGCCATACGGCCATGTCGCATAATTTTGTTTTGCAAAGAACCCCCTCTCCTATGAATTGTCCTTTCTGTGGCCAAGATGTTGCTCCCTCAACTCCTCACATACTATGCGACTGTGCAGCATTATCACCTCACCGGCCCCCTTCAATTAATAACAAAACAGTCACCAACATTCTTGAAAATTCCCCCGATGCAATTTTATCTATAACATAGTTTATCAGATCTAGCGGAATAAGCAGATATCTATAAAAACATACTGCGCATCTTCGTACTGTAATAGTCACAGCAGTTAAACACGGTACAGGATGTTGCTTTCACAAGAAAAAAAAAAATAGTCACAATCAGTAGGGTCATGTAAAGTTTCAAAGTTTAACAATAATCAACGACTTAAATAAAAGTTGGAGACTTTTTGATGATAAATTAAAGAATAACTTTATGTTCTGGTTCATTTCAAATATTGCAGTTACAAAGGATCAGCATATCACTAACAAAAAAAAAAGTGTGTCTTAAAATAAAATGGTTCCAGTGGAGTTTCAGGTAATCATAGTTCTCCAGATATTCTTGTTGGCAAATAGTCATGTGATCATCCGAAGAAAGGACGAAGTATCGAAGAATTCATATGACCTGATTGAAGAAGATGTTGAAGAACCATTGTTCTTAACATCGTATATCAAAGCGGGTAAAATAGAAGAAGGAAAAATCGCCAGTCGAGTAGGACCCATACTGCCGGATGACGATTTCGTAAGTTATTCCGGCTTTTTGACCGTGAATAAAGAATACAATTCAAATTTGTTCTTCTGGTACTGTCCGAATGAACAGAATCCAAAAAATGTTCCGGTTATACTTTGGTTAAATGGTGGCCCTGGTTGTAGTTCCCTTATAGGATTAATGGTTGAAAATGGGCCTTATGAGTTGAAACCTAATGGCGAGTTGATTCGCAGAGAATACGCGTGGTCAAACGAGTTTAACAACGTACTGTACTTTGATCAACCAGTTGGAGCCGGATTCAGTTTTACACAAAACGAAGCTGGTTATGCTAAAACTGAAGAAGACGTTGCGAGAGATATGTACAACGCACTGGTTCAGTTTTTCCAGCTATTTCCCGAATATTCGCAAAATGACTTTTATCTCAGCGGAGAGTCGTACGCTGGCAAATATGTTCCAGCAATAGCGTATGAAATTCATAAGAGAAATTCGGATATTAATGTACCGATGAAAATTAACATTAAAGGTTGTTTAATTGGAAATGGACTTATCGAAGTTGAAGAAATGAATGTATCGGCTGATTATATGTATCAGTTAGGATTTATAGACCTAAAGACAGTAAAAGAATTTCGTGATTTAGAAGCGTCTAGTAATACTTATATACGTGCTGGAGCTTATGCTGGAGCTTACGATAAATTTATGGAAGCCTCGGACCACAAATACTCATTTCCAGATTGGGCTATGTATAATATATTAAATGGCGATGCTGCAGTGGGTAGTGTAACGGAATTATTTGAAAGTGATTACATTCGTAAATGTATTCACGTTGGTAATTTGAGCTATTTCGAATGTAATGATGACGTATTTAATGATATGAATCTAGATATGGTACAGTCACTAACTCCACTTTTTGTAGAATTATTAAATCATTACAAAATCCTACTTTACAGTGGTCAATTAGACATGCGTGTTGGCCACCCATTAACTAGAAACTTTCTTGAAAACACACATTTCAGCGGCGCAGTAGAATATTACGAAAACGATTTGATATTATGGTATGATGAATGCGGTATACAAGCTGGACATTATAAAGTTGCTGCAAATCTTACTGATCTCTTGGTACTGACTGCGGGTCATATGGTTCCAGCTGATCAACCGAAAAGAGCGCTTCAAATGGTTCGAGAATTTATTAACGGTGAATTCTCATAACGTTTATGTTAAATTGTAATCAATGCATATTATTATTTTTTCGCAGAAATTTTGACGAACTGTAAAACTGACCAATAAAAACTACGGAATGTATTACTTCTCTCGATTTTCTTTTTGTTATTAATAATTTATTTGCTGTCTGTAATGTAAATCATGGAGGTTTTTTCAGAGGTAATATATTTTTTTACTGCAACTATTTCGAACAAATAATCCGCGCTAGTCTAAGAGCTATTGTCATTTTTATTATATTAACCTTACCCAATGTGTACCGCGGGCTATGAATCTAGGCAGATATTTTGATTTATTGATGATAATGAATCGTGTGCAGATGATCATGCAAAATATTTACACAGTTACTGAATGATCTAAAAAATACATAAATTCTTCAGGTTATAATAATATTGAACACGATATAACATTTATTTATTCTCGACTGAAATTAATTTTTCTTAAAATTAAAATTAATAAATCATAAATCGGTTACAGGTTGTTACAGAAGTAATCGATATTTAAAAATCAAACAGCACCCAATTTACTCATTTACAATTATCAGTATAATCGTGATGATGTTATTCACTTTTGGAAAGTTTACTTATACGAGACGGGTTTTTTTTTTTTTTTTTTTTTTTGGGGGGCTTGGCCGACTAAGGGCAGCTACCCAGGACAAATGGAGTAGATTAAAGATTAAATTTTAATCCGGTCAGAGATCGATGACAGAAATGAGACAAGAATAGGAACCACATTGGATGACGGCAAAGCTAAGATATAGGAAGCACTATATGGAGTAGGATAATTCAGCTTTAATAGCTGAACGTACAGGATATTACGCTCGGAGGAAAGACTGGCACATTCAAACAGCACGTGGTCAGGATCACAAACAAAGGAACAGTCGCCAGAGTGCAAAGGACAATAAGGTGATGGGAAAAGAGCAAAACGATGCCGAGAGGATGGGAGCAAAGTATGATTGAACCGCAGACGGCAGATGGTAATGATGGAAAAACGTTTAAGAGTAGGAAAATGATAGAACCAAGAACAAGAAGGAGGACTAGGCTGAATAAAAAGGTAAAATGAGTTAGGATTGGAAAAGGAGCAAGGATACACATCCGACCAAAGTCTGACATGCATTCTTTTGGAGAGGGGAAGTATGTTGTGACCAGGAATCTTTTTAACAAAATGTGGAGAGTGCAACGCTAAGCGTGCTAAGGAGTCCACCGTCTCGTTACCATCAATACCCGCATGACTTGGAACCCAAAGCAGGTCGATGGAAATGGAATGGGAAAGGGAAAGACTATAGATGAGAGAACGTATACGGAAAACAATAAAATCGAGGGAATATGAGGGAAAGGGAGAGGATATAGCCTGAAGAGCACTTTTGGAGTCTGATATAATTAAGTATCTATCAGAAGAACGAGTTGAGGAAATAAATATAATGGCTCGAAGAATGGCATAAAGTTCTGCGGAAAAGATGGAGCAAAAAGTCGGGAGCCTGAAGGATTGAGCGGAATTATTGGCTGGAGAGAAAAAGGCAGCAGCTACTCTTCCTGAACTCTTGGAACCATCAGTAAATATTAAGGAATGAAAAGGAAACGAGGAATTAATAAGAAAATTAAATTCTTGATTGACAACTGCGGGGCCAGAAGTATACGAGACGGTTGTGTATTGTGGTGTTAATTATTGTTTATTCTATCGACGATTAAACTATCACTGATAACGCGAACAAGTCAGAAATCGATTCAACGGATATAAATTAACGCGTAAGACTACTTTATTTATTAATTACAGATAACCAAATATTACTGATATTTATTTATAATGGCAAAAGGCAAAGCAGCAGCAAAAAGACAGTTAAGCGACTCAGGCTCGCCAAGCACCAGTTACAAAAAAGTGAATATCGAGGAGATTGATAACGAAACAGTTCCGGAAGGAATCAAAAGTCTACAAGCGGACATGAATGAATTTAAAAAATTCTTTTCCTTCTTGTCGGACAAGTACGACGACATAGTGAGAATCAACACGTCACTGACTGAGGAAGTGAAAGCTTTACGAGAGCAAGTGGCCACCCTTATAGGTCAAGTTCAGAAAAAAGACGTAGAAATCAAACAGCTGAAAAATGAAATACACAAGATGGATCAATATTCCCGCCATGAAAATGTTGAATTCCACGGAATTACAGAGAAGCAAAACGAAAATCTTTCTGACATAGTTATCAAAGTGGCAAAAGAGTTAAATGTGATCATCGAAGAAAAGGACATCATGGCAGTACATCGACTTCCATCAAAACACACGAAATTACCAAGACCGATAATAGCTAAAACAGGGAGACGTTTAGCTGACCAAATTTTAGAAAACAAAAGGAAAACATCAATTCTAGACAACGACATAACTCAATCCGGGAGTTCGTTAAAAGTCTACATCAATGAAAACCTGACAAAGTACAATAAACATCTGTTCTGGCAAACAAAACAAAAAGCCAGAACGTTGAATTACAGCTTTGTATGGTCTAAGAGAGGAAAAATATTCGTACGGAGGAATGATGAAGATCGGATAATAATAATAAAAGATGAAGATGATTTAAATAGATTAAGCTAGAAAATAAATCAACAATGAGTATAAAATTACGCGAAATTATGTCGTTATCATTAGCTTATTTACGAAGTAAGGGTATGTGTGTGTTTTCGTACGAGTGTGATTTTGTGTGGTTGAGTAACGCAGGCGGTAAGGCGGTGAGAAGGAAGTGTGCAGACTTAGAGTGTATAACGGGAGTGTATGTGAGTGTAGCAGTAGAGACTTTAAAATGTGAATTACTGATAAGAAACAGTACAGTGAAGACAGATCAAATGAACTTGACGTGTACGTTGCGGAGAAGAACCAGTATGCTGAGGAAAGGTGGTGGTGAAAGTGATACAGGGTTAGATCGAAGAGAATTGAGTGTGTTGGTGAATGTAGATGAAAGGGAGAAGGCATGTAAGATAACCGAAGTGCGTTTGATTTACAGGTATCCTGGTCGTTTCTCGTGCAGTGATGTGCAAAAGAGAGTGAGCGGTGTCATATGGTTTTTCGTCCATGTGCTTGCAATACCGCCAGCGTTAGAACTAATTATAAAGTGTGAGAATGTTTAGAGAGCGGTGTGCGGTAGTGCTGACTAATGTATGTGTGAGGGGTTATTTTAAGTTGTGTGCTTTCAGGTTGCAATAAGCGTTTATGTTAGATTAAACGGGCGAATGGATGTATCACGATGTCACACAAAATGCATGTACTCCTATGTTTATATATTATTAAATTATGTTAAGATCGCACTGTCGATTATGTATATAAGTTTATGGTTTGCAATCTTCAAATTGTTAGTCAATATGCTTAATTTATATGAGTTTAATAGGCTGGGTATATGTGAGCAAGTGTGTTTCCTCTTCATCCAAATTCTTCATTTTCCTGAACATATTTATAAATAAATTCACATCTCAAATATGATTCCACTAATGCGAAACTGGGGTAAACACAACTGTATGGATTATAGTGATTTCAAAAAATGGACTGACAATATAAACAATGTAATTAAACTAAACAATCCACTAAAAATGAATACCGAATATTTTCACGTATTGCACTTAAACATAAGAAGTGTTAGGCGAAATTGGGATGAATTTATAAGTTACATACACAAGACAACATTAAGCGTTATTGTATTAACAGAAATAAATATAAGAGAGAATGAATTAAATTTATATAATATAGCAGGTTACATGAGTTATGGACTTCAAAGACCAATGGGGTACAATGGGGGAATACTTGTATTTGTAAATAATAAATTCAAATGCAATATTCAGGAAGTAAAAAATAGGTCAAGTATGGATCTGTTGTCGGCTGATATAGATATAGGCGAAAATATTCCTTTACGTTTAATTGCTATATATCGAACACCGAGCAAAAACGTAGGCGAATTCATAAAAGAAATCGCAACACTCTTAAAGAAATTAAAGAACAAAGACAATTTCCTAATTTGCGGTGACTTTAACATAGACTTATTGCTTCATAATGCACAAGTGGAGAACTTTTTAAATGTAATTTCTGGAGCAGGCGCAGTTCAACTAATAAGTGGAATTACGAGAGAGGAAGATCGTATAGACAAGATGACTCAGTCATGCATAGATAACATATTTATGAAATACAATACAAATGAAATTACTGCGGGAATAATAAATACGAAAATATCTGACCACTACATCATCTGTTGTGCATTTGATATCTCGAATGGGAAAAATTGTCAGGTTAAAAATTCCCTAAAATACGTTTTTGATGAAAAAAATTTGCAAAAAAAAATTGTTGAATACAACTGGAATGAGGTGAGAAGCATTACAACGTAAGAAGGCATATACGATCACATACATTCAGTTTTTAAAAGTATATATAAAGAATGTAAACTGGGAATAAATGAGGGTAAAAAGGTAACTAAATACGATCCTAAAAATGAATGGATGAACCAAAAAATAATAAATTTTATGAAAATCAGGGATCAGTACTTTAAACTCAGTAAAGGAAATAGAACTAGTATTCGATATAAAAAATTATTCAGGAAATATCGAAATATAGTAAAAACAGAAATAAGGAACGCTAAACAGAAATATTACCAAAAGAAAATAGTGTTAGTTAACAATGATAGCAAAAAAACATGGTGCATAATCAATAATATTGTGAATAAAAAAAACAAAACATCAATTGATGACTTTGTCATAAAACATTTTGAAAACACTACAATAGTAACCGAACACTTTAGTGAGTACTTCACACGTTCAGTTGAAGAGCTCAGACATAAATGTGACACACAGTTACTGAATAATAACTTCAATAATTCTACCATGTCTTCATTTTATATTCCACCTGCAAAGTCAACTCATATAGGAACAATAATAAACGATCTAAAAGTAAATAAGGCTCCTGGATGGGACGAAGTTAGGGTAAAAGACATTAAACAAAATATAAATATTTTTACTCCTATTTTAACTAGCATGATTAATTACTCTATAAAGGAAGCGTGTACTCCAGATGGGATCAAAAAAGGTATTATTAGACCGATCTATAAAAATGGAGTGCAAAATCAATGCGAAAATTACCGTCCTATAACAATAATATCAGTAATAGGGAAAATTTTAGAACGATACGTTGATAAACATTTAAGAAATTATTTGGAAAAAAACAACCTACTTTATGAAAATCAACACGGGTTTAGAGAAAAAAAGTCCACGATAACGTTATTAAGAACGATGATAAATAAGATAAATATGGGGCTGTCGATGGGGAACCAATTTATAATTACCTTCATTGATCTAACAAAAGCGTTTGACTTAGTTGATCACGATTTACTGATTAATGACTTAGAAAATCTGGGTATTCTAAATAATCAACTAATGTGGTTTAAAAATTATATAAAAAACAGAAAAAGTGTAGTAAAAATCGCAGGGAGTAACAGTAATGAAAAAAATATTCGATTTGGGGTAGGTCAGGGAACTATACTTGCTCCTATCCTATTTCTAATATACACTAACTCATTATACAGACACATTAAAAATGCAAAGGTATATGTTTTTGCTGATGACATTGCGCTGTTAATTGAAAATAAAAGTATAGAAGTGGCCGAAAAATTACTGTAAGAGGATATAGATAATTTTAGTAAATAGGCACATGATAGGAGGTTATGTGTAAATATAAAAATAAATCTAAATTGTTACATATCCGAAACAGTACTAAACATAAGAGTCGCGACCCGCGAATCATTCTTCATAATAACGAATGCTTACATGAACTTCATGAAACGAATAACTCACTTTCCTGTTTATGTCCACCTCTTGAAAACGTAAAAGATTTTAAATATTTAGGAATATATATCGATAGATCCTTGAGCTGGAAAAAGCACGTTCAAGTCCTAAATTCGAAAATAAGACAGACAATTCCAGCTTTATACAAACTACAGGTACTTTCATATAAAACACTACGTATATACTACAATGCAATAATTATGGCTAGAATTCTATATGGAATCCAAATATGGGGGGAAGCTAAGAAAACGGAAATCAATAAAATAGGTAAAAATCAAAAACGGTGTCTTAAAATTATACTTCCCTACTGGAGGCAAAGTGACTCGAGATCAACATGGTGGAAGGAAAATGATGAAATGTCACCAAAAATGTACTACTACTATTACAGGTTACTCGAATATAATATCAAGAATATAAGATTACCAACTAGGCCAAAAACTCGAATAACAAGAAATCAAAATAATATATATTACATATACCCTAGAGGGGCAAATCTACGAATTGATAACATAGATGATTCGGTCTTAATTCAATTAATGAACATTATCCCCAATCATATTACAAACGAAAACAGTATTGGTGTGTGGAAAAAGGAAGTGGTGAAATGGCTGAAGGAATGGTGCAAAGAATAAAAAACAAACTGTGTCCGAATTCCTCACTCCTAGACAGTTTCAATCATGTACTTACGGATATAACATGTATTCTATGTTGTTGTTTTTATGTCTCCCCACTTATGTATATATGACTTTCAGAGTGAATGCAGGTATGTGTATGGTTTTTCTTTTTTCTTTTCACATATATATAAGTTATATATATATATTTACTAAGCAATATATTAATTAAGGTATATATAATTTCGATGTTATAATAAGTATGTTTACGTTTGTACCGAAATCGAATAAACGATAATAAGAGTGTCGGGCACTCACACAACGGGCATACTTGCCCAGTGAGACCCACAAACTTATTTTAAAATTTAAAAAAAAAAAAAAATTACTTTCTGAAATTTC
The DNA here is from genome assembly GCA_039619475.1 of Icerya purchasi. Lineage (NCBI taxonomy): Eukaryota > Metazoa > Arthropoda > Insecta > Hemiptera > Monophlebidae > Icerya > Icerya purchasi. The sequence continues at coordinate 67,112,220 of CM077116.1, forward strand.
TCTGGAATTCCTATGATATATAACTAATAGTAATAATTTATGTTAGTAAAGATAATTTTGATATTTGTAGCTGCGTTCTCAAGAAATACTTTCTTCATGTTCAGCTAGAACACCGAATTAATGAAAGTGATATTTGAATGGGATCCATTTGAATCACATAATTCTTATTAATATATATAATAATAAAATACAAATGCGGACTAGTTTTGAATAAATTGATCCATAATCGCGACCCATTAGTTACTGATCAGGTCATTCGATACCAGTCAGCACTTTTATATTATATTACATGTATACTGCTTGTTTTATTTATTTATTCAGTCGAAGTTGATACCTAGTATTATTGAAGTTTAATCCTCTAACATATCCATTCGAGGCTTTACAGCAATCCGATCCGATCGTGTTGATAGCTACGGTGGCGCTGTCATTTTCACAAGAAATTATATCTTTTTTTTCTCCCAGGACCATTCTTCTGACTTTTCTTCTAATTCTCATTCACCCAACCTAGTCCATATTCCAATCCCAAATATTTACCCTCAGCCTATTCATATAATTTCTGTATACATTCCTCCCAATTTTGATCTTAATAATTTCCCATTCACACTATTGACTTATCCTCACTCTCTTCCTTTCATTATTGGTTGTGACTGTAATGCTCACTCTCCTCTATGAGGCTCTGCGCGTCACAACCGAAACGGTCGTGTTCTTGAAAACTTTATTCTCAACAACTGCTTTGTCTTTCTTAATGAAAACTCACCTTCTCTCTATAAAGGTGCACACTTATACAGCTCGGTGGATCTGTCCTTTACTTTTCCCCACTTTGGTCTTAACTGTCATTGGAGAACTTTGGACGGTACCTTCGGCAGTAATCATGTTCCCATTATTCTCTCCTTTCAAGACCTTTTTCCACCTCCTCCTCCTGTTTCTAGCTATCCCATACCTGCTCTCACTCCTAAATGGTCGGTCAATTAGGTTATTTGGGATAATTCCGTTCAAACATCAACCTATCTCTTCCTTACATACACTCTAATACTGATCCTATTCAACAATATAACGCTTTTTCTAATTCCACTTCTTCTGCTCTTGATGCCTCCTCTCCGCCACTTCATCTTTTCAAAAAAAACTATTATCTTCTATCGTCCTCACTTTGGTGGAATAATGATTGTACAAACGCCTTCAAGGACAGCGTTTCCTCTTTTTGACTCTTCCGGGCTTGTTCCTCCTTTTTCAACTTCATGGCTTGCAAAAGGGCTAACGCCAAGATTCATCATTAAAACGTACAAAAGAAATTCATGGATAAATTTTTGTTCATCATTTTCTAGATCTATCTCCACTTTACGCTGTCCAGGTTGGTTTCACAGGAATGCTAATCATTGTGATAATTGCTCCGATTGTGTACTACTTGAAGTTGTTAAGAGCTACAAATATCTGGGGTTAGTGATTGACAACGCATTAACATGGAAAATGCATATAAATAACCTCACTCTAAAAATAAGGCAATACATACCAGCGTTGTATAGATTAAAATTTCTGATGCCCCACGATGTAGTAAGGATGTATTATAAGGCTTTAATAGCGTCGAGGGTTCATTATGCTGTTGAAGTATGGGGTGAGGCAAAAAAATCGGAAATGAGCAAAATCAGCAATTTACTAGCGAGATGTCTGAAATTAATAACTCCCTCCAGAAATCTGGGAAACAGGGATATTTCTGAACCTGTATGGTGGATAGAAAATAAGGAACTACCTCCAAAAGCGATGTATTGTTATCACAAGCTGCTAAAAGGTAAGTTGCAAGACGTGCAACTGCCATTAATAGATAAGAAGCGAAGTACCAGAGTACCTAAAGAATTGTCCTTTCAATTCAGAAGGGGGTAAATAATAAAATAGATAATGTCGAAGAAAATGTATTGATGAATTTATTGTTAAAAGTACCGAAGGAAATCTGGATAGAACAGCATTTAGCAGTTTGGAAGGAAAAAATAAAAATTTGGTTAATTCCTTGGTTGCAGGGATAGGAGTAATAATTTGCAGGTTCCTTAGTCTCCCCCCAAATACAATATAAAATGGTATTCGGGCTTGAGTGCATGTGGAATAATAGAGCATAATTACCTATTTGATATTTGTATAGAGTATTTATTGTAGTTAACTATGTTGCGTTGGACGTATATTATTCTGTTTTTAACATTAATAGCGTTACATTATGATTATTTCATCTGTGTTGTATTTGTTCTGCCTGATTGTACTGTCTGGTTGTTTGTATGGGTTGGAATATGTTTGCGGTGATACTGTGTAATAATATTATTAGTTATAAATTTCCAGATCGGAAGTGTATACGTTTTGTTAAGAGGATAAGATATTAGCTTCATTTATGAAGATTGTTGTTTTATTTTATGCGTTCGTGGTTTTGTGGCTATTGCAGTAGATATGCCGATATGTATAATAATAGTAATTGCTTAGTTTATAATCGGACGTTGATATTATATTGTACGTTATATTTATACAATAAACGATAATAAGTGTTTGGGTACCCACAATATAGGCATTAGCCTCGTGGGACCCGTTACAGTTATTTAAAAAAAAAGAAAAAAAAAAAACTTCCCATCTTTAGAGAATGTCTAAAGCTTTTCGCTCTTCCAGCTCCGAACACCTCTCATACTACAACCTTCCTTCAGAAAAGCTCTCTACTTTTTTTGATTCAGTTGCTCCTTCCTATGTATCATCCCTCGAGAAATCATTGGCTCCTTCCCTATTTATTACATCTTCTTCTCACTTTTTTTCTTCTCCCTTCAGCATCAATCAACTCTACGATTCCTTGATCAGTTCTTCTAATTCTAGCCTAGGTATAGACGGCACCCCTCTCCTTGTCCTCAAGAACTTCTCTGAGTTAGCACTAAAAACCCTTTTGTCAATCTATAATTCCTTCCTGTACATTTCTGCAACTTCACCACTTTGAAATTCCTGTATTATTATCCCTATTTCGAAAAAGCAGCCTAACTCCTTCCGTCCAATCTCTTTAGCCTCGAGTTTAAGAAAACTTTTTGAACACATGATTAATAAACGCCTGGTCTGGTGGCTAGAATATAATAATGTACTTCCCGATAAAATGTTTGGTTTCCGTTCTGCCCTAGGTGCCACTGACTGTGTATCTCTTTTCATTTCCGATATCTATAAATACTCATTCACAGGAAATTTACCATCGCCGCGTTTGTTGATGCCACCTCTGCCTTTCATAACGTTCACCTACTTTCTCTACAGAATAAAATGCTTTCCATTAACATCCCTCTTGAGTTTACTACCTTAATTATCAATCTTTTCCGGAATAGAACAATTCGTCTTTCCACTCCCTTCTTCGACGATTCCAGATCAATTTTTCGAGGTCTTCCGCAAAGATTGTGCTTGAGTCCTACACTTTTCAACATTTACTTTCACAGTCTGGCTCCTCTTAACATCCCTCTAAGTCCTTATTCTTTGCTGACTATATTCTCGTCTATTCCTCCTCTAATAATCTTTCTTCTGCCAATGAGGAGCTTAACTGCTCCTTTGCTATTTTGTAATTATCGTTGTCTTCTTTTCATATTTCTATTTCCCCTGGGAAGCCTGCCTCTGTAGTTTTTACATTTCGTCCTTTTAACCGTTCCTTAGTTAACCTTTACCTGTGTCAACTCCCTGTTTTTCTAGTTAACTCCTTCTCCTACCTTTCTGTCATTCTTAATAGTAATTTATCTTTTTGCGAACATATCAACTATCTATGTACATTGTCTCTCGAGAGATTAAATTTCCTAAAAACGTTGTCCCCCCAGAAATGGGGCGGCAACCCGCATATTCTTTTCATACTTTATAGATCCACTGTTTTTTCTAAATTAGACTATTGTTCTTTTCTTTATGCCAGTGATCCCAAATCCGTCCTTACCAAACTTGATCGCACCCAAAACTCTTGTCTTCGCCTCTGTATTGGTGTTCTGAATTCTTTTCTAACTCCAGCTCCTGGCCGACACTGGCTTCCTTCCTCTATTTATTCGAAGACTTTATCTTGGTGAAAGATTTATGATTAAACTTCTTCATATTCCTTTTTCGAAACTCGTAAATTCCCATCAATATATTCTGGACAATTGGCGTTTCTCTCCACAAAAAATTCCAATTCTTTCACATATCTCCTCTCGACTTGTCCTATTTTCTCATTTTATCCTCTCCTGTAACAAATTTCCGTACTTTACTTACAACTGCTTAGAAGTATCGTTTTCTCCTAAGCTATTTTCTCTTCCCTCTAACAATAAATTTCTTTCGCTTCCTGTAATACATAACGAATTTAACCAAACTCTACACTCACTCTTTCCAGCTCACAGCACGGTTTTTACGGATGGCTCAAAATCTGCTTCAGTTGTCGGAGCTGCTTTTATTCTTCCTGATATCAACTATTCTGAGTCTTTTCAACTGCATTCCTTTTCTTCTATATGGCTATTTTACGTGCTATCCTTTTTATATACTCAACATCCAATTTATCGAAATTCCTCCTATGTTCCGATTCGAAAATCGTTTTATTAGCCATCTCGTCTCCTTTCCCTAAACCCTCATCAGATCCTATTATTCTTTGTATTCGTTCCTTAATTTATAATTTATTAACATCCCGTTCTATCCTAGATGACCTACTCTTGATTCCGGGCCACTGCGGCATCGTTGGTAACGATCTTGCTGATTCTTTAGCATGTCTAGCTGCAGTAAATTGCTGTTTCATAGACAGATTCTCCTCTAAATGTCTTTGATCTCTTTCTTATCGTTTTCACCATGACATTTGGACTAATCTTTATCTGTCTCTTTTTTCCAATCATAACTCCTTTTACCTTGCTATATAACCCTCCCCATCCACTTCTTTCTGGTTTAATAATTTTCTCCTTGCATCAGCCGTTCTGTTATTTCTTCCATAATTTGCTTCCGTTTTAATCACAGCCTGCTTCCTACCTCCCTCTTTCGTTTTAATATTGTTCAGTCTCCCTTGTGTCCCTTCCATCCTCGTATCTTAAATTTGACCTGTGATGTTTTTTGTTTTTTTTTTTTTTAAATAATATGCGGGTCCCACAAGGCACTAGCCCGTCTATGGGTTCCCAACATAATTATATCATTTATTTGTACAATAGTTACGGCATAAAAAGTATTAACTTATATATTACTATACTATAAAATCCACACTCTCATTATTTATCATTTATATTACAATTATACCATCATCTAAAATAATATTTCCTATTACATTACAATAATACAATATAATTTTTATACAACTACCACTCTCTCATTAGCAGCTTAAACTGGAGATAGTAACGAGTCTCATGTCAACGCAGTCAATGTTGTAAGTGGTTATTACTAGTATTACGATACCTTTTTTTTTTTTTTTTTTTTGTTACTATTTCTATTGCTCTTTACACCATGCTATCAACCAAATTTTAACCTTGTTTTTCCATCTTTCCAGATTTGTTTCATTTCGAATTTCCTTTGGTATGTTCCCCATTAATTTTATTAATACCTCTTCCTCTATATTGTCTATTTTACTGTTAATCCCCCTAGATCGTACATAGCAAGGTTTATCGAAATTTCTAGTCCTGTAGGTTCTTGTTCTAGTTGGTAACTGCCTATCTTCTAGTTTAGCACTGAGTAATTTGCTGTAATAATATAACATTTTTGGTGACATTTCGTTATTTTTATTCCACCAAGTGATGTTAGCTAATGCGTTCGTCTTGCTCTCGTTGTGTAAGACCAGTTTTAAACATTTTTTTTTGAATTTTGCTGATTTTTCTCATTTCTGTAATTTCCGCCTCACCTCAAATTCCGATTCCGTATTTAATTCTGGACATTAACCTTAGGCTTTTGTATGTCATACCTTGTTTTAGTTTATAAAGTGCTAGAATAGTTTGTCTAACTTTCCCTGTCAATATGGTTTCTCCATGTTAAACCTTTATCTAATGTTATCCCAAGATATTTAAATTCATTCACATTTTCTAACTTTTCACAACCACATATTTCCTTTCTATGTAAACACTTTGTATTGTGTAAAATTAATTTGGGAACGAACGTTCTAAACCGGCTTGGCGTTCTTATATGCATCACTTTTGTTTTTTTAGCATTAATTAATAGTTTTTTGTCATGCGCCGATTTGCATACATTATTGAGATCTTCTTGTAATATTTTTTCAGCACTTCCAATGTCAGAGTGTTCAATAACTAGTGCGATATCATCTGCATAAACATACACTTTAGAGTTCTTTACATATCGGTAGAGCGAATTCATATATATTAAAAATAGTATAGGTGCCAATATTGTCCCTTGTCCAACTCCATAATTCATTATTTCTTTTCTACTGTGTTCATTTCCGATCTTTACTAAAAATTCTCTTCCTCTTATGTAACTCCAAAACCATTTTAGATACCTCCCTTTTATACCCATTTTTCTTATGTCCTCAATTAATATTTCTTGGTCCACTAGATCAAAAGCCTTAGTAAGGTCTAAAAAAACTAACAGAAATTGTTTATCCACTGCTAATCCTTTATATATATCTCATATTAGTGTTCTAAGTAGTAATATCGTCGATTTTCCCTCTCTAAAACCAAATTGATTACTATTTATCAACTTATTTCCCTCCCAGTAATTTTTCAAATATTTTCCCACGTACTGCTCAATTATTTTTGCTATGACTGAAATTAATGTGATCGGTCTGTAGTTTTCACACTGTTTTCTATCTCCACTTTTGTAAATTGGCCAAATCATTTTATACTCGAATGCTCTTCTATATACCCGGAACGCGTAGTCCTTTATTCTAATTTGCTTGGCCTTGGACTCCCGATTCCTTACTGTGCTCACTACATTCTTTCTCTTTCTTCTCCTTCTGTTGTTCTTGTATTGACTACCTTCATTTCTTCTGTTTCTAATCGCTTCCTGATATAACTTACATATCCATACGTTTCATCATTCTGTTAGTCCTTTGTGTTGGGTAAATGTCCTGTGTTTACGCGCCCAAGAAAAAAATAAAAATAGTATAATACCGAACGCGGATCATTTTATGGTACTGTTTCCACAGCCCTCTAAAATTCACCACTTAGATCATCCATAAATAGAAAACAATTTGCACCTAGTAGAATAGAAAGGAAAACATAAAAATTAGGAGAAAAGATGTTTAAAAAAATGTTCTTCAAAAAAATCTGCACAGTCTTTCATAGAAAATAAAGTAATTGCTAATGAAAATCGCACGAAGTTCTAATATATAATAAAGAACTATTCGGCAGAATTTCTACAGCAAGCTGGAAAAAGAACGCGCCCCTAATGGACACTTGCACAATAAGTTAATTGTTTAAGAACAAGAAGGCAAGGATGTATGGAACATCGCTGTACATATCGGAAAGATTTATTTCATGATTTACCATGGTGGCTCTTCCACATGCCCATTAGTTAAATTTAAACAGATCTCGCAATCGATTATAGGCAAAAATTATTTGTTACTAAAATCAATTACTTACTCTTTTTTTTTTTTTTTAATATTATTTTTGTAATGATCTATTATAACGAAGTTTAGTTTGGTTAAAACTGGAAATTATTTTGCGTGTGTCCCACTAAATCTTCCTTCTCAAGCAACTTTTTATAGACAAATTGTTTTACTATTCTACCCGTGAACAACATTCGTATAATGAATCGCTTAATTTGGTAGCTTGAAAATAACATTTTCAAATTTAAGATTTTTAGATTTTGTTCGGAGTTGAGTACATCAGATTGTACAGTTAGATTTTTAAGTGGCGCCCATCAATCGTTCATTAATGAAGATTTTCTTTTATTGACTTTTTTTTAGAAATTGAAGAAGTATTCGATAGTGTTTTTGTTTCGATCACCTCTAAGAAACTGATTAATACTAGAATTGCAAATATTATGATAAAACTTCCGTGCAAGTTACTTTTAAAAAGATCCTATCCTTTCTAAATCCAGTTTTCAAAAAAAAAAACAAAAAAAAACATTACAATCTAAACAACTTATAAAGATTTTATTCAAAAATTAGTTGTTTTGTTTCTTTTCTTCCTATTTCACACCTAGTCTTATCAACTATTTGTTAATCTATGGAATAAGTTAAAATTACATGAATAAGCAACCCATACAGTGAAGGATGCTGCAATTAACTTATATATGCATACACAAAATCCATACACACATACTGTTGTATTCTCACGTACGCATACATACCATACATACACGCACCCGCACCCACATCCGCACATACTACCCTCACACATCACGCACATAGACATATTATTTATACATTTACAACTTATATAAAATCTTGAGGTCGTTTTCTATTCACCCTACGTCCCTCATTTAGGTCACGCATCAGTTCTTTTGTTGAACTATTCGGATGTTCTTTCAATCTGGCAGCATATCGTCGAGCAGCAGTTTCTATTTCATTTCTTACAAATTGAACTCCAAAATCTTCATAGATTGTAATATTGGTTATATACCGGGGATCAGATATGATCATGCGTAGTAACTTGTTCTGAACTCTTTGCATAATTGAAATGTTACTGTTTTTGGTACAGCCACATAATTGACAGCCGTATTGCCAGACTGGTTTCAAAATTTGTCTGTAAAGTAGCAACTTGTTTTCAAGAGATACTAGTGATCTCTTACCCAACAATCAGTATCCAGTTGCCGCAGTTTGATGTTCAACTCATTTCGCTTTGTTATAATGTGCTTCCTCCCAGTCAATCGTTTATCGAGATGTATACCAAAATACTTTACATCTTCTTTCTAAGGAATCTGCACTCCATTCATCATTATATTTCCGGATGAATCAATTCTTTGATTAGCGAAAACTATTCGAGATGATTTACCCTCATTGATTTTTACCTTTCATAATTTGCACCATGATGTTACTTTATTGACTGCTTTTTGAAGGTTTTGCGCGCAACTTTTGGACATTTATCAGAACACAAGATCGCTGTGTCATCAGCAAAAGTTGTTATATCAGCGTGCGATGAAGTAGGAATATCCTTCTTCTTCTTTAAGGTGCCATATCCTCATCGGATTTCAGGCCGTTGACATAAAGATATTTTTTTTCCGTTTTTCCCGATTCCTGGCTATATGAATTATTTCTTCTGTTGAATGGTTTGTCTAATTTTTTGTTTTCAAACCATGTCGTATTCTTCCTACCAATCCATATTTTTTCTTCGATCTGCCAAAGTAAAATTGTCCTCAGGAGCTGATATTTAGAGCCACGTATTATATGTCCTTCGTATTCTAGTTTCCTTTTTTTTATTATATTCATCAGTTCCCGATTTTTGTCCATACGCAGAAGTACTTTTTTTATCTTCTCCGTCTAAAGGAGTTGGCAAACAGTTTATTATAATTTTTATAGACATTAGTAAAGCATTCGATGCGGTAAACCATCAAATATTGTTGCGAGATATGAAAGAAGTGGGAATCACAGCTAGGCAAAATAAATGGTTTGAAAGTTATTTGTGTAATAGGAAAAGCGCAGTAAAAATCGATGAAGAATTAAGTAAAGAAGAAATTGCATTAACAGGGGCGGGACAAGGAACTATTTTGGCTCCGTTGTTATTTTTGATCTATGCCAATTCTCTTCATAAATTCGTTAAAAACTCAACAATCTTTGCTTATGCGGATGATATAGCACTCGTTATCGAGCACCGCGACATCCACGAGGCCGAAAAACTCTTGCAAGAGGATGTAAATGGTATGTGTAGGTGGGCGCATGATAAACATCTAACTATTCATATAAAAAAATCGAAGGCTTTGTATATAAGAATGTCCAGTAGATATAGAAAACATATAAACCATCTATCAAAATACATAACAATAATTGTTTACATAATTACTTAACTTCTAATTCGAACTGTGGGTGCACACAACTGGAAACGACAGAAGAGATTAAATATTTAGGATTAATCATTGACAAAACATTATCCTGGGACAAGCATGTTATAAATTTATCTAATAAAATCAGGCAAATGATACGGGCACTTCATAAATTGGCTCTTTAAATACCATATGGTAGTTTGCGTGTATACTGTAACGCTATAGTATCGTCTAAAATCATGTATGGGATATCAATTTGGGGTGAAGCAAAACGGACAATAATCAAAAAGATTAGTAGTCCGCAAAAGAAATTCTTTAAGATGATATTACCTAATAAAGATCAGCTTTAATATTAGCTGGTGGAGGGAAAAAAATGAAATGTCTCCAAGGATGTACTACTTTTATCACCGATTACTTGAATATAAGACCACAAATATATCAATTGCTACAATGACAAGAAGTAGGATAACGAGGACTAATAAGGAGGCATATTTTATTCAACCGAGAGGCATAAATAGTTTTTCTTTTTTTTTTTTTTTTTTTTTTTTATGGGTACGCCAACGAAGAGCAACAGTCCAATCAGCCAAGGAATCTAAGTAATAGTTCAAAAGGAGAATTACATATTAGATTTCAATCTGGTGCGAGATTGAATGAATGAAAGAAGCTAGAATAGGAACAACTGACAAGGAAGGAAATGAGAGAACATAAGAGTCATTGTATGGAGTAGGAAGACGAAGATCCAAAAGCCGAGAATAGAAGAGAGAACGTTCTGAAGAGAGTGAGGAACATTCGAAGAAGACGTGATTGATATCACACAGAAAAAAGGAATCCTCTGGGTGAAGAGGGCACCGCGGAGAAGAGACGAGGGTAAATCGATAAAGTGACGAAGGGAGAAAGGTATGACCGAAACGAAGACGATATATAGCGGTGATTAGGAGACGACAAAGGGAAGGAAACATGACGAACAATCTGGTCAAAGAAAGTAAGGGCTGAACGGAAAGATAAAAGGAATTCGGATTTGAGAAAAGAGAAAAATAAATATCCTTCCATAATCTAAGGTGAAACTGTTTGGAAATATGATTAATATTGTGAGCGGAAAATTTATGAAGAGGATGTCCATTGGATGCTCCTGAGCGAGCCAAGGAATCAATCACCTCATTACCCTCAATTCCAGCATGGCTAGGAATCCACAATAAATCAATTTGGATCGAACGGAACAGGAATAATTCCTAAATTAGATTGTGAATAAGGAAAATGAAAGGATCAAAAGGGGGCAACGGTAAGGGAGAAGAAACCGCCTGCAAGACACTTTCAGAGTCAGCTATTAAAAGAAATTTATCAGGCATAAATAGTAAGATTGATAATACTGATGCGATAGTTCTAATTAAGCTTCTAGAACGAATCGCAGAAGATATAATGCTAAAAGAAATAGGAACTTGGAAATTATTAATTAAACAATCGTTGACTGATAACATTGAGTGATGTTGATAACGTGCGTATCAGTCGTTGTTTTCTGTGTTTATTGTTGTTTGGAAGTGTATCAGTTTAACTGTATTCTCGTCAGTGGATATTATCGGCTGATCTCGGTCAGCTGATAGTACTATTCATCCGACTATGTCGGTATCGGGTAGGTCGTCGAATACAGCGGCGGGGACCGTTCCCAATTTCGATGATTATCCGATTAATGAATTGCACGAGCAGTGCGATAGCAATGCGGCTGGTCCGTCAAACGGTAATAAATACGTCCCGCAGTTAAGCGAATACGAGGAAGATTCGGATTCAAGCTTTACTACAGTGCTAAAACGTAAATGTGCGACAAAGAAATCGAAACCTGATAAGAGCCAGGTAATATTTACATCTAATCGCTATAGTCCACTACAAGTAGATAAAGATGCGATAAAGCATACGTTATTTAATAATACCGTTGTACCAGCTACGAAATATCCTCCGATAACTATTTTACAACCTGATAGTTCAATAAACCTTAAGCAATTAATTAGTAATTTAAAACCTCTAGTAAATTCGGAATTTAAAATAAAATATTATAACAATAAAACTTTAATTTACGTCTACACCAGTGCACATTACGATGCAGTAATTTCTACTCTTAAAATTAATAATATTCACTTCTATACACATCTGCCGAGAGTGCGTAAGCCCCTAAAACTTGTTTTGAAAGGACTTCCGACTACATATACAATAGAAGATATCAAGGTTCAACTAGAATCATATTGCACGGTATTAAGTATCACGCAACTTACAAAAAAGGATGAGAAGACGAGTGAACGGATTCCCCTTCCTGTTTTCATCGCTACGTTCCCTCCTGGGACAAATAGTAAAGACATTTTTAATATTAAACATATAAACTATTGTTTAATTCGATGGGAAAAATACGTAAGAAAAAGTCCGGTAATTCAGTGCTATAAATGTCAACGTTTTGGACATGTGTCACTAAATTGCAACCTACCTGATAGGTGTGTTCGTTGTGCACATACCCATCCCCCTGGTGCTTGTATCAGCTCTAATTTAATCAAGTGTGCCAATTGCGATGGTCCTCATGCTGCAAATTCCAGCGAATGTGCACATTTTGTGCGTATCATTCGTGCCAGGGAGGAAAAGAGGCCTTCTCTTCGTCAAACTGGTTTACCTACAGCACAAGAATTAAAGACTTGTCCTTCCAATACAGGCAAATTTCCACAAAGAACTTATGCGCAGGTGACTAGACATAATAGTCCGAATAACTCTGAACCTGATCATTTTTCGATTTTTTTTTCGTTATTAAATAAATTTAGAAATATTAATGTAAATAAACTTTTTCGTGTAATTAAGCTCATATTAAATGAATTTAATGGCATGCATCAAAAGAGTATTTTTAGTGTAATCGGTAAGGTTACGGAAATTATAAGTAAGAATTATTTTTAATTGTGACTAATGATTGTCAATAATAACGGGATATGACTAGTTGCTTGGAACTGTAACTCAATCGCTAATAAGTATGAGGAATTGCATGAATTTATTTGCAATAACCAGATTCACATAACTGCCCTTTCCGAAACTAAATTGCACTCTTCATATAACCTTAAATTTCCTGGTTTCAAATTGTATAGAGAAGATGTTAATCGTAGAAGTGGTGGAGTAGCATTGATTATAAACAATAATATTAAACATGTCTTACTGAGTTTACCTCGTTTAATGCACGTGCAATGCATTGCTGTTAAAATATATTCTGATTTTTTATGTCATGGTAATCAAAATTTAAACTCGTTTGTTGTTTGCGCCGTATATAAGCCACCTAGATTTACACAAAAATTTGCTGATGACATTAGATCACTTCTTAACTTACATCCAAAGGTTATTTTAGTTGGCGATCTAAATGCTAAAAGTAGAATATGGGGTTGCTTCAACAACAATTTAGCAGGTAATATTTTATTCAATATGTCCATTCGGGATAATTTTCAAATAATAGCTCCTCGAGAACCTACTTACTTTCCTTCTTTAAATCAGATTCGATGCAGTGTTTTAGATCTAATCGTAGCAAAAAATGTTAGTGCAAAACTCCCCGTTACGTTTGATCATCTTATCTCTGATCATAAACCAATTTTTACGATTATTAATAATGTAAAACCGAGCTACTTTGCCGCAGCATCGTCGTCAAAAAAGTACCCTCCCGCCTTCCGCAGCATGAAACACCAAGCAGAGCAACAGCCAGTGCACTTCCCGTCCGAATCCAACGAAACATACAACAGTAACTTTACCATCTCAGAATTAAATTTCCAACTCAACCACCACACATCCAACACTGCCCCTGACCCCGACTGTATCCACCCGTACATGCTAAAGTATCTCCCAATTTCCGGCAAACATTTTCTCCTACATATATTCAACCAAATCTGGAATTCCGGAAACATTCCGGCACAATGGAAATCAGCCAATATCATTCCAATACTAAAGGAAAATAAAGATCCTACTTTTCCCGAAAGTTACCGTCCTATTTCATTGCTTAGTGTCATTTCCAAAACGCTGGAGAAGATGGTTAATAGGCGCCTCATGTTTTTCCTAGAACAAAAATGTCTTCTATCTCCTAACCAAGCCGGCGGGCGAGAGGCAAGATCGATAGTCAACCAGCTACTTAGCCTGCAAAGGCAGATTTTATCGGCGTTTCATCGCCAACAGCACCTCTACGCAGTATTTTTCGATTTAGAAAAAGCATTTGACCGCCTGTGGCGTCATGGCTTACTACTAAAACTGCGAACGGCGGGAATCGCCGGAAAATTGGGTAAATACCTACACAGCTTCTTAGACAATAGAACGATCCAAGTTACGACTGGTTCGTCAACGTCTGAACTGATGCTGTTGGAAAATGGTGTGCCACAAGGCTCTGCTTTAAGCGCAACCTTGTTCATATATTATATCAATGATATAACTGACTGCCTTGCCGCCCCAGTAACGTCCCGGCTCTACGTTGATGACCTGAATATATCCGTATCGTCCAACCATCCTATAAACGCTCAAAATATCCTCCAAAAATCCATTGAAAATTTACAAAAGTGGTCCAATGATAACGGTCTGACCTTTTCCTTAACAAAAACAATATGTGTTGATTTCCACAGGGGACGCCAAAACCCACTTCCCAGCGTATTCCTGAGTCTAAATGGTTTTCCTATCCCAAATCGTCCATCAGTCAAGTTTCTAGGCCTAATATTTGATAAAAAACTTTCCTGGCGCTCTCACATAGCTGAGCTCAAAACCAAGTGCCTAAAATCCTTGTCTATCCTGAAATATCTATCAAATTACAAGTACAATATAAACCCAAAATTACTCCTTACAATCTACAGATCGATTATCCTTTCACGAATTAATTACGGGTGCCAGGTGTACTCCTCAGCCGCTAAAAGTGTGCTAAGATCCTTAGATCCTATACATTCTGCTGCCCTCCGGTCTATCCTTTCTGCTCATCCCTCTTATCCGGTTATAAGTTTGTATGCACTGGCAGGTTGTCCCCCGCTGTCCTACTATAGGAAGTACTATAACTTTAAAGAAATGAGCACCCTCCTTAGTAGTACCAAAACCCCGACAATATCTCCTAATATGAGGTTTGGGAATGACCCAGTGCCCGAACTTTTTTCGGTTATGGGTCGTTTCCAAATCTTTTCAATCCCAAGAACTCTGCCAGACTTCGCAGCAACCGCACAACCTTGGAGTCAGCCAATCACAAACATCAACATATCGCTGACAAAATTTAACAAAGCTCAATACCCCCCAAACATAGCACAAATAGCAACAAATATCATAGCGAGCTACACAGACCATGCATGCCTCTACACAGATGGAGCGAAGGCAATAGGTTATCAGTCACCGGCGGCATGCTCCTTCGAAGTCTCAGGGGCAGCAGAGTCAGTTAGACTGCACGATTGCTGTACAGCACTGGACGCTGAAATATACGCGATAGTCTTTTGCATCCAACACTATACCGATAGCAACCAAAAGGCCCTACTCATAACTGACTCTCTAAACTCCCTTCAACTCATCTCGGGGATTAAATCCAACAACCCTTTGGTAAGGAAGGTACATTACCTATTATACAGGTTATCACATTTAAACTCCGAAATGTCCTTCCTATGGGTGCCGGCTCATGTTGGGATTCCAGGCAATGAGCGTGTCAATCGAGCAGCTCAGGCGACATTGTTCTCTCCAATGCCACACAACCCCCCTCTTCCCCCTACATTGGCTCATTTATTTATGCAGCAAACTGGAGAAGAATGGCAACAGGAATGGAGATCTTCAAGTACATTTCTCCGAAGCATAAAAACAACCACGGAGCCTTGGTGGCACACAGACGGAGTTTCCCGCAGAGATTTTTCTGTCCTGAATCGTCTCCGAATAGGACATACAACCCTCTTGCACGGCTACATATTCACGAGCCAGGAACCCCCAAATGTCTGCCTCTTTTGTAGTCAACCGAGCGCCCCATCCACCAATCACCTACTTCTCGAATGTCCCTCTATTGCAGTACCACGATCCATGCACTTCACCACTTCCTCTACTTCTACGATACTGTCAAATGCTCCGCCCGCGGTCGCAGCTGTATTAGCTTACATGCGGAGCAGCGATCTGTACTATCGCGTTTAATCCCCTTAAGTAGGCTCCATGTGCTGTAATAGCCCCAGTAGTTAAACACGGCACATGGAAACCCTCATATACAATCTTAGAAAAAAAAAAAAAAAAAAAATGTAAAACCGCTCTTAAATAGTAAGTCGTATCTAGACTTTAACAATGCGGATTGGGATAGTTTCAAAAAATATATCACAGATAGTATTAATTTAAATCAACTAATTAAAGTTCTCGTATGCCTTCGGAATATACCACTACGTAAGGCTCCTGGCTTCGATAGAATTACCGGGGAAATAATCTCGCGACTACCGCGGAAAGCAGCTATTCTGCTTTGTTACATCTTTAATGCGGTTCTAAGGATGCGGTACTTCCCTAAAATATGGAAGAAGTCGATTATAATGATGGTTCATAAAGTGGGGAAACCGCGGATAGAGCTTTCATCATATCGACCGATTAGCTTGCTCTCCTCTTTATCAAAGGTTTTGGAGAAGCTAATTTTAAATCGTATTGATCCGGTTATAAGTAACCGAGATGTGCTACCGAATCATCAATTTGGTTTTCGCACGGATCACTCTACGATTCGTCAGTGTCACCGATTAGTTGACGCAATTTCGTTAACGTTGGAGAAACGCGAGGTATGTTCCGCGGTGTTTCTAGATGTCACGCAGGCATTCGATAAGGTCTGGCATCCAGGATTGCTGTATAAATTGCGGCAAATTCTTAATGAAGATATTTATCTATTACTCAAATCGTACTTGCCCGAACGCTCGTTTGTGGTTAAAATAAAGGATTCACTCTCGGAAATACATTCAATCAGATCGTCAGTGCCTCAAGGCAGTTTGCTAGGGCCTTTATTGTATTCCATCTATACCGCGGACGTACCAATTTCCAATCTAACGTTACTAGCTACATTCGCTGATGACATTGCGATACTCGCATCTAATACGAATGTTACGTATGCAAACGCTGCTGTTCAAAATCATCTGAATAGGCTAGAGAAATGGGCATGCCTCTGGCGCATATCGTTCAACCCAACTAAATGTCGTCACATTTTATTCACAAACAGACGAGTAAGATGTTCACACTTGAAATTTGAGAACTCGCAAATTCCAAAAGTAGACTCCGTGCGCTATCTTGGAATGCATATGGATAGTCGATTAACGTGGCGTGATCACGTGGAAAATACAAGAAAATCTATAATAATTAGGGCTAGGTTGCTATGGCCGCTGCTAGGACGAAAATCAGTTCTAAACCTGGCTGTAAAGCGGAATGTATATTTATCGGTTATCGCTCCAATATGGAGATATGGATTAGAGCTATATGGAACAACATGTCGAAGCCACCTCCTTAGGATACAGCAACAGCAATCCAAGATTTTCCGTACAATGGTATCTGCGCCTTATTTCGTATCCAACGACACATTGCATGCGGACTTGAATGTTCCATACGTAAAGGATGTTTATGCGGAACAGTACAAAAAGTTCTTTGAGAAACTTCAGTTTAGCTCGAATCCACTTATATACCGAATGTTCACTATTGATCTTCCAGCCAGATCCAGCCGACGACTGAAAAGGAAAAAGTGGTGCCGGGATGCACTTCCGATAACTTAAGCGCTATTATATTGCTCTCGGAGACAGTACGCATAATCGTTATGTAGTGTGAAAATAAATAAATTAATAAAAAAAAAATAATAAAAAAAAATAATAAAAAAAAATAAAATAAATAAATAAAAAAAGGATAAATAAACCATTTTCTTCTTAAGACCTGAATCGGGCATTTCGTTGGAACTGTCAGGTTAATATTCGTTTCCTTTTCCTTTTCTATTCATTCCACTTTTAACCAATTTTTTCCCCCCCTTTCCTTATATTCTTATATCACCATTGTTTATGGCAGACTGCTGTCGGTACAATGAAAAAAAAAAAAAAAAAAAAAAAAAAGATAATTCTGATATTGATAGCAGGTTGAATAACTTTACTAAATTAATTACTGACAGTATTAATCTATTTATACCAAAAAAGACGTGTCAGATGTTCCCGCAAGTTTACGTTCCGAGTATTGTCCGTAATATAATTAAACTTAAAAACTATGTTCGGAGGATTTATACAAAATACCGATTTCACTCTAATATTGGTTATCTGAAACCTGTAATCAAATTCTTAACAAAAATAGTCAGATTTGTACTTAGAAAAACCAAAAATGATAAATTTCAAAAATTTCTGACAAATGTTAATACACAAGATAAAAGTTTATGGAAAGTATTATATGTTCGTGGTATAGTAAGAGCTATGGGGTGATTCCACCGCTATTTGATTTTGATCTTAACACGTATGTTTATAAGGATCAAGCAAAAGCGGAGTTGTTAGCCGAGTATTACTCAAATATTCATAAAACGAGCACGCGTCTTGCGTCTACATATCAGAATAATTTAGTCACTAATACAGTAAAACGTTTACTAACTGGTTCTGATTTCAATGACATTACAGGTTCTCCTATTTTTCATTCTGAGTTTTGTCCTGTCTCACCTGCTGAAATATTTAGGTACCTGAAGAAATCTAAAGTAAAAAACTCTTGTGATGATGATAATATCCCGGCAAAAATCTTAAATAAGATTCCTCGGAAGGGGGTACTAGAGTTAACGCACATAATTAATGCTACAATGTGGTTCGGCTATTTTCCAAATTTCTGGAAAGTAGCCAAAATCATTGCGCTACCTAAACCAGGCAAAGACTCTTCCCAAGTGAATAATATACGGCCCATTAGTTTACTTAGCAATTTAAGCAAAATAGCGGAAAAAGTTATGCTGCACAGGCTTCGTAATTTCGCCGATAGTAATAACATATTTCCAGTGGAACAATTTGGTTTCAGACCAGGTTATTCTACTACGCATCAAGTTGCTAGGATTATTGATCATGTCACGCACAACTTTAATATAAACAAACACACTGGATTAATTCTATTTGACATTGCAAAAGCATTTGACTCGACCTGGCACGACGGGCGGATTTACAAAATGTTAAAATATAATTTTCCGAAAGATCTAATCAAATTGATTAGAAGTTACTTACGGAATAGAACTTTTTACGTTTCATTACAAGACAGTAAGTCAATGACCAAAACTGCCGTCGCAGGAGTTCCTCAAGGTAGTGTGCTGGGGCCTTTTCTCTTTTCAGTCTACTTGTCCGATCTCCCTAAGTTGCAACACACGAGTTTAGCTTTATATGCTGATGATACGGCTATATACTGTAGCTCATATAGAACGTCTACTATTTATAATCGTCTACAGCTGCATAGTTTTCGGGTTTTAAAATTTTTGGAAAAATGGAAAATTGAAATTAATCCAACTAAAACAGAAGCAATACTTTTTAATCGTAGATATCCCACCCCTCCAAGGCAATTGATTATTAATGGCACCAGGATTAAATGGGCTAATCATGTTCGATATCTTGGGGTAATTCTAGATAAAAGATTATCTTTTAAGGAACACTTAAAATACGCTGAAGCGAAAACAAATAGAACCATTGCAGCTTTGTACCCAATTATCAATCGGAGATCTTACTTAAACACCGCAAACAAGCTTATTATATATAAAAGTATTATTAGACCAATATTGACTTATTCAGCTCCAGTTTGGTGCTCGATTTCAAACTCCGATTTTAATTAATTAAAATTACTACAAAATAGATGTTGTCGGTGTATTTTAAACGTTCCCCGCTGGATTAAAATAGATAATATGCACGACTGGTTACAATTGCCTTTTGTAAAAGATTTTATAATTAATACAGCAAATAAATTTTTTCATGGCTGTTCCTACCATAGCAATATGCTTATCAGGAATATAGGCGATTATAATTCCGAGCAACTAACCCGGATGTACGTTAAATATAAGCATCGTCGGATTAAACACAATTTAGTTAGTTAGTGATATCTCTAGGCTGTTAAGTAATGTTTTCAGTGGTAACAATTGGTTGTAATTTTTGATTATTTTGAGTTTTTTGTTATACTTTTTTTTTGCCCTTTGTATTTTTTTTGTATAGTGTTTATATTTTTGTTAACAATACGTAAATATTCTATTTTATCACTCTAATGTAATGCGGTTAAGTCTCTTTCGAGCTGGTACGCATTTTGTTTATAAATACTGTATTACTGTACTTAGCCAAATATGCGTTCTGTTCTGTTGAGTGACATTAGATTGGATAGATGGAGAACTGGCTGTGGAATCGACCATTCCTATATATATGTCGAACATGTGGTTATGAAATAGTATAACGATAAGTAGCTATTTTTCTTTGTTTCTACCTTTTTTAGTCTTGTTTTATTATTATTATTATTATTATTATTATTATTATTGTTTTATTTTTAGTTTTTATAGTTTTCTCACTATTTATAAGTACGAAAATTAATAGTATAAGTAGAGAACTATTGTAACACATTTTTTCTTGAATAAACGATGATAAGCGTGTTGGGCACCCGCAGACGGGCTGTATGCCTTACGGGACCCGCAACTCATTTTTTAATATAAAAAAAAAAAAAAATGAATAATAATTTTCAATTTATGGCAATGTTTTTTAATTGCACAAGTGCGCACGTTAAAGATCTCAAATATGCATAATTAATATAAAAATAACGAATAAGTGGCATAATGGCATTGTGTACCTTGTATTACAATTAAATACGTACACTACATTTTGAATTAATTTTTAATAGCTGCGTACACGCCCGTCGTCCGTAAAAACCGAGGATAATTTACACTTCTCTTCTAGTAAGTAAAAGTATCGACTTTTCGTACTTATCATTTTGTTTGTAAATTTGTCCGTATATCAATGAATCTTTCAAGATTTCTCGTTTTTAAGTGAACACTGTATTTTTCCACTAAAGAATTATTTTTCCTATTCGGTTTTCCTTTTATTTGGACGTATTAACTTAATAATTAAAATAAATATTAAAGACAGTATAAAACAGCAAACACGATAGATTGCCGGTATTTAGGATTTAAAAGTAAATAATATTTTCCGTATAAAATATATTGAATATGCGGTTGTAGGATTCTTTAATGATGTTTGCGTAATCTAAATTTCTAAAATATGTAAAGTCTATTTTCTTGTGAAAAATTGCGTAGTTACCTTATTGTGTATTCAAATGCTTAAAACTAGTTTTAAATAGTATTAGAAAATAATTATTTATAATATAACGTTTTTACATGACCAATACGTACGGTTATGTAGTAATTCAATTCTATGGTTATGCTATAAAGCTGTTTCCCGCGGCTTCTTTGCCGAAGTACTTATTATTACCAGCTGAATATCACTTCTGAAGGTCCACTGATTGTATTAGAACGGTCATCTTTTTTTTATACCCCTACGCTCTTTCATTTTCTTCGTACTATCTACTTGCTTCAGAAACTGTCCATCTACTTACCCATTTGCTTCCTCGAGCTTTAAATGTAAACGATTTTACTTCTCTATTCGTTTCTTAATTAACAAATTTATGCAAAGATTTTTTCACTCTCCATAAATGTGTTTAGTACGGTCGAGTAATGAGCGATCCCTACGTTCGAACAAATATTCTCGGTCTCACTGTGACACCTACGTCTACCGTAGTCTAATAAAATTCAAGTGTACCGCTCATTTAATGATTCTCGTATTGTTCATATAGAATGAGTTTCTCTTCCATTCGCTGTAAGAATTTCTTTTCTTAACATCCTGTAATTTTTTACTAATCGCATTTATTAGCGTTTCGCGTACTGCACTCTATATTTAAACCTCGTCAAATTATTCGATAATAAATGAAAAAAAATCAAATAATATGCACAAAATAATTGTAAATACATATAATATATATATATATATATACATAAAAGAAAATCGTGCCGGCAATGAGCGGGTGTACTTGGCTGCTAAGAAAGCTCTATCAACGCTGAACTGCATCGATTAGGACCATCAGTCTTTCTGATGCCCTTTTCTGAAAAGTGGAATAAATTGTAGTCAGAACAAACGACCCATCTTAGGTCCATGTAGTCGAATTCCGACCTACGGTGGCTGCCGTTCTCCGCCTCACGTGAGGATTTCTCAATCCTGTCGAGACTGTTCCTAGGGTATACTGCACTGTTACACAACTACGTCTTTGAAGAAGCTTCCGCTCCCTTTACCTGTCCTCTTTGCGGGTTCACGGTCCCGCCAACCGTACAGCATCTGCTGAAATGGTGACGGCATACTTCCCGTACTTCCAGTTATACCTCACCCCACCGCCTCTTATCGAACCTCCGGGATTGGGTTCGGGCAGTAGTGGATTTTGCAGCATCCAACAGATTACACCACCATCTGTAACTTTCAGTGAGTTTATGTGCCGTATAGATTTAAAGTTTCAAAGTTTAACAATAATCAACGCCTCGAATAAAAGTTGGAGACCTTTCGATAATAAATTAAAGAATAACTTTACGTTCCGGTTTATTTTAGATGTGCGCATATTGCAGTTACGAAGGATCAGCATATCACTAACATAACAAAAAGTGTGTCTTAAAATAAAATGGTTCCAGTGGCGTTTCAGCTAATCACAGTTTTCCAGATATTCTTGTTGGCAAATAGCCATGTGGTCATCCGAAGAAAGGACGAAGCATCAAAGAATTCATATGACCCGATTGAAGAAGATGCTGGAGAACCATTATTCCTAACATCGTATATCAAATCGGGTAAAATCGAAGAAGGAAAAATCGCCAGTCGAATAGGACCCATACTGCCGGATGACGATTTCGTAAGTTATTCCGGCTTTTTGACCGTGAATGAAGAATACAATTCAAATTTGTTCTTCTGGTACTGTCCGAATGAACAGAATCCAAAAAATGTTCCGGTTATACTTTGGTTAAATGGTGGCCCTGGTTGTAGTTCCCTTATAGGATTAATGGATGAAAATGGGCCTTATAAGTTAAAACCAAATGGCGAGTTGATTCGCAGCGAATACGCGTGGTCAAACGAATTTAACGTGCTGTACATTGATCAACCTGTTAGAACCGGATTCAGTTTTACACAAAACGAAGCTGGTTATGCTAAAACTGAAGAAGACGTTGCGAGAGATATGTACAACGCACTGGTTCAGTTTTTCCAGCTATTTCCCGAATATTCGCAAAATGACTTTTATCTCGCTGGAGAATCGTTCGCTGGCAATTATATTCCAGCAATAGCGTATGAAATTCACAAGAGAAATTCGGATATTAATGTACCGATGAAAATTAACATGAAAGGTTGTTTAATTGGAAATGGTCTTATCGATGGTGAAAAAATGAATGTAATGGCTGATTATATGTATCAGTTAGGATGTATAGACCTAAAGACTGTAAAGGAATACCGTGATTTAGAAGCTGCCAGTAATACTTATATACGTGCCGGAGATTATGTAGGAGCATTCGATAAATTTGATGAAGCCTGGTGGTCAAAATACTCATTTCCAAATTGGGCTACGTATAATATGTTAAATGGTGATGCTGCAGTGGGTAGTGTAACGGAATTATTTGAAAGTGATTACATTCGTAAATGTATTCACGTTGGTAATTTGAGCTATTTCGAATGTAATGATGACGTATTTAATGATATGCATCTAGAGCTGGTACAGTCGGTAACTCCACTTTTTGTAGAATTGTTAAATCATTACAAAATCCTACTTTACAGTGGTCAATTAGACATGCGTCTTGGCCACCCATTAACTAGAAACTTTCTTGAAAATATACATTTCAGCGGCGCAGTAGAATATTACGAAAACGATTTGATATTATGGTATGATGAATGCGGTATACAAGCTGGACATTATAAAGTTGCTGCAAATCTTACTGATCTCTTGGTACTGACTGCGGGTCATATGGTTCCAGCTGATCAACCGAAAAGAACGCTTCAAATGGTTCGAGAATTTATTAACGGTGAATTCTCATAACGTTTATGTTTAATTGTAATCAATGCATATTATTATTTTTTCGCAAAAATTTTGACGAACTGTAAAACTGACAAATAAAAACTACGGAATGTATTACTTCTCTCGATTTTCTTTTTGTTATTAAAGATTTATTTGTTGTCTGGAATGTTAAATCACGAAGATTTTATCAGAAGTAACATTTTTTTTTTACTGCAACTATTATACCACTGTATTTTGTTTTTTTCTTCTTTTGGGCTTGGCCGACTAAGGGCAGCTACCCAGGACAATTGGACTAGATTAGAGATTAAGTTTTAATCCGGTGAGAAATCGATGATAGAAAAGAGACAGGAATAGGAATTACAATAGATGACGGCAAAGCTAAGATATAGGAAGCACTATATGGAGTAGGATAATTCAGCTTTAACAGCTGAACGTACAGAATATTACGCTCGGAGGAAAGACTGGAACATTTAAACAGCACGTGGTCAAGATCACAAACGAAGGAACAGTCGCCAGAGTGCAAAGGACAATAAGTGGATGGGAAAAGAGCAAAACGTATATCCATGGGGATGGGAGCAAAGTATGATTGAACCGCAGACGGCAGATGGCAATGATGAAAAAACGTTTAAGAGTAGGAAAATGATAGAACCAAGAACAAGAAGGGGTCTAAGCTGTATAGAAAGGTAAAATGAGTTAGGATTGGAAAAGGAGCATGGATACACATCCAACCAAAGTGTGACATGTATTATTTTGGAGAGGGGAAGTATGCTGTGACCAGGAATCTTTTTAAAAAAATGTGGAGAGTGTAACACTAAGCGTGCTAAGGAGTCCACCGTCTCGTTACCATCAATACCCGCATGACTTGGAACCCAAAGCAGGTCGATGGAAATGGAATGGGAAAGGGAAAGACTATAGATGAGAGAACGTATACGGAAAACAATAAAATCGAGGGAATATGAGGGAAAGGGAGAGGATATAGCCTGAAGAGCACTTTTGGAGTCCGAATAATTAAGTATCAATCAGAAGAACGAGTTGAGGAAATAAATATAACGGCTCGAAGAATGGCATAAAGTTCTGCGGAGAAGATGAAGCAAAAAGCCGGGAGCCTGAAAGATTGAGCGGAATTATTGGCTGGAGAGAAGAAGGAAGCAGCTACTCCTCCTGAACTCTTGGAACCATCAGTAAATATTAAGGAATGAAAAGGAAATGAGGAATTAATAAGAAAATTAAATTCTTGATTGGCAACTGCGGAGCCAGAGGTTTTAAATGTTGAAAGGGGAGAAAAGAGTTTTGGAAGGTGAAAAGACACGAAGAAGTTAAAAATAAAATAAGGAAGTTTACTATGGGAAATATTATAGGAGGAGAATTTGTCTAAACGATGAGAAACAAGGGCGAAGATAGGAGATAGAGAAGCGCCATTTATGAAAGATAGAGAGGTAATCTTAGAAAATGAGATGGAAAGTCTTTTTACAAGGAAACTGTATCCTAAATGTGATTGTTGGATGAACAACGGTTTTACATTCGATTCAGCAAGACGGACACTCCTCCCTAATAGTGGTAACTTTTGGCATTTTAGGATAACCATAATGTTGAGCAAATAATCCGCCCTCACTTAGGACCAGTTGTCATTTTTATTATATTAACCGTATCCAATTTTGCACCGCTGGCTATGAATCTGCGCAGATATTTTAATTTATTAATGATTATTAATCGTGAGCAGATGACCACGCAAAATATTTACACAGTTACCGAATGACCTAAAAAATACATCAGTTTTTCGATTTATAATTATATTAAACGCTATAGAACATTTATTTATTCCCGACTGAAATTAATTTTTCTAAAATTAAAATTAATAAATTATAAATCGGTTACATGTTGCTGCAGAAGTAATTGATGGTTAGGCAACCCATAAGATCCGTTGGTGCCTAATTAAAAATCAAACATCATCTAATTTACTCATTTATGATTAGCGAAACGATCGTGATGATGTTATTTAGTAATTACTTTCCGAAATTTCTCCGGAATTTCTAATGATATATAACTAATAGGAATAAATTATGTTAGTAAAGATAATTTTAATATACGTAGCCGCACTCTAGAGAAATATTTTCTTCATGTTCAGCTAGAACACGGAATTAATGAAACTGATATTTGAATGGTGTCCGCTTAAATCACATATATCCACATTAATATAATAATAATCAAATACAAATGTGGACTAGTTTTGAATAAGTTAATCCATTTAAACAGATCTCGCAATCGAATATAGAAAAAAATCATTCGTTACTAAAATAAATTACTTACTCATTTTGTTCTTGTATAATTTTATTATACATGAAACTATCGTACTCGTACGCAATATCGATATGCGCGCATGGTCACATTTTACTGTTTAAAAAACAGGTAAAAGTGTAGAACAGCGCCTACAGTTCATATTGGTTGTTTAGTTCATATTCTTACGTACAATGTTATTATTGTTTAGTTCATTACTAACCTATCAATAAATTTATTTTCTGTATTACTGAAATTTAAAAAAAAAATAATTTTTGTGTTTTAAAGTATTACAAATTTAATATTAATAATTTAAAAAAATTTTATATATCACTTTAAGAATAATAAACAAAATTATTTATTTTTAGTTTTAAAATAGTTGTTATAAATTTATGGGTCAATTATTTTGGTGTTAGGAAATTAATTTTAGATCATAAATTTAAATAATAATAATTGTTAGGTTTTAAAGTATTACAAATTTAATATTAATAATTTTGAAAAATTATATATTTCACTTTATGAATAATAAGGGCAATTTTTTTTTTTTTTTGACAAAATATAGTTTGTTAATATACGAAATTTTAGTTCGTACAGCGAATATCAAAATCCCGACAAATACATCAATTTTTTAACACCGCCGGAAAAATGTGTCTGGTTTACTAAAGTATGTAAATTTACTATATTTATTTAATATGCTGTTTTCTTAAAATTAACATTTATTTTATCTTATTTTAATGTTATCTCCAAATTTTCTCCATTATTTTACTTTTTTTCGCGCGAACTTTGTATTTTCGTTATTTTTTTTATGTTCGTTTTTTTTCGCGCCAATTTCATTTTAGGTCGAAATTTTGCCTCATTCATTTTCGCTCTTATTCATAGTTTATGTTAGTTCACACGCTATTAATAAGACCAAAAATGAACTGGAGACGCTGTTCTGCACGCTTACCAAAAAACATCTCAGCGGAGAGTTTTTTACCCGCGACTTGAACGCTATCTGGTATTGATTAACACGTCGGTCGACCATATCGATATCCAGTGTAAATATTTTTATTTAGTTCTAATTTTTTTTATTCCGAACGTGATGCGAAATGTCAATAACCAAACCGGTTTCCTATTGGCTGCTTCGGTCGCAGCTAATAACCAATCACACGGTAGAGCGCCCTAGCAGCTGATATATATACAATTACATTTTCATCCCTCGAAACATTGGCGTTTTCAATTTTGCACGCCTCAGTCGCGTTTCGAGAGAGACACCGGTCGGCAGTTATCCAGCGCTCCAGTTCCAGTTTGGGCAGTACAACAGTGCTGCAGATCAACAGTTCTTTTCAGAGCTACACGCCACCAAGGTGCGCACCCATGTTCGTAGTGATCAGCGTTGTTTTCAACAGCCTGATCATTGCTGCAATTTTACGAGTTGATTCTTCCACTCAGTCGTTTGGTTTCCGGCTCCTGTTGGACAGTATCATCGCTGCAGATTCGTTGTTGATGTTCCAGTCGTTGTCGCAGGCCAGTTGATTCTTTCGGTATCCGGATTGTACATATTTACGAAATATAATTCTTTTACCTTTAATTTGTCATTTATTTGACGTGGTCCTCCGGCCATTAGTTTGGTCATCTGGACCAAATTGTCCTAGCAGCAATTCGTCAACTCCAGATCGAGTCTCGAACAACCTAAGCGCAGGGACGCTCAACAGTTCTCCTATGCAGGAAAAAAGTATCCAGTACTGAACGTATATGTTTCCGTATTGAAGAACAATTTTTTTTCCCTTTTTTTAATATTATTTTTGTAATAGTCTATTATAACGAAGTTTAGTTTGGTTAAAATTGGAAATTATTTTGCCGGTGTCCCATAAAATCCTTCTTCTCTAGCAACTTTTTAAAGACAATTTTTTTTTACTTTTCTACCCGTGAACAAGAATTGTTTAATTTGGTAGCTTGAAAACTACATTTTCTAATACAAAATTTTTGGATTTTGTCCGGAGTTGGCCACATCAGATTGTACAGTTAGATTATTAAGTGGCGTCCATCAAACGTTCATTAATAAAGGTTTTTCTTTCATTGACTTTTTTTTAGAAATTAAAGAAGTATTCGATAATGTTTCTGTTTCGATCTTCTCTAAGAAACTGATTGTAACTGGAATTCAAAATCTTATAGTACAACTTCCGTGTAAGTTACTTTTAAAAAGATCCTATCCTTTCTAAACCGAGTTTAGGAAAAAAAATAAAAGAAAACAATGCGGCCATCACTCTTTGCCTACAATTGAAGACCTGTTATCATTACTGAAAGACGCAGTTATGCTTAGCTGAATTGATTTGAAAATGGCATACCACCAGATTGAATTACATGAAAATTCACGGAAAATTACTGCGCATTCAGTTCACCATGTGGACTGCTTCGATACAGACGGTTGAGTTTGGGGTTAAAATGTTCTTCAGAGATGTTTCAGAAAATAATGGAAAATCTGCTGAGACAATGTGAGAATGTTTTCATTTATTTAGACTATGTTCTGGTATATGGTCGGTCAAAGGAAAAGAACAATCAGAGACTAGTAACATTATTACACCGTATGCAAGAACTGGGGTTTACCCTTAATACTGAAAAATGCCAGTATCATAAGTCGGAAATTACCTTTTTAGGTCATCAATTAGGCGCTGGTTTTATCAAACCAACCCTAAATAAAGTTAAAGCAATACAAGATTCTCTTTCACTATCTACTGCTACTGAAATTCTAAGTTTTCTGAGTTTAGTCACTTATGTTGCGAAATTTATCCCAAATTTATCAACTTTACTTGACCCCTTCGAGAAAGCGGCAAGACGAGAAGTTTTTTCATGGTCACCGACAGATACAGAAAATTTTGAGAAAGTATAAAAGTTGCTGTCTACTGAAACCAGTCTGGGATTTTTTGATCCTGACTTAAATACCATAGTCATGGCAGTTGCTTCACCAGTTGGTCTTGGTGCAGTACTTCTACAAGAAAAGGGCTCATCCATCCGTACAATTTTCTACATCAATCACAACCTTTCAGCAGTTGAACGCCGCTACAGCCAAACAGAAAAAGAAGCATTAGCACTTGTTTTTGCAGTGGAAAGATTGAAATATTACCTGGCGGGTCGTCAGTTTGATTTGATTACAGATCATAAACCGCTTGAGGTTATTTTTTGAACCCGTTCAAAACCATGTGCAAGAATCGAGCGGTGGCTGTTACGTATTCAAGGGTATAAATTTTGATTTTTTTATAGAGCTGGGTAGAATAATATTGCTGATCCTCTGTCACGATTACTTCCAGACGACCCTACTATTGTGAGTGAAAATGATATTGAAAATTGGGGAAAAGAACTTCTACAGTAATTATTAATGTATCGCTCTACAGCTCATTCTGTTATTGGTAAAAGGTCAGCAGAACTTCTTTTTAATAGAAAAATTCTGGATAAACTACCTACTTTAAAAGAAAGGGAGAAGCGAATGGAAGTTCAAGACCAGGATGCGTTAAACAAAGCTAAGTCCTTAAAGACACGCACAGTTGAATTAAAAAAGATTCATGTGGGTGATGAAGTCATACTCAAACGCCAATTATGCAAGCAAAAGACTAATTCCAAATTAGAACAGGACACTGGTGTTGTCACAGCTGTCGATGGGCCAATAGTAACCGTCCAAACGCCTACCAAGTCAGCGGTGTGCCACAAAAACCAAATAGATCATTATACACGTCAAGAAGATGATTTGTTCTCTTCGCCTTATCTACCAGAAAGTACAAGGGAACCTACTATGGTACATCCCTCAAGTAGGAATCTCGCTGATCTGCACGTACTAGAAAAATCCCTTCTCACCTAAAAGATTTTGAATGTTATTGAATTTTCATTGGTTTGTTATTTTTATATTTGCTATGTTTTTAATTTTCTTTCTTTTTTATGTATCTTCTACTTAAAGGAAAAAGGGGTTGTTAGTAAATATTTGAATGATTCATTTAAGCCGAATCATTTCCGCTTTCTTCTTGTTCACTTGTTCTAATTGAAATGACTTGATATATGTTTACATTGCGTTGTGTTCACGATTAATGTACTTTTAATGAATAAAGTTATGTATAAAATACGCATTTACTGCAAAGCAGATTATTACAACTACTATGCTAAAAATAAATGCAAACATGCCGTAATCTTTAAGTTTACTGTATATAAGACGGTTTATATGATAAAATTGTCAGGTACTACAATTATCCAAATCTAATTATAAAACTCGTTGCAATAAATTGCTATCCCGCATTTATTGTCGTCTCTAAAACATTAAGTTATCTTTAAGGATTACTTTTAAGTGCTATTTATGCTTCAGTTAATTACTTATAATTATTGTAAAATTATTTTTAAGTACCTCATCATTATAGTTTACTATTAAGTTTAACAATCGTCATAAATTATATGTTTATACATTTCATTTACATTTTTAATGTTCATTTCTATATCAGTTCTATTTTAAATTTAGTGTAAAATTTTAAAGTTTTACTTTTATTATGATTGAAGTTCACTTAAGTACATGTGAGACTAATGTTATGCGTAAATAGGTCAAGTTTCTATTTTTAATTCTTAATACCTAAGTGTAACTTTACATACGTCATAAACTCAATTTAAAATTGTAAACGCGGGCTAAATCGTTGCAGCTAAATAAAAGTCGCTCACTCTATTATTTTATTATTTTATTAATGCACAATTGAGCTCATGTATAGTTAATTTTATATTTTCGCTACTCCCGCTATTCTAGCGCATAAGCGACTCCGAATTTAAACATTTTGTAATTAAATATAAATACTATATTGCACTCTAT
The DNA here is from genome assembly GCA_039619475.1 of Icerya purchasi. Taxonomy (NCBI): domain Eukaryota; kingdom Metazoa; phylum Arthropoda; class Insecta; order Hemiptera; family Monophlebidae; genus Icerya; species Icerya purchasi. The sequence goes on from CM077116.1 coordinate 67,143,160, forward strand.
TATAAATAAAATTTAAATTGAATTTATGAAAATAAAATCAAAAAAGTTTTGTTGCATTATTTTTTTTATTAAAACCTATATTTATCGTATTTTTATTTTTAAAAAATTGTTTATTTTAAGCACGCCTGAAAGCTGTTTACTGTTTCATTTTTTTTTTTTTAATGTAATATATAACAATTGCCTAATACACTACCTATATTTGTACAGCTGAGATGTACGAATAGGTAGTCGCCGACGCTCAGGAATTAAGTATGGCACTATGAAGAAGATTATTTTTATTGTATTAAATAAAACAGCATAACCATTAATGACAATTCTCGCTTAAAAATTTCATTCGAAATTTTAAAATTAGATATGAATGTTTTTGAATATTTCATTCACTTTTTTTTCAATTGAGTTTTATCCATCTATATCAAACTTGTAATTTAATTTTACGCTTAAAATGTCGAGTGCACCAAAGAAAAAGTGTCAACAATATTCTATAGAATATCTTTCCTATGGTTTTATTCCATCAATAAACATAATACATTTATCCTATTATGTATAATAAGTAAAAATACACTGACAAATGACAGCATGCGACCGTCAAAGTTACAAAATCACTTAATGGTAAAACATGCTGATAAAAGCGGAAAATTTTTAGATTATTTTACAAAACTTCTTGATGAGTTTCAAAAAATTTCAAAAATAAAGCAATTTTCTGTTAAAAGTCTAATAAATTCGACAGAGGTCTAATAGAATCTTGCAAGACATCACCATTAATTGCCAAAACCGAAAAACCTCGTACAATTGCAGAAACATTAATAATTTTACGGCACTTTCAGTTACATCGCCAATCGTTATGGTTCAAAATGCACACGAAATTACTCAGTGTATTCTTTTGAATAATTCTCTAATGTCTTCGAATTGATGAAATGGCTTCTAATGTAGAAAATCAATTAATTACCGAATTAAAAGTCAAGAAATTTGCTTTGCAAACAGACGAATCAAATTTGAAGTGTAATGAGAGTTCGTTGAAGAAATGCTTTTTGTTCATTTACTTAAAACGGATACTACAGAGGAGTGTCTGTATTTCAAGAAGTAAATAATTTCTTTAAGGAAAAATATATACTGTTAGAATTTGTAATTACTTGTGCTACGGATGGAATATAAAGGATTTACTGCAAACTTAAAAAAGGCAATGCCTACAGTTGTTTGTATTCTCTGTGTAATTCTCAGAGAACACTTGATTGCAATAATAATTTAGGAAGAAAATTAATGATGCGCTGTCAGTAGTTATAAAAACTGCTAATAAAATTTCAAATCAAATACTCTTCAAGACCGTCTGTTTCAATAAAGACAATGACGAAGATTTTAAATGTATTTACTTTTACATACTGTAGTGCGATGGTTATCAAAAGGGTAATTGCCTTAAATGTTTTGCTAGATTTTAAGATAGTATCATTTTATGCATTAAAAGCGGTAACTTTTAAAATCAAATTGTCAACTTTAAAAATGATATATTGTACTTATTTGATGTTTTTGAATAATTGAAGGTTCTGAAAAAAAATAGTTACGGGGGAAAATAGTAACCTTATAGCAGCAAAAGGAAACATACAAGCATTTTTGGATAAAATAAAAATGTTTTGGATAAACATTGCACGTTGCAAGTTCTATCAGTTTCCGGCATTCGAAGTGGAAAAGGCAGGAATAATGATGACGACTTGACGGCGAATACCGAACATTTTGTTTTTTATTTCACTATTCCAGTCGAGAAGACCATAAATAGCGTTCGTGTCAATTTTAATATTTCTATTGTAACCATAAAGATATAAATTGATCCAAATCCCTCCAATGACGGAGTGAACCCATAGCGTATTATTATTACAAATCATTTACAGGTGGAGGGAGCAGTAAATTAACAGAACGGAATAGAATGAAAAAGGAGGAGATCAGGCGATATTACACTATACAGTACAGCATAAGTAAGACTAAGTGACACTGAGTTCATAGAAAGGAAGAATAAATTTCGAGAAATTTAATTTGTAGTGCTTGAAGCACGGCCATTGACTTTAAATCTGAGAAAGGTTACGCCTTCCTGTATTTCTGTATAATTCAAGGGCGTATTTCCACTCCCGGCTATGCCATTAAGTAGATATACCTATTTAATCTTAGGCTAAGTTTTAGATTTATTACCTATTAATGGAGATAGAATTTTAGTACATGAAATTAATATTTTACATTTCTGTGCAACATGAAAGGGTCACGTGAGCCGACAATCAAAATATATACCGAAATACTCAAACGTGTATACCAGTTTAATTTCTACATTATTTACTTTTAATTTAGGGTACGTAATGGATCTGTTTGTAAAAGTTACGTGTTGCCAATTTCCCCCACTAAATTGAACTCTCTACTTTTGGCTCAGATCTTTATCCTCTCTACAGGATCCTGAACAGTACTATTGGCACATTAGCAACTACTGTTTGAAGACTATATGGCTACTAAGCATGTATGATTGGTACAAGATGGTCAGCCGTGTATAAAGAGTATAGAATCGGGCTAAGAAGATTACCTTGGGGAATTGAAGTCAATATTATCCTTTCTCTGGACGCAGAACCATTAATTTTTACTATAAAGGACCTATTTAGAAAATAGGACAGGAAAAATAGGTATAAGTCCGGTAGAAGAATATGTTTAAGTTTATATATGAGCCCGGTATTCCAAACCCGGTCAGACGTCTCAGCCACATCCAGAAAGACCTCAGAACATACAACTACATTTTTTTTCTAGCACTGGTGAAATCGCATCTACTAATCTATGACATTCTCATTTACAGCGGAGTCTTAAGGAGGAGCAACTCTATCCGTAAAGTCTTCGAAACAAGTGGTGTCTACAACATCTTTACAATGGTAGTTACACTTCTGTCACCATCGGAAGAGAAAAGGGATACAGATATCTTTAGGTTTCATTCTTTATTATCATAGTAGCCTGTTTTTTTAAATATTGGAAGTGGTTTAAAGGTAAAAAACTATAAGGGTGCGTTATAAGACAATCCTGACTATGGTCTGTCAATGGAGCAAATCTGTTACCGACTCTGATTGAGTACAAATATTTATGACGGCATGTTCGAGGGATTTCCAAAGGTGCGTTCTGGAAGATTAAGTTATTCCAAGCCATTAACTCATTGATGGCAGTCAGCCTTTTTTTTCTAAACAAGACGGATCAGTTGACCTGTGCTGTTCCACGCAAAATACGCAAATCTCAATTTGGCTACTGCAACTTTCTTCCGTATCATCATTACTGGTTCCACATTTAGCACACTTAGCGTTACTTTTGCAATAGCTTGCAATATGTCCATAACGCAGACAGCGATAACAGCCATTAGTGAAATTAAATAGGGTATTTCAAATTAATCATTGACAAAACTGGTGGTATATATTAACTGTAAAAATAATTGCTTCACGGTAACTGCTGAAAGAACTTTGATTGCGCTTTTTAATCCGCAATGTGAATTTATTAAGAGTGTCGCCTTCGCAGTATTGTTCCGCTGTTAATTTTGAAATAATTTCATCATATTCGTTAATGAATTTAGAAGTTGAGACGATATGCGTAACTGAAGACTACAAAAAAGCACACTGTTCAACTGTAAAATTCTCTCTATAAGGAGGTGCAAGCAAGAAAGAAAGACAACTTTAGAGAGGACGCAGAACCGGACGGAAAAATAACGGGAAAATGTGACAAAATCCGGTGCATAGCTCTGCATGACTTTTATCAAAAATCGGAAGAAGAAAAAAGAGGGGAAAAAGTTGAAACACATTGATGAGGACTGTACGCGTGCGTAAATTTCACTGAAAAAAACTTACCTTCAGGATAATTCCAAACAAACGGCCTAGTTCGATTGAAGACCGCGCGAAGAATTACTATTGACCACGAGTTACCGAGCCTCAGACAAATACATGGTGAGTTTCGTAAGGAAAGTAGTGTGAATTACGGACTACCAAATAACAGAATCTAAAACTATATATTTCTCTGAACAAATTAATACTGCTATCACTTTCGAACTGTAAATATAAAAAATAGAAACACAAGAAGGAACCTCGAGTAGTAAATTCCATTAAAATTTAGATTCAAAGTAGTAACTTTTCAACAAAATCAACGGTCATCCATTATTTCAAGCTTCCCTCTCTTGTATTTTTATTCCACCTCTGATGTTTAACAGCCTAGAAAAGCGATAGTTTTTAAAAATAAAACAAATTTGAAAAGAAAATATACGTAAGAATGGATACGTATTGAAAGTTCCATAAAAATTTGAATTCCATTTTGAATTAATCAATATTTAAGCAAATCGCACTTTAAATAAGTGGAATGCATTTGTACTAATATACAAGAACGTACAAAATTAGATGAATAATAATTTTCGATTTATGGCAACTTTTTAATTGAACAAGTGCGCACGTTAAAAATCACAAGTGTACACAATTAATATAAAAATCGCTAACAAGTGTCATAATGACACTGTGTACCTCGTATTACAATTAAATGTGAACACCACATTTTGAATTCATTTTAAAAAGCTGTACACGCACATCGTCAGTAATAACAGAGGATAATTTACACTTCTCTTCCAGTTATTAAAAATATCGATTATCGTACGTATCATTTTGTTTGTAATATTATCGGTTTGTTAATAAACCTGTTTATATCGTTCACCTTTTCTCGTTTTTAAGTGATCCCTATATCTCCATTAAATTATTATTTTTCTATTCGGTTTTCCTTTAAATTGGACGTATTAACTTAATAATTCAAATAAATATTAAATACAGCATAAAGCAGCAAACACGATAGATTGCCGGTATTTAAGATTTAAAAGTAAATAATATTTTCGGTGTATAATATATTGAAAATGCGGTTGTAGGATTCTTTATTAATGTCTCTTAATTTAAATTTCTAAAATATGTGAAGTCTATTTTCTTGCGAAAAATTGCGTAGTTACCTTATTGTATATTCAAATGCTTAAGACGAATTTTAAATACTACAAAAAATTATTTATAATGTAACGGTTTTACCGCCAGCTGAATGTCACTTCTAAAGTTCCACTGATTTTATTAGAACAGTCATCTTTTTTTTGTAACCCTACGCCATTTCATTTCCTCCCGTACTATCGGCTTGCTCCAGAAACTGTCCATTTACTTAACCATTTTCTTCCTCGAGCTTTATACTTCTCTTTTCATTCTATAATCAAATTTATGTATAGATTCTTTCACTTTCTATAAATATGTTTAGTACGCTGGAATAATAAACGATCCGTACGTTCGGTCAAACATTCTCGGTCTCTCTGTGACACCTATGTCCATCGTAATCCGATGAAATTCAAGTGTACAGCTCATTTAACGATTCTCGTATTGTTCATTAAGAATGATCTTCTCTTCCATTCCCTGTAAAAATTTCTTTTTTTTTTCAACATTTCTGTTTTGAAACATTATATTCCTATTATTTTAGGATTCTGTATACATATAATGTACGGAATCCTAATAAAATGGTATAGAATCGACAAAAATATCAAATAAAAATCAATAACTCACGATCCGCTTGACTTATAAACTTCAATTTTGGAACATGAATTACTATTAAAATTCTCTTTAAAACGATCTATAACTCCAAGATGACCAATTACCCCGGGCGACAAAAAACCCAAATAACCGTCAAATATATCTAATATAGTAATTAAAACGACCTCAAAAATAACTTAAAAAATCATAACCCATCACCCGATAAACCTATAAAGCTGAAATTCGAAATATAAAATAAAATGCAGGTGACCTTTCATAAAATCAAAAAATTACGGTACAAAATTTATGTAAACCAGCCGAAGAGTTCAAAAAAGTGCAAAAAATTACGTGTCCCCTCCCTAGCACCAGGAGTGTTACAGCGGCAAAATTTGAATTCGGTTAAAAGTATGCACATCCCCCCGTTTAGAACATCCGAATTTACAACTTTCAAATTAGACCCTCAGGGTGCAGAAAGCTCAAAATTTTTGAAAAAAATATTTTTTCTTCCCGGACTTGTGATATATTATTGGAAAGATCGCTACTTGAAAAGAACGAAACCGCATTTCACCTTCTTAACGAACTTTTCAAAGTTGCTGAAAAATTCGAAAAAGTGCGAGAACTGATGTATTTTTCCCTTGTTGCGACATGAGTATTAAAGCTAAAAATTTCAAACAAAGGGGAAAATATACGCATCCACGTATATTTCTCTGTTTGGAACATTCGGGATCCCCGCTTTAAAATTTGACCCTCGGGATGCCGAAAGCTCAACATTTTGGGAAAAGAAATTTTTTTCCTAGGCTCGTGATATATCATTGGAAACATATCCCCACATCCCGAATAAATAAAAATTACAGCAGAAATTTTGATTTGATAACCTTACCTAACTCATTTGATTTACACTTATATATTAACAATTATTTACACCTGATGGATTTTTTCGTTTCTTTATTTACAAGTATTATTATTATGATGATATATATTTAATTTTTGTTCTCCAACCGCCGATAACTTCCGGTCACTGTCAGCATCTCCATTCTTACTTTAAATTATCCATTCTTATTTCGACATTAGATCCCGCTTTATCGGCTCGTACATTTTCCTCCACAATCAGTGTTATATTCGTGTACCAAAGCACATCTCCTTTCGTTTTGACAATAGTCACTGTGTGTCTTCGGGAAGTTTCTAAACATACAGGGTATCGGAGATTGACCTTTTTATGTTCATTTAACGCGGATCAATATTTTCTACGGTTCGTAGGGTGATTTCCTTTTTCTTTTTTTTTAAAATTTATGTATTCTCCCCATATTGTTTGTCGCACAAAAATGTGGCTCCTGTTTGTTTCTTTTGGCTCACACTCTCTATGCTTTTGTTTTGTGGAAAGTCCGTTTAAGTTGACGATACTCATTCTTTATCGATATAGTCGCTATACAACTGGTTTTCTCCGTCAACGTGCTGAGCGTTGTTTTCTTTTGCCTGATCGCCCAAATCTCTTTTATCATTTCTGCCTGAGCAATAAACGAAATCTAATTCTTATTAAAACATGCTTTATATGAATAGTAAATGAAAAATACAGGATATTACTTACATAAAATCAGATTTCTTTGTTTTGAATTTAGTATTATGTAAATGGAAATTATAGTTATTTTTAATTTAACTTACAGAATCCTCAGCGCATGAAACATCATTCTTGTTTGAACTTGTTTTTATTTTATCAAGTAACACTCGCTTCGCTTGCTTCCATACTTCATCCACTGAAACACAGATTATGCCAAAAACATATAAAATACACGATTTTTCTTTCGGATTAATCTATCCGTTGATGAAAACTGAAACAAAATCGATTTTGCCCATATAGACAGACAGATGCGAAAAACAACTTTATTTCATACACATGATTATCAGGAAGGCCCATTAGAATGAGCAAGCAAAGAAGTAATTGTGAACCAGCGAGAAAATATATCGATCCAAACAAAATCTGAGATAAAAAACCTTTTCACTAAAGGAGGGAATTTCGTTAAAGAAAAAAAGGGAGGAAACAGCAACCGGAGCTGAAAAATCAGTCTCCTTATCAATACTAGAGTTATCCGAACGGCTGAACAGCTGTCGCAAATTAACATGTGTGGAATGGAAAGACGGAATATGAATGAGTAGACATATATGGAGAATAATAAAGTCATAAGAATTTTCAAGACGGGGTGAATTGATAATCTAAAAAGTGTTCGTAATATAATTGAATTATTGAAAGAATAACAATTAGAGGCGACAAAAAACGATGGATCGTGAAACAGCCGTCAACTCGTCTGTGAACATCAAACGGAGAGAAGTAAGACGAGAAAATTCGGATAAGTTAAAATTTGAAGAGATAAAAGAAGTTGCAACATTACCAGACCTTATCAAAAATGAAAAAGGAACTGATAACATCGTAGAAGTTCTGTTTAATTATGTCTTGTGGGAGGGATATAGAAAATGAGGATAAAATAAATACTTTAGAAAAATGGCAGAAATTGGTATAGTCAAAAGGAAAAATAGGTCGAATTATTAATGGATATTGTGAGGGTCCAAGATAAACAGAAACGAACAGAAATGAAGGATAGGATAAGATTTTTTTTTGATGTACAACGGTAGCTTTTAAAGATCGAAACATATGAATGGGCAGAAGTAGAGTACGTGAACTGATGGCATTTAACAAAGAAACCTATTCTAAAGAGATGCGGCGTATTAGATACAATAAGAATAGCTGGATTTTGAGAGGAAAAAAGAACATCAAGACAAAGTTGAAGGCAAGAATTTAGATTGCATCCAATTTAGGGAGACGGAACTGGGTGGAAAAATCATAAATCAAAGAGCAGTAATAAAATATGGGACGGATAATAGATCTGTAAAGAATAATCAGAAATCGGAGGTCATCATTACATTTATTTGGTGACAGGTCCCTCAACAAGTTTAACCTTTTAATAGACGAAATGGAAAAATATTCGTTATGTTCAGAAAATTGTTTTTTTTTCTTTTTTGGTTTTTTCTTTGGCTTGCCAACAACGGGCGATTACCCATCAACATGTACATACAGTAGCAATTAGTAGTCACCAGGAATGGAACATGACTAGGCAACCACACCAAGGATGGAGATACAGCAACACTCAGCGTCGATAAATCCAAAACATATGCATACCGAAGAGAAAAGGAACAACATTGTCGAAAGAATGGAATTTTTAATAAGCTTTAATGATTCAGATCAGGAATATAGATAGATGCACCCACTCCGTGTGCCGTTTTGAACCTATCCGTAGAAATTAAGGTATGGTTACGATAAAATGACGAAACTGCCTAGTCAAATTTATAAACTATTGCACTTGTACACTCCGCATTCCACCATAAGGACGAGACGCAGGACAGCCTGATGGCCCCAGAGGGAGGTTTTTGTGAAGGGGAGGACAAATCTAATGCTGACGATATTAATTGAAAGAAGTAGTCATACCGTGAAGTAACATTTAAGCTAGGATCGAATTTGTGGGAAGAGGAATCCAAGAACGAACGAAAATCAGACCAAATAACCTTTGAAAAGTTCCAACTAGGCAAACAGGATTTATTGTTTACATGAGAAGTAAGTGTCCCGGGAAGGGAAAAAATAACAGGGACATGGTTACTACCAAAGGTTCCGTCAAGAGTACTCCATTTACATTTCAGGCTTAAATTAGTAGAAGAAAAAGTTAAGTCAATAAAACTGTAGGTAGTTTGGTTTTTAAAATAAGTAGAAGAGCCGTCATTGAGAACCACAAGGTTATAGTCTGATAGTAATGTTTGAAGGAAAGACCCATTTTTATTTAGTGATGAACTACCCCAGGCAGGAGAACAGTCATTCCAATCACCGCCAATGATGAATGGATGAAGAAAAGAGTCAAGAAGGAAAGAGAGCCCTTCAGATTACGCAATGGAGAGATGCAGAGAGATACGAGGTGAAGAGGATCAGAAATATTAGCAAATGTATGTGGGATAGAGATATGAACAAAGTTTAGAGAGGAAATAGTACTAGAGCTAATCGGGACATTTAAATTATGAGAAGGGAATGAAATGCCGAACCTAACGAGGATAGCGGCACCACCCTAACCATCTCGCTATCTGATCTAATTATATGAAAACCCCTAATTGAAAAAGCTGAGGAATAATACAAACGATTTTCAAAGAAGATTTCAGGATAACAGAAAAGCACGAGAAAGATATGTATTGTTTGAGAATATATTAACAAGGTTATTTTTATTGCAAGGAAAATTAGTCGTAAAAATCCAAAGATAGATGGTGACCAGTGGCGGCTCGTGAGTAACAGAAGTAGAGGTTCACAGTTAAATATATTAAATATTACACAAATATTTATTGAAAAAAATTTATCAAAAACTATATTGTCTGTATGTATATGTGTCAATGCGTGTGTGACTGCATATGTGTGCACATAATATTAATAATTTTCAGTTGAAAGTCTTGTAAACTAAATATATTCTTCTATCTTTCTTTAAAGAAAGAAATCTATACAGTTTCATAAAAGTTAGAAATATTGTGGAACATTTGTTTTTCAATTGATAACATAGCTAAAACATTTAGTCTATCTTCACACATTGTGCTATGTAATAATTTGCAACAAATCGATACAAGAACATGCTAAATGCATACATTGCGAAGGGAATCACCCAGCAAATTATAAAGGTTGTACCATATATAAAAATTTAATCAATAAAAGGTATAAATCTCATAATACAGCACAGCGAGTAAACAAAAACGTACGAGAGTTCGTTCCAACTGAAGCAGATTTTCCTGCAACGCTTAATACTAAACCTCCTACACAAAATGATTTCACATGGGCTAGAAATACTATACTACACGATCGTAAGGCCAAAAAAACTATATCTCAACCCACGTTGTATAACACAGATAACAACGCTTTAAATATAAACGACTTAAACTCCGGCATAGGATCCCAACTCAACGAATTCCTGGTAGAATTCAAAAATATTTTCAATCAACTTATTCAACAAAATAGTATGATATTGAACATGTTATCAACTTTAATTAACAACTTCTCGTCCAAATGAATAAATTACTTAGAATAGCTACTTGGAACATTAATGGTTTGGTGCAGTATCGCCATGAAGTTGAAGCGTTCCTAATAAGTAATGGCATTGATATTCTTTTAATATCTGAATCTCACTTTACTAATAAAAGTTATATTAAGATACCCCATTACACAGTCTACCACACTAACCATCCAGATGGCACAGCCCATGGAGGAACCGCAATTATTATAAGAACCGCGATTAAGCATTCCGAAGTAAATGATTTTACAAGAGAATACCTGCAAGCAACTACCGTCATGATAGAGACCTCGTTTGGGCCACTTACAATATCATCAGCTTACTGTCCCCCCAAGCATAACATCAAGCAAGAGCACTATGAAGAATACTTCAAAAGTCTTGGAAACAAGTTTATCGTTGGTGGCGATTACAATGCTAAGCACATATCCTTTAGATCTCGCCTAACAACACCCAGAGGTAGGCAGTTATACGCATGTGTTCAAAAAAACAAATACCTGCACTTATCTGATGGTATACCATCATATTGGCCAACCGATGTAAACAAGCTACCGGACCTATTAGATTTTTTTATCATCAAAGGGGTCGACGTTGACCACACACTAGTAGAAACATCCATGGATGGTACGTCCGATCATTCCCCAAAAATCTTAAGCGTTAATAGTACAATAACACAAGTTCCCATGAGACCAAGCCTGACAAACAGACATACCAACTGGCATGTTTTTCAGCAGACGGTCGAAAGCAAAATAGATTTAACTATTCCATTAAAAACGGAAGAAAACGTCGAAATTGCTATTGAACATTTTATCAAATGTATTCACGAAGCGGCATATCAAGCTACCCCACAAAAAAAATTGTGTATGAAATCTACTAAACATCCTAAAGCACTAAAGGATATGATCGCGGAAAAAAGACGACTAAGGAGAATCTGGCACAGGGACAGAAACCCAATCAATAAAAATGCATTAAACAGAATAACGAAACAATTGAGGAAAGCGTTATCGGACAGGAAGAACGAAGTCTTTCAAGATTATATTACACACCTGACGCCCAATATTGATACCGATTACTCGCTATGGAAGGCCACCAAAAATCTAAAACGTCACCACACACCTCAACAACCACCCTTAAAAAATAAAAACCACGGATGGGCAAGAACCAACAAAGATAAAGCCAAAATATACGCTGAATACCTCTCTGAAGTTTTCCTTGACGACAACAGCATGATAACTCGCGATGATGACCACATATACAATTATCTACAAGCGCCATTCCAAATGTGTCCACCTATAAAACCGGTATCACCAATGGAAGTAAAATCTTACATACAAAAACATCTTCAACCAAAAAAATCCCCTGGATATGACCTAATAACTGCAAAAGAACTGAAAAACTTACCGAGAAAAGCGATAACATTATTAACATATATTTTCAATGCAATAATTCGTACCGGCTATTACCCCATTCAATGGAAATTCGCCTCCATAATAATGTTACAAAAACCAGGCAAACCGCAGGAAGAAGTATCATCATACAGACCTATCAGTCTCTTACCCATTACTTCTAAGCTATTTGAAAAACTTATCTTAAGAAGAATAAAGCCAATACTTGAAGAAAATAAGGTAATACCTGACTGGCAATTTGGGTTTAGAAAACAACATGGCACGACAGAACAAACTCATCGATTAGTTGAAGTTATCAACAGCAGTTTCGAACAAAAAAAATATTGCAATGCGCTATTCCTGGATATAGAAAAAGCGTTCGACAAAGTCTGGCATATAGGTCTACAATTTAAACTAAAGAAAAATCTACCACATCAATATTATACACTATTCAAATCTTACCTAACGGACAGATACTTTCAGGTGAATTTTAACGATGAGCACTCTGAAATATATAGTATACACTCCGGTGTGCCTCAGGGCAGTGTACTCGGTCCGGTACTATACCAGATTTACACTTCCGATTTCCCAGACAATGCTAACACTATAACTTCTATGTTCGCGGATGATACGGCGATATTATCAAGCCATCATGACCCTAATGTTGCTGTGGAGCATATTCAAACTCACATTACGCATATAGAGAATTGGTGTAAAGCATGGAAAATCAGAGTAAATGAATCTAAATCTACGCATGTCTTGTTTACGCTAAACAGAATTAAGGGAAATACACCAATCCGCTTTAACGACGAAATAATTCCTGAGTCCTGTTCCGTAAAATATTTAGGACTGCACCTGGATCAAAGGCTAACTTGGAAAAACCATATTTTAGCCAAAAGGAAACAACTTGAGCTCAAACTACGGAGTATGAACTGGCTAATGCATACAAATTCATTCTTATCAGTTAAAAACAAACTGTTAATATATAAAGTTATTTTGAAGCCTATATGGACATATGGAATAGAAATCTGGGGAACCGCCAGCAACTCCAGACTGAAAACTATCCAGCGTTTTCAGTCTAAGGTATTGCGCAACATCGTTGGAGCACCGTGGTATATCTGTAATACTGATTTACATAAGGATCTCCACATGCCTGATGTAAAAGAAACGGTCAGAACACACAGTGGTAGATATATGCAGCGACTCCAGAAACATGTCAATCGACTGGCTGCCAACCTCAAGCGAAATCCCACAGAATTCAAACGTTTAAAAAGATATGGTCAAATGGATCTACAACATCGTTATTAATTAATATATACAGAGAATGGCTGCTAATGGGCAGCATCTAATGATAATACCGTAAAACATTAGTGCTACTTATTGACCCGTTCAGGGACAGATTGTACGCAAAAATAAAAAAAAAAAAAAAAAAAAAAAAAAATGTAATAATGTTTTAATTCGTTTTAGTGTCGAAAAACTCAGTGAGAATATAATTAGCACGTTTTATCCTTAAGTAAAATTACAATTTTAGGTAGAAACTACGGCACTATTAAAAATATTCGAATGAACATATGCTGTCCATCATTAAAAATTAAACTGTGTTCCCAATCATCGACTGTGTATACATATTCAAAACGTTAGTAGTATTTTTAATAGTGATGGGGTTTCTACCCAAAATTTTAATTTTAATTGTAATAATATGAACCGTGAGAACTCGTTACATATTTTTATTTAAGTACATTAAAAAACAAACAAAAGTTAAAATTTTGCAAAATGTTTGTTGTTATTGTTTTTAAGTTTATTTAATATTTATATTTTATCATTATTTTAATTTATTAATTATTACAATTATTTTGAATTGGCTCAAAAAGAAAAACAATTAAATTTTTATGCTAAAATATCCAGCCAACATCTTGAACAGTATTAGTTTTACTTAATGCATGTCTCACCAAAATGAGTATAATAAAATGACAAATTATAAGATACAGTAGAAATTAGTTATAAAAACATTCAAAAAGCTGAATTCAATCTGGTCGTTATATCCCATATCAAATAAAGCATTATAATTTTTTAATGTCCAAAATTTACTACTAATGAACAGTTCGTTACAAAACTGACATGAAATATTTTATAGCATAAATTATGCTGAATAAGCAATCATTTATTTATAATTACAGCTAAACATATTTCTTAGCCAAAAATTAAAAACACCACACTTCCTTTTTTGTACATAAAAATATGATGATAAAAAAACTTAAATCAGTATAAAGCAAGAGTAAGAGAAAAGAAACTGTACCAAAATGGAAGTGGTTTGATATTTTCTTACTTTTGAAGAAATTTGTAATTTTTCGATTTTTTATTATAACAAAATGAGTATAGTAGTCTTTTTCTAATATCTTTTGGTATGGTCTTAGCACAGGTTTTTCATCAATGTTACATTTATAATAAGCATTTTTACATGTCACACTAACAAAATAAGCAGAACAAAAAATAAAGGTATATCTGTTCTATTTGTATAAATTTCATTTCTTCATTGAAAAAGATCGAGGATGATGTTTTTGTTAAATTCATCTGCATAAATCTTTCAAATCTAAATGCCAATTGGTATGCCATTATAACCAATTTTTACTGTATTTCAATATTTTGAAATTATAATGTTGAAAAAAAAGAATCACAGTAATTTTAAACACATAACTGTTTTTAAATGTACAATATTGTACTAACTTGTATATGTATGCAACGCAATAACACAACCGATATAATATAGATGCAGTAATACACTTTTCATATAAAACAAAAGTAAAAATAAACATATAAATATACTCTAATTAAATTTTATTTCCTTCAAAATTCAAATATGCGTATAAGCAGTAAAAAAATATAAACATATAATCATTTTATGAAAATTTGTCGATTAATTCTGTTTATAATCAAATTCAATTCATTAAAGTATTGCCCACCTACATAATATAATCTTGCAAGAACAACGCCTATATATCAGCCATTTATATGCTTCCTCGCTTAAAGTCTTTAACCTTCTTAAAGCTCTCTCACCTACAAGATGGGGAGGCGATCCTTCTGTGTTAATAATGTTGTATAAATCTCTCATACGCTCTAGATTGGATTATTGCAGTTTCTTATATGGCAACGCTTCCAAATCCGTTCTCTACAAATTAGATCGTCTCCAAAACAGTTGCCTTCGGCTTTGTCTCGGAGCTCTAAGGTCATCTCCTATCCCAGCCATTCTATCTGAATCCAATATCTGTCCTCTGTTCATCCGAAGATCTTATTTGGGTTATCGCTTTCTCATTAAACGTTTTTCCACTTCCTCGTCAAATATCAGTAGTAGTCATTTATTGAGAGATCTGGCCGTTCCGCTAATCCGAACCCCAATTCCTGTCCCGGAGTCGAAAATTCACCCCAGACCGGTAATCCGAACTCAAAATTCACCCCAATTCATGTCCAGGTGGCCAAAATCCACCCAAGTTTCCCCCGATTCCTCCGAGTTTCCCCCGGACGGTTCCCGTGCATATCCGCTGATCCGAACGTCCAAACAGTGTCCAGAGGTCAATAAACTGTCCAAAGTGTTATTCGGGGGCGCAAGTAACCCCAATTAGTGTCCAGGTGCTGAAAGTTCCCCCAAGTTCCCCAAATTTCTCCGAAATTCCCCCGTACGCGTCCCGCTCGTTTCCGATAAACCGATCCGATTATTAATTAACATAAGTATATTAATTAATGTCCGAAAGTAACCCAAGTCCCCGCTCGCCCCGCCGGCCCACTGCTATGTTATCACAATTTTTTCAAAATTCAGGACCTAAGTAAGAAAATTCCAAAATTTAACCCCAATATATTATTTAAAGCATAAATCTAACCTATAACTCCAGTTCACACCTCTCACATGTATATTTCGATCCCGCACACGCTCCAGTCGCCGTCGCGAAAGCGCACGCGCCGATCCCCCGCATATTCCGATATCCACCGCGATATCACACACACACACACGAACGCTCCGTTCCCGATACCGCGATTATTTCTTTAATATTTCAAAGTCTAAGTATACATAATATAAAATTAGTCGAAGCATATTTTTTTATTTTCCTGATTCTCCGATCTTACTACCATATGCTAAAGCGATCGACCCGATCCCGCGCATATATCTAACATAACGTTATTCTCCGCGAAAGCGCACACGCAGATCCCCCGCACGTGTTGTCTGTTTATACTATCGCGATTACTTTTTTTAATTATTATTTTTTTCACATAATAACCCAATCACTGCTCTGTTGTCTAAATCTAACCGGTTATCCAAAACATTTATAAATTAACAAATCAATTATTTCTATAGTCTAAAATATCCTTAGTCTCCTTTACCCCTTCCATCCTCTTTTCCGATCGATTCCGTTGTTTTAATATCGAATATATCACATTCTATTTACTTTTACTACGACCATTAAACCCCCGATCGACGTTCCCAACGCATCCGTCATCTCATATTGAGAGGTAATTATTTTTTTCTGTGACCGCTATGAATGCTCACCGTCCATTCCCGCACACCCATCTGCTGTCGTTAGCTCCCATACCGTTCATAATAACTTTTATTCAACTCCAAGTATTATGGAATTATTCCAATTATATATTTTCTTCACTTCCGATCATTTCTTCTGACCGTTCATAATATTTTTATTTTTCTCCGATTCTAAAAATAAATCCTACAATGTCTTCAACGCGATGAATGCGCACACATCTTCTGCAGTTAGTTCCCATACCGCTCATGATAACTTTTATTCAACTCCAAGTATTATGGAATTATTCCAATTATATATTTTCTTCACTTCCGATCATTTCTTCTGACCGTTCATAATATTTTTATTTTTCTCCGATTCTAAAAATAAATCCTACAATGTCTTCAACGCGATGAATGTGCACACATCTTCTACAGTTAGTTTCCATATCGATCTTAATAATTTTTTCGAGTCTAATTATTATGGAATTATCCTAATTATATTTTTTTGCTTCCGATCTTTCCTTCCGACGGTGTATTATTTTTATTTTTCTCCGATTCTAAAAATAAATCCTATAATGTCTTCACTGATATGAAGGCATACACATCCTCTGCAGTTAGTCTACATATCGTTCATAATATCCTTTATGCAACTCCAAGTATTATGGAATTATTCCAATTATATTTTTCACGTTTCCGATCATTTCTCACGACAGTACATTATTTTTATTTTTCTCATAATCTAAAAATAAATCCTTCGATACCTTTACTGTATGAATGCATACACATCAGCCGTCGTTAGTTCCCATACCGTTCATAATAACTTTTTTCAACTCCAAGTATTATGGAATTATTCCAATTATATTTTTCACGTTTCCGATCATTTCTCCCGACAGTACATTATTTTTATTTTTCTCATAATCTAAAAATAAATCCTTCGATACCTTTACTGTATGAATGCATACACATCCTCTGCAATTAGTTTCCATATCGTTCTTAATAATTTTTTCATGTCTATGTATTATGGAATTACTCTAAAATATTTTTTTTCTCCCTCCAAAGATTTTTTCCAAAAGTAAGTATTTGTAAATTTATGTCGAGTAGAGTTTTATTTAACACGATTTCAACCACCCCTCCCTCTCCTTTACACCCTACACAAATTACAAATCTTTCATATTATTTTTCACGAGGACATCCACCCGAATGTGAATCCGCGCCACCCATTCCTGCACACACATATGCTAGAGATGGTTTCCCAATCATTCATATTAATTTTTTTCCAAGTCTATTAGTTTAAGAATATTTTATTTATTTCAAACTCCAAATATTTTTCAAGATCTTTTCATATTATATTTTATTTTCTGTTTAAGACCCCATCAAACCCTCGACTGTCGCGAAAGCATCCCGACACTTCTCACACACGTTCTCCATTATACATTATCAAAATGAATCGAAATTTATAATCAACGAAGACAATTTACTGATGCTATATACTTTTTATATTTTTTCCCCGTACTCCTCGACCGCCAGATTCGTCACAAAAGCGTACAAGTCGTTCCCACACATATATACATTGTCACGACTACACAACACTATATCTGTGCATGTTATACATTCCTATTATGTATTTTCAAAATCGAACCGACTCTCAATATTTTTCACTTTACAAGGATCTAAAAATTTCTTCTTCTCTCCTTTTACTATCCCTGGACTAAATTAACAACCATACATAATGTTATTTTTATTTATTTATTCTCAAATACTTATACACGCATACACATCCGTTAGCACTATTTACCAAATCATTCATATTAATGTATTACAGATTTTTAAGCTTCCAATCATTTCACCGTTCATAAGTTTTTTATTTTTATGCAAAACAGTCGTCGTGAATCTCAAACATCCGTTCTGCACACATGTTTCTACGCATTCGTCACTGTACCCGTCCGTTATTCCACTTTCATTTATTTTATTCATTTGTTATTTTTTCTATCAAAAGCCTGAATCTAACCTTGAACCTCTTTACCGTTCTTCATTCTTTGTATGTAATACTTTTCTGAGCTTAGTTACCGTAGAATTTAATTAATCGATATATTTTATTTTTCAATCGACAAAATTTTTTAAAATCTTTCATAATCATATTTTTATACAAATACAAGTATGGTTTTAATATTTTTTTAAATTTCGTAAATTATTTTTCCGCGATATACATGAGTTTGTCTATGAGGTGTTGGTGGTCAATTGTATAGATCGACAGATAGAAAAAACCTGTTAGTTTACGAACCACAGCATGTTCGAAGAAAAAACACGGTAGCACGACCAGATCAGGGTTGCAATGTGCGAGTGAGAGAGTGTATGTGAGTGAAATAGAAGGTTATATTCTCGAGGGCAACAGCCTGATTGTAAAAATACGTTAAAGATACCTGCATCTATCCCTGAACAGTCATCATATCGAACACAAAAAGGTCGCCTAAAAGAATATTGTTTTCTTTTTCAGGTAACGAACAGTAACATTTTTTTCTCTGTGTTATAAAATTAGCCCGAGTATATTTTTTATTCTTTCATTACGCTAAAATTTTTTCAAATCTTTTTTGTAATATGCTGTGCAGACAAATGTACGCCGCAGACACTTCTCACTTCATTACTGCTGATATATCTGTACGTTCATTGACACTATTCTTATCGTAATATAGTTTTTTCAGGAAATCGTAGAAAATGGTTCTTCGCTCCATTCATACTATGTAATCTATTTCCAAAATTCAAATCGTGCATAATTACTTTAAAATCAACTTAAATATATTTCATTATTTCCAAAATTAGCAATCTCCTTACAGATCATTATCTCATTATCCGATTGTCAATAATATTTTTTTTTTTAATCTATTGTACATATATTATTTTTTTATCGTTTAAATTTTTCTTCAATTCGCAAAGGGCCTAACCTATAGAAAACATATTCTTGTAAACATTCATGACGAATTCACTCCTTCTACTTACATTATGAGTTAATTTTTCTGTAATTATTTTTAACATCTTGAAATTATAGTAGTTTTTTTTTAATTTTTTTATTTTCCATACATGACAAAAATATTGAAATCACTACATCTATAAATGCATTCACCGTAAGACTCCACTAAACTATCATGAATTTTTAAAATTAGCCCAAACATACTATTTTTCACTACAAATTACATTCGCCTATAATTTTTTCTATATAATCACTAACCTACGAAAACACTTCGTTCGTTTTACTCATGTCGAAGCAATCACTCCTTTTCCCTCTTGCTATCTATGTTCAAAGTCTAATAATGTAATACGAAATTATTCTAAATAAATGTTCATGCTAGCAAAATTATTACATCACACCTTTTTCTACACAATTGTATGCATGTTTCCGAAAAATCTCACTATATATTTTCAAAATTAACTCCAGCCCCACGTATTATTTTTACATTTCATTCATTTATATTTGTTTAATCATATCTGCTGCAAGACCGTATAAAAGAATACAAGCAGTTCCCGCACACATAATTATTGTTCAGAGGTGTTGTTGGCGTACTTTATCATATACTTTTGTAAGCTCATACAGAACGGCTTCATTACCTTTTATCATTCATTTAGATGCGGAGTCACACAACTTTTAGCGGAGCAATCAATTCTTTGCAAAACTAATGATTGAAAGCATCCTCCCCACCCTCCAAAAAAAGACGTTGAATAGCGAGGATTTTTTTTTTACACACCCAAAATAAATGAGATAATTATTTCTCTATATTTATCACATTACCAAGATTGTATATATCACTCGATCACCTCTTTCACTCATTCGTCGATTTCAAATGTGAAGGAAATTTTCGTACCATGCTTTATTCATACATTTTATTTCTGAATAGAATGTTATATGGCTGGGATGGCAGTAAAGATTTCAATTTTATATATGAAGAAAGGATGAAGCAATCCAGAGACTGTTGTAAATGTATAAGTCTTATTATTTGAAATATAAAATTTGAAGGAAATTTATATATCTTGCATCGTTTTAAGATGTTTTATTTTTACATTTTTTTAATCTCCCTCTTACTATTATTTTTGAAACGGATGTTGATAACTATGAATAGTATTTGTGATTATAGAGAGAGAGGTAAACGTTTTCCTTACTTTTGACTAATTATGTACAATTTTCAATCATTTTTTACAATTTTTCGCACATTTTACTACTTTTACATTGTTTTAAGCAATTTTTGCTATTTCGCATCATTTTCCAGTCTTTTTTTTGTACTTTTTACACAATTTTCATCGATCTTTCAACAACGTTGTAAGGGTTTTTTTTTTTTTTTCTTTCTTACATCTCATTACAATATCGTTAGTCATCAATGATAACAGTACATATTTATGCTTTCACATCACCTTTCGCTTCATCTGTGCACATCTACAACTTAACAAGCGCAGAACCAGTTGAATGTTGTAGGCCCGCAATCACGATCTACATTTGATTATTGGATTTACCAGTCACATCTTTGAACGTTTGATTTAATGAATTGACAGGGACTTTGTATTTTGCTCGCCCGCTCGATATCTTCAACAGACTATCATGCTAACGTTTAATAAGAGCAGCCATAAAGCTCCAGACGTTTACTGAATGTTTTCTCAACACATTCACAGCCCATACACCATACACTAAGGAAATCTTTAAACACCTCTATAACCATTCCTTTTAAGCTGGAGGGAGCAAGGGACTCCTATAATCGTTTTGACAATCAACACTTCGTCGTCCATCGGCCTAGCTTTACTTGTCGTTGCACAGACATGTAGTAAACGTTTTCTTCTTTTACAATTTTTTTATATTTCAACACTACTAACAAATTTTCCCACCATACTAACTAATTATAAACAGTTTTCCATTATTTCTTATCATGTTCTTATGTTTTAGAGTCTTTTTACGCTATTTTTTTTCAACAATTTATGATATTTCTTTTCATTTTCTTGCGTTTTAATGTCTTTCATACAATTTTACTCAATTTTTCGTCATATTCGTCAGTTTTTTATTTATCTCTTACATTATATATCTGAATGTGTCGAATATCCAACCTTTTAACTATATTTTATAATTTGATACGATCATAGATAATAACAAAAGATTTAATTCAATATTGTTCACAATTTATTCAATAATTTTTATGACATTCATTATAATCAATAAAAATAATCATTGCTTCATTGTTTCAATGTTAAATTCTAATATATCATTATCAGCCATTAATATTTTACAACATAAAATATCTAATTTAACTGAATATATCCTTCTTCAGCCAACTTTTCTTCAATCATCCGAATTTCAGTATCTAAACCATTATTTCCCGATTGTTTAGATCTGTGTAGTATCAATAATCGCTCAACCAATTCATTAGGATCGTCAGAATAATTGAAATGAGAGTCTTCAAGATTTACTTTGTGAACAGTCCTATATGCACGTTTCTTTTTCGTTTTACCCTGATAAACTTTTACATTCTTTATGGTAGATTGAAATAGAGGACGTATTATTTTTCTGTATTTAGGAAGTGGAGTACCCTTTAATACACCAGTAACACGTACATGAGCTCCAGTAAATTCCAGTATTTGTTTATATAAAGCTAAATCATTATTTGTATATTTATTCTCATCAACATTTGCTTCCATCAGTAAATGAATCAGTCCTGGTGTGTAAGGAAATTTAGTTAGTGTTCTTCCTTTTCCTAAATAAATTTCACCACATTTCCGATTCCATGAAATTGGTGTTGAACCCATCATATACTCATGTGTGTTCGCATTATATTGTATTCCATATACAGGATCATTTGGTAGAGGTTCATCATAATCTATTTGAAATGGAGCCGTTTCATATATATTAAGGGCCTTATTATCACGATTTTCATATTCTTCTTCATTTTCAATAGCAGTCTCATAATCACGTTTCCTACTGTCATTAGAAAGTTTGTGTCGTTTTACCATTGATATATCATCACTTATTCCATCAGAACCATTTTTCATCCTTTTAGATATTTGTAATGATTCCCGAATATCCAATATCTGTTTTGTAACAGGTTCAAGCATTGCAGCTGAAGTATTTGTAATAGATTTAGTCGCATACTTTAACGCATTATATTTTTTCATTATATCGCTGCGTATCCTTTCCAGTTCGCTTTTAAGAATTGCTTCTTTATTTATTCCGTTATTACCAACATTAACCATCACTTTACTCGTTGATACCATTATTACAGGTAATTAAAAATTCATCAAAACTTACATGTAAATCTTCTCTATATATACATTTCACAATCTATTTTGAACACAGAGAGTTAATGCTAATTCATCAGCAATAATTTATAGAATGTTTTTAAAGGCCTAAAGGATGCTTATTATATACATATTGTATTTCAAACTGTTCCCTAAAAACACTATTCATGAAACAAAATCTTTATAAATAAAAATAAACAACAAAATTGGAACAGAAATTTTAATGGAATTTAAGAATCAGTATTTATTTTTCAATATACTAATATCTCAAAATAAGTGATAACATCTAACCTTTTACTAATGATATTACAAAATCTGGAGCAGTGTAATTCACATGCAGGATATATACATATATATCAACATATACACATATATATCTACATATATACACATATATATCTACATATATATCTACATATATATACATATATATCTACATATATACACATATATATCTACATATATATATATACATATATACATATATATATACATATATACATATATATCTACATATATACACATATATATCTACATATATATACATATATATCTACATATATACATATATATCTACATATATATACATATATATCTACATATATACATATATATCTACATATATACATATATATCTACATATATACTCATATATATCTACATATATATACATATATATCTTCTACATATATACATATATATCTACATATATACACATATATATCTACATATGATGTGCTATACTTTATGAGATGGCTATGTTATAAAATTCAATTTAAATCTAACAATCTTGTTACACAAACGTAATTTGTAAAATGATATAAATTTCTCAAATGGCACTAAAGTTACATGTTTTTCTTTTTAGGCTTTCTACTCAAAATTAGTTAACAACACTGCACTTTAATATTGTTTAAAAAAAATTATAAATTTTTTATATTATCTATTATTTTTTATTATTTAAATTATACTTCGCGTTATATAAGTTATACAAATTCATTATAACAAGCTAGTATAGGTTTGTTCATAATGTAACATCAGCCTGAGCAGTTGATGGAATAAAAGTAAATTTGTCATTTTTTCTGGTTTTCAGTGTATTCTGCAACCTCTAAACAATGAATCATGTGATAATGGTGTTAAAAAGGAAGAATTTATTAGTGTTAGTGATGATGATAATATAGAAATTACAGTGGACGCCTGAGGATTTAAGGGAACTATGATGTTTCATATTGCTGTTTGGGGATAGCACTAAACAATTTTTGGAGCTGGTTATAATGAATTTGTATAACTTATATATCGCGAAGTATAATTTAAATAATAAAAAATAATAGATAATATAAAAAATTTATAATTTTTTTTAAACAATATTAAAGTGCAGTGTTGTTAACTAATTTTGAGTAGAAAGCCTAAAAAGAAAAACATGTAACTTTAGTGCCATTTGAGAAATTTATATCATTTTACAAATTACGTTTGTGTAACAAGATTGTTAGATTTAAATTGAATTTTATAACGTAGCCATCTCATAAAGTATAGCACATCATATGTAGATATATATGTGTATATATGTAGATATATATGTATATATGTAGAAGATATATATGTATATATATGTAGATATATATGTATATATATGTAGATATATATGAGTATATATGTAGATATATATGTATATATGTAGATATGTATGTATATATATGTAGATATATATGTATATATGTAGATATATATGTATATATATGTAGATATATATGTGTATATATGTAGATATATATGTATGTATGTATATATATATGTAGATATATATGTGTATATATGTAGATATAAATGTATATATATGTAGATATATATGTATATATGTAGATATATATGTATATATGTAGATATATATGTGTATATATGTAGATATATATGTATATATGTAGATATATATGTATATATATATATATATGTAGATATATATGTATATATGTAGATATATATGTATATATGTAGATATATATGTATATATATGTAGATATATATGTGTATATATGTAGATATATATGTGTATATGTTGATATATATGTATATATCCTGCATGTGAATTACACTGCTCCAGATTTTGTAATATCATTAGTAAAAGGTTAGATGTTATCACTTATTTTGAGATATTAGTATATTGAAAAATAAATACTGATTCTTAAATTCCATTAAAATTTCTGTTCCAATTTTGTTGTTTATTTTTATTTATAAAGATTTTGTTTCATGAATAGTGTTTTTAGGGAACAGTTTGAAATACAATATGTATATAATAAGCATCCTTTAGGCCTTTAAAAACATTCTATAAATTATTGCTGATGAATTAGCATTAACTCTCTGTGTTCCTCTTTATCCTATACATAAATGATGTGGCGGACTGCATACAGCCGCCGGTAACATCCCGATTGTTTATAGACGACCTCAATATATCCTTAGCATCAAACTTTCCTTCCAACGCCAAATCTATACTACAATCCACAATCAATAGGTTATATTCGTGGACCGAAAGTAACGGCCTTACTTTCTCCTTAAATAAAACTTCTTGTGTAAAATTCCAGAAAAGTCGTCGAGTAAACCCAAACCATGATTTTTCCCTTACCCTAAATGGACTTCCTCTTCCAGTCACATCCTCAGCTAAATTCTTGGGTCTAACATTTGACTCCCATCTGACATGGTCTCCTCATATTAAAGAACTCAAACGCAAATGTAATAAAATCATAGCTATCCTAAAATGTTTATCACATCATAAATATAACAATAATCCAAAACTACTTCTATCTGTATACAGATCACTTATTCTAAGCAGATTAACCTACGGCTGCCAGGTGTTCTATTCGGCTAGTAAGCAGCTCATAAAATCACTTGAATCAATCCATCACGCTGCCTTAAGGTCCATCCTTGGGGCGCATCGAACATCTCCCACGCAGGGTGTCTGTGTGCTATCAGGAATTCCGCCATTATCCTATATATTTGACTTCTACACCTCCCGTGATCATCTATACTGGTACCAACAATATCACTTCTCTTCGAGGAGCACTGTCATTCCTCCTCCAGCCTTTCAAAATGATCCAATACCTAATATTCTAAATTTTTTGACTGAGAAAAACATCAAATACAATCCGGATCTCCTCCTGTTCCCAAAAGAACCACCATGGGAATACCCCCCATTGATGGTAGACTTATCACTCTTTATCTACCGTACATCTAACGAGGACCAATATACAGCTCGCCAAAAAAGTATCGAAAAAATACAAACTTACACACATGATACACACGTTTATACAGATGGAGCTAAAGCAAATGTCGCTGGCACACTGTCCACTCCCACAGCATGTGCCTACCTAATCTCAGGTGAAGCCGAAGCAGTGAGGCTACATGATGACAGCTCCGCATTAGAAGCCGAGCTATACGGAATTCTCTTTGGATTGGAAGCATGTGCGTGTTGTAAATCTGAGAACAAACAATACATAATTATCACAGATTCACTGGCCTCCCTTCAAACTATTCAGTCACTTACTATAACCAGTTCATTAGTCTATAAAATAAGATCTACAGCACATCGCCTTACCCAAGAGGGGATACAAGTAGGCTTCTTGTGGGTGCCGGCACATGTTGGAATACCCGGAAACGAATGTGTAGACCGGGCCGCCAAGTCAATGTTGTCTGTCCCTATGCCACCCAATGTCCCACCACCAGAAATCACTCCCTTCTTCCACAAAAATATGAAAGAACATTGGATCTCATCCTGGTCCCAACATTCAACTTTCCTAAGGAATATTAAACCAAATGTTGATCCTTGGTGGCCACCGATCCAAATGTCCAAAAAAGAATTCTCTGCCCTTAATAGATTGAGACTGGGACACACATCGATATCTCACAACCATGTCCTCCAAGGAGCCCCTCCACCGATTTCCTGCCCATTCTGTAATGCAGCAGTGCTACCTTCGGTGGAACACATCCTGAAACAATGTCAAAACTTAACAATAATCAAGGACGAACCACTACACCTTCTTTTAGATAACCGTCCAGAACAGGTTCAGACAATGCTAATCTTCCTTAACCGAAATAATTTAATAAACAAATTGTAATAAATCCGATACTCGTTGTGCCGTAATGACCCTGGCAGTTATACATGGCCAACGAGTAGATTACACACAAAAAAAAAAAAAAAAAAAAAAAAAAAAACTCTCTGTGTTCAAAATAGATTGTGAAATGTATATATAGAGAAGATTTACATGTAAGTTTTGATGAATTTTTAATTACCTGTAATAATGGTATCAACGAGTAAAGTGATGGTTAATGTTGGTAATAACGGAATAAATAAAGAAGCAATTCTTAAAAGCGAACTGGAAAGGATACGCAGCGATATAATGAAAAAATATAATGCGTTAAAGTATGCGACTAAATCTATTACAAATACTTCAGCTGCAATGCTTGAACCTGTTACAAAACAGATATTGGATATTCGGGAATCATTACAAATATCTAAAAGGATGAAAAATGGTTCTGATGGAATAAGTGATGATATATCAATGGTAAAACGACACAAACTTTCTAATGACAGTAGGAAACGTGATTATGAGACTGCTATTGAAAATGAAGAAGAATATGAAAATCGTGATAATAAGGCCCTTAATATATATGAAACGGCTCCATTTCAAATAGATTATGATGAACCTCTACCAAATGATCCTGTATATGGAATACAATATAATGCGAACACACATGAGTATATGATGGGTTCAACACCAATTTCATGGAATCGGAAATGTGGTGAAATTTATTTAGGAAAAGGAAGAACACTAACTAAATTTCCTTACACACCAGGACTGATTCATTTACTGATGGAAGCAAATGTTGATGAGAATAAATATACAAATAATGATTTAGCTTTATATAAACAAATACTGGAATTTACTGGAGCTCATGTACGTGTTACTGGTGTATTAAAGGGTACTCCACTTCCTAAATACAGAAAAATAATACGTCCTCTATTTCAATCTACCATAAAGAATGTAAAAGTTTATCAGGGTAAAACGAAAAAGAAACGTGCATATAGGACTGTTCACAAAGTAAATCTTGAAGACTCTCATTTCAATTATTCTGACGATCCTAATGAATTGGTTGAGCGATTATTGATACTACACAGATCTAAACAATCGGGAAATAATGGTTTAGATACTGAAATTCGGATGATTGAAGAAAAGTTGGCTGAAGAAGGATATATTCAGTTAAATTAGATATTTTATGTTGTAAAATATTAATGGCTGATAATGATATATTAGAATTTAACATTGAAACAATGAAGCAATGATTATTTTTATTGATTATAATGAATGTCATAAAAATTATTGAATAAATTGTGAACAATATTGAATTAAATCTTTTGTTATTATCTATGATCGTATCAAATTATAAAATATAGTTAAAAGGTTGGATATTCGACACATTCAGATATATAATGTAAGAGATAAATAAAAAACTGACGAATATGACGAAAAATTGAGTAAAATTGTATGAAAGACATTAAAACGCAAGAAAATGAAAAGAAATATCATAAATTGTTGAAAAAAAATAGCGTAAAAAGACTCTAAAACATAAGAACATGATAAGAAATAATGGAAAACTGTTTATAATTAGTTAGTATGGTGGGAAAATTTGTTAGTAGTGTTGAAATATAAAAAAATTGTAAAAGAAGAAAACGTTTACTACATGTCTGTGCAACGACAAGTAAAGCTAGGCCGATGGACGACGAAGTGTTGATTGTCAAAACGATTATAGGAGTCCCTTGCTCCCTCCAGCTTAAAAGGAATGGTTATAGAGGTGTTTAAAGATTTCCTTAGTGTATGGTGTATGGGCTGTGAATGTGTTGAGAAAACATTCAGTAAACGTCTGGAGCTTTATGGCTGCTCTTATTAAACGTTAGCATGATAGTCTGTTGAAGATATCGAGCGGGCGAGCAAAATACAAAGTCCCTGTCAATTCATTAAATCAAACGTTCAAAGATGTGACTGGTAAATCCAATAATCAAATGTAGATCGTGATTGCGGGCCTACAACATTCAACTGGTTCTGCGCTTGTTAAGTTGTAGATGTGCACAGATGAAGCGAAAGGTGATGTGAAAGCATAAATATGTACTGTTATCATTGATGACTAACGATATTGTAATGAGATGTAAGAAAGAAAAAAAAAAAAAAACCCTTACAACGTTGTTGAAAGATCGATGAAAATTGTGTAAAAAGTACAAAAAAAAGACTGGAAAATGATGCGAAATAGCAAAAATTGCTTAAAACAATGTAAAAGTAGTAAAATGTGCGAAAAATTGTAAAAAATGATTGAAAATTGTACATAATTAGTCAAAAGTAAGGAAAACGTTTACCTCTCTCTCTATAATCACAAATACTATTCATAGTTATCAACATCCGTTTCAAAAATAATAGTAAGAGGGAGATTAAAAAAATGTAAAAATAAAACATCTTAAAACGATGCAAGATATATAAATTTCCTTCAAATTTTATATTTCAAATAATAAGACTTATACATTTACAACAGTCTCTGGATTGCTTCATCCTTTCTTCATATATAAAATTGAAATCTTTACTGCCATCCCAGCCATATAACATTCTATTCAGAAATAAAATGTATGAATAAAGCATGGTACGAAAATTTCCTTCACATTTGAAATCGACGAATGAGTGAAAGAGGTGATCGAGTGATATATACAATCTTGGTAATGTGATAAATATAGAGAAATAATTATCTCATTTATTTTGGGTGTGTAAAAAAAAAATCCTCGCTATTCAACGTCTTTTTTTGGAGGGTGGGGAGGATGCTTTCAATCATTAGTTTTGCAAAGAATTGATTGCTCCGCTAAAAGTTGTGTGACTCCGCATCTAAATGAATGATAAAAGGTAATGAAGCCGTTCTGTATGAGCTTACAAAAGTATATGATAAAGTACGCCAACAACACCTCTGAACAATAATTATGTGTGCGGGAACTGCTTGTATTCTTTTATACGGTCTTGCAGCAGATATGATTAAACAAATATAAATGAATGAAATGTAAAAATAATACGTGGGGCTGGAGTTAATTTTGAAAATATATAGTGAGATTTTTCGGAAACATGCATACAATTGTGTAGAAAAAGGTGTGATGTAATAATTTTGCTAGCATGAACATTTATTTAGAATAATTTCGTATTACATTATTAGACTTTGAACATAGATAGCAAGAGGGAAAAGGAGTGATTGCTTCGACATGAGTAAAACGAACGAAGTGTTTTCGTAGGTTAGTGATTATATAGAAAAAATTATAGGCGAATGTAATTTGTAGTGAAAAATAGTATGTTTGGGCTAATTTTAAAAATTCATGATAGTTTAGTGGAGTCTTACGGTGAATGCATTTATAGATGTAGTGATTTCAATATTTTTGTCATGTATGGAAAATAAAAAAATTAAAAAAAAACTACTATAATTTCAAGATGTTAAAAATAATTACAGAAAAATTAACTCATAATGTAAGTAGAAGGAGTGAATTCGTCATGAATGTTTACAAGAATATGTTTTCTATAGGTTAGGCCCTTTGCGAATTGAAGAAAAATTTAAACGATAAAAAAATAATATATGTACAATAGATTAAAAAAAAAAATATTATTGACAATCGGATAATGAGATAATGATCTGTAAGGAGATTGCTAATTTTGGAAATAATGAAATATATTTAAGTTGATTTTAAAGTAATTATGCACGATTTGAATTTTGGAAATAGATTACATAGTATGAATGGAGCGAAGAACCATTTTCTACGATTTCCTGAAAAAACTATATTACGATAAGAATAGTGTCAATGAACGTACAGATATATCAGCAGTAATGAAGTGAGAAGTGTCTGCGGCGTACATTTGTCTGCACAGCATATTACAAAAAAGATTTGAAAAAATTTTAGCGTAATGAAAGAATAAAAAATATACTCGGGCTAATTTTATAACACAGAGAAAAAAATGTTACTGTTCGTTACCTGAAAAAGAAAACAATATTCTTTTAGGCGACCTTTTTGTGTTCGATATGATGACTGTTCAGGGATAGATGCAGGTATCTTTAACGTATTTTTACAATCAGGCTGTTGCCCTCGAGAATATAACCTTCTATTTCACTCACATACACTCTCTCACTCGCACATTGCAACCCTGATCTGGTCGTGCTACCGTGTTTTTTCTTCGAACATGCTGTGGTTCGTAAACTAACAGGTTTTTTCTATCTGTCGATCTATACAATTGACCACCAACACCTCATAGACAAACTCATGTATATCGCGGAAAAATAATTTACGAAATTTAAAAAAATATTAAAACCATACTTGTATTTGTATAAAAATATGATTATGAAAGATTTTAAAAAATTTTGTCGATTGAAAAATAAAATATATCGATTAATTAAATTCTACGGTAACTAAGCTCAGAAAAGTATTACATACAAAGAATGAAGAACGGTAAAGAGGTTCAAGGTTAGATTCAGGCTTTTGATAGAAAAAATAACAAATGAATAAAATAAATGAAAGTGGAATAACGGACGGGTACAGTGACGAATGCGTAGAAACATGTGTGCAGAACGGATGTTTGAGATTCACGACGACTGTTTTGCATAAAAATAAAAAACTTATGAACGGTGAAATGATTGGAAGCTTAAAAATCTGTAATACATTAATATGAATGATTTGGTAAATAGTGCTAACGGATGTGTATGCGTGTATAAGTATTTGAGAATAAATAAATAAAAATAACATTATGTATGGTTGTTAATTTAGTCCAGGGATAGTAAAAGGAGAGAAGAAGAAATTTTTAGATCCTTGTAAAGTGAAAAATATTGAGAGTCGGTTCGATTTTGAAAATACATAATAGGAATGTATAACATGCACAGATATAGTGTTGTGTAGTCGTGACAATGTATATATGTGTGGGAACGACTTGTACGCTTTTGTGACGAATCTGGCGGTCGAGGAGTACGGGGAAAAAATATAAAAAGTATATAGCATCAGTAAATTGTCTTCGTTGATTATAAATTTCGATTCATTTTGATAATGTATAATGGAGAACGTGTGTGAGAAGTGTCGGGATGCTTTCGCGACAGTCGAGGGTTTGATGGGGTCTTAAACAGAAAATAAAATATAATATGAAAAGATCTTGAAAAATATTTGGAGTTTGAAATAAATAAAATATTCTTAAACTAATAGACTTGGAAAAAAATTAATATGAATGATTGGGAAACCATCTCTAGCATATGTGTGTGCAGGAATGGGTGGCGCGGATTCACATTCGGGTGGATGTCCTCGTGAAAAATAATATGAAAGATTTGTAATTTGTGTAGGGTGTAAAGGAGAGGGAGGGGTGGTTGAAATCGTGTTAAATAAAACTCTACTCGACATAAATTTACAAATACTTACTTTTGGAAAAAATCTTTGGAGGGAGAAAAAAAATATTTTAGAGTAATTCCATAATACATAGACATGAAAAAATTATTAAGAACGATATGGAAACTAATTGCAGAGGATGTGTATGCATTCATACAGTAAAGGTATCGAAGGATTTATTTTTAGATTATGAGAAAAATAAAAATAATGTACTGTCGGGAGAAATGATCGGAAACGTGAAAAATATAATTGGAATAATTCCATAATACTTGGAGTTGAAAAAAGTTATTATGAACGGTATGGGAACTAACGACGGCTGATGTGTATGCATTCATACAGTAAAGGTATCGAAGGATTTATTTTTAGATTATGAGAAAAATAAAAATAATGTACTGTCGTGAGAAATGATCGGAAACGTGAAAAATATAATTGGAATAATTCCATAATACTTGGAGTTGCATAAAGGATATTATGAACGATATGTAGACTAACTGCAGAGGATGTGTATGCCTTCATATCAGTGAAGACATTATAGGATTTATTTTTAGAATCGGAGAAAAATAAAAATAATACACCGTCGGAAGGAAAGATCGGAAGCAAAAAAATATAATTAGGATAATTCCATAATAATTAGACTCGAAAAAATTATTAAGATCGATATGGAAACTAACTGTAGAAGATGTGTGCACATTCATCGCGTTGAAGACATTGTAGGATTTATTTTTAGAATCGGAGAAAAATAAAAATATTATGAACGGTCAGAAGAAATGATCGGAAGTGAAGAAAATATATAATTGGAATAATTCCATAATACTTGGAGTTGAATAAAAGTTATCATGAGCGGTATGGGAACTAACTGCAGAAGATGTGTGCGCATTCATCGCGTTGAAGACATTGTAGGATTTATTTTTAGAATCGGAGAAAAATAAAAATATTATGAACGGTCAGAAGAAATGATCGGAAGTGAAGAAAATATATAATTGGAATAATTCCATAATACTTGGAGTTGAATAAAAGTTATTATGAACGGTATGGGAGCTAACGACAGCAGATGGGTGTGCGGGAATGGACGGTGAGCATTCATAGCGGTCACAGAAAAAAATAATTACCTCTCAATATGAGATGACGGATGCGTTGGGAACGTCGATCGGGGGTTTAATGGTCGTAGTAAAAGTAAATAGAATGTGATATATTCGATATTAAAACAACGGAATCGATCGGAAAAGAGGATGGAAGGGGTAAAGGAGACTAAGGATATTTTAGACTATAGAAATAATTGATTTGTTAATTTATAAATGTTTTGGATAACCGGTTAGATTTAGACAACAGAGCAGTGATTGGGTTATTATGTGAAAAAAATAATAATTAAAAAAAGTAATCGCGATAGTATAAACAGACAACACGTGCGGGGGATCTGCGTGTGCGCTTTCGCGGAGAATAACGTTATGTTAGATATATGCGCGGGATCGGGTCGATCGCTTTAGCATATGGTAGTAAGATCGGAGAATCAGGAAAATAAAAAAATATGCTTCGACTAATTTTATATTATGTATACTTAGACTTTGAAATATTAAAGAAATAATCGCGGTATCGGGAACGGAGCGTTCGTGTGTGTGTGTGTGATATCGCGGTGGATATCGGAATATGCGGGGGATCGGCGCGTGCGCTTTCGCGACGGCGACTGGAGCGTGTGCGGGATCGAAATATACATGTGAGAGGTGTGAACTGGAGTTATAGGTTAGATTTATGCTTTAAATAATATATTGGGGTTAAATTTTGGAATTTTCTTACTTAGGTCCTGAATTTTGAAAAAATTGTGATAACATAGCAGTGGGCCGGCGGGGCGAGCGGGGACTTGGGTTACTTTCGGACATTAATTAATATACTTATGTTAATTAATAATCGGATCGGTTTATCGGAAACGAGCGGGACGCGTACGGGGGAATTTCGGAGAAATTTGGGGAACTTGGGGGAACTTTCAGCACCTGGACACTAATTGGGGTTACTTGCGCCCCCGAATAACACTTTGGACAGTTTATTGACCTCTGGACACTGTTTGGACGTTCGGATCAGCGGATATGCACGGGAACCGTCTGGGGGAAACTCGGAGGAATCGGGGGAAACTTGGGTGGATTTTGGCCACCTGGACATGAATTGGGGTGAATTTTGAGTTCGGATTACCGGTCTGGGGTGAATTTTCGACTCCGGGACAGGAATTGGGGTTCGGATTAGCGGAACGGCCAGATCTCTCAATAAATGACTACTATCAGTACCTCTTATTCTTTTATCCTTCGTCACTGGCGTTTGTCCTCCAATAAAATTCCTATACTATCTCATATATCGTTTCGCCTTTCTAAATTTTCCCCTTTTGTCATTCCTCATCACAAGCTTCCATTTTTTTCTTACGTCTATTCCAAATTGTTAAAGCCACCAAATATCATCTTCATGCCATGCTTCCTTAAATCCTCTCCCTCTCATATCGTCAGTATGGAATTTAATAATACAATAAACTCTCTATTCCGTGATCACTCTTTAATTTTTACTGACGAATCGAAGAGCCCGATCGGAGTTGGGGCGGCATTCTTGTGCCCTCAGTTCTTTCATTCTCGGTCTTTTAGACTTCCGTCCTTTTGTTCTGTCTTTACTGCAGAATCTGTTGCCATTCTACAAGCCATTATTTATATTTTCTCTTCTGCAAGTTCTTCCAAATTCCTTATTGTTTCTGATTCTTTAAGTGTTCTTCTAGCGCTATCTCCACCTTCCCTTTCTCCTTCCACTGATGCTATTTATCCTTTCTATTCGTTCTCTTCTTCATGATCTATCCTCATCGACGTGTACCCAGATTGACTTTCTTTGGATTCCAGGACATGCAGGCATTGATGGAAATGTAGCCGTCGACCTTCTTGCTAAAGCTGCTGTTTCCAATGGGAATTTTATTAGTAGGGTTCCAGCACACAATATTCTTCTTCCAACTAAATCCTGCCATCTTAGGCATTCTGTTTATGTATCTCTTTTCGCTAATCCTAATTCCTTTTATCTCATGATTAACCCTGTATTCCTTCGTCTCGTCCTTGGTTCTATGAGTTTCCCAGTTTGCGTCGGTCCATAATTACTAAATTATCTCGCCTCCGTTTCTCGCATATTCTCCTTCCTTCTTCACTAAATCGCTTCTCTTTGGCTGCATCTCATAATTATCCATTGGATCCTGAAGGTTCCCAGTATGTTTGCGATGCGAATCACGTGCTCTTCGAGTGCTCCGGTTTATCTCGCGAGCGTGAGTTACTTTATTGTCATCTTTTAAAGCTTGGTCTTCCTGCTCCTTTCAACGCCTCTTATGTTCTTTCTCTACCTACTATCTCTGTTGTTCCTGTCCTAGGGGTGTTCCTTGATTCCATTGTCGACAGAATAAAAATATAATTTCTATTCTATTCCATGTGTCTATTCCTTTTTGCTGGGCTAATGCTCTTTGTTAGCAAACCCAAGTGGGGGTAAAAAAAAAAAAAAAAAAAAAAAAAAACGCCTATCATTTGGTTCACAATTCCACTGTGCTCCATCAAGCCGATGTAACACATGCACTAACACAACATAATTTTTATCTTTCTGACACACTAGTACATTATACTTACATGGTTTTCGATTGCACGTGCTTCAAGTAGCCTTCATACTAAATGAATTTTGGGCCAAATTTAATTACTTTTTAAAAATGTAATATCATATACATCGTTTTGTTCGCGTGCGATAAAGTCTATTTATATGTGTTGCGCTCAACCATCGAATAATCAGTGAGACCGTTTTATTTATCTCTCTTATCTATTCGTATTTCATTGTATTTAATTAATTTTATTCATCTTATCGACTATCAGCTAAATATTGTCGCTTTCTCGGCAATTATAGCGTAAACCTATTTCGATCGGTACCAACGGTGTTACCACATAACCATCGTTAAAATTTCGTTTCGTACCTTTCTTGCGTATTACAATCCAATCATGCGTCATGAATACGGTTGAAGAGTTATCAAAGAATGTTGAGGAACTGTTAGCAGAAGTTGCTCTGCTAAGGGAAGAAAACTCTTTACTTCGAAGAAGCTGTAAATTAAATCAAACTCTTGATTCTAATCTGATCAAGGCAGATAAAAAAATCAAACCCAAAAATGAAAAGGAAGGACAATCTCTGTCCTTCAAACCTCCACCTATTTTTACTAGCGGTATTCAAAATATCTCTGCATTCGACAGCCTTTTGAAAGAAAACCGCCTAGTATGCGAACGAAAAGCACTTGCAAATAACGTGTTAAAAATTCAACCCAAAACTCCTGATGAGTATCGTAAGCTCAGAAAATTACTTGACGAGTTATCCAACTCTGACTCTCACGTTCAAGTAGGAAAAATTTCCTATCATACTTACCAGCTAAAGGAAGAAAAACCATTCGTGTTCTTCATTCGATATTTACACCCAACAACAAACGTCGACGACATTGCTTCTGAATTATCGAAAGTTGGGCACGAAGCCAGACGTATAACTATAACATTCAAATTAAGAAAAAAGACGGAGACTTATATTCATTGATTAACCTTCCGTTATTTCGGGTGGAACTCGCGCCGCGCGAAAACAACAGCGAGGCACTAGACATCACTCATATGCTGTACGTTAAAATTAAGACCGAACTTCCCAGGAAGATAAACGTTCCGCATGCGTGAAACCTAAATCGTCCAAGTGCAAATGCGCCAACTGTGGCGGTGAACACACGGCAAATTACAGAGGCTGTCCAACCTTTAAAAACAAACTGCAACTCGCGAGATCTGTGGCTCCCGAACCTACTCAGCGTACATCAAAATCCTCGTTGGCCATCAGTTGCCCATCGTTCACAAGAGAAGGGATCTCCCATTCCGCTGTGGCCTCACAGACAGTCACCCCTACGCCTGACGTTAACAAAAACACAATAGCTCCACCGAGGAACCAGGAAAAAAACGCTCAGCCCGAATTAGTAGCTTTAGCGCAGAGCTTTCTTGATTCTAACAATACACTTGAAAAAATGTTAGACAACTTAATTGCTAGAGTTAACTCTTTAGAAAATTCAGCCAACCTCTCACCTAAGCGAAAACAGCAAAAACCAAAATGACAGATTCTATTCAAATCATCATCTGCAATGCTAATGGTCTTCTTTCGAAGATAAATGAATTTGAAAATTTTCTACATCACGAGAATATTGATGTTGCACTAGTCTCTGAAACACACTTTACTAACAAAGTTCACTTGAAGAGAATCAAGGGGTACTCGACTCATCATTGCAATCATCCGAGTGGCAAAGCTCGTGGTGGCGGTGCTATTTTTGTTAAAAACTCAATTGTGTTTGCTGAAGAAACAAACATATGCTCCAATCTCTTTCAGGCGACTTGCCTCAGCATTCAATTACATCACACGAAAACTTTAGTCGCTTCAATCTACTGCCCGCCCAATCAAGCAATTGACGCTGCTGATTTTAGCGGATTATTTGCTAAATTGAGTGCAAAATGGATTGTCAGAGGAGACTTCAACGCAAAAAATGAGCATTGGGGATCCAGAGCCACAAATCAAAGAGGAAGAGAATTGCTCAAATCAGTGCGCAAAATCAACGGAACGTTCTTACCTCCGCAGCAACCTACCTACTGGCCTTCAGACCCCAACAGAACTGAGGATATATTAGACTTCTTTATTGTACGAAACGTGTCTACTAACTACATGGATCTTAGAAATATTGCGGACCTTTCTTCCGATCATTCTCCTGTAATCTTATCCTTAAGTAGTACTGTATTGTTTAAACAAGGAGCACGCGCAGGACTAACTAACAAACATACCAACTGGGACAAAATGCGAGTCACTATTGAAAACTCCATAAATCTCAAAGTAAGAATTAAATCTCCGGATGAACTAGATTTAGCGGTACACAATTTTACATCAATTGTCACCAATTCTGCTATAGCAGCTACACCTGAACAAAAGGCTGCTTCTAACAAGGAATTATTGTACCCTAGGATGGTACGGGACCTAGTTCTGAGAAGGCGAAGAGCGCGCAAGCGGTGGCAGCGTACTCGTAATCCTGCAGATAAAACCATCTTCAACAAATTGAGCAAGGAAACTTCGGAATTAATTCGAAAAATTAATTTCAAGTCGCTTGATGAGTACTTACTTCATCTTTCTCCGAATAAAGAGAAAAATTACTCATTGTGGAAAGCTACGCGTAGAATCAAACATCCGCATGATACCAATATGCCCATTCGTAGCAGTAACGGAGACTGGATTAGTGGAAATAGTGAGAAAGCCGGAGCCTTCGTTTCATATTTCGAAGATGTATTTAAGCCTAACAGTATAAACTCCAATGTTGAGATTAACATCAGATCAATTGAGCCGGAGAAAATTGCACACATCACACCTAAGGAAGTGGCTAAAGCCATCAACAAATTAAAAATCAGGAAATCTCCGGGCATGGATAACATCTCAGAAAAAATTCTTCAAGAGCTTCCTAAGAAAGCCATCACATATCTAACTTATATTTACAATGGCATACTAAGAATTCTCCATTTTCCTGAGCAGTGGAAGATAGCCAAAGTCATCGTTATCCCTAAACCTGGGAAACCTCAAGAGCTAATGCAATCCTACAGACCAATCTCTCTCCTGCCAGTTGTAGCCAAAATCTTCGAAAAACTTTTTTTTTTTCGACTTAAAACTATTATTGATCGCGCTGCAATTATCCCAAACTGGCAGTTTGGATTTTGGAGCCAGCACTCGACCATACAGCAAATCCATAGGGTTACTCAAATAATAGAGCGGTCCTTCGAAGACAAAAAATTTTGTTCAGCGATATTCCTAGACGTTGAGAAAGCTTTCGATCGAGTTTGGCACGAAGGCCTCATACACAAATTGAGCAGTATTTTACCTCACAATTATTGCGAAATCCTGAAATCATACTTATACAAAAGAAGCTTCAAAGTTGAATTCAAAGGATCCATATCAAATCGTCATATGATATAGGCAGGAGTCCCACAAGGAAGCGTACTGGGTCCGATTCTATACCTGGTTTACTCTGCTGACACTCCTACGGTTCCTTCAGTTACAGTCTCCATGTTTGCAAATGATACTGCTCTGCTATCAGTTAGCAGTTCCTATGAAACTGCAGTCAAAGATCTGCAGCTAGCTATCGACGAAATTTGCGCTTGGGCAAAAAGTTGGAAGATTCAGTTGAACGAGCACAAATCTATTAGAGTGGATTTTTCCTTGCGCTCCGCCCAGTATATCCCGTCAACTGTGAATGGGAAGCTCATTTTGAATAGCGATTCGGCGAAATATTTGGGGATGCACCTTGATCGTCGGCTAAACTGGAAGCATCATGTCAAAATCAAACGCCAGGAACTTGGCATTCGATTACGCGAATTATACTGGCTGCTCGGATATCACTCTTCCGTTAGCTTAACTAACAAACGGCTGATATACCTATCGATCGTAATGCCTATCTGGAGTTACGTTATTCAACTCTGGGCTACTACGAAAAGGTCAAACAAGCTCATAATCCAAAGATTACAGAATAAAGTACTTCGCCTGATAACCAAAGCCCCTTGGTATATTCCTAATACTGTACTACATCGCGACTTAAAAATCCTGGACGTTGATGGAATTACCAGTCTCCACGCCGGGAAGCACGTGACAAAACTTTGCGGTCATTCAAACCCAATCGTAACTGCGCTCCTCAATATAAAAGGAGATACTCGTAGATTAAGGCGGATCAAACTGCACGAGATCCTATAAACTGTTATACTTTTATCGTATATATTCGATCCTATAAACTGTTATACTTTTATCGTATATATTCTTATGTATAAATAGATTTATCTAAACTTAAGCGCATACAGTTATAGCTCTGAGATAAGGCAGTGGCCGAATCTTCACCTACGCTAGTTATTCTTGATTATTAAAATTATTGTGTGTATGCC
Organism: Icerya purchasi; assembly: GCA_039619475.1. Taxonomy (NCBI): domain Eukaryota; kingdom Metazoa; phylum Arthropoda; class Insecta; order Hemiptera; family Monophlebidae; genus Icerya; species Icerya purchasi. The sequence continues at coordinate 67,183,304 of CM077116.1, forward strand.
CTAGGGCAGTTCAATATAGCAAATAAACAAAAAAAAAAAAAAAAAAATGTAATATCAATTTATTTTTGACATTAATTTTACTAATGGCGATATATAAATAATAAATATAAATAAAAACATTGGAATCTACTTTTTTAAAGTTGAATCTAGGGTGTTCACGTGCGAATGTGAACACATGAACGAGCCGCCACAGATGGTGACACATTCAATTTTCAATAGCCACAATCAAGGTCATTTAAAGTTTCAAAGTTTAACAATAATTAACGCCTTGAATAAAAGATGGAAAGTTTTTGATAATAAATTAAAGAATAACTTTATGTTCAGGTTTATTTTAGATGTGCACATATTGCAGTTACAAAAGATCAGAACATTCCTTACGTAACGAAAAGTGTGTCTTAAAATAAAATGGTTCCTGTGACGTTTCAAGTAATCACAGTTTTCCAGATATTCTTGTTGGCAAATAGTCATGTGGTCATACGAGGAAAGGACGAAGCATCAAAGAATTCATATGACCCGATTGAAGAAGATGCTGGAGAACCATTATACCTAACACCGTATATCAAAGCGGATAAAATAGAAGAAGGAAAAAGCGCCAGTCGAGTAGGACCCATACTGCCGGATGACGATTTCGTAAGTTATTCCGGCTTTTTGACCGTGAACGAAGAATACAATTCAAACTTGTTCTTCTGGTACTGCCTCAGTGAACGAGATCCTGAAAATGTTCCGGTATTACTTTGGTTAAATGGTGGTCCTGGTTGTAGTTCTTTTATAGGATTCATGGACGAAAATGGGCCTTATAAGTTGAAACCAAATGGTGAGTTGATTCGCAGCGAATTCGCGTGGACGAACGAATTTAATGTACTGTATTTTGATCAACCAGTTGGAACCGGATTCAGTTTCACACAAAACGAAGCTGGTTATGCTGAAAATGAAGAAGATGTTGCCATAGATATGTACAACGCACTGGTTCAGTTCTTTCAACTATTTCCGGAATATTCGCAAAATGACTTTTATCTCGCTGGAGAATCGTTCGCTGGCAATTATATTCCAGCAATAGCGTATGAAATTCACAAGAGAAATTCGGATATTAATGTACCGATGAAAATTAACATGAAAGGTTGTTTAATTGGAAATGGTCTTATCGATGGTGAAAAAATGAATGTAATGGCTGATTATATGTATCAGTTAGGATGTATAGACCTAAAGACTGTAAAGGAATACCGTGATTTAGAAACTGCCAGTAATACTTATATACGTGCCGGAGATTATGTAGGAGCATTCGATAAATTTGCTGAAGCCTGGAGGTCAAAATACTCATTTCCAAATTGGGCTAGGTATAATATGTTAAATGGTGATGCTGCAGTGGGTAGTGTAACGGAATTATTTGAAAGTGATTACATTCGTAAATGTATTCACGTTGGTAATTTGAGCTATTTCGAATGTAATGATGACGTATTTAATGATATGCATCTAGAGCTGGTACAGTCGGTAACTCCACTTTTTGTAGAATTGTTAAATCATTACAAAATCCTACTTTACAGTGGTCAATTAGACATGCGTGTTGGCCACCCATTAACTAGAAACTTTCTTGAAAATATACATTTCAGCGGCGCAGTAGAATATTACGAAAACGATTTGATATTATGGTATGATGAATGCGGTATACAAGCTGGACATTATAAAGTTGCTGCAAATCTTACTGATCTCTTGGTACTGACTGCGGGTCATATGGTTCCCGCTGATCAACCGAAAAGAGCGCTTCAAATGGTTCGAGAATTTATTAACGTGAATTCTCATAACGTTTATGTTTAATTGTAATCAATGCATATTATTATTTTTTCGCAGAAATTTTGACGAACTGTAAAACTGACAAATAAAAACTCCGGAATGTATTACTTCTCTGGATTTCCTTTGGATTATTTATGATTTATTTGCTACTTGTAATGTAAATCACGGAAATTTCATCAGAGGTAATATATTTTTTTACTGCAACTATCATACCACTAAATACGCGTTTTGGACATACTTCGCTAATACCGGTCAATTTTTATATTTTGGTTTAACCTTAATGTTGAACAAATAATCCGCTCTCGCCTAAAACCAATTTCATTCTCAGTCCTTTAGACTTCCGTCCTTTTGTTCTGTCTTTACTGCAGAATCTGTTGCCATTCTACAAGCTATTATTTATATTTCCTCTTCTGCAAGTTCTTCCAAATTCCTTATTGTTTCTGATTCTTTAAGTGTTCTTCTAGCGCTATCTCCAACTTCCCTTTCCCTTTCCACTGATACTATTATCCTTTCTATTCGTTCTCTTCTCCATGATCTTTCCTCATCGACGATTGAATTTCTTTGGATTCCCGGACATTCAGGCATTGATGGAAATGTAGCCGTCGACCTCCTTGCTAAAGCGGCTGTTTCCAATGGGAATTTTATTAGTAGGGTTCCAGCACACAATATTCTTCTTCCAACTAAATCCTGCCATCTTAGACTTTGGCACTCAGTTTATGTTTCTCTTTTCGCTTAGCTAATCCTAATTCCTTTTATCTTTTGATTAATCCTGTTCCTCCTCCTCGTCCTTGGTACTTGTTTGCGTCGGTCCATAATTATTAAATTATCTCGCCTCCGTTTCTCGCATAGTCTCCTTCCTTCTTCTCTAAATCGCTTTTCCTTGGCTGCATCTGCTTTTTGTCCATTGGATCCTGAAGGTTCCCAGTATGTTTGCAATGCAAATCACGTGCTCTTCGAGTGCTCCGGCTTATTTCGCGAGCCTCAGTTACTTTATTGTCATCTTTTACAGCTTGGTCTTCCTGCTCCTTTTAACGCCTCTTATGTTCTTTCTCTACCTATTCTCTCTGTTATTCCTGTCCTAGGGGTGTTTCTTGATTCCATTGTCGACAAAATAAAAATATAATTTCTATTCTATTCCATGCATCTATTCCTTTTTGCTGGGCTAATGCTCTCTGGTAGCAAACCCAAGGTAGATGGGGCGGTAAAAAAAAAAATCTGGGCAGATAGTTTTATTTATTAATGATTATGATTCATGAACAGACGTTCACGCAAAATATTTACATAGTTCCCGATTCGCGGTGTAACATTTATTTATTCTCGACTGAAATCAATATTTCTTAAAATTAAAATTAGTAAATTATAAATCGATTAAAATTTGCTACAGAAGTTATCGATCGTTAGGCAATCTATAAGGTCTGTTGTTGGCTATTTAAAAATCAAACAGCATCTAATTTACTCATTCACAATTAGCAGCGTAATCATGATGATGTAATTAAGTAATTACTTTTTTTAAATTTTTCTAGAATTTCTAATGATATACAACTAATAGGAATAAAATATTTTAGTAAATATAATTTTGATATAGATAGCTTCGTTCTAAAGAAAGAAGGTCGTAAAGAGCCATACGATTCCGGATTCGGGGCAAGATGCGGGAACTGTTACCAAATGATGAGCACGTCGTATGGTGGCGAGCGAATTACAATAGCTAGTCATGTATATTGTTACGAACATTTTACAGCCAATCACCCATATGATAATAGCATGCGTGGTGGTCCAGCGATCCATATTCGTCCTGCCCTTAAGCATTATCCCTTTGATCAAGTATCTTGTCATCAGATCAAAGCTACTGCCACCGAAATCGGCACTGTTCACGGCGAGACTACAATTTCATCAATCTACTTCCTTTCTCGGTTTAATTCTCCGAAGTGAAATTCAGTTGTTTCTTCAACGACCTTGGCCCTAAATTTCTTATGGGCGGCGACTGGAACGACAAATACAGGCTGTCAGAACCTCGGACACCAGCTCCCAAAGAAAGGAATGGGAGCTATTTAATTCAACTGCCCAAAACAAGTCACGAAGTTCTAGTGAGCTCAAATAATAAATCCTACGGCCCTACTAGAGTCTGATGAAATTGACTTTCCAATTTACGCCAGGCTAGATTCCATCCGTCTCGTTATCACAGAAGTAGCTGATTTGAGTTAGAATCACAATGCACTCATTATAACTGTGATGATAGCAGCTAACTACTATCTTACAAAGCCCAGAACGATGCCGATACATGCGAATTTATTACGCCACCGGGACAAGGTAGAGTTACTTGTCGACCTTAACAGGGATATTTCTTCCTTCGAGGACATCAGCAATGCTACAGAGCTCTTTATGAGAAACCTTCACACAGCTGGCTGCCTACGTCATAATCAGATCACTTACCCCGTCATACCAGTCTGTAAGGATAGAGATTCTAGAACTAGTTAGATACAAGCGTTATGTACGCAGGAGATTCATGCGAACCCGAAACAAAAGCGACAAACACGCTTAGACAAGAACTGCTGATATTCTCAAAAAGCAGTTAACTGATGTACGCTCAGAATACTTTGACAACCTTCTTCCGAATGCCGACCCGAATAAAACCATTGGCTTCAACTTATAAAGAGTAACTAAGTGGATAAAGCAATTCACGGATCCAAGACTGCGCGGGAACAGGATACCGCACCGACCAACAAAAAACTGACAATCTTACTTAGGAACTGGTGGAGAGGTACACAATCTTCAATCTGGCGCACGCTGAAGACATTCAATACACCGAACAGTTTCTTCAGGCGGAGAGTACCGCTCCCAACCCAACCAGTCGCGATTCACATGCCCAAGTTATAGAACAGATCACCAAATTAAAAGTCAAACGTAATTATACGTTACTTCTATTAGTATATAAAAATATGTATGTTTTATTATGAATATTAGAACGAATTTAATATAAGTAAGTATTATTGCTTCCCTATGTTTAAACAAAATCAAAAATAATTTATGAAAATAATATCAAAAAACGTTTTATCATCGACATTGTATTATTTTTTATTAAAACCTGTATTTAATATATTTTTATTTTTAATTTTCAGTGTGCGCGATAACTGTTTATTGTTTCATTTATAAGGTTCTGTACACATATAATGTACGGAATCCTAATAAAATAGTTCGGAAACGACAAAAATATCAAATAAAAATCAATAACTCACGAACAGCTTGACTTATAAACTTCAAATTTGTAACATAAACTAAAATTAAAATTTTCTTTAAAACGATCTATAACTTCAAGGTGATAGATTACCCTGGGCGGCAAAAAACCCAAATAACCGTCAAGAATATATAATACGGTATTTAAAACGACCTCAAAAATCACTTAAAATATCGAAACTCATCACCCGTTAATCCTATAAAGCTGAAATTCAAAATATAAAATAATAAAATAGAATTCATAAAATCCAAAAAATTACGGTACAAAAGTTATGTAAAGTTACGGAAAAGTTGAAAAAAGCGTAAAAAATGACGTGCCCACCCTAGCGCCGCGAATATTACAGCTGAAAACTTTGAACGCGGTTAAACAAATGTGCATCCCCCGGGATATTTCTCTAGTTTAGAACATCCGGGTTTCCCGGTTTACTCGGGGCGCCGAAAGCTCGAAATTTTGGGAAATTTTTTTTTTTTTCCGGTCTTATGATACACCGTTGAAAACATATCCCCGCAGCCTGAAGAAATAAAAATTTCAGTCCAAATTTTTGTTTGATTACCTTACATAATCCATTTTATTTACACTTAATATTAACAATTATTTACATCTGGTGGATTTTTTCGTTTCTTTGTTTACAATTATTATTATTACGATTATATTTATTTATTTTTTTGTTCTCCAACCACCGATAAATTCCTGTCATTTTCAGTTTCTCCGTTCCCACAAAAGATTATCTATTCATATTTCTACATTAGATCCCGCTTTATCGGCTCGGACATTTTCCTCTACAATTAATGTTATATTCGTGTACCAATGCACATCTCCTTTCATTCCGACAATCGGCAGTAGAGATAGACCTTTTTATGTTCATCAAAGGCGGATCAATATTTTCTACGGTTCGTAGGATGATTTCCTTTTACTTTTTTTTTAAAATTTGTGTATTCTCCTTATATTGTTTGTCGCACAAAAGTGTGACTCTTGTTTGTTTCTTTCGGTCACAACCTCAATTGCTTTTGTTTCGTGAAAAGTCTGCTTAGATTGACGGTACTCATTCTTTATCGTTATAGCCGTTATATAACCGGTTTTCTCCGGCAATGTGCTGAGCGTTGTTTTCCTTTGCCCGGTCACCCAAATCTCTTTGCAACATTACCTTTAACGATAATTTTCTTTATTCCGCTATAGTAAGTGAAAGTTTTGTTTCTTTTTTCACGCGGATACGTCTTTCAGTTTTTTTTGTTTTTTTTTTGGCCCGAACAGAACAGTTTATTTCGCCAGCAAACTACGACACGACTAATTATTGAAAAATACTAATAATAGAAAATTCAGGAAGAGAAATTTCATTCTACATTATGGCCGCAACTGCTGGCAGTGCCCACAATTCTCAATGAAACAAAACAAACACAAACAAGATTTTTTCATTCTGGAAAAAGGAGCAAAAGAAAAAATAGATAAATATTTCTATCTCACATTATGACCACAGTTGCCTGGCAATGCTCACAGTGCATTATGAGAAAAAGGAGGTAGTCACAGCCACACTGGACAAAGACTACAATGTAAGAAAAAAATAAGTAAAATAATAGAGAAAAAAAAAAAATCAAACAACGATCCTGTTTCTTTCAATAAACTTCTTCTTCTTCTTCTTCTTCTGGTGTCATACGCAGGCATCTGCGCGTGGACGATCACTAATTGGCTAGATTTCCCGGTTGTTCGCTGCTTCAATTAGGCTTTTTATTGTGGTTTTTCCGGTCCACTGTTTTATATTCTTGGACCACGATGTTTTTCTTCTTCCTCGTGCTCTTGTTCCATTAATTTTCCCTTCTATAATTATTCGCAATATTTCGTATTTCCTGCCTCTGATAACATGGCTCAAATATCTCGACTTCCTTTTCTTAATTATGTCCAATATTTGCCTCTTAGCTTTTGCTTTTTGTAATACTTCATCGTTCGTCAGTTTCTGCCTCCATGATATTTTCATTGTTCTCCTGTGTAGCCACATTTCACACGCTTCTAAATATTTTAATGTTTTACTCGTGTATGTTGCTGCTTCTGCGCTATATAATAAAATGATATATATATAGCATCTTATAAAATCTTGTCTTATGTGCAGGCTTAAAGATGGGTCCGTGAGTAGTTTTCGCATTCTTCTGAAAGCTGTTTTAGCATAGCCACATCTTCGTTTCACTTCAATAGATGGATCAAGGGTGTTTGTGATGTAGCTATCTAAGTATTTAAATTCTTCAACTTCTTCTATATTTTTTCCATTGATTGTGATATTTGCATTGTGGTTCCTGTTATGGCTTATTATCATAAACTTCATTTTCTTTTCATTTATAGTGAGCCCATGTTGTTTTCCTATGAAGTCGATTCTTTCCACTTGTTGTTGTAATTCTTTGCAGGAATTCGCTAACAGTATGGTATTATCTGCATATCGGATATTGTTAATACGTTTTCCATTTATTTTAATTTACAAACTTTTTGTTCTGAAATGCTTCTTTATAAATCGCATCAGCATATACGTTGAATAATAGAGGTAAAATACACCCCTGTCTTACTCCTCCGCAAATTTTTATTATTTCCGACTCCATATCATCTATACGAATTTTAGTACTTTGCTCCCAATATAGGTTTTGTATTATCCTCAGATCATATTCGTTTATGTCTTTTTGTTTTAATAACTGTATTAATTTGTCATGCTTAACACTATCGAAAGCTTTTTCGTAGTCTAAGAAACATATGAACACATCCCGTCTCTGGTCCCAACATTTCTTCTGTAATAGTATATTGACTGCGACTAAAGCTTCTCTGGTTCCAAAACCTTGTCGGAAACCGAACTGGCATTCATCTAAATCTTGTTCGCATTTATTGCGTATTCTCATGTGTATTATACGTAAGAAGATTTTCAGCATATGGCTCATCAGGCTGATCATTCTGTAGTCATTGCATGTATTAGCCTGCGGTTTCTTAGGTAAGGTTATAAACACTGACTCTAACCATTCCCTGGGTATTTCGCCTGTGCTGTATATATTATTAAAACTTTTCGTTAATCTTGAGATGTTTGTATTGTCTAGCAATTTGATAACGTCGGCTGGTACTTTGTCCGGGCCTGTCGCTTTCCTAGTTTTTATTAACATTATAGCATATTCAGTTTCTGATTGTAAAATCTCCAATTTTGCGTCTTTGGGTGTTTGCGTTAATTTCATATTTCTTGTATCTTTAAACATATTCTCTAAATATCTTGCCCAAACTTGTAATTTATCTTTTACATCATATGCTAAGGTACCGTCATCCTTATTTAATTTTGTTGGGATTTTCTGTTTAAGTAGACCTGTTATTTCTTTTATTTTCCGATGTATGTTAAAGGAGTCCTGTTTCTTCGTCATTTCATCGATTTCTTGACACTGTTCTTTCATCCAATTATTCTTTGCTTGCCGTATTTTATATTGTATGCCTTTGTGTTTTTCTTTATATAATGTTTTATTTATGTTTTTTATCTTACGACGTTGGTTCATTAACTCCAAGATTTCTTGTGTCATCCATGGTTTCCTTGCTGTGTAGGCATTTTTTAAAGTCTGCGTGCATACTGTTGTAATACCTTCTGTAATCCTTGTTATACATTCTCTTATATTCTTTGTTTTTGTTTCTTTGTATAATTCAGAAAAGGTTTGATTTATTTGATTCTGTACATTTGCTTTGTATTCGATATTTCTCAGCTTATTCACATCTATTTTATTATGTGTTCTTGCCATTTTAGTTCGTTTCCATCTAAGTGTAAACTTTGCTATAATAGGATTGTGATCGGAACCTACATCTGCACCTGGATATGCTGCTACTCTTTTAATGGAGTTTCTAAAGCGTTCGTTAATCAGAATATAATCAATTTGGTTACGAATTGTTATCTCTTCATTACTACGAGGTGATTCCCATGTATACAGTCTTCGCTTTGGCATTTTATAGCACGTATTCGTGACTACCATCTTATGTTTTTCGCAGAAATCGAAAACTCTTTCTCCTCTTTCATTGGCTTTACCTAACCCAAATGGTCCGACTAGGTTTCCGCGTCTTTCCATACTAATCTTTGCGTTATAGTCTCCCATTATAATTAAAATTTCATGTGGTTTAGTATTCTTCTTGAGTTCTTCAATATCGTTGTAAATATCATCAATTTCATTATCTCGTATTTTGTATCAGCTGTTGGCTAATGTATTTGTACAACGTTCATGATTGTATTTTTAAACGTGAATCTGATAAGGGCTATCCTATCTGAAAATGGTACAAAACCTGTTACATATGGAACATATTCTTTTCTAACAATTATTCCGACTCCGTTAATGTGTTTTGAGCTTTGGTTACCAGAATAGTATAGTTTGCTATGTTGGGCATTAATTTCCCCATTTCCAAGCCAATGATGTTCAGATATTCCTAGTATTTTTATTTTCATCCTTTCCATTTCCTGTAAAACATTTCCCCATTTACCGGGTTGATATAAACCTCTGACATTCCATGTGGCTATTTTAATTGTTGAATTCGTTGTGTTATCCTTAGTAGCAGCGGACGGTGAGATTCTTCGCACCCTAAGCCCACTGAAGGGCCGCACCGGATTTAGAGCCATTATTTCATTATTTGCTGCCATTGTGATAACCCGAGGATGGAATACAGCGGTGGTTTCCTTCTTGCATTCCGCCGGGTTTCTGTCAGGGTTTGCTCCCTTAGCCGAAAGGACCCGGTTTTAAGGCGCCGGATACTCGCCTACTCGTTCTAGTTTGATATTTATCAAACTGACTGGGGCACATTGTCACGAACCTGCTGTTGTAATGCAGTAACATGTTTCAACGGGATTTATTGGTAGGATCACTTTCAGCAAGTGAACCTTCCTCCGTTTTTCTTTCAGCAAGACGTTGTTGTGAGCTCCGATTTAGCTTTCCTAATCAGCGCTGAGCCCTCCGAATAGTAAATTACCACCCTACACGACGTGGACGTACAGAACTCACATGGTTGTTGTTTCGTTTCTCCGTCGGTGGGACTAGCACCTGATGACGGTCGAGTGACTACTTACTAGAGAATTATACTCTAGTTACAACAACCTGTACCCCGCAGGGCTCAATAAACTTAAAAAGGATAAATAAAATTTTATCACCGGAACAGAGAAGATGAAAAATACACAATGGAGGATAAACACCACAGGACATGAGGTCTTTAGAAAACGCAAGTCTCGTGTTATCGAACTGGGCGCAATTAAATAACAAGTGGTTAATGTCTTCTCTAAAATTTTGTCGACAATAGATATTACAACCCGTGTAGTGCCCGGTGTTTGAAAAATTTAAACCTAATCGGCAATGATCGGAGCAGAGCCTACACACAACGGTCACAAACCTACGGGTCAAACTAACTGGGACACTAATGCGATAAAACCAAGGTGTGGACGGCAAAGATGGTTGGACCATATGAAAATATTTACCAGGCCCTTGCTCTCTACAAATAAGACTTACCCAATCCGCATGATTATCTCTTTTGGCTTTATCTAGAAGATCGAAGGATGGGATAAATGGAAACTTAATACCTGATCTAACGCCTTCTTTTGCGATTAAATCAACACGGTCACCAAGTGGTACCCCACAGTGACCCGGAACCCAACAGAATTTAATGACTCTTCCAAGTTCGGAAATATTAAAATACTTCTCCTTAATTTCATAAATAATTGGATGGCAATTACATTCAAAGTTACTTCTCTGAAGCGACAAGAGAGAACTAAGGCTGTCCGAAAATACTACAAACTCCCCCTTGGACTGCAACACGTTTTTCACAAACTCTAACGCTTTTTCAATTGAAAAAAGCTCGGCCGTGAAAATCGAAGCTTCTGGAGGTAATTTAAATTTCTGCTCAGTGATACCTTCTATAATAAACCCGGCCCCTGCGCCTTCATTAAATCTACGGAATTTGGCACCATCGGTAAAGATCAACCGATAACCGGGGTATAATTCTTTCGCGATACCTAGAAAAACGGAGTTCACAATGTTACCAGGCAGCAGATGCAAATTCTGGCTTTTAAAGGTGTTAATATTGATGTCCAGTTTGATAAATACGAAATTAAAATAATTGGAGGGAGAAAATGGCACAAGAGCTGGACTATAACTGTAATACATCCTAGTTCTTTTGAGCAAGAGCGGCATTTTCTGGGGAACAAATCTCCAATCACTACTTACCTGCATTATCTTACTTATAAACTGCGGATATTTGTAATTACAATACTTAAGTACAAATTTATCTGTTAAATAATTTCTTCTAATGTGCAGAGGAGTAATTTTGGTCTCCATTTGTAGACCGATGTTAGGGGACGACCTGACGTTTCCCGTGATTAATCTTAAGCCAAGATTCTGTAATGAATCCAACTTTCTGAGCTGGAACTTCGAGGCTGACCCATAGAAAATCGCTCCATAATCCAATTTCGATCTAATAAAGCTTTTGTATAGCTGGCTTAAGATGACCGGATCACTTCCCCACCATGAATTGCTTATAACCTTTAAGGGGCTATACGATTTAATTACAAGTTCAACTAGTTTTTGAATGTGAAAAGTCTACGTTAGTTTAGAATCTAAAAACAATCCTAAATACCTAACATGCCTAGTGAACTTAATGAGTTGGTTTTGAATTAGAACACGTATTTGTTCGTAGTCAAATGGTCTAAGTGAAAATACGGATACCGAGGATTTGGCAAGGGATATTTCAAAATGAATCTTCTCAAAGGAATTAAAGCAAATATCCATAGATGTTTGACTTGCCTGAAGACATTTAATGAGGCAGTTATGTTTAGAATATATTAAGAAGTTGTCCGCGTATGACAAAATTCGTGAGAAATTTGGTATTTGAATATTAAAAAGAGGTAATATATACAAATTAAAGAGAAGCGGACTCAGAACGGCATCTTGGGCAAGACCTTTATAAGTGGTGGGGTTATTCAGTTCTAGGTACGGGGAAAAATTTTTGGGACGCTATACGGCGCACCATGGCCAATGTCAATTATTTGGGGTCTCGCAGTAAATGCAACCTGTTCTAACCCAGTCGATTTTATAATTCAGATGGATTCGTGTCGCCTGTTCTTTAATTGTTCCCCAGAATGCAGTATAGTAGTCTTTTTTTTTTCTTACTCTAGGCGCGCCAGCGGCCTTGACCCAACAACATGATAAATTAAGAGATAAAACTAAATAGCCAGGCGGTCAGAAATGGAAAAGACAAAGGACAGCAGCAACAGAATAACTGAAGGCGATATGAAGGAAAGCATATAGGTAGCGTTAAAGGGAATAGGAAGACCCAAAACTAAAAGTTGGGCGTAAAGAAAGGAGCGTTCATTAGAGAGGGCAGAACATTCGAATAGGATATGATTTGAATCACAAATACAAGAAGGCTCAGGAGCGTGAAGAGAGCAGAAAGGAAAAGGTGACAAAGCGAATCGAAAGCGAGAAAAAGAGAGTAGAGAATGATTGATCCTGAGTGTAATTAAGGAAACAACAATGGTACGATGACAGACAGGAATAGAATGAAACCAAGGCAGGAAACGAGGAACCGGTTGAATAAGACGGTACTGTGAAAAGCGATTTGAGAATAAAGATGGACACATGTCCAACCAAAATCTGGAACGATTAGAGCGTGATAAAGAAATAATGTCTGAAGAAGGGAAAGAGTCGAGGAACCTGCCATTGCGGGCGGCTGAACGAGCTAAAGAGTCAGCTGAGTCATTGTCCTCAATATTGGAATGACTAGGAACTCATAAGAAAGTCTATGACAATGGAACGGGACGAGAACAAAGAGGAGACAAGAGATCGAATAGAGAGGATGATACCGTCAGACGTATGAGAAGGAGGAAACGAGATGGCTTGAAGAACGCCTTTGGAATCGGAAACTATCGGGAATTTGTGAACCCGATTTTTAGAGGATATAAAATAAACGGGACGAATAATTGAGATCGATTCAGCCGAGAAGGTGGAGCAGAAAGAAAGAAGTCTGAAAGACTTAGAGTGCAGAAGCGTAGGAGACGTATACGCACCACCTACGCCCCTATCACTCTTGGAGCCATCCGAGAAGATTAAGACATAGAAAGAAAAATAAAAGTCCAACAGCTGAAAGAATTCGAAGTTGACTACATTCTGCGAGAAAGAATTAGCGCGGATTGGGAGGGGCGAGAAATTTATGGGGTGCCATATGCTATTAAAATCGAAAGAAAAGTAAGGAAGACTGTTATAAGAGGAAACGTAGGGAGAAAAATTGGAAACACGAGCAGCTATATGCGATAAAATCGGAATTCTATGAGGCGCCAAGCGCCAGTGATTTTCGATATGAAGATAGGAAGGAACAAGATTGGATGACAAAATGGGGAGGCGTTTTATTAAAAAACAATAACCGAGCAGTGAACGACGAATGGATAGAGGTTGAGTGGAAGATTCAGATAGAATCGCTGGAATAGGAGAAGATTTTAAAGCGCCAATGCATAGACGAAGACAGAAATTTTGAATTGCGTCAAGTTACGAAAGGAGAGATTTGGAGGCATTAACATAAATGAAAGAACAATAGTCGAATTTGGACCGAATAATTGATCTGTATAGAATTTAAAAAAATGCACGGGTCGCCACCTCATCTGAGCGGAGATAAAGATTCGAGCAGATTAAGTCTTTTGATCGAGAAATTCTAGATATAATTAATATGTTCATGAAATGTAAGGCGACTATTTAAGAACGTACCTAGGTAACATATGGAATTAACAGTGGGAATAGGAATATCAGATACGCTGATGTTTATAAAAGCACGGTTAAAGGGTCGTAGAGCAAAAATTATACAGGAAGACTTGGAAGGGGAAAGAGAGAGGTGAAGAGTAGAGAGAGCAGTGCTAAGAAGGGACAATGAATGATTCAACTCGTTGGTGGCGGAGGACAGAGATCATCTGCGGTGGAGTAAACTGAAACTCATCAGCAAAAAGAACAGAGAAAGAGGGAATAGGAAGAGAAGCAATATCGAAAGAATAAATATTAAAAAGAGTGGGGCTAAGGCAGGAAGTCTGGGGAAGCGCACAATAGACGGATCTGAAGGTGGAAAGAGAAGGAGAAGATAGATAAAGAGTTCTATGTTGAAAGATAAGAGTGATAATAACCGGAGAGAGATTAAGAGACAGGAGTTTGGAGCCCAAAGAAGGAAGATACGCATTATCAAATGCAGAGCAGACATCAACTAAAGATGCGTCAGTAACTTTCTTTGATAGGAAGGATTAATAGATATCTGCAAGGAAGTAACTGATGCAATCTACCGGGCCAAACCCGGGGGGCGAAAACCGAATATATTAGATGGAACAAGATTATTATGCTCAGGCCACCAAACGAGACGGTTGTTTATTAAACTTTCAAAGAGTTTGCGCAAACATGAGGCTAGGGAGATGGGACGGAAAGAACATTGATCTTTTTTAGAAATTGGAATGACGATGAAGTCGTTCTAAGAATCAGGAGTAAAACCAGAGAGTAGGAAAGAGTTGAAAATATTTAGAAGGGAAAGCAGCGAGGAAGGAGAGAGTTTTTTAAGAATAAGAAAAGAAAGACCATCTGAGCCAGGAACAGAAGGAGAGGATTTGTTAAGGACGGATAGGAGTTCCTCATAGCAGAAAGGAGAAAATAGGAAATGAAGTTCTGAGATATTCGGGAGTGAAGGAATGTTCGATTCCTCGAAAGTGGAGACATACGGAGGAGCAATAGAGTTCAAGAAGGAGTGAAATTTAGGCAAAGAAGGATGGGAAAGGTGGAGACGCTCAGAAAGAGGAGATTTAAACGCCTTAGCCATTTTCCATATCTTAGGCGTATCTCTAGAAAAAGAGGAACAAAATGATTTCCAAGAGTTGCTCTTGGCAGATTTTAAAGTGTACTGAGCTTTTGCGTTGTCTTCTTTGTGAGCTGAAAAGTTGGACATTGAGGAACAAGAACGAAAGGCTTTAAAGGTAGCGGTGCTTCTTCGGAAAGCAACTTTACACTATTCATTCCACCAAAGAGAGAAGGTATAAGAAGAAGAATAACCGTGCGAAAGGGAAGTAGGAGGGGAGGAAGCGAAAAGAACAGAATATAGAGTTGAATGAAGAAATTGTACTGGGATGACGGGTCGGGAAAATCCAGAATAAGAGGGAGTAAGGAATCCACCAAAGATCGGAATTTAATCCGATCTGTTATGGAAAAAAGCCAATGAGGATCGTGCAAGGGCCTGAAAAGTTTAGAAGGAAGAGCGCTGTTGAGCGTTAGGAGAATGGAGACATGATCACTACCAAAAGTACCGTCGAGAGTTCTCCAAAAGCTTACAAGACCAAGATTCGGAGGTTTGAAAAAAGTAGGAGAACGATCGTTGTGGAAAAAAAGATTATGGTTTATGATGAGATTTTCCAGAGTCACGCCATTAGGATTGCGCTCTGCGCAGCCCCACATAGGGGAGTGCGTATTCCAGTCACCACTAACAATAAATGAATCAGATAAGGATGAAAGGAATGAAGACAAAGGAAGACTAGAGAGGCTGGAGTTGAGAGGGATGTACACGCGAGCAATATGTATAGGATTCCAGAGAAAATTTTAAAATAAAATATGAATCATGTTTGGGTGGTTAGGAAGGAGCGGAGGAAGAAATGGGATATTGTGAGTGAGATAGGATAGATCGTGTCTAATTAAAATCGCAACACCACCATATACCCATTCATACGATTAGATCGAACTAGAGAATAAACGTTGAAATCAAGAGACGAAGAAGTTTTAAGCCAAGTTTCAGATAACAGCGCTACAAGGATATTGTAGAAGTCTAATAGGCACTCTACACTTAGTTTATTAGGTCATAAGCTGCGGAAATTCCATTGAAGAATGTTCAAGGCGTAAGACCGGGATATTCTAGTTAGAGGGAGAGGAAAAGAAACTAAAAGGATGAGAAAAAGAAGTGGGAGAAGGCAGAGTTGGAATTGAAGTAAAAGAAAAGAAAACAAGAGTAATAAGAAGGGTATAATAAATAAGAGGAGATCGCTTGTAGACGATCTTCCAACTTAAAGGAGAAATTGAAAAAAGGAAAAATGAGGAGAAGATAGAATACCTGTCTGAAGTTGGATACGGGCAAAATTGAAGGTACCTCGCCATTACGGGTACCGTCAGTGATAAAAAAGAAACAGGAGAAATACCTGCACGAACGGGTTGATGCTCAGTTTGTAGGCTTCCTTCCGTAATGAAATAACTATGTAACATAAAGGAAAAATTAATTAAAATTCGAACTGAGGGAAGTTTTAAGTTAATGATTCCCGAGCGAACAGTTATCCTTGGCAAAACGGAGGCAAGAGAAAAACAGAGAGATAAGGACAACAAATAAAGAATGGGATGCAGCATGAGGAAAATGGTCAAAAG
The DNA here is from genome assembly GCA_039619475.1 of Icerya purchasi. Lineage (NCBI taxonomy): Eukaryota > Metazoa > Arthropoda > Insecta > Hemiptera > Monophlebidae > Icerya > Icerya purchasi. The sequence continues at coordinate 67,199,711 of CM077116.1, forward strand.
AAGAAAGAAAAAAAAAGGGATAAAAGAGATGGCCTAGTTGAAATGAACGTGATTGGATAGGAAGGCTGAAAGATTATCAAGGAACGTGGAGGAAGAGGATATGTTAAAGGAAGCAAAGAATTTCATGATAGCTGCGGAAAGGTTAGAAACGACAAAAGAAGAATCGTTAAGAGAGGAATTAGGAGAAAGACTAAGAGGAACTGGTAAGGGACTAAAAGATATGGAGGGATTGGATTGGTGGGAATCGCCATGATTTAGAGCGCAACCATTTGATGGTAAACGAGAGAAAAAAGGATGGAACGATGTGAAATTGAGGAGAAAGCTTTGAGTAGGATTTGGGCTTGAAAGTTTTATGGAAAGTGGAGGATTTAGAGTTTTTGGGGGAGGCGTTTGAAGAGGAAGTAGGGGCTGCGACGCGATTAGCATAAGATAAGGCTGGATAGGCGGAACTGGAGGATTTAACTTTAACGGCTTCGTGAAAAGAGATGTTCTCGAAAGCCATGATTCTTTTTATGTCTTTCTGCCGTTGCCATTTGGGACAGGCTCGATCGGGAGAGCGTTGACTACCTTTGCAGTTGCGACAAAAGGGAGGCTCCTGGAGATTCGTACAATCGGCGGAAGGGTGTTTGGAGGAACAATGGGAACGTGAAGGAAGAAAGCTACGACAATGACGCGCAATATGCCCGAAAAGGAAACATTTGGAACACTGAGTGGGAGGACGAATACTTGGGGACACTGTAAAACGAAGTTTGTAAATGGATACAAACTCAGGGAGAGAGGATTTGGCAAATTTTAATTCGACACTTCTGGTGGGAACTTTGGATCCATCGGAAAAACGAAGTATACAACGAACAGATATTACAGGAATAGACGATTCAAGCCCTTCTTTAATTTCCCCAACAGAGAAAAAAGGATGAACTCCAGAAATAACACCAATTCTGTACAAAGTATTATGGGGAATGAAAGCAATGAGCTTGTGAGAATTGAAGAAGGAGCGATTGTTTGAAAAGTCGTTGGTGGCGGAAATGGAGGGGAAGACAACAAACTGTTGACATTGATCGGTGAATTATTAGTGTTGGTAAAATTATTATTATTGTTACTATAGTTATCGTTATTATTGTCCTGAGGACTTTTGATATTGAAATTTTTGATGGCATTAGTGACACTGTAGTTACTACTACCATTATTATTACTATTTTTAGAGTTGGTGACTTTGTTGTTGTTATTATTATTATTGTTATTATTAGGATTACTGTTATTATTAGGATTACTGTTATTATTAGGATTACTGTTATTATTATTATTAACATTAGTACTACCATTATTACCATCATTAGGGAGGTTAACTAGATCGTTAAGTGAAAGCCGCAGATCCATACTAGGCATAGACGCGACCGGCGAAAGGGGACTGGACGGCTTACGTTTGGCGGAAACGTCAACCTCGATGCAGTTTAAATTTAAATTTACTTTGGAGGATTTGACATCATTTGCGGAGGCCGCTGAGCGGCCTCCCTTAGACGAGATCATACAACTTATAAAAAGAAATTAAATTTAAAAAAAGCAAAATAAAATAAAGAAAAAAATCAATTTGATTTCGAAGAATCGAAATGCAGAAAACAAAAATTAAAATAAGACGTACCCTACCCGAAGTTTCGGGAATAGGGAAAAAAAAAAAAAAAAAAAAATACCGTTAAACGAAAAATCATCGGTGTTAGAAATAACAATAAAGGTAAATGAAATAAACTTTATATAGATAACGGAAAGTATGTGCTAGTTAAATGTAAAGTGCAACAGTCTTGCCTAATTCGTAAACTGATTTCCCTTGGTCATCGGCCTCCGTTCAGCTTACGATCTCTGCTTTCCTCGGCTCATCCGAAAGTGTACTCCTGCTTCTATATTATTATTTTTTTTTTTTTTTTTTTTTTTTAATTGGGCTCGTCAACCGAGGACCTTCACCCAGAAACAATTAAGGGAAAACGAAAGTTATACAGTGAGGCGATCAGCTATCGCTAATAAGAAGGAAACAATGGAGGGGATAATAAGTGTAGAAGGAAAAGACAGGATATAACGAGCACAAAAAGGAGCAGGAAGCCCCAGCCCAAGCAAGTGGGAATATAGAGCCGAGCGCTCCACCGAAAGAGCAGAGCACTCAAAGAACACGTGATCGGTGTCACAAACAACCGCATCGTTTGAATGGAGAGGACAACATGGGGAAGAGGTTAACGAGAGGCGAAAGCGTGAGGAAGGTAGCAAGGAATGGTTTAAGCGCAAACGCACAATGGAGACAACAACAGAGCGAGGAAGTGAAGGAAACAGAAGGAACCAAGGATTTGAAGGAAGATTAGGCTGAACTGACAGATAAAAGGAGCGACAATTAGAAAAGGAGGAAGGGTACATATTCGACCAAAATCTGAGATGGAAATGTTTACACAAAGGCAAGAGATTAGAGGATGGGATTTTTTTGAAGAAGAATGTAGAAGAAGAAACAGCAACCCGAGCCAAAGAATCAGCCTTCTCATTACCTGAGATGCCAGAATGACCAGGAACCCACAGCAAGTCAACATGGATTCCATGGAGAGAAGAGAGAGTCCAAATGAGAGAACGTATGCGGAGAATAGAAAAATCACAGGAATGATTAGGAAGAGGAGAAGAGATGGCTTGAAGAGCACTCATGGAGTCGGATATGATCAGAAACTGGGAAGAAAGACGATTGGAGGAGATAAAAATAATGGAACGTAAAATAGCCATTAGCTCGGCTGTAAATATGGAACAGAAAGAAGGAAGACAGAAGGATTCAGAGAAGTTATAGTCTGGAAGAATAAAAGAAGCACCAACCCCATCAGGCCCCTTAGAACCATCAGTGAAAATGGTAACATGAGAAGGGAAGAGAGAATTGACAATACTGTGGAATTCCTGTTTAATTACAGCTGGAGGGAGAGATTTTGCAAGTGTAGGCGAAATAAATACTCTGGGAGGATGGCAGAGATCGCTGAAGTTAAAGGAAAAATAAGGCAGACTATTAAAGGAAATTGTATACGGCCAAAATGAACTAAGACGGAGAGAAATAAGGGACAGGATAGGAATTTTCCTAGGCACAAAGCGCCAATTCCGAGAAATTGAAAGGTAGGAAAAAATGAGAGAAGAAGATGAGAGAGAAAGACGTTTAGCAAGGAAGCGATAGCCCAAATAAGATCTGCGAATAGACAGGGGAGGAACATTCGATTCAGCAAGCAATGCTGGAATAGGAGAGGATTTAAGAGCACCGAGACAGAGTCTAAGACAAGAATTTTGGATCACATCAAGTTTAGAGAGACGGGATTTGGAAGCGCAGGCATAAATGAACGAACAGTAATCAAGCTTGGAGCGGACGATGGATTTATATAGAAGAATAAGAATGAAAGGGTCACCACCCCATTTAGTCGGAGACAGGGCCTTCAGCAGGTTCAACCGTTTAGTAGAGGAGGAGGAAAGATATTTAATATGTTCGGAAAAAGTCAAACGACTATCGAGAAAGATACCGAGATAACGAAAGCAATTAACACGAGCAATAGCTGTGCTATTTAAGGATAAATTAACAGAAGCAGGGTTATAAGGGCGAAGGGTAAATACAACGCAGGAGGACTTAGAAGGAGAAATCGAAAGGTTAATTGAGGCAAGAGCACTTTCAAGGAAATTGAGGGACGATTTGAGAGCATCATTAGCTGCGTCAATATCGTGGGAAGAGGAAAAAAGCAAAATATCATCGGCAAAGAATAAAGAGTGGGAATTTAAAGGAAGAGAAGCGATACTAGCAGTATAAATGTTAAAAAGAGTAGGACTGAGGGAGGAACCTTGAGGAAGACCGCAGAAAACCTTTCTAGAAGTGTCAAATAATGGAGGAGAGAGGTGGATAGAACGATTGGACATGAGCTTAATAACAAGGGAAGTGAAATTCACTGGAATGTTAATTGCTGTCATTTTATCTCTTAAAGTTGGGAGATGAACATTGTCGAAAGCACAGGAAATATCGATGAAGGAAGCCAGAGTATAATGTTTTTGGATAAAGGACTTATATAAATGAGACACAAAAAGACTGACACAATCAGGAGGGCCGATACCAGGCCGAAAGCCGAACATATTGTTAGGAAGCACATTATGGTGTTCCAACCACCAGACAAGACGCTTGTTTAGCATACCCTCAAACAATTTTCTGATGCAGGATGCCAAGGAGATGGGGCGTAAGGAAGAACTTTTCTTAGGAATAGGGACAATAATGAAAGAATTCCAAGAGGGGGGGATCGAACCCCTGGAAAGGAAAGAATTTAAAAGACTGAGAAGAAAGTTAAGGGATAGTTCAGACAGATTTTTAAGAGCAAGATAAGGTATACCATCAAGGCCTGGAGTAGGGCTGGAAGATTTAGATAAAACAGCTAATAATTCATTAAGATTGAAAGCCGAAGTGAGGAAGTGAGAAGGAGGGGACGAGATTTGCGGAGAGGTGTTGGAATACAGTTCGTCAAAGGAAGGAACGTAGGCAGGAGCGACAGAATCATTAAATCTCCATCCTCTGAACGTCCTTCTCTTTCTAATGTATCTGCTTCTATATTATAGACCGCACAATTAGTTTATAAGTTTCTAATTTTGTTTTCACCAAAGTTAAATAAATAAATAAAAAAGAATAAAAAAAAAAAAAAAAAAACTGCTTAGACCAGAAACAACATTAGTAAGGTTAAATACAATTAGCTGAGTAAATTGGTTGATTTTGAAAGAAGACGAATTTTACTTTTATTCGTCAGCCACGAGTTTGCTCGGAACAATGCGATATCATTAATTACTTCGTAATCTTTTCTTTACTACCATCATTCTATCGACTCTGCAATACTATCTAAAGTAATAATCTAGGGTAGACCGAAGTGTAAAGGATAAAAACTGACATATTAAGTTAATTAAACGATGTACATTTTCCTTTTTACTATAATTAAAACACCAGATGCCTTATATTCGCAATAAATGCAAATTATAACACAAAAGTATGTCTGTTTACACAACTTAATAGGTCCCTACTAATTCTGTTTTTTTTTTATAATAAAGAAAAATTCACTGCGATAAAAAAAAAAAACAAAAAACAACAGATCCTTTAAAAATTAACTCTGGTAAGTTCAACGACGGAGAAATAATCTAGCGTTAAATTGTTTCTGCGAAGATTTCAAACGAGCTAGTCAAAAGACAACCACCTGGCGGCTGAAATGAATTTCGCGAGAACACAATGCCGCTTCTTTTTGGGTGGATGGCATAAACTGATTAAAAGACAAACATTGTCTGTCAAGGGAAGCTCGAACTCGAATAATGGGTGCAAGGCGCTTTTAAACCGCCGAAATATATTACAAAGAGCCTAATGTGTGAAAATGAAAAGACACAGACGATTCCACTTTTTCTCCTTTACGCATCTTTGTGTTCCACGAATTTAACTGAGAATGTCTTTGCCAAGTCGATTTTTGAATTACAACAATTACGAAATTATCCAATGGCTGCAGTCCAAGATCACTCCTTTTACACGCGATAAAGTCACATTTGATGAATTTGCGCAACCTGCGATTGTTTCCCTAATTTTATACGACGGATTTCTTCGTATCCCGCCAGTATACGGAAACGAAAGAGGTTGCCACGCAGTTTATGTATTATTCCGAAAATTTCTTCTGTTCAGTTAATCGGTTTGCTAACTTATCGAAAATAAACAAAACTCGTCAGTGCACGATCGCGATAACTGATTTTTTTCTTAATTAAATCGCCGCCTTATGTCCCAGAGTAGTTCAATTTACGGCGATTAAAACTGAGAAATAATTCTCACTTTGAACCAACTTATCATAATTACTCTGATCGGATTCCTTTGTTTCTTAAAATTGACGCCTATACTATTTCTTTAAAACAATTTTACATTAATAAATAAAAACACGAACCTGTTCGAGATAATTATAGTTAAAAATACCCCTCGACTAGCTTCGGATGATTTAATGTCAATCTATCGAGTCATTTGAAACTAGTCGACATTTATGATGGGAATTTTTTAATTGTACCAGTCCGATTTGCACCGCTATTTCTTTGTTATGTTGGTTAATATGTCTGACCAACAAACAATCGCTTTATCAGATGTTTAGGTCTATTGCCAGTTGTCGAAGACGTTACATGCGTTACGATCAGCGATTTTCCGTTTGACAAAATAGATCAGAAATTTTGCATTTGCAGCGATGTTTTAGAAGTATGCACATCAACAACCAATGAACAAGCGGGAAAAATGAAAGAATTAATTACGGACGATCGCCGAATTACCCCGTCAGAGAGATCGCTGATGATGTTGACATATTAACCGGGACTCGTTCCAAAAATATTTTTCCGACTTTTTTCAGGTGTGAACCGTGCGATAATGTGTGTAGAATTTACTGTAAAATTATCGAATTTCGAACAATGAGCGGTGAATGGAAGTTGCGCAGGTATTGCTAATCGAAGAGTCAATAGTGATGCAAAACTACCGAAACGCATCCATAAAACATGGACCTACGGATGTAATGTCGAAACTACGGCTCAATAATTGAGGACTGCCAAGATCTGAAAACTCCTCAATTTTAAGTCAAACGATCAACAAAGAGAGCTCCCAACAAGCTTTGCCCCGTTTACATGAAACAGTCCAGAAAAAAACAGTCTGATTTGTGTAGCAAATTTGTACCGCGATAATTCGCCTGTTCACACTTTGATGTTTGATTGTAAATTTTTTTGGTCAAAGCCAACCCTAAAATAATGTGTCCCAGCTTCTCCATTCTATACTACACTGTTTGTTTGGTTTTAGGGGGGGGGGGGGTAATGGTTTTAACTCAAAAACTAGGAAAATTAAAATAAGGGGTTAAGTCGAGAGATGATTAGAGATAGAGAATGGGATAGACTGAAGTGCAGAGTTTGTAGCTAGAGATGGGAAAAAAAGGATAAAGGAAAAATTATAAGCTGCAAGAACACCCTAAGATTTTGAAGCACAGAATAGAAGATACCGTAGCAAGGGTGGTGCATTCAAAGAAGATGTGATTTGCATCATATGTGGGAGTAAAGCAATCGGGAGAGGAAGACAGAGACACACAAAAACGTGAAAAGGAAAAAGATTGATTAAAGAAACAATCGTGAAATGGATTGAAGCCACAGCTGAGGACAGGGAACCGATTGTATTTAAAGATAATGTGAGACCCGGTTAGAAAATAAAGAAGGATAAATGTATTGGCTGAGGAAAGAATGAGGATGTCCGAGCAGGAAAATTGCAGAGCAAGGGCTCATCGTAGGCGGCCGAACGAACTAGAAAATCTGCTGACTCGTTGCTTTCGACGCCGGAGTGACTAGGAACTCATAAAAGGTCTAGAGCGGGATGAGAGGAGAGAACCAATTGAGAGAATAACAGAGTTGGAGGAATGAGAAAGAGGAAAAGAAATAGCTTGGAGAACACTTTTAGAATCGGAGACAATGAGGCATTTACTGATCTCTCTTACAGAATGAAGAAGATTGCGTGTAAAATAGAGATAAACTTCGCTGTGTGAAAATAGAACAGAGGGAACTTGAAACATCCAGAGTGATGCAGTGAGAGGGAGGTAGCGTCGCCCACCCCATTCTCATTTTTGGAACCATCAGTAAAGAATATTAGATGATACGTAAAAGAGGTGTCAAGCAAGTGGAGGAATTCGGTTTTCATTACGGAATGTGCGATAGAGCTGACTTGAAGAGAGGAAGAGAAAAGAAATTGATAGTCTGTCAAATGCTGGAAAAATCATTGGAGAAATAGGGAAGCCTGGAATAAGAGAAAACATGAGGCGAAAAATTGAAGACTCAAGCTGCTACGTAAGAAAGGATCGGGATTTTACGGGGAGCAAAAGACCACCGGTAAAAAACCAAATACGAAGATAGGAAGTGATAAGATAAGGTGAGGATACGGAAAGACGATTTGATTAGAAAATTGTATACATACTGTTTAATATTTAGGTTAAAATTATTTTCTTCCATTTCTGTATTAACACTTTATTAAACAATATAAAATCTTTATTAAACAGAAATTATTTTTAAATTAAAAATTAAAACGTGCCGACACGTTTCGGAGTCACTTACTCCATATTCATGGCGTTAATAATTAAAGTTAAAAATTGAAACGATAACATATTTGTCTTCTTATAATCTAATGTAATATATCGATATGTCATGAATGATATTTAATTTTGTATAACGGGTTATTACTAATTATAAGAGTATTATTAATTAAGTTATCTTTAAATTTATTAATGTAATATGTTTCGGCGCTATTGAGTATGTTATAATTATTGATATATTTTATTATTTCGAGGTCGTCTTTTATATTTAATTTCAGTCTATGTTTATTAATAATAATGTGTTCCGGAACATCTATGATTTATTAATATGCCCGTGTTTAATGGCAGCAATATAAATTGTGAGGAAATTGAAAGAGTACAAAGTTACAAGTACTTAGGAGTCATAATAGATGATCATTTAAGATGGGATAAACATACAGATTATGTAGCAAAAAAGGTAAGGGGAGTAATACCATCATTGTATACATTGAAGAAATATGTAAGTAATAAAACATTAAAGATGATATATTATGCCCTGGTTGAATCGCACTTAAGATATGGAGTACAAGCATGGGGAATAGCCGGGAAAACGTATATAGGCAAAGTAAACAAGATACAAACGAAATGTATAAGATTAATATCAAAAAAAAAAAACTATGTAAATTCAGAAGAGACTTTAAAAATAGAAAACTTATTAAGCGTAAGAGGGTTGTACTTAAGTATAAAATTCTGGGAACACTTAAAAATAGACAGTAGAGCAAAGATAGAAAAACGAATAGAGATAACTACAGAATTAAGAAATAGACCCAGATATAAACTCCCGAGAGTCAGAACAAAATATGGAGAGCAAACGGATAAATATGTGTTGGCGCAAATGCTAAATAAAATGCCGGAAGAAATAATAAAGGAAAAAATGGAGAGGAAGCTGAAAGAGGGTGTTAGAAAGTGGTTACAAATGGAAAAGAATATAAACAAAATAATAAAATAAACGAAAGGGAAAATTAAATAAAGGAAACTATGTGTAAATGAAGTGGATGGATGGATAAAAGTGATGGATGATTGAGCGCTTATATACTTTAAAAACCTAGAATAAGATAAATAATAAGAACTCCGTCGACAAGCGCAAGCTTGACGGACGTAAATATAAGATTATAAAATGTTAAAATTTAAATATACGTTTTTAAAAAAAAAAAAAAAAATATGTTCGTTATATCGGATACGGAAAGTTCGACGCGTTTGTCCTATATCGTATATTTTATTGCACGTACTACATTTAATTTTATATATGCCGGATTTGTTATATTTATCTATGTTTATGAATTTATTTGTATTAATTAATTGGTGATATAAGTTATTATTTGTTCTGTAAGATATTTTAATTGATTTCCGAAGTAGGTTGGTAAGACTGTTTGTTGCTGGGTGCGCCGAAACATATTACATTAATAAATTTAAAGATAACTTAATTAATAATAATCTTATAATTAATAATAACTCGCTATAAAAAATTAAATATCATTCATGACATATCGATATATTACATTGGATTATAAGAAGACAAATATGTTATCGTTTCAATTTTTAACTTTAATTATTAACGCCATGAATATGGAGTAAGTGACTCCGAAACGTGTCGGCACGTTTTAATTTTTAATTTAAAAATAATTTCTGTTTAATAAAGATTTTATATTGTTTAATAAAGTAGAAAATTGTACCCAAGCTGCCATTTGCAAATGAAAAAAATGGTTGTTAAGCGGATTCAGAAAAAGCAGCAGGAATAGGATTTTAACGCTTCGATACACAGCCGAAGGCAGAAATATTGAAATATGTCAAGTTTAGAGAGGAAAGATTTGGTGGAATTTCCATAGATGCAGGAGTAGTAATCAATCCAGCTTTATGAAGGATTAGGAGAATAGAAGGTTCACCACCTCATTTGTATGAAGAAAGACTTCCCGAAGATTTTTTGTTCTCAAAAGTTAATCCTTGAAGGGTTGTCAAGGAAAGACGCAGTTAAACGTGCATCACTGAGAAATCTAAAAGCTATCCTACTGATTAAGTTTTAAAAGTGATTAGATGATTGACAGAATCGCACAAGAACCCGGTTTCGAAGGGGGTAACATTAACGTAGATGAATAAATAAAAATTTTTCCGAAAAATTAAAATTCTTGTCCGTTTTCGAACACGACTTTATATTTGACGTTCTTCTCTTTTTCACGCCATTCTTCTTCTTCTTTAGCCATTATCAGTCCACTGCTGGACGAAGGCCTCCCCTAATTCCTTCCAGCCGTCGCGATCCTTTGCCTCTTCCCGCCAGTTCGACCTAAATTTTCGTATTTCATCCATCCAGCGTCCCTTCGGTCGTCCCAAAGCTCATCGAAATTAGGCGAGCCCTTCTGTTTATTTACTTACATAATTCACCTACGCAATTTTTTTAATACAATTATAATTCAAAGTTAAATAACAAATTTACTTCTCATTTGCAATGTGTTTATTTTTTCAAGAGATTTTAATAATTGTCTGACTTCACCGAGCATGCATCATCGTGTTTGTATTATGGGATTTTAATTGATTTTTCTTAACCCAAGAGTGAATTAACTACTTTAAAAATTACTAGAAAGTAGAAAGCGTCTCGAACACGATTGTAGATTTCGGAGAAAACCGAATATTCCCTCAGAGGAACACCGAAAGAAGCAAAACATTCTCCAACGCCGCTAACTTGGATTACCGCTTCTCTCTTTCGCTCTCTGCAGAATTCAATCTGATTTCTAGTCTCCTGTTTTACTGCCTTGCTGGAAGCAATCGGAAATGACAAAAATAATCGCTAGACTCAAATCCGCTTTAATCAAAACAGATATCTCGCTCACGGACATTTCCAACAGTGGCTTATTTAATTATAAACTCGACGCTGCTCGCCATTTCTGCGTCCCAGCGTCATCACCAAACAAAATAATGACAAAGTATAAAGATGCTTATACAATATCGAATTATAAGCACACACTACTGGTGTACAGAAATGATAATATAGAAATATTGGAAATAAGTAATGCCTTCTTAAATGGTGTTCAAACGTTTTTAAAAAATCGTAATCTAATTGGGCACGTACCACTGAAGTTTAAAACACTAGGATCTTTTCCGATTCTTGTATAGACCATCATAGTGTGCCATACTTCATTCCTGAGCGTCGGCGGCTACCTATTCTACGTTTCACCTGTACATAATAGGTAGTGAACTAGACATGCAATACGAGTGTCACATACAACGGTACATTCGGAACTGATTGTAAATGTTTGATCTGTCGATGTTCGAATGCAGTTCCGTAAGTATCTGCTGTGTACTAATTGGCAGCGCATCAAGAATTCCATCACGATAGCCTTGTTGCCAGAACGCTTGGCTTCCATTACGGAAGTCTCAGGTTCGATCCCGGACGACGACAGAAATTATTACGAAAAATTAAATTAAAATACTCGCTATTTCACGTGGAAAGCAACGACGCAAACCACCACGCATATATGAGTACATATGTATATATATATATATATATATATATATGTATATAATTTTTTTCATTTTAGTTATTTTAAGTGTAATGCGTAACTACCAGGGCTATTACAGCACTATTAAGTCAAGATTTTTAAACGTGTGGAATAAACTAGTTGCCGAGAGAAATTTCTTGCGGTACCGGAAGAAGTGTAAGATATGATAGAGAAAGAAAACAAAACTGGCAATGTGTAAGAGGCTCAAAGTTGAGTAAGACTGGCCAAAACATAGGCGCGTGACTGCTACGAAATTAATTCTAGGGAGATTCTTCAGAAGTACCGATAAACATAGGCGTGTGACTGCTACGAAACGAATTCTAGGGAGATTCTTTAAGAGTACCGATACAATGTTTTATCTCCCTAAGGAAGCAAGATTATTAGGAGACCAATATCTGTTTAATAGAGTTACAAAGCACTGGGCATAGCAGCGGAGTCTGCAGTAGTGTTACAGCAAAGCTAGTATGGTTAGGCAATCAAAGGAAACTAATCTGGTAGGATATTCATGTCAACTGGATAATTAAAGATTGAATTAATGTAGTTATACCATTTATCGGGTACAGTTGAGTTAGTCGGTTCCAAGTGGCGTGGAAATCAGATACTGTGAGGATGCGATCAGCGGGTGACTGAAAAATTGACTTTACGGCGGGGAGTATACCGTAAAATTTGAAATAAATAACAGAGCAATAATCATATAGATGGAAAGATGATGAAATAAGGTTGATAGGGGATAGTTAGGGAATAGCTTCTAGTAGGTCTGATAATTTAGATTATTAAAGAAAATTCTGACAATTAGCGAAGATAGGGAATAATTCCATTAGAGTACTAGTCACATCAAAATTCTATATCAACGCTGGAAAAGTATTACAGTAAGAAAGATTTTTTTTTACAGAAACTTGCCCAAAAATAACGCCTAGGAAAGAAAACGTGCTGAAAAATGAAAGAAGGACATTAAACGGTTGGAGTTTAAAGGGGTTTTTAATTATTGAAATCTATATATTTAATCTTGGATGAAGGAAAGGTCGTTTTTTTTTGTTTTTTTTTTTGTCTTTGGGATCATCAACCAGCTTTACTTAGAATCATACGGGAAAGGAAAGAACCGTTACATAAATTAGAAGAAATAAATATCAAGAATAATGTGTGGTAAAGGAAAGAACGGACCATGAAACACGCCGTGAGAAGCAGAAAGCCGAAGCCTGGGCAACCGCAGTACAGAGCAAAGCGCTCCGCTGAAAGAGATGAACACTGAAAAAACACATGACCCGCATTGTAAATGAATTCATCATTCGACTGGAAAGAACAATGAAAGGAGGAAACCAACGAAAAGCGAAAACTGTAGGAGAGCAGTAGAAGGCGAATAACGAAGATAACAACAGAACGCCGAAGTGAGGGAAACAAAAGGAACCACGAATTAGCAGGAGGAGCCAGTTAGACAGATAAAAGGAGTTAGGAAAAGAGGAAGCGCATTTATCTGACCGAAATCTGAGATGAAACCTTTTACACGAAGAAAAGAGATTAAGGGATTAGATTTTATTGAAAAAGCAGTAACTCGAGCCGAAGAGTAGGCCGTTTCCTTAAGGAAGATGCCCGTATGGCTGGGCACCCACAACAAATCAATGTACATCGAACGGAGAGAAGGAAAAATACAAATGTGAACATATGCGGAGAACAATAAAGTCACAAGAATGTTCAGGAAGGGCAGAACGGACGGTTTGAAGGGCGCTCGTGGAGTCGGAAATAATTAAATAATTAAAATAAAGACAGTCCGTATAAAATTCTGACCGTTTCGGTAAATTTACTGATAAGGTTTTGCGGAGCCTAGTTAGGATTTAATGTTGTCAGAGAAATGTTTCTAAGTGGTCAAATAAAAGAGACAGGCAATCACCGCGGAGGGGGAACGTAATTAATTAGATGGTTTATATACAGGTTAAAGAGTGTCGCACTTAGAACGGAGAACCTTGGAGAGAAATCCGTTTTCAGAGAACGGTTGTGAAAAGAAGTTCCTTATTTTAATGCGGATAGATTATGTGTTGGTCCCGATAGATTCCGCGCACTGTACATTTAAACCCTACACGTTAAAAGCGAAATCGTTATGGGTTTTTCTGCTACTAAAAGCTCTTTTATAACGTGTGCTGTCTGAAAAATTCTTTTACGAAATAAAGACGTATTTTCAGGTTGGAAAAATAATTACGAAAATTATCTTTTTCGCTAATGTCCTTTCGTATTTTCCAGCTTGGATAGATAATTTCGAAACGTCCCTACGCTGTTGTTACCTGATATTTGCGATATTTGATAGCCCGGTTCAGAAAATTCATTCGCATTCCCCCTTCGTAATGATACTTTAATGTGTTCTATTTCCAGTATTTCTCAAATGTATGCACTTATATATTTATTAACAACATTTCACTCCCTTTTTTTTTCTTTTTTTTCTTGGGGGGGGGGGGGGGGTCCTGTAATTTTACACCTATTATTTATACAAGTTTTATTTTATTTTTCCTAATTCGCATTAATTTGCGGTACTAAGAAAATAATATCGAAGAATTCTTCCTTACTGTAATGCTCGGAAATTTTTAATTATTTTTTCAATGTATAAATAATTCCGCGATGTAGCTGGTTCATAACAAATTTCAGACACAAGCAAAAAATTTATTGAAGCAAAATTTCGTAATAAACACTTCTTTCCGTTTTTCTTTTTTTAATACGATCGAGCTAATTACTGACGCTACGACGATTTTTAGCTTGTCAAGTTAACGATTCTGAACAACTATAATGATAGATTAAAATCTTTTATTCTAAGGAATCCTATAAACTGCGATATTTGCTGGACGGGGGGGATTGTCGAGTAAAACTTTTGTTATACAAATTTTTTTTTTTTTTTTTTGTTTTGACATTAACAATGTATATAAATATATAAATATATATATATATATATAAATATATATATATACAACTCGGCCATTTTGGCCTCGCAAGGGGCTGTGCCCCTTGACCCCTCTTGATTTCATTTCTGTCTCTTTCTCTTCTATACTTTGTATAAAATGATCAAAATTTACAACGTAATTCTTACTGGCATCAACACACACAAAAAATAACATGACCACAAAAATCCTATTCTAACATTTAACTTCCGTTATATAAAATTAAGACATTTTTTCGTTACATTTATCGTTACATATTTCGTTACATAAAATTGTGACATTTTTTAAATAACAATAACAAAAATCCTACAAAATATAACAAACGTTACATAAAATTGGGACATTTTTTTGGGACATTTAGCGTTACATAAAATTGGGACATTTTTTCGAATGGGGGGTAGCCTAAGAATTACGTTGTAATTAATATATATATATATATATATATATATATATATTTATATCTATTATATAAAGCTGCAAGAAAAAAAAATCGTACAGACCGTTCTATACTAGCTAGATCTATCTAAACGCATATATCTTGATTCTGATAATAACAAATATTTGTAATATTTTGTCTGAGATATTTTTTTTATTTTTGTTATCTACTATATCTATTGGTTTAGATATATATATATAATACAATATCTTAAGATTAATATATTTCATTTTTCTGATTCAGTATTTCTCTTACAAAGCTGCTAACCTTGAGATAGGTTCTTTCTTCTTTGAAACAATTCATAAGATTTTTTTCTTTTATGTTGTAGTTTCTTCTTATATCCTTAAATTGTTGGCATATTTTGGATGTGTGGTCGGATGTATCTTCATCTTCTTTGCATTCTCTACATAAACTGTTGCTTATTATCTTGAATTTTTTTAGATAAGAAGCAAAATTACCGCGTCCTATAAGATACTGTGTTAGATAGTAGTTAGAGGTTCGTTCTTTTTTTTCCATTCTTTCCTTGATACTTGGAATTAACTGTGTTGTTCGTCTTCCTGTTATTCGTGTTTCATACTGTTCTTGCCATATCTTTATTGTTTTGTCTTTTACTTGTTTAATTTTTTTCTGTATGGTTGTTTTACTTAATTTCTTATGCCTATTCTCTATATTAATTCTTTTAATTTGATTAATTTGTTGTAATTGTAAATCAACTGGTGGTTGTCCTGCTATTGCATAGTTGTAAACAGATATAACTCCTATTAATTTTCTGTAATGATCTGAGTTTAGTCTGATTTCCTCAATTTTTCATAATAGGCTAGAGATCAATATTCAGTTATGGAGCGGAACAACGCGTTATACAAGATTTCTCTTTTTTTTTGTATCAAATCCAAATGTGTTGTAATACAGTGATCTCATTTTGTTGTAATTTTTTAAAATTTTATTAATAATATATTCAACATGTTTATTATAATTTAAATTTTGATCTAGAACTATTCCTAAATATTTCATTTCAGTTTTAAAACATAAGTTATCATATCCCATAAAAATTTGTTTTTGTATTTGTTGTGAAAACTCGTGTTTGTTATGTTTTCGTGAGATTAGTAATGTTTGAGTCTTGTTTGAATTAAGACCTAATCCGAGGCCGTTCAGTACCGAGTTGATCTTTTCGATGCTTTTATTTATTAATCCAATTGCTATATAAATTATAAAGTTATTAATATATTTTCCGCTGGTCGCCACTGAATTAATGGCCCAATCCGTCGCTATATATAAAAAAAGTAACCGAATACCGCGGGCAAATCCTTTTATTTTTAAATTATCGGACCGACTTCTAATCTCACCTATTTTAAAAGAAGGAACACTGATCGGCAAAAATTGCTCTTTCAATATTGCTGAAGTCTTCGAAAATTTTTTATTAAATTCACTAGGAGAACGATGAAAGAATTAACCCATACGTGCAAGTAAGCAGCGATAGCATTAGCAGGACGGAATAAGTTAATGACTACGTTTTTCGTTCAACTAACCCGTATCTTTAAAGCAATCTTTATAATCTTTTTAGAATCTAGCTTTACTACATTCTTCTTTGAACTCACCTTTATCATTTTTCCGTCATCACTTTCCCCTTGCATTTTTCAAGCATTGCAGCAATATTCGTTAAAACAATTTATATCGTTATTATACACAAGAACCTATTGCAAAAGCATACTACGAAAATGCAATGAGCGTAATAATTGTATGCCGAATTCACGGTGACTTGAACATATTTTCTATATAAACATACAATTCATCAAGACAGGTCGAGTATTCATTACTGAAAAAGATTTCAATTCAAATTATATACAGAGCCATTGACGCATTCGGGGGGGGGGGGGTACGGGACTGCACTCCCCACCAGGAAGAATAAACGGACACTGTTAATAATAGCCAAATTTGTTATCGGAAAAATTTTTGACAGTAAAAATTAATATTTGATAAAAATATAAAATATTTTTAAATAATACATTTTACCCAAAAATAAATATATATTATATGTTTTTCTTTCTTCCGTAAACCGTAAATATATATATATATGTTATAGATACAAATGAGAGAAGAGAGAGATATATACCAAACATATTCGACCTCTTCCTTTACATTTTTCTATATGCTATTCTTTTAGTTTCCCTCAGAGAAAAATCCTGGGTGCGCCAATGTATGGAGCTACAAGTTGCATTATCCAAGATTTGCTACATCTGTCGATGATACAGCCATCTTGAGAGTAAGTTGTATACATGCGCACGTTTTTATATATATTCACTTAAACATATATTAATATATGTTTATTTTTTTTTCACTTTGATATAATCATCATGAATAGTTTGCAATGTGTTTTTTGATCTGAATAAACAATAATAAGTGTGTCGGGCACGCACGTAACGGGCATATTTGACCTGTAAGACCCGAAACTTATTTATAAAATTAAAAAAAAAAAAAAAAATAGAAAAAAAACGATACACAAGTTGAAGCTATTAACAATTTCACTAACTGTAAACGTGTCTGGATAATTAAGCTCAATGAGTTTAAATCTGTGCATGCAATACTACATGTATCGACCAACAAAGATATCTAACATTGTGGAACTCTTAATGGAACCCAGTCCGCAGAGTTTATTTGTAAAATGTTCAAGTAACCGATAGTCATTTGGATCCGAGACTTGAACTCATCTTAAAAAGAAAGCTGCAAAAATAAAACTCAAAGCTAACCATTCACTGAGAGCAGAAATTCAGCTGTGAATATATACAGAAAACAGCTCTTATACCAATAACAAATTACTAAATCTGTTTGGCCTATTACGAATCTGGGGCTGCGCGAAAAATACTAATAGAAATTTCACGCTAAAGTATTATTATTTAAGCCATATTAAAAATGCCCAACGCTACTTAAGGAACGTTGTGTAATACTCAAAGGGATGCCAGCATGAAGGTGATCAACCGGCGGTTATTAAATAACTCGTAAGAAACGATTATACTAAAACGTACGCGAAGACGATTCAAATTTTCGATACTAAATTAGATACGGGCTCAAATCTTTTAATTCGAAAAATGTTAACTTGTAACTAAAGCCTATAAAAGTATAAATATATCAGAGCATAATCGACAGACCATGCCTCTCTATACATGCATGTACATGATGCAAATTAGCATCTAAATCATTTTTGTTATTAGTAGTTACTTAATCGATAAATTAAGATTATATCACTCTTACGAGCTTCTTTTGAAACTGAATTCCATCCCTTGACAAAGTGTTGTGAATTTTATTGTGGAATTATATGGGACTCTAACGAATATGAATCAGTTCTTATCTCTCTGGTACCCAATTATTATAGGCTGAATAACTGTTTAAGAATTCGTAAATACATTTACACACGCACATACATACATATATATATATATATATATTAATACGGGTTCGGTATGTGCACCGCCATCTTACAACGATATCGAATTATAAATTATTCTTCATTTCATTCTAGTTATCTCGGATATCGCCTTTTGTTTGGTTTATCCGCGGTGGATGCGCGTCTACAAGCCCATCACGTAGAACAATATTGGCTGCGAAAGACTGATGTAACAATCCGTTGCTGTCGAAAAAGTTACTCTTAATCCGTTAATTATAATAAGAAAGGCTTGTTCCACTCATTTCATGTTGAAAGTATCTTACACCATTGCATGGGATTAAAATAAAAAGTATTCCTTCCAGTCGATATTTTCCGGTCTGTCAGTATACAATATTACCGAATTTTTCGTATATCGTTCTTTTGTAATTCCGGTTGACTGTTGAATAAAATATTTATTTTTTATCGCTTCCTTCTTTTTTTAACCGACTTCAAAAAAGGAGGAGGTATTCAATTCGACTGTATTTTTTTTTTTTTTTTTTTATTTATTTATTTATTTTTTTTTATGTGTGTTACCACAGAACTTTCTTCTAGATGAACCAATTTTGATGATTCTTCTTTTATTTGAAAGGTGGTGTTTGTCATGTGGTCCCATTTAAATTTGATCAAGGTCTGACCGATAGTTTTTGAGTTATCCTTAATAATGCGGGAGATTGAAGCTTTTTGGATGCTTTTCATTCATGATTGTTTTCAGCGTCGGATTAGATTTTTGACTTAAAATACTATAAATTTGCCAAATTACCATGGAAATGTAGCTTTTGGTGTTTTTACCGTGGAAATAAATGTTTTAATTTAATTGAATAAAAATGCACTAAAAAGTAAAAAATAAAATGCTTTTTTACAAAAAATAAATACCGACTTCAAGGGTTATTATAAAAATTTAAAAATGCACTAAAAAGTAAAAAATAATTACTCCCGATAAAATATATATATCAGAGTATATCGTAATTCTTATACAACATTAATTTTTTGGAGTTGGCATCAAATTCATATTAAAAGAATAATTAAAAACTGTATTAAATGTTGATTAAATTGTTCCTAACATGAATTTAATTCCAACTCTAAAAAGTTAATGTTGTATAAGAATTACGATATCACCACTTAAGTTATATCACTCTGATATATATATTTTATCGGGAGTAATTATTTTTTACTTTTTAGTGCATTTTTAAATTTTTATAATAACCCTTGAAGTCGGTATTTATTTTTTGTAAAAAAGCATTTTATTTTTATTAATGTGTTCTATTTTTATTTATTGTATTTCATTTTCCCGAAAAAGAAAACAAACAAAAAACATAAAGAAAACCCCCACTTTGACCCATTACTTTTGTTTTCTTAAATGACGACAATCTTCTTAATTTTTTGCAAAACATAAAGCAAAACACGTATGTAAACGAGTAGTATTTCATCCGAGGCTAGCAACACCAACGGCATTGTACAATTTAATTCGGGAACAACAGCAGCAGGAAATCTAATAACCTTCAAAATTGTTTCTGTGATTTTGTTGCGAGGTGATATTTGTACGTTTAAGTAACGCTCAGCGCACTACGTACAAGATAGTTGCTGGCAGCGTCGAATTCAAAGGTCTCAGAAATTTAATGGAGAGAATGCAGAGACAAAAGTTTAAACATTCCGAGGATACGGTGAACGCTACACGCTAACCAAGACTAACAGTTTTCTACAAAGAATGTGCGGTGTGAAGTGATATATTTAATACGGTGCATTTAAATGCTTTCTCTAGTATCTGCCGGAGACAACATTTAAAATGTTAAGCCAACTGCGTTATATTAAATACATCCCCCTTCAACCCCGTCTATCCTCATTTAATCTTACCTGAAATAAATCTATCGGCACGGCGCATCCTAGTTTGATTTTTGTAACTTTCTCAGCTTACCTTGTACCTTTTTTCTTCTTTACCCGACTGCCTCATTAATTTGCGCAAGAACTGTTACGTTTAAAATGAAAATTACTCACTCTGGCTGAATTAAAAAGGGATTATTAAAAGTTAAACGCGCACCGACCAACAGTTGAAACGTCAATACAATATGAAACACACGCTGGATGATTGTTATCGGTTAACGGTCAAGTTGCATGACAGGACAATTTTCTATAAACACTTCTATGCTAATAAAAATGTCTATGTGTACATTTTATGTAAATAAAACCTACTTACCGAAAAAGATGTATAGCTTTCAGTTTCGTCATGTTCACGATCTCTTCATCTTTCGTAATACTTGTTCCTTCCTAATTATAGACTGAAGTGAGTCGAACGTCCAGATTTTTTGCTTTTTCGGTCTTTTTTCAACTCTCTTCGAAATTTCAGAATGTAAATTATTGGACGGAATTCGCTTTTACTTCTGCACTATTTCAATAACATTTCAATCGAAGTTTAAGTTTTATTTCCGCACAGCATTTCGATTTAATCCTCCATAAAGCTAGCTTTGCTCCCGATAAATATCTATAAATTTCGTGATACATTAGACGGATTTATATGTCATTTTTCGCAAATCATTCCTCCGGCTTGAAGATTTGGACTGTAGATAAAACGGCGCCGCGCAGGATCGGAATTTAACGTTACTTCGTTAACGTTACTACCATACAGGAGGACACAACAGTATATGAAGTGTTCATGATTGTTTCGACATCAATTCCGTTAAATATTCTGCAGTCCACGCGGCTATAGATGTGTTTTCTGCGCGTGTATGCCAAGATTCAGTTAAATGCATTGTCCATGGTCTGCAGATTTGTTGGCGTACACTCATATATATTATGTATGTATGTATGGCGCTACTAAACTTTCAACGGCCTAAATGTAATGCGGATAAATGATGTCGCGAATGAAGATAGCTTTAATTAGGACGCCGACTTAAAAAAAAAATGAAAAAAAAAACAAACTAAAACGATACTCTATTAGTCATTAGAATTGAGTATGATTTTGAAAAGGTTTTAAAAACGGAAAATTACGTATCAAATTGTTTTGCTTAGTAAAAAAAGGTACCACCGCTTTAGAAAAATTGTTATTAACGTAACAAACGCGATAGACCCCGCTAGAACATATATTATTAACGTTTTTTACCTTATTCTTAAACAACATTAGTAATTATTTGAGTCTTGCTACACCAAATTCAGATTGCAACAACTGGATGACCATATTAAATGAGTGTAAATTGCGTTCGTTTCAAGTTTTGACTTTTAATATAATGATACGATTACGGATTTTCGAAACACCAGTCGGTGTTTATATTTAATTATAACATACAAAATTCCCTGTGATTTGTACTCTTATTTATTTAATCTTTTATTTTGTTTTTTTTTTTTTTTTTTTTAGATTGTTTATAACATTTACGATCATAAAGATTTAAAGGATGTACGGCGAGTTATTTTCTTTTATGAATTCCAAAGTGACTCTTATTCCCCTCCCCCGTCCATTTGAGTTCGGCAGGGCGGTGTATAAGCTAGAAATGCTATGCTTATTTCGAACACCGTGCAATTTAACGCACTCAACAAAGAAGTGTCGAAAGAAAGCGGTGCATCTGGTTCCCATACAGCGGACCAGGAGATTGTTTGACTAAGATTTAGTTGTGAAACAATCTCGTGTGTCCCGGTTGTAAGCGATTTACCAGGCAATAACTTAATTGTCCTGTAAGCTGATCACTACAGGTCGATGAACTTTTTGACTATGTGCAGTGAGGAACGTATAAAGAAGAAGTTCTGACCCCACTGCTGCTTAGTTAAGGGACAATAGAATATTCAACATTTATAGTGGATCTAGTAGAACGGACGGGCTTAAGTCCAGTATAACAGATCGGGCTGCAAAGTCGACTTTTTTATTCCCAACGATTGGAACGAAAATGTAATATTACAGATAAAACCGTGATACACAAAACAGCTTTTGTCAATTAACGGGATATTTTCGATTTTCCATAGTTTCGCGGCCGCCAGTGAAACTGTTATTACAAGTAGAGGAAAGGGGATTCCATATAATTCCGCGTTTAGAGCAACAATCCGATAATCGTATGGCAAATATTTCTCCAGTGAAGGAGGGTCCTCTCTGAGTTATTAATTTTGTTCCATCTGCGTAACGGTGTGAATGGTATTTTGCAATAACTCTTTCAGTGTATTTTTTGGTTAAGTACTGCGATGTATGACTTATAGTAATGGAAAATTGAAAGATTTATCAAAATGCGTGTTGAGTTCTCCGAGTTTTACGACGTTTCTTATTTCAGGTTTTTCTCCGTAAGCAATCGTACGTTTGCAGTTAAAAACAGATTGCAAGCTTTAGGAAGGGAACTAATTACGGAAAGGAAAATTAGATAAAAAATCTCGAAAATTTCCAAAACCCATATGGGAAGATATTAAGGCTCCGAAAATATACAGATAATATTTTAATAGAAATACAACGGGGTTAAAGTACTGATACTGTCGAATGATGTCGTATAATGAGCGCTAGAGATATTTTGTAATGTAGAATGGTGGACTGCGTTTAGTTTTTGTAGAATACAAAACGGCAGAATTGATTCTGTTAAGGATCAAGAGAATTTGTAATAACCAGTAATCTTAGATTAATATTAAGTTTAGGATTAGAGAAGTATTTTAAGAACTTAAGGCAAGAGGCTTTGAGTATATATTGATTCCGAGTCTGTATCGCTTCAAGGCACGTTTATTTTGTGCTTTTTTTTTTTTGAACTACTATTGTTTGACTTTTATTTAAATCGATGTTTTACAACAAACGATACCATCACCAGACTTTATATTGAGGGGTATACATATAAAACAACGAATTTTGACAATCCAGTCACTTTGACACTACCGTTTCTGATTTCGGAAATCCTAACATCAGGGCTACCGAAATTTATATTGTACGGCAACTGGCATCTACGAGAAGACTTTTCCAGTTTTAATACCGGTAACTTTTACTAATCCTCGATCTTTTTAGCTCTTTCCTTCGGTCCTTTGCCTCGCCTCCAACTTCCAATTAATTTCTATCCATTGGCCGACCCCGAACATCGCACGCACCTCTTTCGTCACAGTTCGACCATAGTCAGTAACTGGTCCACAGGCACACGCGTTCTTATACCCTCGACGTGCTCTAACTTTATTAATTTTTATAAAATTTTTTAATAGATATTTTTTCATTAAATATAATTAGTAACCAAAAAAAAAAAAAAAAAAAAAACACGAACAAAAAAAAAGCAATTCCGGTTTTTATTCGAAACAAAATTATCGCCTACCGTTTTCCCCGGTTTTCGGTTTTTAGATCAATTCCGGTTCGAAGTGCCGAATTCATTACTACTCTCGTTGTTTATAAACGCCAATTGAACCAGTGCGTGATTATATTTAATTCGAAATACTTACTACTAAGTAATAATTTCGTATGCGAATAATAATTACTGGTCCTCGTAACGTCCGACACAGAAGAGAAGTCAACTTCTAAAATGATATGCGACTACTAATTTTTTTTTGAAGTTTTTATACTCGCACACGTATACATATATATATATATATATAGTGCATAGTTTTCATCCTTAATCAGAAATTACAAATTACTACCGTGTATTATCATTGTCAAAAGAAACACAGCGGAAGAGAAAAAGGAATAGGGAGTCGGGAGAATTAACAAAAGAGGACCGGATTGGAGCGGACTGGATGTCTGAAAGCGCAAAATAAAGAAAACAAATTTCTCCGCCGTTCGTTTCCAACAAGTTATAGTATTTCCGTTCCCTTAAGAAGCAGCGGACGAGCGAAGATGGTTACAGATCTCCGTTACAAAGCAACAAGTTCGAGAAATAATTCGGTTTTGTTCCTTTGTGAGACATGAAGCCATTACCGCGGCGAAGATTTCCTGCTGTCTACCGAGTTCCATCCGGGTCTCGCTTCTCGGCGAATGTCATCATTATATTTGCTCGCCGGAACTGTGCCTTTATTCTGCTCATTAATAATGCGCCTAGCGATTATGCCGAAAGAACAACAGAGCCGGCGCTTTTACTCGGAACTTGGATAAGAAGCGAGGCTAATAATATTTTCGGTGTTTTTCTTCAAACGCTACAGAACTCGATAACGAATTTACACAGCGGCTCTCTCACAGTGC
The DNA here is from genome assembly GCA_039619475.1 of Icerya purchasi. Lineage (NCBI taxonomy): Eukaryota > Metazoa > Arthropoda > Insecta > Hemiptera > Monophlebidae > Icerya > Icerya purchasi. The sequence goes on from CM077116.1 coordinate 67,224,209, forward strand.
CTCGCTCGGACGGATCTTCTAGCTCCTATTGAAAGTAATCTGCCGAAATGAAACAAAATGAAGTCATCATTTAAGCTACGGCTGCCAGTTCACTTTAAATTCAACAACAACAACAACAACAACAAAGATGACGATGAGAATGATGATGATTTTTCTTGGCACCGTTCTCTACGAAATGTTCTCTTATTCGTCTTGCTCTTCTTGTCACACTTTCCGCGAACATCTGATGTGTAACGATATTATTCGACCATCTCTAATTGCCGATTCGAACGTGTATACGCGCTCGTTTATAATTAAACGTTTAGCGTCGAAATTAACCGCGGCAGATTGCGGCGAATAAAAACATCGCCGCACTTCTATAGCGAATTAATTCGCTTATTAAAAGAAGAAAGACGATTAAAGGCAACAACCGAAACTTCCATTTTCGATAGCTCTTTTGAAAATACAAAATAGCGCCGTGTTTCCGAAACATGTCGGTGGTGTTTTAGTTTAAATTCAATTAGTTATCCGAATAAACAGTTGTAATTCCATATTTAGTAAGGTTGTTTGTTGCGTAGAACCTTGTCATCTGGTAAGGTTGTCGTTGCTGGCGGTCGATACGAGTTTCGTTCCATTACGGAAGAATTGTATGTACTTTTTTACATTACGCCACACCGATGAAAAGTAGAGCCCGTTGTTGTACGGCTTAGGCTTTCCGCTCCGGTACCAAGAGAAGCGCTAAAATATTTGGAAAGGCATATAATGATCAATCTCTTCGAAAATAATTGCCCACTCTAATCGACATTTATCCGATGACGGAGATCAGAAATATATACGCAGCCCATTCATTCTTAATTTAACAGTAGTAAATACGGTTATTTTTCACGTATCATCGATTCAGCTCAAAAAATGTAATATTCTTTTGCGCCTTTAGTTCTTAAAGAGCAATTAATTAAGAATATTAATATTCCCTCGTTTACATCTTTATATAACTCGTATTTAGACGTCGCATTCGATAATTTAACATTCACAAAAAAATTTTGGAACATATCGCTCGCAAACGTTATAACGGGGTTATTATGGTACCTAATTAATACACGGTAATTCTGGATAGAGCCTAACGAGAAAACGAAACGTGCGACGGTTGAAAGATCACAAGGTGCAAATGTATCACCTGAGCTTATCGCAGAATCAGATCATTATTCGTACGTTGCCGATATTCATTTTGTACTTTCGCTTAAAGAAAGGAAAAATGAAATGTCGCAGTTTAAAACCACGTGTCAAGCACTCTGCTCGCCTATTATTATTATCATTATCATTATCATTATTATTATTATTATTATTATTATTATTATTATTATTAGCTGTTTCATCGCAACTTTCAGCGCCGTTAATTTTCGCTCGACGTACACGCTTAATAAAATGCCCGTCAAACGGTCTTCTTCTTTCGAAGACTTCGGAATTTAAGCGAATTCGAATTTCCCCGTGTCGATCGCTTTGTTTCCATTGCGTTTTCCGAAGTCGTAGTGGCCTAGAGAAAATTTTAAAGAAATTTCACTAAATAAACCCCTATTCGTTCGTTACGCCTTCTACTCTGCGATCTTCAATTTTTCATTCCTGTCACCGTCGAAACTGTTTCATTTTTCCGTTTTTAATTTCTTCTTCTATCCTTCACTTCGGTCCTCTCCCTTTTCTCATTCGAAATTAGAATTTCCCGATTGCAGAACTCCTACCGTGGCCTATTCTTTCCGTATTTTTCTTTATAATTAAACTATTCAGATCTCGCAACTTTATTTCTCGTCTAATTTTTCCTCGATTTTTCTCAGTTCGTTTTTTGTTTTGTTTTGCTTTTTTTTTTTTCCATTTATACGCTGAATCATTTTTGTTTCGCTTCCTTCGGAATTATTGATTTTCCTTCCGTCGGTCTTTTATTCGTTTCTCTCTTTAAATCTTATTATTTCTCCCCCTCACCACTTTATTCTTCTTCGTCTTCTATTTCTCTCTCGTCAACTATCCTCGGCTATGAAATAACGTTTCTATTTTAACTACTTTTTTCGCCTAACGCTGATCTTTTTTCCGTCCATTTTTTCCCCTCTTTTTTGATTCTTAGAAAATCCATTTTTTTTCTTCCTTTCTTCTCCTTTTACCAATTTATATTCGTTCCCTTCGTTTTCATAAACCCAGGGCTACACTGTTAATCGTGAGCCGGTAACTGTTTTACCGCATCCATAAATTATTCCAGTTCCAAAATGGGTGTCGCTTTTCAAGGATGGCACTCAGTTTCGGTTATTCCCGAAGCACGCTTGCCATTAATTTTTTTTGCTCTATCGAATTAAGTCTCTGCCTCCGTCATTCTTCCACTATCAGGAATGTGTCCTGTTTTCCCCTCTCCGCACTTTTGCCTTCCAATCGCTGAATATATTATCTCGATGCGGTTTCGTTTCCCTTTTCAGTTACTTCTAATTCTTCACATGTTCCTTTGAATTTTTCCCCTCTTTTCCGTACGCATATACTCTCGAATTCCTCCGATTCGATCGCTATCAAACAGAGGTGCACTAACATTTTTATAGAATAACACACCTGTTCGCTAACGGTTATTCCATATTTCCGTGACACCGAAATCAGCGCTTTTCAGTCGTCGCTCGCGTATCATTTCACTCGAGCCCACCACCATAAAAGTCTTTTAGACGCTTCATTCAGTACACGTTTCCAATTGTCTATCGCGATGATATTCTTCCGGCCAGTGGAAATTGTTCGTAGCGTTCTCACGTTTAAATTACACATTTCTGTACAATTTTTCCGCATCATAAGTCGCCATGTTTAATATATGTATATATATATTTTATCCGCTGTACTAGAACATGTTTATTTTTCATTCTATGTACACATATTTGTTTTACTGTTACATCAATTAGATTTTTCAATTTCAGATACTTATAGTGACTACGCAGGGCTGAATTTAGCATGTTTCAGTGAGTATAGAATTATTTACAAGTATTTTCTATTATTAGTATTAAGATTACCGGTTGCAGTTTAAATTCTTTCTAGCTGACGGTAGGTAATGGCGAGAAAAATTAACAACCCACCGCTGAACTGTGATGAATATAAAAAGATTCTAAATATAAAAACACCTTTTCCTAACTCAACTAACGAAAAAAAAAGAGAGAGAATGGAATCGAAAGATAAAAGTGCTAGAAATTTTATGCATTTTTAATGCTAAAAAGGATAAAATATAAAAAATTCGATAATGAACTTTTAAAAAAGTACTTGATAAAAAAAAAATCGCTGACCGATAGAATTTTTACGCCGGCGACGATATAAAAATCTTGCATTAAGACGTTCGTAATTCATTCGCGAAAAATTACATATTCCGTTAAAATCAGGAGAACACCATCCGGAAAATTCTTCCCTTCGGGGTTGGCGAGCTCCAAAGAATCAAGTCTATAGTACTTTCCGAAGGGGAAACGTTTAACTGATTACATCGTTCTTTAGTAAAAGACGCATATTTTACTATTTTAAAAATGTATTCAAAAAATGTTCGAGACCGGCAGATTTAATTTACGGTTTGGGCTGCAAATTTCTATTACAACTGCGCTAACGCTAAAACGTTACAAGATTTCTCACTAATTAATAGTCCATTTAATCCAAATTGTTTTTTCCTTTTCCTTTCTTTTCTTGCTATTTTACACCTATTCTTATCAACTATTTGGCAATCTATCGAATCCAAGTTAAAATAACATGAATAAGCAACCCATCCAGTGAAGGGTGCTAAAATTAACTTATATTTGTATACACAAAATGCATACGCACTTGCTGTTGTATTCTCAAGTGTACATACATACCGTACATACACGCACCCACGCCCGCACATACACCCTCACACATCACGCGCGCACACATATTATTTATACATCTATAACTTATATGAAATCTTGAAGTCGTTTTCTATTCAGCTTACGTCCCTCGCTTAGATCACTCAGCAGTTCTTTTGTTGTACTATTAGAATGTTCTTTCAATCTGGCAGCATATCGTCGAGCAACAGTTTCTATTTCATTTCTTACAAATTGAACTCCAAAATCTTCATAGATTGTGATGTTGGTTATATACCGGGGAGCAGAGATGATCATGCGTAGTAACTTGTTCTGAACTCTTTGCATAATTGAAATGTTACTGTTTTTGGTACAGCCACATAATTGACAGCCGCATTGCCAGACCGGTTCTAATATTTGTCTGTAAAGTAGCAACTTGTTTTCAAGAGATACTATTGATCTCTTACCCAACAGCCAGTGTTTCCACAGTTTAATGTTCAACTCATTTCGCTATAATGTGCTTCCTCCCAGGCAAGCGTTTGTCGAAATGTATACCAAGATACTTTACATCTTCTTTCTACGGGGAATCTGCACTCCATTCGTAATTATATTTCCGGATGAATCGATTCTTCGGCTAGTGAAAACTACTCGAGAAGATTTACCCCTTTTCATTGATCTTTATCTTCCAGAATTTAAAAATAAAAATGCATTTAACTCGTTCGTTATATTTGCATAATTTGATTTAAACAAATTTTGTTCGGAAGAATGTTCTCCTTTTTGCGCGAGTGAAATTAATAAAAGTATGTGTAAAAAGAGAGGGAAATGAAAAGACTGGCTTTAAAGTGATAATTCTCTCAAGTAACCGTTAGTCGGTGTCAAATGTGTGTTGAACATAATGCAGCGCTATATTATACCGTAAAAATAAATAAGATCTAATATTCCTATGTAAAAGCCGATGCTGTTTACCACCACGTTCAACATCATATGCACGCTAGGTTAGTACATAGCAGACCCACACCGGGACTGCACTGGTAGCGCGATAACAAGCAGCTACTATATCGGTTCCGAATGTAGTCTTGCGTGTGTACACCTGCGTTGCATATAACAATTGCCTAGTACACTACCTATATTCGTACAGCTAAGATGTACGAATAGGTAGTCGCCGACGCTCAGAAGCTGAGTATGGCACTATAAAGAAGAAGTTAAAACGGAAATAATGCGAGTAAATAAATGAAAATTAAAAATAATGACATTTATACTTCACATAGAATATCATAGCCACATTGCAAAGGGGGAAAAAATAAAAAATTAAAAATATTTCAGTCGCTGAATGAAACAATTCGGCAGTCGGGAAATTTTCAAGATAAAGAAGGTGAGGAAGGGACGAAACATAATAACGGACCAGCAAAAAGAATGACTCTTTCCTGAATTAAAATTAAATGAACTTGACGATGATATTTGTAGATAGCGATGATTTGAAGAGAAAATTAAGATAGCCGTAGAATCCTAAAGAGAAGTAATACAACAAAGAAATGTTCACCATGCAAAGTGTATTAATATCATTGACGCTTTAAAGTTTGTATACTTATAATACGGCATTAAAAATAAAACTGCAGTTCGACCTTCGAGTAAAAAATATACATATATTACGTGTTAATATACCATGATTGATTGTGTTTTCGAAACATGTCGGTGTTTACATAAATATTTTTTAAATATATTTTCTGATCAAGCTAATCCTGCTCCATTTCGAACAATCGTAACGTCTTAAATAGTCAAAAATCTAATATACGTACCCTTTTTTATTTATATAATAACGAAGTGTCGGATTTTCGTATGTAATGGGAACCTGGCCTAAAAGGAAATTTTTTTCAATTAAAAAAGAAACCTACTTACGAATTGCAACAATAGTTGAAAAGAAATAAACTACATTAATTTTCTTCTTCGCTCTTTGACGGTTTGAACAATTCGGAAATAGAATATCCGAATAGTTTAGTCAAAATTCTTAAAATGTATTTCAATATTCTCACAGATTCGTTCAAGCAACGTTAATTGACGGTGTTAAGGCATCTCCCACCGGTTGCAGTCTCTCTATTTTTATGTAGAAACGAAGGTAGTATGGCTCCGGTTTTCATCGGTAGAGCAGCGAAAAATACGGGTAATATTTTTTTAGCCGATGAAATTTCAAATACCATTAAATAATATAGCTCACAAGAAAATCTTTCACCGATACTACTTCCTCTTCCAATCAATATTTTATGACCGAACAAAAATGGAAATTTTTTCTCATGAAAAAAATTGGTGTTATGGAGGCTTGCATAGCCTATTTTTTAGTGAGCGAAATTATCTGTACATTTTTTTTATTAACTATGTAAGGTAATAACGCCACCTTAAGCTTTTTGATTTTTTTTTTTTAGAGAAGGGGAAGAAGTTTAAAAAAGGGCCCCGGGATCCATCACACTTTAACGTGACCTATTACCTACTAACAAAAAAACCAACCTCCTACCCCTTCATCCCTTCTACCCAGAAACGATTGAAGAAAGAATTATGATGTGGTATAATATTGCATCACATCAATTTATTGCGTGTTTGACGTCTAAATCCGTTCGTAAAACAACCGAAACGCGCTGACGTCACGAAATCGGAGCACCTCACATTCACCTTCAGTCCATATCAGATATAAGTCATTCTCTTAACATTTTGCGGTCTGTCTAGATCAGGACAGGTCGGAAAAAAAGAAACGGATGAACGTAAGAACGTACGGAGATAAAACAAAAACGAAGTTGCTGCTTCTGAAAAGGGGAGGAATGACAGGAGAGGGTAGCGATATGATTTGTTTCGGTAATATTAAGATTCCCGTCAAGTATCCATACGCGCTCTGTTGCTAATACACTATTTTGAGCATCGATATTCTCGGCAATGACACTCGAATGGACTTCTTTCGCATGACTACGTCGCATAAGTGGAACTAGGGAGACTAATCCTTCCCTTAAAATACATAGGTGACAGCCTTTTTCATCCGTGTGATTGACTGTCTGCGGCTTATCGAAAAGAGATCATTTCGCTGCAGCATTTTATTTAAAGATGCAAGATGAGTTGTGGCTAGTGCTCGATTCGACTTCTGCGCTCTAGCAGAATTCAAATTTTGACTATTTCGTAGATTTTGACGCTTGCGCATAAAATATTCAAACCAATATCGACCCACTGCTTCTTCCGGCTCCCAAAATGGATTTTGAATGCCTTTTTCCTTTGCAGTACTACCAATAAACACTAATTCGTAACATTGGTGCTTGCTTACCTACTTCTATCGCTGCTTTGGAAGCTGAAACCAAAATCCCTCCTCTCTCTGTTAGATCATCGTACCTAGCAGACAGGTTTCTTATGAAATACTGTCCTCCAGCCAACTTCAATTTACTTAAATCCTATTTGGATGTTGAAAACAATTGGAGATTTAAAACCTCCGAAATGCCCCTATTATCTTTAAGTGCGGTTAGGCTTCAAAGATATTCTTTCATTACCATACCGTCGTATCCTTCATTGATCTTTAAATACCCATACTCACATAACTGCTTTAAGTTACAGGTAGATTTGGATTCTTTTCAGTTCGTTAATAGGCACAACGCTAGCAGAGTATTCAATGCGATAATTTCAGACCATTGGCCGAATTTCCAACCGATTTTTACTGATGGTTCTAAATCTTCGAATTCTGCGGGTGCTGCTTTTTTTATACCATATCTTAACTTAACTAAAAAATTCTCTCTTCCTCGTTTTACCTCTGTGTTTAATGCCGAATGTGTTGCGATTTTCAAGGCTTCGTCCTTTTTAAATTCACATATATTCTCTGAAAATATCATTATCATGTCTGATTCTATGAGTTGTTTATCAGCTTTGAAACTCTTATCGTTCAACACAAAATCCCATCCATACCTCTATAAAATCAGAAACCTAGTAGTGTCCCTTTCTGAATCTGGCGTAGTAGTTAACTTTGTTTGGATACCAGGACATGCGAATATCTACGGTAACGAAGTGGCAGACATGGCTGCCAAAGACACATGGATGAATAGTTGTTTAGTTCCATACTTTCCAAACAGAGACCTATTCGAGCTCATTAGATATGCTCATAAAGAATATTGCGAGGCTACATGGGCAAATCCTTTTTGCGCGCAACAGTACAAAAAAATTCAACCTAATATTCCTAACGTTCCTTGGTTCAACCACATTACGACTGTTTCGATGAGTACCAAATCGTACATTGTTACCTTATGTCGCATCCGGCTGGGGGTAAACCGTCTCCCCGCTTCCTTGTACAACATGGGTTTAATCTCTTCTCCCTATTGCCAACATCCACTAGACTCGGACAAAGTGGCGGACGCTGACCACCTCATCTTCGAATGCAATTTTCACACGGCGCACAGAATTATTTTGTATAACTCAATAATAAATTTCCAGATCCCTCTGCCATGTAGTGTCAATTCTCTCCTGGCCACCGGGAGTGCTGCAATATACAAGTTATCATATAATTATATAGTACAATGTAATATTAATGTGTAGCGTTTATTAGTTAAATAATTACATTACATTGTCGATAGGTTAAATTTTCGACGCCCAAAAAAAAATAATAACAAAAAAAAAAAATTCGTAACATTTTCGATGTCAACGGATATCCTACTTCGGCCAATCGTTTGATTCTTTCGCATAATTCATTTTCTTCAGCTTAACTTTGGACAGTTTTTTTTTTTTCTTTACTAGTTTCGTTTGTGTAGTTCCGCAAAGTTCGTCGCGGAATTTTAAAAACCGTACTTGCCCCTTATTTACGGACATCACGTTATCCTTAACACTTTTGAGCGCTTTTTTAAGATCATCTTCTGTCCATTTCCCCCCCGACACTTTTAATTTGACTAACAACTATTCTGATACTATCTAAAGCAGTCTTGAAGTCGCAAAATATTTACGAAAACTCGCCAAAAGTATCTACACAAAGATTGGAAAAACAAAAATTTAAAAAGTAGTTTTATTACATGCATTGGCCTTTTTACAAAAAAAAACAAAAACATTTTTCGAGTACTCATATGAAATAAAATTAAAAACCGACCAAAAATTTAAAATCTACATAAAAGTAGGCAATTTAAAATGTCTTTATTAGTGCCATCAGTTGACGATCTCAACAGAAATGAAGTAAAATTAGATCGCGGAATTTTCGGTTATGTCAATGCCATTCAAATAATTACCGTAGACCGGTAAATTTTTAAATGAGCAAGCTTATCTTTAAAACGCAACATATAGGAAGAACGGTCATGTAGCGAAATTTACCTCATTTTAAGTGAAATATTATTGGCAGATGGCGTGATTAGCTGCTATTGCGTCATTCCCGGCGAACACACCTTATAAATTCAGAGACTTACTAATATAATCAACGGAGAAATTATTTTCGCCAATAAGGTGAAGAAATAAGTTAGCGCTTCTCAGCATCCTCTTTTTTTCTAATTGTATCCTAGAAGAATAAACTATCCCAATCCGCTGTTAATAAATTACGCCCCTTTCCCTGCTGTCAGTTATTTATAAAAATGGAATACGTAGGGGTTTTACGCGATCGTGAGCTATGATTTTGCTATTAGAATTTTCAAAATGGCCGATTTGGACGACAAATTTTTCGGTCCTCCTTCGATAATGCGTCCCCTCGTATTCTGTATAAAAAGGCTCGATTATATTTTTATTTAAGAACTTTGCCAGTCACCTGTAGTTTAGCGGACGAATTCGTTTTAAGTGTAAAATAAACGAAAAAATTAAGTCGATGACTAATAGTATGTGTTAGGAAATCGGCAGCCTTTTATAACACATCTTCGAATTCAAAAGCAAACACTATAAAGTACGGACAGGTTACTCGTATTTTTTAAGCACCTCAGAACTACACCCTATTCGTTTTAACGCAATTTCGCAGTCCCAATAATATTGGAGCTCTAGATGAACTTTCATATCAAGCATGTTTTTCATTTTGTTGCCAACTGCCGCCCGATTAAAAAAATCACCGCTTTTAATGTACTTTCCGATCAGTTCTAATAATTCAATTTAAAAACCCGGAACAAACCGTGACGTAAGTTCCTGTTAGAATGGTGTAAGAAGCGAAACATAGGATAAAAATATCCGCGCTCGATAGATTCGTTTTCATTTTTTTTTGTTATATATGCGTACATATTTTGTAAATGTAAGTTTTTATATTAAGCAAAAAATAATGATGATTATTTTTATCGTTAGTTATATAGGGTGATTTTTTAAGAGTTAAGTTTTTCAGGTTGGCAGCACCGGTTGGTATTGGCATTCAAACGTCATCTGTCAAAGTGAAAAGTTTTCAGTATACTCTCTGCCATTCTATCATGGAAAGACTTACAAACGAGCAACGATTGTGATATGGTTGAAATTTATTATCAAAAACCAGTGCTCTGTGAAAAATGTGCATCGTTTGTTACGACCCCATATTACGGTGGTCATAATCGACACCTGGTGAATCAACAATTCGTTCTGTTATCACCAAATTTGGTGCGAAATTTGGTGATAACAGCACGAATTGTTGATTCACCAGGTCGATACAAACGATGCACATTTTTCACAGAGCATGAATTTTGATAATAAATTTCAATTATGTAAATAACGGGGATGTACGTAAGGGTGTCTCGAGGATGATTGCAAATGTTTGATAATTTTACAAATGCAGTTCAAGCGGTCATATACCGACCCGCGTGTAAATGATAATAAAAATAATTTAAATATCGCGAAAAAAATTTCAATCTTGGCCTATTTCTACCACACCGCTTTTATTCTACCGTAGGCTTTCTTTCAAAAATTTATATTCGGAATCGTACCTGCAACTATTCTCACCCGGCGTCCTTACGATCAAACAATTAATTACATCATCATTTTATGCAGGCCGCCCGAGCCCATTTTTCACCTGATATTTCATTACACCTACGTTGTTCTCCTTTGTTTCATAAATTCCAAAGGAAAATAACCTTCCCGTTTTACCGTTTAAAATAAATCTTTCGTTTTTTGCTTCTTCCTTTTTTTTTTTTTTTTTTTTTTTACCTTTTTAATATATTAAGGATAGTATAAAAATGTTGAAAATATGACTTTTAGAAGGTCAGTATTTTTAAGGAGTCCTTAAGTAGGTTTTTAAGCAACTAATTTCCTAGTTTATCCTTGTATTCACTTCTTTCTCTGCGCCATTTAGCACATTATTTAGCGCTTAGTTTATTTAGCACATAATTTTTTACTAGTTCCGTTTCCGGTTCATTATTTTTTTATTTTTAATATCTTTTGTTCTAATTTTCATACACGGTTTATTTCTATTTATTTTTAATTCCTTTTGAAAAGTTACCGCAGCATCATTGAAAAGACCTTTTAACGAAGGTTCAGAATTGATAAATATTAAAATATTCGCCTGAATTTAGACAAAAAAGAATTTTCATCTCACAAAACTTTAAAAATAAGTGCCATTACACTATTCCGACTTATCGCGTACGATGTTATAGCGATGAGAACATACTGCGCGATTAAAAGCCACTCGTTCGTATTTATTCGGACGTACCGTCACATAAGTAGGATTCAATCCGCCATTGCTGTTACAGTGAATTTTTCGTTGGCATACAAAAGTTTAATAAGAAGAAGAAAAAAATACAATGCAGCAGTCTAATACGTGGTTAGTAATATTCCGTACTCGATATTTCCAAAGAAATATTCCACTAGAAAATATTCAATTCCGACCGATACGTTTAATCACAACCGCCCGGATTGATCAATATTACTCATTTCATGAATCACCCCGCTGTACCGAAATGTGCAGAATTTTAAACAATTCGTGAAATTTGCGTAATTCGTCGAATTATATAAATACCCGTTTTTACTTTCTTATATGACAATCGTTTAAATATTTAATTAAAAAAAATTTTCTCGAACACGACACACATGATGGTTTTTCTGTTCGTTTCATTGTAAAAGAATAAATAAATAAAACTAAGCAATCAACCAATTCATCTCGAAATTAATCTACGAAATTATTCAAATCAATAAATTACGCCCGGAAATAGAACTGCTGGCAGTTTTATTTATTTTCACCGCACGAATTCGGAATTTGAATGAAAGTTCGAATTTTGGAAATAACAATAGTAGAAGAAAAAAAAATGGAATTAAAAATTTTTTTTGCCAAATTTCAAAAACTTCTTTTTTTGTAGTCTACCACCGGCTGTAACGTATTCAAATTAATTTTTGAATGTTTTTACCGAGATTTTTAACGTAGCAGCAAAAGTATATACCGATTCCATTTGGCTGTCACTCGTGGTAACAACTCGCATGTAGAACGCGCGTGCCACCTAAAATATCCGCACCGGCCATACTTATTACCGTGTCACGAACTAGCGGCCGTATTATCGAAAAGGAAATCATCGATTCGTGTAACTTTATAATGTAATATATATTCGTGATTCGTGTACAAACTGAGCGTCGTCGGTATTCTTTGATAATTTCGCGACCAGAGTGCCTCGTTAATCTTCTGCCAGTTTGTTATTCACCGCGGGCAATGTATTTTCTTTCGCCCGTACTCAGTTTCATTTTAAATCGCAGCGAATTCGCGCGTTTATCAAACGCAGACGAACGAACGAATTTTAGCCTTTTAAATTTCTTCAATTTTTAATTATTTTTTTTATTTCTAGAAAAAAATTTATATATATATATATATTGATAATCACGAAAAAGTACTTTTTGTCGCTGACTATTATTAATGACCTTTCAGCGAAAATAGCGAAGCCGGCTATCCCTATAACGAAATTTTATTCTCGTTTGAAGTTCCTCGAACGGTAGCAAAATCGGTTTGCTCGTCTAATCGTAAGCAGAAACGATTTTTCTTCCTTTCTCTCTCATCATTTTTATGATAATAATTTAATACAATTTACACTTTTATCGTTCTTAATAAAAAACGAAAACGCGGTTATTGCGTCCGTGGTAATATTAACAAAAGTTACGAAATTGCTGTTTAAACCGTAAAATAATTTTTTTTTTTGCATAAAATAACGCAGTCAATTGAAATCTATTTTTCTTTAAGTATTATAGAAAAACTATTATCTTCTACGATCCGAGGTCATCAAATTTATACATATATATATATATATATTATATATAACTCGGTAATTTTGGCCTCGCGAGGGACTGTGCCCCCTGACTCCTCTTGCTTTCATTTTTGTCCCTTTCTCTTCTATACTTTGTATAAATGAACACAAAAAAAATAACATAATCACAAAAATCGTATCCTAACATTTAACTTTCATTATATAAACATAAAATTGGAACATTTTTTTTGGGACATTTTTTTCTAATGGGGGGTAGCCTGAGAATTACGTTGTAATTAATATATATATATATATATAAACTCGGCCATTTTTGTCTCGCAAGGGGCTGTGCCCCTTGACCCCTCTTGCTTATATTTTTGTCTCTTTCTCTTCTATACTTTGTATAAAATGACCAAAATTTACAACGTAATTCTAAACCGGTCCATATGAGTATAATAACATAATCCGAAAAATCCTATAAAGTACAACAAACGTTACATAAAATTGGGACATTTTTTCTAATGGGGGGTAGCCTAAGAATTACGTTGTAATTAATATAATACATAATATACGTATTTATTATATAATATATATATATATAATATACGTATATATGTACACTTGTGTTACACATAGGTAGGCGGATTTTCATAATGTGAGAATTTAATTCTAAAATGAAGTAAAATAATATAGACGAAATCATACGGTGAACCTTGATTGTTTCATCAGTTTATTACGGTAATTCCCATTTTAATCGAATTCGAACCAATCCCCATGAAGCACTATTTTCGGCATTACTAACTGCACCGCAATATTCAGAATTTGCTTATAGATGATAAATGTGCAAATCCTTCAACGCATTTATGATTTAACGTTAAAGTAAACTTTTAGCGCACGTCACCGCGAATTAGCCCATATTTCAGCTTTGGCAGTGTTGTAAAAACCAAAAGTACCTGAAAATGTTAAGGACTTACTCGAAATTTGTAGTTACGTGACGACTATTATCGATTTAAAACCAGAACTGATTTGAGAGGCAATTGCCACCCTACGTTAGACTTTATGTAACTTTGGTAACGCGCAGTGTGAGATAACGTATATGAAAACTTCAACACATCCATCAGGTCAGTTATCAATCAAGTTAATATCAGGGATTACTGCGAACGAGCGGCTATTATTTTTTTTCAACAACGATTCACAGTGTTCACATGTGGTGAATTCGACGGTGGAGTTTGAAAGTGCTTTTTCGTTTCTACTATTATATTTAGACTTTTTATTTTTGTAACATTTCTCAACGGCCGGTCTAATCATCGGTGAAAATATTTTTACTTCCAAGTTACGACCTATTTTTATACGGAGCCACTTCAAATGTGATTGTTTCATTAAAAAAATAGAGCGGACATTTTCTAAAATTTAAATCGAATTCATATCGGCTTTCAAACTACCTTTATACGATTTATGGGAGCACATTTTATCGGAGAAAATCAGAAGTGCAGCATATAACGTTCTTTTTACGCAGTCACGCAAACATTCCTCTTGCTAAAAAAAAAAAAAAAAAAAGAGAGATTTCAAAAACCAACAATTGTCCGATTTTTTCAAAATTACGAATAATAACTTCAATTCGAAGGTTATTAATAGAGTTATATATTCGGCTGAAATTTTCGTTCGATAAGTACGCCATTAAGCATCGGTTTAAATTTATGTTAAAGGATTGCAGCACCACTTAAATCCGAAGTATACTCAGTTACGTGTAAAAAGGACCGAGAAATATGGGAAAAATTTTTAGGCTACGAATATTAGATGAAACATTTTTCATTAAATATATAATGCAACCAGCAATAGTGAAAAGCGAAATAGCCGAGGGGAAGGGCGTTTGACAGTTCAAACTTCCCTTAAAATGGAAACTTTTTTTAAAAATCGGCACAATTATATTTTGAAACATTGCGCGTACGAAATTTCCGGTTATGACCAGTTTTTTTTTTTTTTTTTTATACTAGCTTGATATAATGAAAATTCGCACGAATGTAAGAGATGCCGTTAATAAAGTATAAAGATTATCTCGTGAAGATGAACTGATAAAAAGCTCATCTGTATCGTTAATGTGACCGAGTATCGATAGAATTTTGGCCTTTTAAATTAGCGGCAACATTTAAATTGAATCTCTTTTAATTAACGTAAGTTTGTTGAAGTTAAGGTGCTACTTTTTCTTTGTTTTCTCACCAAATATATCAGTCGCAGAGAATCAGGTACGTTATCATAGAACATGGTTCATCTCGTAAGCGTAACATTACATCTCGATTTCTAAATAGGACGGTACATTTACGATCTTTTCAAAAAATCCGGTGCATTGTTCAATTTCAAAGTCGATCAATTTATATATATATATATATATATATATATATATATATATATGCAATCATAAAATTAGGAGCGTTCTGTACCAAATCAACATTGTCGCTACAAGTAGTATTGAAAAATTCGCAGATTCCGCACTGACGTTTCGAAGCAGTATATAGAATTTGGAGGTAATCTAGCAGAACAGTTTAATTTTTGTTTGGTGTATTCGTACTGATTTATTACAAATTTACATTTAGAGCCCCATATTGACGTCTAATTTGAGTGGTTAAATCGGTCGCGCTTTTACTATTTTTAGGAATTGTTCTAATAATTCTGTCGCTACCGGTTCTTTTTAATGCCATGTGCAATCGCGACACTTTTGTGAAATCCTTAATAAAATGCAAACTTCAGTGAACAAATAATTTCCTTGAAGTGCTCTGGTAAGATAATAGTAATTATTGTTTAAAGGGACTTAAAAATTACTTAACCGGTACAGCTGAAAAAGGAAAACCATACAAAACGGTTTGGCTCTAACAAACATTCATTATAACCTTCAGGTTAATGTGCAAGAAGCTGAAAAACACATGAATAATCAATCATATACTTAATTTGTAATACGTTTTATGATATCTTTAAACGCAGTCCCACAAGCATGGTATTATAAAATACCATGATTCTGCGTTTCCGAAATTTCCGAAACATGTCGATGTTTTAGTTCAAATTTAAGATTTATATATGTATATATGTATTTCCGAATAGAAGGTTGCGATTCCATTTCCTTTAACTTTTATTAACATTTCAGATACTTCGGATACTACACCTAATCGGTTAATAAGTCTGTAAAATGACGGGTATTTCGGGTTTTTGCGCTAACTCGAAATTGGTCGAACTTTCTCCCATATTTGCGGGTAATACAAGTATCTGGTTCCTAATGTTGCATTAAAAATATAGGTTAGAAACAGCGTATTCTGATGTTTTATGATTTCAGCTTACGTTAATAAATTCGTTTGCGCGGTATAAGTTAACATAAATTTAATAAATACCGATAGTAAACAGCTTAAATATTAAATGTAGACAGATCCATGGACCGATTTGTTAATATTTATAAATACAAAATAAATAAATTTCCCTTATTAACTAAACAAGCTTCAGTATAATTTACACTTCAATAAATTTAAGTATCTGAATTTATAAAAAAGTTATTCAGGCACAGCTCATCATCAGAGCTAATGATACAGAGTGTACACAAATAAAACTAAAAATATTTATACGTTTTTTAAAAGCAAAAAAAACAAAAAAAAAACACAAAGTAAAAAGACAAATTTTACAAACAGCTAATACCGACTGCATTATAAACTCAGTTGTAAAGTGGAAGAAAAAACTCTATTTTGCACCTAGCAACACTGTGTATATTAGTTATAAATTACGAAGAATCGACCGTATAAAAAAATCTTCATATACATATCTAGACGACATCATAAAAACTGCACCGGTAATTAAAATATCTATTTATGGTCACTGCAATTAGTCACTAATTATAAAATAACGCTTTAATCATTTATTCATTCGGCGATTTTAAGTATTATTCACTTTTTTACCTATCGCTAAGAAAACTGTCAAGTTCCTGTTTTAGAATATAATAACCGTATTGCTGGTGAAAACACGCGCAAAATTAGTCACTCACTTTCTCATAAATTAAGATCACCCTCCGCACATCAGTCATCTTCCCCGTTCGTACTTTACTTTAAATTGCAACAGTTGTTTGTTTTTCTCACGAATATAAATCGGGGCGTATTTTCAATACATATTTTTGTATATATTTAGAATCGATCTAAGTAATAATTTCTTGTTATAATTACAAGAAAGGAAAATACATGCTTATAATAAATTTTCCCTCAGGTAAAATTTAATCGTAGAAAATTTTTAACTTAGATTACTCGTACATCAGAAACTGCAATCACTACTCCATTTTCATTAGTAACATTTCTTGTCATTTTTAATGCTGAAATGATTTTTCCGCGTCATTATTCTAGGATTTATTTTTAACATTCACCGAAGTCGGGAATATATTTTTCATCCATAAATAAAGTCTCGACAACTTTTACGGTTTCTTTTTGTGTCGTTTTAAAAATCATCTATTTATATAAAAGAAATTTAATTAGCAATTTCGTATGTGCTTTTATAAATCACTACTAGCAGTTTCCCGTGACTTCGTCTACGTGGCGTACCATATTAACAATATATTTCATTTACAGAAGAAAAAACCAAAGAAACTTTATACACAAGTATACTTTGTTTACAAAATTTCTTCATAAACAATGTCGGCCGCTTTTCCTTCGGTAACTAAAATACATAGATTATCCGGGGGTTAGTAACTCGAGAGCAAGATTATCTATGATTACTTTTTTTTTTTTTTTTTTTTATGTATTACCCGTTTTTATTATTTTTTGACGTTATGTACATGTAGTAGAACATTGATGATTATACGATAAAAAAAGTGTCAACACTCATTGTTGAAGCTGAAATAGATAATGTTTACGCTTAAAGGAAAAAGTTGATTATAATTAAATGATTTAAATAAATACTTTATAGTGATATAATAAGACTGCTGAAAATTACTAATTAAAAAAAAATAAATAAATTGAAAATTATAATAATGCTTGATATGTCATCAACTTTTCCAACAAGTTGATCGAAATCCATCCAGCAATTTTTGTCCCATTATTTTATTTATATAGATAATGCGATTTGCTAAACTAATAGCCAGAAATAATTAGCCGATTTTTATTAAATTTTTTCTCCGTTCGATGATAAAGATTATAACTTTTTAAAATTTGAATAACTTAACATTAAATAAAGATATCGTGATAATTTTTTTTTTTTTTTTTTAAATAAGGATCAAGTGTCTAAGGAGTACAACTAAAAAAAATTGATCGAAATCCATCCAGTAGTTTTTAAACGATGCGCGAACATCGGCAGATCTTTATCATTTTATTTATATAGATTCAGTAAAAAAATGAATACCTGGAAACGTTATAAATCTCAACTGAAGTCTGCAACTAAGATTCCTGATAAATATTCGGTACACAGCCGCTTTGCTGCTAACACTGGACTTACCGGTAAGTCGTGCAAAATCAAGTCTGCTCTATGGACACTTGTTTCTTCCTCATCGGACGAATAAAATTGACCCGTTAAAAAAAAAAAAAAAACAAAAACACGTGAAAATATTTGAACTAGACGGTCTTTTCTTTCGTAAATTTTTAGCTTCCTCCCCTTTCACAATTTCCAATACCATTTAGACTTATTACATTTCGCTAATTAGCGTACTAGTGATTCAGCAAACAAAACCTGTTCTTCAAAAATACATTAATATGATTATACATTTCTATGGATTTTGTATAATATAACAATAGACATAGAATTAGAAATATATTAAGCACAAAAAAAAACGTACCTTTCTCGTAACCAGAACTGCGTACATTCATAGCATTATATATGACGATTTAGAACAATTCCGAAGCGATATGTTAGCAAAATGTAAATAATTAAAATTCGACAATGAGAAGAGTCGATAATTTAAAATAAGTAATGAAACAAATTAAATAAACACGCTATAATGAAATGGAAACGCGGCCAAATACGAATTACCGTTTAACATTACCACAGAGCTTAGGACTGTTTCAAAGTACATAATTTGCAATTTAATAAATATCTACAAAAATGTATTACATTAATAAACGTGAAAAAATACCATTTTCAATAATAATAAACCGATTAAAATTAGTTTGCAGAGTAAATTTACTTTAATTATTTCGTTTAAATTGTTTTGTTTTTAAATTTACTTTAATTATTTCGTTTAAATTGTTTTGTTTTTAAATTTACTTTTTATTTATTCGCATTTTGTTTACAAATTGCTTCGCAGTTACTATTTAATTTTTATACAATACCGTGAATATAGTTGTTCTTACTAAGAAACTTGTTGGCCTAGTTTCTTTTTTAATCGAAAAACATATTCCCGGTTATGTTCATTCCCTACAAAACTAGTTTCTCCTTTATCCCTTCAAAAAGTGCGTTGTATGGAATAATTGACCGGCTTATCCCGGAATCAGGTGCTAGTTGATTGAACAAAGCCAGTGTAGTTTTTGAACTAGCCATGAGGTTTTGGTTCAGTGTTCGTAATTTGTTACAGAAATTACTCCAGCGGTTTGAGACGAGGAAAAACCATCAAAAAATTTCCGTATTTGTAAATTATTCGAAATCCGAATTTATTAGTTTTCCGATATTCTGAGTTTTTTTTATTTTGCGTGTTAATAAAATATTTCTGCGTGAATGTTAAGAAAGCTTTTTTAATATTCGTTATCGTGTTGTGTCGCCGCGTTGTCGCGTTCACGTATTAATTGTTTTCTATTATTTCGTCCGATTACCGTAAATACTTTATTAGAAACATCGTCAGCATTGTATTAGCATCAATTCGGTGAGATTAAACCAGTTTATACGTAATTCCGGTGTTGGTGTACTCACACGCGCTTAACACGCACACGCAAGCGACGGTACGTCGTTCGTCGTTATCATGACGACGGCGGCGGTATCTACGTCCGTTACATATGCTACACAGCAGTCGACACACGCCCAAACACACATACACTCACCAACATGTGACGCAGCAGCGGCAAATCATCATTCTCACACTGTGCAGCCGGCCACGCTGATAACGGGCTATGCTCCTGTTATCAGTAGCGGCGTATATTCTTCTACCGCGCAACCTTATTATTATCTATCTCAGCCGTCTTCAGCAATGCCAGCTGATTACAATCAACAGTTTCCTATTTTAGGTAATATTACTAGCCCGAGCCAACCGGCGAGCTCCATCGGCGATGTTGCAATAGCCGATATCAATGACAGCGACACATCGAGTGAGAGTAATATAAACAACGAATGGCAAGAACCGAAGAGGAAGGCCAAAAAGCGATCTTATTTGCAATCCCATGTGGGAAACAACTCCAGAAACAGAAATCGATTTAGCTGCTTGAGTAACTTTAATGATGACGGTACAGAAAATAACGATATTACCGATCCGAAATCGAAAATACCTCCACCACCCCCACTTTTTGTACACGAAGTTATAAATTTCGCGTCTATGATTAAAAAAATTGCCACAGTACTGGGCAAGCAGGATTTTGTCGCTAAGACCCTAAAACAGAACACAGTAAAAGTCAACGTCCAAACTCCTGACGATTACCGGAAACTCGTATCAACATTCAAAAAAGAAGATGCCAACTATCATACGTATCAGTTAAAGCAGGAAAGATCATATAGAGTTGTAATTAGAAATCTCCACCACTCCTTTACGGACGAACAAATTATGGAAGCTCTTAAAGAGCATGGTTTTAGTGTTCGAAATATAATAAACGTTAGGCATAAAATTACAAAAGAACCTCTGCCATTGCACTTTGTAGACCTTGAGCCCTTAGATAATGTTAAAGAAATATTTAATCTAACTTACTTACTTTACTCTAAAATAAAGGTCGAAGCTCCCCATCCCAAGAAGACAATTCCCCAATGCATGCGCTGCCAGTCTTGGGGGCACACTAAATCTTTTTGCAACCGGCCGTATAGGTGCGTAAAGTGTGGAGGTCCTCATAATTCCACGGAATGCAAAAAAGAGCAGAGTACTGCCCCGAAGTGTGCCTTATGTGAAGATGATCATCCCTCAAGTTACAAGGGTTGTGTGGTGTACCAGAAACTGCATGAACAAAAATACAAGCCCGGAAACAGTGCCATAAAATTACTAAGGAATAGATATAATGAAACCTTGGTCAATCCGAAAGTATCGTATGCTGAAATGACAGCAAACAAAACAAGCGCAATTAACTCTCTTACCAATAACGATGAACTTACGTCAAGTACTAATGTCAATAAAAATGCGAGCAATTCCCATAATAATAATCAAAATAATAACTCTGATTTTAAAAGCATCATAACAGCTTTTCTAGACGACTTCAAGTCAATGTTTAATCAGCTTATGCAGCAAAATTCAGTCATGCTAAACCTGCTTCCAGCATTAACAAATAAATTAATTAAATAATTATGGCATCGTTACGCATAGCTAGGTGGAATGCCAATGGTGCAGTTCAAAATAAACTAGAAATCGAGATGTTCCTTAAGCTTGAGCAAATCGACATTTTATTGTTGTCGGAAACTCATTTTACAGAGAAAACACAATTTAGAATTAAAAATTATAATGTCTACGTAACTACAAGACCGGACCATAAGGCACATGGCGGTAGCGCTCTGTAGTGATTAAAAGTACAATAAAACACTACGAACTTCAAAATATATCTACTAAAGAAATTCAAGCAACAAATATAATGGCGTATACATTGAATGGTAAAATTGTAGTTTCTGCAGTGTATTGCCCTCCAAACCACAGATTTAATGAACGTATGTTAAGCAAATACTTTAGTATTTTGGGTTGTAGGTTCATCTCTGGCGGTGACTGGAACGCCAAAAACATAAGATGGGGCTCACGATTTTCTAACACCAGGGGAAAACTTTTAAACAAAATAATGCTAAATAGAAATTTTGGTTGTGTGGCAACAGGCGTACCGACACATTGGCCTACTGACTTAAATAAACGTCCTGATGTTTTAGATTTTTTTGTTACTAATGGAATTTCAATGTTGAACGTAAAAGCTGATCCAAATTTTGATTTATGCTCAGACCACAGTGCTGTAATATTAACTGTAAGTACAGGATTAATAAACCAAGATAAATCTCCAAACTTACATAATAAATATACAAATTGGGTAGATTTTCGAGCATCTGTAAATTCTACACTAAAATTAAATTTATCATTAAAAACGGAATCAGATGTAGATGCAGCGGTTCAGTACTTTACAGAAGCTGTACAGAGTATTGCATGGAAATGTACGCCAAATATAAACAAAATAAAAGAAACACATAATATACCGCGCCATATACTAGACCTGGTAAAAGAAAAAAGAATCATCCGTAGGAAATGGCAATCGTCTCAAAATCCCTATTATAAAACTCTGTTAAATAAAAAATCGAAAGAGCTAAAAATTTTACTTAGAAATACCAAAAATGAATCTTTCCAACGCTGCCTGCAGGAACTTTCACCCACGGAGGCGACAAATTACAGCCTCTGGAAAGTGATCAAAAGCCGAAATAAACCCATTCAACCCCTTCCCCCAATTCGCAAACCCGATGATACATGGGCTAGAACTGATGAAGAGAAAGTCGAGGAATTTGCCAAATATTTTTCTGATGTTTTTAAGCCAAATTTACAATTAAACGACGAAACCGATATACATGATTTTTTAAGTGTACCTTTACAGTTAAGCCCTCCTATTGAGCCAACGTCTCCCAGCGAAATCAAATACGCAATTACCAAACTTAATAATAAAAAAAGTCCGGGTTTTGATTTAATTACCAATAAATTGTTATCTGAGCTACCAAAAAAAGGTATATTATTGCTCACAAATATTTTTAACGCTGTTCTTCGTCTGCAGTATTTTCCATTATCCTGGAAATTGGCGCAAATAGTAGTTGTACCAAAGCCCGGTAAGGCACCGGATGAGGTTTCATCCTATAGACCTATTTCCTTGCTCCCGATCCTTTCAAAACTCCTTGAAAAAATAATTTTAAAGCGGTTGAATCCTATTTTAAATGCGGAACATATTGTTCCTGAACATCAATTTGGATTCAGAAAAAGACATTCGACCATTGAACAGGTACACCGAATTGTGCATACTATTCAAGAAAGTCTTGAAACTAAGCAAATATGCACGGGTGTGTTCCTAGATGTCAAACAAGCCTTTGATAAGGTATGGCATCATGGTCTGCTTTATAAACTTAAAAAAATAGTGCCGCATCCTTTGTACCTTCTTTTAAAATCCTACCTTGAAGATCGCACATGCCAGGTTAAAATTCTAAATCAATATTCTGAAATCTATCCTGTATCTGCTGGCGTGCCACAAGGAAGTGTCTTGGGCCCGGTGCTTTACTTAATCTACTCTGCCGATTTTCCAGTTGATAATAGCGTGATAACAGCTACGTTTGCAGACGATACAGCACTATTAGCTACCGGTAAAGACAATAGTGAAACTTCGAATAAATTGAAAAAAACTTTATCGGAAGTGGAAAACTGGCTGAGTCGTTGGCGTATTAGAGTAAACGAAAGTAAATGTACGCAAGTAGATTTCACGTTGCGAAATTTTACGTATCAGCCGTTAGAAATAAATGGGGTGGTTATCAACCAGGATAAAGATGTAAAATACTTAGGCATTCATTTGGACCGCAAATTAACATGGCAAAAGCATATTACACAAAAAAGAAAACATCTAGATATAAGATTGCAAGAATTAAATTGGCTTCTTGGCAGGTACTCTAGTTTATCATTGGAAAATAAATTCTTAGTGTACAAAATAATTATAAAGCCCGTTTGGACATACGGTTTAATGTTGTGGGGTTGTGCAAAGGATACACACATAAACAAGATACAACGGTTCCAGAACAAGGCTATAAGGCTGATAGTCTCACCGCCCTGGTACGTATCTAACCACACTCTACATCAAGACTTAAATATCCCATATGTGAAAGACGAGATCAAGCGAGCTGCTAAGCGATACATAGGCCGCTTGGAGTCTCACACAAACGTTTTGGCGATCAATCTTCTTGATAATAGTCTTGATGTTCGAAGGTTAAAACGTAGTCGACCGTTTGATCTGGCCTAGTTTTATGTTACTAAAATTTCACTGGGGTCCATCGCTAGATGCTAACCCCTAACAAGTTATTTTCGCGTTACAGTCCAATTGCTGGATGGCCTTCTGGCCAGTTGTAATTTGTATATAAAAAAAAAAAAAAAAAAAAAAAAAAAAAATCCTCCTTTAAAGAATGACGAAATCAATTGAAATTTACATAACCTTCTAGAATAATTTTCAGCTGAGGATTTAGTGGATTTCTCCACAGCGAGATGATCGATCGAGTTTTGTATAAATATATATTTGTATATTGATTGCAGTGGCGAGACGTCTCTGATTTCTCCTATTTCTAAAAGTTTACTTTTAGGTCGCTGATAGCGAGATAAAACTAAACAGTTTACTAGTTCGACGGAGTAAAAACTGATCACGATATTCAGATAACTGCCGCTTTGAAACTATCGAACGGAATAATAAGAGGCTGGGTTTATGCAGCTTCTGGATATTAAACGAATCGACCATTACGGTAATTGTCGAAATTGCATTGTCCTTTTCACTTACACGCCATTTTCTCATTTTACTCTGTTTTAGTCAAATATAAGTCAGTCTACGAGGCTTATCGGACATTTTAAAAGAACATTTTCCGAATAACTGCAGCAAACGAAACCAGACCGCCATTATTTATTTAGAGACTCGTTCGTTTTTTGTGTTAAAAAATTCCTCCTTTTCACCGGAGTGTCAGTCTTCGATGACTTATAAG
The DNA here is from genome assembly GCA_039619475.1 of Icerya purchasi. Lineage (NCBI taxonomy): Eukaryota > Metazoa > Arthropoda > Insecta > Hemiptera > Monophlebidae > Icerya > Icerya purchasi. The sequence continues at coordinate 67,248,903 of CM077116.1, forward strand.
GCAAAAGGCTGTTTTTTTTTTTTTATAAATTATCAAATAATTCTTATCGAACGAAAACAGACGAACAAAATCCATCTAATTTGAAAAAAACATTAAATTTTATCATAAAAATATTTTTAAAAATTATTTATATAATTACCATGCCGGTTTATTAATACAACATGATTATGGACTATGTTTCCGAAATATATCGACAAAAATAATTTTTAAAAATATTTTCATGATAAAATTTAATGTTTTTTCATATTTCGAATCATCAGAAAAGTCGTGGATTATCAAGTGTCTAGTACAATTCATCTTTTCATCTACTAGTGCCATACAACAGGCAAGCAGCGATTCCAACTATTCTATTCGCAAACACATTCCGTTGCAGTCAGTCATAATACTGGCACGTATGTACACACTTACAGCTGATACCGATCGCTGCGTATTACAAGAGAACATCTAACGATTATTCAATCCTCGGACGAACTAGAAATTAACAAATAATCATTACGGCCATTTATTTACTTAAACGAATTCCTCGCATTAGTCGCATAAAATACAATATTTGAAATTACGGGTATGATACTCACATATACCCGGTATATTCTAGCCGGACTATTAGATAAATTACCGCCTTGCATATACTAAAGTCCTAGAGATTGATTCAGGACAGAAAAGAGGTCGGCTTTCTGATGTATGTTAAATAACCGATACGGGAGAAAGAAAAAAATCCGTCGCAGGCGATAATATTATCGACTCCTATGTGTGGACTCAGATATCCGGATTGCATCGAAATGACTCTCGTTTAGACAATGAAATACAAGCTTAGCTTCTAAGGCAATACTCCGGCTGAATAAAAAATTTTTCCGGAACAACCATTCGTGTCTGAAGACTAAACTTGCAGTATTTAAAGCAATTGTTTTACCTACACTTTTATACGGTTCAGAAACTTGGGGACTCCTTATAAGAGGCATATCAAGTTACTAGAAAACTTATGTACTCAGAAGTTTATACTACACGTCCGATGGTCTCATCGTGTTTTAACAAATCTTGAAGTGTTCAATCGAGCGAACTGCAGTTCAATTCGAATTTTACTTTATCGAAATTGCTTACGATGGACAGGCCCACATTTTGAGAATGGAGCGTTCCAGCACTCCCAAAAGTTCTTCGTCAGTTAACAAGTGAAACTCTAGAGACCTCTTGGTCAACCGAGATTGCGTTTTAGAGATCATCCCCGAAGAATATTAAAGGAAAGTGATTTTTGGATACTTTAAAGACATAGAGGCGGGAAGAAATAATGGAAAATCTCTCGTAGCAAAGGGTCTTCAAGGTTTAAACGATAATATTATCACAAACGCTGGAGAGAAAAAAACAGCTCAAAAAATTTCTCATTCGAGTAATCACTTTCGTCTGCAGCTTATATGTGAAAAGATCTACCCCGTGTCAGGATTAGCTTGATAAGCCCCATTTAAGGACTCATCAATAAAAGACGGGAATCCATACTCGGATATGATCATTTCATCATCATCATCATCATGCGAACTCATCTGGCAGACGAACAGGCCGAATCAGTGGAGTCGAAAATTTTCCGCCGGAATAGTGCGGGATTTACACAATCAATGGGGGGGAATTGATTATCGACTAAATTACAACTTTTATCGAGTTGAGTAAATTTGCAAATCCGGCTCCAGACTCGGCAAGCGAGAGTTTAGCAGTTGTTTTTCGAAGCGCCCCCCGGCAATAAGACAGACTAAAAATGTTTCGGTACATTAGCAAATTGTATCGGTATTCACGATAGTTCTGATTATACAGACCGGCGCAGAATTAAATAGACATAAAATTTGCCTAATAGTTTCGGTTTCATCGAATCGTTAAAAATTAATTGAATGCCAGGCGATGGTGGTTAGGTGGCGAGCGGCTAAATTCATATTTATGCCAAATGTTTCATCGACTATTAATAAAATCGGGTAAATGTAAACATTACGAAAGCGGTAGTGAACTGCCATCTTTGCTTTCATCAAACGTACATCAATTTAAACTACTTAAAAAAAGCGAAAGAAAAAAACCCTATGCCAAACCAGATCCGATTTAGTAATATCATTTGAAAAGTTTAACGCGGACGTTACGATATTTGAACACTGCCGGCACCTGAAAAATACGGCTATTTCTATTTAATTAATGTTTCCTAACGAGGCAACATTTGTTTTTAGTGTGGCTCGTTTCGTTGTTGTCTATTTAATTCGCCGCGTCGCTCCTTTACAAAAAGTATTATAATGCTCTTTGAACTCGCTTTACCTGACATTTTTAATTAGCGTCCGCGTGCAAGTAGGCTGATGCAACGGCGACAACAAACGGTAGCAACAGACAGACGACGACGCGATGATGCTTCGGCCCGATTTTTACCATTATGTGTACTATATCTGTCAGTGTAGGCCCGTTGTTGTGTTTGTTCATTCTGCAGGTTAGGGCAATTTCAAAACCCTTTGCCGGCAATGCAATTATTCCGAGTTCTGAAAGGGCCCTCGCCGACAGACGAAGCATGCCCCCTGTTCGCATTGCCATGTGCTTCGCGATGTTTTGAAATAGGTGTACCGAGCGAAATGAATATGTGTGCATATAAAGAGCATGGTCATCATCGTTTGAAATCAACCGTTTTAATTCTTTTCCGTTGTTGTTGTTTTTTTTTTGTCTTTTAATTAAACCGCCGAAATGCAAAGGCCTTTCTTCTTTTTCGGGAATTTATTTATTCCCCCTCTATGGGGACGCTGATAGCCGCTTCTTGCCATCTTACCAGCAGCAGTCTTGTAGCATATTTTATGTTGGCGCTTTTGAATTCGCGCGAGAGACCCCGAGGGAAATAGAGACGAACCGAGGGAGAATGCAGCGCCCGGGTATTGTCTGCAAAGCGCCCGCTCCCACTGAGAACGGCTGCGGTTTTTGCAACTCCCCGATACCGTTTCCTATTATATTAGTTTCGGCCAGATCTCGAACCGCGACGTGCTTTTGCGGTTTCTTTGAAGTACCGGTACCGTCGTGTTGTTTCGCTCATTCTTATTCGCATTATTCTCTTGCCATTTTGCAATAACGAGAAACTGGTTGGTTGGAAATTCGTACATTTCCGTAGCAGAAGAAAGTAATTGACCAGGACGACAGCTTCCGAGGCAAATTAGCGTTCGACCGAAATCGGTCTCGTTAGAACGACGCGAATAATTCGATATACACTTGAAATAGTTTTCGAACAAATGTGTCTTTTACGGCGGTGGAAGCTTTCCAAATACGTTCTACGGTCGAAACCTCGCTGCACAAACCCCTCTAGTAATATAAGCCGCCTGATTCGCGGGGATTCGTAGGGAACACGTGTGTTCACCTCATTTTCCTTGTTCGTCTGGTTTTTGCGACTGACCACCACTTTTTCGCCTGTTACATAGGAATTGGAGTTCGCCATTATTTGAGTTTCGAAAATTCGCATTTCGAGGAAACACATGTTACTCTATTAAAGAGTCGTCCTCAGCGTTAGCGATCGAGGCGTAAGAAAAAGTGGATTCATCACACGTCTTTCAACACATATGTATGTTACATTTTTCAACGGTATACTATAGTTGAATAAAATATACACTTAGACGCGGACAGGAGTTGCTAACTTTTTTCTGACGATTAATCTGCCTAGTTTGTTTTTTTTTTTATTCATTCCAAATTAAACACGTTTGTAAATTGTTACCTTAACGAGAACAAAATTCATTTTGCTCCTTTAAAATTCATACTATTATCTATCGCGTCACTACTTTATAGTTCGTTTCTAGTTTACTCGATTGATGAATAATTATCGATAATAAATTTTCTTTTTTTATCTTACTGAAAATTAAATAAAAATACCCAATCGTAATTTAAAATTTATCGTCTAATAGCAATATATTAGAAATATTAAATAGAGGCTAGTAATATATTCTATTTTATCTTAATTAAATTAAATAAACACTATTATTTAAATTTAACATAGGTTTTGGTTTAGTGCTTATTTTTTTTTTTTTCCACATTTCGAATTAGTTCAATTTTACGGTGGAAAATATCATTAAATGAACGATGAACTGACGTACTACACTAATGGAAACGTTTACCAAAACGTTTGAGCCTTTTTTTTTTCCTCCCGTAAAAGATTCAAATAAGCTAAATATATAATCAATTTATTAAAAAAAAATAGAAAGAGAAATTACGTAATATGATAGGCTTGACTGATAATATTAATCCGTCTTTGACGCCTTATTTTTAATAAAATCTTGAAAGCTTTTTTGTAGAGGTGCCATGTTTTTGAAGCGATCGCGTTTAAAGCTATTCAGGATTAATAGCGTCTACTTCGACTAAATCCGATATTAGCTTGTGAATTTGGTGTATCCATCGATAAAACACACCAATGACGGTCTTTTCTTAATGAAAAAACTTTTACTATTAATTTAACTTTTAAAAAACTGTCTGTAAACAGAATAATAATATTCAGCAAACTAGTTAACGTAATTTTATATGAGCCATTGAATCGACTAGAAACCATTAATATATTAAAAATTATTACGATATTTATATTGTTTACATTTTAACTTTAGCGTATATTCACCATGATTCCATGTTCAGTGTCTCCGAAACATGCCGATGTTATAATTTTTTCACATACTAATGTTTTCCGGTCGTTTTACTGCTTACTAGGTTCGCGCCTCTCAGTCAAGATTCGATTGTAGCCTATTTCGAAACAAACGTTGCCTCCTAAAAATACGTGAAGCTAAGACATTTTATTTTCAATAAATAAACGAACTGCCCGCTATTTCAAATTACAAAAAATACACAAAAATGTGATCAACACTACGAAAAATAAATCAAACCATTCGAAAAAACAAAACAAAGCCGAGGCATTTTGACGTGAAAAGCAACGAAGTAAATCGGGGCAAATATTACTACAATTTCAGTAGGGCGCAATAAATTTCTGAAAAAATTCAATTAAATTACAATATTCCTTAATACGTCATTAAGCAGAAAAAAATTTGTCTACAATCATTTAAATTATAAAAAACACTCGCATTGAACAGTAAGCTTCAGTGTATTAAATACTGCAAAAAGTTTACGAAATTCCGTCGTGTTAAATAAATAACAAAAAGATATCGAGTACCCGATATTTCACATGGCCAACGAAATTGAAATGATTAAAAACAAAACTTTACCAAAAATCTAAACGACCAAACAAAAGATAAAAAAAGCGAATACATTTTGCACTAATCCTGCTCTATGTCTACCGTTCGAAAAAAATGTCGAAAATTACGAAGAGAATAAAAAAAAAATTAGGCAAACGTGTCAATTAGAACGGGCGCTATAAGTACGCAACCGAAATGCTTAGCGTATTTATATGCGTATGAGTTTTAAACATATAGATTCGCCCTAACCTATTAGGTGGATATGTAAATTAGTACGGACTGTGTAAATGCTTATAACGTATTTATATATAGGTTTACCGTGGCAATAAATATTGCCCATAGTAAATGTTTTATCCAGATTTTTTGTTAATTTTATCGAATGTACTTTACCACTTTTTTTTTTGGAATAGATAACGTGCGAGCATTTAGTCACACGACATACAGCAGCTGTTGTAATCCCTTTATGTGAATAAAGCCGATTTACCCTGTGAAAATATATACATATGAGTTTTAAACATAAATTCGCCCCTTCCTCTTGTATTTAGGAAGAGAATAAAAAAAGTATTCGGTACGTATGTCAATTACAGCGGCCGTTATAGCTATGTGTAACTAAATTAACGTATTAACATTAGTGTTTGCCCATTGGTCGAAATTCGACCATAATTATTATTAAAAATTTTAGGAAAACATATATGGATTTTCATAGTTCCAAATTTTTTTTCTACCCTTATACACATTCGTTCATTGCATAGCTCAGACCATACGCACTTTTGTATGTACTTACAATGCAAAACAGTTCAGTACCGTTATAATTGAATAAAAAATAAGTTCAATAAAATAACAGTAAATCACAATTTAAACACTCTCATTTATTGCGATATTAAATGACACCTTAAGATTTAGTACACTGTAAAAAGGTCAATAATGATGATGATTATTAAGAAAGATTAAAACATTTTAATACGAATAGATTTACTGAACGATTTCTTTTTTCATTTCTTGTACTCATTTTTTATTTAAATAAAAAGAAATAAAAGTAACCGTTTCCAAAAATGTTTCACTGATAACAAAAAAGATCGTCAATACTAAATAGAAAAAAAGGAAAATCGATTAATAAACAGAGGAGAAAAAGGTGCTGAACTGTTTTGTCTTTGCCTATTTATATATAGATTCGAAAACATGTTTAAAAAACACTCTATAAACTATTTAACGTCGCATCAAATTAAACATTAAATTTAAATGCTCACATGAATTCCTAAACAGCATTTGCAATTCTACTGATAATACATTAATTGGTATAAAACGTCGCTATATGTAAAACTGTACAATTAAAATATCAGCTCGTTCTGCCGATATTACACCATCCGTTTTTTCGCTGTATCATTAATAAAAAACATCGATGGACTAGTTAGCATTTTGTACCCCTCTAAGTATACTCAACGTGTAGTGCTCAAAATTCCGGATTTTTATGTTTAAAGTTTCGAAAACCGTAAAAGTCCAGTTTTTACGCTTAGATATCTGACAGTGTGACAGGTTAGTTGTTAAGGTATTTGCCAAACCAGAAGCGTTATAGGTTCGGGACCTTGCAGTTGCTGTCCCACTGGTTCATACCTGAAAATTGAATACCGGTTATACTAGAGCGGAATATGAGGAAATAAAGGCAACCAAAAGAAAAAGCAAGTAGCCTGTATGCTCCAGATCCGCTAGATCCTCAAGTACATTATGAACGGCTCAATTCAACAATCCTCGACATTCCGATCGGAATCATTTTACTTAAATAGTAACATAAGATTTGAAAAAAGCGTATAAATTCCTGGATTATGCATTTTTATTTTTACGCGTATATGTTTTTGTTTAAATGCTATGATTTACACATTTTAATATTGCTAAATACATTAAAACCCGTGAATTTTAAATATATATATATATATATATATATATATATATATATATATATATATATATATATATAAATATATATGTGTATAAAAGACCAACCAAATTACCAAAATTAGGTTAGGTTCTCCTCAGCTCTCTATAAATAGAATTCTCACAAGTCTGATTTAACGTTAGAAATTACAAAAAAAAAAGAAAAAAAAAACACGATCCCGAAAAAAAAACGAAATAAACACTGAGCTAAAAACACGAAATCTCCGGAACGGTAATATATACAAAGTTTAAATCTGGTAATTCGGTATCTAACGTTGAAGTTGCGAATTTCGTCACATTTTAAATTCTTTAAAATAGCAGCCAGACTGATAATCGGAAATACACATGTTCAACATGTGATAAAAGACCGAAATCTAACCTAAACAGAGTAATTTGTCTATTTAATAAGTTTAAATATTTCATCCATTTGACGAAGGTGTGTCTAAATTTTTGATTTTTACTAATAATATACCGTTGTTTAAATATTACATCGCACAGTGCCATTAAATCAGAAAATCTTCCGATTTGTATGTATTATTGTTACCTGTCAGTTAATAAGAAGGTGCCATTAGGAACATCACATTCGTTAATCTATACAGTTTCATTCATATTTGTAATTCGAACGGTGTCTAAATTTAATGTAAATATTACTTAGTGAATTTAATTCCGGCTTAATAGTTTATCAGTTTATTTAATTTTTGGCTGAATAAAAGTACATTTCTGGAATAATATCAAGAAGATGAAGACTTGTAATTTCAATATATATTTATTTTTAATTATCGTTACCTGATTTCTCGGGAAATTGTAACGATTTTAGATTAATCGGTCTAATGAGTCACGCATTGAAACTATTCCTAAAAATTATTCACGGAAAAATTCTGAAGAGATGTGAAGAAAATTTAAGCAAAGAATAGTTTGGTAATAGGTAAGGAACAGATATATAGAAGAGAATTAATATTCTATATCGGCGTATTAATTCAGAGATGCCTGGAACTTCAACAGCCTTTATACTTGTGTTTCGCTGATTTCGAGAAAGCTTTTAATATCGTTTCGAGATATTCAGTTGACCGCCGCATAATAGAAAACCTCGATGTGTGTATCAAACAACGGCCGTAATATCTCACGATCGCAAATGTTACGCCAATCCAGTTAATTTAAAACGAGGGGGAGTCAGACAAGAATCTATCACCTGTTCCATTCAATAATTAAGCTGATCGGATCTTTAAAGAAGCCTTGAAAATCAACAGTGTACGATATTATGCTGACGATTAGTCGTGGAAAGGAATTTAAAAGGTCTTCGTTTCACAGGGTAGAAAATATCAGCTACGTACATGGAATATCGCTGAGTGCAAGAAAATCTAAAATTACGGCCGTGTATCGCGTACAGAAACAACCAACCGAACTGTGGAAGAAGTGCTAGAGAATGTCCGAACATTCGGGTATCTTGGAATTCAATAATAAAGGTGTAACACCGTCGATAAAATCAAATGCAGAATTGAGTATGCAAAAAATATCTTCAGCAAGATGAAAAAAAAAAACATTTAAAACACACGATCTAGAACTGAGAGTTAGAATCCTCCAGTTATTATACGGATGCAAATGCTGGATCCTAAATAAGAGCAATCTGAATCGCGTGATATCTTTTAAACTACGGTGCTATCGGAGAATTATAAAAATCCCATGAATAGCAAAAACTAATCAGCAAGTTCGGCAGATGATAAATAAGAATCACGAACTAATTAACATCATAAAAGGAAACTGAAGTACTTTAGTATTCTGATCCGTGGCTCAAGATACTCCTTACTACAGAGTATCTTATTAGGAAAAACAAGTTCAGTCAAGCATGAGGTTTCATGCGCTGAGGATTCCGTATGAAAGTTAACAATAACTATAATTATTTAGTATGTAAGAAAATTTGTTTGAATAAATTTCTATTTTTATTTTACTATTTTAATTTAATATCTTAATAAATTTCAGAGATCTTTTCTAATAATAATTTAAAACAGTAAAGCAAAATACTAATTTGAATCGAAGACTTAGACTAATTTGAAGTGAAATGTAACGGTTATGAAAAAAAATTAATTAAATCCTTTTTTTATTTATTTTTTTAAATTATTGGTTTAGATTTAATAACTAATATTAAGGTTTTATGATTTTTTAAAATGTGTAATTTTGTTAATTCCTACACCTATCTTTCTTGAATAGCCGACCGTCAAAGATATTTAATAAATATATAAACGAAAACACGCAAAAAATATTAATTAGAAATAATATTGATGCTACGTATCACTCTGCTGCGGCTGCTAGAATGTTGGTGTTCCCTGCTGGCAGGTTGGTGTACGTTGGTGATTGCATCCTGGATTCTCGGCGAATGGGAGGGAGAGACACGGTAATCGAAATTATAGTTTACGAATTTTGTAAATGTCACTAATTGGAAAACCGAATTTCGAGGCAATTTGGTTACTTTGTTATTAAACTTTTTTCGGTTGCAAGACGAACTGGTTACTTTACCAGAAAAGGTCGATATAGTTCCGCGATGTGAAAAAGACTGTCGTTCTACTGTGATGATTTTTTAACAATTCGGTATTTTCTTTCGACTCTCTCCGTATGTTAGACCATTATTAAATATTTTTTTTTTATTTATTTACTAGCATAGGTCGTTAAATTGTTTAACAAATCGAAATACTATTCGCATCTGTTTTTCATCAGGCGGACGTACCACCTAAACAATGATGCGGTGAGTCCGTTCCTTTCATTACAGTTCATAACAACACTAACACACCTCGTAATGAAAATAACCAAACCAAAACCTGCGATCCTGTTTCGTTTCTTATCCCTCGTACTAACACTACTAACGAAAATTATAACAATCCGAACCAAATTCTAAAAACCGCTGCAATCTCGTATTCCGATAAAGCCAAAAGAAAAATAACACCGATTAACAAACCTGTTTATTTCGTGCATTCAAAAAACCCACTTAAAACAAAATCAACATTTAAAACTAAAAAACTATAAAGTTCTCGAATCAAATCCGGTACTTGCTAGTTGTGCGCGTGGTGGAATAATATTATCCGTTCGTGCGGATATTAACTTTCAACAGATAATGTTACCATCCGACATTCAACCAGTAACAGTCGAAATTCGTAAGCCAGTTCCACGGGAGTCTCTAAACATAATTCCGAACCGTATTTAGAAACTTTTAAAGATGCCAAAAACTTCAAACAGTTCCTCCCCTCTAGCGCCGCGAGTATTACAGCTAAAAATTTTGAACAGGGTTAAACATATGCGCTTCGATATATATTTCTCAAGTTTGGAACATCAAGGTTTGAAAGTTTCGTTAAGGAAATAACTTATGGTTTCGTTCTCGACAAATAACGATCTTTCCATCGATCATGACCGGAAAAAAAATATTATTTTTGAAACTTTCGAGCTTTCGGCGATTAAGGTTCTGAATTTTAAGATGGAAACCTAGATGTTCCAAAGTAAATAAATAAACAGGGACGCACATTTTTTTAACCTTGTTCAAAATCTTGAACCAATACATAAATTACAAGCGGGGCTACACGTCATTTTTCAGAATTTTATGAACTTTTAGTAAATTTCAAACAGTTTTGTTAAGAAAACGAAATACGGGTCCGTTCCCAAAAAATAGCGTTCTTTCCAATAATAATACACTTGAAAAAAATTTTTTTTTTACAAAATTTCGAGCTTTCAGAGCCCCAAGTCACTAATTTTAAAATTGGAAACTTAGATGTTCCAAACCAGAGAAATATACATGGATGCCCATATTTACTACTTTCCTCAAAATTTTTAGCTATAATACTCGCGTCACAAATCAATTCTCTCGATTTTTTGAACTTTTAAGCAAACTTTGAAAGTTCAATTAAGAAAATGAAATACGGTTTCTTTCCCGACAGATAGCGATCCTTCAAACGGTATATAACATGCGTCAGAAAAATAAAAAATTTTCTTCAAAATTTCGAACTTTCGGCGCCTTAAGGGTCCAATTTTAAAACTGAAAATCCAAATGTTATAAAATTGAGAAATATAAGGGGATCAGCATGTTTTTAGCCGCGTTCAAAATTTTCAGCTGTAATATTCGTGGAGCTAGTGGAGAGACACATAATTATTTTTTTTTTTTGAACTTTTCAGAACTTTGAAAATTTCTTTAAAAAAATGAAATACGGTTTCGTTCCCGACGAATAGCGATATTTCTAATGATATATCACAAACCTAAAAAAAAAAAATTTTTTTTTTAAAATTTTGAATTTTTGGTGCCCCACAGGTCTCAGTCTAAAGTTGGGGTCCGATTGTCTTAAATCAGAGAAATATACGTAGAGTCGCGTGTTTTCTACCATGTTCCAAATTTATAGCTGTAATACTCGCGTCGCAAGAAGGGGGCCGCTAATTGGAGCTGACGCTTTTTTGAACTTTACGTCAACTTTGAAAGTTTGGTTAAGAAAATGAAATACGGTTTCGTTCCCGACTACTAGAGATCTTTCTAATGATATATCACAAGCCCTAGAAAAAAAATATTTTTTTCCAAAATCTCGAGCTTTCGGTGCCCCGAGGGTCCAATTTTAAAGCTGGAAACTCGGATGTTCCAAACTAGAGAAATATACGTGGAAGCGCATATTTTTAACCGTGTTCAAAATTTTTATCGGTAATATTCGCGGCGCTAGGGGGGGGGGACACGTCATTTTTCGCGCTTTTTTGAACTTTACGGCAACTTTGAATTTTTTGGTAAAGAAAATGATATAAGGTTTTGTTCCTGATAAATAGCGATCTTTCAAACGATATATTACATTACCGGGGAAAAAAATATTTTTTTACAAAATTTTGAGCTTTCGAAGCCCCGGAGTTTTATTTTTAAAGCTCGAGACCCGGACGCACCAAATTACAGAAATATACGTGGAAGTACATATTTTTAACCATGTTTTAAATTTTTAGCTATAATACTCGCAGCGCTAGGGGACGCGCAATTTTTTGAGCTTTTTTGAGCTTTATCGCAACTTTGAAAGTTTGGTTAAGAAAATGAAATACAGTTTCGTTCCCGACTACTAGAGATCTTTCTAATGATATATCACAAGCCCAAGAAAAAAAATATTTTTTTCCAAAATCTCGAGCTTTCGGTGCCCCGAGGGTCCAATTTTAAAGCTGGAAACTCGGATGTTCCAAACTAGAGAAATATACGTGGAAGCGCATATTTTTAACCGTGTTCAAAATTTTTATCGGTAATATTCGCGGCGCTAGGGGGGGGGGACACGTCATTTTTCGCGCTTTTTTGAACTTTACGGAAACTTTGAATTTTTTGGTAAAGAAAATGATATAAGGTTTTGTTCCTGATAAATAGCGATCTTTCAAACGATATATTACATTACCGGGAAAAAAAATATTTTTTTACAAAATTTTGAGCTTTCGAAGCCCCGGAGTTTTATTTTTAAAGCTCGAGACCCGGACGCACCAAATTACAGAAATATACGTGGAAGTACATATTTTTAACCATGTTTTAAATTTTTAGCTATAATACTCGCAGCGCTAGGGGACGCGCAATTTTTTGAGCTTTTTTGAGCTTTATCGCAACTTTGAAAGTTTGGTTAAGAAAATGAAATACGGTTTCGTTCCCGACTACTAGAGATCTTTCTAATGATATATCACAAGCCCAAGAAAAAAAATATTTTTTTCCAAAATCTCGAGCTTTCGGTGCCCCGAGGGTCCAATTTTAAAGCTGGAAACTCGGATGTTCCAAACTAGAGAAATATACGTGGAAGCGCATATTTTTAACCGTGTTCAAAATTTTTATCGGTAATATTCGCGGCGCTAGGGGGGGGGGACACGTCATTTTTCGCGCTTTTTTGAACTTTACGGCAACTTTGAAAGTTTCGTTAAGGAAATGAAATTCGGTTTCGTTCCCGACAAATAGCGATCTTTCCATCGATATATCGCATGCTTATAAAAAAAAATATTTTTTTACAAACTTTTGAGCTTTTGTCGCCCCGAGGGTCCAGTTTTAAAGTTGGAAATCCGGATGTTCCAAACTAGAGAAATATACGTTTATGTGCGTATTTTTAGCCCCATTCAAAATTTTTAACTACAATACTCGCGGCGCTAAGGGGGGGGGACACGTCATTTTTTGCTGTTTTTTGAACTTTTGGGCAACTTTACATAACTTTTGTAACGTAATTTTTTGATTTTATGAAAGTACTCCTGCATTGTAGTTTATATTTTGAATTTCAGCGTTATAAGTTTATCTAGTGACGAGTTATGATTTTTTAAGTGATTTTTGAGGTCGTTTTATGTACCATATTATATATTCTTGACGGTTTTTTGGGTTTTTTGCCGCCCAGGGTAATCGGTCATCGTCAAGTTATAGATCGTTTTAAAGATAATTTTAATTGTAATTTATGTTCCAAATTTGAAGTTTATAAGTCAAGCCGTTCGTGAATTATTGATTTTTATTTGATATTTTTGTCATTTGTGTACCATCTTATAAGGATTCCGTACATTATATGTATACGGAATCCTAATAACGGGCGGCAGAAAAGCTGGACGAAGGAGACGTCCATGAATATACGATGTCAAAACATGGACAGGAATAAACACTTAGTCCCTTATAACAGAGAGACGTCCAAAACATCGTAAAAAAAAGTTAATAAATAAATAAAGTTTCGCTTCTATTGGTCAGCTATGATCGAGAGTGGTCGAAGAAGAAGAAATCGAAATCGTAGAGTTATAAATAATTTTAATCGGTGAAATAAAAATTTCTCATAAAATATTTAATATGCTGATGGCATGAGACTGTTCTCTCCGCATCTTATTTCGTGCACAGTGCCGTTTCAGTGGCCATTAAAATTCAAACTGATATTATGTGTCGCCTTCGACAACTGGCACAGATTTAACCTATTTACTGAAACACGGTCCGTAGTACCCTGCACCAAAAAAAAAGAACAGTTACCAATTTAAACGATTTTAATCATAATAGTCCTTTGCTGGGGCGCTGTTAGTTGAAGAACTTAGAAAAGAATACCATTTACTGCCCAAACAAAACTACACGACAATAGCTGGCTAATCTGCTCTTATTGAGATCATCTTCAACCTGAACCTCTTTCAAATCATAAAATTCAGTAAAAAAATTTGTTCCACATTTCAAATGGTCTAACAACCTAAAGGTATGAAATAAATATTATATTCGTTTTCAGTACGCAACAGATGAAGCGACAGCAGCATATTTAAACGACGACGATGCTGTTATTTTACGATTTCCGATTGCTGTATATTTCCCTTACAATATATAGCGTTGCTAGAAGCAATTCGACTATAATAGTTTCCGAAGTTATTGAGTTTTCTTCACACGCTGTTCAGAATTTTCTTCGTTCTGTTCCGCTGAACATTGCCGCAGAACTCCCTATTTGACTGTAAACAATTTACAACGCAGCCAAATACTTCAAAGTAATGAATAATGAACAGGTTTTATTCCAGTGTAGTAAAGTTGGAAAGCTGTTTTTCTTGCACGATTCTTCCTCGCCGAGGGCTTTTCGAGCCTCCTATAAAATTCCCGCAAAGTTTTCATTAAAATCAGAAATGCTTCTCGGGTGTATTTTTCGGAGACTACCTGCCTGAAATTTTTGAAAAAATTTGTACATTCTTTTAGTATTTCGAATTTCAGGAGAACAATTTTTTAGATCATTCACTGTTAAACTTAATTCGACAATTTACACAATACAAAACAAGAAGACTTTGTACATTTCTCTTGGGTAATATTTTTCACGCCATTTACTTACTTGCTACAATGGCACGGTATTACGCACAAAGTCATTGGTTTTTTTTTCTTTTCTATTTGAAATATACATAATAAATCCAGATTATAACCATCTTATTTATTAACATCGTTCACGCAAATTCCACGATTGTATCATTCGTATAATAAATGTGACCTTATTAAAATCTAACCCCGAGTAGTAAATATTCAGTTCCCGAAGCAATGCGAATTTACGAAAGACAATGGATATTGTGTTTTAAAATTTATCATCATCATAACGAATATAATTTTATTTCAAAACGAAGATTAATATATTAGCGAAACTATCGCAGAGAAAAGGTTGCTAATTTTACTCTAATACGGAATCTGAAAATATATCGTTAAACATTGCATCAGAATATAAGATCACTCTAATTCTTGTATGTTAATTAGTATATTCAGAGACGCGATCAACTTTTCGTTATTAATAATAGCGATGCCGTGTTTAGTTTGCGAATATGATTGTGGGCTCGAAATTAGTTCAAAATTGCGCACCCCCGATGAATACTTCAAAATTTAATAAAAAACATTTCGTTCCGCCGTTAAATATGATGCCACTCTGGAAGACTACGTAATGGCGGCACGCGGCTTACTGTTTTCGTTTAGTTCTAGACGTTTTTCCAATTAAACCTGTGAATTTCAATTCGAATTTATAGCGTCCCACTCGGGGCTCGATTTAACCTGTAATGAGGTGGAAGGCGGGAGTTAATATTATTTATAAGTAAGTATTATCTTGTTATTAGCGAGATATTACCTGCTATAATCGGTGTAGCTCGAACGGTTACAGTAACGATTACTGCAGAGATAATCTCTCAGAAGTATGACGAAGATAAGAATACTTTAAATATAAAACTTATCCCTAACTCTTCTTAGAGAAAAATTTGAATTAAAACAAAAAAAAAACAAAAAAACAATCAAATTTCAAAATTTAAATGAAATTTAAAAATAGAGGAACATAAAAAGCTCATTAGGAATTGTATACGGGAACTTTTAAAATTTAATAAAAACATTTTTTTTTTTTTTTTCAGGATTACCCTATCCGTTATTGGTCCGACCGAACTTTAACCAACATTTTGCTCTAATTTACGCTTTTTACTATTAAGGTTCATTAGACCAGTTGACCCAAAATAGGACGGATCTGTTTTAATTTTTGCGAGATGCCAACGAACAATGTAACCCCGCTTCTTTCATTACCATTCATTTGAATTTCAAAATTCTCAAATTTAACTCCCTCCATCAAATAACAATAATCCTTCGGTTAAGACGATTAATCAAGTTAATCCTATTCAACACATTCTTCAAGACTACGATTACAAATAAATGAGAAGACCTCTCTATACTTATTGTAACTTCAAAACCTTCAGAAAAACATGTAAGTTTTACATAGATCATCAATTTAACTTAGTCGAAAGATTTCGTTCTTGAATTATTACGCTTATCGATTATTAATTATTAATGTAAGTGTAAATTCTTGTTTTCTTAAAGAAAAAATTATCTTAAAATGATCAAAAATTAAGTACTTTTTTTATTTATTTAAAATCGAGTGAAAATGATTTGTTTGTTAACATCGTATACAGAATAAATTTAAATAAGCGTATAGGTTTTTTTTTTTATAAAAAAAAAAATTACGAAATAATAATTTCAATTTTGACCAAAACTAGAAAACAGGCGAAATTCCGGGTTTGGTTTCGGATGAAAATTTTGTTAAATTTACCGCTTCGTTACATCGTTTTCACCGATAATCGATATTAATTGAATTATTTTTCTATAAATAGTTATAGTGCTACTCACTACTGAAAACCTATTACCATTTCATAAAGTGTGGAAGAACCCTAAAATTAAAAATATTTTGCGCGGATGTAAAGTGTTTTATTTCGGTTTTTAACTCTATATAAAGTAGTCAAATTTGAGTTATACGTCATGAAAAATTTAATTAATATACACCTTCTATTTACAGATAAACAGATACCATTAATAGCCGGAAATAATGTAATATTACTATACTCGGGGTTTTACATGGCGCCCAGAACAAACATACAGTATAGTGTGGTCGTTGACAAATCAAAGTTCTGAAAGAAAAACGTTCCTCTCTTACACAAAAAAATTCGCTAAAGGACTTTTATGCAAAATAAAAGGTCAATTACCCGATATAACTATTATCCGTTAATTAAATTTCATCTCGAAGGAAAGAACTCTGGGGTGGGTTTTAATGGATTTCAACTGATTAACTCAGGAGTTCCGCAGAAACCTTGGACGTTTGCCATGTGAAATATATACTTACGACTTTCCCGAAAGCGACTTACAACAGCCTTGTTTGCTGACGATGTGCCAATGCCGTGACGATGATGTATTTATGGTGCAACAACGACAAAAACTTGTTTAGACTTCTGGAAAATTGATGCAAAACCGTGAACAATTAAAAAAGTCAACGAACCTAATCAGCAGAGGGATAATGTTCGCTTTAAGAAAAGCTGGCGCCGATAATACGGTTAAATGAAGAAAGATTCTCACCGTAGTAGCAGCGCGTGTGTCATAAAAATTGTCAGCGTTTATCGAGAGCTGACCGTTTAACAAAATCGCAAAGTCTAGTGGCGCAACTTGCACAACTAGCAATGTCCAAGAACAGATACGGGAAAAATATTGGAAAATTTTTGAAAACATTAACAATGTCGCGGAAAAAGAATCATTCGCGAACAGTTGATAGCAGTCGTTTTACCCTGCATAAATGGTGTAGAATTGGCGGAATTTTAAGAAGAAACAATATTAGACCCGTTCTTTTTGGTACTTACAGAAAAATTTTAAAGATAAAGAACGATCGAAGTAGCATGAGGGGACTTGCGGCAAACGTTTATAAGATTCCCCTGGTTCTTGCGGTGATAAGTAGGGCCGTTGTTAGCGTAAGATGAAACGTATATAAAGCGCGGACTGCGCGCATTCGCAAAAACAAAAAATCGGTATTAGCGGAACACGGAAAGAATACCGGGGACACACGATAGAACGGCACTAGGGTTGTAGCCGAAATCGAACGTTATGGTGCGTAGAGAAACTTTCGAAATTGAAATAGATCGAAATGTCGATAGGAAAGACGGTTACAAACTGGGAGAGTCAAGTTTGCATTAGCAGACAATTAAGAGAGGAAAAATCTGTTGGCAAAAAGGATGGACTTTCCCGGATTCCGACACACAGTTGATTAATAATGATGTAGAGTCGGTTTTCCCCGCCACAGATCCATTACGGTCAATGATGATTAAAAAGGACACAAAAATTGACATAGTATCGGTTAATTTTAGTGTTTTGCTTTTTTGTTTTAGAGCGGTATTTATACGGTTCATTTTTACTTGTTTCTTCAGTTGTCGTCCCCCTTTGATGATGAAATCTCTTTCGAAACAATAGAGCCTAGTAATGGGAACTTTTATAACATGTTTTCTACCGAAAATGGACATGCTTTAACAACCGTGAAAATCCGTTTAAATTAGTAAGAACCATGCTTCCGATATAGTGGAAAATTACTCGGCTTGCATTCGAACACTTGGGCGGATAAATCAGCTAGATGCCGAACAAAATCAAATGAACATTAAATTTCGAAAAATGCGATTCAACGGTTTCTAGTGATGGACGCTTACGAATGATACTAATAAAATCATTCGATTACAAGCGTATTCCGGTATATTCGATTATTTTCGTTAGTAATTACTAACATTAGTAATGGAAATTCTTGAAACAGCGTTTAAATTCGTAGTATAAATTAAAAAATGAAAAATCTTTTGAAAGTAATTTAAATGATACTTAATCGAAAGGAAAAATGTGCGACAGTCGGAAGCTAACGGCGTTAGAAATGAAACACTTTTTATAGAATGCAATAAATTTTAAACGAGGAAGCGAGAAAAAGGCACATCGAAGTAAAGTTTACTTAAAACTATAATAGAAATAATTTATTAAATCAATAACAATGTGCAGATAATCTCGAACTAAACACTACACAGATCTTGCATGTACTAATTACGTACATATATGTAACAATAAATATGTACATGTAAGTGAAACTTCTATAATGTTTGATTATCATCTGCACGTTGTTATTTATATTACAAAAATCATTTCTGACTTCGCCTCCCACAACCTGTCCTTTCTGTTCTCGAACGTGTTAGTTCATCATATTTTTTCCACGTGTACTAAATTTGCAACATTCCGAACCTAAATTCTTCTTTACAAAAAAAAACTCGCCAAAGCTCGTTCAACGATCGCCCAAACCTTGGCATATATTACAGCAAATCAGATTACTCCAGTCTTTTTAGTAATTGCTGTATACGCAGTTACACACGGCTCATGGTAATGGAAAGAAAAAAAAAAAATCTATTATAGTCTTAAATAAATTTTTCTTTACTTCAATGTACCTTTTTTTTTTTTTTTTTGTTTCCTCGTTGATAGTTTTCGCATTCCTTAAAAAATTTCACTTCTAACGCTGTTAGTGTTCGACTGACGAACATTTTTCGCCGATGGCCTTATTGATAATAACTAAAAATAAATACCACACAAATTTCATCATTTTTAGCTTCGCGGGAACTTTTATTTGAAAATAGAAATAAAATTGGCTTATGGCGACTGTAATAAGATACAAGTATTTCGGATCTTAATGAATTTACGTATCTTGAAAAAACAGCATCCCAAGCAAGTCTCCTTGTCTAGAATTTATATTTACTATAGTAAACGTTTTATTCAAATTTTCTTAACCTATTATAAAACTAACAGTATTTCATAATCATGCCAGTAAACATTTGATTTAATTTTTGCCTGCCTCTCTCGCCCTGCGTTCTGGTGAGCGGGCATTAGAAAAAGTCAAAAAAGTAGTTTAACCATTTTCCCGCAGAGACTTATTATTAGATTGCACAGTGTTCGTATCAACACGGACGTTCCTACCACATAAAACACTCCCCGAGATATTATCAAACTCCCAAAAGCGACGTACTCAATCATTAATTTTCTAAAAATAAACAGAATAGCTAAAGTGATATAGTTACAAACCCCGCACAGTGTGTCGTGATAGCCGCAGCAGTTAAATACGGCAGACTGAAGCTTAGGGAATTCAATAAAAATAAAAAATAAAAATAAATGGAAAATAAAAAAAGTAATTTAACAGATTTTGTTAGCTCTACGAGTTTACCACTCTCTCTATTTCAAAACCTGTAGTATTCCATAAAAAATATCACTTCGAAAATTATATAAAAAATCAAAGCTATTTTCTCCTCCATCCCATTTATCGGGCTAATGTGCTCGTTTGATAAAACACATTAAATAAAAAAAGGAATCAAAGCTCTCCAGCACTGTACAGTTGTAAATCAAGTTGGTTAACAATAATGATTATCAGTAGTCTATACTATAATATTACGTTTTACTGAAATCACTCGATGATGAAATAAGAGTGATACTAATCAGTAGTGCTACTAATATAGAAATTCTCTACACTACTAATGGAATTAGATTTATTAAAGTACGACGCAATGAATTTATTACAATATAACATATACATTAAAGTTGAATAAATTTAAAATTGAAAAATACATTTATATTAAAAATCAAAAATATTTTGTACAGCAACGAAATTATACTACAGTAATTCAAGTAAAATAAGTGTCCCATATATCCTTGATAAGGTATCATGGATTGTGACATTAATCTTTTCATAGTGTATTAAGCCTAATGGATCTGATGAGAATACTAGGGCCAGTTCCTTTCTACTTTTGGATTATCCGTCTTTACTTTCCCCCAGATAATTCTCTGGTATAACCGATATTCAATTTCACATTAGGTATAAACCTGGGAGCGACTTTGATCCGGAACGAGACAAGTCTCGAACCCGTGACCTCTAACTAATTATTTGATGATAAAATTAATAATACTAATCGATAGTGTTGCTGATGTAAATTTTTTGTACTATCGATGGAATCCGATTTATCAAAACATTACACAATAAATTTAGCAATTTATAAGCTAACTTGAATACACTTAAAATATAAAAAAGTAAACTAACTACTTTTTATGAAAAAAAGGATAACAGGAGTTGACAGTTAATTTTTTAATTTTACAGTTTACAATATTTCACTTTTATTGATTTCACAACAATTAATGTTGAAAAACACGAAATTTTGAAAATTAATTTCAAAAAAAAATAAACACCATTTATCACTCTATTACACCGACATATTTTAATTATTATTTCATTGAGTTTATATAGTCTGCCTTTATGTTTTCAGATGGGACAAATGTTGCTGAAGTAATTTTAAATATTTCTTTGAAAGTGTATTCAAGAAATATTTTCATTTGATCTTACCAATACTTCAGTAGGTCTTCTTGCTTTCATAATAACTTTGTTTCAGTGCATTATTTTGTCATTACTAAGGCAAATGAAGTAGATGTATCTGAAATTGAAGTTTCTTGATTATCACAAGAAAAAAAAAGACCAAGGATCACATCTTCATCAATATTTTTGATATGTTTCTTCGATTACAGCTGCTGTTTAATTGTAAGATACTAATTTCTTTGCTTCTATTTATAAGAGCAGTGATTTCACATCTGTCATTCGCAATGTGTTTAGCATTTTGCCCATTATCTTCTACCGCAAATTTAGATTTCTTAAATCTTGTATCTAAAAATGTAGCTTTTGCTACGAATTTTGTGGACTCCAAAGTGACCTTCTTGAAATTAATCAAATTGGTTGTATTTTTTTTGAATTGATACTAATCTACGTTGAATTAGAGAAACCATTTTAGACATTGCTACATATTTTTCTGCAAACAGTTCCTCGGTGATTCTAATAACTGGCTTCGAAATTGGCACACAAAGATAGCACAATAACTGCCCGTTCAGCTCCATTCAAATTCGCGAGAGTATATTAGATGTTATTTCCGATAATGCCACTGATAAGGACTGTTTTACGGTTAATAACCGTTCCAACATGATGTATTCCATCTGGTTTTAATTTCCAGTTTCAATCTTAATTCGGGAACATTTCAACCTGTTTTTCACCTAGTTTATTAGCAGCTAAAACATTGTGTTTAAAATAAGGTACACAATATTGTGACACTTAACACGAAAGTTTTGTGCACTTATCTATTGCCTCATTTACTGTTGGATTAAGCGTACGAGTTCTGTATTCAGGACACTGTAATTACTGTAACAACCTTATGAAGCAAGTTATTTTCATTAGAAATTTGCTTCAATATTGCTCCTGTATTTTTACTTGTGTGTATGGACTTGTCATTTCTCTCTAAATACTGTGGATTTAAGCTGATTATCAAAAATGCAGCTACGCTAATATACATACCTCATTGGACCAGTAATCAGTAGACTGAATTAATTCAAACTGTTTTATAATATTTTCACAGTTTCGATTATATATTTCAGTAATTAATTTATATGTTACAGTTTTTCTAGAATTTAATTTTATCGAATAGTCTTACAGAATATGTTTAATTACAATAATCACAAAAGATAAATAATGTAATTAACGCGTTTCTTTTATATGTCGGATACTCTTTTTTTTTTTTTTTTTTTTGTCTTGAAAAATCATCTGGTCGGTTTTTCATTTACTTAAACAGATATCTGCTATGTTTTTTTTCTCTTTTTGTTGAAAATGATTTTTTCAAACAATGAATGAACGTCTGCGTTATCAGACGCGAATTTTGAAACTCAGTTTCCAGTGGTATCGCATCAGACAGACAACAGAGAGCTACACATCGACAAAACTGGAACGGTAGCGCACCAGAATCACCCAAACATTATGAATGAACTAAAATAGGCGTGGAATTCCCGTCATAAGTTGTCTAATATGGTTCGCAGACAACACGGCGACTGTGTTTCAACACGGTCTGGTGCAACAGCAGTACCGAAAGGGCGCATACATTTAAGTAGGATTACAGGCCGCATACGAAATGTGGTACTACAATGGTCGAACACATTAGTCATAAAAAATGTTCTATACCGAATAAGATGCGAGGCCATTTAAAAAAACCGAAACTGATCTTCCGCAAACGAATGTGTGCATACGGAAAATCTTTTCTCGCTGATGATTCGCTCTGTTGCAGTCTGCTAACGCGGTTATAGTTGCGCTAATGGAAAATATTGAAACGGTTAACAGAGGGACCTTCTTCTTATGCGGAAGTCAACGCTCGTTTAATGGTTCTGAAGTTATTACAAATAAATTTAGTTTATAGTTTTGTAATTTTGAAGTTCTAGTTGAACAATTTCATCGAACTATAATAATAACTCTCGTCAAGTAGTCGAAAATTAAACAACAGGTATCTAAATTCGGGTCCGTCAATACATGAAATAGGCATAAGAAGAATATGGAAACTACATTGAAGTCGAGGATATTTTGATCGAAATTCCGCAATTATGTCAGCAGCATCGCATTTATCCTTAGAAAAGCGCGCAGTAGATTAAACTTCTTATTTTTATACTGCCTGGGAATAGAACTCAACGCCTACAGCATTTTCTTACTCGCTGCTATTTCAACCTTCCCTCGCACAACTTTCCACTTTACTTATTTCACTCGATTCCGTTTTTTTTTTTACTTTTTCGCAACTTTCGTTTATTTGAAATTTTTGTTTACTTCGATGCCTCCCCCAGCAGCTCTTCTTCGCCGGATTATGCACCGGTTTAGTATTTTTTCGATACAGCTTTCTCAGCAACAGCTTAACTGTTTCGAGAGATTTTCCTTTGATACTTTCAACATTGATTAAACTCGACAAAAATAAATTTTTAACACTTAATTAAACAATTATATATATATATTATATAATTGTTTAATTAAGTGTTAAAAATTTATTTTTATCGTGAATATATTTAACAATGAGTCCAAATAATAATAAATTCATTGATTGAACTGTTTTCGATTTATCTCGATAAGTGCGTGTGCTTCGCCGCTCTATAATACCAATCAAACCGTCGCTAGTAATATCGTTATCACCACTGCCACTAGTGTATCATTGCCACTATCATTATCACCACTGCCACTAGTGTATCATTGCCACTATCATTATCACCACTGCCACTAGTGTATCATTGCCACTATCATTATTATTATCAAATTGCGCACGCTTTCATGTATACATCACTTTATACTGGCGAAATTTCCGTCGAAGGTGTAGCGCGCACTTTAGCCTACTCGCGCGCAGTCTCGTTAATTTGTTTCCGATTACACTGGAACAGTCTTATTTTTATTTGTAATTTTGATATAAAAATAAACAAACACGCACGAAACGTTTTAAGAAAAGCTAGTTCAACTTGCGACACTCTAGTTTCGGATCTTAAAAATTCTTCATCGGGACGATAATAGTTTGTAATATTTCGAACATTTAACACGTTATAGCTTATATTTAGGGCGCAGAAGCCGAAACAATTCCTGTTTAACGTTCCGAACAAGATTCACCATCGGTCAGGACTTATATTTTTGAACTAGATTAAGTTTAGTGTTGAAGCAGCGTTATAGACCAGTCTTTTTTGATAAATTCGTCAATTTTCCTCTCCCGGGGTTTATGTTGTTCGAAACGTTTTAGAATTAAGTAAGGATTGTTTCTACGTGGTTTATATCGAAAATATTAACAACCGCAAAAGATTATGTTTTGTTTTTTTTTTTTTTTTTGTTTTAGATCGGTAAATTTACCGGCTAGATTAAAGCGAAATTACCCGTTTTTACGGTGGCAAATATTTTTTTAAACGACCTCTCAGGAAGTGTATCGAAACAGATTGAACATTTTTCTTTTTTTCCGAGTTTATCTCGGTCACCTAGTTACTAAAACCTACGATTTTCAACTATCTGTGTAATAAAAAACTTCAATATACGAAAGAAAAAAAAAAAAGGTCGACGTATTACTTTACTTTTACGTCGTCAAATGATTATTTTTTACTTTATTCGATAAATTTTACAGATTATAGGCCAATTTATTGTCCTGTTAAAGACAATGAAACCCTTTTTTAAACTGATCTCTCTGTGTGGTGCCATATTCAGTTTTTAAGTGTAATCGCCCTACCTATATTCTACCTATACAGACACATATTCATGGCAATTATTACATGTAACGCTAGTGTAGACGCGAGACTTCATACTGATATTGTGAATGTTTAATTTATCGATATACAAAATATGCAATTCCCCCCTTGTATGTCTGTGTGCCTACAACACGTCAATTAGCGTGCACACACATATGTCATTTTGTCTTTCATATGATTCTATTAGCGGTTAATTTGAATTATTTATTTTGCAATAATTTCTGTCATCGCCTGAGATGGATGTAACGGAAGCCAAAGGCTCTAGCAACTTACCGCGCCGACTTCTAAACTACCATCATCTTGTTTTAGAATGATGGCGAATACTCTTAGTCTAATTGAAATGCACCGTTTTCGTCAAAATAATGATGTCTTCGGATTTTCCTCTTACGCGCTTCCCTTCGTGATGGCCGCAACATGTACCCATGATCTTCCGATCTCTATTCTTCTAAATATGCAAAGTCTTTCTAAGTAGAGCCTCGTTCTTTAGTTCGATAAAATCATTTTAAATAAATCTAAATCGAATTATCTGAAATTTTGAAAACTACGATGACACTAAAACGTTTCAAAAATGTTACGAAGAAATTAATCTCCATCGATAATAAACGGGTCTGGATTGAAAAAGGAGGCAATTACTACGGAACACGGGACATTTCTACGTGTCAGCACTACATCAATTTACCTCGTCTACATATGTATCTGAGCGCTAGCTCTGTTCACATTATTCCTATTTTAAAAGCCAAGTCAATTTTCTTAAGCAAGCATCCAATTTTACCATCAGGAAAAGGTTTTTGCATAGATGCTTAAAGGCACATACACTTTTCACTGAATAGTTTTCAGAATGTATTTCTCAGTATATGTACAATGGAACTTGAGTATGTAAATTAATTGAGGATAGCCGCGAATGCGCTCAGTTAATGCGAGTAGTGAATACAACGATAGATGTACATGGACTAATCGTATGCTAAACACCAGTAAGTAGTGCAGCCTAATTTCTATAGCCCAAGTTTACAATATTCATTTGTGTTCAACAATAATACAATTAATGATTTAAAGAAACTAAACTTAAACATACTTATTGAAATAATCGAACTAAAGTAATCTCGTACATGGACTACTGTTTTTGTGCCAGTTTAAAGAAGAATCCAGCAAAATTAATACATGTGATGCATGCAAAAACAAAACAAAATCAGTTTAGCACATACTTGTAGCCCATGTTTACAAGTAATCTTACTCAATATTATTAAATATTGAACATTAAAATTAAAATGAAATCTAAAATTACTCACACATATCCAGGACCGTATGTAGACCAAAATTTCGGGTGAGAGGGGGGGGGGGGGTTACGGAAATATTTTTATAATTATACATATACATATATATATATATATATATATATATATATATATATATATATGTGTGTGTGTGTGTGTGTGTGTGTGTGTGTGTGTGTGTGTGTGTGTGTGTGTGAATTATCATAAAATATATTTATTTATAAATGGTACACTAAAGACTTGTAGTCAATTATTGTATATGCAATATTTAAACACTACAATAAAAACAAATAAAAAATAGTCGTTTCCATAGAATTCATAAAAATTTTAATTTTCTTTTCTTTTGTCAAAAATTGAAAAGAAATAAATTCATTCTTAATTTCGGTCCGTTTAATTCAAGCAGTTATGATTTTGCAAACATTTCGGGGGTGGAGGGAGGTGAACTCCGATAACCACCCCTCAGATACGGTCCTGCACATATTCCCCGATCCCATTATGGTGGTAACAAACTTCAATAATAATGTATAAACTGAAAGCTTATAATTATATACATGAGAGTAACATTAACAATAATTGTAATATAATTAAAAATAATAATATTCATAATAATAATGTGAACAGTAATATTAATAATACTCATAGTATTAATAATGCAGATAGTAATACCAAATATAAAAATAATGATACTATAGTCCGTTCGACGAAAATGTGCCGTTGGAAAAAGTCGATATAAATCGATATTTATGATCCACTTACGGTAGCCCATCGATTTATATCGACTTTTTCCATCGGAACATTTTCGTCGAACGGACTATAGTAGTCGTACTAGTAGCGTTAATTAATATATGTGTAACTAATAATAATAAAATTAAAATAAAAATAGCTGTGGCGATGAGTAATTTCATTGTATAAAGTCAATCAGTAGGAATATGAATAATTTTAAATGAGGCAAACTTATATAATAATAGATTTAAGCTGTAATAGAACACCTAAAATGAAATTAAATTCGCTGAGTTAGGTTTATACATAAGAATACTAGGGAAATAACAGTCAGCCATTAATTGCAAATTTTAATTATACACCTCTGGTTGTAATGATTATCTTACGAGATTAAGTTAAATAGCGAATTAATTATCAAATGGAAGTATAATATATTAAATTGATAAATAATGAAGAAATTGATTTTAGTAATTTAGATGTTTATCGCAATTAATTATATCGATTTGTATGTATTCGAAATCTTCCATCGTAAATTCACTAAAGTTTATATTATGCAACCGACAATGTAAACAAATAATAAGTTAATACTTTCTGATTAAGAATTAAAGTCATACATTTTTCAAATATGGTTAACGCAGAAAACTTCTTTATATACCTATTATTAATGACTCTAATTGGAATGAATATACCGGAATTGTGTATTATTTCGTTTTACTTAATGCATCGTGCTTAGCGTAAATGCATTATATTTACATTCTCATATTCATAAACATTAAAATAAAATAAATTTGTATTTCTTATATAGATTGGTTGATAGTAGTCTATTATTAACGTTTGATGAATTCTAAGTTTCACGGGGAAGTGTTTTTACTTATACCTAATATAAGCAGCAGCTACTGCCGAACAAAACATTTAGTACGGATTTCTGCTTTTTTTTTTTTGTTTTAAGTTTATAAATTTTCTTATTTCCAGATGGTAATTGAAGTTTGTGGCAATGTGATTTGATTTTCTATTTTTTGATTCAGTTGGAGTCAGTTGTGGATGTTCCGAAATAATTTAATAACAGTTTACGTTTAAATTTACTATTTTTACGTTTGTGTTTTAAAGATTCTGGCGGTGAATTGAATAACTTTGCACTCAAATATCTCGCTTGTACTCTACTATGGAATTTAAAAAAGTCCGGTAAGTCTGCCTCCTCTTGTATAGATGCTCTTGTTATTCCAGTACAACTTTGCAGGTTAAAAGTTTCTTTATTTTTTAACACGTAATGTAGTAGTTGCACGGTGAAAAGTTTTTTGACATCTAATAAACTTCCCCGCCTATAGCATAATGGGAACCTCGGTTAAATTTTTTACTTAATGATTTTTGTAAATAATTTATTGGAGCAAGGTGGTCATTTGCTGCTCCTCCTCAGTGCATGATTCCGTAAGTTAGCGTCGGTTGATATAGATACAGAGTGCGAAGTAGTTCGTAACTGAAGAATTGTTCCAAATAGTAAAATAGATAATTTAACTTTCTTAATTTTGCGGATAGGTAAGATAGGTGATTTAGAAGTTTACAGTCTAAGTATAATCCTAGATATTTCACATTGTACGCTCTATCTATTAAATTACTATCTTCCCATTTTATTTGTATCTGATTCCACCCATGCTGCGGAAAATGACTGTATATTAAGTATTTTGTTTTCGCAACGTTTAACTCCAAGGAATTTCTGTTCATCTAATTACGAATTTTCTATACATCACACTCTGTATTTGGTTTTTGGAGAATATTTACGAAACGTGAACTGACAATTTATACGATATCGTAAATTATCCCCGATATTTTTAAATTGCGCAAATCATTAATATACACTAAAAGTAACATGGGTCCTAATATACTCCCTTGTAGTACGCCAAATTCCTGTATTTAATTATCACTATAGGTTTTATTTATTTTAGGTAATTACTTTTCTATGTGATATTAGAAAAAGCCTCGGCATACATTAAAATACGCATACAAATAATGCGACGAAAAAGTTCATAGGAAGTTAATAAAACGCGGTAAATATTTAAGCGAAGCGTTCGAACTGAATTTTAATTCGTTTTTCATGTTAAAAAATGAAATCAATTTCTGTGCGCAGTATCGCAACTTTTTAAAGGAAAATTTTTTAGCTGAAAATGAAAGAAAATTTAAAATAGCGAAAGAAAATGCTAAGAATAGAATTGTTGTCGATTTAAGGAAAAGTCATCGGTCGAGGCCAGAGCTGGTTTTTATGTGGTTTTCGATGTTGCGGAAGAACGTTTTTAAAGTAAGGCAAACGTGTCGCTCGAATGAATGCATGTCAAACGATTTTCACTTAATATAATAAAGTAAATGAAAACGGGCCAAGCAAACCGGGCGACCGACAGGTGATACACGTAATAAAATTGACATGCAAATCCGACGTTGACTGAATTGCATGCGAAATGCCTGCTAACCCGGCCCGGACTGCCGAATTATTAGTCGGCATTCGGACTTATCAGTTTGTGACGTTCGGTAAACTGAAATGTTCGAATTTCTGCGTGTTCCGCTAACATTGTTTCATTTCGCCGCCAGTTCGTGTCTGCAACCGAAAGACAATTCGCGCTTAATTCGCATGTTTCAGTCGCACTTTTTCTTATTCTTTTCGGCAGTCCAGTCGACCGAAATGAAATAATCCATTTTACGGGTTTTCTCAGCAGCCCAAGTTGCTGCCTTTCCTCTAATAATACGTACCGTGGTGAACTTTGCAAATTGCGCACGTTAAATTTCGACCGAACCTAAACCTTCCACTTTCCGTCGACTTCTTGACCGCAAATTATCGCCGTTTCTTCAAATTTCCCCCCTCTGCTTATTTTTCTTTCTTCCTTCACGACTTGTCATTTTTTAACGTTGTCACGGTTCAAATTTGCAGAAAATATGACTAAAATTACATCTCATAAATACAGTTTGTAACTGACAATTAATTTCTTTCGTACTTTTGAAGTTTTTGTTATTCGATACAAAATAATAAATCATTAATAATTAGCCTCAGATTCTTCATGACATCGCTAAATCCAATAAAACGTTTCCTTTTTTTATTTCTTCTTTTTAACTTCTAATGCTATTACTCGTAGTTATATAATAATATATATATATATATATATATATATATATATATATATATGTGTGACGCGTTCTGAGAAATCATATGAACCGGGGGGGGGGGGCAAGATGATAGAAAAAGGATACGAGTTATAGGAAAAATAAAATTTATGAGTTGTAGAGGCTTAATATTTTATTAAACAAGAATAAAATCTTAATCAAAACATAATTTTCGTGCATTTCTGGCAAATTGTCTGTGATTACGCGCCTATAAATACTCATCATGGCCAGTTGATTAAAAAGTTTTAAGGCTCCAGGAGGGGCAGCTGCTCCCTCCATTTCCCCCGCTGGCAACGCCCATGCCTTAGAGTGAAAAACGTAATTTCACGCTAGACGCGAAAAACGGTCAAAAAGTTGATTTTTATCGAAATTGAGTTTTTAGTGGAAAGTTATTCTATCACGTTTCGACTACACTGTGGCGAAATTTCGTAACCGTAGGTACACGGGAAGGCATGTTCAATGATTTATTATCTTCTCTTTTGTGCACTTCTCAAATTAAATACAAAAATCAAATTCATGTTCCTTCCAGTAGGCCATACCAAATCTTCGTATGACTGGGCTTTTGTTCTCATTAAGAAAAAGTTCCGTCATGTACACGATTTATGTAAAGTTGTGAATGTATAAACGCCACAATCAAAAGTTAATGAAGCGATACGAACTTGAGGAGGGAAAAGTTTAGATTGACCTTTATGATTGGACAGAATTCTTCGCGAAGAAAAAATGGAAGAAGATTCCCCACATAAGGTAGTACTACCACTTCACATTCGACGTCAAGTATCCTGGTACTGTCTTATGTAAAAAAAGCTTCGATGACGACGGCGTACGACTGAAATTAATGAATACCACGCCAGAAAAACGAATGCTCCTTAGAAGGTGGCCGAAGAAAATAGTACCTGCGGCGCTTTCAGGAGCCCGAATGAAAGATTTGCCGGAAAAAAATCGCGAATATTGTGAAGAAAGTTCGGGTATCGTAAGACTATTCGAATAATATAATTTCGTAATGAAAATACTATGCACTTTTCTATAGTATTATGCCTTTGATATATTTTCGTAATTTCGTTATCCATCACTTCTTATTATATTTTCCCCTCATTTTCTCTAAATTTTATTGAATTCTTCGTTTTTTTTTGTACATGAGAGGCTGTCTGATTGAAGCGCAGGAAGGTAATTTATCGTTCGTACAAGATTAATCTTAGAAATCAATTTTTTTTTTTTTTGGAAAACTATGTTTTAAAATGAGTCATCTTCAACATGCTGTATCTCGCTACTGAAAGAATCTAGAGACTTGCAGTAAGTTTCAGTGAATTTCTCGTGCTTTTTTCTATAAGAATCGGTCAAATAAATACTACATTTAGGTATTGTATCATCCGTAGGAGACATTTCTAAGTTGCCAAACTTTAAGCTCGTTTTTCTCGAAAAGTAATTTACCAGATTTTTCAATTTTGATATGCTATATCTCGTGAATGAAACAAGTTAGAGACTTGCGGTAAATTTCATTGAATTTCTCGCACTTTTTACTATCAGAATCGATAAAAATCTTAATTTTGATATCGGTCACCCTTAGGCATGATTTCTGAAAACGCGTCACATATACATATTTATGTATAAACCATTAACATTCGCGGCCGAAAAATTTGCGACCGGTTCTAACAATTGCGATTTTTGCAAATTATAAAATTCTGCATAAATGGTTCGGTAAAATATATATTGCGAATATGGAATTATTTACCATACTGTTTGTTTTGTTATGTTTTATTTTATTTTGTTCCAAATTACTGTATATATTGCGAAATTGAACGCGCTTTGTTTCTAAATTACATCAGAAAGAGCACTGAAATAATTATTTAAAATTCTGAATTTCAGTGCAATAATGAAATAATTCATCGGCGTCTTCAGTTACTTTTTGTAATGGAGGAATGAAATATTAACGATTTATGGTTTTCTAAATACTTATTTTTACATATATTCTTCATCAACTTGCCTTTATATTAACAGAAAACACTAAAGATAACATTCCTTTCGATTTTAAAAACCAATTTCGGTTCTTTTTTTTTGAAACGTTTAAAAAGTTCTATACATATTTTTTCTACCGTCTCAGCCTTATTCCTCTATATAACTTAAAGAAAAGAAGACTTTACATTGGCGAAAAAGTTTTTAAACGTGTCCCTTCGAATAGGAACTGTAATGGAAGGGTTAAAGTTTTACTTTATTAAGTACAACGTAATTTTTAGGCCGGCCCCCTTAGAAAAAATGTCCCAATTTTATGTAACATTTGTAATATTTAAATTTTTACCGATTTCCAAAATGTGGGAGGTTATACATTCGTCACGTCTTTTTTTTTTTTTTTTTTTTTTATATTTGTTCGCGCATAACTAATAATTACATAGATCGATTTTGTCCATTACAAAGGGGGGTACCCCATTCAACTTAGATACCTGATGTGAGTAATGATGAAAATCGGTGAACATAAATTGAGTATTCGTCAAAAAACGTGGAAATTTTTTCTTTCTCATTATTATTTATTAGTATAACAGGGACGGTTGACTTAAAATGCTATCAATTTGCAGAATTACCATCGAAATGTAACTTTGATACCGAATTCCAAAAAGAAGGTTACACACGTTCCTCCCTCCCGTTTTTTTTTTGTTCTTTTTACGTTTGTTCGCGCATAATATCCATATGGACCGATTTAGAATTACGTTGTTCATTTTGATTATTTTATACAAAGTATAGAAGAGAAAGAGACAGAAATGTAAGCATGAGGGGTCAAGGGGTACAACCCTTTGCGAGGCCAAAATGGCCGAATTTATATATATATATATATATGTGTGTGTGTGTGCGTGTATAACGAAAATTGGTTGTAATGACATTGAAGGCGGCAGATATAACCAATTCGTCATTTCGATCTAATAAAGAATTATAAAATTTTTTCATGTCCAAGATTTACTGCTACCGACTAGTTCCTTTGTTATATTTTACGGAATAATTTTTCACCAATTAAACAAATGGTCATAGCTACACGCATGTTTGTTTAATAAATTGGAATACGCAAACGCCGCATTTTTTCTTTCAAAAAAAAATTCCTGCATAAAAGCAACTTTAGTTCTGTTTTTACTTATTTGTGAAGAAATTTGTATTTTTTGATTTTTATCGGCTCCCAAATAGAACGTTTGTCGCGTATGTTTTTTTTTCCATTATACGAGATGAGTAGCAGCCTTTTAGCCTGGAGATTTTCATCAATTTCATTAGTGTTACTGCATACATTTAGCGTGTTCAGCTAACAACCTCTCTGGAATAAAGAAAAACAGCATATTTATTTCGTTTGTACGAATTTTACTTTTCCGTAAAAACGGGTTTGAGGCGATTTTTTTTCATTTTTTTGATCTGAAAAATTGTTCAAAGTTACATCGCTACGTCACGCGATTTTTAATCTATGTACCGAAATTTTGGTCGCAATGGACAATTTGCCGCTTTATAGCTGATGTAATTGATTTTTACCTAATGTATGTAAATACAAGGACTCAGGCTTGTTTAACTTTCCGGATTTTTTTTATTATTCTACTTTGAAAGTTTTTTAAATATGAGGGTGTTTTAGCGTCGCATAGTGTTTTTTTGTTTTTTAAATCATACGAATACTTCGATTAAAAAATTAAAATTTCGTAGCAAAGTATCTGAAGTACTGAAACTAGTGGTAAAATAATATATTTGAAAGAAATCTTTTAAATTTAATGTCCTTTGACTTACTTCTTCAAATTTACGTTTCAACGATACCACGGATATTCAAGTTCGCTTCTCCTTTTTTGAAATAAAATATAAACTTTTTTACCATTATCACTGTCTGCTTGTACTCTACGCTAATCGCGTAGGTAGGATGTTGTGATTTGCAAGTTCGTAATATTAATGAAAATGTACACTAGTATGTGTAACTAACAGTAACGGCAAAAACGGATTAACACGTGTAATAAAGAAATTCAGTGTAACCGCAGAAATGAAAGTACCATAATAGTTTTTTTCGTAGGCCAAGTATTTCAACAACCAACGGCTGGCTTTTAATGACCCTTGGGCATCAACACCCCCTGCTGACAGCGTCTTTTCCATTGTTCATAGGCTCGCTGGAGCTCTTCGCGCGGAAGGCTGTCAAGAAACTTCGTCGAAGCTGCCTGGACCGCTGGAATCGTGTCGAATTGCTTCCCTTTCAGGTCTCTCTTGATTCGGGCGAACCAAAAGAAGTCGCTGGTAGTTGTTAGTTCAGAGCTGTAGGATGGCTGCGACCAGGTTTGCCACGTCGAACTTAGCTAAAATTTCGCCGGCGGCAAGCGACATGTAAGAAAGCGCATTGTCGTGGTGAATAACCCAATCATCTTTGATCTACGGGCGGCCGTGGCGAACTCGATCCGTCTAATGGCGAAGCATTCCAGCGTAAAAGTAACCTGTGACAAGGACCGGACTCTTTGTGGATCACTCCTTTAGCATCAAAGAAAACGATGAGTACGATTTTCACGCGTGACTTGCTCATGCGAGCTTTCTTGGGCTTTGGAGATGAGGCGCGGTGTGCCACTCCGCACTTTGCCGCTTTGTTTCAGGATCGTACTCGCAGACCCAGGTCGCATCACCAATAACCATTTTATCTAAAATATTGAGATCGACTTGCAAATGTTCAAGCACTTATTCGCAAATAGCCCGGCGTCGTGACTTCAGTTCATCCGTCAGAATTTTGGCAACAAGTTTGACGGCACACACTTTTCTCATCATAAAATTTTCTGTCACTAACTTGAACATAAGAGTCTGACCTAATCCCAGTTCATCGGCGAGTAATGCAACACCAAAACGACGATCCGTGTTTAAAAGTTCACGCATTTTCAATAAATTTTCATGAGTTCGACTAGTTAAAGGTCTCTTAGCGCGATCGCCGTCTTCAACGTCCTGGCAGGTTTTTTCTTTATAGGACTCTTGAATAATATCAAAAGTCTCTGTAGCAGTTTTGTTCAGTTTCGTGTAGAACTTTATCGAATAACGCTGTTCCAAATGACGCTGCACTTTTAACTCTCCGTGACATTCTCCACTACTTTACTCTGTCTGCGGAACCGGTCTGCACGTCCTTCTCGCTTACTCAAGAAGAAATTAGTGTCTTGAAACTTCGTAAACGCACCATCTAGAAGAAAATTAAATATAAAAAGCAGAAATGTGTTTCAAACGCAATACAATGCTATAAATGAATAAAATAGACTCATCTAGGAATTATCATAGGGAAAGTAAGTAAAATATTTCCTCGGATAATACAAGTAGAAATCTTATATTTTAAATTAAAAATACGTGTGTTCGTACGATTTTAATATTTAAATCATTTATACAGGGCCCTTCAATAATGACACTCGAAATTTATGTTGTAGCAGCCATGTTGTTAAAGCAACATTTGTCAAATTCGTTGCGAATAGTTCGACAGTCAAATCGCCATGGAAGGTTGTTGAACAACGCGTGCAAATTATCGGAGTTTTTTTTTTTTTAAAATCAGTGTTCCGTCGAAAAACGTTCCACGCATTATGTGTTTTTTATCCTTGTCGCAGCTGTCTCGACGACTCTATTCCATGTTTGGTAGCCAAATTAACCCGGGTTCGGTAAATAATCAACCTACACCCGTGCGTCAAACGCAAGGGGCACCGAAAACATCGCTGCTGTGAGAGTGTACAGCCGAAAGGCAGTCAATTTCTCGTTGTTCACAAAAATTTAGCTATTCTACGACTTTAACTTGGCAAATTTTTCGTCTAAACTCTACATCCGCATAAAATCCAACCGACACTCAGGAGCTTAAACAACGCCGAGTTTCGCTGATCGGGCTTCGGGGCAGTTGGAAGTGATCCGAAATTTCGTCAAAAAGCATCTTTAGCAACGAAGCCCATTTTCAGATAAAATAGATGTGTGAACAAGTAAAATTGTCGGATTTGGAACGATACCAATCCAGCCGAGATGTCAGTACTAAATGGATCCTCAGAAAGTCACTATGTTTGGTACGGGCTTTGATCTGGAGCAATTATCGGTCGGTATTTGTTCCAAAACGGAACTGTCATTGCCATAACGATTAACAGCGAGCGCTACAAATCGATACTTAACTTCTTGTCATCTAAACTGAATGATATCCGAGACGACATGTAGTAGGACGGCGCTACGTAACGCATGCAACGATGGGGGCATTCTGCAGAGTGATTTGAAGGTATGCTAGTGGGACACCGAGATCGTGCGATTTAACACGCCTTTAGCCTTCTTCGCTTAGAGCTATCTTAAATGACAGGTCTTGATGCCCTCAAAGCCAACATTT
The DNA here is from genome assembly GCA_039619475.1 of Icerya purchasi. Lineage (NCBI taxonomy): Eukaryota > Metazoa > Arthropoda > Insecta > Hemiptera > Monophlebidae > Icerya > Icerya purchasi. The sequence continues at coordinate 67,285,284 of CM077116.1, forward strand.
CTTAGCCAGATTTATGCGACAAAGTTTTCGGACCTCCTGAATACGTGTCACCGAGTAAATAAAGCCGCGGCGAACATTTAAACGACCCTGCATTACCCACGTGCCTAATGCCTAAAATATTCTTTTAAATAATAATAAAAAAAAATGAAGCCGGTAGCTCACACACAACTTGTTCTACTCACATTTAAAATTATCGGAGTAACCGAAATTTAAAATGCCAAATTTTTGCAGCATTCCAATTTAACCTGGATGTCGTTCACAACTGCGAAGTTATTTTTGGCAATGTCTTGAAAATGGTAAACTACATATATGAAGATTTTTTAGTTTTTCGGTTTTTTGGGTGTTATTTTTTATTTTCTCGCTTAGGGACTGGTAAGTTATCAATCAACATGGGATACCGGTGTTATCAACAAACGTCACTGTTGCATGTATTCCTACTGGCATCTAATATTAGAATCAATTAGCGATATTAGCGAAAATACTCTTACCCATTCTTAATTATTCCATCGATTTTACCGAATTGCACGTTTTTTTTTTTTTGAAGATTACTCGCAATACTGGCTGGATGAGCTATTGAGGACTTCGTGCAAACTCCACTTCCCGCTGAGTTTCGGGCCTTGTGCGCATTTAGTTTCCGCTATGTCTTTTATTCCGTCCCAATATTACCGAATGAAAGCTAAACTTTTGAAGAAAGCAGATATTTGTTTGCACTCCTTATAACTGTGTCGTTGAATTTCGCAGTCTGATAACAAGATGTTGCTTGAGAAATCTCTCATCTTCAAAGAATTCTCAGAACTTCATAAACACATTCACTATTTTTTACTTTTGTTGCATTCTTTTTTGTCCCTTTACTGATCTAATCATTAATCGTTTTTTTTCTTTCTTCGAAATATTAAATTACAGGTTGCTTCCTCTACTTTGTTCGGCTTCTTTCCAATTGACGTAACGCAATGGAATGAGCCCGTGTAACTTCCGAGATTATGAACAAATTGAAAGAATTCTTTTAAAATAGCATCGGTAGTTGTTGAGTTTTTCGGAAAACTACTATCGCACACGTACGTGTAGAGTACAGAGAGATAGCGCGTATAGATTAAATGATGATTTCGAGAAAAATGAAGTTTTGACCAGAAATGCGCCGTATTTAAATCGAACGCGTTAGCTGAATTCCTGGTACAGCTGCAAAAGTTGACTAATGCGTTAAGGAAGCACTGCAGATCGGTGAAAATATTAACACGACAATATTCGTATTGGAGCACACAGCACGGCCGTATGTACACGACTGCTCGGGCAAGGCTGGAAAATAATTTACTATCACGCTCATCAGTTAGCGAGAGGACGGAAGCAGTCTGCTGTCGTTGATTTGTCTAGTTGCAATCGCAGACGGATGACATGCAGTCGTCTTTATGAAAGATGGAAAGATAAATTGCAGCGAATTCAATTGAAAACAGCATTGATGAAGTAACATGTATTCGTAGACATAGGCGTATATGTTCGAAGATCTGAACAAACAACCTTCCAGCATATATCATAGTTTAAGATAACGCGGCAATACAGACGAGATCGCTTGAAAAACAACTTCGCTAACTGCTCTGAATGTGCAGCATCCTTCATCAATCTTGTTACCTGTCAGAACATCGCCGGTAAAATCCATGCTTCGGTTTTTTTCGCTGTTTTTATTTTTTTTCCCTTCCGTTTCTTCTTTATTTTTATTTGATAAGCATCTCCGAATACACGATCCTTTTCTCTCCATCATATTTAGGATTAATTACCCGTTTCCTTTGTTCGCTCTTCTACATATTGATTAGTCTGCAATGCCAGCGTCCCTTGCCCCACATCTGAAGATGACAGTTCTGCTACCTCTATTATTATTATCACAGACAGACTCGATGATGACGGCAATTTTTCTCTAGTTGACCGCTGTGATGTTCCCGTTTTTTTGACCCTATTTTAATTGTTTCACTAATCCAATCCCCGTTTAATGAGAAACATTAATTAATCGCTACATTAACATTCTACGTACATGTCCACAATAATCTTTATTCACAATGTTCCCGCCTTTTTTTTTCTTCTTTTTTTTTGAGTAAAACTAGTACAACGTTTAGGCTAATGAACCCTTCGAGCCATCTCTTTCTCGCTTTTCTGCACACTTACGGCTCTCTACAATCATTTTTTTCCCCCGCTACGGATACTGAGCTTTGATAATGTTTTAGCCGTAAGAATATGAAAGTTAATGAAAAACGGAACCTATTCTCCTACTTCCGGATTCCAACCTCCGATATCAAAATATTTCGTTCTAAATTCTGATCCGATTCCGCTTCTCCTTTTCTTCGATTCGTTCTGAAACCCTTCCCTCGGCGTAATCGTTCGTTCATTTGTCGCTTTCGTAATAATGGTTCCACTTTGGTTCTTATTTTGCGTCTTTTCTTCTCTAACCTTCCGTATATTACTCTAAAACTCTGATCTTTAAATCTGATCAAGTTTTCTCCTAGAACGACCTTCACAGTGATTTATTTTTTGTTTCCGCTTATTAAATTTGCACTTTTTACTCCTACCCCATTATTCACCGTTCCGTCATCTTCTTCTTCATCTCTTTTTAATTGCCTATATTCCCCACATTAAATTCTTAACTAGAATACTGCTACCGGTGCACAAATTCCGAATGATTTTGAAAATTTTCGTCGCTTCCTTCTTCTCCATATCTGATGTACATTTTCGTGTATAATTCGTAAATTACCGACAACTAAAAAAAAAACAACAAAACAAAACGTCTTCTTTATTGTTATACAAATCCTTGATATTATCAGACTATGGACTGATATTTTACGGATCTGAGATGGAACATTCCCAAACGGCGTCGAAGGAATAATATAGATCTGCCCCGATTCAGTAATACCTTAACCGTTTAAAACTTTAAACGCTGCCTTTAAAGCATCAATTTATGCGGCTCAGTTAGTGGTCACTTAATTTCGGTTTTGAAGGAGTTCTAGTCTACAATGATAAGTTAAATTCATTAACAGGTTTACGATACCTTTCGGCATAATTTTCATACCTTAAAATTTGACACTCATATCAAAGACGCATCTTGCCAAGTATGGTCCAATCTTAATTTTCCGGAGCTTGGATTAAATATTTATAAATACGATTTAGCGGACTAAACATGGTATAATAGGCGGGATACTTCAGGTAACTGAGTAATAGTTGTTATGGCGCATCTCATAATAACCTGATAACACTCATTTTAGAATACGCCGGAAGCCATATATTTTTTTCTTTCTCTCTTCCTCAAAAAAACATTTTTGTAAGGGTTTTTAAGTTGACTTTTAGTTATGTTTTCTGATTACTGAACTTGCATTTGTTCTTCGATACAAACATATAAAACATAATGGTTGGCTCCCAAATTATTGTATTTAACACATCATCATCATTTATTGGCTTCTGTATGCATTACAAGTCGCCGCTGACAACACGCGTATTGCGCATGGTGAACAGCCGCTACACAATATTGAAATCCTTGATTCCTCCTCTTTTCTTGAGTTCTTCGTCGTTTTCTGCATGTGTCTTCTGTATAATGATCACTTCCGGATTAGTTAATTCAGCGATCCCGTTAATGCACTCGGATTTATTTCCGGGAATACCTCCTATGTTTATTTGCAAAATCTTAAGACCTCCAAACTTCCTGTTCGTCTTTTTGTAGCCCTGAGAAGGGTTTTTTCGGGGTTGTGATAAGATGGTTCCTTTTGGCAACGTTTGTTACAGTCGCTTTTCAACAAAATGCGCTATATAAGTTATCCAGGTTGCTGCCATACCTACGTAGAAATAGTTGAAAAATGATAATGAAACTCTCCAAAAGAAATTCAGTGATAACGTTAGTGAATTAAAAAATGATAATTGATTATAAAATCTTACAAAATAAATTGAATAGTAATAATAAAATTCTACAAAATAAGCTATATATAATGCCGATAATAAAATGGAAAGAAATATGAAAACATTTAAATAAAACGATCAGTGAAAATAATGAATGAGTAGAGGAAAAAATGAAGGATATTGAAAGAAGGAAAGAAGAACGTGAAACGGTTTGTAATATAAAATTCAAGATTTTAAATCAAACAATAGAAGAAAATATAAACGAACCACTGAAGAAACTAATAGTAAGGGCGGGTATATTAAAGAACGGGGTAAATATAAATATAAGGAAATTAACGACTAAAATAAATACTTCAGACTTCAAATATAGAGTAAAGCGGAAATATTCGAGAATAATTTAGAAAATATTAAAACCAGAACTAAAAACATCGCTGAAAAAAAGTATTGAAAAAACCGAAATAAGCGCGATAAACAAAGTTGTTTAAAAGTTAAGTGACATGAGGGACAAGAAGATATATAATTAAATTCAATCGCTTAATAACAAAATCACGTATACAGGGTCTACACTGAAAATTGTAAGTGAATTAAAAAATAACGTTAAGAAGAAGCAGGAGAGGAATATTGGTAAAAAGGAGAGGAATAAGAGAAATAGAGGTACAAATTAGAAGAATAATATCAATAAGAAAAAGAGGAAGAAAAAAACTGAGAATAAGAAGAGTAAGAAGAAAAAGAATAGGCAAAAGAATGATAATAACAGGAGAGAACGTCGAACCGATAGAAATAGGAAGAAGTTAGTTTTCGCAGGATTGGATTGTGATATCGAGAAAACATTTCTAATGGTGGAAATATAGTTAGAAGTTCGATAAGATCCGTCCAGTAGTAAATAGAATATAGAAATTTCGGGTATTGTTCGTTTATTTTTTCAGATATATCATGTATTAAAAAGATATTTTCGTTGTAAAGTGTCTCAGCGATATTCGTATTATGTGCTGAGATCCATAAATGATAAATTATTAGGGATGTGAAAAATGGCAGATCTACAAGCGGCGTGAAATAATTTGATTAGAAAAATCATTTGGATAAGTTTACCACATAAATGAAACTTAATTTGATTAACTTTCAAGATCTTTTCCAGATGTCCGTTCAAGGGATCAAGTATAAAATTTTAGTTTTGTATATGAAAAAAAGAAAAAAAAACATCTCAACACCCGTTCGTTTCGTATTAATTTTTTTTTTACTAAAGTTACGATTTCTTTTTTTTCTTTCTATAAAGAAGTTTTTATTTTTAAAGCCGTTTTTAACGACCCTGGCGCCCGAACTCGAGTTAACCGTTAGAATAGTTACAAACAAAAGTAGAACGTATGTGTGTATATATATACCATATATATAATATATATACACAAAATTACAATCAGGTGACTGAATCTAAATTATATCAACTGTTAAATCCAGCTACATCGAATAAGTAACCCATAATACCCTCGACCCAATACAGATAAAATATATTACATGCTAATCCGTTCACCTCAAAAAGTAAGCATAGCATTTTTAAATTTGACTGCGTTCTAGCTGGCTGAAAATCGTTTTTAAATTTTTATTTTATGTTGTTATTTAAACTTTTACGTGGTATTTAATTTTAATGTTCGTCGCTTGGTCGTGATCGTATAAACATTGTTATTATTATTATTATTATTATTATTATTCACTAATTCATTATTAATTTATTAGTTGCAATATTAGTTTTTAAATTTATTCATATCAGTTCCTCCAGTCACTGTCACATTTTTCTTTTTAAGTTTAAAATTGCAGGAAACTTTTTCGTTTTTAATTTTTCATCAGCGACGAATACGACTACCTAGATGTTAATAACCGATTACATATATATAATTTAAGTTGTTTTTACATTTTTCCTTTATTTTTAATTTCGGTTGTATTGCTTTTAATTTGTTATTTCTTTTTTTTCAAGAAATTATTTTTCTTTTTTTATATCGTATCTCATTTTTATATTGAATTAATCCATCGTTCGCGCAGTTTCTACGTATAGATGGAACTTGTAATAATAATAATAATAATAATAATAAAATTATTTTATATTAGATTTAATTTTTATTATTATTATTACCATTACCATTATTATTATTATTGTTATTAGTTTATTTTTTATTTTTCGATAGGTGTGCTTCCCGCACCGGAAGCTTTGACTTGTCCACCATACATGTAATCCATTTTAATCATAGAACATGTCTTCTTAATGTAATGTGCACAGCATCAGACAACTAGACAGGCCTAGAGCTAGAGCGAAACATCAAGCAGGCCTCTTATGGATACTGGCGAGGTTTTAAATCATTCTCGCATTAGCGATATAGATAGATAAGGGAACTAGATTAGAACTGGTGCAATCATTTCTTGTTCCATTCCGTATAAGGCTGTATTACAGATAAAGTCTTCCTTATTGCGTTAGTGCGTGTTGAGTTGTATTCCAGTGCCATCAGATTAGTATATTGTAAACAAATTATCACACTTCATCGGCAATTAATGTGTCTAATCATTCGTGGATTTCCATTGACGGAACTAATGTATCGTTAACGTTAATTTCCATGAAATTAGCGTGTATCTACCATTGCAAAATCATCGCATGCGCCATTTTTGTTTAGATTCGGAATTATAATAAAGGCGGTGAATTCCACAAAACCCGAAAACAATGCGCTATCGCGTTCATTCGCGAATACAGCTAAATGGTAGTTTCGACAATTCCAATTTCCAAGCGAATTATGATTTAAAAGAAGAACGCTTTTCGTGACTTTTAAAATTATCCTCGTATATATTTTCGGCGAAACCACGTCACAATTATTCATATTGAACGGTGTAGCGTCTCCAACAAGGTTATATGTTGTATTTTAGATTTTTCGCAGCCTCAATTTATGTGATTATTACTCACAACTATTACCGATCATCACTAGTTCCTTATTTTTGGTTCTAATTTAGAGATTTTGTATTTTATGCATTCTCCGATGTAAAATTTATTAGAAAAAGTAGTGCTTTTTAAATAAAATTAAATATACTACTGCTGATTTGTCTATTACAATTTTTTTCCGTCATTTGTATACTTCCGTTTCGAACTATGAATTCAAAGAAACTACAATAGACGTATAAAATAACTATCCATGAGTATCGTTATTGTTGAAAGTTGCTATACAAGATTGTTATCTTAAGTTATAATTACTTGCGGGAAAACCCCTACTTCTTTCGTTTTTCCTGCCAAGTATGTATGATTTTGAAAATAGATCCCATAAATGGTGACCTGCATGGGCATCCTGTTAGATAGCTGATAGCCTTTTTGATCGTTCACAGTTTATAAAATAAAAAATAACAATAAAAAAAAATTTGAAATATATCAATAAATAAAAAAAAAAATTTGAAATAATATTATAGCATAAATTATAATAAAATAAATACCAGCCCCCCAGAATTTTCGTAATAGGTTGTAACGATATACTAAAAACCGTATGTTACCATGCGAGCTCGTTAGATGTTTATTAAATTTTGTAACAGTCATCATTGGCATATGATTAATGTATGTGTCTATGTATGGACTAAGAGATAACTAAAATTTCGTTGGTTGCATAAAAAAAAATAAAATAAAATTGATAGTAAACTGGAAAAGTAGCATAATACACAAACACATATATATACATAAATACGTATGTACAAAAACGTAATAAATAAACATTTGTACAATTAGAATAATTTACAGTAAAGGAAGAAACAAATTATAACTATCTTCGTCTAGTATAGTATAATTTTTGTTATGAATTGATCAGAAAAAAGACGCAGATATAGTTTACAATTAATATTAGTATTTATTATTTTGAATTCAAGAGGTACTAGTCACCTTTATTCTGGATATTTATACTAGAACTATTTAAAGGAATTGTTGTTGATGTTATTCGGATAAATTTCGAGCTGACTAAACTACCGATGTATATATATATACATATATATATATATATATTAAAAAAATGTTATTTCCAAACTTGTATTTTGTTAACGCATAAAAGTAAAACTGTAAAAAATTGTATTTTCGGTCGATATAAATAAGGATTGCATATATCACCGTTGGTTATACTGACAGAATGCGGTGTGTGAAAACCCAATAGTTTGAGAACCTGTATAGGACCGTGATTCGTGTGTTTCTTTTTTTATTAGGTGCAGGTAAATCAGAGGTCACGGGACTTGACTCGTTCCGGATCCAAAACCGCTCCCAAATTTACCCAGCCTGAAATAATTGGGTACCAGAAAAATCTGGGAAAGTAAAAGCGGCCGAAAGAAAGGAATTGACCAGTATTCTCATCAGATCCATTAGGCATAGTACACTGCGAACCTTAACTTCACAATCCCCGACGATCTATCAAGGGTATAGGACTCACTTTACTTTTTACTATAAGATTTCCATCCAAGTGGAAAGTAAATAATAGTGACCATATACTGTAGCGCAGTTGGTTACGCAGTGATATTTCGTTCGGTTCGGACCTGCTTCGAATCCCGCTGAACATTCAAGAAATTTCTCTTTGTTTAATGCCCACAATTGACTAGTCTACCCCCCCCCCCCCAAAAAAATATATAAATAAAATAAGAAAAGGAAAGAAAAAATAGTGACGAGTAATACTTTTAGAGGAACGAAAAATGAAATATAAAATTCAAAACGTGAAAGCAAAAATCAAATAAACTTTTCGTTGCTTATTCGACCGTTTTGTCTGTTTGTTTCTTTTTGTTTACTATGCTTGTTAAATGTCAACGAAATGTGCGTGAGTGAGCTGCTCGGCTATGCACTGAACGCATAACGGTTTTTTTATTTTTTTGTTGTGTAATTTAAAACGGGGGGGGGGGGGATCTGTTAAAAATAAAGCCGGCGTAGGGGTCAGTGACAGGAACTTGATTATTTCGGGGAAATTAGTTTAACTAGTTTTCGCAACGTTGAGTGCACCGTGCTTGTCAAGGTTCATACTGAGGCGATAGACCTGAGCACGTTTCGAAAAGTAATTTCTCATAAATTTCATAATGGTGTGACGGTGGTTGTGTCGCGCTCTTTACTTTTATTTCGCTCTTCTTATACATATATTTATAATGATTTTGCTGATTCCCGTTTCTTGAGTCCATAATTGCTTTCTGTGCTTCTGCATTCCACCGGCAAGTTTCGATATTGTTCGTAGATGCTTTTCTCAGTTTTTCTTCAAACGCTACCTTCTTTAAAATTTTGTAATTTTCTTTCTGCCATTTTTGTTCATTATTTATTCTTTCCAGTATGTAATTTTTATGTTTTCGTTTAATTACCGGGCTTTCAGTTACCACCTCAGCTAATCCTTTCCATAAACTCCTTCTTACTATTATGCAATATATCGGCATTAATATCGCAGTCAGTGATTAGTAATTAATGTTAAAACAATTTTTTTATTCATAAATTTACAATTCCCTATTTCTTGAAGATGTGTCCACGTCAATATAATGTCTATTTAACTATTCTACAGCGTTTATACATAATCAAAATTGGTTTTTAGGATTTCAGGAATACATATATCGCATACTGCATACTTACCGCAAAGTCTACGCTTATCTTTTTTGCATCGTTCTCCAATAGTTGTATAGTGCGTAATTCTCAATTCGGTCCAAAAAAGGTTTGCTTAGATTTATTATCACTTTCTGTGTACCTACAGACTAACAACATTCAATGTCCCGTGATCAACAGTTTTAAATTACTTTTTCTCGAAAACATTCACACAACCTTGGTTTTAATCTCTTTATTCGCGATTATTCAAACACCATTTCTTGATTTACTGTAAAATAATTTGTATCTTCAACTTTGTTTTCATTTTGTTTTCACTATGGCAAATTTTCTTTTTTCCACCATATCGAGCATTTCTCTTCTTACCTGTCATCGAACCGACTTTCTCCGTTCCTTTCCTTATTCAAACTAGTGATGGACAAGTTCGTTATTTGTTACTGCACTCCAGAGATACATAATCGGACTCGTATGGATCATCCGGTGTTTATGTGTATAGTACACTCAGAAATTAGCACTAGCTCATACGCTAGTTGTCGACGTAGTGTTAACCAGTATGTTAGGTTAGATTACGCTTGTGTTAGAAAGAGAAAAGGAAATTACAAAATAGCTAAATAATCGTACAGAGAGAGTTGTGCGTCTATAGAATAAAAGATCATTCTAATCATTCTAATGTTATCATTTTTCTCTTTTCTAATTAATCTAACCTATTTAAGGACAGACGAGGTCTATTCTTCTCTGCTCAAGATCTATATTTTAGCTTCTTTAGCGGAACCGTGTGTGAACCTGAATATCTGTATAATATTCATCGATTTAGTATTTGCTGGGTCGGGGTTATACGCGTCCAGACCTGCAGTCAGGGTTACATCATTAACTCAGCCGTGGGATGCGAATCTGCAGATACACACATCCTTCCAACCAACTCATCATTAGTTCGAACTAGCTTCTTTTGCTTGTCCGGTTTTTAGTAAAGCCTTTGCTCATTTCAGGCGCAAGCAGACTAACAGCATATTGCCTATTTATATGAGTGACGGTTTTGAACCTCTTTAATCCGTTTTTTTCCTGACATCACACTATGTACTACGCTTGAGAATATGCGATTTTCTTGATTCTTCGTGTCGAAAGGTCCAGTGTTTTAGGACACCGGCTGAACTTGCCTATTCACTTCAAGGTGTAATCCTAATTGAACAGACATTTTGCACAGGCCAGGCTGATGGACTGCATGATCTCTTCAACACAGTTTGTATTAGATCGCGCTATTCGACGCTTCTGCATTTATACATGGTCGGTACAAAAAGTTCCCGGACTACCGCTATAAATTCCGTACTAGCGGCGCGATTTGAAATTCGCGTGCTTATACTTCAATGTTGCGAGAAGAGATGACGAAAGTTTCTGGTCGCTACCTGCATTAGTTTACTCAGGAGACCGCCAGTTGTGAATGAACCTCTATGCACTGTGTCACGTTTGCGATAATGGAACAAAGTTTGTGAGGTAATTCGTTTTGTGCTGGGATCGTACTCGAAGCAGCAAGACTCATCGCCAGTAATAAAATTCGGGTCCATGTTGACGGCTTCAGTGAGAGTCTCGCTCGCTTGCAGACGCTGCTCTTTTAGTTCGGCGTCAGGAAATGCGGTACGAACCTGGCACACAGCATCCTTTTACTGAAAACATTGCTAAGAATGTTATGCCCGAACATGGTACTCACGTTTATTTCATTTGCGTTGAGCCGACACGTCACTCGCCGATTTTCAGCGAGTAAAGCTTTCATACGAGCCACGTTTTCGTCGCTAGTCGTCCTGCTCGGTCGCCCTTCGCGCGGATCGTCTTCCAACGAGCTCCGTCCACCTTTAAATCGGCGATACAAAACACGTTGTACGGCATAACATCCTTGTATGCTTTTTTCATTAATTCGTACGTTTCCGATGCACTCAAAAAACAAAGTTTAATCGTGGCTCTTTTATCGCAAACGTGACACAGTACACAGAGGTTCACTCACAACTTGCGCTGTTCTAAGTGTAAACTAATGCAGGTAGCGACCTGAAACTTTCGTCGTCTTTTCGCGCAACATTGAAGTATAAGTACCGCGAATTTCAAACAAATCGCGCCCCCACTAGTACGGATTTTATAGCGCTAGTCCGGGAACTTTGTGTACAGGCCGTGTATAACAGTGGAACTCGGCTTTAGCCCGTTCATCGGCCCTAAGTCTGTTAATGAGATGCATCCAGCTAGCACGATGCGGACGCGCAGCAGCTTCTTGGGTTGGAGTCATTCGTTAATACAATTTTACGGGGTTTTTACTGAAAAAGTTACTTCACGTTTTTTTTTTTTTTTTTGCTTTTGTTTTAATAGCACGCATTATAAACGGCCGAATTTACGCTGGTTTTAAATTATAAAATTTACCATTAATTTTTGTAATCGCTGAACGCATGCTGTCTTCCTAATCGTTTGTTAAGAAAGATCGTATTAGTACATCGTGTACACGGTTTTCCACCTTTTGCATTTAAGCCCTCTTCGATAACTTTTTTTTTTTTTTTTTTTTTTTTTGCGAGCTGAGCAAAAAATTTAAATACCATTTTCTGAAGTTCCAGGAAATCCGGCAATTACTCCATTAATTGCCGACGAATAGAATAATTTACCAGCTATTCATTGCAGCGGTAGTCGTGAAACGGTCAATTTTTATTTTTCTTTTTTCGGTTTTTATCCATCCGAAACGCGTCTTTTTTAATTAAGTAAATTAATGAAGCAAGTCCGATGAAAAGGTAGGGGTGTCTTTGTAGTAGGTACACGTACAGGAGGCGCACTTTCGGCTAAATGGAAAAAACGCGAAAAAGAATTGGAGGAACAGATTGCTTTTTGTAAACTTAATTTTAAAACTTTCTAAGCTGTTTAATTACTTTCTTCTATCATTATCGTCGATGATGATAAGAGCGAACGTCCTCGCAACTTTTTCAATTACATTATAAACGCCCCGCCTAAGTCCGCATTCATGAACTTATTCTCTTTGTTTATTTTTAACAGCTTCGACGGAATTTTTTCGCCGAAATAAATAGTTCTAAGCGAAAAAAATTCCCCCGAAATAAGCTACGTTGGCTGAACGAAATTGGCAGCTAAAAATCCCCCCCCCCCCTCCCCTTTCGATCAGTCCGGTTAAACAATGAACGCGGATGTTGGATATTTCGAAATTTTAAAGTGTTTGCGTTCGAAGAACAATCTTTTCCTCGCTTTCTTTTTTTCTGTTTCTTTAATTTTTTTTTATTTTTATTTATTGTTTTCAAATTTGTATTTTGTTAGTTTGGGCTGTTGACTGCGCACATTAAGGAGTTCGGCAGAAAAGTTATTACATTTGTAGTGCGGCGGAGGGGGGGGGGCGAAGATTTAAACACCTTATAAAAAATGGATGGGAGATTTTCAAAATGATAATTTCGATAAAGAAATCTCGCTGGTAACAAAAAGAGACAAAAGTATTTCTATCAGGCAAGCGTAATGTATTATTATGTATTTTTTAAAAATCAGGTAATTTTCTCTATTAAATCATTTGAACGCAGAATGAATATTTATCTATTAATAATCGACAACATTGCGAATAAGTCGAAGGCCCGAATTGAACTTCCTGTTGATTTTATAGAAAATTGGACGTAAGTAGTTAATTTCTGGTATTTCGCTTCTTTTTCCAATTAACCTGGTAAGTTTCATAGGATTAAGACCTTTTAGTCTGAAATCTGAAGTAGTATATATATATATATGTATATTTTTCTTTCATTATTATTACGTCTCTACGAACGAAAGTTTTGCGGTAATTACTTCAAAATCTGAAATTTTCTTTTTTACTTCAATTTTGTTATTCGCTTCTTTGTTTTCGGTAGTTTCATTTTTAGAGACACTTTCATACCTTTTCTTTTCATCAACGGACATTTTGCGTTCAAAATAGTATGAGCGAAAAAAAAAATGAGAAAAACATCCATATTTCGAATGATGAATGATTTCCGCTAAAATGGCAAAACAAACCGAATTTCTTGAAATTTTTCAACAAACACAGACATAATTTGCCTGTAACAGCTAACGCTTTTCCACGTTAGCCTTATTATCTTGGATTATTGCGAAAGGCTATTACTTTTTGTACGCAACGTTATAAAAATATGAAAAGAAAAAAACTGAAGGACGGTGGTATTTGATATTTTTAGTAAAAATTCTAATTTTAATCTATTCTTCTTTTTCTCTTTTTCGATGCTTTATGCAGCATGTAAAATGGCATTATTCATGTGTACCGTATTCACTGATTTGTCTACTTTGATCAGTCCATCGACTCGGACGTTTACCTCTATTTTTTACCTTGCATTATCTTGATTTCTTCTAAGCTATTTTGCCTTCCACGTATGTATGTACCCGAAGAATTTGAACTAGTTGAATACGTTTGATAGCGCATTATTAGTAATTAATATTTCTAACTGAAACTCTATTTTCAGTGTTCCATTTACGATATTTTTTTAGTACTTATTCGTCTATAGGCGCTGATATTTCAAAAAACTAATTTAAGATTTTCGATTGAATATGTGTGTGGCAATTTCAATGTTCTTAGCAGATGTACTATTCCGCGTGATGTTTTTATTTTTCCAGATTTTTGCTAATCCGACAGTACCGTTTTGCGCAGTTTGTTTATACGTTATATTATTTCATTACGTATGTATACTCATTTACCGCTTCGAAGTCTGCTGTTGTCCTACGATCTACCGTTATTACTTTTTATTCAAAGTTAAGATTACACTTTCTCTTTGTAAGTTTAGCATAATCCCTCAAGCAAACTAAAAAACGCTGATACTCCTACATTTACCGAGTAAATTATAGCTCAGAAAGGCGGTTGTCAGGATGCATCGTTTGTGGCCTGATAATTCCGCAATATAAAAAAATTAATTTTCCTATAAAGTAAAGTGTATGACAGGGCGTCGGGATTGTGAAGTTAAGATTCACATTGCAGACCACTGATTATCAAACTTAGTACACATTGAGAAATTTGTTTTCGCTATTAATTGTAATTGTTTATATAGTAGCAGATACCAACTGAATCTTGCGTGGTAGTTAAAACAGGCAGAAACGAATGTTAAAAAATAACAGTAAAATAAGGCGTACAAAGTTTGCTTACACTTTTTTGTAAAATTTAACTTTTTATCTAGTGCGCGACTTCTAAAGACATTTTTAACACCTGGCTGGACCGTTTAACGTGCCGTTATTTAGAATGCGACGATTTTAGAGCACCCTCTACGGGAATAATATCGTTCCCGTTTTACGTATGACATCAGATACCGCAACATGATAGGATGATGTGATCCAAGGCCGTGTCCACGGGGTGAGTTTTGGGGGTTAACCCACCTCCCAATGAGAACTGAAATAATTATTATGAATACACATTAGTATTAGAGTTACACAGAAATCTTGTAAAAAAACAAGTAGAGTCTGTAAATTAATTACACCCGCTTGATCAGATACATCCGCAGAGTTTCCGAAGATGAATTGTTTTCCATCCTGACAATTTGTGCTATCGGCAGTTTTCTAAACAGAATTCCAACGTGAATTCCCTTAATAGTAGAGCAATACCATATCGTGGTAATAACTGTGTGAAATCCTTCAAACTATAAAACATCCGAATCCAAACTTAAAACACACAATTTTCTACAGATGCATTTGAGGATAGTTCAGAAAATAATCTGTACAGCTTCTTTGAACGTGCTCGAAAAATCGCATATAACTACCCTTCATCTCGAATAGCGAAAGTGAACCCTCTAACGAACTGCTTGTCACGTTATATATACATATACAGATAAAGCCGATCGAGATACTTTTTTATTTCATAACGTTTTCCGAAAAAATCATTGGAAAAATATTACAAGAAAAAAAAGGCTAAAAAAGCCCTGACTATATATTATAGCCTTAATAAGCACTCAAAAGACACTACTCAACGCTTTCCATTTAACTAACTGAAACAAACAGCTGTGATTGTATCTCTTGATATACAGAAATTTAAAATACCGAATCTCGATATGTTAAAAACTCATTTAGCTAAAAACTTACTAAACAGAAGCGTTAAAATACTTATCACTAATATTTACTGAAGAAATTTTATCAGACTGATGGAGAATTTATACAGGGGAATATTAATAAAGTGACCACGGTGTAGGACTTATATTGTACCGGCAGAAATTTGATCCGCGATGCTTCTGAACAAAAGCTTTTTAAATCAAACCAGCGATGTTAAATATTTTTTCTGCAAGCATACTTTCAATTTTCCAAGTTGTCCGGTTATAGCGTGTGTTAAATGTATATTCGTCCAACTGTGAATCAGAATATGAAGAGAACTTTGTAATCTTCATTAGCCATTCCCGATTTGAATACTTACTCGTATAATCAAGTATTCAAAATCGTGCTAATCTTATGGAAAAACTTCTTCTGAACGTGAAGGATAATGGAATCTTACTCAATTCACCCGCTCTTCTTAATACAGGTACACATCATCCGTAGATTATTGTTTCTGTAAAGTTAACGACGACTATCCAGCGAAATGCGATTCACACAATAGTGGTCATTGCACATGTCAAGAAACACAAAAAAAGGCAGTATAAATCCGCCAAAAAAAACTGACTGGTTCGAATGCGAGAGAATCAACGAAATTTTATTGCGGTACCGTTCAAAGACCGGATGTGATTATTTTTCATTAAAAGTGTGCAAGTAAAGGAAATTGTGAAAAAGGAAATTTGCTACTTCATAAATTTAGCCAAGTGGATACTTTTATCTAAATTACATTTCACCGCCAAAAGCCAAAGATCGACGTGCAAACTGGAGGAATAAAAACTATCGACAATTTTTATAAATATCGATGACAGTTAACATTAATTCAGTTGTGTAGGAAAATTAAATAATCTAGCTCAACATTCATTCGATGAAATTATCCATGCTAAATCAACGAGTAAAGTTACAATCATCTTCGCAAAGATTTTTGCATCAACCTCTGCTACTCGACAATATTGTTCTGAATTCCAGCAGCTGAAATTACAAGTCACATAAAGTGTTGAAGATAATCATAACTTCAGAACAAATGGAAGATAGCTTAAAATCTTCTAAAAAAGATACAGAGCAAATATATTTTTTGGATTTTTTTTCCAAAAAGCCCCCAAAAAATACTACTACAAGTAATAATAATAATAATAACAATAATGAACAAAATCTGCAGAGAAAGCACTTTTTATGGGATAATTATGAAAATGTCAGAATCTGGAATAAGTTGAAAATTACATTGCAACAGTCAGTAACTATAAAACTTGTATTTTTCAAAGTTTTCGAAAAAATTATCTCGCCAGTCAGTTATTTTCCAGGCTGGAAGAAAATTTTATTTCCATATTCCAGTGTGACTTGGTCCATTCCACTCGAAATATCAGCTTGGCTATTTTAAGAAAACGTGCTGAAGGGACGAGGTGGTGCCTAAATGCGCGCTATAAAAATGAAAAATAATCATTCCATGTACTGAAACTGAAATAGCAGCGAAAAAATGAGAATGAAATTAACGCAGATAAATTTCTCAACCACTCGGACCTCTTTAAAAATAATCTTTATCGGTAAATTCCGCTCATTTATTAAGAATTCTACGCGTTTTTCCGAATCTATCAGATATAATCAACCTTTGTTTCTTCAAATAAAGCGTTCGCAGTAGGTTTTACAACGGCGGATGTAGTTAATATTTTTTTAATTGTATTTCAACAATTTACAAACCTAACACAGAAGCTCTGCGTGCCGTAACAATACCTCGGAGACGACGGTGGTAGATTGTTAAAGTTTGTTCAATACCATTTACGGAATCATGTGTACAGGTTCGCGCTAACACAGAACTTGTTGAGAACACGGTGTACTTGATATTCTGCACTTTCTTGTAATTATAAATGACACTGAAGTTTCGATTCCTCATCCGGGTATTTGCCGATGACAAAGTCTGAGCGAAATCTCTTCTTCAAAAAGTCTGTTGAAAGGTTTAGTTAACGCAGCTGACCTCGAGTTTTCACCTAGCAAAGGTAGAGTATTATAGAGATTCGTTGCTCTAGGCGCGATGTTAGCTTGCGTTATTACTGTGTTAAGGATTAACAGATTGCTCGGGTGCAAAATAACTGATAAATTCGCAAAGGAAAGGAAAGATCGTGGGCATCACCAGCGGGGGGCAGGGGGCAGTTGCCCCCCTGGAGCCTTGAAACTTTTTAATCAACTGGCCATGATGAGTATTCATAGGCGCGTAATCATGGACAATTTTCCAGAAACCCGTGAAAATTATGTTTTAATTTAGATTTTGTTCTTGTTTAATAAAATATTAAGCCTTTACAACTTACAAAATTTTATTTTTCCTATAACTCATATCCTCTTTCTATCATCTTGCCCCCCTCCTGTTCATCGACTGGCGACGCCCTTGGGAAAGATGTTGATATTTCCAGCAGAATAAGGTTGGAAGAAGGAGGCGTGAAATTGTACTACAACAAAAATGGATTTAAATTTAGTAAATTAATCTATAAAACTCGACTCCTACGTTCAATTTAAAGATTTATTATGAACAAGCAACTGCGAACTCGCCTACAAATAAACATGCTGCTCTACGTCGGTTCGAATTTAAAGGCGATTAATATACATACTTTTCTTATAAGAAGCACGTGTGCGCTTTAAAAATTTTATTATTTTACCGTAAAAGTATATAAGACTTTATCGCGCGTTGTCTGTAAGCAACGAATTTTACAGACTTACAAAAAGTAAAAAAATTATAAATGACGGAGTAATAATAAACGACTTTTCGCTAACAACACAATTCGAAGCTTGAAACTATTTTTCAAGGTCGGGGGAAGACTAAATTCTAAACTCGAAAAATAAGCTTTTCTGGAATCTTTTCAAAAAAAAAAGCTAAATCCGTTTTCAAACTTGAGCATTTAATGATGAGATTCAAAAATTTCTATATTTGGAATTTAACACAAAAGCCGAAAAAAGTAAAATTTTTATTTCGATTAAATGAAAAATTCTACTCTAGATCTAAGAAATTAAAAAAAAAAAAAAAACATAAATCTCGAGCTCATTATGAATTATATAATTTTTAAATTAATTACAAACAAATTTATTAATAAATACAATAAATTTCGTACGCATGTAAACTTGTTCAATATTTTAAAAAAGTATACGTACACCAACATGTCGTACATTTTTACCGCGTTACATAAAATTGGGACATTTTTTCTAATGGGGGTAGCCTAAGAATTACGTTGTAATTAATATATATATGCATATTATGTATATATATATATATATATATATATATATATAGTAGCGCGGTAGCCTAGTAGTTAAGGCGCTTGGCTACCAAACCGGAGGTATCATGGATTTTCAAGAGTTGTCTCGTTCTCGATCCAAGTCGCTCCCAAGTTTACCCAGCCCGAAATAATTGGGTACCAGAGAAATTTAGGAAAGTAAAGGTGGCCAAAGAGAAAGAAACTGGCCCCAGTATTCTCATCAGATCCATTAGTTTTAGTACCATTATGAAAAGCTTAACTTCGCAATCCTCGACGTCCTGTCATGTGGTACTAATATATACATATATATTATAATTTTTATTAATGAGCTGGCTTTCGTCTTTTGGCTAATTATTAAAGAAACCTATATATTTTTTAGTTTTTTTGCGATTTTGTATAATTTTACTTTTTTACATTTATATATATATATATATCTGTTTTACTTTTTCTTAATAAATTCATAAAAATAAATCTTATTGTCAGAGAGGAATTTATGCTATGAATATCGGCATAAAATCTAACTAATGCTAATAATCTTTCTTTTTCATATCACTCGTAACTTCCACCTTGCAATTTACATCGCTATTAAAGTATACACGTTGTTCAACTATCAAAACATGTTTGGTTGTTTTCAGTTAAATAGCATATTTTCCGTTTATACGCTTTTATAACTGGTAAATATTTGACGATACCATCTCTGTGCTGACCCAGTTTTCTCAAATATTTCAAGATCGAAAAATAGCTTACTATTTAGTATATTGTTTTTTATTACGTATAGATTAAGAATGTAACTTAGTTTGCCACCTAATAGATTTCTAGACTTTTTGCGCCCTTTATTTTTCTGATAATTTTAAAGTTTTTTTTTTTTTTTTTTTAATTTTAAAGTCAGCAACGATCATCAAGCTTCGCGGTTTTTAAAACAGATATATTTTAGAATTATTCTTATGAATGCCTACAAATAGATGTACATTTATACACGTTAAATTTCCTCGAAATTTTCGGTAAAAATACATTTTAGAAACCTTAAGCGATTAATTCAAAAGGACGTAATTTTGCCGGGTACTAACCGAAAGCACAATCTGTCTCGAAATTATAATACTGGCTGTATTTTTCGTTCCAAATAACCGTCCGGAATTTTCATTGCATCTCGAAATCTACCGAGGCTAAATTAAAACTATTTCCGTATAGGTGCCAGATGATTCTCAACTAGAATGCTAGAAGTCTTTACCATCGCAACTTGCACGAGAAAAATGAAGTTACGAGACTCGTAAAACTTTTTGTAGCGATAATTTTGCTCGGCTGCTTCCGATTAATGTGTACACGATCACAATATAAAATTACGGCGTGCACATTCGATTGTCACGTTAAATATGTGAGACAGCATGAGCATAAATCGTAACGTCACGAAACGTTTTGAGAAAGAATTTAGCAATCGCTACTTCAGTCAGATCCGGTTTCGTGAAACAAAGTTTCTCAAACGATTCGATATAACACAGGTGTCGGACGTACAGGGGAACATTCAGCGCATATTTATTACCGTTAGTCATCCGGATTTTCGTTGAGCTATTATTTTATGTTCCTATAGGCAAGTATTAAAATTATTGCGCGTGCACCGATCGTACACAATTTTTCACCGTGAAATATTTTACGACTAACTTTTATTAAGATTTATTACGAACGCTAAGTTTATTTCCATTTCTACGTTTAATCTTTTATAGTTCGCGCGGGAACAGGTAACAATATAATCACTCTAGAACGAGCTCATTTCGCGGAACTCGAACGAAGGATTTATTCGAATAGAGATAATAATAAAATCCGATTAATCGCGTTTTCGTTTTAAATATTTTTAGATCGGCCGCTGCTGTTTCTCTCTTCTCTGACTATTCTCACCGAAAAACCTGCATAACTCTATTTAAATCGTTACGATACAACTCGGCGATTAATTGAAGAGTCGTTAAATGCGCATATTGAACGGTTCTCTATGTGCAGTAATAACGACCACTTCTGGCTAAGATGAAATATGGACCGGGGCCCTACATCGAACTCGAAAAAGGACTTTGACACAGTAGGTAATGGTAGTTGTTCTTTTTTTGTTGTTGTTGTTGTTTTTTTTGTTGTTTGTTTTTTTCCGTTCAGCCACAGAAATAAAACGACTTGTTTTTATCTTTTTTCAGACACATCTTCCCAAATGCTTCTAAGAATCGAATTTGCTCCCAGAAAGTGGTCGCAGGATTCAAAGAATATTCGCGTTTTTTCAACAACCAATAGAGTTGAAAGTTTTAGAAAATTGACCTTGGCAAGCATCTTTTTTCCCCGTTAAATATTCAATTACAGTTGCTCAAGTGGTGACCATCTAGCGAATGATTTGTAACGCGTTAATTTCTCGTACAATTTAAACCGAATGGATTTCAATCCGCGTGCCTCGAGTCGAGATTTAATAGCATCACGTTTGAGACGACCTATCTGATTAATTAAAGTCTCAAATGCTTTGGAGCAACCGCGCAACATACCACTATGTCTACTATTACTTTAAAAATTACGATTTCGTTTAGGTCGCACTATGCCAATAGTAAGATCACTTTCACTTTCGTGAAATTTTACGCCGTCTAAAATCTAAATGCATCCTTTAAATATTTGACATATTTTTCATATCTCCGCTCATTTGAAGAACTTGCCTCATGGACGTCGCCAGTGGTGGGCGCGGAGGCAGTCCCTTGAGCCTTGAAACTTTTTAATCAACTGACATTCATAGGCTCGTAATCATGGACAATTTGGAAGACTTTTATAATAAAGTAGTAGAACAATTTTGCCAGAAACCCACGAAAATTATGTTTTAATTAAGATTTTATTCTTGTTTAATAAAATATTAAGCCTTTACAATTTATACATTTTATTTTTCCTATAACTCATATCCTCTTTCTATTCATCTTGACCCCCTCCCTAGTGGCTGACAATACATCCTGCCGCCCTGGCTCATAGGCTGGCGACGCCCTTGACTTGCATCATTTCTCAATCTGCATTTACTCTCATTTATTTCGATGCGCCATGCACAATAATATCTGAAGAAAATATCTGTTCTTTTTTCTTGCGGCCGTTGTTTACGTAATATGACCGATCGAGTCATAGCCGATATTCAAGTGTATCGACCACGGAGAGGGGGGGGGTCTTACAAGTCTCGGAATACTCTGATCAGCCTAGTTGATTACTCTAGACTATACATTTCACCGAGGACGATCACGATAGTACGAAGTGGTAATAATTGTACTACGTATTTCATAATTATTAAACCAGCGAAATAAACGTATTAAACCGAATGTGTCAAACAACTAGAAATTGTGTATTATACTCAGCTGTAGTACTTCCAGTTCTGTTTAGTAAAACCTACTGAGACAGATTCGGAGGGAAACATGTTTCCGACAAACATCGATAGGCGACATTTATTGACAGAGGAAAATAATTTTAGAAGGAAACCGTTTTTTTTTTTTTTTAAATACCTGCGCATTAATTTTTATATTTTCGCGGCAATTTTAACCGTTCAGAAGACTAATTTCCGTATGTAGCTAGGCACTGCTCCGCTGCTACTAGCCTTTTTAGGATGATTAAGCGTCTTTTTTCTCCCACAGGGCTAGGAATCGGAATTTAATTCGATCGGGAATATAGATTAAAAGGAGGAAGGGATGGGATAACTTGTGCAGAATGGAAAGGCCAAAACACGTAGGAAGCTTTCAGAGTGTCTCCGACTGGGTGTTTAGTAAAATAAAAAGCCGGCGAATTATCTCTTCGTAATGGGAAAAACATCTCGTATCATGATCGAGGTTCAATAGACCCCGCCGGGTGTATTATACGTGAAGAGAGATGGAATCTTTAAAAGCGCTAGATTTTCATTCGTCAGAATACTACGTGAAAACCGAATGGTCACGTTTTAGATTGAGTGCTCCAGTTCTCTTGATAGACTCGATAGATTCCAGAATTATCATTTGCGCATCGAGATAAACGGCGATGTACCGGGAATCATCGGGAATCGAAAGATTAATTTTTATAATGCGGACCGCGATAAACACGGAAATTAAATTACACGGACTTCGGTCGGATTCATTGTATCCTTACAAATTGCCGTCATTTGGTGGGATCCTTTTCCGGAACACTAGCGCCACGCAAAGCGCAACTGTCAGATTGTTCACACCAGTCGGCTATTTTATCGTCGGACGAACGGATGAACCCGAAATTATTCGGACACATTCGTTTCAGATTGTTAGTTTCGATTACGTTAAATGCGATGGGTCGCTGCTCTTTTTTTTTTCACCGTGTTCGGGAAACGGGAAAAGAAAGAGACACAGAGCCGATCGACGATGGCTGTTTTTTCCTCTGAACCTAAACGCTTCAGCGTATTATTTCTAGAAAAATCTGGTTTCGTGCGCGCACTACACAATTTCGAATTCCAGTCCGATGCGATGTTAAAAATCAGCGTGCCGGTTAAAACGAGAAAAACAATAAAAACGTGAACGGAACAAGAAGAATCGGCGACGACACGAAAATAGTGTGGGAGAGAGTGAGAGGAAGAACTTTTACAAATGGTCGATCAATATCAGTTTATGTTATGGTGTCCATCGGCGGCCCGGGCGATGTTAGCGGGCGAGGTGACAAAGCACGAATGAGCCATTAAAAAAGGAAATAGTGACTCTAATATAGGGTAACCGGAGATAAATGTTGTCACCGAAATAACAGATTATCGCTTATCTCTGCTCATGTATCTGCTTATCGAGACGCTCTGTCATAATAATTATTAATTTCCAGTTTTTATTTCAGACAGCCGAGAACCGATTGAGCCGGTTAGTGGAAAGCGATTCGAGAGAACCGCGTGTCCGTACGACCGAATAATTTCACATTTAATAAAAGCGAAAATAAAAGCTAATCATAATGATGATGACGATAATTATAATAGTATTCCCGAAAAAAATAAATCAATAACACCAAGACTGTCAGAGTAGCAAGAGACAAACGCGCACTGTACCTAAACTGCAGCTCGATCGCCGGAGCAGCAGCAGCAGCACAGGTGACACGATAGCGGGAAACGCGGATGAGATGAGACAGAGCGGTTGCCCGAAAAGAGGAAAATTCCCCCCACCTGCCAAAAAAAGCGGCCAGAGGGTGCGACGCGTGGCGGAAAAAAATTAAGATGCGGCGAGGAGGCGAGCGGAAGAATTTGTGAGGAAGATGCCGGTGTGTGCACGTTGAAGAATCATGTCGTGTCTGGCGAATTGATCTCATTTTTCATCTGTACGTCGAGCCGTCTCGGAAAGTTCTTCTGTTGACTTATCTTCTCGGATAATCTGGGTCCTCTTTGGTTCGCTCTATCCTCACGATCAACGCGCCTTCCCTTCCCTTCTGCGTCGGTCTTTCTCGACGGCGTTCGCCTTTTTTATTTTTTAATCCTCGCTCGAATTTTCGCTCATTTTTCGGAATTAGCCAAAGACACGCCGAGCCGCGACGAAAAATGATCTAGTTCGCACACGGTGTTGTACTGCCTCTCGACGAGCCGGTGTGCCTCCAGAGACAACGCGACATCATCCGGCTTTTTCTCTGTGTCATCGCACGCGGTTCCTTTACGGTTTCGCATCTGCTGAAATTTAAACCGCTCATCTGGATTCTTTTTTTCCCCGCTACCGAGAGACTTTTGCCTCTCCAACATCCGCTCCAATCTGCGCATCTAAAACCGCAAAACAGATCATCTGTGCCGCTTTAAAAACAAGCAAAAAAAACAATACCGCGCCAACGAACACACACACTTCCACATAAATTTATTGGACGCGCAAAAATTTTTACAATAAACCGGCAGTTTAAATTTTTTAAACGAACATTCGCGGAAAAACTGTGAAATGTTTAAAATAATGTAGCGGTAAACGTCGGGCAAGCGGTTGATTTTTTTTTAACGCTATGATTTTTTGCCGCGCTTTGAAATTAAAAAAAAAACAAAACAAAACATTTGGATATTTATTTTAACAGTTTTCGATTTCCGTTATTAAAATCGAGATTAAATGAGACCGATTTTTATTTAATTTAAGGCGCCATCAAAAAAAAAATTTATCGTCAAAGCTCTTAATTCAAGCCGTACGTAATGCGCACACATTCACATTTTTCCTTCGAAACGGTTTGCACGACATACTAAGGAGGAGAGTCTTCAGCCTCATTACGTCATCAAAATTACGCTAGTAACTAACACCGCAATGTGGGCTTCCTTTGATTCGGCGGTACCGTAGGCTGTCAATGAGCGTGGCATTCACGCATAATTCCGTTACAACGCTATGCAGCTTGTGTCACCGGCGCGTATTAATTTTGTGGATCGGCTTCTAATAATCGTGTCTCATAATAAAATAAACTTTAATAACAAACAATATAGATCAATAAATTAGATAAATACCTATTTAGAAACGTTTTCGGGCATAACCCATCATCAGCTAACACTAACTTAAAGGAAACTTAATTACTTCGTGCAGCATGCTAAGCTCTAGCAAATACGTAAATAGCGGGGTTGTGCTCTAATTATCGGACATGAAGAAGTTTCCGCCATATCCCCTCCTTATTTCTATACGGTTGGTCTTTAGTTTTATTTTAAACGATAATAGTAATTCTTTCAAATGAAGTTTTCTTTTTGCCAATTTCATTTTTCGCCTTTATTTCGTTGCTACTACTTTTTTGGTTTTATATTTATGAATTGTTGCCTCTCTCTCTTTATTTAATGATTGAATAACTTTATTTTTGGAAATTTTGCCCTTGAGGCCTCGCAACGGGACAAGTCTCGTTGACCCGCCATCTTTTTACTACTAAACAGCTTTTAGAAGAATCGTTTTCAGTTGACATTCTTAGCCGTTTTGTACAAACAAATTCTTTATTGTTTAATCATATTTTACACGTATATACAACATTATTCTTTGTTTTTATCGTCGCCTATTTTTTCCGGGAATAGAGGAAACAAGCGCGCGAACGTTAGGCTGCCATGTTTTCTAGCATTGCGACGGTCATTGTAAGGGACATATTTTGTAGGCTAAGAATGACGTAGTCTCTTAATATATAATATCTGTGCATATATTATTTGTATATTAGCGAAAATCTTGAAATATTTAAAAGGCGCACAGCGATTATTAACACTTCGTTGCAACTACTAGGTCTATGAAGCTGAAAATCGGCACATAATACGATATTGACGGTATCTAAAAATGCATTAAAAAATTTAGATTCAGATTTTTTAGAGGGGTGAAAAGGTAAAGGTCAAAAAATCGTTTTTTAAAAAAATAATCACGCTGCAGCCGAAACCATTCAGATAATTGAAATTTTACATGAACATTACTTATATGCTGACGATGAAAAATAAGAACGGCTTTTTTTGAAAATTCAAACTTTACGGGGTGAAAAAGCTGTATTCTAAAAAACACAATAACTGTAATATTTTTGATATAAACGGATTCATCAAATTGTAATTCCGCATGAAAACACCTCACATACGGTGTACTAAATATGTGCAAAATTTCTTTCAAACCCTTAAAATTTTAAGGTGGTAAAGGGCAAAACCCCATTTTTAAGAAACCCATAGAGTGTAATTTCAAGTGAATACAATGTGTATACTGATGAAGTCAAATAAGAACGCTTTTTTGAAAATTCGAACTTGAAGACGTGGAAAGGGATAAAAAACCATTTCCTAAAAAATGTATAAAGCGTTATATTTTCAGTAGAAATGAGTTATCAAATTATAGTTTCGTCTTAATATTCTTTATATGGCTCACTAAAAGTGTACACGGCCAAGTACCCTAAAGTTTAATTGTACCACAAAGACTTCATCTCCCATTTTTGGCGTAAAATAATGATTACGCCTCAGCCGAAACCATCTGCACTGGTTATCCGAAACTGCATTAGAACATACCATATAGCGAAAATATCAAATGTGAAAGATTTTCTGAAAAATTGTACTTTATAGGGTGAAAAGTGGTTAAAAATTGTTTTCGAAAAATGATTAGTCGTAATAAATAGGTTTACCATATTATAACTTTTTATGAAGGTTGTTCCGCTTTTTTTATATTTTCCGAATTTTTAGTGTGAAGAAGGGTTTTTTTTCTCTCTTAATTTATAATCGACTTTTAGGAAAACATAAAATATCACGCAAGATCCAGAATGGGCTTTACATATTTAGCTCGGTTTCGGATTAAAATGGTTTAGAAACTGCGCAACTATTTGAAATTCCAATAGTCAATTATTAAAAGGAGACAGAAATATTTCTATCGAACAGTTTTTATCGTATCCAAAAAAAATAAGAAAACACTTATACTATTGTCAGAGTGTTAAGTTGTGTCGTGATTATTTGTTTATTTCAAAAAGAGAGAGAATGTCGTTTTCATTTGATTACAATGTTTTTTTTTCCTTGATCGATTCAACATGTTCTCTTTCCGATTTAGTTTCCTTTTTTTTTGGTTCGTTCAGTGTTTTATAAACAATACGGTGTTTATTCTGAACAGAAGCAGCGTATATTAGCAGGGAAAATTAAACTGTTCTCATTACACCAATCAACTCGTTTCTGTATTGTCTGCGTTCGTTTCAAATTTGTTTCGATCTGCATATTCTTTTCGAGTCGTTTACATGGAAGTTATTTTGTTTTTGTAAGTTTTATTTGTTATGTATTCGCTGTCTTTTAAAACCATATGTTTTATTTAATTTTTGTAAATTTCCCGGCCATCTTACATATACATATATATATATATTGTTTAATAAATGGAATATTTTCGTTTTCATTTATTTTTTGACCAAAATAAATCCGTCACAACTGTCCTCATATGAGCCGCATCGTTTATACACGAATTTTTTTTTTTTTTTTTTTTTTTTAAATTGTTATTGTATTACAAACTGGCCATCTAGGCCATTTAGCAATATTCTTAACAGGGAAATATTTAGCATGAAGGGAGAAGTACACAATAGTACCTACCGGATGATAGTCTTTACCTTAAACAAGATCATGAGGTTTCTTACGCTTCAGCCGCCTCCTATCATTAGCAGTATGTAGCAGTCCAGCAGAAAGTTTATTCGGATGACTTTCAAGTCTTTCTGCGTGTCTTCGGGCATGAGTTTTAATAACATCTGCCACATACTCTATCCCTAAATCTTGATGCAAAGTTTGATTTGATACATAACATGGCGCCTTGGTTACGAGCCTAAGTATTTTATTCTGCGCGGTCTGTATTATCTTCAGATTTGTAGGTTTAGCACAACCCCAAAGCTGTACTCCGTAGGTCCAAATAGGCTTCAAGATACTTGTGTATATCAAACGTTTATTATCAAGACTTAAAACGCTATTTCTTCCTAGAAGCCAGTACATTTTTTTAACACGAATATCTATTTCTCTTTTCTTTGTCTGAATGTGCTGCTTCCATGTTAAACGACTATCTAGGTGTAATCCCAAGTACTTAACTGGAATGATACTGAAATATTAAATTTATACCCGTGGTCTGTAGGTAAAGTTTACAAATCATCTTGGCAGCAAACACGCACTTTAAGTTATATATTTATTCAACTTTTTAGATTTTCCACGCAATAAATGATTCTATAGTGTACGAATTTTAAGCATTTTCCTACAAAATGGCTGGTCAATGTGTACAATTTTTGTTGATTTCAATCAGCATATGAAATAAACGTGTTTTATAAAGCTGCTCTTTACCAGGTATGTTAAGGCAGCGCGGTAGCCTAGCAGTTAAGCAGAGGTCACGGATTCGAGACTTATGTCGTCCTGGATCCAGGTTGCTTCTAAGCTTACTCAGCCTGAAATAATTGGATACCAGAGAAATCTGCGGCAGTAAAGACAGCTGAGAGAAATGAACTGTCCCCTCCCCTTGGGGTTGCAATATTGTGAACCTTAACTTCATAATCCCGATGCCCAGTCAAGGGTATAGTACTGACTTTTTTACAGAACTTTTAGTTAAGAAACGTAAATATAACCAAAACACATTTTTTAAGAATTACACAATTTCCGTATTTATGCCAATATCGTAAGTATGGAAGATTATTACATTTTCTTGAAAATTAGAAAACCGAGTCTGGACACGATAAAATGCATAATATAAATGTTGCTTCGGTTGAGATTAGCGACGCTTGTGCTTAAGAGATGTAGAAGAGCAGCTCAAATTTGTCTACGATTCTCTTCAGAAATCGATAAATAACGCCACAATCCGGATACTCCA
Source organism: Icerya purchasi (assembly GCA_039619475.1). Taxonomy (NCBI): domain Eukaryota; kingdom Metazoa; phylum Arthropoda; class Insecta; order Hemiptera; family Monophlebidae; genus Icerya; species Icerya purchasi. The sequence continues at coordinate 67,314,224 of CM077116.1, forward strand.
TCAAATTGCGAATTGATATCGCTGGAAATTTCAACGAAAAAATAAATAAATAAAATTTCATAAAACAACAACTAGCTTCAGATTCAATAATCCATAGGGTGCCCATTTTTACGCCTTAAATTTGGATCGGTAAAAGTTAACTTGTCTGCAGCCAGTTCATTCTGATTTTTTCGTTCATACTGTTGTACGACGATGTTAGTTTATACATCGTTTCTAGTTAAGTGTTTTGTCTAATAGAAATATATTAGAAATATCAAATAGAGACTAGTAATATAGGTAAGTTTGGTTCGGTGGCTTATTTATTTTCTTTTTATTTATATTTTGATTTACAGGTTTGATGGCTGGTTTATATTCTTCTTAATTATACTTCTATTTACTGGCTGCCCCTTTCTACTACTCACATCCGATTGTTTCTATCTTCTCTCATTTGCATTTATCCGAAGTATGAATTATTTCACATCGTCAATTTCATTTAAGAAGTACCGTATCTTTTATATTTACATTTATTTTCTTCTGTTAAAATGTTTTTAATTTTTTCTTTTTCTTTTTTAAATTTTTTCAAAGATCGCTATGGAGATTGAATTGTGCGATTTTTCATGTGAAATTTCATTTCGTGAGGCCTACCGATATTCCGAAAAGGAAATTTTTAATTTTTATATAAGACTACCAATTCTTCCTTATTTCAGGTTTATTTTTATTCCCTTTTTTTTTTTTAATTTATTTATTTTAGTCTATTTTTTGCTTCTCATTTTTATTATCGTCTTTACAATTCATTTAGTTCATCTCTTGAGGTTTATTTTTGTTTGGTGGCTTGTTTATTTTATTTTTTTTGTAATTTATTTTTATTTACTTTTATTTACTGGCTGTCACTTTCTACTACTCTTGCCTGACCGTTGGTTTGGTGGCTTGTTAATATTCTTTTTAATTATATTTCTATTTACTGGCTGCTACTTTCTACTGCTCTCGTCTGACTGTTTTTATATTCTTTCATTTCACTTTTGGATTCACTCGGTAATATATTCGGATTCAAGGTATGTAAATTTTTTATATTAATGTTTAATGTAATTTTTCATATTAAACATCTCTCTATTTTATTAAAATAATTTCCGTACGTTCTAGCTTGTTGCCCTTTATTTTTGCGCAATGGAGATCGATTTATGTGACGACGTTTGTAATCCGGTCTACTTTGATTCGATGGCATTTGCTGAAGAAGATGCCATCAAATTTTACATAAAACATCAGGTTCTTCCTTTTTTCAGGTTTTTACACTTTTTTCTTTTTTTTTCCCTTTCCAAAGTATCATTTTTCTTGGTGTTTTTTAAAATTTATTTAAAAAGTATCATTTCCTGTGTAGGGTTTGTTCGTCATGTATTAAGGTATGTGTTACTTATTTTCGAAATATTCCCTTTTCGATATTTCACTTTTCGCTCTATTTCTCGTATGATCGTTACGTTACTCCGCTTCTTTTCGCTTCATATTCATAATTTCAGTTCGCTCATTTTCACTGTTACTCACATTGGGTGAACTAACATGAGTTATGAATCATAGCTTGTGTTTGTTCACCCACTGTGTATAACAGCGGAAATGAACGAACTAAAATTACGACCAAAAAAAGTGTAGACAAGAAAAATGATACTTTGAAAAGGGAAAAAAAAAAGAAAAAAGTGTAAAAACCTGAAAAAAGGAAGAACCCGATGTTTTATGTAAAATTTGATGGCATCTTCTTCAGCAAATGCCATCGAATCAAAGTAGACCGGATTACAAATGTCGTCACATAAATCGATCTCCATTGCGAAAATAAAGGGCAACAAGCTAGAACGTACGGAAATTATTTTAATAAAATAGAGAGATGTTTTTTTTTACAAAATGATGAAGATTTTCAAAGAAGAATAAGAGATAAAATAATAAGCAACTTGAACGACTTAGAAACCACTACACAAGAGCAGAACATAGAATCGCTGAATGAAGACATAACTCGATCGCTAACAACAAATATAAATAATAATACAATTGCGACAAAGGTAAACAAACTTTCACGAGAAACGATAAACCTCATGGCCAAAAGACGTAGCCTCAAAATACACTCCCAGCGAGACCAAACTGAATACGTTGAAATATGCAAAACAACACGGAAAAAAATGAGACAGGATATTAGGAAATACAATACAAAGAAAATAAATGAAACAATCGAGAAAAACAGAAGCATGAAAATACTATGGAATAAATTAAGAGTGGGAAAATATGAATTTATAGGGATAAAAGACGAGCGCGCCGTCAGCACCAAAAACAGAAAACAAATGGTAAAAATAATATCATACTTTTATAATAAACTGTATGATGACACGACCGAAACAGAACAACAAAGCCCCAGGAGAAGATGGAGTCTTAATAGAAATTATTAAATTAGGTGGGGAAAAAATAAATATCTGGCTACGCTGTTTAATAGATGTTTAAATAAGGGAAAAATACCGGAAAAATGGAACAATGCGGAAATTGTACTGATATATAAAAAGGGTGATAGAGAAAATATACAAAATTACCGTCCAATTAGCCTCCTATGGATTATGTATAAGCTATTTACAAAAATAAAAATCAATAGTACATATGTAAGAATAATTAAACATATATATAAAAAAGCAACAGCTACAATCACGATTAATGAAGAAAGAGAAAAGATTCAATTGAAAAAAGGTATAAGACAGGGAGACGCGTTATCTCCAAAATTGTTTACAGCTGCACTCCGAGATAATATGGAGGAAATTAACTGGAAAAACTCAGGTATTTTAATTGGAAATAAAAGGCTAACACATCTATTATATGCGGACGACATTATACTATTTGGAAACAGCTTAAAAGAACTACAAGAAATGATACAAACCGTCAGCGATAAATTCTCAGAAATAGGACTTAGAATAAACATAAATAAAACTAAGAGTTCATGAGTAACGAACTGGTAACGGACAAAAACGGTAGTATAAACACACAAGAAATAGAAAAAGTAGATAAGTTCATTTACCTAGGACAATTAATGAAAGTAAATAATGACTGGGAAGAGGAGATAACTAGAAGAATACAATTAACTTGGATGGCATTCTCGAAGCTACGAAATATACTTAAAGATACTAATACACCCTTAAATCTGAAAAAAAAGAGTTTTTGACCAATGTGTTCTGCCAGTTCTAACATATGCCAACGAAACATGGGTATTAACGAAAAAACTACAGCAAAAGATAAGTACAAATCAACGCAGAATGGAATATGTTAGGTGTATTACCCTGAAAGACAAATGGACAAAACAACGTATCCGACAAATCACAAAAATAAATGACGCAATAAGTATCATTAAAGCCAATAAATGGAGATGGTGCGGTCATGTGGTCAGAGCCGAGCACCAATGGATCAATCTATTGACATTCTGGAAACCTGATGGGAAACGAGCTTTGGGACGACCGAAGGGACGCTGGATGGATGAAATACGAAAATTTAGGTCGAACTGGCGGGAAGAGGCAAAGGATCGCGACGGCTGGAAGGAATTAGGGGAGGCCTTCGTCCAGCAGTGGACTGATAATGGCTAAAGAAGAAGAAGAAGAAGAAGAGAAATGTTTAATATGAAAAATTACATTAAACATTAATATAAAAAATTTACATACCTTGAATCCGAATATATTACCGAGTGAATCCAAAAGTGAAATGAAAGAATATAAAAACAGTCAGACGAGAGCAGTAGAAAGTAGCAGCCAGTAAATAGAAATATAATTAAAAAGAATATAAACAAGCCACCAAACCAACGGTCAGACAAGAGTAGTAGAAAGTGACAGCCAGTAAATAAAAGTAAATAAAAATAAATTACAAAAAAAAATAAAATAAAGAAGCCACCAAACAAAAATAAACCTTAAGAGATGAACTAAATGAACTGTAAAGACGGAAAATGAACTGGTGCCGCCTATCTAGACGCTTACCAAAAATTCCTTTGAACCAAAATTTAAAAAAAAAAGTATATATATATATATACATCAAGGGCGTGAAGAAAATAGTTGATGCTGAAAGTTTCAAACCCCTAGTCCCACAGGGGGCGGCCATTTTTCAATCGATTTTAAAAATTCTTGTTGGAGGTTAACAATAATGGAAATTTCTATGGCGGTGAATTTTTTTAGATTTTTGGACGTTAAATTCAAGCTTTTTGGGAATTTTGAATTCGTGCAGGATCTCTATATTATTTTATTTCTTAAAAGCATTATTATTTTTCAGTTATAATACGTTAGTTTAAATATACATTTGTCATATTTGGAACAAAGAAAAGCCGTAAACCCGCGAGGGAGGCGACTCTCTTCAACTCACTTGAGGCCCCCGTATGAACCCTAGCACATGCGTATATGTATAAAATAACATACCTCTTTATTTCGCACGCCAATGTATATCTATGTAGTTTTTTGCGTATTTTTGAAGTCTGTAGTTGAAATCATACGTGTAAAATGGACAAGAGTTCCTGCTGTGATTCTTATTCTACAGGACTAGTTCTGAGCTAGCTTAGTTATTACAGATCATTAAAAAATGCTCTTCCACCACTTTAAAAAATCTGAAAAAATATTTTCAGGAGATAGTTTACACAATACAGTACATGTTATATGTATATTTTTGTCGTCGTTACTGAGTTTTTTAAAAAATTTTTAAGACATTTTAATAATTTTGAACGTTTCTAAAAATTTGAATTTAGCGTCGAAAAAATCTTTAAAAAATTCACCGTTATATAGAACTTTCCATTATCTTTAACCTCCAACAAGAATTTTTAAAATCGATTGAAAAATGGCTGAAATATCGTAAAAAAACGAAAATCACAAAACGGTAACTACAGCAGCCCCCTGTGGGATTAGGGGTCTGAAACTTTCAGCATCAACTACATTTATCATACCCTAATATATTGTTTTTAAATTTTGGTTCAAAGGCACTTTTAGTCTCCTTAACCGGCTAGACCCTTTATTTTCTTCTTTTTTTTTTTTATATGTATGTATATATATCTGAAAGCATTATAAAATTTAATAACATGCAGCATAAATTTTAATTCAATATATTACTGGCTACGTGTCTATTACGAATTTTTAGATGTATTAATACTTTAGTTATTCATAACGTACGCTCGCTCGCTCGATCGATTTTTGTGTTAACTTCCCATATTTTGATATATAAGGCGCGCCTAAAGATGTTTAACTTCAAAAACCTTTTTTTAATATGGTTTTATATGTTAATCTCAAAAACATAAACATTACAATGATTTATTCGCGCGTAATATTTTTTGTTATCCTTCGCTAGTTACTACAAAATGCTCTTAGCGGGTAACATTGGGAATTTTGTTTTTTCACATTTAACCCACTGCCATTTGTTTCCTTTTAGCTCAGCAACGAAAAGCGTTAACCCACGCTCGACAAAAAAAAAATAACAAAAAACTAAATTATTTATTTAAATTCATACGCGGCCAGCTACAGCGACAATGATATAGCCAAGAAGAGGATCAATAAAAGGCGATGAAAATGAAGAAACTGATGCAGCATTAGACGGGGTAAGAATGTTCAGTTTAAAGGTACGCTCACATGGCAGAGCCGGACACTCGAAAAGGATGTGGAGAGAATTACATTCTTGATTATCACTGGGAGGATGCAGAGCACAGTAACGAGAGTCTGCAAGTGAAAAACGATAGCGCGATAAAGTGACTATGATTGAAACGCAACCGACTTAAGGAAGAAATAATGTAAACTCGCAAAAAGGGAAAGTCATGAAACCAAGGATAAGATGAAGGATTTGAATAAATGTAAGGAAAGTTGATCAGAAAAGAAAGAAGGATACGAGTCTGACCAAAATTGAAAATGCTATTTCTTAAACATCGGATAAATGTTATTGGCAGAGCATTTGACAACAGTGAGTCCATTAACAGCTGTATCACGAGACAATTAATTTCTTTAGCACGGTTACACTTTTCTTACGGGATTGGGTTGGAAGAAAGGTAAGCTCCGGTTTTAATTAATCTGAAAAAATTAAAAGCCCTTTTTCATTATGCGTTCATCTAATCAAATAGCCGTAATATAAAGGAATTTAACTCCTGAAAAAAGTAAAAGAATTATCAGGAACAAAAAAAGAATTTACTGCGAAAAATGCAACGGTTCGCAGTTTCTTCACGATTAAAAAAAATCTTGCTATACTCTGCTTACAATAAACGAATCGTTTTTACATTCTGCACAAGATCTCTCTGCCGGAGCTATACAGTATGTTTCAGCAGCACTACGCACAAAATAAAAACGCGCGAATTAATTTAACTTTCCGTTATTCATTTCGAAGTAAATCGATTTTAACGCGAATCTTAAAAAGAATCTGTCGCTTTATTAATTCAAGACTCATTGTATAACGGCGAACACATCTAAACGTCGTTATGCGTAAAGAAAATATTTATTACATTTGTTATATTTATTATATTTATTATACTAATTGTATTTATTATTATATTTTCGGTTAGTTTTATCGGCGTTTAATGCGTGATTAGAATTGTGATCCGTTAAAATTTATACACCTACACGTGCCACATTTTCGCGGCAATTTTTCATTTCAAACGATTTAACTCGGCATAGGCGAATAGTTCAATAAAATTGCACACATTTACAGTGCAGCGTGGCGTTTTGAGTAGTAAGCGAGTTGAAGTTTGAAAACATTGGCCGCGGAAAATACATAAATTTTCTTCGCCGTGCGAAATTCAAACGAGCTTCTAAGGAAATTTCCATTTGCAGTTGTGTCACAGATTAAAATATACTACACTACTTTTCCGATCTGTTTACGTGCACTGCGAGAACCACTTGCTTTTCGCATACTTTACCTCTTTATGTTCGAAAATCGCAAAAATCGGTCGTATTTCAAGTTGAAAATTTCTTTCGGCTTCTCGTTAAAATAAATCGACATTCGTAACATTTTAATATCGCGACGAAGCGTAAAATTTGTTTACACCTCTCAGCAATTTTCTCGACAGCGGCTAAAAGCGGATCTACATTAGAAATACTTTATAATAATCATTTATAATTGACGAGCTTTCGGATTACCTTCGCTAAACGGAAACGAAACAACGCAAAAACAATAATCTCTCATAACAAATTGCCCGCTAGTAATTTTATTAACTACAAACGCACGGCGGAGTTATTTGAAATTCCCTCCTAATGCCGGGACCATTTTGTTCGTTGCGCGCATAAAAGTAATCGAGTAAACTTTTTTCTTTATAAATCGATTTTTGCGATTCCTGCCACTAAATCCTTTTACCTCGTCTTTACTATGCGATCTTCAATTAACGTTTTATCTGCTAACTCTTACATTCCACTAGCAGATTGTTTATGCTACCTTGGCCTCCACTTCAATAGTCGACTCTTCTTTGAAGAACGTATTAACTTTCTTCATATTTCTTACTCTAAAAGACTCAATCTCCTTAAGTATCTTGCTCCTTCCAACTGGAGAGGGGTGACCCTGGTGTATTCTTATACACAACTCTATAGTTCGAACGAAATTGGATTATTGTTCCTTTCTTTACGGTAGTGCTTCAAAAACATCCTTATCCAAACTTGATAAATTATATCACCGTTGCCTTCGCTTGTGCGTAGGTGCCCTGAAATCCTCGCCCATCCCTGCAATTTTATCCGAATCCAATTCTTATCCGCGTTATCTTTTCGTCCATCTTTTCTGGGTTAGCGATTTCTAATTTCACGGCTTCCAACTTCCTCCTCAAAAATTGTTCATAGCTACTTTGCCATCTTTCACAGATGGTCCGTGGATATCGATTAACGACACCATAATAACATCCCCGGACGAGATCGCAAATGCCCCGCGATACTACCTTTGCGGATAAATCGTCTAATGCTAACTATTCATCTGCGTTTCATAAATTCAAGATGGAACAAGAAAAACATGATATAAATTTAGATGATGGAATTTCTGAGTCGTATAATGATCCTTTTACCTTAGTGGAACTTTAGCAAGAATGCATCCCCGGGTCCGGATGATATACCGGCTATCTTCGTGAAACATCTTCCGCAAACTGCAATAAATGCGTTACTACAGATATGTAATAAAATCTGGGTGGATCAAACTTTTCCAGACGTCTGGTCAACATCGATCGTTATTCCAGCACTAAAGCCAGGAAAAAGCAGACACTTGTCAACTAGTTATCGACCTATATCGTTAACGTGTGCACTGTGTAAAATAATAGAAAAAATGATAGTAAACTGACTAATGCCGCATTTAGAAGCAAAGTCGATAATTAGCCCTTACCAGTGTGGATTCCGAAAAGGTCGATCAACGCTTGGGAAACTCATTTGAAGCCCACAGATAACCCAGCCCCACAAAACTACTCCCTTTTCACTTTCAGCAATGATCAAGGGTTTAGAGCAAACGGAGGGGTTACCATTATGGTCCACTCCTCTGTCCCAGCAACACAGTTGAATTTTAGTGCCCCCTTACAAATGATTGCAGTGGTCGTCCATCTTCCTCAGATATCTGCCACCCCGATAACTCTATGTAACTGCTATGTGCCTCTGAATTATATAAGCACTGCAGATATGTTTCAGTCAGTACTATCACAGGTCAGCCCGCCACTAATATTACTCGGCGATTTTAATGCCCACTCACCTTTGTGGGGAGCAACACTGGAAAACAGACATGGCTCTGTCATAAATAAACTGGTCCTAGATAACGATCTGACACTGCTTCCCTCCCCAGGTTACACCCATTTCAATCTGTACCATAATACTTTCTCAACAATCGACCTACAACTAGTTTCCACTTCCATCTTCCCTCACCTGAGCACTTTTGTGCTACAGGAATTATGCTCTAGCGACCATTTTCCTATACTCACATGCCCTTCCAAAGCCCTCCCTACCCAAATCCCCCCACCTAAGCCTCAAATTCTATTCCACAAGGCGGATTGGGATATGTTTTCAGTTAAAGTAAACGTTCCCAGCGAGCCATCTGAATTTTTATCAGAGAACATCAACTTCTTTTTTCGACGCTATTACGAATGCTGCTCTAGCAACCATTCCTAAGTCTGTCCCAACAAACAGATCCCGCCGGGTCCCATGGTGGTGCCCCGAAATAGGAACAGCCATACGCCAACGTAAACATGCCCTTAGGAAGTTTAAATCAACAGGCTTATATCCTGATTTGATCGAATTAAAAAAACGCCGCGCAGCTGCGAGGAGCCTCATTAGGCGCAAAAAACAGGAATCTTGGCAGCAATTTATGCATTCAATCTCCATAAATACTTCTAGTCACAATATTTGGCACAAAATTAAGGCACTGAACGGTATTAATCGTGCGACCCCTTCCTTTTCGATAAATCAGAATGGTTCCATGTTATCTGACCCGTTGAAAGTCGCAAATGCTTTCGCGAATCATTTTGCAATGGAGTCATCCTCATCGTCATATTCGTCTGTCTTCTCTTTAAAGAAATATTCCATGGAACAACAACCAATAACTATCATCTCTGACTCCTCACTTTCCTACCGCGATATTATCCTCTCACTACGATGCGGCATCGGCATCAAAGCGGCTACAGAAGCACTTAGACGTTCTAGAAAAATGGTACAAATCTTGGAAAATTAAAATTAATGAACAAAAAAGTATACATATTATATTTACGCTGAAGAGAGGGGACAGGTATCCTCTAATAAAATTAAACGAAAAAACGATCCCTACATCGAGTAGCGTAAAATATCTCGGCTTACACCTCGACGAAAGATTAACATGGAAAAAGCACATCATAGATGCTAAACGGAAGCAGATAAATGTTAAGTTTCGAAAAATGTATTGGATAATCGGAAAGATACTATCCATAGAAAATAAAGTGCTGCTTTATAACATAACGCTGAAGCCTATATGGTCGTGTGGAATCCCACTGTGGGGAACCGCGAGCAAGTCTAATATAGCGATCATCCAAAGAACGCAATCCAAAATTCTGCGAACGATAGCCGGTGCGCCATGGTATGTGCGCAATGATGAGATACATAAAGATCTGCGAATGCCTACGGTTAAAGAAGAGATCGAGGCAGCCAGCACACGATATATAGAACGGCTACAAAATCATTGCAATCAGTTGGCACACAGTCTCATCGAAGACGGTACCCGATTCAAACGGCTGAATCGGTCGAATATAATTGGGTAAATTGTATAATACCTCATCAGCAACAAGGAATCGCGACCGCTGGGAAGCATTCCATACTTATTAACTAATTCCCCCTTAACACTGCCGCTTATTGTTTATTAGACAGATTGCGTGCAATAATAAATGAAAAAAAAAAAAAAAAAAACTTTCCTACAATTGCCATTTCACCATTTCTGAACTAGACTATCAACTCCAGTACCATACTGCAAACAGCGCGCCTGGGCCCGATTCCATCCATCCTTATATGTTAAAACACTTACCTCCGTCAGCGAAAAACTTCCTCTTACATATCTATAACCAAATATGGTTCTCCGGATCGATCCCTGAGCCATGGAAATTAGCAGATATTATTCCTATTCTGAAGCAAAATAATGATCCACTTTTTCCGCAAAACTACAAGCCTATATCCCTCATAAGTGTCCTCGCAAAAACGCTGGAAAAAATGGTTAATCGGCGTCTCCTTTTCTTCCTTGAACAGAATAATCTCCTATCCTCGTCACAAGCCGGAGGGCGTAAGAAGCGTACTACAGTTAATCATCTGCTGAGCCTACAAAGGCAAATATTAACAGCATTTCACAGACGCCAACATGTATACTCCGTATTTTTCGATATAGAAAAGGCGTTCGACAGAGTATGACGATACGGCCTCTTATCCAAGCTGACAACAGCTGGTATAAGTGGAAACATGGCCAAGTATCTGAATAATTTTTTAACAAACAGAACGTTCCATGTTAAGATTGGTTCGTCAACATCGAGCACCATTCAAACTGAGAATGGCTTACCACAAGGATCTGGCCTTAGTGCAACCTTGTTTATTTTTTATATCAATGATGTAAATGATTGTATTGCTCCGCCTGTAAACCCCCCACTCTACTTTGACGACTTAAACATTTCCCTGTCTTCCAGTTTTCCAGCAAATGCTCAAAAAATCCTACAAAAAACTATTTCAAAACTACAATCCTGGTGTAACAATAATGGTCTTGTGTTTTCTCCATCTAAGTCTATCTGTGTTGATTTCTATAGGGGACGTCAAAACTCTTCCAGCATCCGCCTCAATCTAGAAAATTCCTCACTTCATTTCCACCCTACCGCTACTTTCCTTGGACTACTGTTCGATCAAAAGCTAACTTGGCGATCCCGCATATCCAATCTTAAAGTTAAATGTCATAAATTCCTATCTATTCTTAAATATGTATCAAACACAAAGTATAATAATGTACCTCCGAAAACTCTCCTCTCCATATACAAATCCTTAGTCATTTCCAGAATAAACTACGGGTCCCAGGCGTATGCGTCAGCCAGTCCCTCTTCACTTAAATCCCTTGATTCAATACACCACACGGCGCTCCGCACGATACTTGGCGCACATAGAACTTCCCCGTCTGTAAGTTTGTGTGCCTTGTTAGGCACTCCCCCACTAAAGTATTTCCGAACCTATTATTACCACCGTGAGACCCTCGCTCTTTTCTCTAGTAAACGCGCCTGTCCTATTGACACAAATGACCTCCCCAATACCCCAGAGTTCCCTAATGACCCTCTCCCAGAAATCCTGGCTCTCCTATCGCAGCACAACGTGAGCGTAATCCCTTTCCCTAACCTAGCTCCTAGCATCATGATTCCGCCGTGGGTCCCTTTAAACATTGATGTTAACTTTTCCCTGACAAAGTATAATAAACCCCTGCACCCGAATATCGTTCAGTTTACAACAGCAACAATGCAAAAATACCCCGACCACCTCTTTTTCTACACGGATGCTGCCAAGGCTACCCCAGAGGCTACTTCATCCCCAACCGCCTGTTCCTTTGAAGTCTGCGACGTGATTCGAAGCATTCGACTGAATGACAATTGCTCGGTACTGGATGCTGAAATATACGCAGTATTTTTCTGTTTGGAATATTTTCTTTCTACAGAGCCTACATGATTCATCCGCAGCTTTATTGACAATTTCTAATCCCCTCACCAAACATCCTGTAGCAATTCGAATCCAGCAGGTATTATACGAACTTATTAAGAGACAGTGCTCCGTATCCTTTCTGTGGGCGCCCAGCCATGCAGGGATTCTTGGAAATGAACGCGTCGATACATCCGCTCGAGCAGAAATATATTGCCCCTCGCCTAGTAACAGCCCACCTCCACCTTATCTCTCGAACATAATCTTCAATAATCTCACGTCCTTATGGAAAACCCATTGGTCCTCGTGTCAGACTTTCTCGTGGTTAATTAAACCCTCAACGGAACCATGGTGGCCAGAAAAAAACATTTCCCGCAGAGATTTCTGTGCACTTAGCCGCTTGCGCACAGGTCATACGGCCATGTCGCATAATTTTATTTTTCAAAGAACCCCCTCTCCTATGAATTGTCCTTTCTGTGGCCAAGATGTTGCTCCCTCAACTCCTCACATACTATGCGACTGTGCAGCATTATCACCTCACCGGCCCCCTTCAATTAATGACAAAACAGTCACCAACATTCTTGAGAATTCCCCCGATGCAATTTTATCTGTAACACAATTTATCAGAACTAGCAGCATAAGCAGATATCTATAAAAACAAACTACGCATCTTCGTACTGTAATAGCCACAGCAGTTAAACACGGTACAGGATGTTAAGAAAGAAAAAAAAAAAAAAAATCACCTGGTTACATCTGGAAGCGGAAATCCGAAGCGCATTTATTATAGTAATAAGCAACATTTATACTCCGTTTTCTTTGATCTTGAGAGAGCATACGATACACAACTTGGACATACCGAATAATCAAGAAATTTAAAGAGTGCGGAATAAATGGTAATATGCTATATTTTATTGAAAATTTCCTGGCAAATAGAACGATACGGTTCCGGGTACAAAATTCGCTATCTAATCTCCAAAAGCTGCAAAACGGAATACCGCAGGGGAGTGTACTCAGCGTATACTGCTTTCTAATAGCAATAAATGACATAACGAACTGTGCATTCCACCTCCACTAACGTACAGATTATATGCGGATGATCTTAACATCTCATACAGAACCCGATAACCAGAAACTGCTCAGCAAATGCTTCAAATAACGCTAAAGAATCTTAAGCATTGGAGCCAACAAACCGGATTCAAATTTTCCACCTCTAAAACATACTGCGTCGAGACTTCCATCGTAAGAGCGGGCAGCAACCGACCTTACAGCTAAAATTGTACAACAACGTATTAGAATTTCAGCCTCGCGTAACCTTTCTTGGTGTCATCTTTGACTCAAAGTTGCGCTGGGCGGATCATATTACGGAGCTTCATAGGAGATGTGTGAAGTCCTTGAATGTACTAAAGGTTCTAAACGGAAAAAAGAGCAGACCGCACACGAATACGCTCCTGATGATTTACCGCGTAATTATCCGATCAAAGATGGACTATGGATGCATACTGTATCGTACGGCGTCGAAATCATTACTTCGGAAGCTGGATACAATACACCATACTGCAACACGAAGAGCGTTAGGTGCTTATGTCACTAGCCCCACACCCAGCATACTAGCGCTGGCAGGTGAACCACCGCTACAAATTCGAAGGCAGATGCTGATGGTAAACTATGTAGCAACAATGCTGACGAGGATAAATCATTCCAATCTAGCGTTAATGGACCTCTCAGGTACGAGCTCTATGGCAGCCAGGGTTCGAGCAGATTTAGCAGACCTGAACCTTGGAGTGGCCGAATTGCTGCACCTACCACCGGAAAAGATTCGCCCCATCACTATAGACTGTGCACTACGGAAATGGAATGAAAGATGGATTAGTACTGATACAGCAAATAAATTGCGCATGGTTAAAAGCACCATTTATCCTCTGAGGACGACGGCACAGGAAAGTCGTATGTATGAAAAAGTACTTGCCCGGCTTAGAATCGGCCATAGCCCGCTAACGCATGCGTATATCTTAGAAGATGATGAACCTCCAATTTGTGAACTCTGTGAGAAACCCATGACTGTTCATCACCTATTAATAAAATGTAAGAAATATGAAAATTGTCGAGTGCAGAGCGATATACCTACGGATGATTTGAAGGATGTTCTCCGAGATAATATACCTACAACTCGTAAACTACGCTCGTACCTTATATTTATACGGATTTAATGCGTTATCTTTAGTTAAGTTAATAAGTACCGCTGCTAAATAAAATAAAATAAAATAAAATAAAATAAAAATATAAAAAAAAATATAAAGAAAGATTAATGTTACAGTTAAAACTTCAAAGATAATTTACTTGAAATAATCTGGAAAAAAGAAAAAAAAGGAAAGAAAAAAGTATCGATAATCTTAATTATAACATAGTGACAGTAATAATAAAAGTAATAGTAATATCGGATAAGAATATGACAAAGATATTTATAAATAATTTGAATAATTCGTAATTGCATGTGTTTGAAATTTATCATTTCAAACACATGTTAAAACAACTTTAGAGAAATTTGACGCAGTTACAAAAACGTAAATATTATTGCTAATAATAATAATGATAACTAGGATTTTAATATAATTATTAGCTGATTACAATGATTGTACACTCTATTTATCGGAAGAATTTTAAAGTTACGAATTAACATTATATATTTGAGATTTGACAATGTTTATACGCGAGGTTTGGAAACAGTGTAGATGTTACTGGGTTTTTTCACTTCTATTACTGTTAACGATTATTGTACGCGACGAAAGTGGCAAAGTTTTAAGATAACAAAAAAGAAATTCTATCTTACTTTTCTTCGAATTTAACCTAGAGAGGTGTTCAACAATAAAAGACAAAAAAAAATAATGATAATAACAATAACGCCCTGCAATAATAAAGTAAATTATTTTAGTTTATCCGACTTTATTTCATTAAATCATCAAATCGATATTAAGAAAAAGGAACCGGCTACTTCATCATCTGTTGCCGCCCTAGTCAGCAGAGCATACATATAAATGCAAAGCATATATAGATTAGAAGGCGAGCAGAATTAAATTGAAGGTAGTTCAAGATCATTACAAAAGACGGCTGTCATTAAGATAATGGTAGCATTAAAAACGCTTTAAGCCATATCGTGCGAGAACACCCGCACGTGCGTATTCTACGTAGAACGGTGTTAGTGAATTGTAATCACCGGAGTAGTACGCAGCCGTTGTTATCATCACAGTTAGTAGTCTCTGAAAACGGAAATAACGATAATAATAACTTTTTCTTCCTGGAAAGATAGAAACTTGCCTCAACACATAGAAACTTGAGGCTGTCGAGGATTACACAATGTAAGGATACAGTAGGTGAAATGTGTCGCTCCGGTAAGAGATATGGCGAAAGAAAATGTAGATTACAGGTGCTGGCGCTGTTTCAGGTTTCTCCTTGGACAGAAAAAATCAGGCAGGTCGTTATGAATCCATTAGAATGCGCAGCCATTTCGTGCGACCGTGCTTCTTTCTCCAATGCTGCAGCTGTTAATGATCATTCGCACCTTTCACAATTTCCAAACGAGTATCGCGGCTTACTTTTGTTTTTATTCGAAATTATTTCTTAGATGTTCCTTTCATCATTATAGGGCGCATTTTGTATTTACATTTCGAAAATTCGAACGAAAGAAAATAGAAAATTGTCGCTTGTATTGGGTGGTAGTATTGGAGAAAAGTTACAAAATTCTTTACGAGATTCAAATAAAATAGAATTTATATCCTAAAATTTAGAGATACTTCGTACATCTTTACCGGTCAAAATTTAAAAGCAAATTTAAAATCATTGCGAATTATTTATATTCTCTCCTTTTTTCTACATCGAAAATGAAATGCATATCGGACATTTTACCGAAAACTTTGTCGCTGTCTAATAAAAAAAAAAAAAAAAAAAAAAAACGTTTTAAATGCAATAAATTGAGAACTGGTTTTTGAGCAGAAAACTGAAAAAAGTGCTTAAAGAACCGTAACTTTGTACTTGCATTCTGCCGCCAAAAACATCCGATAAATTTCTAAATTCTCCAGTGCAAGAATTCTAATCAACAAATGACTACTGATATGGAAAGAACCTTGCGAATGTGTAAATAAAAGCACACTATGTTTAAAATTTAATAGAATTTAAATTCATTTTTTTTTTTTAATATGAGATAAAAATTATTAAAAATACTTTAAGCTGCTCCAAAAAATTAAAGCAAATAAAAAAAAAAAAAAAAAAAAAGACTAATACTTATTTTATTGAAATAAAACGACTCGCAATAAGTCGTATAAAACTCTTGGGATAGCGTTTTCCAATAAACATTAAAACAACTATTATTATTAAAACAGGCAACGTTTTTAATAAAAATTTCTACCAAAAAACCATCAATTATTTTCTTCTTTTTTTTTTTAATTTTTAAGAATGGCACAGGCAATTTTTATAATTTTTGGTCAGCGAGTATCCCCCCTTTCCACAATGAAGTCCGAAGGACAATGTTAGATATACAGTAAAGAACTAGATCCTTTGGAATTGTACCGTTTCGGTGAAAATTTCTATTCCAGCTTTGTTCCGTAACAACTCAAAAATTTACATTGTTTGATAAATTGCGTAAAAACGTTGTGCATAATTTCTTAATGAGGCAAAAACGAAAGAAACCTTCTTATCTCACGCTCCTCCGCATAGGAATAAGGCACGTAATCATGAATATTTATCTTTTTTTTTTGATCGTGTGTTTTTTTTATTTTTTATGGCCTTCAAGAAAAAATTTAGTAAATTCGAGCTTCGGTTTTTTTTTTTTATCACAATCGTGAATTTCGTTGAAATTCAGCGCCTCTTGCGCTACTACGGTGATGAAAAAAATCACCGATGTGGTGGAAGGGATATGGGGAGGAGAGATATATGGACTCCAGTAGTCACTACTTCAAAATAAATTAAAAATACAACGCGGAATAATAATAATAATAATTTTCCAATAACGATAAAGCAGTCACTCCTCAACGTGTAATTTTTCCCAAGTATTTATGTGCAGTCACTCTTCCTCTTTATACATGTTTCTAATATTCCGCTAATTATTTTTCTCTCGTACTGTTATCGAAATAAACAAGGAAACACCAATATCATTAATTATTTATTTATTTACGGTATATTTACTTTTTTTTGTAATTTAAAAAAATAAAAGGGAATAAAACATGTGATATACACAGGAAGTAGTGAAAGTATTAGTGTTCAGGTAATTTCGTTCAACGATTACGTGCGGAAGAATAACTACTACATAGTTATCATTAAAAAATGCACTGCGGAGAATACTTTAGTCTACTCCGTAAACGTTCCACATGAGTACATTTCGGGCACCGATATTAAGTTCCGATTTTCACGGTCGTTCATTTTTTTAGAGAGGGCAGTGTGCTTAATACACCACCATCATTAAAAGGAATACGAATCCGATTTTTTTTTACGTTATTAATAATTTTTAGAATAACCATTTACCGGATAAATATTTCCGTAATTATGATAAATATATATTTATAGTATTCGCAACAACGATTGTTTTTGTTCAGTGGGGAAGGATATTTATCGTTTTATAAAGAAAGTCGGGGGTTAATTATGCTTTAGAACGGTATGTTAGATATTCCGTCTGTATTCGCGACATTTGAATTAATGAAATTTTATGATATTAAAATCAATATGTAATTATTTTCATCGTAATGAAAATAATTTAGGATTATGGAAAAATTTTCACGAATTAAACGAAATTGAAGAAAGTTATTTTCATTACGTATTACTAGTTGGGCCAAAGGGTGACGACGGATTTCCATATAAAATGATTTGGCGAGGTAAAAAAAAAACAACTATAGGATAATACGTCTTTTTTTAAATATGTATACATTTTTTTTTTTTGTTTTTCGTATATGTGTAACCGAAAGGCTATGAAATCATCACGAAAATATACGTTAAATTCGCTATTTTCCGTTTCTAGATTTTTATTCAAGCTCATTACTCTTGCCGGCTCAACTGGAAATTCCTGATCGAGATGGCCTTTGACGCAATAATTATTCTCGGTGTCCTTCAACACGGTTCACAAATCGCTCCCGGACAATCTTTTAACTGATGATCGAGCGTAAAAACGTTTTCAAAAAAGATATATTACATAATTGTCTTACATTAGCTTATATAATATTATCATTCTTCAACGAACGAGATGTACAAAAGCCTAATACATTATATAGAATATTATGCAATATATTAAAACGCGTCGTTATATTCTTTCCTTAAAAATAATTCAGCTGTTTAAATTTCTCGTATATATCCTCGTTATATAATTGCGATTCAAAATTTTGTTAGTGAAAATGACATTAGTTTGTTGAGATAATATTTTATTTTGTACGAATTTAGTTTGTTAAAATAATTTTTAAAACAGCTTTAATATATATGCATACGATAATTGCGACTTTATTCTTTAAAATTCGCAAATATCCATTAATCACGATCGTATTGAGACATTTTTTCCAAAGAATTCCCTAAAGCTGGTGTACGCGGCATACAGTGAATAGTAATTTTTTTTTTCATTATTATCAGATCATTAAAATTGTAATTTACAACTCGCTTTCGGTTGTGTAGCGAAAAAAAAGAAAAAAAAAAAATTAAAAATCAATCCACAATTCACGATGGTTCCCTGAAAATGCTGCTCTCAATTAGCTACCACATAATACAATGTTATTTAACCGATGCGTGTCCATGGAATCGGGGAAGAAAACAAGTTATCTCCGTATCTAAGTGATTTATCAGCAACAATAGTCAACCTACGCCTCTATTCATGATATGCGAGGAAAAAAGCCTGGAAATAATGTAACGAGTTGGAATTTGACATATGCGAGGAGACCCGATTATTGTACTAAAACCGATAGTAATGTTTTATTTCAGTTAGCATTTCGTTACAAAATGCCTGTTCAAAAACGCTCGAAATTAACGACGGTTGAAACATTTTTAATGTTAAATAAAAATGAATATATTTAAATGTAGACCAAAAGATGCGAAAGTTATTTAGTCTAAAAAATAAGTTAACCACCCCAAACCGCTTGAACTTGATACACATTTACATTCACATTTCTTTCATTCATTTTTTTCGCGCGCATCTTGCATTCTGAAAGAATAATGCAAATTACACCGCAAAGTCCTCAGTTCGTGAATTTCAGAAAATAAAAACCGCCAGCTTTTTGAAAAGTTTATGCGTCGAAAGCGGTATTATCTGAACTGTGAACACGGAGGAAAATAATTCCCCTTTTTTGTTATTTTTGTTATTTTTGAGCATGTCAACTACGGACATTAACGCAGCGCAAATGAAATTTTTGAAAGTGTCAATGTGCGGCAACGGCAATCGAACCCGATTCTACCCGAACGAACACCACTGCCTAACCAACTAGACCACCGTAGCTGGCTAAAAATAATTCGCTTTAAAATATTCGACTTTCAGAACTACATCGATGTCGTTTCTTCGGTTCTTTTTTTTTGTCTACTTTTATTCGCAATACGATGAAAATAAATAAATAAAATAAATAAAACTTTACGATAGAAAAAATACGAAATAATGAGATTATAATAGATAAAATTACAATATTAGAAATTTGGGACGATTCATTCGAAACTCTCTGAGAATTTTTCTTTTTTCTTTTCGATTAAAACTTTACAACCTTAGCTGTTGAAAGAATTTGAAATCTCTCCTCACTGATTTATTCAATCAGTGGCCTAGATCTATAAAAACTAGTTTTAAAAATAAAATAAAATAACGGCAGACCTTTTTTTTTTTTTTTTTTTTTTTTTTAAATGGGCACGCCAGCACAGGACATTTACCCAGCACAGAAGATTAAAAGAATAGAAGGACATATAGAGCGACAAGTTATATCAAGAAACGATTAGAGACAGAGGAAATGAAGGCGGCTAACAAGGGAACCACAAAAGGAGATGGAAAAGTGAGAATATAGAGGGCACTGTAAGGTGTAGGGAGGCCAAGGCTAAGCAAATTGGAATAAAGGATCGCGCGTTCTGTAGAAATAAAGGAACATTCAAATAGTACGTGGTTTGCATCACACGTACCATTGAAGGTAGGAGGATGAAAGGGACACAAAGGAGATTGAACCAGAGCAAAGCGGAAACGAGAAGCCGGGAGCAGACTGTGATTAAAACGAAGGCGAACTATGGAAGAAATGACAGAACGGCTGATACTGGGAAAATTATTAAACCAGGGAGAAACAGATGGAGAAGGCTGTAAAGCAAGGTAAAAGGAGTCAGGGTTGGAGAAACAGGACGGATAGAGATGAGTCCAAAAGTCACGGTGAGAATGAAAAGAGAGAGAGTAAAGACTTTGGGAAGGAAATCTGCCTATGAAACGACCATTTACTGCGGCCGAGCAAGCTAACGAGTCAGCAAGATCGTTACCAGCTACAGCACAATGACCAGGAATCCAAAGCAGGTCAATATGGATAGAACGGGAGGCTAATAAATTGAAAATCAAGGAGCGAATATAAAGAATAATAGGACAGGAAGGGCCTTGTCGCGATAGCCTAGTGGCGTGAACGCTGGATTACTAAAACAGTAGTCATGGGTTAGATCCCCAGCGACGGCCGAAAAAAGTACAGATTGATTTAAAAACAAAAAATTGAAAGATTAATTTAAATGAAAAATGATTAGTTATTGGCCAAATGACGTGAAAAAAAAAATTATCGGCCGGACTCAGCAATCTTAATGAGTTATTGTTCCATACAGAGTTAAACATTAGTTGATCAGCAAAAAATAGAATTAAAATTTGCTCTCCAGATATTAAGTTTCGCAAAGGAATTATTCAACTGTTTCCAACCTATACGCACACACGCACGCTGTATATTAATCAGTGACAACGTCATTCTCACAGCAGAAATAACGCAAAACATATTACCCCCTTAAAGAAAACACATAAATTATCGAATTAACATAAAATCATATAAATTTCAATTGCGCCCGGCAAAAATTAAATCATTACACAGTATTGACTCTGCGGATGAAATGAATTTAAATATATGTAGTTACTCGAATATTAGCCACTTTAACTCAGTTAAAATTGTTCACTTAAGAAAAATGTTTTATTCATCGCTGAAAAAAATATTTAACCCCTTCTCGCTAAAATGATACGTATATTTACAAATTGTTACAAAAATGTGGTATGAATTATGTAACGTACTTTTGTCACGTTGAAAAAAAATTATATTTTA
This sequence comes from Icerya purchasi, assembly GCA_039619475.1. NCBI lineage: Eukaryota > Metazoa > Arthropoda > Insecta > Hemiptera > Monophlebidae > Icerya > Icerya purchasi. The sequence goes on from CM077116.1 coordinate 67,335,561, forward strand.
TTATTATTATTATTATTATTATTATTATTATTATTATTATTGTTATTATTGTTATTATTATTGTTACTATTATTATTATTATTACATTAGAAGGTACAGGCGCCGGCTGCTCAAACGGGCCATAGCGCCCGGGGAACGGAAGGGATACTAAATTGAACTTAGGAGGTTAAGGGAATGAAGGACTTGGAACGCACTGCGAATATGATGGGAAAAATCAGCTAGGAGTTGTGGTAAGGAAGGGGGTGGTCATGGTGGGTTCTAAGTGCTATAAGGGAATGACAAGATGTTAGTAAGTGGGGAATGGAATTCTTTGGCAAAAGGGACAAAAAGGGAAATCGGTACGTTGTAGGAGATACAAATGGGTCAGGTGGGAGTGGAAAATTCCAAGTATGGTAAGAATAATATTTTTCATCCTTGAACGGAATGAAAAGGGGATTTGAGATAGAGGATCAGGCTTAATATGGAAAAGGTTGTTTTGTTAACTAGAGCTCTATAATCATTCCCAGGATTTTATTATAAGGGATTTCAAGAAGGATTTCATATCGCTGGTAGAAGAGAAGTACGAGGATATGGATGGAGGCAGAAATGCCGACCTAGCATCTCGGTCGATGGCCTCGTTACCAGGGAGACTAATATGACTTTGTATCCACATGAAAGATATAGAAATTTGCGGTCGAATAAGGAGATCGTGAAAGGGAAGGATGCATTGTACAATTGCATTATCTGTGTAAAAGTTGTAGAGGGACATTATAACACTGAGTGAATCAGTAAGGATAAGGTATTTAGAAAGAGGCCATTTTTACCGATTTCCAAAAATTATATTTAGAAGATATTCGTGTGGACCGATTTTACTGATTCTCTTTATCCATTAGAAAATATACCATACAGCGGTGGTACCATGTTAGTAGTGATGAAAATCAATGAACATAAACTGAGTATTCGTTAAAAAAAAAATGAAAAATTGTGGTGGTCCCTTTAGATAATTGCTTATTAGCATAACAGAGGCGACTGACTTAAAACGCTATCAATTTGCCAAATTACCATGGAAATGTAGCTTTGAATAAGGAAGCTCGAAGTTATATGCTCACAGAAGTGTAAATTTTAATTGACTACGTCACTTTAGAAGAAATAATAATAAAAATTTACGGTTTACGTAACAATTTATTTCAAAACGTAACCGAAAAAAATTACATTATTTCCAATGATGATTTTTATCATGTACATGTTCTTTCTATGAACGTTCATTTTATTATCTTTTTTTTCGCGGACAACTTCTAAAAATCTTCAAAATTTCACAGACAACTTGATTATTAAAATTGTAATATAATAATTACAGTTCAACCGCAACATGTTGTTACTTAAATTTTGGCAGGCAATTATAGTTCGTGTTGATGTGGATTTATACAGAAGTATTTGTGATACGTGTAATTAAAATTTCGTAATGAATTTTTAGGGTGGATATGTTTTTGCTTTGTACAAAAAAAAAAAAAAAAAAAGAATCGTAGAAAAAACGTGTTATTATTATCGATATTAAATGCCCATAAATCCACGCTGCTAATTTTTAATTTATTTAAATTGTAAATTAGTTTATACCTATTTTTTTTTTTGCTATTGAAGTATTCGCTTATTTTATATGTTATCAATATTTCTTTAAATTATCTAGAAATTATACTAAAATATGTAAAAATATCTTACTTTTTTTTTTTAATTAACGTAGATCGATAAAGTTTTTCTTTTTTTTTTTCTCATCTATATATATGTATTTCAAAATAATCGCGGAAAAAGAAAATATAGTATTGTGACATTCTAAATAAAACAAAAATGTATATATATATATATATATATAATCCTTAAAAAACTTATGACTCAATAAAAAAAAATCTTTACAGGACGATTTTGTTCGAGTGTTTCAAACAACAGATTGAATTTTTGCAATATCTTTTTCATATTAGTCTAAGCACAAGAATGATGTCATTAATATATATGCGAGACTACATACTACCGCATTCAACGAAAACTAAAACGGCATCGGCAGTTTCAGGTCAATTTTGAAATCCTTTGGCTAAAAGCAATCTGTATTACCGCATGTGCTTTCTTAGAATTTTTCGATATTATAAACCCGGATGATAGGCCGCTTATAGTATCATTTATGTCGATACCTTTTTTTTTTTTAACTTTAATTACATCCGGTAATCGCAAAAACTCTTTTGTAAAAACTTGGCACTAGTGCGTATCTCGGTAGATTAAAAGATATTTCGCACTGCTACCAATCTTTTCTATTTAGAAAATCGTTTAATGAGCAAAGTCGGCCGATAAACTTGTATTTTTTTAATTTTAATATCTTACAAACCGTCCAGTGTACTCCGGAATGCGTACTTATTCGACTTGGCTATCCAGAACGAAAAAAGAAAAAAGAAGAAAAAAAAGAAAAGGCGTCCAAAGAAAAGAGAAAAAAAGCGAAACCATTAATGCAGAAAAAAAAGAAATATTACAACGTTCCTCGGTTCGCTAAAGTAGCAATTATTCCAGTTTCCTGCTTGTATGGATGGGACACGGTTGTTGTTGTTGTTGGAGTTTTGCAATAGTTTATGGCGTCCAGATGACGGACAACGTCATCTTGCATGTACAAAAACCAGCTCCGAACTGAGAACTAAGCTGAAATAACATGTGCTCGCAAAACTAATTTCCCCGTCTTTCGTCTTTATTTTCATATTGAAAAACTTCCACCACTAACATTCAATAATGGCGTATTTTTTCACAATATTCTTGAAAATATAGCCGAGTTTTCTGCGATGCAGATTTGAAATTGTGAGGGAAAATTAAAAGTATTTCCAGTGAAAAACCGCGTCTATCGCTGGGACGAATTTTTTTATCCCGTTTTTGATTTTCGCCTTATAAACTAGTAGTGGCAATGTTACTTCGGTACACGATGCCATCTGATTAGTTACTTCATGTAACATCAATTTCCTCGTGTATTACTCGATAATAAATTAAAAAAAGGCACGAAAAATGTCTTTACAGCTTTTAAATATTATACATTTTTAGTTTAGCGCATTTACTAAATATTACTCGAAATTATTATAGAGATTTATGATTTAATAATTTACCGCCACATATCGATTGTATATAGATCTGTAGGCCAATGACACACCCATTACATTAACGGAAAACATAAATATAAACCTAAATCGATATTATTATTGACATTTGATAAAAAGCCTACATCTCATGTAGGCGTATATGCAGAAATGATATACAATGTATATTATACAGCATGAACCCGCCGATATTAAATAGAATTAGTATTACTCATTAAGTAGTATCTTGTTTAGTATGAAAATAACTCCTGTTTCCAATATTTTTTCCTACATTTTTTTTTTTTATGAGTCCCGATCAGATATAAGCATTTACCCGGTGTCCATAATTTGCTGTTTGGCCTTCTTTTCTAACGGGGAACGTTTATTGCTTTTTATTTCATTTTATTCCCTAGCAGCGTCTCTAGTTTCTTATTTATTTATTTATTTGTTAATTAATCATTCGAAATAAATGCGTTGCCGAAATTTTTAAATTATTAATAAATGATGGAATAACGAAACTTGATGAATATGCAAATGAAGTGTAAATTTGAGATTTATAACTGCCTTAAAAACGGTAAAAAAAAACCAATAGTGTTTGTTCAAATTTGTTCGATAACGGTGAAAAATGTCAGAGTTGCTTTTGCGAATAGCGTTGTTACACCGATGTCATCATCGTATTGTACCGTCGTATAGTACAAAAAGCCTTGTTTTTGCTTATTAAAATATACAGATTCTACTTGAAGTTAGGAAACGACAATGATGAATTTCAATCGTACGCAGTTTAGCCAGAGCATCGCGACAGCGCATATACAATTATATTGTAACGAAATTTGTAACTGAAGAACTTCATTACCAGCTGATTACAGTAGGATAGCGTTGTTATAGATTCATTATCCGACTGTACTATGTACGTAATAAGCTGGAGAGTTATGACCAGTAGCAGAGCAAACGATGTAATACATGCGAACTCTGTAAAGGTAATAAAGATAAAAGGTGTCATATATTTGTACTACAACCTGATCATTGCGCAGTTAATCGTTTCTTTCGTTTATTCGGTTCCAAGTTTACATAATTGCAGTCAGTTCTTTTGGTTGCAACGGTTACTTCTTCGTCGCTGTGGCGCAAAGGTGACAAGCGTAACGAAAAACGTGAATAGGTCATCAACTAGAATGGAACGAATCGTTACAGAGCTGGAACTCGGGAACTACGTTTTTCGATTTTTTTCTTACACAATAAGTTGATGCGTGTGAAACGTGACATACGAAGCAGCCGTTGTAACTTTGAAGTCGTAATGAAGCACCCATTTAGTAAAGAAAATTCCGCGCATAAAAAGGCGCTTCAAATTTCTTTCGCAAGTACTGAAAACTGTCGAATTAATCTGTTCGCGGTCGTGTCTCGATTTTTCTTTGGGTGACCGCCTAATATACCTACACGGGGGACTTATCAAGTGTTCACGTTATTTTTAATGTTAACGGGCAAACGAATTCGATCTTCTGATCGTTGCAAAAATAAACACGTCTCAGTCGGATAAAGCACACGTAAATTTCAATCGTAGCTAATAGGGTTAGAAAAGTATCCGGTTTCGTTGACTCTTCTTAGTTCTACATACTATATGCGTTCAAATGATAATCATGCCGAATTAAAAACCCCTCGAGGTGGTATCTTTGTAAGTTTAAAACTGAATTGTGGAAATGCGGATGAAAACTTTTAGACGAAACGATTATTAATTTACTTCGAAATCGTAATTTCAAAATATTATCGATAATAATTTACCGGAATATAAATTTTGATTACTCAAATGGAAAGGATTAATTATTTCTTTAAATATTTGCCTTTTACAGATATATATTGTGGCGGATGCATTAATAATTGCGAGACTAAATTAAAGGATGAAAACGAAATGACTAATTGCGACGAACGAAAAGTAGCTCTTGTCGATTTAGTTATTCACGTAGGTTTCGTTTTAAAAATGAAATATTTGAAAAATAACTTTAAAATAATTTTTCGATCATCGTTGGAATCGTTAACTATAGATTGGAATTCTGTTTACAGTTTTTATTTTGACAGACAAGAAACGGCACGAGCGATTGACGTAAAAATTGTGGACGCTGTTGAAATATGTTCGATTTTGAACATTTTGGCATTACTTAATGACAAATACTGATCGAGGGCCGAGTATGTTGAATTTTCGTAATACATACTTGAAATTTACATTTTTCAATTAATATTTTACTGCTAGCGCCTGCGATCAAGGATATTTTAATTAACTATTAAGTCAGAATATTAGATGAAAATTTTTCTTTGTAAAGTCTTTTTTGTACATTGTTGAATTTTACTTTTCTCGCTATTAAATAACTCGAATTATCTTTCACCGGATCATAACTCGAAATCCCATTTGGTAAAAATACGAAAATCGATTGTTCTCTCTATTTGATGTAAAAATGTTCAATTTAACTTTCGACATATTCATATATCAATAATTCCGCAGCAACAAGTCTCTCTTATGTGAAGAAGTGATTCACACCCGAACAGGGAGGGGGAGGCATTAAAAACTACAGACGGCTTTTAAGAGTTGGCGATATTTTTGCTTTTTTCCGATCGAATCTACCGGTTTTTTTCTTATTTTGTTGCGGTATTTTTTACTGCTAACCGTTTGTTGTGGCGAAGGAAGGTCGGCGAGGAGATAATAACGCTGTTCGAGATGTTAGACCGAAGGAATGAAGCGAGAAACTAATGGGAGAGCGCCGCGTACCAGCGATGATGAAGCGAAAATGACTATAAGAGATGTTCGTTAATTTGAGGAAACAATAGAAAGACAGGAACATAAAAAATAAAAAGAGTCTAATAAAATGAAAGAACAAATCGAGCTATCTTTACTATCTTTACTATCTCTACTATCTTTAGTATCCTTTAGTACGGAGCGGCGAGTTTATATTTATATTTAATTTTAATCTTTTTTTTATTCGTCGTTTCCACGAAAAGCGGCCACTTAATTGTCATGACCTGTCATTTTCCGGTCCGCAGCCACAAAAACTAGATGAGATATCGACCGACCGGCACTGTAAATGATTAAAAGGATGCGCCATACGAACGCCATTAAAAAATAAAGTCTGGTCATCGGCTTCGCCCTCGTCCGGCTATCGGATTAAGAAGGCATTGTCTTTTTATCCAGCCGGACTGCAATTTCTGCTTGCCGTAATATCGTGCTGAAGAATTTTCACTACTAATACTGTCCAGTGCATTGGTTTCCTCAAAAAACCCTACAAATCCAACAGCTCGAGCGACCCCGCTCTTAGTAGATCGTGTGTTAACTCAGGACTTCATTGCTCTTATCAACGAGAGCAACGATTTTTTTCCGCTCCATCAGATGTCTTGTCGTTATTGAACCAATTTCAGTACGCTAAATCGTTAACGCTATTATCCGTCTTTTTGATTTCTGATATCTTTTATTTCGAAAAGTACGTCGATTTGCAATTTTAAGTTCATTCGAAAAATCATCTTCAAAAATGTCTCTCTTAGATATGAATATCCGAAATGCTAAGCTTTTCCGCGGCCAAATCAGAAATCGTTTTATTCTCGTCAATTATACGACGCTGAAACTTTTTGTTATAAACGCAATTCTCTCGGTCATAGTCCTCGAGTGCACCGGCGGATATCGGCTAATCTGTTCAACATTCGAATCAGATTGCAGCTGAAAGCTATTTTTGTGTTCACCAGTCCCGTTTCATCGGACTCAATGTAACGAGTTCAGCTCTCGTTCATTTAAATAATTTTACCACTGTTCTATTTTCTTCGGGTGCGCCTTTCCATTTCATGTGACGGTATTTCTTACACACAACCTAAGACTATCACGACTTTCCAACAATCTATAATCGTTTTAACATAGTTTCTTTTTATTTTGTTAGAGGACAACGTTGTAGAGAAATTTAATCAGTTAGCTAACAAGCTCTTGTGTAAATTATTGTTTGTTTTTTTGTTTTTTTTTTTGACATGAATATGTCTTATGGCGATCGGTCTTTCTAAAAATGTCTCTGTCCCGCCAATTTTTACCATACAATGTTACTATGGAAACGCAAAAAAAGATATCGTTTATACACATATAGAATCCATTGTACGTACTGTCTTTCGTATCAGGAACTCGTAAAAAATAACGAGCCTCCTCCAAGTGGAAGCACCGAATGCGTTTCGTTCAGGGCAGCTGCTACATTACAACCCGCTCGTGCAAGTAATACGACAAGCTGATGTCGCCTTCTCATCTGTACTAACCAAGATTATAGTGATGGTTAGCTCTTCCTTCCAGAGGAAAAATCAATGATCGAGCTCCACTTCTTGGAGCGTGAATTCGTCGACCGTGAGTTTCCCCAGGCTATACACCTCTTCCTCCGTAACACAGTCGGTCGGTTTAACGTAGATTCTGTACAAGTCGCAGAAATGGTCGAAGTTCTGATCTTAACTTGGATTTCAAAGAATGAACTAACCATTTCCACATCACGCAATTCCAACTGACGCCGTCTTTTCGTACACGTCGACGCACTTGAAACGCGCCACTATATCTCCTGTTTTAGTACGTATCGTCCTCTCCCTTCGATAAGGACGTGTACTTCCAATGACTATGTTGTAAATGGTGCAAATAATTTAACTGTCGTCAATAATACAAATAATGTCTTCTTCTTCTATGTCGTTGTCTGTGTTCAGACGTCGTGACCGATCATGAACATATTTCAACAATTTTTCTCCATTTCTCTCGATTTTGAACTGCTTCCACCAGCTGTTGTGTTGATAGGCCTGTTGTGTTTCTAATATAATCAATGAACCTGGTCGGAGGTCGTCCTCTATTCCTTTTACCTTCTATTATTTATTCCCTGTATGACCATTTTTTCCAATCCTATAATGTAAACGACATTAAAATAATGTTGTAAATACTGTTAACGATGTAAATGTAAATATCGCATTATCCGTTTCTAAAAAAATGTACAGTAAAATTATAAACACGTCGGCTTTCACCATCATTGCTGTCCATAAGATATAAAGCCAGCCCAATGACGGTTCAACGAAACAACTTAGATAAAATTCTTATGCCGAGTGAAAAAATAAATGAAAGCTGGAGATAAGATATATCCATGTATTAATGTATCTGCGTAAAGCGTAGACGCTCGTTAAATTTTTTTCATAATAAAATTATAATTTAGCCTTTTTGTTTTCCTTTTTTTTCCCTTCTTTTCCAGTCGATCTTTTTTTTTTCTCAGCTGTCTTACGGAGGAAGACAGTCTATTGTTCCTCAAATAAGATCAACCCTATACAATGCATACTATACCACTTCTTCTAAAAAGAGAATGAGCTTATATTGTTAATGTCAGGGAATTAATGCACTTTCTGAAGTAGAGATGTTATGAATTGCGCGGGAATGTTGATTTTTAATGTTCGAGCGAAAAGTCAATTGTGAATGAAGAAGTGCTACAGATTAGGCATGATGACAGAGGAATGGTACCTTCTACTCTAGCAGGCAGTAGTAGGAAAATAGTTTGCAAGCTGTGCAAATGGTCGTTTCGTGGCACGCTTGTGCAGCAACTAACTTTATGGAATTGAGAAATGTTGCAGAGCGAGATCATACCGCTGTTTTTACCGATTTCATATTTTAATGCAACTAAAAGTAGTGATGAAGCGAAAGGGCTGAGTGAGCAGATCGGTCAGCAGTTACATTTCCAGGTACGCCACAGAACAACTAATTTGAACATTACACTTTTAAACTTTCGTATACATGATAAATAATTTTCGGAAACAGTTGTGTTTTTAAAAAGATATTTATTCGCTTAACGTTTCGACCAGCTTACACTGGCCATCATCAGAAGCAAACTGAAGAACGGAGCGAAAATTGCCATCGACAATAACATTAAAATAAGAATCAGAAATCATGGAAAACCCAAATCAAAACAGATAGCCTACCTCTAAACAGGAAAACCGACGTAACAAAGAAAAAATATAAAAACAAAAAAAATAATAATAAAAGGAACCGAAATGTAAACGGGAAAAACCGACAAAACGCATAACAACAGATAGATAAATTATAAAAACATAAGAAAAAAAAAAAAAAATATTAATAAAAATAATAAAAGGAACACAAAATCTAAACGGGAAAACCCGACAGAACGCATAACAACCGAAGATAAAATGTAAAAACATATGAGAAAAAAGGAATTAGAAAAATTTACAAAAGGAACAAAAAACATCGGGTCACAGTTGGGGCAGGGGGGAAAAACGAAAAACAACTTATAAAAAATAAAACTGAAAACGTTGAAAACGCACGGAACAACCAAGTGAACAGAACAAAAATATGATATATTACAACAGAAACAGTTGGATTACCTGAACAAGGACTGGGAACTACCTGAAAATTGCTTGGAATCCGCACCTGAGGACCCACTCGAAACCTATCCGGAAGAAGCACCAGAGGGCACGGCCCCGGGCATTGAACCAACGGAAGCTTAACCAAACGAAGTGAAACAAAGCAAATCCAACCGAAGGAAGAAACCACTGGGACCGGCGGGATGTGGGAACAAAAGACCAAAAAGAAGTGAAAGGCGGTGGCGGACGTCTAGGTACCTAAAGGGACACAGTCAAAATTAAAACCAAATAACCCAGAATTGGAAAAGAAAAATGAAACCTACCTGGTCGCTGTTATAGATGCAAGTTCGTCAACCGTATGACTGGTTTCCATGCCGTGGGAACACGTAGACCTTCTTCTCTGTTGAAATTTGGCCATTTCTCAATTTCGATGGCTTCTCGAACCAACCTCCTGCCGGTGTGAACTTCCTTAGCTAAAGGAACACTATCCTCAAATTTGATAGTATGATTCGTTTTCAACTGATGTTCCGCTAAGGCGGATTTGTGCACCCGCCTATGCGCGCAATCAGCCCTGTGCTCCTTCACCCTGGTTTCAATAGGCCTACTAGTCTGACCGATGTAGCTTAATCCACACGAACAGGGTATTTTGTATACACCGGCGCAGTGTAACCGAGGTAAACTATCTTTTGGACCTCTTAACATGTTCCTTATTTTCATACACGTACCGAAGACTGGTCTTACATTGTTTTTACGTAAAATCCTTCCAATTCTTTCCGTGACTCCTTTGATGAACGGTAGCGCAACACTAGTAGCAAACTGTTCAGATTCATTAATATTAACATGACTATTGCAACTAAACTTACTGATATACCTACTTGCTTCATCCGTGCTATACCCATTTTTGACCATAACACCTTTAAGATGTCTTAACTCCTCTTGGAGACTATCGCGGCAGGACACCTTCCGTGCTCTATGTACAAGTGTCTTAAACACACCGACCTTCTGGCTAGGCAAGTGATGAGAGGTCTTATGCAAATATTTATCCGTGTGCGTCTCTTTTCGATGTACAGATGTGAAAACATCACCCAAATTATTGCATTTGATGCGGACATCGAGAAACGCTAACTCTCCATTACATTCTTCCTCCCTAGTAAACAGTATATTTCTATGAAAAGTATTTAAGAATGCAAAAAACTTATCTAACTTCTCTCTACCATGCTGCCAGATGACAAATGTGTCATCCACATATCTATACCAACACTTCGGTTGCCAATCATTAAGTACGATACTATCAAGTTGCTCCATAAAAAAATTCGCAAAAATGGGAGCCAACCTAGACCCCATAGCCATGCCGTCATGTTGCACGAAAAACCTCTCGTTGAAAGTGAAGTAATTGGATCCTGTAACTGCTTCTATGAAACCAACTAGTTCGCCCGAGATACCTTCTTTTTTCAACAACCGGATAGTGTCTTCTACTGGAACACTAGTGAACAAAGAAACAACATCAAAACTCAGCATTCGTTTGGTTAAGCTTCCGTTGGTCCAATGCCCGGGGCCGTGCCCTCTGATGCTTCTTCCGGATAGGTTTCGAGTGGGTCCTCAGGTGCGGATTCCAAGCAATTTTCAGGTAGTTCCCAGTCCTTGTTCAGGTAATCCAACTGTTTCTATTGTAATATATCATATTTTTGTTCTGTTCACTTGGTTGTTCCGTGCGTTTTCAACGTTTTCAGTTTTATTTTTTATAAGTTGTTTTTCGTTTTTCCCCCCTGCCCCAACTGTGACCCGATGTTTTTTGTTCCTTTTGTAAATTTTTCTAATTCCTTTTTTCTCATATGTTTTTACATTTTATCTTCGGTTGTTATGCGTTCTGTCGGGTTTTCCCGTTTAGATTTTGTGTTCCTTTTATTATTTTTATTAATATTTTTTTTTTTTTTTTCTTATGTTTTTATAATTTATCTATCTGTTGTTATGCGTTTTGTCGGTTTTTCCCGTTTACATTTCGGTTCCTTTTATTATTATTTTTTTTGTTTTTATATTTTTTCTTTGTTACGTCGGTTTTCCTGTTTAGAGGTAGGCTATCTGTTTTGATTTGGGTTTTCCATGATTTCTGATTCTTATTTTAATGTTATTGTCGATGGCAATTTTCGCTCCGTTCTTCAGTTTGCTTCTGATGATGGCCAGTTTAAGCTGGTCGAAACGTTAAGCGAATAAATATCTTTTTAAAAACACAACTGTTTCCGAAAATTATTTATCATGAGTAATCACTGTGAAAGCTTTAAATTTTCGTATACATGCTTTAAAAGTTTGTTAATCAGCTCCTATACCAATACCTTAACACCTCTCTCTATCTCCCTTTTCATAGGTCTGTTCAGACTCCGAAAAATCATCCGTTACGAAATCCAGTTCAGAGTTTACAATATAATTTCGTAACTGAAAGATGAAACCTAATCTCTCATTGTTACTGAAACTCACACTGGGTGTACAAACTATAAAAGATTTTGTCTCAATCCATTAGACTCTGACCGTTTACATGAAAATACCTCATTGCCGCTTCAAACGGAAAGGAGAGTAGCGTGTTAACTTTTTTATTCGACATAATCACGTTCCTACCGATGTAAATTTCACCAAAAACAAAAAGAACCCATCATTCCAGACGGTCGCGAAGATGCAAAGCCTCTTCCAAAGATTTCTTAGCCCGCCAATTAAGGCTTTATCTCTAAATACTAAACGAAGCAAATGGTGGAAAATGAACTTTCCAAAAAGGCTTCAAATGAGTTAACGTATTTCTGTGAATTTATCAATGTGAAAAATTTACAAAGTTCACAACTTGAGCGGACTGAACTTGCGGCACTATACTTCTGTTCGTAACATTCCCGCCTCGTCGACTGTGTACAATTCATCTTTTCGAAAAATTTTCATCGAGTCTGTAGATAAATTTACTGCGCACACGGCCATAATTCATCGATGCGTTTTATTACGATACTATTACGTTTTAAACGCAGCTCGCGCAAAATAACCTATCCCGTTCTCAGCAAAAACAATCTGTAACTACGCCGACGTTGAACACCAAACACCTCTAAACACGCACACCTCTTTCAATCTGCCATCTCCTGCAAATTTTATTAATCTCATTCTTCTTCTCTCTTCGCATTGCATCCACTCTTTCATCTTAATTTAATTTTGCAGTCTTCTCACGCCATCTTCAAAAAATCTATTTCATCTCCGACACCCGTTTCTGCTTACCTTCCTAACTCGGTCTAGAAATTCCCCATCTCATTGCCAGAATTTCACCGTTCCGAATGTTTTCTTTTCTGGCCGGAGCTTCGCTGTCGACTAACCTTGACAAATTACTGTCCGTACTTTTTCTAATCTTTGCGTAAAAAAGCGACTGCTGGAACCTTTACTGCGCAATTTTCTATGCCTCTTCAAAATTCTCTGTCAATTAATAATTAAGGTTGTTTTTTTTTTCTTTTTTGTTTCATTTTTAATACGTATAGCTATGTGTTTTAGAGTCAGTGAAAACCACCTTAAAAACTTCAAAAAACACAGATACATCATTAATCTCGGTAAGTTCAATATTAAACTGAAGTATTTAATAAAAAAATAATAGAGTGTAAATGGGGATGTAAAAATCATGCAATTCAGTTATTACACTTTTAAATATGTTAAAAAAAAAAAGAGAATGAAACGATAAAAAGCATCGCATATAAACAATTAATCATTAAATATAAATTCACCGACCGGTATTTCGATTTCGCTGCATCATAATGGCGTCGTTAAATTAAAAAATAACTGTTTCTAATTTAATGGCACGATTGCGATCCGATAAAACCGAAACTTATATATTCGTAATTACTGGGCGAGCCAGTTTGCCTATGCTGAGAATTTGAAAAATAACAAAAATCAAGGCAGAGTAAAAAGAAGATTGGCTCCCTTTATAGTAATAAAACCGATGCACAATGAAGACATCTGAAGAAAACTGTTATTGTCTCTATTATTCGCCTACGCTTTAATCACACTTTATTGCCGCTATCGTTACTCTTTAGTTTCCTCTCCTTATTTTGTCATCTTCATCCAAATGAAGCGGTTGTCTTGCTAATCACATTTTTTCTAAGTGTTCTGCTCTTTCTGCTGATCTTTGTTTTCCCCTATTTACTCCTCTTAAAGGCTCCCTGCTCCCTTCCTGTATCCTGCGTCATTTTGCTCTCAGTCTGTCGTCTCTGCCGTTGGTTCCTTCATTTCAGCTATTTCCGTCCGAATTCGGTTCTAATTAGTTGACTACTCGTCTTCTTATTGTTTCTAGGTAGAAGTTCCCGGATGATAAGCCCCCTCCCCTCTAAAAAAAACAAAAAAAGCGTTTTCTGTAATGTAATAATTTTTTTTTATAAAATAAAAAACCTAGATGTTGATTTTTGGCGAAAACAAAATTACATATATATTTAAAAAAGTAATCGATTCACAATATTATACCGAACATAAATAATAACATACAAATAACCTTCTTTAAAACGTTCATCATATTATAAAGTTAAATGAAACACTTTCGGCGCTAGATATACATATATTTAAAAAAGCAATGTAGTCGTTCGCGTGAATTATATTAATGTAATCTTTAATATTTGCGTTATATCTAAAGTTCAGGATTTCTTAAAAATGAATCCCAAATTAATTAACAGTAAAATGTTTTCATAGTCAAAATATCTCCTTCTACCTTGCCCCCAAGGAAAAATGCTGCGGCCACCCGTGTTCTTTTATCACTCGAACATGTTACAATCCTTACCGATGGCTCCAAAAGACCCAATGAAGTTAGTTCGACCTTCTTCTCCGCTCTCCTGAATTATTCTGAAACATTTAAACTTCCCTCCTTCCGTTCAATTTTCTACGCCGAGTCTAATCCTGTAGTCCCTCTTTATTACTTCCTATCTAGTTTTCCTCACCATATCGGATTCCCATCTCTCTCTATATTGATTCTATACCACCCCTAATGCGCAACATCTTCCTCCCTTATTCTGTCTAAATTGTTAACCTATTGTGGATTCCTCGACATTTCCGAGTAGAAGAGGTAACAACTTAGCCGATATGCTCGTTCATCTCCTTCCACCGGCAGATGTCTCATTTTCCTTTTTCAATATTACTCTCCTCTCCGTAGCTACGCAAAATTACGATTACATTCTTATTCCTCTTCATTCTGAAATCCTGATTTTTTCTTTCTTTCAATCCGACCTATAATGTATCCAGCATCAGTTTTCCCTCCTGCTACGTTCAGCTCTTTCTGCAAATCCGCCGTCTGCGCTTTGGACACAGTTTGCTTCCTCTATTATCTCTTTCCCGGTTGTCCCTTATTTCCTCGCCACTCTGTCCTTTCTAACCTTCCACTCGTAATTTTACAGGTGACGTTTATCACTATTCCAGTGCTCCTTTCCTTTTCTTCTCTTCGCTGTTATTAATTGGTCTTCTAACCCAGTATCGTGCAGCTTTTATTCTCTCACTCTAGCTTTTCTTTCAGTTATTCTTGCGTCTTTTTAATATTGACGCAATTCACTTATGCAACAGACCCGCAACGAATAAAAACAATCGCAATAATGGAAATAATTATACCGCGATTATGGCGTTTGCAGCTCTGAAACATGTCGGATGATGATGTTTAATATTTAATAAAATTAAAAATTTCCGTGTTATTATTTATTATTTTCGTATTATTGACAGTTTTTTTTTTTTCTTTTCAAAATAACGCATATATCGCGCGTGAAAATAGGATAATAATAAAATAAAAATTAAGGTATAAATTTTAAAAATTGACTGAGAAAGTTAATTGAAAAATATAAACTAACAACTAATATTAGATTCAAATGTTACTCCGATAACATAAAATTAGTTCAATTATCGGCTAACTAAAAAAATGAGTAACTAATTAACATTCCGTTATAGCTCAATCGGTGAGTACAGGTAATTCATCTAGAATATAGACGAATTATAAATAAACAATTAATCCGTTTCATTTCTACCGTTTTTATCCCTTATTTTTCGTTATACTTCGTTTTCTACAGATGCATTCTGCACATTTGTTAAACAATTCGCTTAATGTACATGTATAATATACGCTTTTAGGCGGCCTATTAGTGTGCTGTGTGATATGAACTAGACACGTTCTCTCTTAATTAACGAATTTAAGCTTTATATTAGCGCGGACGTAAATGGTGGAGTAATTATGCGCCCGTTAAAATAAATTTAAAAAATTAATTCTCGAACGACGTAGGACGTGTGCATGTTGAAATTATGTAAAAATTGTAACAATTTCATTTTAATAAACAGAATAGGTTGTTAAAATCGCGTCTATTTCAGTTCGTCAGTATTTAGGCTTTTAACTCATTTTATTAAAATGTTGAAATTACGGATATCCAAATTTACGCAGTGGTCTCTTTAAACGAGTTCTCCTATTTCAAATATTGTTGGTCCAAAAATTATCAACACGAACGATTCTTATTCCATCCGTCTGCTCAGCAACATTCTGTCTCGACAATTCGCGCTGTTACTATTTCAGATTTTTCAAGATCACTCCGTATTAAAAGTTGAAATTTCGTTTATGATATCGAAAGGGCAAAATTAAACGGAAAAAAAAGAGGGGAACTCGAAATCTATGCAAGTTTTCTAATCGTAGAAACAATTGGCTGCGATCTTTTTACGCTTGAGGAGTGTTTGAAATGTTTTGTCAGCGGTAATTAAAACGCGCCGAAGTAGTTATTAATTAACCGAATTATAAACTTGCACTATTCTGCCGGAAATTGTTTTTGTCAACCCGTTCCTCGTCGGTGAAATAATCGCATTAACGTTACAACGCCGGATAGGCTGCCTCGATGCGGAGGAAATCGATGTAGGATAAAGGAAGACGCGATTAAAAAGGTAACGGCCGGATGAAACAATTTGCAGAAGAGGAAAAATTGAATTAATAGGATTTAATAATAATGAGAAGGAAATCGTTCAGCGTAAATGAGAATCGGCGATGAAACGATAACTCTCTCGGTATTTACGCGTGTCATCCAGGGAGCTCTGCCTTTAGGGCAAACTAATTTCAAATTACCTACTTTTAATTCTGCTATAAATTATACCACCCTCTTTTTAAACCAACCCTCCAATCAGCAAGCGCACACAGCACAACTACAACCTTATTGTAATTCCGTTTGCTTTCGATCGAGTCCTAACACTGCGGTCTCGAATAAAACTTTTTGCTCACTTCGTTTCGACTACACTAACCTTAAATCTGATTATTCCTTTATTAGCTATATTGTATCGCCACCTAACGCACCTAGCGCATTTCCAGTTAAAATCTAACCCTGAACGAACACAGCTAATAACCAACAAAACGTAACTTCCACCGGCAAAGCCATATCCGGCAAAAATCTTAATTGCAAAATGCCTTATAAAAGAATTCGATGTTTCTTTTTTATTTTTTACCTTTTGGTTTCTTCGCTTTCACTCTGCTCTTGTGAGAATGTATGAAACAGGAATTTCTTCTTTTTTTTTTTTTCCTACCCTGGGCGCGCCAGCGGCCTTGACCCAACAACATGAAAAATTAAGAGTTACAACTAAATAGCCAAGCGGTCAGAAATGGAAAAGACAAAGGGGACAGCAGCAATGGAATACCGCGGCCTGAATAGAAACTCAGCAAATACGATAGTAAAATATGTTAAAAAAAGCGGTAGATTGAAATAAATGATAAAATAAAATAGAAGTTTATTCACTAGAAAACAATTTCATATACGAAAACAAATGTCCAAAAAAAAATAGTTATGTAAAATGGAAGAATGAAAATACGTAGGATTCTAACGCATGATAAAAGATTAACATTCACGAAATTTATTAAGAATAAAGTTATAAAAACTCGGCAAAAGATTTGCTATATCCCCACTTCGATAATAAGAAACCGTATTTAACATTTCCAAACAAGCTTATTATTTATAAATTATAAACAAATCATTTTGCCGAAACTATCACATGCAGTAATAAAGTTACTTTTCAGGAACTTTAAATAATTTAGAATCACTGTCTAAATCCTAAATATGCACCATCATCAACTTTCCGTGCATGATCACCTAAAAATGCCATGTATGGGAGAAATAATTACGAAGAACACGCGGAAATATTTGGACGCATGCAGCGCATCCGACTCAACGTTAGTTGGTAATATCGGTCACTATGATTACCAAGCACACTTAAGTATAGATACAACGAATATAAACATACAAGGATAAAACACATACTTAAATGAAATATTTTTGTAAGTCGTGTGTCTTTGCGACACTATATGAAAATAAGATTTACATAATTCGTACTTTTAAGCTATTATCGGTTATTAATTTAGTTTTAAATTCGTATTTAACTAAGTAGCTGCGTTTTAGTTTCAGCGCACAGGTTAATATCATGTTATATATTAAAAATTACCAATTAATCATTTTATTGTAACTTCGGTTGTTCATACTTGTAGGTTTTGCTTTTTACTTTATAATTTTTCCTGTAAAGTAAGTCTCGTTAAGTATACCGAATAATTGAGTAGATTACTCTAATAGACACATATATCAACATGTAGGAAACATTGGATAATAATTTCTTTTCAATTTCTGTGTTATATCGAATGTGTACAAATAAATGGTTCTTCTTCTTAAGAAATTTTCCAAAATGCTAGAATGGAAAATAATTTACGATGGTACAATTGAATGATTTAGTTTTTAATTACGAGACTTATACATAAACTGTGTCCTTCGGACCGCAAATATCCCCAACCCACAAATATTAGTTACGCAATAATGCTTATAGGAGAATAGTTTCGATTGACTACTCCATTCTTACCTTTTTATTTTGAATTCTGGCTGAATAATACTACATATTCAGGACCTCTGCTCGGTTACTGTCTTACTTGAAGAATCGCATCATCTATTATATGCAAAACAAATTCAAAAGCCCTTGTACCTCTGAAATACCATCGAAAGACTTTTGATGGCTGACCTTTTCTTCGAAAAATGAGTTTATCTAACAAACACTTTGGTAGAGTTTTATTTTGAACGCAACTGAAAATACATATACGTTGATGAAACGATAACTGTGAAACTGAAAGCAACAACATAAAGTTCTTTAAAAATTTCGGCTTTATCTTGCACTAAGATCTTCTCGGTGATACGAAAAGAATATTGAAAAGTTTGATATATAAAAATGTACTCTACCTAATTGCAATACAAATAAAGGATAAAATCAGCCTATACCAATAGAATTTTCCAATTAACGCTCTGAAGGAAAGCTGAATATGGACTAGGAAACATACATGTATATATATTAAATATGACAAAAGATCATCATCTCACATTCCTTTTACGTGTTTTAATCACTGTTCTGCTAATTCATTTGAATCTTTCGAGACATACTTCAAAATCTATCGTTATGATTAAAAAATGAACCGGTATATTCAATTTTTATTCGGCAATTCTGTTTTAGGCTTCGCAATTAGTTCGACGTCCTATCTTGTATCGATATTGTGTTTTTCCCGCTAGTTCTATATATCGATACATCTCATCGGATTCCATCACCTTTTTTTCTCTTTTTTTGAAGTGAAACTTCTTACGGCGCGGTAGGGAAAAATTTTTGTTACGCGTTACGCGTTAAACGTAAGGTAGGTATCTATTTTTATGTATGTGTAAGTATGTATAAGTGTCTGTCTGGGCCTAATAGTATACCAAAATGAGTAAATGTATAGTTAAATATTTATACTACGAGACTTCGTATAGTATATTGTTTATGGGCGTTCTCATAATAATTACAACGTAATTCTTAGGCTACCCCCATTAGAAAAAATGTTCCAATTTTATGTAACGAAATATGTGACGAAAACTATAGAAAGATATTCACGATACGATACAATTTAGTCTGTTAGTGAGTTTTTAAACCATATGGACGCCTCGCTAAAATCAATGTGTCGATACAATTCAATCTGATAATTGTGAACGTATTAGTGGTTCATCAGTTTGCATTTTAAAATTATTTTAAATGAAACTTCTTTAAGCGCACTATGAGAGCGATATATAAATTAAAAATACCATTTGTAAATATCTCAATAATAAAATCGATTCCATTAAAAACGAATAAAAATTGTCTTCTGTCGTGTCTCTCTTATCCGATTTATTTCAAGAATCGAATGAAATACATAAAAAACTGTGTATAACCTGTAGAAGTTTCACTTCTTGCGCGTGTACACACTGATACACGCACCCGTATTTTTTAAATTCCTTTTGTGTTGAAATGATTCAATTTGTAGGATTTTCATTCAATTTGCTTTTTCCAACGCTACTATAACGTTTGTAGCACGGCAAAGACCGTTTTATTAAAAGCTGATATTTTAATAATATATATCCCTTTGTTCCGATGTAATTTTATCCCTTTTCTTTAATTTTTTTCGTGAGTAATAAATATTTTGTCACATTCATCTTTTGATCGAAATAAAGCTAAATACGAAATTTCCCGTTCTTTACATTTCAAAAGAATTTCTCCGTAATAAAGGGCTACAATTTAACCAGTGTTTATTTTTAATTTCAATCAAAAAAGTATAACACGATCGCAAAAAAAAACAAAAACGAGGGGTTTTTATATTTCGCCAATCTTAAATATTTCATTTCTTTTTTGAAACTTACATTTTTCTCCTTGTCGATTATTAATCATTTTTTTTTTATTTTCTTTTTAATTT
Source organism: Icerya purchasi (assembly GCA_039619475.1). Taxonomy (NCBI): domain Eukaryota; kingdom Metazoa; phylum Arthropoda; class Insecta; order Hemiptera; family Monophlebidae; genus Icerya; species Icerya purchasi. The sequence continues at coordinate 67,355,706 of CM077116.1, forward strand.
TTAACTCTTGTTTTCTCGCTTACAAAGAGCATATATCTTTTCTTTTTTTTTTTCTTCGAACGATTACTTTAATTTCTTCATTTATTTTTATTGTGTTTCTTTTGCAGTTTCCTACAATAAATTGGCGTGGCTAATTTATATTAAGATCTTTGCGGCCATGTTGTTGATGAGGATCTTTTTGTGGGCGCTGCCCAACAATCGCAGACATGAATAAAAAAATACTTTTCTTTTTACGCTGGTCATACCGCGCATTTAGTTTAAATATATATAATATATTATAATCAGGTATAACGGCTAACAAGACATGAGAGCTTTCCTTTCCTTTAAGGTTTATATTTTTTCGTCTACACATTTATTTCCTTTCGGACTGCTAATTGCACGAGTTCTAGTACCGATCTTTTTTGACTCCCTTGCTATCTCTGCATAGTAGTTCTGGCCGTCTCCACCTTCCCCGAATAACTTTCTTAGTGTTCTCAGTTTCCTTTTGTCCTACGTTCTTCCTTCTTGATGGGTAATCGTCCGTATCTGACAAGCCCAATAAAAATGTAAAAAAAAAAAAAAAAAAAAAAAAGGTCTTTACACGTACTTTCGCCATAGTTATATTGTAAAAATTGTCGCAATGATCCTTAAAGCAGCTTTAAGCGTTTGTTTAAGTCGTATAAGCCGTACTTTACTGTAAAATCTTACTTCTCCGTTGTTTAATTAATTATATTTATTAAATTTACTATAATTTTAATTTCAACAATTCAAATTGGACGACCACTTTTGTTGCGTCAAATGTCCATGATTGTTATATTCTGTAATTACAGTCGGTGACAGTTCTGTATATTTCAATTATATTTACACATATATTTATTATAATATTCTATAATATGTGTTACGTAGGCGCTTGTTCATTACATTTATTTTTATCCAAATTGATAATTGTGCAGAGTCATTCATTTTTTTATGTCTTTTGCCATTATTTTTTCGTAAATTTGATAATAAACGATAGATCTCTGTATGTATTCGGATAGCGCGCGTTTTTTTTCCCGGATTTACTTATTTTAATTAAATTTTTCGTATTTTTCAAAAATGTCGGGAAATTGCTTAGCTTTAATTTCTTCTTTTTTTTTCGGTAAATTTTAATAGATCAGAATGGTTTTATTAATTATTTTCATCGTTTTATTAAAAATTTCGTCATACCCGTCGGCTTTTTCAACAAGTTGAAGTTTATCGCTTTCAATTTCAATTTCTCTATTGTCCCCTCCGTATAATAATTTATCGTGTATCGTCTATGTTTTAGAAATATAAAAACCTACCGCACTTTTTTCTTCTCATTATAATTCTCTAAAGTCTTTCGGCTTAAATTTACGTAAGGATTATCTTCGTATTTTATTCTATTTATTTTTATTTTATTCTTTTATTATTATTATTATTGTTATTATTATTATTATTATTTTTTTTTTATTGATTATAATGGCTATCGCTCGCGCAAATTTCCGCGCAGATGGAATATGTATAATAAATAATAATAAAACTTGATTTGATGATTATTATTATTATTACTATAATTCTTTTTTTTTGGAATACATATCGAAGAGTACATGAATTTTCTTTTATTCGGAATTTTTATTAATATACATATATTAAGAAGATGCGGGAGCTGTTAACGAAAAATGAACTTTAAAATAAAAAACAAGAATAAGTTGGGAAGTTGAAAATTTAAAAATTCCACTTTAAACTGGAATTAGAGTAAGCCTTTATTACAAAAATTGTTTCGTGAATTTCGAGTGGCGAAAGTTTGAAAGCGCCAGCCAACGAGAAAAATAATATAAAAATAATAATTTTTGTACCTTTTTATTTCGAATTTATTTTGTACTAAATTCGAGTAAGAGCGAATTCTGCGCGCAGGCCGCAGAGTTACCGAGATTTAACGATATTGTTGTAAAAAGGTGGTTCATTTTCGGTTCAATGGAATTCAGAGTGTACACGCTACAATGTATGTTACGGCGTGCGCGGTTGTAGATAAAGATGCTTTACGATCGAACGGGTTTATTAACGAGTGCAATAACGAAATGGGCTACGACGAGGGAGAAGTGTCTCCTCTATTCACCGTGATGTTTTTGATGTAAAATGGAAAAACTTTGAAGAAAGTATAAAGCGAAATGATAATAGAAACGGAGCAGAATTATTGAAGGATATCGGCAATTAGGTCTGATAGTAGTCGGTGGCGGCGGCGGCGGCGGCGGCGGTGGCGGGTTGTTTGATTAAAGTTCAAAGTTGCTGAATAAAGTTGCTATTGAAGAACCGGAGTTTAATGAACGAATCGGTTCGTTTAAGTTCTGAAAAAGTTCAACAAAACGGCAAAAGCAACATCGGCTAATAGGACACATCGGCTTCTCCGCTGTGTTTGGCTACACTGTGTCAACTTGCAACGTTACAACGGTAATCAACTTTTATCTCTTCTTTCTGAAAGACAAGGCAGCTTTTAATCGAGCGATATTTTATTATTCGCGGCAGCTGATTATTCGTAGAAAAAAATCCTATCGACCGACAGATAGCTCTCAATTTCCTTCGTTATTATTAGCGTTTATCTCGGCTTTCATCCTCGCAGTGCTTAGTGACGAGGCTTCTTTAACGGACGGAAGAGAAACTTATCCGTTTACTTTACCCTTTTAAAAACTCGACGCTGATTAAAACGCGGATTTCCCTTCTAGTTACGCGCCAGAATGATATAGCGATTAAAATAAACGATAATCGAAGACGGAACTTCATTTAGGAGGTGTTACATTTTCGGCGAATAATCGCGCTTCGTCGAGTTATCCGGAAATGTTTCAATTACGAAAATTAATTTTTCTGATCACAGGCGTAGCCAAGACTTTGTTGTTCTATGTGTGAGTTTGTGCGGAATTATCGGAAAACGTGAATGAGTTGTGCCGGAACAAAAATTTATTACTTGCTTTTCCGTTAATCTGTGCAAATATACTTTTTTTTGTTTACATAAATGAGAAGAAGTAAATGGAGGAATATATTTTAAACATGAACAAAAAGTTTTAGCACACCTGCCCTTTGAAAAAGTATGCATCCGCTGCTAAAATGTACAATCGAAGAATTTAAAATTTAAAATCGTTTTCCGGTTTTTACACGGGAATTTCGGAAAGCGAAGATAGTAAATAGAATACGGTAATAGTGTAAAAAACGAAGTATTAAACAACTGAGATTATGAGAAATAAATTGCACAGTTAATAGTAAACATTACGAGTCCCATGTATCATTTAGAAAAGATTATGTAATCCAGAGCTGTATGATGCAACATTCAATTTTATAAAAATACATATAGAAGTTAGTCGTTTTATGCGATATCGGTGTGTTGTTAATTAAGTTTCAGTCCGTCAGACTGACATACTGCCTCCTGGACTTCAGTCGAAGCCACGGAAAATCGGATAATCTTTCAAAATAGCCTAGATGAATCGATAATAGAATATACGATTGACGAAGATCGCGAGCTTATTCATCAAATCTGTTCGCTGCCCCTTTAAACACGCATAGGACACCGTCGTAGGGTTATAGAATGTGAGAGCGCTGCAATGAATATCGATATTGCAAAATGTGAAATTTTTTCAAATTAAACAAAGCCGAAATACTGTCGCGAATGCAAATGGTTCATCTTTATAATACTCGGAACGTGCGTAATATATTTAAAGATAAACTTTTCGTTCTTCGTGATAACTTTTTTTCAACTAGCGCTGTTCGTAAAACATCTAGACCTACGTCTAGCACCGATTAATATAGCGGCCACAATTTTTGAAGCATGCACTATCCACTAATAGAAATGATGATAAAGATATGATCAAAAAGCAAATGAAGAATAAATGAACTAAAAAAAGGAACGAAATAGAAAGAAATAAAAATAGTAATATTCAAACTCGGCAGATTACTGTTAAAGGAATAAATCTAACTAAACACGAAATACTGGAACAAACATCGATGCGATGGAATTCGACTTACGTTTCAAACAGAAGACAAATACGAAATTGCACTCTACGTAAAAAGCGACACCCTGAACTAGAAACTCAAGAATACGCCAGAGAAAAATTAACGCTTCAGTTCAAGCGAAAATCATCAATATAACTTTATTGAACTCGCTTCCCGGAGAATCGGAAGTCCAAATTCAATGAGTAAGAAAAATACCAACAAAAGTAGGGAAAACTCTAATATTTTGGCCACATCGGATGTCGAACTATGAAATGCCCAGCGAAACAATGGAAAAACACTAAAGATAGGGATAATGTGTTCTCGGGTGTGTCTAACTCAAGCCGAGAGGAATATCGTGAATCCCATGTTATCAAGAATATTGACCAACCTGTCTAATAAATGGTAGAGAATAGCATTGATTGAAGCTGATTAACCATCAGTGGAACCAAATCCGAATCGGAATTTCAACAAGGCGAACGGGAGAAGAGCTGTATCGAGATTATAATAATAAATGGCAGAGGATATTTCGGTTTAAGAACTTTTGTGTCGAAGGCAACTCATTTTCGGATCGGTGAATAATACGAAAATCTTTGCACACGCGACAAACATAACAGGCAATAAACTCACCAGAGTGCAACAATTAAAACTAATTTTGCTTTTTCAAAAATGTCGCCGTAATGAAACCCAACCCTGAAATGTCCCCGGGGTGAAAGCGGCCCGGTTTCAAAAAATGATCGGCAACAACTTAACGAAACGAACTATGAAAACCTTCAAACACGGCGATTGCGGGTAAACGTTTTTTGCTAAAACAGTCCAGAAAGAAAAAAAAAGAAAAAAGAAAATCACCAAACTAATTAGAGGAGCCATGGAACAATTTCGAATCTCGAAAATAAATAATTCGAAATTCACGAATTACTATTATTCTAAAATTTCCTAATTATATTCCCGAAAGCTGTCCGAAATGTCAAAGAGGAGCCCGATTTCAAAACAGCAAAAGGTTCGATCAAAATAATAACTCTACCGAGGGAAAATTTTACTAGCCACGGCAGAGCATTGCCCTAAGAAGAAAAATCGATACTGATCGAATAGCAAACTGAAAAAAATTCGGAAATTGCATAAATATCATACAAACACGAAATCACTTTTTACGGAGTAGTAGGACTTAACACAATTAAGGAAAGAAAGCTGAAATATCTCGGGCATATTCTATGCGGGCCAAAGTATGAGGTTCTAAGTTTAATTTTACCGGGAAAAATTGTCGGAAAACGTTCAATAGGACGTAGATGGAACTCTTGGCTGAAAGACCTCCGCCGCTGGTTCAACGCATCATCAGTCGAGCTGTTTAGATCCGTTGTATCCAAAATTACAATAGCCATGTGGATCGCCAACCTTCGTAGCGGAGACGGCGTATGAAGAAGAAGTACCCCAATTAGGGAATTTCAGAAAAATATTTTTTTAAAGCTTAAACGCTTTAATATCTTTTGTAAGCAATTTTAAACTTTACAAGCTATTTCGGTTGCAGCGTGATTTCTAGTTTCGGTCAGTTCTCTTTCTCACCCCCTCCCCTCGGTTAAAGTTGAAAGTTTAGTAAACCGTAATCGCGCGAAATTTCAATTTAAACATTGCAATTTCTGTGTATTTTTCGAAACCGTATTTAAAAAGCCTCTTAATTTTTTTTCATCTTCATAAAAAACCTTCTTATTTTACAATTTCTGGTCCTTATAATGTTTCGCATGAGACTCTCTCTTGCTACGTTTCATGGGCCACTGATTCGATTGTAGCGTGATTTTCAATTTTATGAATAGTATGATGTAATTTGTTGTATTCTAAACTTACCGGAAAGAGCTTTGGAAGCACCAACGGAGTGGAAACCGTATTACTATTACAATTTATGTAAATTTTAATTTACAAAATCTATTTTAATTACCGGAATTTTTCAATTTTCCTCTTCGAAAATGATTTCTTGGGAATTTCGGGTTTTTAAAAAAATTTACATACATTTTACAAGAAAAATGTTCAACGGAAAATTATTGCTCGATTTTCAGACTTTTTGTGAAAACAAAGTCAAATTCATACGCTAAACTAACCTGCGGACGGCCTGTCGGTTCTACAATTACATTTTCTGTTATTTTTTCGGAAACTGCTTTAAAGCCTTAATAAGGTTTTTTCCTTTTTTTTTTTTTTAACCTTACGCTTTAGCTAGTAACATTTGGAATTACATTATTTTACTTGAAAACGATATAAATTAAATTCTACTCCGGTTCTGGTAATCCGAATTACTCACGACACAAAAATCCGCAAGGGGCAATATTAAACCTCATAAAGCTAAAAAGGCTTCGCAAGCAACATAATACATACACTCCGGGGTCCTTGTTGGATTTTCGCTTTTATCCATATAGTTTTTCCGTGCGCATTATGCTTAATTTAAAATGTTAATCCTGTCGATTAACAGCGCATAAAGGATTCCAAACATATTCGACCCTTTTTTCAAGCGCGATTCGCGACATTTAAAGAAAACCCCACTTCTATAAGCGCATACGTACGTACGTATATGGTGTGTACACACGTGTGATATATTACAATAGCAGCGGAGGTGTCATTAATATTAGCGGGTGACTTTTATTTATTTCACGAGAAAACGTCTCAGCGACACCTAAAAATATTTCCCTCGACCATTCGTTCTCGCGTAATTTCAAATAAATTTATTTATTTGTTTTTCGGACTTCATACTGTGAGTGAAGTAACACAAAAAATAAAACTTTAAACGATCAGGCCGGCTGCTGCAAGCCACCCATCGACTCGGTCGGTTGTTAGTGCTTGGACAGAAGGTATACATTTCTAAATGGCAACTACACGAACACTACGTCTACACCATTCGAGGAAACTGGCCCCCGAAAAAGTGGAAGACAAAGCGATACAGACGCCTTTTATCTGTTTATCAATCGAGATAATTATCTCTGAACCGAAAAGCCGAGTGCAGAGATGTTATCGGATAATTTTTATTAACTATTATTTTCTTTTTATTACCGCGTTTATTTTTATTACGGCTTAAATTTTTCGAATTTACAATTGCACCGAATTAATAATTTATTTAGACACCGAACAAGCATACCCTGCTGAGTGTTGTACTTCAGATATTTCAAATTCAACGTTATAACCGCTCACCGGAAATTTTCTTCGTTCGTTCGTTCGTTCGTTCGTTCGTTCGGTCGAAAAAATATAAGTTGCCTACAAATTATAATTGTAATACGGTCGAGAAGTAGTCATTCGCGTAATTTTTAAAATGGACCGTTTTTTAATTTTTTTACTACGCACACCTGCACCGCGCTACATTAATCTGAATATTGTAAATTTGACTCCAAATTACGCGCCTATAGGAAAACCCGGAATTTCCACCGCTTGAAAATAAATTAACAAAATCGTTTAATATTTCATCTACTCATTTTTCACGCTAGAAAACGGATAAAAGAGGACTAAAATAATATTCAAACATCATTGGAATCTCTTACTGCATGGTACATAAGTCGTCAGGGTTACCATTTGGTTGGAGGGTGGTATTTCTTACATTTATATAATATAAAAACACAAATTATGATTTATACATTTTGTGGTGTAATGGTAAAAGTGACGTCTATTTGTGCACACTTGGAAGTAAGGTATCCGGGTTCGAATCCAAGCGCGGTGTCATGTAAAATTTTTGATTTCTTATATTTTAAATTATTAATTGTTGTTATCTAATTATTTCAATTCTTTATACATAACTATATAAATATAATAACAATTTTTAAACATTTCAATTATTTAACGACTGTTTCTGTGCATGGCTTCTATCTTAACTTCCAGATAAACGTGAAATATTTTTAAATGTAAATGAAATTCGTTTTTCAAATGAAAAATTAAAGGAACTTTACACTTGCGGTAATAATTCATTTATATGTTGCAGTAAATGTCGCAGGAATTGCTGTTTTATTTGTTTTTATGATCTATGTCACCCAAAAAATTATGTAAATAAAAATTAAGTTTGTAGCATTTTAATTATAACTGATATTCATCAACTCTCTTATTTTATATGTAGATAAGTATATTTTTTTATTTATATTTATATATATATATATATATATGTGTGTATATAATGAATTCGTTGTGTATAAAACATATTTATCTTACCCTTTATTATATTTATGTAGTTATGTGTATAAAGAATTGAAGTAATTAGTTAAAAATTAGTAATTTAAAATATAAGAATCAAAAATTTTACATGACACCGCGCGCTTGGATTCGAACCCAGACACCTTACTTCGAAGTATGTACAAATAGACGTCACTTTTACTATTACACCACAAAACATATACATCATAATTTGTGTTTTTATATTATATAAATGTAATAAATGACATGTTTAAATTTTTATTAAATTAAAAATTGAATTTTTTAAATTATTTTATTGTTTTTTAATAATTTTTTTGTTTAATATACTTCATTTTGGAATAATCAGTCTTCCGAATTATTTGCACAAGGTAAATAAACATGATATGGAATTTATTGCATATTTTTGTCTAAACGGCTATGTATATCATCCGTTAAATTCGGCTTTTAAAAATTTAAATTTCTCACATAAATCAAAAAGTTGCACTCTAATATTTTACACAGTTTATATATACTCATGGTCTTCTATCGATCTGCAAAGTTTCATCAAAATCGGTGACCCGCAGATCGTGACCTCTCCTTGTTAGTCTGTATATGGAATAACTACACTTCGTTCGCAAAGTTGTATCTTGCTTCGTCGCTCGTTCTGTGCTTGTTCTGCTGACGGAAAAATAATGAACTTCGTGTTTCGCTCGTTTTTTTGACCGCTAGATAACGTCCATACTCCGTATGGAGAGTATTGCAATTGTTTTGGCCCAAAAAATATTGCTTTTTTTTTTTCTTTTATTCCACGTTCCCCTTGTGTATACGTACATATTTTTTGATGAACATTTAGTTCAAACTCAAATTTTATCGCATTTCATTAAGTGTACGTTATATGTGAGCACGATGCACAAAATAGCCTATCATTATCATCATCTTGTGAGAAACTCAGGTATTTCTGAAACACATCGCTGGTCAGCATAGTAATGGTGAGTTCGTCTGGTGATGCCTATGCGGAAAGAACTAACGCGGCCGCAATGACAAGATTTCTGAATAATTTTCCGAGCCACGTACGCTCGCGGCTGGTTTTCCAATTTTTTCCATGTGAAGGGACAGATTCCGAATCTTTTACGTTATCATTACGCGTCCTAAAATTCCGGTAATATTGAATCTTCTTTTGTGGCCAGCACGCGTTCGGCAGCCCTGATCTAATTCGCAGTAAAGAATTCTTTCGGATAATCGATGACCAGTCTCATTCGCGTAATGTGATCGAATCATCATTGGAGATGCGTTCTTGTTGTAAGTACTTTGTTCCGTCCGGAAGCGACGCAGGACCACCTTGTTTCTTACCAAGTCGTTCCGTTTAATTTTTAACATCGAGCCGGATCGGTCGTTGTCGAAATTGTCCGGATTTCCTGATTCGGCGCCGATAAGCTGCCCAAGTTTCCGACCTATATAACAGCGAGCATACTACTACTACTACTACGGCGCAGAAAACTTCTACGCAAGTACTAACGTAAAAGTCCTGGCCCCGAGTTTAATTACCGTATAATAAACTTCTCTTCGTTCGTCCTCGCACACACTTTTTTCGAATCTTACAACGTTACAACTTTTGTATCAGCGTGACGTAATATTGATATGCATATTTATAGATTAAATCCGGTTTTTCTTCCCTCCACTATTTTATCCATCATTAAAACTGTGCTGCGCGCACTAGTGGAGGAAAATGCCAGTGTTAATTTTAGCATTGTTGCATATTTCTGTATCGGTACGTGTAATATTGACCAACATGGCTTCTAATGGTTAATAATCGAGATTTCACACTTTCAGGCTGCTCCTTTTTGCAACTGTTAAGCTGGCAGCTTCGTTATTAACTCACAACCTTTACATTCACGCACTCCCCTACTGCGATTGTAACTTTTTAGGAATTACGGCGAATCAGCTGCGTGGGATTTACAATCGTTTTCAAATCAATCGTAACTGTAAACTGTGAGTGTGTTTAAAATTTCCCTTTAATTACGTCATACAGAAATACCCAGTTGCCTCAGAACAAGAGGCAACTATCCGAATAACTTGAAATGCTTCCGGCAGTTCATATTTTTCGCGGCTGTATTTATAAAATAGCGCCAAGATGCTGATTACTATCGTGGAGCACGCGATCTATTCCGCGCATTTTATAAATAAGTTTTTTTTCATTTGCGGAAAAATCAAAAGCCTTCAATCATCAACGGGTTCTGCGAACAAATTTCGCAATCCGTAGTAAAGCATAGTTGTAAACAAAAGTATTTCATCGGGAGAATTATTGTATACACGGAGTAGAACCTAAGAAATATTCCTTTCTTTTTTTCATTTCTACCACAATTCCTTTTATAACACGACAACATGATAATTTATTGACCCGAATAAAGAACCTTAATTAGTACACTACCATTCAAAATGAGCAAAATTAGATGAATGAATTAAATGTTATACAATCACTGGATATTGACGTAATAACAAAAACGTTCTTGCTGAAGACGTAAAATTTAAAAAGGAAAATATTTGCTAATAGAACAGTCGCCGTTATTTTAAAAAATGCCGGGAAAAACTAAACAAAAACTTACACTAAATGGTGATAAAGGATGAGAAAATTTGAAAAAATCTTCTTTCGTTAAATGACAGTCATTCTAGTCGCGGTTCAACTTCTTTTCTTCTTCGTTTTATAATTCCGACTATATTTAATCTTTCCCAACCACTGGGCAATGGTCCATAGTTGATGCGCCCAAAAAAAAAAAAAAAAAAAAAAAAAAAAAAAAATCGTTTCCAACCATCCCCCCCATGGTTCTCTTGATATTTGCTCTCTCTTGAAGGCTTCACAATTTCGACACTATTTGTTACCTCCGCTTTAATCATATTCTCTTTCCTGCATCGAGTTTATTTTGTCCTTTTCAACTTCCATATATACGTTTCTTGCGATACTGATCATATTTTGTTTAAATGCTCCACTGCTTTTTTCTGTTTTGTGCTATTGTTCCACTTCACTGAAACTCGGTCTCCTCTTATCGGTGTTTCTTATATTTTCTCATTTTCTTCTGCATTCCCGCCCTCTAATTATTCTTATCCTCTCTGCATAAACATTTAAGAATACAACTTTATTTTCTTTTCTCCCCTATTTCTTGAGCTAATGTATCGTTGACAAACCAAAGGGGAAAAAAAAGATTGAAAAAAAATTCACGGACCATCCAATGCATGAAAACCGATTAAGTCATTTGCAGTATGATTGAATGTACAAGTTGCCCATGACTAAACTTCAAGCTCGATGGAAGCATCCCCCTAAACCGTCACAGTATCAGTTACTTCATATGCCTCCTAGGAAGGCGATTAAGGATACTCACCGATAAATTGAAGCAAGCGGCGCAATATTTTATCATTTTGAAGTGAGGAAAAAATTTGAAAAACACGACACGGTATATCCATAGATAAACCATAGCCGATAGGGCACGAACGTTGTATGAAAGAATTTCCCCGTGCTCCCTCTCGTGTACTTCGGTATCGTGAGATATCATTTATCTCCATTCAGATTTACACAAACTCTAACTATACAATCACCCTGATCTCAATTCGGTACCAATTAAACAGACACAATATCACGTTAACTAAATTAGAAACCATAATTCTGCCGAAAATTTATAGCTCAGTTTGAAAACTTTTCAAATATCGGTAAACCGGTGCAAGCAAAATAGTGCGTCATTGTTATCAACCGTAGTTCGTGATTTGTAAATACTGAAACGCAGCGGGAATTTAGTTCTTAAACTGACTGCCGATGTGACAACCAGAACCGATGCAGCCGCTAATGGCAGAGTTTCCTTCAACATCCGTGCTGATATCTGGGGCGTTTTTACATCGTGAACATGGCGCAACTTTTTCCAGATCGTATTATTTCACTGGTAATAATAATTACATTACGTCGCCCGGTACACTTGAAATAACGCATAGGCAATACGAATTCCGGTGCAGCACATACTGAACGAGGGCGGCTTAACTGCAAAAAGAGGCGGAGTTTGATTTTAATTAGTAGAAAGGAAGCGATGGAGAAGGATAAGAGGTCGGTTTTGGTTTGTTTAACTGTAATTAATAAGTTACAAGAAGAGCAAGCGTAAGAGGATACAACAGCTGCTCAAAAGCGTCGTCTTTTCTGGGCCAGCAAAGAAGAAAGTTCGTTACTAATACTTTCGGAGAAGGGAACCGAGCACGACCGGATCATCTGTACTCGCATGAACTTCTTCACGCGATTTTAATAACGGTTTCGCGTCGGCAAGCGCGCCGTTCAACTCATTATCAGCTCGCAGGATAATATTAATAATGATAATAAGCAGACGTTCTGAAAATAATTATTAATTAGCGCCGAGGAGAACTAGAAATCGACAAAAAAACAAAACCTGAAAATAAGATTTTTATTTATTTATTTTTTTTTTAATTTTTACCCTTCATTCGGTTTAATGATAACAAATAAATTTTATCGCAGCAAAGTGCGACATAAATATGTGAACACATGAACACATATTTTGACACAATTAACGATTTGAAAATAGTACATACCATGAACAAAAATAAATTACTTATCGGCCGTTGTCCCGCGGTAACACAAAGACAGAAATAAAATAAAAATATTTAAATATTTAATTGAGTATAAGAAAACAAAAATAATGTCAAATGAGAACGGAAAGGGCGGATAGTTGAAAGTAAATATACGGTAAAAGAGTGTATAACCTGGGATAAAAAATTACCACTCGCAAGGGAATGATAATGAAAGCAGAAATAAACCGCAAAAAACATTACCATAGAAATGGCTTTTGGAAAATTGAATAACATGTTACGGAACGAAAAAATAGCAATGTGCCTAAGAAACCAATTATGTAATCCGTGAATATTACCAGTTCTTATGCGAGGTGCGTAAACACGGGTGTTTACTGAAACAAATCTGAGGATGACGAGGAAAATATAAGCAGCGCACGAAAGGTTAATGTTGAATATTAGGCTAACGGACCTAGAAAAGAAATACGTGGATACGCATGAAAATTGGTTTGCAGAATGCAATAGAGCAAATGACCAAACTAAAGTGGAGCTGCGCTGGTCATGCGGCATGAGGAGCGGATAACAGATATGGATGAAGCGTGTCCCGCGTGGTGGCAACGGACAAGAAAGGAAGCCCGCGTTAACTGCTCGGTGGCAATAACGAAGATAGCGAGCGGGAATACGAAAGGAGCAAGAGAGAAATAACTGAGAAAAACCGAGGAAAAGTTGAGCCGACGTTGGCTAATCAAAGTAATTGCAGTAATCACAGCTGTTGAATAGACACAAATCAATAAAAACAACTTTATAGAAAATTAATTGGTCACGGTTTAATTGACCAATTAAACGGACGCCTTATGTGACACGCAAATTGAATTTTAAAGGTATTCTTTTTCTTTTGTTCGAATTTGGTCATCTTCAGACCACGTTAGAATAATTCATTTTTCCAATTTCCGTATCATCAATGTTTCTTCGTCATTGTACAATCTTTCTGTCTTGAGCCCACTTTCGTCCTCTTCTCTTACTTTCGCTTACTTCGAAAACTCTTTAAAATCTTTTATTTCGTTTCATTACGTTCAACTTCCTGATGTATTAATCTATTTACTCGCACTTTTTCTAGATCCTTCTTGAATTTGCGAATCATCTTGGACTCGTTTTTAACTTCGCAGAGTTCAAAAATCCTTCTTTTACTCGTCCTTTTCCCGGATGCGCTGCTCAATGCAATCAAAATCGAAGGAACCTATTCTCCGATGACATAAATTAAATTCCATCAATAGCAAAACGATATTTGGCGGCGATTTCAACTGCAGACATTTATAATGCAGATACTCCAGAGCCAACGGCTGAAGCAACATTCTTCACAATAAACTTAGTAATGCGAATAACAGCACGTTATACACGGGCGAACATAGCTATATCCCAACAGTTCCGATCACCTGCCAGTAATTATCCCAGGTTCAGCCGTCGGCACCAGTCTCATGACGTACGATTTCAACAAAGTCAGTTGTCTCCGCTTTAAGAGAATTCTAAACGAAGAAATAGAACCCCTCCCGCCTTTGGAACACGGCCAGAAAATTGACGAATACATCATTTAATTCATTAATCAAATCACGCAACGTTCCGAATAAAGAAAATATTTTCAACGTGTAAAATTATATTCCCAACACACATTAGTAGGTCAATTAAGATCCGAAACAGGCACAGACGACACTGGATTCGATACTGTAACCCATCAGACTACGAGCAATTAAGATCTTTAAATTCAAAACAAGAAAGAGGAAGTTTCCAAATTTAAGAAAAAGTCAAGTCTAATTTCAAAGCTCAAAAACTCAGATGTTCCCAGCTAGAGAAATACTTGTGGAAGCGTCATATTTTTAACCATGTTCAAAATTTTTAGCTATAATACTCGCGACGCTAAGGGCCCCACGTCATTTTTCGCATTTTTTTGAGCTTTTGGCTGACTTTGAAAGTTTCGTTAAGGAAATTAAATACGATTTCGTTCCCGAAAAATAGCGAGCTTTCCAACAATATATCATTTAACCGGGAAAAAAAATATTTTTTTTAAAACTTCCGAACTTTCGGGCGCCTCGAAGGTCTAAATATAAAGTTGTAAGCTCGGCTATCACATGGTACCTAAGTTGAATGGTACTCTTTCTCGAATGGAAAAATAATCAGAAAAATCGGTCCATGTAGTCTAGAGTTATGCGGGAACAAACATCAAAAAAAAAAAAAAACAAAACATACGCGACGAACATATAATCCCTCCTTCTTTTTGGAAATCGGTAATAAAAAATAGAAAAATAATTAATCGATTACGCTAAAAATACAGAAAATAAGCCGATCATTCTACATTGTGACAAATACCATCGAATTCGCACCGAAGACGAAAGCAATTGCTTCGAAAATCAATGCGAACAATATAACAAAATACGTAACCAGTATATGAGGCTATCTCAAACGTACCAAGAGTTCGCTTCGGTGTGGCGAACAAAACTGTATATCAGTACGCTAATTTTTTTATGTATTTTATAAAAGAGCTTCTGCGTTTTGTTTTACATTTTAAAGTACACTTATAAAGAATAATCTGGTGATAACCATTTAAGTGTGATTTTTGAAATCGTTCTAAATTCCATATTGTGTATTCTTGTCGATTTTTTTTTTTTTTTTTTTTTTTTTTTTTTTTTGGTAACCGACTGACTTAATAGACTTTGCCTTAAAAAAAGGGAATTGTAAATGTGATTTATGTTTCAACTTTGAAGTACTTCATAAATTAAACCATTCCTGGGCTATTGCAAATTTTGATATTTTTGTCATTTCCGAACCACTTTTTATTAGGTTTCCGCACATCATATGTATACGGAATCCCGAAAAACAAATAATAATCTTCATTAAATCATCCGATTCGATTTAAAAACGATAAATTCCGAAATTTCAAAATCAACCGGATAAAGTTTGTGCGCAGAAATTTCAAGTGGATACTTCTAATGTATATAGATATTTCTAGAATTTTTTGAAATATTTTTCGAATTCAAAGAAAAATCGATCGGCAAATAAATATTCGTTAATTAATCACTTCGATACGGTCCGCTTTAACCGGAGTTTGGTCATCACCATTACCACTTCCCGGCCGGGCTTTATAGTCCCGTAATCTGGAGCCCATTCTTTCCCGCGTTATATACACGAGTGGAGACTACGTTTGCAATAAATTTTTCCATTTAACGTATTTTCGGAAATCGTTTATTTTCAGTTAGATTTATTCGCGTGTATCTATAGATTTTCCGTTTCCTTGGGACAATCGAGACCTTTGTTTCGCTTTCGTAAATATTTCGGTTCACGTTTCGCCATAATGAGGCGTTTGGAATAACTTCGATGCGGCGGAAGCTAAGCGAGCATTTTTATTCACTACCACGGTGGGGTAACCACCCGATGGTTTTTTTTTTTTTGAAAAATTCGTCAATTTCAGAACAAATTTGTCACTCATTTCCGGTTCTGAAATATTGCTAAAAATCGATTAACATATTTCGTCTTTCTACTCACGTTTTTGACAGCAGCTGTCGCGTACCGCTGGAATTGGTACGTCATCTTTAACGCGTCTGTTTCAGTCTAAACGCACTTTCATAGCATTGCCGCCCCGTTGCCAAGGACTTCTCTCTCATCTGCGCCACACTTCGCACGATTCGCTGCACAGAATAGCGAGTTTTTAACGCCAGAATTCAAAAATTACAAACACAAAAAAGCGAAAAACAAACCAGCTCACACTAAGTATGTATTAATGTGTACACGTGTCTGTTGCAATATATGGCTACTTACGAACTATTTAAGTGAAGAAATCCGCTTCGAGAAATTCTCGCTACCTTTCGATCGAATCACGTAACCGGGGTCCTGTAAACATGCGCTCGAACCGAGGTAAAGTATTATGTAATTTAATCAATTTCTTAATTTACGTACCGGAGACGCACTAACATCGAACGATGAACGAGATAACTGCTCTAATCAGTTATTCATTCGACGAACGTCGAATTCGTAAATTGGCCAGCTGAATTTTGCATAAAAATGTAAAACAATCTTACCGGCAACGGTTTAATAACAAGGCAGATGATTGCCGATGGATACGAAAAGAATGGGTAATGTACAAAATCGATTCGTGCCGTAGGAAATATTTATTACCTTTTTTCCTATTTGAAATAGGCGAAAAAAGAAAAAGAAAAAATCGATAGTTTCGGATATGGCTTTGTTGTCGTCAAAATTTCTGCCGGGCTAGTGTTTTCCTATCTTAAATTCTGTTTACATATTTTACCCCTTTCCGTAATAGGTCGCTGCGGAATATCGGACTACAAATAGGTATCACAACTGAAACGCGTCGACGATAACGTACCTACGCTCAGTTTCAAATGCGCTCTCGTACAGAATAAACAACCAACGGCTATTTTCCAGTTTTCAATTTTTCAAAGGAAAGATAAATACATAAAGAAAAAAGAGGTCGGGAACAATAGGAGGAAAACCGAAATGAAGGTTTGTCTTCGCTTCAAAAATAATCACTTTTTCCTTTCTTCCTCCAGGGGCATAAATTTCAATTTTAATTTAGCCATGCTTAAGAATGCAATTGTTATAGGCGTAGACGAAACTGCCAACACAACTGAAATAATATCGTAAAATTCACGCAACGGCTCTTTGTGCTAGACCAGCACAACTATAGACTTTATCATTAATTTGCGCTCCCGCCAGCAGTTAAAGTGTCCGATTTAAACCGGCCGGTGTCTTACTCGGTATTTAAATGTTGATCAGTTTTAAAAATACGAATAACACTTAGTAAATTTAAAAGTTGAAACTTATAGAGGAAACTCAGTCTGAAAACATGCGCAACCGTAATCTTCTTTTATTAACGTAATTTAATTACAAATCAAAAATATTTATTTCAGTGTTAAACAAAAAGTACAAACTCGTAGGAACTTATTTGAATTATGAAAATATAATAAAATATCGATTAGTTTCGGATCAATATTCATGTGTACACCGCTTGAATGCAAATTGTTGATCTGAAACTAGTAAGCGTTGTGGTCTATATAGCTTTGGTGCTTGATGGCTCTAATTGCTTTTTAAACATCTCGTGTTTCTTCTTCCTTAATTATGTGTATCCTGATTCCTTTGTCCGTTTGTACTGCGGGCTCTGTAATTGCAGATGTGACCATGGTATGAGACAGCTAACTCCTTTTGCTATTACCTTCGGCAGTGTCGTTCCTTTTCTTTTCAGGATGCATATGTTTGGCATTCATCGACGTTGATTGTCATTGTTTCACCATCCTTGGTACAGCGCTATTTTGTCAGATTCCATTCCTTGTAACTCCTTATATTTTTCAGGCCAAAAAAAAAAAAAATCTTCTAATTACTTCTGTTTACACGTGTTGATGGGTAATCGTCCATTGCTAACCACCCCAGGGAAAAACCCAAACAAAAAAAACAAGAAAAAAAAACTAGTCGATGCCTTATTACATAATTTGTGTAATCTATGTATAAATAGGCAAAGACAAAACAGATCAGTACCTTTTTCTTCTCTGTTTATTAGCCGATTTTTTTTTTTTTTTTTTTTTTTATGTTTAGTAACTATAGACGATCTTTAGTGCTATCAGTAAAAAATGTTGGAAACAGTTTTTTTTTTCTTATTGAAATAAAAAATGGATACAAAAAATGAAAAAAGAAATCGCAGTAGATCTGTTCTTTTTTTTTTTTTTTTTTGGGCCTGGCCGACTTAGGGCAGCTACCCAGGACAATTGGACTAGATTAGAGATTCGATTTTGATCCGGTCAGAGATCGATGACAGGAAAGAGACAAGAATAGGAACCACATTGGATGACGGCAAAGCTAAGATATAGGAAGCACTATATGGAGTAGGATAATTCAGCTTTAACAGCTGAACGTACAGGATATTACGCTCGGAGGAAAGACTGGAGCATTCAAACAGCACGTGGTCAGGATCACAAACGAAGGAACAGTCGCCAGAGTGCAAAGGACAATAAGGGGATGGGAATAGAGCAAAACGATGCCGAGAGGAAGGGAGCAAAGTATGACTGAACCGCAGACGGCAGATGGCAATGATGAAAAAACGTTTAAGAGTAGGAAAATGATAGAACCAAGAGCAAGAAGGAGGTCTAGGCTGAATAGAAAGGTAAAATGAGTTAGGATTGGAAAAGGAGCAAGTATACACATCCGACCAAAGTCTGACATGCATTCTTTCGGAGAGGGGAAGTATGCTGTGACCAGGAATCTTTTTAACAAAATGTGGAGAGTGTAGCGCTAAGCGTGCTAAGGAGTCCCCACCGTCTCGTTACCATCAATACCCGCATGACTTGGAACCCAAAGCAGGTCGATGGAAATGGAATGGGAAAGGGAAAGACTATAGATGAGAGAACGTATACGGAAAACAATAAAATCGAGGGAATATGAGGGAAAGGGAGAGGATATAGCCTGAAGAGCACTTTTGGAGTCTGAAATAATTAAGTATCTATCGGAAGAACGAGTTGAGGAAATAAATAAAACGGCTCGAAGAATGGCATAAAGTTCTGCGGAGAAAATGGAGCAAAAAGCCGGGAGCCTGAAGGATTGAGCGGAATTATTGGCTGGATAGAAAAAGGAAGCAGCTACTCCTCCTGAACTCTTGGAACCATCAGTAAATATTAAGGAATGAAAAGGAAACGAGGAATTAATAAGAAAATTAAATTCTTGATTGGCAACTGCGGGGCCAGAAGTTTTGGATGATGAAGGAAGAGAAAAGAGTTTTGGAGGGTGAAAAAACACGAAGAAGTTAAAAATAAAATAAGGAAGTTTACTGTGGGAAATAGTATAGGAGGAGAATTTGTCTAAACGATGAGAAACAAGGGCTAAGATAGGACATTTATTAGGAGAGAAGCGCCATTTATGAAAGATAGAGAGGTATGTGAGACGAATCTTAGAAAATGAGATGGAAAGTCTTTTTACAAGAAAACTGTATCCTAAATGTGATCGTCGGATGAACAACGGTTTTACATTCGATTCAGTAAGAAGAGCTGGAATAGAAGTGGAATTAAGCGCCCTTAAGCAAAAACGAAGAACCAAATTTTGTGTTAAATCCAGTTTGGAGAGGAGAGATTTTGAGGCATTGCCATATATGAAGGAACAATCTGTTTTTATTAAAATGTTTCAATTTCTCTTAATAATCATAATTATTGGCTTTTTTGCAGTGTACTAAATAAGGTGTCATTTAATATCAATAAATGAGGGTATTTAAATTGTGTTTTTGCAGTGTACTAAATACGGTGTCATTTAATATCAACAAATGAGGGTGTTTAAATTGTGATTTACTGTTGGTTTATTGAATTTATTTTTTATTCAATTGCAATGGTACTGAACTGTTTTGTATTGTAAGTACATATAAAAATATATGTTATCAGATACATACAATGAACGAATGTATAAGAGTAGAAAAAAAAAAATTTTGGATATGTACAAATTCATATTTGTTTTCCTCAAATTTTTAATAATAATTATAGTCGAATTTTGTCCAATGGGGGCAAACACTAGTTTAAATAAATTCTGATTAATGTGTTCCGTATTTTTCGTCTAGTACTGATACTTACACAAGGGATAATACGGAAAATCATATTATATGATCGTCATTTATTTTATTTTTTTTTTAATACACACGCGCGCACGCACACACACACACACACTCCCATATATATATATATATATACAACCTCCCCTCACCCGATTACCAATCTTTTTTCTTTTAAAACTTTTTTGAAAAAAACGTTTTCAATTGACTGCGTCATTCTTCCCCGTATTGAAAAGAAAAAAGAAAAAATTTTAGCAGTTATACAACACAATATTCGACCTTTATTATCTTTATAAGGTAACGGGGCACATGGGAGAAAACTCGGGCTATGAATGACGTAGTCATTAATACATACATTAGCTGTTGCTCGCGGCTTCGCCCGCATAATATATTTCATTTTTCATACAGTGAAGTAAACATTTACTCAAAAAGCTAATTTCCTATATTCAGTTTTCCTTTGTTTTGAACATCTTAGTGTGGTATAATAATTAAAACATTAAAACAAACTTTGAATAAAGTCTACATCAGCGAATAGTTAGCGAGAATTTAAAATTTAAATGTAAATAATATTTCCAGTAGCGACAAAGGAAACTCCTGCTTCAAAATTCTTTAATAATTTTCGTATAATTTAAATTTCTGAAGTATACCAATAGAATCGATTTTTTTACTAAACTGCTTAATACTTATTAGTGTCAATTATCAAAGCCACGCTGCTTTCAATCATCTGTTTTTTATTCCTCCAACATTCCATTTTCTTCATACCATTTACCTACACGTTATTTCCTTGAACTGTAAATTTATTTATTTTTTCTTTTTGGTGCCTTTTTTGCCGAAATACCTGTTAGAGTGTACTGAGTATTATTTCCGCAAGTTCCAAAAAGATGAACATTCACAAATCAGCATCGTAGAAAAATATATTATCTAGTCAGTAGAATGAAAAAGCATTAGAGGCGTGTGATAATAGAGAAGAGCGATTAACAGATGGAGGAAGGGGGCTGCGATTAAAGCAAAGTCAACAGATAGCGGTGATAAGAAAACAACCGAGTGAAGAATATTGTAAAATCACGGAATAGAAAAATGAATAGTTAAGACTGTGAAAAAAGAAGTACCATTCCGCAATTTGAAAAGAAACATTAAAAAGTGAATACACGCGGAAAACTATTGATGACAACATTTACTTCTTTTGATCTTCGATATCGACGTGACTGAGGACCGATAAATTAACTTTTGTTTTTTTGTTTTTTTTTTTAAATGGGTTCGGTGCCAGTACTGACCCAACTACATGAGCTTAGATCACCTCTTCAGATTCTGAGGCGATCGGAAATAGAGAGTATAAAGGAGAGAATAAATACCTTATTTAGAAACATTTTCGGGGTATAACCCATCATCAGCTAAACTAAATCATATACAACTCAAAACTCCTTCGACTTCCAATCTTCTAATCTATAAACAAATGAATGCGAAGGCTAGATTTGTTTTCAAATCAGCCAAAAAAGATTCCTGGAAAAAATTTTGTTCCTCTTTCTCCCGTAATACTCCCTTTTCTCAAATTTGGAGGACGGCTAGAGCTTTTAAAGTCTCCCGTTCTCATAATCCTATATCTTCCAATGTTCCATTGCAAAAGTTGATTCCTTTTTTAGACTCGATTTCTCCTTCGTATGTACCCAGCTCGGAAGAACTTTTCCCTCCTTCATTTTCCAACGACTCCTCTCCTCATTTCCTCACCTTACCCTTCAACATTAATGAACTGCGTTATACATTAAACAATGCCAATGATACTTCCCCAGGGTTAGACGGTATACCTTATCGAGTTCTAAAAAATATGTCCAACCAATCTCTTCAAATTCTTCTTAATATTTTTAATTCTATTTTATCCACTGGCTCTCTTCCTCCCTCTTGGAACTCCTTTGTGATTATTCCAGTCCCTAAAAAAGATCCTTCTTCCTTCCGTCCAATATCCCTTGCTCCGTGTCTAAGGAAAATTTTCGAAAGTATCCTAAATAGACGTCTTATTTGGTGGCTGGGAAGTAATAATTTACTTGCCAGTAACATGTTCGGTTTCCGACCTGGCCTTGGTCCCTCCGATTGCATTAGTCTCTTTATTTCGGACATTTATAATTCATTCTTAAATATGTATACAATGGTCTTCCGCAGGGCTCCTGTTTAAGTCCTACGCTTTTCAATATATATATTCTTAATATAGCCTCCCTCCCGATAGGGTCGTCTTCCCTTTTCTTTGCTGATGACATCCTTCTATATTCCACTTCTCACGATCTTAGCTCTGCAAACGAAGAAATGAATAATTCCTTGTCATTATTAAATGATTCACTCTCAGATCTACACCTTTTTATTTCACCGTCTAAATCCGCCTGTATTAATTTTACTTATCGACCTTTTAATCCTTCCTTAATAAACCCTTCAGTAAATAACATTCCTATTCCCTTAGTTAAAAATTTTTGTTACCTTGGTCTGTTCCTAAATAGTCGTCTCTCCTTTCTCGAGCACATTAACTATCTTCATATGTCGGTAAATAAAAGACTAAATCTCTTTAAATCTATTTCATCAACAAGGTGGGGAGGAGATCCTAGTACCTTAATTATCCTTTATAAATCTATAGTACGTTCCAAACTAGATAACTCCTCCAGATCTCTCCTTTGTAAACTGGATCGGGTCCAGAATTGCTTCCTTCGTTTATGTCTAGGGGCCCTTAAATCAACTCCCATTCCTGCAATACATGCTGAATGCAATGTTCTCCCTTTACCAATCCGTAGATCTCACTTGGGATATCGCTTTCTTTTAAAACGGCTTCCAGTTTCTTCCTCAAAACTTATTTCATCCCCTACTCCACCCTACTTCAGAATTGGCGATTCACTTCCAAAAAAATTCCCCTTCTTTCTCATATCTCAAATCGACTTGTTAAATTTCTTCCACAAACTATAATACATAATAAACTTCCTTACTTTACCTTTCATTTTACAGACTTTCTCTTTCCTCCTAATCTATCTTTGTTGTCCACTTACTCTAAATCCCTTCCACAACCTAATCAAGATTTCCTTAACACTATTAACTCTCTATTTCCTTTTCATTCTCTTCTTTATACTGATGGATCGAAGGGTCCTCACGGCGTTGGAGCATCCTTCCTATATGCTGTTCACAACTACTTTGAAAGTTATAAACTTCCTCCAACTTGCTCTATTTTCTTTGCAGAATCGGTTGCGATATTAAGAGCCATTCTTTACATATCCTTAATACGAGACAATAATAAATTCCTAATTATCTCTGATGCTAAAAGTGTTTTACAAACTATCTCATCTGTTTTTCCTCATCCTTCTTGTGATCCAATCATTCTTCGTATTCGCTCTATTATCCATAACCTCTTCCAAACTTACCACATTCAGATCGAGTTCCTTTGGATTCCAGGCCATGTTGGTATAGAAGGAAACGAAAGAGTTGATCAGTTGTCTCGTGGTGCAGCTGTTAATGGACTCCCCATTAATAAGTTCACTGCTAATAATTTACTTGCATTATCTAAAAAATTCCATTATAGGTTTTGGTCGGACTCATATTCTTCCTCCTTTTCTAACCAATTTTCCCTTTATCTTTCTATTCAGCCATATATTCCAGTTAATCCTTGGTTCCATGAATTTCCGTCTTTTCAGCGCTATTTTATTTCCTCTTTATGTCGATTGCGTTTCGATCATAGTTTGCTTCCTTCATCTCGCTATCGAGTTTCACTTTCAGACTCTCCTTACTGTCCGCTACATCCTCCAAATGATGCCCACGAATGTAATTCTAACCACATACTTTTCGAATGCTCCACACTGTCGTCTGAACGTTTCCTTCTTTACTCTCAACTTCTGAGACTTAATATTCCTGCTCCCTATAGTGCTGCATCTGTTCTCTCCTTTCCTTCGTTAACTGTTGTCGCTCCCCTTGTATCCTTCATTGATGCGATATCTGACCGCGTACGAATCTGAATAATTAATTCAGCAATACTTTCCTTTCTTGTCGAACATGGGTCAATGCTCTTTGTCAGCGAGTCCAAAGGAAAAAAAAAAAAAAGAAAAGTATTCTCCTACATTTATTATTTTTTGTTTTTTTACGATATTATTCCTGTAAAATAATTCCTATTATAAATATAATTTACAACGCGCACCCTAAATTACACGATTGTATTAAGATAACATTTTTTTGCGGCAGCATAGAAATTGATTTTCAAAAATTTATAAATGTAAAAAGTACTTTTTTGAATATCGAAAATAAAGGAATGCATTAAAATGCAATAGTTTGTTGAGAGTGCGAAGCCTACATGTAACTCTGTATAACTTAACAAAAATTTTCTTCCTTCTCATTTGGGGTTACTTACTTCTGAATTTAACTGATTTTAATTTCGTAAAATTTTATCTTCAGTACAACATGCAACTTGTTTGAAACGACGCATTTCTTAAAACGTTTTATCAACGCTTCACTCGTCTCGTCGCCACAGGCTTGTAAAATTCACTGCAAAAGAATCGAAAGTTGATGTAAACTTCCTTTTTGCTTTTTCCATCGTCGACATAATGTGATTGCCGCTTTCCTTTGCATGCTGTACAACGCATAATTCAAATTTTAACATGTAATCAAGATGTTTCCTTTTCATTTAAAACGCAAACAACGATAAAAAAAGGAACAATCGACAAGACAATGACGCAAGCAACTGCGATCAATTTAACCGAATACGAATGACTAAAATTTACCGCTGAATATCTCGGTAATTAAATCTCCGCGAAAGGCTTATATTACAAGCGAGTTTTCCATTAATGTAAAAAAGAAACTATAGATCGTCACTTCCTATCAACGTAACCTTCTGTTGCATCTTTCGTCTTCTTTCTGTATTTTCACCTTTCTGAGCATAATAATCCGCAAATTTCCAGGTAAAAACTGTGCGCGCGTTATACACCACCGTGGATATATGTTGTAATTTTGTAAAAACCACTTTCATCCGACTTTAACTGTTTAAGGGAGCAAATTTGGAAAGTTCGCACAAAATAAGCGGGCAGCCATCTCGATTGCGGGTTAATTTATTTTTCAAACTCAGGCGTACAAGATTACATATTTCTATGATCATTTAATATCGTCAACGCATTTTTAATTTCCCGTAATACGTTATGAAATATTGCACGGTGAAATCTGAAACCATACTCTTTCCGAAAAGATAACTTGTAAATAATAGTGTTCAAGAAGAATGCGCAGTTTTTATTTAATAAAATTCTTCCGCTGTTTACTTCATCAAAAGATTCTTGATAATCAATAGCATCGAGCCGATTAGTGTCATCAAGTTGTGTATCCGCGGAGAGCAATCTAAATCTATTCAAGGGTTATACTACTTCTAATTCGGCGTATCAATTTTTAACGCAGCTGCCTCGAGAATTCTCTCCGCTACCCGTAAAAAGTTGTTTCATTCGATATCAAAAACTATCCGACTAGGTAGATGCAACATCGTAGTAGCTGTAGCGGAAGGGAGAAAAACACAATTTAGTATTGCACGCTAAATACTCTGCTGCCCCTATTCGTCAATTAATTTTCTATCCTTTCGAAGCCATACGCTAATTTTTTTAAATACTGTTCAATTCACTTCATTTAAACATCTATGTATACATATAAATATATGAATGTATATGTATATATAAGTAAAGCGAGTCCCATACCCTCGATAGGGCGTCGGGGATTGTGAAGTTAAGGTTCACAATGCACTAATGAGAGTAGGCGATATATGATACTAAAATGGCTTTTCAAATAGACACCAGAAATCAGACTTGCCGCAACTTTCCGACTTTTTTACATCTTCGTTCGGATGAGTAGACTAACTTAATTTAGTTTATTATTACGCGTTGTACAAACGAGAGTGATTTACTTCGAAATTTTCACTGTCCATTTAAAAAGTTCAAAAATAATAGAAAATGGGGTTGTTAGTACTTTTTTATTATCTTCAATTCCTCCTCGAAACTAACAACTTCCAACGATTCCTCAAATCCAGCTTCCGTGTTACTTTATCATCAAAGTGAATAAAATAAGCCCCATACCCGTGTCAAGGTGCGTCGAGGATTATCACGTGAAGCTGTATAGTCTTCACAGCCGCAGTCATCAGAGCTATTTGGCCTTTTAATTAAAAGCCATCCTCGAAATTTAATGATTGTTTGCATATAAGAAAGAAACTTTGTGCGTAACCGGCATATAAAGAGTTACATGCAAACAAAGGGGATTTAGTGAACTGCATATATCTCTGAACAAAAACTAGATGATATTGCGCTGTTCTTTTCGATTAAAAGCTCAATAAAACACATTTTTTTTTATATGTTTAATTAATGATAAAAAATTACCGGACGCGAATAAAATTCCATCATCATCGGAAGAAAGGGGAAGAAAGTGAAAATAAAGTTACCAGTAAGATTGATGAAAATACGTTCTCGTCATGGTCACAGACATGATAAATACCCGTGCAAATTTATTATACTTCACCCCAGACTGTATTACGAACAGTAAATAACACCAGAAAATTTTCTTCAGTCGGGAAAGATTTAATAATTCAACGGCATTTCTTTCAAAAAAAAAAAAAAAAAAAAAAAGAAGAAAAATCATAAATTAAAAAAAAAAATGGAACAGTCTATGAATATTAAAAATAGCAGAAGGACGATAGAAATTTAGAAATGTATAGGACAGAGACGTAAGTAAAATGGAACTTTTACTAATATACATAAATATGTATATGTATATAATATACAAATATTATATATGTATATGTGTGTGTGTGTGTGTGTGTGTGTGTGTGTGTGTGTATATACATATTTTAACAAGGTTGCATGTTGGGAACTTCTTTACCCCATCCGTTTATCCGACTCTATTATCATTCATTCCGCCCCGCATCATTTGTCTTCGAAATCCCTGCATGCCGGATCGTTCCATCTAGGCTCCTTTGCGTGCGGAATTCTTATATATCTCCGTTCTAGTCCGTTTACAGACCCTTGCTTGACATGCACTTTTTATCATATTATACCGGCGCTGAGAGTAATCCAACCCGGTGTGCTGTATCTCGGGCATATACTCCAGTCGTGACCAGAATTTGAAAAAGGCCACGAAACTGCGTACCAGTAAGAAAATTCCATTCATCATATCCGCGATATTATAAAAATAAAATGAACGCGACGGAGACTACCGCCATCTTTTAGCCCATATTTCAAATAGATGCCAGATGATAACAGTCGCGTATAATACATTTTCGTTTTCGTTAACTTATTTCCTATTCCAATCGACTCCTCTTTTACCTTTGAATTCAGACGATGACCCGTAATTTTTCTTCGATTTACATTGCTTTCATTTTTAAATTTAAAATTCGACTGCACTTCAATTCTGATAAAAATATATTGCCGCGAAAGAAATTATCGCAACGACATCACCTTATTAGTATTATTCAAATTCCCGCGGCGGGAGGGGGGCACCCTCCTGCATCGAAAAGTAACGACGAAGCGATCTTTCGAAAATGCTGTGCAAGCTGCGAACTTCTGCGTCTACACAGAGTTTTCGGTTAAATGAGGTAAATAATACAACTTTTAGTTTTAGTTTTCGCGTGATAATTTAAATAAACAACGATTAAAAGTTCGAAATTTCGACAATCTAATTTAGCTCTCAGTTTTATCAGTTCTTTCAGTCGCTTCGGACGAACGACGAACTGAACTACCCGGGCGAGAACGAAAAAATTAAACATCAACGGAAAACTATTAAATTTTAATGAATAAATAAAATACTTTTATCCATCTCTGCTACGAATTTTCTGCTTTCGATCGAAATCGGGTCTACAAAGTTCATGTTCGTATCGGAGTATGCGATTTTTGTTTTTTTTGTTGTTTTTTTTTTTTTTTGGAAGAAAGTCTTTCGCTGAAACTGAAATGAAGCTTTCAAACGTCGGATGTAAACGTGAAAATGTAATTCAGCCGAAGACGTAATAATTTTGTTTCAACACAACTGCTTCTAAACGGTAGTAGTGCGCAAATATATGACGCTGCGTAATTCCTGAGATATATCAAAATAACCTGCCGATGAACGAAAAACTTTTTAGATCAATAAGTGTGCTCGAAGTCACTCTTGCGATGATACGTTTTAATTTACATAAATTTTATATTTTCGTAATTTTTCAAATACCTTTCTGGTCATTTTAATACATTATTTAGCGGTTAAAATGTGAACCTCATTCATTCGATACATTTCGACGGTGGCGTATGACATAACTATTGTTTCTTTTTACCTACTGCTGTCTAAAATTCTTATTAAAAGTTAATTTTTCGTCAGATTTTAGTTTTTATCTTTCCTTACTTCGCAATTATTGTTCGTTTTACGTTTTTTCTTTTCTTTCGTCGTCGGTGTAGTCGCTTCTCCTTTACAGGAGATTGCGTACATCCTTCTTCATCTATATACAACAGATTCTAGCGTCTTTGATGATTGATCTTGCCAAGTGATTTGGTCGGTGGGTTTATTGTCATCAACTCCAATCGCTGCCTTCCTCTTGTTCCTTTTCCCTAAACTCTTCCTTGTATCATCAGCATGAAAATGTCGTCTTCTTCTCGGGGTTATACGCTATTTATTTCGTTTTCCCCTCTTTTAATATCATCTACCATGACTTTCCGTTCTTCTCCTATTCTTGTTCGGACTGCCTCGTTTCTTTTGTAATCTTTCCATGAGATCTGTAATAGTCTTCGATAGCACTACATTATTTTCTTTTCACACTCCGCACTCATGTGGTCCACGTTTCGTAGGAACATTTTAGAACAGACCATACGTACACTATCCTTCTTCGTATAGGTTCAGGTTCATCGTTCGATTTCCAAGCACCTTACTTAGGTTATTGAAGGCATTTTTCGCCGCACCAATTCTCGTGTCTTTATTTCCTTGTGATCTCTCCCACCGTTGTTTATCTGTGCCCCCCCCCCCCCCAAGATTTCTGAATTCGTTTACCATTTCAATTTCTTGCATCTCCCGATCTTGATTGTGATCTTCCTATCGTCGTTCTTCGTAAATTTCATCACGTTTGTTCCACCTACATTGATTTTCACTCTATATTTTAACCCGGCGCTGTTTATTCGGTCGATCATTTTCTACACTTCTTGCGGTTTGTCCTCCGCGTAACTTCAATCTCATTTATTCGTTCACCGTTGATCTTCAATTACATTTTTCCGATTCGCCCTTCTCTGATCATCTCGTCTACGTGTACGTGCCTCACTCCTTTCTTTATGCTATTCTCCGATATGTTCGCGCTTTGTTTTTTTTTATCTTTATTATTATAATATTTCCGTCAAAATATAATTTTTATTTTCTAAAAAAAAAAGTGGAAAGACTATTGCGGCGATGAAAGTGATTTTAACGCGGTAGATGTTTTTGAGCAATAGAGGGTAACAATAGAAATTCATGCCAAACGTAAACATTTCAGAACATGGGGGGCAATTATATATGTTACCACTGTATAATGTATGAAAATGATTAAAAACCGAATTTTAGGATGTCAGAGTGCACCTTACTCGAATGGCACATCTATCGTTAAAAATGCGAGTTGAAGAAAACACTAATCATAATGTAACTGGAAGTAACTTTCAGTGTAGAAAAAAATCGATACGCTATTGAAGGCCTAAGTGCTAATAATCGTAAAATTTATTAATGAAACCGAAAAATTGTATTAAAAATTTTTAAAGGGGTCTACACTACGCAGTAGACGATTGTTTTTGCGGAGACACCGCGCGATGTTGAAAAATAAAATTACTCAACGGAAACCAATTTGTGCATCTGCTAATAAAAGCTAATATGGTAACATTGAAATACGTGTAGCATTGTCTAATATTCAACACGGTGTGTAAATAATATTCGAAAAATTACGAAACACTAAATACAGAAGTCTTTATTCAAAAAATTCAAAAAATATCCCGACATGTTTTGCAGAAACAATGCTCCGTATTCGTGGCAGGGTTGCTTATAAAGTCGGGATATTTCTTGAATTTTTGATTTTTAATAAAAACTTCTGTTTCGCAATTTTTAAAATATCATTTAGAAAATTACCAGAAGATGTGTTATAATTATGTTAATATGGGTCAGTACAGAAATGTGTTATTACCGCTAGCAGAAGTGATGTTTTCGCAAACTATTTTGTACGCCAGAAAAATTTCAAAATATTTTCGGCTCCTGTTGTTAGATTCTCCACGTTCTTCTTGTCTTTAAGTAATTAATGTTATCCGAAAACTCCAGTATGGTTCGAAAGTAAAATGAATTGATGTCGCTTTTTCTTTGGACACTCGCAATTTCACAAATAATGCAATTTATTCGTTTTATTGTTTTTATTCTTTTTCGTTATTTTTACTCATTTTTAACTTCCGATGCAAAAGCGCTTTAGATCGCTACGGGTGGTTAGCGAAAATATCATCGATCGGGAAAATCTCGACATCTCTTTTCTTTTCAAAATGGCTTTACGTTCAATGTATTCTTGTACGATTCAAGACGTTCCTCTATTTCAAATCGCAAAAGGGCATAGAGCAATCCATGAAGAAAAATATTAGGCTGTAGCACCGGTCTTCGACAAAAAAAAGCAGTGCTCACAAATGTAGTTTTCAAGCGGTGGGTTAAAGGAGCCGAGTTGTCACCGTCTTTGTAACGACTATTCAAACATTACGCTCAGTCATATAACCACCTGTTTGCCTCTTCCTCGCCTATCAGACTGTTTCGAACTGTGTCCTCTCGCGTATTATAACTTGTAATCGTTTATTTTCTTTACGAAACAATTTGACATGTATGCCGAAATAATCAAATTTTCATAACGTGATCTGACGCGTGTCACATACTCAAGTACTCCTGGCCTTCGGCACTGCATGTAATGCGTTTTTGGTAACGGCGCAGATTATTTCTGATAACGGCGTTCGCATCGCCGGCAGCTAATGCCAAAGAATAGATAGGGAAATCTCCATATTTTTATCTACTCGTAATCATGTGAGGTAATAATGTCAGTGAGCGTACTGCAACGCTCCAACTAGTATATCGCTGTGGCTAGAATGAACATTTTAAATGTTTGTTATTTCTAGGTTTTTACTATCTCGGCGCTATAATATCTATTGTAAAGAGATTAACGAGTCAATAATAAAAGATTCAACATGCTGGATCCAGTATACGATTCAGAATAATTCTACGTCCGGAAATGTAAGCGACCATCATTTAAACGAATTGCACACACCAAGTTTTCAACTTAATAAGAATTGTCGCTAGCTCTCTATGTGTGAGAACGGTCATACTTTTGAATGGTATCTAACACAGTTTGCTGCATATTTTCTGGTCGTAGGATTTTCTTACGCTTTAGGAGAGACAAATAGATGTGTAGGCATCAAAAGCATCCCAAAATAATTTCGACGTAACCCCAGTCAATAGTGGATTCATGTAATGGGGTAGCATTATTCACCGAAGAAGATTTTCACTTCCATCACGCGCCTCCTTTTTAAAATTCCGAGTAGAATCGTATTTAAATCTCGGAAATTATCAGTTTTGAAAAGATATCGTTTTCTCGCGTTCGCGTTTTTCAAATCAGGTAATATTAATATAGTGATAAGAACATCGAACCGCCCGCTGCCCGTATCCGGGAAGCCGGCTGGTAAGCTGAAAGCGCCGTCTAAACCCGACCGGAACAACAGCGTAACCGCTAGTAAGTCCACACCGCACACAACAGGTAAGCCACACACACACACACAGATCACACCAACGCACGGAACAAGCCTTATCAGCAACTCCGACAAAAACCAGTTCACCGCACAAACAAACCCGCAGCGTTCAGCTGATTTATCTCTCGCGATAAGCTCGCGCAGCCAGCCTTCTGCCGATTTTAACGCTGATAGCTCCGCAGCGACCGCGGTAAATGACAAAATCCAAAACAGCCCCTCCGATGCAACCCTCCCGACCGCACCGAGTGTACCAGCATCCTTCTCCGAAAAATTAAAAACTATAAAAAAAATAGCCCCGCTAACCGACTTCAATTACCCAACAGAGGAACAGGGCTTAATATCCCCGTATGTTCCGACAAGCCGCAACCGCGATTACTTCTTGACATTAAAAGATTTAGTTGACGGGCCATCTAACATAATAGCAGGCTCGAAAATCAGCAGAGATCGAGTTGCAATATTTTTTAAGTTGAAATCCAATGTCGAAAAGCTATTCGAACATGAAGGTAGAATTAAAATAGGCTCGCAATCACTGCCCGACGTTCAAAAAATTTATCTGATAAATTAATCATGTCAAATGTTTTTCCTACTATCCTGAACCAGCTCATACTCTCACAAGGCTTGCCTCAGTGTTTTCATCGAAATTAATCACCTCTATAGCCATCCTTCAGGTCAACCCAAACGACGCTGAATTCGGACATATTGTCAGCTGGCGTAGACAAGTTTATATCGAGCAGGCCAATTGTTCTAACATCCCTGAGTCCTTTATACTAACCCACAATGAACGCGAACACCGCATATTCCTCCACTTAGACGACCACTCATGCCACAGCTGTACAAATAAAAAAGGAAACACTAGCCAACCAAGCATGCTACCTACTCCTCCTCCACAATATCCAGAGCAATGGAAGTCGATCAAATAATCCCAAATGCGAAACGCCCCTACCCAACAACACCAGATTCTTTGCCCGACGATAACACACTATCAGCGACATCTCAGCCTGCAACAAAGAAAATTAATATCTCGTTACCAGAGGACGACATCAGCCATACTGCACTACTGGAACAAACAGATAGCTCCCAAATCCAGTCAGAGTTCAGACATACTTTGAAACCGCAGCCAGAAGAGAAGGACTCTTTGCAGCAACAGGCACAACAGAAAACCGATTTCAAAACACCGCCAGACGCACAGCACATCACTGAGTCAACTAATCGGAAGTCAAAACAAAAAAAAAATCATAAACATCGACGAAGCAGTTGAGCAGGTCAGACCGATGTTTGATAACGATCAATCCAACTTTATCATTAACTTCGACAGTTTCAAAACCTTCATGAGAAACATAACTTCTGAATCTGACTATATAACCCCTACGCACACAACTTTACACAGGATAAAGACGGACTGATTCACCTAATTGTAGCAACTAAACCACATCTGAAGAACTCGAGCTTAAAAAATAGATGTACCCGCATACTAAAAAGCCTGAGCTACCTATCCACAGATGACAATACGTCAGAAGGGGCTCTTCTACCCACTAACACACGAACCCCACGTGAACCCCAACATTAAAGACCGACTAACAACAGCCACTGGCTTCACGAGACAACATAGAAACACCCAGCATGGCGAGCAACAATATAATTATGCAGTGGAACTGCAGAGGTTTTATCAATCACCAAGCCGAACTGGAACACCTATTAGCCGCATATTCTCCATCGGTAGTCTGCTTGTAAGAGACGCACTTGCAGCCTAGAGACAAACCAAGAATAAAAGACTACAGCCTATTCGGATGTGATAATATTGGTGGCAAACAATATCTTTGAATTCCAAAATGTTGTTATTCAGTTCGTCCATTGGTATTCTATTTTCGATAGAATGTTTCTGCTTAACTATGTGTTTATATAAAATAAATTTTGTTCTGAAACGTCGCGAAACATACTGCGCAGGTAAAAAAATTTTCCATTTTTCAGAATTTTTATTTAAGCGAAACAACAATATACAATAACATTTTTTAACACCAATTTATAACTACTGCTAGTATATCAAATTTCACTCAATTTTTTTCCTAGTTTTATGTGCGTGGAACTGTATTTAAAATACTTTGAGCGATTAAATCGAAAGAGAAATTATTTTTGAATATAATGAACAAATAAAAAAAATCACAAAATTATACTCGGCCAAACGCAAGGGTTTTAACGACAAATTTCCCGTTGGAAATTACTTTCTATTTCAATGTGTAGGTATTTTTATTTTCAACTGTATTACAAATAACGGGATTCATGTATAATATTTTCAGAATATTTCTCTTTTCATAATATAATTTTTTATCTTCTTAATAAAGAAATCATTAATTGCCGGTTCGCTGTAATCGCCCATTGAAACATTTTCCGTTCGATTACCAACGCTGCAAACTTATACTCAAATTCGGGTTACATTCTATTAAGCTTTGGGAATGACCCAGTGCCCGAAATTTTTTCGGTTATGGGTTGTTTCCAAATCTCTTCAATCCCAAGAACTCTGACAGACTTCGCAGCAACCGCACCACCTTGCAGTCAGCCAATCACAAACATCAACATATCGCTGACAAAATTTAACAAAGCACAATACCCCCCAAACGTAGCACAAATAGCAACAAATATCGTAGCGAGCTATACAGACCATGCATGCTTGTACATAGATAGAGCGAAGGCAATAGGTTATCAGTCACCGGCGGCATGCTCCTTCGAAGTCTCAGGGGCAGCAGAGTCAGTTAGACTGCACGATTGCTGTACAGCACTGGACGCTGAAATATACGCGATGGTCTTTTGCATCCAACACTACACCGATAGCAACCCGCAGTCCCAAAAGGCCCTACTCGTAACTGACTCTCTAAACTCCCTGCAACTCATCTCACAGAGTAAATCCAACAACCCTTTGGTAAGGAAGGTCCATTAATACAGGTTATCACATTTAAACTCTGAAATGTATTTCCTATGGGTGCCGGCTCATGTTGGGATTCCAGGCAATGAGCGTGTCAATCGAGTAGCTCAGGCGACATTGTTCTCTCCAATACACAACCCCCCTCTTCCCCATACATTGGCTCATTTTTTTATACAGTAAACTAGAGAAGAATGGCAACAGGAATGGAGATCTTCAAGTACGTTTTTCCGATGCATAAAAACAACCACGGAGCCTTGGTGGCTCACAGACGGAGTTCCCCGCAGAAACTTTTCTGTCCTGAATCGTCTCTCTCGCACAGCTACATATTCACGAGCCAGGTACCCCCAAATGTCTGCCCCTTTTGTAGTCAATCGAGCGCTCCCGAATGTCCCTCATTTGCAGTACCACGTTCACTTTACCACTTGCTCTAGTTCTAAGATACTGTGAAATTGCTCGGCCCGCGGTCGCAGCTGTATTAGCTTTCATGCGGAGCAGCGATCTGTACTACCGCGTTTAATCCCCTTAAGTAGGCTCCATGTGCTGTAATAGCCCTAGTAGTTAAACGCGGCACATGGAAACCCTCATATACAATCTTAGGGGGGGAAAAAAAATCTTTTTATATTTCTTCTTCTTTACATCCATTTAAATTTCTCGAAGTTTTTAGACCGTTTTTTTCTGTTCAATTTGCACATACTTAAAATACGTTCTTTCCTCATCACAGTTCAGAACTTAAGTGTATAGTTATCAATTATTCTCGGCATTACCTCAAGCGATCTTCAACTGAAAGGCAGTACCGTTCTTCTTGTCCATATTAATAATAAAAAAACACTTAATTACGAATTCATTAAAACTAACATCAAAGGTTAAATCGGTGGGAGCTTTCAAGATGGAACTTACTTGCACTGTGTCTGATAATAGCGTAAAACTTCTGCAGGGGCTCATTCAAAAAAAAAAGGTAGAATTAGACGACGAATAATCTTTTTTTGACATTCGTTGTGACTGAGATTAGACGGAAGTTGCGAGCAGTGTACCGCAAAAATAGATCGAAAAGGGATTGCATCTAAAGATTTCAATACGGTTTTACCGGCTGCTGAATCAACTTGACACATTCGTAATTAATTCTTGAAAGGATGAACGATTTATATTCATAGAAATTAAGGATTTATATTACTCTTCTGCTAGATGATAAACATTTCAAGATTGGGAGACGTTTAAAGCATTTATATTTAACTTCAGCTGTATGATAATAGGTTGTAGGGTCAAATTTTGCTAATCTGACTTTTGCCGTTAATGGAAATTTTTTTTTTAGTCACCGACAGATACTGAAAGATGATAAACGCTCTTTGAAGAAATTAACATTTCAGCCATTATTTTCAGCCTATTGTTACAAACTAACCGACAGTTTTTTGAAGGATAACTTATTGGCTTCGTAAAAAAAGTGGCGATTCGTGTGAATTTTATTTGTTAATAGAGGAGAGCATCGGGTACGTAATTGAAATTTATTTCTACCGTGTAAACTTGTCTAGGCCAGCTGACGGCAGGAAATCAAAATAATCTTAATGAAAAAGCCGGTTTAAGAAGGGAGCTAATATTTCGCGTAGAGCGGCCTTTGAAATATGTATATCGCATAGTAGGAGTTTGTTGGCCGAACTTCTAGGAGCGGCCGGCCTATGATTATTTGTGCGGCTAGCTCTACTAGACTAGAC
The DNA here is from genome assembly GCA_039619475.1 of Icerya purchasi. NCBI lineage: Eukaryota > Metazoa > Arthropoda > Insecta > Hemiptera > Monophlebidae > Icerya > Icerya purchasi. The sequence goes on from CM077116.1 coordinate 67,392,270, forward strand.
TAGACTAGCGCTTGCAAAATTGCAAAAAGCCGATGGTCGCTAATGCTTTCAGTTTTCAGATCTGTTCGCTGTCCTGTCTACGATATTTAAAGCGCCTTCGTCACTTTCAGTGAAACGAAATGTTCCTCTAAACTATACAGACAGATTAAAATTAGTCCTTGTTCTACGCTAGGATAATTGAATTGATGTAACGGAGCTGTTCTTCTTTTGGTTCTAGTTCGGATTAATTTCTCAAATGAGCCAGTTGTCCTTTTAAGAGTATCACGTACTTACGATCTCACTTCTAAACTAAGCCGGTGATTGCCTGGTAACACGCCTGAATCATCTTTTTATTAGTGAAAATTAGAAGAAAGGTTTCATATATCGTAATGCGGTATAAATTTCGCTATCTTTTAATATTGTAATATGTACGTCACTTAGGACGCATAAAAAATAAAGTAAAATGAAAAAAAATAAAGTAAAATAAATATGTTTAATAAACACAGCGTGTATAAAGCGACTAAATGTGAACCATTTACTGGCTGGGGGTTACCCGGTGCAGATCGATTTCTCCTTTGAGGGACGCATAGTGAATAAACCGATTAATATGGTATAGCAGCTGCTATGGCGGAGGGGAGACATGACACGTAACAAAAAACCGAATTGAAAAAACCATCCAAGTCGAAAGACAGTATTGGTCAAATCGCGGAAAAATACCGAGCTTGCATTAATAAATTAAAAACTACACTTTTAAACACAAAATATATTCGCAATTAAAGTATAGTTTTCAATTTATTAATATAGTAATGAAAATATAAAAATGAATCAATTAATACCGAGCTTCTTTTTGATTTAATAACCAGATCGATGTACAAAAAAAAAAAAAAAAAAAATATCTCAGAAGGTCTAGTAACCTGATCGCTTTGAAACTCGGTTTTTGTAATTAATATAATTGTAATTAGGACTGAAGCGTACATCTCCCCGCCTGACACAGTAAGGAACAATCCAGAAGCCGTGGCAGAGTGATACGATTTATATTATTTTTTAATTAAACATTCGTTTTCGTCCGGCGCACGATTCATTGTGTTTTTTAGCGGCCAGTCATTCAAGAAATATAGCGGTATAGGGAGTTATTAATACGAATTAAAAACCCATGAAATTTTCTACTCCGTAACTAATTAATAGACGTTATCGAACAACTAAACAAGAGTTATCTATTAGTTTCGTAACATAAGGAAACAAAATATGAAAGTTTCTTTTTTTTTTTTTTTTTTTTTTATTTATGCTCGTCAATCGGGAACCTTTACCCAGAAACAATTAGAACAGAAATGAGTCAAATATATCTTGATACGGTTAGATATTGTTAGAAGAAAATAATCAATATAATAGGAACAATCTGTGGAGAGGGAAAAGATAGGACATAAGAGGCGCAAAATGGAGTAGGAAGACCAAGTATCAATAAAATTGAATAGAAAGCAACTTAGCAAAAAGAGATGAACACTTAATAAACACATGGTCCGCATCGCAAACATGCTCTTTGTTTGACTGGAGAGGACAATATGGAGAGGCAACCAACGAAAAACGAAAACGGATAGAAGATTAGAATATGGCTTAAGAACGCAGATGAATAACGAGACAACAACAGAACGACGAAGTGAAAGAAACAAAGAGAACCATAGGTTAACAGAAAGACTAAGTTGAACAGACAGATAACAATTGTTAGAGAAAGAGGAAGCGTAAATTAAGATGAGAACCGTTGCACAGCAGAAGGTGAAAATGAAAATTATCCTACTGCTTCCGATTTACCGCTTGTATAAGGTCGTGCCTGTTCGTTTTAAGCTCATTCTTTCTGACAAACTACTTTTTCATTTCTGAAATTCCTGATAAAAACACGGCGTTTTTTAACGCTGAATGAAGTGTACCCCGCGACACGTTCGCTCGTCGATTATTGATGCCATTGCTCGAAATCTCCTTAATACGCGAACATGTGTTTGAAAAACGGTTTACCCCGTGATGCAATACAGCGGCTTTCCAAGTTCGGTAATAGAGGCCCGTTATCGAAATTTGGCGGAACCTTACACGAAGCCAAGCGATTAATTAGCACAAATCTCCTGCTTTACTATACTACTGCGATTCTAGTGGAATTCGATTTTTCACCGATCCGGGGGGTAGTCGATAATTTGCGGACAGCTAGGTGTGCGTCCGATTAACAACAACACTGTCGCCGGAAAATGCGTCGATCGCAATTCGAAGCGGATTTAACAGTGGTCACCAATTTCGCGCGTGGTGAAATTTTCAACAGAGTGGAGGTACGGAATATTGTCTTCAAATTCGGCCGATGTAAGTTGAGCGGTTTTTCGGCTGGCCAAAGCGACACAAATATCCATTGGGCGGTGTTCGGAGCTTTTCGGCCTTCGACTTGCAAATGCTCTCTCCGGTTGTCTGCAACTTTTTAATCGGTGCGCGCATGCGACGTCGCTGCTGGCGGCAGAAAATTGCGATTATACGAGCGGAGAAGGTGACGCGGAGCTTTCCGGTTTAATTAAATTTTTGCTGTCCCTCATTTTACCACTAGCTGGAATTCCAAGCGAATTCTTCTTGCACCGCTTATTCCAGCACTAAAAGCCGTTCTCGCACCAATTATCCTTCGCCCGTTTTCATTGGTTATCTTCGTTTTATTTGACTTTCTTTCACTTTCGTCCGGACACTCTCTTTTTAATTCGTTTCATTGTAATTTCGCTTTATTTGTTCTCTCCGCAGCTTTATCCCGCGCGTCCGTTCCCAAGCTCCCGCTGCCGCGACGACGGAATTAAATGACTCCGAAGGAAACGATGAAACCGAAAAATTTTTATTTCATCTCATCCTTTCTGTTTCGGTTTTTCTTTCCTTGTTCTCTTTCAATTCTCATGAATAAAATATTTCTAATTAAAACTTAAGGCCACGATGGCGGCTACGGCGCCGGCCAGCTTGTTGCGCAGTTCATTATTAAACACTGCTCTATTCGTTTTTTTGTTTTGTTTTTTGTTTTGTTTTTTTTTAGAATTTTTGCATTTTCCTACAAGATTTTTACCAGACTTAATATATATCTACTAATACACATTAAATGAACTTTACAGCATGACCAATGAGAACGAATTTGTATTATTTTATCGGTCACATCTAACATAATAAAAAAGTCAGTCACACACTGATCGTGATTGCGCTGGATTAGCCCTGACTGAACTTCGTGTTATTATCCTCAGTGTAGCAGTCGTATCTATTTCTTTTGCACTTTAGGTACGTTGTTCAGTCTATCCAGTCTAGCAGTGATTTTGAATAATGCTGGATTTAACGAATCTAAGACTCGTAATAAATCAGTGTTATCTTTTTGATTTGAGACTTAGTATGCGTTAAAAGTGGGGACGTAGTTGCTTGCGCATACGTAACGTCCTTTGTCACTTCGGTTACGGACCCCTGCTGAATCCTTTGAACTACCGTGGTTTTTTTTTTCATATGCTTTGAGTGGTCTATAAATGGGGCAGCTGGGAGGTGAGAAAACAACCACAGAACCGTATGCAGAGTGCAGAAACTAACCAGAGTGTTTTATCCAGCAGGCAAAAAGTAACCCAATTTCATGTTCAAGCGCTGAAAATTCACTTCAGTTTCCCCTAGAGTTCCCCAAGTTTCCCCTTTGCATTCCCCCACATTTCGGATAATTCAAACCGTTTAAAAATTAACCGAAAAATTATATTTCAAGTCCGAAACTAATCCACGCCTCTGCTTGCCCCTTCCAGCCGCTGCTCAGCGATTTTTCAAAATTCAGAGCCAAAGTATAAAACTTTCAAAATTACCCTAAATGTAATATTTAAAGCCGAAAACTAACCTGAGCCCCGTTTGCTTCTCACATCTATAGTCCAATACTACCATGTTAACCCTGCCTGACTTTTATAGGATTCTTATAAAACTTCCCTCAGTTCAATGCTGCTCGGCACAACTTCTAAGCAACATACACTTGCACCGGACTCATAAAGCAATCTCTGCTATCAGCCGTTGCCAACAATACACACGCACAGAGTCCCAACCCCGGCACAACTGTCCGTTCAACTGCATACAGGAATTTTGGTTTTAGCCAATTAACATCTCTGATATCTACGAGCTGCAACAACGCTCAATAAAACCTAGTGTGTAATAGATCGCAAATTAATGATTTTGCCAGAGAAAATATTTTATAATTTGAACACCGTTAAAAAATAGATCCAAAATCCATCGCAATATCAAAAATGGTTTTTGCATTTTTGATAATTTTTTTTGCAGAATTTGGACACGGTTAATTCTTTGCACAAATAAACACCGCAGTACTTTAAGACCGTCCACGCGCAAAACAAGTAAATGTGAATAGCTCATAGGCATGTGCCTATGAAATTTAATTGTATTTTTTCTTGGCCGCTCGCTTTGCACACATCTCACGTTTGTTTCTTCTTTTTCCTTGTCTTCCTCGCCTTCAACACCACAATTCCTGTCGTCCGTCGACGGGCTGAATATAACACTTAAAGTAGGCATAGATAACGAACAGAATGTTGTTGACAAAACTTGTCAAAATGCAAGATATTTTTACCGGGTTTGAACATTTCTACCACTACCAACAAATGATCATTGCAATTCTTCTTATGATCGTATAATTTTTGTTCACTGTCAACGTGCCACAGACATCTTCAGCATATGTGAATATGTGCCTTATCACTTGAAATCTGACTTCTCACTAACTTCTCCAAATCTTTAATGTAGCAATAGTAGCACTTTTCACCTTACATTATCAACAATAAATTTGTGTGATCTACGCGTTCCTCTCTTTGCATACTCATATAGGAGAGGCGATATTGTTTTCATCAAGACTGTAAACGTTTATTGAGGAACTCGCGTTGTTTTTGTTTTTTTTAAACGTTTTTATATCTTCAAAACTGGCAGTGAACGATACACCTGACCAGTTGTATTTCACTTCGAGGTTGGGTTTATTTTTATAATTGTAAATTTCGTGTGGTCTTTTATTTATGAATTTCGTGATCATTGAATATTTAAAACACAAATTATCCTTATTTTGCACGTTAATCACAGCTTTATGCAGCTGAATCACTTTTGGCAACGGAATAAATTACAACGTGTATGATGTTACTACAATTTAATTTAAGTTTGAGATAGACAATTTTATCAATTGTCCAACCGGAGCCTTGGATGTGTTCGAATTTGTCTATATTTCCTTTTATTGTGCGCACCGCACTATTGTAAAATTCGATGAAATCATCCCCCACAACTAATAGTTTGCAGAGGGAAGGAAAATACGTTGGTACGATATGTTCAGTTTTTGTGACCGTGTTTGCATGCTGAGTTATTAAATGCAACACTAAGCTGGATTTTAGACCAGTTCCTACATTTTGGGAGATTAAATCTAAAACTGTAGATTCTACAGTTTTCAGAAATTCACTGATATCCCTGATATTCGTATTATCATCAATAATTTGGTAGGTGGCAAATCTTTTTCGATAATGTTAGTCAACGTTTTCCACGCAAAAGAATGGATATATCCATTGAAATATGCTATTAAGCATTTTTCATGATTACAATACATTCTTTACTGCAAGGGAGTATGAAAAAAAAAAAAAAAAAAACCCACCGACAGGGACAGAATCTAAATATAAACAATCATTGTCAAGATATTTTTGGCCTAAGCATAATACAATCCGTCTTGCGGATGAATATTTTAAAAGAACGAGCGATGACCACAAATCAAATTATACTTCTTTTTTAAGAATGAAAACTTGATATTACAAAATTTATATATACTAAAAGTATATTTAACTAAAAATCCATGATTTTTGCTTACATTTCGAACTAATTTTGACTTGGTATGGAACAATATTTTTTCAACGTACAAAAAAAATTAAATTATACGATCTTATGAATTTTATTTAAATGCCGCATAAAATTAATAAAAATTATGATGAAACATTTTAATTTAAAGGAAAAAGAATCACTAATAATTTAAAAAACTAAGAAAGTAAAAATCTTAACGTTAAAGTCTGCACCAAATAAATACCAAAAATTTGAAATTAGCAAAGATCAAAGAGTCTTGAGGCGTCATTGTGGGAATTTTTCTTTTCGGCCATAGGCGCTAATGTGTTTGATCGCCTTCCTTTACATTTCCCATTAAATAGTTATTTTTGACATATTATTTCTTAAGATGACCGAAAAAATTCCAAAACGAGGCCGTAAGTCATTAATGATAAACGACATTTTAGTTGAGTTTCCTTCAGAACACAAATTAGTTTATTTTACAGTCCATTACACAGTATTCTACAACACCACAGCTAAAATGTATCTACACGACACCGGTTATTTGTGCTAATATGTCTTAAACGTTGCACAAAAATCTTACATTATTTTTCAAACAACATAGTCATTAATGTATACTGTGCATGCCTATACATTCCTGTAACATGTTCTATTTGTGTGTATACGCGTAAGCGTACATAAATATATGTATACATCTATTTTATATTCAAAAAGAATTAAAAATTTTAGCCAAAAAAGTAATTTTCCATCTGTTTTGTTTGCTTAATCACTACTTCATTACGTGATTGAAATTTCACAATTTCCATGATCATTATAGTAGATTTTTGCAAGACGTCATTCATTCAGCTATTTTTTGTTTTTGTACATTAATGCTTAGGCAGTAACCTTAATCAAAAACGGGAAGTGGTAGTAGGATTACTGTTAATTATTTTAACTATATTCTTTACTTGATTAAAACTGCGATAGCAAACTTCCAGGCGCTGAACTGAATTCAATGTTAAAAAGTTTAAATGAAGAAAATTTCAGAATAAGTTGGCAATACATTTTAGCTGACAAAGTCACACCGATAAGTTTACAATTACATACACATTGGCCACACAATTCTGTGACCAACACAAGTAACTTACAAGTAAATATTTTTTTTTAAATCGTGTTTTTTTTGTGAACTTGCTGCAATACTCACAACTCGACGATATATGTATATTCGAGATTCTAAATTTTCAACGAAATCCTCATAACCAGCTGATTTCTACAGCCGGCGACCACGATGAAATAATTAAAATTTTAACATCGGAATTTTTCAAAAGTATCAGCGTGCGTGATTGATGGTATTGTTGATGCTGCAAAAATCCCTCTATCAGCTCTTGACTCTGTTGACGAAAACTAACCTTTCTTCGTTTAACGCCTTTGTAGAAACTATAGTGTACAAAGTTTTAAACGAATCCCCGGTTTAACCAGAAAAAAATTTTCTTGTTATCCAAATTTCTTCAAGGCCCTGAAATGATGGGTACTTTTTATTGATCAAATCTTTTCTTGCGATGACGAATGTTGTCACCAAACTCTATAATAGAAGAAAATTTAAAATATTTATTCGTCACTTAAGAATTACATTATTGAAAACAATCAACCGTGGTGGTAGAGTTTCTGTGTAAAATTTTCTGTCTTATCGCTAATCAGTTTCTATTTTTTCCATTACTTAACTGGCTGAAGTTTCAATAAAATTACTTTTGCAAACACACAAGACAAAAAGATAAGCGTTTAGCACTCCCATTAACTGACTAGGGGCTACTCTGCAGCCGACAAATCGAAATATTCAAGAAGTTGCACGAATATATTACTTCGATAACAATAAAAAATACTTTAATATCAGCTGACAAAAAGAAGTCTAATGAATTAATAAAAACAAACATATAATTAAAGTTATCTTCAGCCATTTTTGTATTGTGATTACTAAAGTAAAAGAGTTTGTTTCAATATATTTTTAGAAAGCAAAAATAGGATTAAAAATAAAATGAAAAAATTTCTGTAGAAGATTACATCCCGATGACTCAGGAAGGAAAATAATAGAAAAGAAAATATGACTCTGCTATGACGACTGTTTAATTTTTTTTCCGTGGTAGGAGCATCACACAGCCCAGCTGTTTAAGTCCTGGTTTGCCCTATTTTCTTTACTCTGCGTTTTAGGATCATAATTCACAACTTCAACGTTTTTAACGCAAATATAAAAAGTGACGAAATTTCAAAACGTTTTTTATTATTTTTTTTATTTAACGTGTTTTACTAAACTTTTTCTAACAAATTAAAAGGTACACATGGTCTCCCGTGAAAAAGCAAAAATAAATAAATGTACCGTATTAATCTGCCGCTGCAAACCAAAAGGACCAAAATGAAAAAACCCAGCGGCCATAGTGCTAAAGTGCGTTATTTCATTAGTTTAATGGTTTCATTCTGCTACGTCAAAAGGTCGCGGCTACTGAATTTGGCGCACCTGTAAGAACACAGCATAGTTTCTTAAAAACAATAATTTTATGTCTTCCTGTTTTTCTCGTTTTCGCCCATTTCCTCATTCGCTCATTACTCGAATTCTCTCAATCACCCACCACTTATTCGTCTGTCACGTTTAAAGTTTTCCTCAATGATTCATCAAAAATATTAAAAAATGAATTAAATTTAACTGGCCTTTCACAGATAATCATCATTTTATTTTTCAATTCATTATTCCATCAATTCACATTTTTTATTAATATTTTACAATTTGAAATAGAAATTTTTTATTTAATATTAATGTAACTTACAGATGTCACATACTACAGATAATTTTATAGATAAACATACACCGTTGAAAAAAAGAAAACGTTAGAAAAATATATTTTTGAAAGAAATGAAACAAAAAAAAAAAAAAAAATACATTTACGCAGTAATATTATATATAATTAAAGTATAACAGCGATTCTGTGTGTATGGATATACATATGTATGAGTGTGTTGCAGTAAACCTATCATCATTATCACCGTTCATGCAGAATGAAAATACCATTTTATGTAAAAATGCAAAATTTTAGTTAGATTAAATGGGTCTGTGGGCAACCACAAGTGTTTTAACACTGTACATTAATTAGCTTTTAGAACCGGTCATAGGGAAAAATCATAAAGTTGCAATGACCAACATGATAGTTAATATCCAAATGTATGTATGTACATGGGTATTTATTGCATCAATAAATAAAAGAGAATTATGAAGGACGGTGTACTTTATTATTTGAGTGCATATTAGGACAATATCACAAAAGAGGCTGGAAAAGATATAACTAATTCGCTCGCATTTTGCTGAGGTATAACAACTTCAAGAGAAGCTTGTATGTTTAAAACATAATACCCTATATGCTAGTATTATTTTTTTTTTTTTTAAGATCCTCCCTTTGGGTACGTCAGCTAAGGACCTACACCCAGAAACAACAAAAAAGAAAAGAGCCGTCAGTTAAATTTTGATTCGGTCAGATATGGACAATATAAAGGAACTAACGGATGAGATAATGGATGGTGAAGAGAAGGACAGAATATAAGATGCACAATAAGGAGCGGGGAGCTTGAGTTTCAGCAAACAAGAATATAGGATACCGCGTTCAACAGAAAGAGATGGACATTCAAAAAAGATGTGATTTGCGTCGCAATTGGCCGCCTCATTAAGGTGAAGAGGACAATTTGGAGAAGAAACAAGGGAAAAGCGAAAACGAGATGAAGGAAGAGCAGAATGGCCAAAACGCAAGCGAATCATAGAAGTGACAACGGAACGGGGAAGTGAAAGAAACTCAAAGAACCAGGAGTTAGAAGGAAGACTAGGTTGTACAGACAGATAAAAGGATTGATCGTTACGGAAGAAGAAAGGGTAAATATCTGACCAAAGTTTAAGATGAAATTTAGTACATAGGGAATTCAAGTTGGAGGATGGAATTTTTTTTAAAGAAGGAACGAGAGGAAGCAGCAACTCGAGCCAAGAAATCGGCCGTCTCATTACCTTTAATGCCCATATGGCTGGGAATCCACAGAAAATCAACACAGATTGAGAAGTATCCTTGTACCGGAGGCAGTGATAGGTCATCAGGTAAATCATCATTATTACTGATGGATGAAAAAAAAACATTTTAGGTAATTTTACCCAAACCACACGTTTTATGTGCAGGAATGAGCGCTACATGTGTTTTAGCATTATACATACTTTACAGAACAGACGTGAGAAAATAAGTATTTCAGAACAGACGTGCCAATTCCAGTTAGTTTATTAGGTAAACATGAGGAATAAGGTTAAATTTGAATAAAGAAAGAAAATATATTTGCATATTACAAATAAGTTTATATGTGTACTTATTTATAATACGCACACTTATTTTTCTTTTTTTATTGTTTAAAATAAACTTCTTTTTTCATGCCTATTTTGTAAACTAACTAAAATTCTCACGTCTATTTGTAACGATAACTTATTTTCTCACGTCTATTCTGCAAAGCTAAACTAATTTCAATTTCTCCCAAAAATCTAAAGCAATTTAGTATTATTATGGTCGAAATGAACTTATTGTATACATTTGCAAAATCTGTGTAACTGCAATAATGTACGCAACAACCCAATTGTCAGTAATAGTCATCCAAACGCTAACCAAACTTCTCTTCTTCCTTTATCTTTTTTTTGTACAAATATAGCGATTACTAGCTGCGAAATTCGTTGCCAGTCATTCCTTGTTCGTAAACCTCAGTGGTGTTGAGACAATAAACGAAGCGACTAATACGATAAATAACCTACACGATAATATCACAAATGCCCGTCAGGTTTCAACTTCTGAAATCTCTAACATCATAAAAGGCAGTCTTAAACAAAAAAAAGCCCCAGGAATCGAGCGAATAAATAATATGTGTCTTACAGTTCTACCTCCTTCATAAAGGGATAACATGTCTGACGCTAATAGTTAATGTCTACCTTCGTCATTTATATTTTTCCTGGGTATGAAGAAATGTGAAAGTTATACCTGCAAAAAACTAGGGAAACCCTCCAAATCGCTGGCATCGTACCGTCCGATCAATCTTCTTTCAGCAATGAGCAAGACTCTTAAAAAAATAACACTAGACTGAATAGTGTCCACACTGGACCTTAAAAGTATGTTACCTCCCCAACCATCCCGATTTAGAAGAGAAGACAATACAATCCAGCCACTCATGAGGACAAAAAAGATCGTAACAAGTAACTTCACATTACACGTACCTACTGAAATAGTGATGTTGGATATCAAGGCAGCATTAGACTCGGTTTGGTACGATTAACTTATCTACAGGATGATAAAAAAAAGATTTCCCTTCTTACATTACCAAAATTGTTCGGAGCTTCCTCAGCAGTAGATCCTTCGAAGTGCATATAGGGCAATGCAAGTCAGAGAGAACCTTTATAGGTGTCGCTGGATGTTCTCAAGGAGGCTGCATATCACCAACATTCTGCAATTTTTTCGCAACTGATTTTCCTTCATTTGACGATGGCGTGACCATTAATCTTCACCGACGACACAGCCAAACGCATGTCAAACAAACTTGCAACTAACATCACTCGAAATCTACGGTTAGCAATAGACCAAATCCAGGCCTATTTCTCTAAATGGAAAATATATGTCAACCTTGAGAAAACTCAAGCGATCTACTTCACTAGAAACAGAAAAAGATATCCCACAAAACCCATTAAACTTCATGGGTAATATAATGCACTGGAAATCGGAAGTAAGATATCTTAGAGTCGTTTTAGATCTCAAGCATAATATTTATAAACACATCGGACACATGCTAAGTAAAGTTAGTCTACTAACAAAATTGCTGTATTCTTTGATATCTGGGACCTCAGGATTAAGTGTAATAAATAAATTACAAATCTTCAAGTCAATCTACGTCCCCATCATACACTATGCCGAGACTGTATGGGAAACCAGTGCAAAATGCCACATTAACAAAATCCAAGTGGCTCAAAATAAAGTGCTTAAAATGAGTTTAGACATGCCCGCAATGGAATTACATGACATTGTAGGCATTGAAGTGGCTTCTAAAACAATTAGTAGGTTAACTAACTGGTTCTTCCACAGATGCCTACAATCGGATTTCTTACATATCAGAGAACTCGGCAACTCTAACAGAGGCTGATCCGTCACTCAGAATCGTATATTTCATATAAGTTCTACATAGGGCTATTCTTTAATTAATTTTTCCTGTATTTCTGCTGTTTTTAGAACTTTATATAGAACTTGTAATTTAAGATTAAGCAGCAAAGTATAGTAGATTATTTTGTAAGCTCTTTACCAATTAAACCGAAATTGTTTTAGGTAAATTTTAAAATTGTAAATAAATAAATAAATATAAATCCATTCATAATTTTCTCTCTTATTGATATATGCAGCACACACACGCACACGCACGCTCGCATATATTTATACACATACAAACATATGTATGAACCAATGAAAAAGATGTTTAAACTATAATGGCATTTGTACTTTTCAAATATATAAAAAACAAAAAAAAATCCTATATAAGAGAAAGATAGAAAAAGATGGATATGAAAGAATAAAACAGTTTTGATTGTTTATTTTTGAATGAAATATTTAAAATACCTGAAAATTGATTCAAAATATATATCACTTGACATGAATGTTTTTTTTTTGTTTTTTTTTTTGAAGTACTATAGAAACTGAAAACACAGAATAAAACACCCTTTCTTTATTTTCTACCTTTTCTTTATTGTTCAACAGTACAGCCAAGTAATTTTTTTTTATATTTGTTTTGGTTAGAGGAATTATTAATTCCGCATACTTTATAAATAGCCCAAAATAAAAAATGCATGTGATGTAAACTTAGTATTTACCAGAAGCAAGTAAAAACAACAGTTTATTACTTCATAGAACCACTTTTAACTTTTTGTTTATTAAAATTGATTCTATTAAACATTGCAATGATTAAAAATCATTCCTAAAAGTTCTGAATGTAGAACTGTGTATTTAGGCACAATCTTTATAACTGACTATCTGACATATAGATTTGCAGCAATGTCTATTAAAGCACTAATGTTAACCTTTAAAGAGCAGGATCATATATAATACCTATGTACCGTTATTTAACATACGTGCACAAAGTTGGTTGTGCACCTTTCATGTTTGAAATATCATTGTATGTGTGCGCACATATATGTGTGTATTTTGTATATTACGTGTCAGGCAATTTTTCGCTTAAAGTGGGCACAGGTGCAGTTAGCTTCAGAAAGCTGAAATTTTAAAAGTTTGTAGATCTCTTAAATTTTATGGCAAATTCTAAAAATTATGTTTTCATCTACATTAGGTCAAAAGTTATAGTTGCTTCAAAAGTCGATTTTTGAGTGTTTCGATGGATTCTGTAATTATACACGGTAATAACAACCAGCGTTTCTAAGTTGGCTGATAAGTGAAAATTATCTTAACGCTATTCATAGGTTTTTTTTTTACATCTTAAACAATAACCTTTAGAGGAACGTAAAGTTTACGTAAACAAATAGCAACCAAAATTAGTGTATAAATGAATAGCATCATATACATGTGTTGCATAGTTCCTGAGTTTAATTTCGTGAGAAAAATCTGTAAAATAGCGTAATACAATTTTAATTTTTAAATTTAGCAATTATCAGATTATTAAATTTGCCCAAAATTTTTGAAAAATATAAAAAAATCTAAGCATATTACAAATAACTAGTGTAGCTCTTCAGATTCAATTTGCAGAAACAATAAAACATTTTTCTTTTTGTAGAAGAACAGTTGTACCATAAAGGTATGTGCCAACGATGTTGGCGTGAATGGTCCCTAATTTGAATGTTAAATAGATTTAAATATATACCTGACGGCCAATTTCTAGGCTTTGACTACTGGATGCTACTTTTACATACATCTGCTAATAATCTGCACGGTTTATAAAGAAAGCTATCAATTTGTTATCCATTTACATCAGCTGCTTCTTTATATACGTATATGCGTGTCTATATATATATATATATATATATATAAACTCGGCCATTTTGGGGTCGCAAAGGGCTGTGCCCCTTGACCCCTCTTGCTTTCATTTCTGTCTCTTTCTCTTCTATACTTTGTATAAAATGATCGAAATTTACAACGTAATTCTTACTGGCATCAACACAAAAAAAAATAACATAATCACAAAAATTCTATCCTGACATTTAACTTTCATTATATAAAATTGTGACATTTTGTCGTTACATAAAATTGTAACATTTTTTAAATAACAATCACAAAAATCCCATAAAATATAACAACCGTTACATAAAATTGGGACATTTTTTCTAATGAGGGTAGCCTAAGAATTACGTTGTAATTAATAAATATTTATATACTAAAAGCTGCGCTCTTATACGAAAATATTATAAAAGGTTGATCTGCGTTGGAATTTAAGAATATAAACAATTTTTGTCAGTTCACAGTAATTTTTCTGTAACTACTATCGATTACTAAATTCAACACCTAAGAAGCTGAAACCAGCCGAAGACAAAAATGACAATTTAGTGGAAACAATTAAGGTGGCCATAGAAGAATTGGAGGAAAACGCTGATCGTTATGATGTTACGCCAGAGCAGTTCGAAGACATCATGCTTGCTATTCTCACTGAAACAAATTATGTTGAAGCAGTTAGACAGATGGATATAGATCCTAAAAAAATTGTTAACTCATTACCCATCCTGAAGAACTTTATAGTAGGACAAGGAATCAAAAACAAGTTAACCAGGCTGGTTAACGCACTGATTAGTAGCACCTCTGGCTCAGAAACAGATCTAACGAATCATGAGTAAAATCCTGCAGTGGAATATTAATGGTGTATTCTCGCACCTAGCTGAGTTACAAACGCTGATAGCTCAACACCAACCACCAGTGATATGCATCCAAGAATCCCATTTGAAACCTAATCAGTGTTTTTCTATTCGTAGTTACAAACCATTTCGATTCGATGATACCTCTCACTCAATAGCAGCTAGAGGAGTTTTAACCTTGATACATGATTCTATTCACAAGTGATTCCTCTTTCAATTACCTCCGATATTCAAGCAGTTACTGTTACAACAGCACTCCCAACAATTCACCGTAAACCCATCACAATATGCAATATTTACATCCCACCAAACCGGCAAACCTCACTATACGACTTTGAAGAAATTATAAATCAGCTACCACAGCCGTTTATTCTTCTTGGCGATTTCAATGCACACAGTTATACGTGGGGCTCCAGATATCAGAATTCCAGAGGAAATCAAATTAATAACCTACTTATCAATAACCCTAACATCGCATTAATAAACAAGGGGGATCAACCAATTCACATTGATGCAAAAACAGGGCGTTTCTCGTCAATCGATCTTACGTTGATCTCCGTCGATCTTATCGATCAAATTGACTGGCAAAGCCACACAGATCTTTGCGATAGCGACCACTACCCCATCTTCCTGGTATACAACGTACCCAGCTTTCAATCGTCGCGGTGTCGAAAATGGAAGATAAAGGAAGCCAACTGGCCAAGGTTCACCGAGGGCACCGAAATCCACTCCAGACATTTCGATGATGTAGAAGAAGATGTCGAATTTTTAACAAAAAAAATCACTGAAGCTGGACGTCTAGCTATACCCTTGTCCTCGTCCAGTCCGTCGTCAAATAAACGGGTTCCTTGGTGGAACAATAATATTGCAAAGGCAATAAATCTCCGTAAAAAGACATTGAGAGTACTAAAAAGATACAACTCAATAACGAACCTTATTAATTATCGCAAACGACGTGCACATGCACGTTCTCTCATTAGAGCAGCCAAAAGGAAGTGCTGGCAAGATTTTACCTCATCTATTAATCAGCAGGTACCCATTTCCGCTGTGTGGAAGAAAATCCATCTGATCAATGGGAAAAACTATAAGGAAACCATCTCCGCTTTATTCAAAGACGGTTTACTTATTACCAACATTAACGAAATGGCCGACATGTTAGCTTCCCACTTCTCCGCCGTATCGTCTAATTTGAACTATTGCGAAGAATTTATGCGTTATAAACAAAGGACAGAAGCCATTCCATTGAGCTTCGGTTCCAGTAACGAGGAAGAGTACAATTGTCCCATATCGCTAAGGGAACTAGAACATTGTATCCAATATTATGTCCATGATTCCTCGCCAGGTCCGGACAACGTTCATCCTGTTATGTTAAAGTATCTACATCTATCGGCTAAAGTATATTTATTACATATCCTGAACAGATTGTGGAATGAGGGAATATTCCCTACGAGATGGAAAATAGCCGTAGTAATCCCAATATTAAAAAAAGGAAAAGTAAAAACCGAAGCATCTAGCTACCGGCCTATCGTGTTAACAAGTACTCTGGGCAAACTATTGAAAAAAATCGTTCAAAAAAGGTTAATCTGGACCCTCGAAATGAACAATATATTTACTCCTCACCAATATGGATTCCGCAAATACCGCTCAGCAATTCAAACTATCGTAAATCTCCAACTCAAGGCTCAGAAAGCATTTACTAATCGTGCGCACTTATATGCTGTCTTCTTTGATCTTCAAAAAGCGTATGACACGGTATGGAGATATCAGGCCCTTACGAGCCTGCATAAAGCAGGAATCCGTGGTCGCATGGCTAGTCTTATCCAAAGCTTTCTAACGAACAGGCAAATCAGAGTTCGGTTAGGGGACACTTTTTCGCAGCTGTTTTCCATGGAAAATGGGGTGCCTCAAGGATGTGTCCTTAGCGTAACACTTTTTCTATTAGCCATGAATGACATCCAGCTAGCCGTTCGAGCGCCCGTACAGTTTAGTCTGTTTGCTGATGATTTGACGATAACATTTCAATCCTCTTCACCTACCAGAGCAAGCAAAGTCATGCAACGATGTATTAACGACCTCTCCGAATGGGCGTCTGCGCGAGGCTTCAAATTCTCTGCGGAAAAGACAACATGTGTAGATTTTCATCGGACCACTAAATACTGTCAACGGCCTCGAATTTTCCTGAACAGATTAGAACTGCATTTCCAAGAGGAGGTACGCTACCTTGGAGTGACAGTCGACAGCAAGTTCCTATGGAACGCACATATCAAGGATCTCAAGAAGACATGCATTAAAGCTCTTGGTATATTAAAACGGATCAATAATAAAAGTAACGGAGGCGACCGGAAAATGTTATTACTGCTATATCAATCGTTAATCCGGTCTAGATTAGAATACGGTTGCCAAGCGTTCAGTTCGGCGGCTCGGGGTCTATTGTCATCCTTAGATTCTATCCAACATTCAGCTATCCGAATAGCCACTGGAGCCTTTTGCACTAGTCCTACAGCCAGTCTTAATTGTGAATCCGGACAGCTGCCTCTATATTTCAGAAGGGAGATCCTAACAGCTAACTTTTTGACTTCCACTCTTGTCAATTCAAACCTACCGATCAATGAGCTCCTTTTCAACTCCCAGCAACAGAGTCAGACTACTCTGCGTGTTCCTAACTGTGCAACTTTTTTTTTTGAAATAACTGTAAAGGGTCCCACGAGGCTAATGCCTATATTGTGGGTGCCCAAACACTTATTATCGTTTATTGTATAAATATAACGTACAATATAATATCAACGTCCGACTATAAACTAAGCAATTACTAATAAAATAAAACAACAATCTTCTTAAATGAAGCAAATATCTTATCCTCTTAACAAAACGTATACACTTCCGATCTGGAAATTTATAACTAATAATATTATTACACAGTATCACCGCAAACATATTCCAACCCATACAAACAACCAGATATACAATCGGCAGAACAAATACAACACAGATGAAATAATCATAATGTAGCGCTATTAATGTTAAAAACCGAATAATATACGTCCAACGCAACATAGTTAACTACAATAAATACTCTATACAAATATCAAATAGGTAATTATGCTCTATTATGCCACATGCACTCAAGCCCGCATACCCTTTTATATTGTATTTGGGGGGAGACCAAGAAACCTGCAAATTATTACTCCTATCTCTGCAACCAAGCAATTAACCAAATTTTTATTTTTTCCTTCCAAACTGCTAAATGCTGTTCTATCCAGATTTCCTTCGGTACCTTTAATAATAAATTCATCAATACATTTTCTTCGACATTATCTATTTTATGATTTACCCCCCGTCTGAATTGAAAGGAAAATTCTTTAGGTACTCTGGTATTTCGCTTCTTATCTATTAATGGCAGTTGCACGTCTTGCAACTTACTTTTTAGCAGCTTGTGATAACAATACATCGCTTTTGGAGGTAGTTCCTTATTTTCTATCCACCATACAGGTTCAGAAATATTCTTGTTTCCCAGATTTCTAGAGGGAGTTATTAATTTCAGACATCTCCTTATTAAATTGCTGATTTTGCTCATTTCCGATTTTTTTGCCTCACCCCATACTTGAACAGCATAATGTACTCTCGATGCTATTAAAGCCTTATAATACATCCTTACTACATCGTGGGGCATCAGAAATTTTAATCTATATAACGCTGGTATGGATTGCCTTATTTTTAGAGTGAGGTTATTTATGTGCATTTTCCATGTTAATGCGTTGTCAATCACTAACCCCAGATATTTGTAGCTCTTAACAACTTCAAGTAGCACACAATCGGAGCAATTATCGCAATGATTAGCATTCCCGTGTAACCAACCTGGACAGCGTAATATTATTTTCGGTATAATTTTTCTATGACGACTGGGGGTCCTTATGTACATTATTTGTGTTTTTGATTTATTGATAACTATACCTCTATCATGGGCCCACCTGGTTACATTATCCAAATCTTCCTGCAGTAATTTTTCAGCAACATGTATATTTTTGTGCTTTGTCACAATGGCGAAGTCATCTGCATAAGCAAATATAGTAGAATTTTTTACGGCAGCAAAAACCGAGTTCGTGTAGATAAGAAATAGTAATGGCGCTAAGACTGTTCCCTGCCCTAATCCCGTAGTAACGACTGCTTCTGCGCTTTGTATATTTTTGATTATCACTATAATCTTCCGATTTGTCATGTAATTGTGAAACCATTCTTTTTGTTTACCTAATATCCCTATGTTTCCTAAATCCCGCATAAGTAAGTCATGATTCACCGAATCAAAGGCTTTGTTTAAGTCTAAAAAAGCTACTAGAAATATACTACCTTCAGCCATACCACAGTTAACTTGATTTACAAACGATTGCAGTAACATTGTAGTAGATTTCCCCTGCCGAAAACCAAACTGATTATCCGCAATAAGATAATTTCCTTCGAGAAATTGTCGCAAATGCGACGCAACATACTGTTCCAGAATCTTTGCAAATGCAGAAATTAACGTTATTGGCCTATAGTTTACAGTTTTTGAGCAATCCCCTCGTTTATATATCGGTTTAACGATACCTAGTTTTAAACCTTGTGGTATACAACTAGTTTTTATTGTGTAATTAATAATTTTGGCGAGGAGCGGTATAAAAATCTTAGAGTTACTCGTTACGTCTTTAACTCGTATTTTATCCCATCCTGGCGCTTTATTTTTGTTTAATTTCCTCAATATCATTTCTACAGATCCCTCCGTGGCTAGAGGTAAATAAAAGGATGTCAAGTGATTGCTTATTTCCTCCACTGTTGATAACTGCCTATTACAAACCGAAAAACACACATCGAGATCAGCCGTAAAAGTTTCCCGAAATTCCTCAACAGTTTCCGCTGGGTTAGTAAAAGTTTTAACTAACCGCTCGTCATTAGAAGTAGCCTTTGCCCCATGTAAAATATTGTTCACCAGTTTCCATGTACTTTTTATATCATATCCTGTTTCTTTTATTTTAGTGGTGTAAAAGTTGTACTTCGCTATCCTAATTTCCTGTATTATCCAATTTCTATACTTTTTGTAGTTTCTCCTGTAAAATTGGTTAGTAGGATTGCCTTTGGCTCTCCTGAAATAAAAGTCTCTAATTTTTATTAGGTTCAGTATTTTTAAATTTATCCATTGTTTACTATCTTTCTCTTTTTGGTTTAGGCCTCGGCCAGGGTCGAATAAGCTAGTTCTATACAACTGATCAAAAGTTTTTTGTATGCTATTATATATCTTATCCGCTGACTCATCCTTCAACATTTTATCCCATTGGTAGGTGCGTATTTTACTGTTTAAGAGACTCCCCTGAATTATAAAATCGCGCGATTTTCTTTGTCAAAAATAATTTAGTAGAGAAGCATAACATATTATATAATGATCAGCGATTTTCGTTGTAATAACCCCAGAACATATTGTTGTTTCTTTATGTCGTACGAATATGTTATCAATGCACGTCGAGGTTACCCTATCTCGATTAATTTCTTCCCGTGTAGGTAGATTTATTAATCTAACACACCCATAGCCATTAACGATGTTTAGGAACCGATCTCCGTTACTACTTTCTTTGAATAGATCAATATTAAAATCTCCACATACAATAATTTCTTTGTTACTTATTTTCCCTAATAAATCGTCAAGTAGCACTAAAAATTCGTTGATTGGTTTATTAGGCGATCTATATATGGCCAGTAACATTATACTAACTTTACTATTTATCGATATTTCAATGTTAATATAATCGCAAGCTCTGTTCCCTGTACTAATTTGGGTACAATTATATTTTTCCGAAACAAAGATCAGTATGCCGCCATTAAACCTTTCTGATTTCTCAACGAAAAATTTACCATATCCCCTCAGATTATAGTATTTTGCTTCTAGTAAGCTTATGTTAATTTCTGTTAGTACCAATATGTCAATTTTTGTGTTGAGAGTAATTGTAACGAATTCATTCCAATATTTTTTTAGACTTCTAATATTAAGGTGGAGTAACTGTAAAGGGGTCGAACCATCATTCCCCAAATGGCTAAAGGTCCTCACCTGCTCCTCCCATTTACCTAAACTTTCAAAATTCTGACAATTTAATATATTGGGTATTTCGCACATACCTACTGAAATTAATACTTAAATTCTATTATCATAATGTTAACGTATGCAAATAACATAAACTATCTATTATACTACTATAAACTAGATTCTATTATACTACGTCAAAAATAAGTTTGAATCTCGTTTTCCTCAAATTAGAAAATTTATTCTCAATCCTCCCCTTGCTCCAGTGTACACTAACCCTCCTCCTTGGCTTTTTCTAACCCCAGATATCAATCTCAACTTAATCCATCTACCCAAATCCATATATCCCGACTACATCCTTCATCAATACATTACTTTCGAAACTGTCAAATACGTTGACTACATCTTCTGCTATACGGATGGCTCAAAATCCACTGGCCATGTTGGATCAGCCTTTTTTGTTCCTCCTACCACCCATCGCTTCCGGCTTCCAAAATCCTGCTCTGTATTTTCGGCTGAATCTTTCGCCATCTTCAAGTGTCTTGAGTTCCTCTCCTCCGCTCCACCTATTTCTAAATACCTCATCCTTACTGATTCACTTAGTGTTCTAATGTCCCTCTACAACTTTTACACGGATAATGCAATTGTACAACGCATCCTTCTCCTTCACGATCTCCTTATTCGATCCCAAATTTCTATATCTTTCATGTGGATCCCCAGCCATATTGGTTTCCCTGGTAACGAGACCATCGACCGAGCTGCTAGGGAGGCATCCCGGCTTCCATCCATATCCTCGTACTTCTCTTCTACCAGCGATATGAAATCCTTCTTGAAATCCCTTATAATTAAATCCTGGGAACAAGTATGGAGTTCTAGTCAACAAAAAAACCTTTTCCTTGTTAAACCTGATCCTCTATCTCAGATCCCCCTTCCATTCCGTTCAAGGAAGAAAAATATTATTCTTACCAGACTTAGGATTTCCCACTCCCGCCTGACCCATTCGTATCTCCTACAGCGCACCGATCCCCCTCTTTGTCCTTTTTGCCAAAGAACCCAGCTTTCCATTCCCCATTTACTAACATCTTGTCATTCCCTTATAGCACTTAGAGCCCAGCATGGCCTCCCCCCTTCCTTATCACAACTCCTAGCTGATTTTCCGTGTCATATCCACAGTGCGTTCCAATTCCTTCATTCCCTTAACCTCCTAAATTCAATTTAGTATCCCTTCCGCTCCCCGGGAGCATATGGCCCGTTTGTGCAGCCGGCGCCTGCACCGTTTAATGTAATAATAATAATAATAATAATAAATTTTTGTCATACACTAGGATTGTATGACAGACATCAATTCTGGAAGACAATAAAAAAAAATTTCGGAAAATTTCAAACTGCTTAATAAATGAATACGCATATAATCAATATACAGATTAACAAACCAGTAATATAGACAATTTAATTTTAAAAAAAAAGAAATTTTTTCTCCATTCTTTTTCACACGTTTCTTCCGATTGAAAACGAGTATTTTTTCGAATCCCTACAATAAATTCGTTTCTACTGCAATTACGAAAAATTATATTATATATCCAGATAGAGATATGAATATTTACATCATTCATAAAAAATGAATACGCAACGGTATTTTTTCAAGGAAAAAGTGTAAAACTATTAGTAAATGAAAAAATTAAACTTAACATAATCCGATCTGACATCATGAAAGTCGTGCAATGTTTGCCGGATTGTTCTAATTAAATACGGTACACTCCAAAAAAAAAAAGGTAAGGGGATATTCTTATATTATACTGTGCAATTATTGAAATACCTCAATGCTCTGACGCGCCACTAATTACATACGAAAATAAATATACGAGTAAAGAAAGAAAAAGAGAATTTTAAAAGTATTCTACCTTAATTACTTGCAATCAATAAACAAAAACGGCATATGCTGCAACGAACGAACTTAACCGATTATTCAAACTTTTAAATAACGAATTAAATTGAAACGTTCTTTTTTTCCTATTTTTTGAAAATTCCCTGAGGATCGAACTGTTAGAATACAAAGTTCGAACGATAAAACTAACAGAGAAAGGAGAAAAGTGAACGATGAACTGTTTATTAATTTAAGTCGCTCTTTTGATAGGCAGGAAACGCCGAAAAAGGCTGTATACAGCTGTATAGAACATTATTTAGTTAAAAGCTTTTTAATTTTGAATAACGAAAAATTCTATTGTGTTCCCCGTTCACGACGAGAGCATTCGTTATTATCGAGCCCTCTCCCCTCACACTGAATTCCCTGCGCCGCCGTACGGAACAACTTTTACTCAACGGCCACGTCCTTTTATTAAGTCCCCTAATACCGCACTACTCGGTGAATTATTTAAAATCAGTAGCGGTACACCTCCGGCATTTTACAAAAAGACACTTTCCTCATTCACCATCTTTATCATAAATATCCTTTCGTTATTTATTATATTGTCGCCCTTTTTCAATATAACAAACACAGCAAAGCAACGCAGCAACAAGTAAAATTACGCTTGCCATTGAATGCGCCAGTAAAATCTTGAACATAATCACCGATCAATAATTTACCTTCACTTGATTCATATACGGACATTATTTTTGGAGATATTTTCGATATGAATATAAATTTATTTTTATGAACTTCAAAATAGATTCTGCAATGAAGTAATAATATGCATTTTCACGTTTTCGATTTATCGATTATTATCTAAACAATAATAATTAGCAAAAACCTAATTAAACAAAAATAATATTTACTCTTAGAATATTTTTAAATTCTGAGTAAGTGATTCATCGCCATTTTCATTCTACTTTCTCTCTTCTACTAGTCATAATATCAGTAGTAATCTTAATATAGTCGTAGTTATATTCTTAATATTCTTTTGGTACAAGAGCGTCACCAGCCGATGAGCCGGGGGGGGGGTGTGATAGAAAGAGGATATGAGTTACAGGAAAAATAAAATTTATAAGTTGTAAAGGCTTAATATTTTATTAAACGAGAATAAAATCTTAATTAAAACATAATTTTCGTGAGTTTCTGGCAAATTGTTCATGATTACGCGCCTATGAATACTCATCATGGCTAGTTGATTAAAAAGTTTCAAGGCTCCAAGGGGGCAGCTGCCCACGTGCCCCCCGCTGACGACGTTCATGTTTTGGTAGTCTCCATTTTTACAAAAAAAATTAGGCTCGATCTTTACTTCACTTTTGTACTTTTATTAAAGGACCGTTATATGATGCTAATCTGAACTGCGGAAAACCGAAGGGTGTACCTGTCGAATGTGTTCCTACCAGTATTTAAGCATCTTACTTCATTCGCAACTGGCAGCCAATTAACAACTCGCCCGTGATAAAGTGCCCCAACTAGATTGATACATATTAATCTGGAGCTAGCAGGCGAGTATCCAATGTCTTAAAACCGGCTCCTTTTGGCTAAGAGAGTAAACCCCGAAAAGAAAATTCTGCAGTAGAAAACGGGAAACCATTGCAGTACTTCCAAACACCTCGTTTAGTTTTTCTATCATACTTACTGTATGAATGTGCCCCATGTACGGAAGGTGATCACTTTTCCCTATTTAATAAATTAGCTATACGAATATAATATAGAGTACGTATTGAAGGTCATACAAAGTCGGGGGAAATTATAAAAACCAAAAAAGTGTAAGATAGGGTCTTGTATCCGCTACTTTTCAATTTATGTGGTGAATACATTACGAGACAAGTTCTGAATAGTTAGAGCATTGATGTATCCGTTGGTGGAAGAATTACAAATAACCTAAGCTCTGCAGATGAATAACGCTTATAAACGGCTCAATTGGTGACGCGAAAATATTACTGGATCGACCGAATGAGATAAGCGCTAAATATGGATTAAACAGGTAAGCGAGAATAAAAAAAAAATATGATGGTTGATCGAGAATAATACCTGAAGTTGGAAAACAAATCGAACATTGTGAAACAGTATACAGCCATGTATACTTGGGATCTCATATCGAAGATATAGGCGCTTCAGCGGACGAAATAAATCGACGAATTCAGTTGGCTCGAAAAGCTATGAGTCGATTACACAGAATATGGTGCGGCACATCCATCACGAATGCGGTAAAGGTTCGGTGTTTTCTATGTTCACATACACCGCCGAGACATAGTAGGAACTAAAGAAAGGCAACGTATCGATAATTTCGAAATCTGAATTTGGAAGCATATGCGCGAAGCAAACAAACGTTTCTCTTTTACCCAAGCTCTACATTAAGGGTAAATCATCCAGCGATGTTTTATGGAGAATGTTAGGATTCTTCGGTAACATTATGTAGAACTAGCACTACATGCGACGGTTAGCAATTGATGAGCAAATGCAGGGAACTAGATTACACATTAGGTGGATGAACACGATCAGGAAGGTACTTGGGAAGTCAATTGTTAACCGTAAACGGCAAATTGTGTACATCGGAAATAATGGCGGTAAAAAATTGGAAGGGCTGTAGTACAACAGATAGCCACAACATCTCTTAGGGAGATTAGGACTGAAGAAGAATATATATACGTATTGTTTATATTGAAAGAATTTATCTTGATAATTTACAGAAAATCTTCGTATTCCGTTCGCTCGAAAATAGCGATGGGTAAGTTTGTTATTTCTTCAAATACAGATCCGGAACTGAATCGCAATACAGAGAGAGTTGCATCTACATAGAAAAAACGATAAAGTTTCTTTCTAATTATTCTATTTTCTAACTGATCTGCCACATTTCTGCTTAAATATTCATTCCATATATGAAATACAGAAAGGAACAGACGATTTATGTTCAAGGACTATGTTTTAGCTTCTTTAGCGGAACCGTGTGAACCTGGATCTGTATAACATCCATCGATTTAGTATTTGCTGGATTCAAGTTGTGGATACGTGTCCAGAACTGTAGTCGAAGTTATATCATCAATTCCGCCGTGGAATATCTGCGATTATGTATCCTTCCGGATCTACTTATCACGACTCAAAAGCTCACTCATTTACAGTTTTAATCAACACGCCATGTTTCATTATTTTTGCAAGTTTGTGTTTCAGTTGCTTTCCGTTGTTCTATTTGACGAGAAATATATTTATATTTTATTACGATTCCCATAATCAAACCAGATTACTGTAAGGTAACCTTACAGCGACGAGATTATTATGGACTGTCGCAACCATGAACACGAGGTTATTACTGGACCGCACGGCGACCACCAGAAATAAGTTTACCTAAACATCTAGAACCAAAGTTATTATAATAATAATTGACATCAGCTGGTTTATGGTTTCAAATGTCGCACTGATTTTAAATTGATGTTTTTAAAAAAAACACTAAAGAAGCATTTGTGCTTTTCCAATCGGATGATTTCCCAAAATTGGCATTCTTTTGCAGCGGCTAATTTTTGCTTCACAGCATTTTTTTCACGCGCTCGCGAATGTTTCATTTAGCATAGTGATAGTATGTATTTGCATACCAAGATGTAGTGCAATACTTATTATGAGCTTTTTTTTTGTTTTTTTGGGTCACTATGGACATGAAGCAAAATTTTCGCGGAAACGTATGCATTAACGATTATGCAATTTTTACATTGAGCTACCGTGAAAAATTATGTAATGTTTTTATATTGATTATAGATAACGTTTAAAAATAACGCTACCAATTAAAACCAACTCTGTTTTAAGAAACAAAGACTGTTATTTAAGTATTCAGAAGTACCCCTTGAAGTGTGAAGGATCGAATTACTTTTTGACAAAGTGAATAGAGCATAGTGACGTCAGAATTGTTAAGGAAAAGAAAAAGTATGACTTATTTTAATCAATTTAAAATATTATAAAATTACCCCCCCGCGCCCATATAGTCGTGCTCTGGTAAACATTATCTCTTCCAACTACCCTATTCCTATTGTTAACTCTACATGCTACCTTGGTCTTTTCCTAAATAGTCGACTCTCTTTCCAAGAACATATCGAGTACCTTTATATCTCTTGTCTTAAAAGACTGAATCTCCTGAAAGCCTTATGTCCTCTCAAGTGGGGCGGTGATCCATATATTCTCCTAATTCTCTACAAATCCATCATTCGTTCCAAACTGGACTACTGCTCCTTCTTATACGGCAATGCCTCAAACACTCTTCTTCGCAAACTTGATAGAATCCAGAACTCCTGCCTTCGGCTCTGCATTGGGGCCCTAAAGTCTTCTCCCATCCCCGCTATTTTGTCCGAATCTAATATTAAACCCCTGTTTATCCGCATATCTCTACTTGACTACCGTTTTCTGATTAAACGCCTCCCGATCTCTTCATCTAAACCTGTATATAAATGACCATTGGCGTTTTGTTCCCCACAAAATCCCGGTTGTTGTGCACATAGCTGCTCGGGTCTCTCTCCTTATGACTTTTCCCGCAATAAGCTTTCTTACTTTGCTTTTGATTTTAATAGAATAAGCCTCCCCATCTCACTCTCCTCTCTTCCTCTTCGCGTTAACTCCATTCCCTAGAGTACAGTGGTCAGTGAATATGTCCACATCTTAAATTCTTCATTTCCCCGTCATGTAAAAATTTTCACTGATGCTTCCAAAAATGGTAACGGGGTAGGTGGTGCTTTTACAGCCCCCTCGCTCAATCACTCAGAATCCTTCAAATTTCCTTCCTTTTGTTCCATTTTTTCTGCTGAAGCAATCATTCTCCGTGCTGTCTTCTTTATTTCCTCTTCAAGAGAGATCTGTAAATTCCTCATTATTACTGATTCCAAATCTGTGTTTCCAGCTATTTCTTCTCCTCCTTCCCACTCGTCTAATGATATTATTTTTTCTGTTCGTGCCTGTATTTCTGACTTGCGCTTAGCACGTTCTATCCTTATTGACTTTTCATGGGTTCCTGGTCACTCTGGCATTAAGGACAACGAAGCAGCTGACTTCCTAGCTGGCTCGACGTCTCTCAATGGTCTACTCCTCCACCATTTTCCTGCCTCAGACATTCTTTTACTCTCCTCAAGTCTCTATAGATTGACATCTACCCTTCTTTTTTTACCAATCGTTCCTCCTTCTACCTCCTCCTTCAGCCTATTCCCAACTCACAGTCCTGGTTCCAATTTCTTCTCGTTTCTCGGCGCTCGGCTATTGTTTCCTTAATCAGACTGAGACTTGGTCCATTCTCTCCTTCCCTCTTCTCGTTTTTTTTTTCTCTTTCACCTTCTTCCTTTTGCTCTCTCCACTCTACTGATCCTCCCTTTATATGCGACCCCAACAATATGGTTTTTGAATGTCCTGCTCTTTTTCCCGAGTGCTCTCATCTATACGCCGAACTTTTGGCGTTGGATCTTCCTACCCCTTTCAATGCTTTCCTTATCCTTTCCTTCCCATCTCTAGCCCTTATTCCCCTCCTACTCTTCTTTATACTCTCCATCTCCGATCGCCTCGGAATCTGAGTAGGTGATCTAAGCTCATGTAGTTGGGTCAGTGCGTATAAAATAATCAAAATTTGCAACATAATTCTAAATCGACCCATATGAATATAAGTTATCCACAAACAAAAGTAAAAAAAAAACAAAAAACGGAACGAACGTGTAACCTCCTTTTTTTTAGAAGTCGGTAACAAAGCTACATTTCGATGGTAATTTTGCAAATTGATAGCATTTTAAGTCAACCGCCTCTGTTATACTAATAAAAAATAATAAGAAAGAAAAATTTCAAGCTTTTTAACGAATACTCAATTTATGTTCACCGATTTTCATCATTAATCACATCAGATATCTAAGTTGTATGGGGTACTCTTTCTAATGGACAAGGAATCAATAAAATCGGTCTATATAAATATGAGTTATCCGCGAACAAAAACCCAAAAAAAAAAAACAAACGTGAGGAACATAACCTCCTTCCTTTTGGAGGTCAATAAAAATTAAAATATAATAAACGTTACATAAAATTAAGACATTTTTTGGGACATTTTCTGGGATATTTTTTGGGACATTTTTTCGTTACCTAAAATTGTGGCATTTTTTCTAATGGGGGCCCGCCTAAGAATTACAATAGCGTCGTATAATCTTATTTGTCGCAATACCATTATAATCATTTCTAAAACGCACTCGAAATACTTGGTGAAATTATCTAGCAGAAATGTCTTTTTTCAGCTATGGACATTAACTGGGCGAATTGAAATAACACGATTTTAATAACAATTATTAAAACGACAGGGCAGGGAAGGTAAACGGAGTTATAAGGAGAAAGACAATTTACCAATTAGATTAAACACGTTAAAACCGTTTTTGAATTTAAATATCAGCGAATTAAAGCAATATGACTTCGGCGGGTAATTATAATAAAAAATGTTAATGACGTTTTGAAACTTTATCATTAAAATTGAGTCAGTATCTTTTTTTGCGCGAGCCTCTTTCGCATTCAAGCTTGCTCACCAGCAGCGGTTTTACGATCAATTTACAGCGTATCGTCCGATGAAGGATCCGAAACGAACATTTCGAATTAAATTCAGAATTCTGCCTTCTTCGATAAGAACTCTTCGAAGCTGACTTATTTCTGTTCCAGTTGATTTAGCCGGTCTTCTTAAATAACAGTGATCGAACAAATTAGTAAATAAATTAAAACAGAGAATTCTTTACTGTTTTCAATAATTACATCGTAATATTTGAACAAATTAATTATTCCGTTTGCCAGGGGCTACGTCGAAATAATATTTTTCATTTCCTCTATCATTTAATTGGGTTTAAAATACAGTTGCTACCACCAAATGGATATTTTGCAAGCTCAGAAAACACGGAACTTACAAATACGGTAATTTCGCCAGCAGCGGACATATAATTACGATACACGGGTAAAAGCTTTTAAATTGTCGTTTCGTCCGGAAATCAGAAAGGCCAAACTGGCCGAATGTAAAAGCTCGGAACTATAAAAGACGAAATAAACGAAAGCTAGATTAGATTTCGGGGCGAGCGAAAAGGGTAATTGGTGCCGCGTAATTTATTTTCGAATGGCCAACGAACAAGCGGTTCGTGACCGAGCATGACCAAGATACGGAAGGCGAGATGAATGTGTAATGAAGAGTTCGTGGAATTCGCCGGTTTGCGAGTAAAAAATTACGGCCACTATTTTAATCAGCGCCTGGAAAAAGCTGGCGGCAGCCAACTTCTTAACTAAGACATTACCTGTGATTGACCGAAGAATTGCGTGCATGTCAGCCAGCAACAAACTCATTAGATTTCCCGTTCCGACCACCACCATTAGCCACACTTTTACCGTCCAGTAATGCTCGCTCGCGCCTCTTCTTATCGACCAAACCGTCGCAGCGATCCTATCTTCTTTTTCGCAGCAGCTTTCATAAATCCTCTCTGATATAGTTATCGTCGATCGCTGTGACTCGTAATTTTTATCGGAATCACCGATTCGAAAGCTATTGCTGTCCAATTGTAAAACTTTGAGCTTTTTTAACACAATTGCTCGAAACCGTCTAGTTATGTTAGTAATCCGGCGCCATCTTTTGTGTAATTTACTTAAAAGGATTACTTTTTCTTTCTTGCCGGTAATTTGATAATATTTCAATTTCGTTTTCTTCCTCGCGAAGTTAAGTTTTCTTTCGTCCGTTAATTTTCAAACATTTATTCAACTTTTTTTTCCTTCTATTCCATAATGCATAAATGAGAATGACAACTGAATGCAACTGTTATTTAATCAACAATCGTGTACTCGGCGAGAGCGTTGTTTATTTTTCTAACATGCGCGCGCGTACATTAATGTATAAATATTATTTTTTGAAAATTACTTTAACATAAATTTAATGTCGAATAATGGAAATTAAGCGAAACACGGTATGAATTTTTCAAGGATAAAAATAATTACGCCGTTCCTTTAAGGATAAGGGGGTTCAGTCAAGCGCAACGCTGAATGCACTAAGCATTCCGCATGTTCCACTGAAGATTACCATAATTTACCTCCGCGTAATACTCTAAATTCAGAACAATAATTATTTCGAAGATAAAATTTCAGTTGTATTTTTTATGCAACATTTTTAGTATGTACATTTTAAGGGTGCGTAAAAATTTTGTATAATGCTGGCGAGTTTTATGGTGAATTTTTCTTAAAAAATTTCGTTAAGAAATCGAAATTCGGTTTCATTACCGAACTTTCCATCGATATAATATATGTATACTTTTTTTCCAAAAAACTTCAGCGTCTGCGACAGGGCCCCAGATGATTTAAATTTGAATTTATAACATCGACTATACCTTTTTTTGTAGCGTGGGAAGACTTTGGAAGTTAGAACTCCGTTCATCATTAAAAAAGCGCTTGTAGAATCTCTTTAAAGGATTTTCAATATTCTCCTGAAAAAAAAAATAAAAAACATACAAAATATTAAATGTAATTATAGAATATATGGACACGTTAATTCCGCACATGTGCTGTATAAATATGCCGGATAAGCCAATTTACTAGACGAACCCTATAAGCCTATCCTGTGTATTAATTACTTAGTAAAATAATCATCGAATGTGACGAACCGTTTATGTTTTTCGGACAAAGTTACCGTCCCTTTACTTACGTATTTAAGAGATGTTTTGGGTTTTTTCAAACTTTCCCGAGCCACGACTTGAACGTGTTTTTTTTTTTTTTACTTCCGCTTCAAAGAAGGAGGAGGTTATTTGATTATTAATAACTTCTTTTTGATATTTTATGGAAAAAAATGATTTTGATTTCGGTTACATGCATTTTTAAGTAAATTATTTTATTATAAATGTTTTTCTTCCCTAAAACGGCTTTTATATTATAAATGTAACTAATTGTAAATAATAACTGTTAATATACGGTTACTAATGTTACTCTATTTTTTTTATTACACGAACGACATAAATAATGTCACAAAATATGTAACATTATTCTTATTATGATAAACTTAAATCATTTAAAATTGTTCAAAACGCATTAAATATATGAAACGAATAAATAATATATATAAAAACAACAAAATAGTCCGACCCGGGTTTTGTCATTTATGCGACATATTCACGGACTCAATGTCGCATAAATGACGAAACCGGTCGGACTATTTTATTGGTTTTTATATATATTATTTATTCGTTTCATATATTTAACGTGATTTGAACAATTTTAAATGATTTAAGTTTATTACGATATAAATAATGTTACATATTTTGTGACATTATTTATGTCGTTCGGGTAATAAAAATATAACATTAGTAATCGTATATTAACAGTTATTATTTACAATTACTTACATTTATAAATTCTTTTATATTTCCATCTTATGTATTCTTGACGCGTTTTTGTTCTTTTCTTTTTACCTCAGGTAATTTCGATAATTTAAAGGAATTATACTTCGCTTTAGTGAACGTTTTAATTATAATATTTATACGAACACGGTTTCATCGTTCCCAGTTATTGAATTTTAACTCTGACCCTTTCTTGACTTTTCCGAACCATCTTGAAATGTACTATTGTAATTGTACAGAATCACCTGAAAAAGGGAGAAGAAACCTTTCAACAAGTCATTTGATTTTATAATTGGAATATTTTTCGTTTTACACATTTATTCTAAATAATGTTTTTTTTATTTTCTAGCATTGCGAAAAAAAAAAACAATTTACCTGCGCTATTTGTTTACAAAACATTTAATGGAAAATGAAACAACGTCTCACGTTCTTGTCTAGGTATTTTACAATTAAAATAAAATCTTTTAATTAACAAAAAAAAAGTAATAATAACAATTTTTCTGTTCATTTTGTCCATTCTCGCAAGCTAACAGCTTTTTAAAAGTAAAAATATAATATATGTTTTCTAAAGTTACATCTTAATTGTTTAACCAATGAACGGAATGTATTTTAAACCTACTGTTATTAATTAATGAATATCTCTTTTTAGATTAAACCGAACATTTCTAATTTCAATAATCCCCACCAAAAAAAAAAAAAAAAAAAAAAAGAAGTCCGTACGGCTGTAATAATGATAATAATACGAATGAGTGATAAGCATAAATTAGATTTTGATCATAAGCATAACACTAAACCAAATGTTGAAGTCTGTAAGAGACAAATGTATTTGTATTACCAAATAATGAAGGAAATATTTTTGCCCCATTTTTTTTTTTTAGCTCCGTTGAAGCAAATTTTAATTTATTAAATTCGTTTTTTTTTTTTGTACAAGAGTGAAATGACGTCGATTAAAACATCCGAGACTATAAAGTTAAATCGTTATTTTTAAGAAATCTTCCAATGATCCGGTAGCAGCAGATACAGGATCTGAAATTAAATTTGTTGAATACTTACTGGTAAAGAACTGTATATATTTTAATTAACTCATAATAAAGTTTATCCCTCTCAAAAGCACACATTTTGCAAACTCTAGATGATGCGCCGAAACCATTTGTTTCTCGCATAAGTAAAAATCTGAACCTATTATTCTAAGTTTTTTTAATGTTTCCGGTGTAGAATATAACCGGCTGTTAACCTTAACAAACAGCAAATGTGATCCCGTGTCAGCTTATTTAAAAACCAAGGTTTACGCTAAATTCGTTTCCAAATATCGTAATTATATTTGCCGCAATATTTACCTGTATTCTCAAACATATGTTTTATACCATATAACTTTTTAAGCTCGCTCCGGTGATATTTAATTTTAATTTTTAACCGCGATGATAACACCGATCATACGAGATCTCCTGTGTTACATCATTTTCTGCAACTGCCTCTACACCAGGAATCCATTTGAATTATATTATATCACCACCTTCATTTAATTTACCACATACCTTTATTATGTGTTTCATGGAATGTAGAAAACTAGTTATTATTTCCTGCTTTTTTATTATAATATTTTTAAATTAAATTGAGATATAAATTAGCAACAAATTACCGCGATTTAAGCATTTTTCGTACTTGCTTTTAATTTTTGCATACTTTTATGATAGCAGTATTTACACATATCTACGAGTATTTCAATAGATTATAAATTATATCCGATAATTACATTAAAAATGTAAGAGCGATATTTTTATTTTTATCGTTCGTAAAACTTATTATAAAGGTATAAAATTATTCTGTTATATGTCGAATATGTAACATTCGTTTAAAATTATAAAATTAAAAATTTCACCTACAGCGAGATCCTAGCTAACATTTAATACATTCAATAACCATCAAAAACCACTAAAATATATATTATATATATATACGAATGTGCCACATTTCCAAAATTGTTTCAGGAGTATGTCTTTATAGACATTTTATTTACTGGTTATTTTAACGAATAATTTATAAAATTCAATAACCGCTAGTATTAAAGAAAACCAACGAATTGAATCGAATAAATATTATCCGGAAAGAGAAAATTTGAAATATTTGCTTACATTTGCACAAGGCCTCCGTTAAAATTGTTTCTAATTTACCAGTTACGGTTTTGTTTTTTTTACTTGTTTAGTATTTCAAAAAAAAACACACATTTCGCTTTGCATAACCTTACTTCAACTTGCGTTTGCTTGCTTTTTTTTATCATATTCGCGTACTTGAATGTGTAATGTATTTCACAGTTAACGATGGAAACTTTTCATTTTAAATCTTTCCTAAAGATTGATCCTTAGCCCCTGATGATACCTTATAATGGTTCCAAAATTATCTTCGTTACTTGAAATATTCCGTTTCTGTATGGCTTCGTAATGAAATTTCTCATCTACCACATAAAATGTTTCAATTAAAGCTGAAATCATTAATAGCATCTAAGTAATGTTATAAATATTAAAATATCGAATGATAGCCGTACGCTATTAACTGCTGGGAAAAAAAAGATAAAAAAAAAAAAGTCAATAATCAAGAGTCTGTTATAATTTATTAAGATTTTTTTTTTATTTATTTAATAAAGTGTTGTTTGGCTTTATTAAATTTTTAAATTTTAATACTCAAAAATGTATACCACCTTTTACTTCAAAGAAGACCTGCAATCACTTGAGTACTTTGGAGGAACTGCATCTACTTCAAATATGTAATCATAAAACACAAAACGCAATTTATTGACTTTGAATAGCTGAACGCTATCATTGCTAATATTTACTTTTTTAGATAACGTTTCGATTGTAGCTAACTATCAAAATGTTAATCAGTCTTAGCGCAATGGTAGCACTCAACTACTTAAAGTCAGTAAATCACATATTCATTGTGTATTATGATCACTGCTTGAAATAGAGGGATGTCCTTCCTCCGAAGAATATTAAATGATTATCGTTCTTCTTTAAAATGAATGTACAATTCTAAAACATTACTACAGATTAAACAACTATCACCGTATGCAGTTTGTATCACAGTCAATCATGCAAAATAAACAAAATTTAACAAGAAGTAAATTAATTGAGCGCGAGACATGTTAATCGCAAGGTAATACGGTAAAAATTATTACACTCTTGAAATATAATTATCAAGCATACTACGTTAGATCTATCGAATTTTTTCAAACAAGTAGAAGTGATTTTTCTCAACACAATTTGGATAAAGCAAGTATTACGTGTAAACTAGATTGGAATGTCGAGAAACACAGTTAAACAGTATTTCTTTTCTTCAAATTGATAATATAATGAGAAAAACTCTCCTGCTTTGTTTGAAATATTAATTTATTCAGTTTATTGCTGACACGGTTAAGTAATAGTTTTGTCTCCTGGTCCTTTAGTGTTATGCCAGATACGTCTTGCTGTTGTACGTCTTTCCTTAACTAGTTGTCTGATTTCAAGCGAGCAGCAATATTTTTCTGCGATAAAATTGTCAATCGGAGTTGAAGCTGCAACTTGTGCAGCTTCACGAATAACTTCAATGAAATGTTGATTGTGCGTCTACAGTTCTTGAATTATTTTTAAGCTTACTTTTAAGTCGATCCGTTGGTCTAACTGATTTCTAAACGTATTCCGATTTGCAATTTTTTTAGGAGTGTCAGTCGCTTCTGTTTCCGTATAACCGTATCATTAAATATTAGAGCATTGTAGCTTTTTATTTCTGTGTAATTTAGAGACCGTTTAGTATAAAGAAATCCAATAAGACTGGAGTTTTACTCGGATCAGTTGGCCAGTCACTAAGCTCACCAGCTAATGTGCATCTACAACTGCAGATATTACATGCTTCCAGAAGCGCTTTCCTTTGAGTATTAATTATGTTAGAGTCCCAAGCGGTAAAATTAAAACTTCCTCCAATGATTAAAGCTTTTTCCTAGCCGATTAAACAGTGCGTAACACTCATCTTTCGTTTTCTTTAGACCTCTTTTGGTTAGCGGAAAATAAGCTGCGGCTACGCTCAATTATTGAAGAGCAGCGTTTATGTGTTAACAAATCAAACAACGCAACCTGGGAGAAGGTTGAGTCAGCCGTGATAAGGATACAAGAAGACCGTATTGGATATACCAAACCCAAAAAAACATAAATCGTGGGTGATGTTGGAAATACTGGATCTGATGACAGCTAGAAGAGAATAAAGTAATAAATGTAGAAATTCAGAGAAGAATACGAGAAGCCAAAGAAAAGTGGGAATTTACAGGTCGCCTTAGGAAAAGAACCACTGTGCTATTTTGCGGAATGAAAATGACAACGTATCGTCGACGTTTTGAATAAGTTAGAATACTGGAAAACTTATGTGGAAACTCTCGTCCGCGATAACAGAGCATGTCACATAACACTGGTGACTCAGAACCAGATACAGCGAAGGAAGAAGTGAGGTACGCACTTTCACACTTCAAAAGCGGGGAAACAACTGGACCCGATAAATTTTCAAATTAATTTCGGAGAAAGAGGGCACGGGTTTGGAATTAATGATGGCAATATTTAATAATATATATATATCTCTCAGGCGAGATGCCGCGAACCTGGTTACAATCAATCTTCGTCACAATTCCTAAAAGGGTTCACTCTGCACAATGTGGTGATT
Organism: Icerya purchasi; assembly: GCA_039619475.1. NCBI lineage: Eukaryota > Metazoa > Arthropoda > Insecta > Hemiptera > Monophlebidae > Icerya > Icerya purchasi. Next base: position 67,428,920 of record CM077116.1, read on the forward strand.
GCAGAATGATAAGTCTAACTTCAGACCTTCTAAAAACCTTTTTACGCATAATACAAACACGCATTTTTTGCAAATGTGAACAGCAAATGGGCGAAGTGCAATTTGGTTTCCGCAATGGTCTTGGAACCCGCGAACCAATTTTTTTACTTTGAACATGACAATTCAAAGCTGCCGTGATATGAACCGTAATGTATATGCCTGTTTTCCTTGACTTTCGGAACACATTCGACTGCATAAATCACGGTAAACTGATCGAAGGCCTTACGATAGTCGCGACATTCGCATAATAGCAAGTCTGTATTAGAACCAAAACCTCCAACTAACAGAGAGTATCCAGATTATGAAAAGCGTAAGACGGGGTTACGTGCTTTCCTCTTTATTATTCAATATCTACTCCGAAGCAATATTTTCAGAGGGATTGAAAACTGCAAAAGGGATTAGTAGCCATCAACGGTCGCGTAATCAACAAAATAAAGATATGCAGATGATGCAGTTCTTCTTGCTTGCAGTCAGCGGGAGCTACAAAGGCTGATAGATGCAGTAGTCGTAGCTGGCGAAGCTTGGGGATTAGCCAAAACTAAATTAATGGTTTTTTCGAAAAAACACGTACCGACCACTTGCCGGCTAATAACGAAACAAGTATCACTTTTCAAATATCCGGGAAAAACCGTTGCAATGTGTCCATTACATGGAACCAATAAAAGTATAAGTAATAAAATTAAAATAAAATAATACAAAAATAAATTAAAAACATAATTTGGAATAATTGGTGGGAGTGCAAATGCGCGCGTGCCTGGAACTATTGTCGGTGGAGCGGCCAATCATCGAAGACGAAGAAACAAAGGATCGAGCTGATTCAGTCGTCTCCAGCGGTCACGGACGGAAAGAGAAATTGAGAAAAGACAAAAAGAAGAATTTTTTTACGAAAATCAATTAGATTCTACCTGTGGTCAAGTTAAGTGGTCGTTCTGTAACTTCGCTAAAAAAGACTCGCCTTCTCTCAAGCAGGTCAACGTTTAACATCAACCTCAGGATAAACAGTTGTGGTCTTAAAAAATTTTTGTTCCGCAATCTATCGCCGTCGAAAGTATTCGGTATTCTTATCGGTATCAAATCCAGTTCGTAAAATATCGAAAATAGTAAAGCTGAATAGCATCGACTCCGATTTCTCCGTAGCCGACCTACGGATCCCGGATCACCACCGACAATAGTGTTACGTAGAATTTTGTTGTTATTAACGTTAATGAATTTTGTACGATATTTCGTTGTTATTTTCGTAGATAATTATTGTGTTTTTTTCAACGGTCGACCGGTACCGAAAAATAGGTGTACGGAATTATAAAATATATTGTTTAAAATTTAACCGCATACTTTGATAATAACCATAATCGATAAAACTAAAAAATAAAATATAAATAAATAAAATCCACGAGGATAAAACCCCGTGATTGGCATCCCTGTGGGAATAATCTGACGAACGGCGAGTACCGTTACACCGTATTTGACGAAAGCTGTAGACCAGGAAAAGAAGTGCGATCAAGAATCGAACAGGCCCGAGCAACCTTCATAGCAATGAAGAATTTCTTCACAACTACCGATTTGAGCCTCGATCTACGCCTCCGAATGATACAATATTATGTTATGTCTGTTCTTGATGTGATGCATGGACCCTCAGGAAATCACTGAAGACAAAATTGGATGCCTTCGAAATGTCCCTGTACAGAAGAATGCTAAGGATATCTTGGACGCAGAAAGTAACCAATGCAGAGATCTGCGCCGAATTGGCACGAAAAGAAAGGTGCTGCTAGCGACAATCAAGGAACGCAAGAAGAGCTATCTGAGGCGTGTCATGAAAGGCAGGAGGTACGGACTACTGAAATTATTGGTCGTTAAGGGAAAAATTTGTCTCCAGGTAGGAGACAGAACTCATGGGTGGGAGATCTGCGTCGTTGGCTGCCACGTCCCTCTGAGAAGATTTTCGGGGCAGCGGTGTCTAAATCTTACATCATGTGGATGACTAATCTTCGTTCGGAGACGGCTTACGAATAAAAAGAAGACGATTTTGCCGACTAATATCAGAAATATGACTCTACTAGTCAGCGAAATAGTGATATTTTTAGGATTCCGTACACACCTTAACGAAACTTTCAAAGTTGGCGAAAAATTCAAAAAATCGCAAAAAATGACGTGTAGTTCTCCTTGCGGCGCAAGTATTATCGTTGAAAATTTTGAACAAGGTTAAAAATATACGCACCCCATATATCTCTTTAGTTTGGAACATCCGGGTTTCTAACTTTAAAATTAGACCCTCGGGGCGCCAAAAATTCGAAATTTTAGAAAAAATTTTTTTTTTTTTTCCGAGCATGTGATATACTATGTATTAAAAAAATCGCTATTTGTCGAGAACGAAACCGTATTTCATTTCCTTAACGAAACTTTCGAAGTCGGAAAAAAATTTAAAAAAACGCGTAAACTGAAGTGCAGACCCCGCCTTGCGGCGTGCATATTAAGGATAAAAATTTTGAACAAAGTTAAAATATGAGTATTCCTGTACAAATTTTCCTCTTTTGTCATTCCTCATCACAAGCTTCCATTTTTTTCTTACGTCTATTCCAAATTGTTAAAGCCACCAAATATCATCTTCATGCCATGCTTCCTTAAATCCTCTCCCTCTCATATCGTCAGTATGGAATTTAATAATACAATAAACTCTCTATTCCGTGATCACTCTTTAATTTTTACTGACGGATCAAAGAGCCCGATCGGAGTTGGGGCGGCATTCTTGTGCCCTCAGTTCTTTCATTCTCGGTCTTTTAGACTTCCGTCCTTTTGTTCTGTCTTTACTGCAGAATCTGTTGCCATTCTACAAGCCATTATTTATATTTCCTCTTCTGCAAGTTCTTCCAAATTCCTTATTGTTTCTGATTCTTTAAGTGTTCTTCTAGCGCTATCTCCACCTTCCCTTTCTCCTTCCACTGATGCTATTATCCTTTCTATTCGTTCTCTTCTTCATGATCTATCCTCATCGACGTGTACCCAGATTGACTTTCTTTGGATTCCAGGACATGCAGGCATTGATGGAAATGTAGCCGTCGACCTTCTTGCTAAAGCTGCTGTTTCCAATGGGAATTTTATTAGTAGGGTTCCAGCACACAATATTCTTCTTCCAACTAAATCCTGCCATCTTAGGCATTCTATTTATGTTTCTCTTTTCGCTAATCCTAATTCCTTTTATCTCTTGATTAATCCTGTTCCTCCTCCTCGTCCTTGGTTCTATGAGTTTCCCAGTTTGCGTCGGTCCATAATTACTAAATTATCTCGCCTCCGTTTCTCGCATAGTCTCCTTCCTTCTTCACTAAATCGCTTCTCTTTGGCTGCATCTCATAATTATCCATTGGATCCTGAAGGTTCCCAGTATGTTTGCGATGCGAATCACGTGCTCTTCGAGTGCTCCGGTTTATCTCGCGAGCGTGAGTTACTTTATTGTCATCTTTTAAAGCTTGGTCTTCCTGCTCCTTTCAACGCCTCTTATATTCTTTCTCTACCTACTATCTCTGTTGTTCCTGTCCTAGGGGTGTTCCTTGATTCCATTGTCGACAAAATAAAAATATAATTTCTGTTCTATTCCATGTATCTATTCCTTTTTGCTGGGCTAATGATCTTTGCTAGCAAACCCAAGAGGGGGTAAAAAAAAAAAAAAAAAAAAAATTTTCGTTTGGAACATCCGGCTTTCCAACTTTAAAATTAGACTCTCGCCGGACGCCGAAAGATCAAAATTTTGAAAAAAAATATTATTTTCCCCCGAGCATGCGATATATCGTTAGAAAGATCGCTATTTGTCAAGCACGAACCTGTATTTCATTTCTTTAATGAAACTTTCAAAGCTACCGAAAAGTACAAAAAAGCGCGAAAAATAACGTGTTCCCCCATGTATCGCGGCGGGTATTATAGCTAAAAATTTTGAACAGAGTTATAAAACTGGGCATCCACGTATATTTTTCTAGTTTGGAACATCCGATTTTCCAGTGTTATAATTTAGACCCTCGGAGACCCGAAAGCTCGAAATTTTTGAAGAAAAAAATTTTTTTGCACGCGCATGTGATATATCGGTGAAAAGCTATTTGTCAGAAACGAAATCGAATTTCATTTCTTTAATGAAACTTTCGAATTACTGGAAAGTTCAAAAAGGCGCAAAAAATGACGTGTCCAGGCGCTGCCAGTATTATAGTTCGAAAATTTTAAACAAGTCTAAAAATGTGCACATTCCCGTATATTTCTTTAGTTTCTGGCATCCGGGGTTTCAACAATAAATTCGGACCCTCCAGGCGCCAAAAGCTCGAAATTTTTAAAAAAAATATATTTTTTTTTTTTTCGAGCATGTGTTATGTTGGCAGAAAGGTCGCTTTTCATCAGATTGTATTTCACTTCCTTAACGAAACTTTTAAAGTTAGCGAAAAGTTCAAAAAAGCATGAAAAATGACGTGCTCTTCCTCTTTGCAGCGTGAATAATCTGATTTCTTCGTTTTGACTTTAGTATTATGTAAATGTAAATTATAGTTGCTTTAATATACCGAATCCTCAACGCATGAAATGTCATGCTTGACTGAACTTGTTACATTATTATACGTTTATTTCGTATTAAGTGTTTTTTGATTTGTTTAAATATAGTTTAAAAATACGCAAAAATATTTGACAGGTAAAATGAATAAGAACTTATAGATGATTTTTAAAAATCAAGAAGTTTTAAAATGATACGCTATCAGAAAAGTTTGTATCGATTTAACGTGCAGGGCACAGCAATATATTTCTTTATACTAGCAAATTTTGATCCAGGCTGCAAAAACTAAAAGATCGACGACAGAGCACAATAAAACAGCAGATACATTGTTGATGACAAAGTCAAATATAGCTGCTAAAGTATTTTCCGATGAAAACGAATTCCTTCAAAAATTAAACTCCTCAATTATTTATTAATTTTAGCGATGCTAATCGAGGTTGGAGAAATTTGAAAATCTATGATGCAGCTTGATGAAACAGGAGACATCATATTGTTGATGATAGAAACGGGCATAACTGCTAAAGGTATTTCCGAAGGAAACGAATTGCCCTCCATAAAAACCGAAATCTTTGAGTCTCCAATAGATTTCCTACTTTAGCAATGCTGATTCAGGTTGAAAAAATTAGAAAATCGACGACAAAGAGTAATGAAACACGGGGCACATTGTTGATGATAAAAACAGACATGACTGCTGAGACAATTACCGAAGAAATGGACTTGGCTGCAAAAGTAAAATCTTCGCGTTCAGCTAATGAGCGGTGCAAAAGATACGGTCCTTTTTTCTTAGCACTTCTTAAATCAGCGTGCGGCGTGATATAAGTAGCTGCGATGTTTGCCAGGAAATTTCGGGAAGCCGAAAAGCGAATTGAATTTACATAATTCGATGAAGGATGAGGGAGTGAAAGTGTGGCAGGCAGTTGCAAGTCGGGAGCGAGATAACGGCTGGTGTGCGGCTTTGTTGTTTCGAAACGGAATAATTTAAGTGGATTCATATTAGATTTTGAAGTTCTAATTCCATCCGGCACCGGCCATACCTGCGTGACAGCACTTGTGCAAATAAAGCGGAAACTATGGCAAGCATCTGACTCGATATGGTCCGGCGTCGCCTTTGCCTTTTCTCATTTTGAAAACAGTTTGCGCAAACATTTATTACAACTGGCGCAGCGCTCAGCTACTACTGGTCGTTCTTCATCTTGCGAGCGTGCTGTACGAAACATCTGCCGTTTCGGTGAGCGAGTCGCGTGTGAGTAGCGGCGGGCGCCACGAACTTGCATAGTGTTTTTCGTTGTTTATCGTTTAAAAGTTGTAGTGCGACAGGATAAGAGAGCGGAAAATTTACATAAAACTCACCGAGAAACTATGCGAATTTTAATGAAGCACGCTCCTATCTTACAAACTTCTTCACCTTAACCATTTTAGCCGCCGAACAATTCGCAAATGAGAGAACATTTTAATTGAATTGTCTGTTCCGAGCGAAACGATGACAAACGGTACTTAATGATCGTTAATTCGCGAACTGCGACCGGCCCGCACTTTCCCGGTTACTAAAGTCGCACAAAACAATCCTATATATATAAAATAACACGAATTTAATCATGGCGCAAATTTCGTTTGCTTTTACCGTTCCGAGATGCGCATTACAAAACGTTACCAACAATCACAGATGAAATCCGGCTCTCGATCAAGAAACTCCCGGAAAATTTGTTCAATTGACAATGTTCACATTTTTAGGTACTTTTCTTTTTCCCCCTTTTGTTTGTATCTCCGAGCGCTTCCATTTACTTTCTATGTTACAATATTTATCAATTGTCCGATATTTTAATACGTTAATTTTCCTGAACTAACGCTCGCATCTTTGCCATCCGTTTAACCCTTGCCGGGTGCCCACCTCGTCGTATGAATAAAAATTGAAATTTCTCCACCTGAGCCTTCAAATTCCTATTATTTAACTCCTTTTGAAATTAAAAACACGCTGGTAAATTTTTTTCAAATTTTTTGAGCCTAAACTAAATGACGTTAAAATACACCTGCTTAATAGACATATCCGGGTACCCACTGGATGAAAAATGATATTTTGACGCAGAAATTAATATCATTAATGAATATTTCATTCAGGTAACCGGGATTCATAAATAAACAATTACAATAATTTTCAAGGTAAATTAGAGTATATTTACATTTATTTAGCGCAGTCAATATATTTAATTGTCGATACTCATCGCAGGCAGGCTTTTCGCAAACCGAACAACATTTTCGCGTTTTCCTGCGTCTTTTAATCGTTTCTTTGTAGCAAATCTGACATGAACCTGTAATTCTTTTCCTACCAGTACCGTCTCGAGGTTGAGTATGTTCTTCCGAAACAGCGCAAGGAGTAAGCCATAGCCCGATCACGCTCTCAATTGCAATTTTTCTATTGTAGTTGTGCATTATTTGTCCATTCACAGAACGATCTAAAAGGTTCTGCCAGTTCTTCACTCAGTTGACGAAAGAAAATACGTCGCTGATTAGTTCTGAATCATTTTGTTGTACTCATAATAAATGATATACTAGATGAAGTAAAACCGCCTACATCTAAGATATTGAAAAATATAGCGAAAGGCCACCTCTGAGTGCGCCTCTGCGTGGTGTACCGGGTTACCATTTGATTCATTGGATCTACACCAGTTTTTTGTATTTATTATAATAAGTGATCATGTGAGGCTTCATCATCATGTACAGCAGAATGCGAATGCATTGTCGATAGTAAAATGACAGCTTTGTTTGCCTTTGACACTTACGAGCGGAGTGCAGCATGTTCGTGAAAACCAAAGAGAGTAGAATATTCTTCTCTAGGACAATAAATGTTCAGCAAGAGGTAAAGTAGTAAAATAATTATCCGTTGCCGAACGGCAAAATTAACCGCGCACTACACGTGCAGCACTCGGAGACCCTAATTCTATCTCTTTTCATATAAGCTCTAGCAAAGGAACTTGAAAATGACTGAGCTCGTTTCTATTGTCGTTTATTCAATAAAGAAAATTGATTCCGAATGATTCAGTTCATTTGCAAACTCAGGAATTAAGAAAAATTAGTGTGGGGATCCGGGTATCCTCCTGGGTGTGTAACAACGAGGTAAAAGTCAGGTGTGTACATACGGGTTAAATCTTTCATTTCTTCTTTCTTTTTAAGTGAACTGTATATTTCTATTAAAAATTTATTTCCTCTATTCAATTTTCTTTTCTTTTGGGCACATTACTAATATTTGAATGTAAATGATATTTCCGGTAACGACTATTAAAACTCCTGCTACAGGATTCTTTATTAACTTCTCTGTAATTTTAATTTCTAAAATAAAATATATACTTTTTTTTGTAGAAAAGAGGACTAGGATGAAATCGGCGTCAGGATGAAAATTATGCAGGACACCACGATAAAAAAAGAATGTTTTAAAAATATAATCGTACATAGTACAGTGCCAGTATATACGTTAGGTTGTAGCTAATAATGCTAATCGATAGTGTCTAGCGCAGTTAATGGACTTTGTGATGTTAGCTCGAGCAAAGCAACGAATACCAATATACACACAGCTCAGTTCAAATATAGAGTAGGGAATTTTCACTTAAGTGCATTTGTAGAAAAGTAGAATGAAGGAAATATACCGATACTCGAAAGTAGTTATCGTTATTTCAGATACATTTAATTCATAAGGGGGGGGGGGATAGAACATTAAAAGATAAAATTATACATTCGGGCAACCAATCCAGATATTTTACAACATGCCGTAAAGTAAATGAACACATAAACAGGAGAGAAATTACAAGAAGAAAAAGGGAGAGGTAAAAAAAAGAGGAGTGAAGAAGACGTAGCCTCGAATCTTTCCATTTTTTTTCAATTATTTTAAGAGATAGCTAGAATGAATGTTATTTGAAAGGAAGCAAAATAGAGAATCGACAAAGAAAGAAGGAAACGATATTATTCGAAGTAAATAGCTTCATAATGGCCACGAAAATAATTATAATTATAAGGGAAGAAACAAAGAAATAAGAAATCAAAGTATTCAAAGAAATTATCTTAGTGTTGGTGTAAGTAGAAGGGCAAAAATTGTATTTAACTAAGGGTCTATCCATTAGATGAAGATGGAATGCAATTAGTTGGGAGAAAAGGAAATTAAAGCGAAAATTTAGATGTTTTAGGATTCCAGAATTTGTGGATAGTGGAGGATTTAAGATGGAAATGAAAATTAAAAAGTAGAACAGGGGAAAGAAAAATCGTGGACTTCGAAAAAGTATTGTAGGAAGAAGAAGGCACTAACGCTCGTTTAACATACAAAAAGGCATCAGAAACTAAATTTAGAAACCTTTTGAAAAGAGATGTTTTCAAAAGTCTTTAATGTCTTTTTTATTCATTCTGGATAAGATCGATCAAAGACACAGGACGAGCCTTTGCAACTACGGTAAAAGGAAGATACTTGAAGGTTGCTGCATTTTACGACAGAGTGTGGAGAGACGCAATGTAAACAAATGGAGAAGGAACCACGACAGTATTTTGCAGTATGCCTAAAAAGAAAATATTTGGAGCATTGCATAGGCGAACAAACACCAGGGAAAACAGAAAATCAGAGTTTATAGATTGGGATAAAGTCAGCAAAGACAGTATTGTGGAAAGTTCTACAGATCATTTAGTAACACCCTTGGACGAACGATAAATACGGTGAATAAAAGCCGTTGGAATCGATGGCTCAATTCTTTGCAAAATGACATTCTCTAAAAAAGACCTCATTTGGTATAAAACACCATTGACGATGTATGCTCTGATAATATCATGGAATGAAAAGAAATTAGGATGAGCTAGAAAGGCACTGACAAGCGAAGATAAAGGAAATTTGGCCGAAATTCAGCCCTTGTCCTGGGAAAAAATGCCAGAGAAGAAAGAAGAAACAGAATTGTTTAATTTGTCAAGGCCAACGAACGCAAATTACCTATATTTTTATCGAGAGAGCAGTTTTTCACAAAACCATTATAAAACCCCATTGACGGGAGAAGGAAAATTATATTATCTTTGCCATTATTAGTACTATTATTAATAATAATTATTTTTATTATTATTGTTGCGATTAGTAGTAAGATCAAAATGAGACCATCTAATCTCTTTCGACTGAGTGGTATGAATCGATGAAACTCACCCTTTTAAAAAGATTAAAGAAGGTTGAGGTTTATATATATATATATATATATATATATTGTGCACTAATTACTATGTTATTTTAACACTGGGAGTAAGGTGAAAATTCTGCATCGTAGTCTGATTCGCTTTACGAAAAATGGCATGCTCAGTTAAGTCAGTTTCTTTTATATAAATTATAGAAAATTTTTGGCTACAAGAGCTATTTCCAAAACAAGGTTCGAAGAATCGAGTTTGTTCCAGTACATTAATGCCGTTTGGTTTAGTACATTGTGAACCTTCAAGATTATTGAATTCATTTTACTTCGTATAATAATAATAATAATAATAATAATAATAATAATAATAATAATATTATCATTCAGACTTGAAACACAATCTTGCTGAAAACTGACGCAAGTAAAATGTATAATACATAAAAATTCATTCCAGTATATTGAAAAAAAAAAAGAAGAAAACAATGTAAACGATACATAAAGTTGCGTAGATCCAGATGAACGCATGAACTCAATAATAAATGGCATAATTAAGTATCAAATTGTTCAGATAATTGATAATAATGAATGTTTCCTTTTAGACATGATTAGCGATTAACTTTCCTTTCTATTTAAAGCCACTTGGTTTATAAATAATGCGTAAACTTTTATACAGCCTTGTCACCTGGTAAAATTCGAAATTTACATTTGCGACAATCTTTTATCAACCTCTGATAATTGATTACCTTCTGAAAATTAAAAAATTCGACTTTAAACTTTAGTACCATTACGATATTTTGCACATCAGAGAATCGTATTTCAATCTAAAAACTTACCAATTATCAGTACGAAAACAAATCACGACAAATTCTATATTAGGTTACCAGGACGATCGCCATCGTTGCAATAAGAAAACAACTTTGCTATGCGTGCTTTATAGTCACTAAACACGTTAATTAATTTAGCATCGCATTCTAAACGTCGGCAAAACTATTAGCGGAACTCAAGAATTTTTCGAATAATTTACGTGCAAAAATATTACTCGTCTTCTACGATTAACATGTAGAAATTCGAACATTCCCTTTTACTTCCCGATTAGATAAAATAAACTCTGTTTTTTTTAAACGGAAGAAGTAAAAATTATCCAGCTAGAAGAAACGCATTAAAAAAAATTTAATTTTTAATCTCATTTCCATAAAATTCTGTATAAAAATCCCGCGAACGAAATTAATCAGCCATGTTCTAAATCGCTACGGAGTATTAGGATCAAACAGGACTTTTTTGCCGCATATTTCTTAGAAATATATTGCTTGACTACTTCTGCGATTTTAAAAGAATCGTTATCAACCGGATAATTATTTTAAAAAATTCTCTCGTGCTTACAATGTATATTTTCCGGCACCTTCATGTTTTACTGAACTGCCGACTAGTTCCAGAAAACCAGTTTTTACAACATTAACCAATTTTTGCCCGTTCCCAGTCGGTATTACTGAACTATAAATGCCAAGATAAACTCCAGTAATTAGAGGAAGCTGAGTCGCATTTGAAATAGCTGTTAGATTATTTAAATATTCGTATTACATCGGTTGCGAAATTAATGGAAGTTCAAAATCGCGATAAAGAATTTTTCTGACTTTTTTGGTTTGCGTACAAATGTAGGAAATTTCCTGTTTTCATTTACTTCTAACATGTTACACTTTTTTTATTCTAACAAAATTAACATTTCCAAAAAAAAAAAGAATATACCTATATACATATACACATAGGTATATATCCTATCAATTACATACTTCGTCTAGAAACTTACTTTCCACTCCCACTGCATTCCTATTTAGTGCACATAACAATTACAGACAGAATACATTAAATATAATATATATATATATATGAAATGCCGGATTTATATAAGGGCATTTAGGGTCAGTGTACAATGGATTTCCACAAAACTGTGCAACACATACAATTATAAAAATTATCGTTCTAATTGGTCAAATTTAGTATATTGAAATTTTACTAATCGTGTTAATTATAATTAAAAATGTACAGAAACTAATGTTTTCTTCCCCTTTTTTTAAGGTGCATCAATTATGGACACTAACCCAGCAACTCAAGTGAAATGTTAAAAAGTCTCAATGTGCGGCAGCGGAATGTTCTAGCCGAACGAAATACAATTAACTAATTAGCTACGCCACGGTAACAGACTACGAAAGTTTCATTAAAAAAAAATAAAAACCCCAAAAAGAAAATTTACATTTCTTAAAGGAAGTAATTGTACTTTTTTTTTTTTTAATAATATTTCATATGTTTAATTTTTTTTTTGACATGCGCTTTATATAAATCATAGATCATGAAAATGAATTTTCAAGGACTTCTTTATTTTTTCTTCCGAGATAACGACGTTTCATCAACCGGAAAAGGAGAAGTCGCGATACTCCTTTGTTTTCACGGAATACACATCCTCACTGATTTTGCCGGTTCTCGAACTGACTTTATATGTGTCATCAGTATTTTATTCTTTACACATTTCGGTGTATAAAAGATTACAAAATCCTAAAATACTTTTAAAAGCTGCAATGTATTCATTGTCACTGAAAATTGCAGGAAAAAGAAGTAATTTTTCGTATTGTGAAAATTTAGGGGGGGGGGGGGGACACTTACTGATATATATATATATTGGAGAACATAAATCCGTAAATGTTAGTTTGAATTTTATGGTACACGCCAGAAGTTGAAACATTCACTAATGTTATTACTAATTCAAATTTGATGAAGACATTATTTCGATTACTTATTAAATGCAAATCAATAGACATATAGTAGACTCCCGATTATCCGACTTTCGGATTATCCAACTCTAATAGCGATGGAAAAAAAACAAAAAACAATACAGTAGACTCCCGATTATCCAAGTTTTTCAGTATCCGACCAACTTTCAGCCCCGATTAAGTCGAATAATTCGGAATCTACTGTATTTAAAAAAATTATAATTCGGAATTTGTAATTACTAAGTATGTACTGTTTTTTCACTTATTTGTTCCTTTTTTTACGCTAAAGTTCAATTTACTAAATAAATATTTTTTTTGCAATTTTATGCACGTTGTTTCTATGTTGAAAATATTCATTTCGGATTATCCGACTTTTTCGGTATCCGATCAACCTTCAGCCCCCCGACGATTAGGTAGGATAATTCGGAGTCTACTGTATACACTTTTACAAAACAATAATATATTTAAAATCAAAATGATGATCATGAAGCAATTAGCTTCGAAAAGCGTCAGTGTTTAATTTTAATTATTATTTTATAAAAATTGTATAGGTCCATCCGTGAATCTTTTCGGATTTCTCATTATCTTACAAAAATAGAGAGAAATACTTTTACCGGTGCATTTGAACAAAGCATTTCAGCTTACAAAGAGAACAGATTTACGCGATTTTGTTACTTATCGGATTTCGATTAACTAAGAGTCAAGTAGCTGAAATTTCAGTGAATATTTGAACGATTTAAATTCTGATATTAAAATTGGACTGCGTCAATTTCAACATTTTTCCGTTTCTAACAACGCTCATATGTTCATTTTGCAGGCATAATGAATATAATTTTACACGATATTATTATGCACCTCGAAAAGGTGATATTTCTGATGTGTACACCATTGGGATCTACTTACTTCAAAGAATTTCGGGTTATTATCCAGACTGCCGTTATCTGGTCTCGTTTAATTTTTTTTTCTTTTTGGCACATAGCATAGTCTCCAGAATTTTAAAATTTCTTTCTTTAATTAATAACAGAAGCGCATTCGACGAAATAGAATAAAACGAATCGCCGATTCTAGAAAACTGATTTAAAAAAAAAAAAGAGCAAACTCTATGGTTAAACTGCGCGTCAGCCATAAAACTACAGCTACATGACACAAAGGACTACTACAAAACACTGTCAGAATAACAATTACAAACTGAAACAATCGAATAAATCGTACAATAATAATAACGAAAATAAAAAGAAATTATTATAAAATTGAAAATGCTTAAACAACAACATTTGTTGAACAGAAATTTCTCTTCTCCGCCAGGTTATCGTCAGACTTTTGTAATGTGTATATTCGATAACATTCGCATTATTTCATTTATAAATATCGATAAATGGAGAAATAAAGAAATAAACACGCATTCCGTACTGTGTCGCGGTTAAATATTTAACCATTTCATGTCGAATACTTCAGCTCCTTGCCGATGATCTAGGACTGAAATCTGGACTAACAGTCGATATATCGAAATTCCTACAAATTCCTACAAGTTTAAACATTCAACTTTAGTTTAATATGACAACCCGACGAAATTGGCCGCTGCGTGTGTTTCAGTTTCGGTCGCGTTCGAAAAATTTTCAAGTACGAAAGTTAACTTACAATTCCCAGACAGACGCTGTAATAATCTGGACTTCATTAGAGCGGCAATCACCACGAGCGAAGAACCGATAATGTCATTTTTTACGAGCGCGTGTTCCGTTCTATCCGTGCATATGCTAGAGAGACGGTTACATGCGTGTGAACTTCTAGTTAAGCGTAATTAATTAATTTCACAAAGCAAACAAAAACAAAAACCCACTAACGACCGATGTCAAGAAAATCTGAATTATCATTATTTCCGCCCGACGTGTATCACCTTTCTAGAGCCCGGGACCGCGGCAGACCGCTCTACATTCGTGTGAGGCTAAATTTAAAAAGGGGCCGTAATAATAAATAAATATAATAAATGGTACGGTACAGTGTGCGCGTCGATATTTCTGTTAGAAGAAAAACACTAGGCTGCAAGACGGCAAATGTCATGCCTACCATCATCACTACTTAGTTTGTGTAATTAATGCACAGCATCGGAACGGAGGCGCGACCAAGATGCTGCTGGCATGCTCCATCTTGTGTAACGATCTGCGAGCATTCGTTATTTCTGTAGCAGCGTTTGCCGGGGTTTTAGCGGACTTTTTTCCCGCTCAGTGCCGGCAGAGTATGTTCCTATAAACAGTACAAAGCTCGCACATTTATCCGAACAATGCGATAAACTGTGACGCCTGTACACTGCCGATCTATTCGGCCGGGCGCGAACTTCATCTTCTTCAAAACTACAACCCTTCGCACTAAATTATCCGGCCAGCATCATTCATCGTCTTACACGATGACATTTATAACCCGGCGAAAGATAAACACGTCGTCTTCATAACCGCCGCGCACCGACGAAATAAGGCTGGCGTGACTCTCTGATTGATTTATTAATCAAGGGTATTCGCGGTCTGAAAGCGACAGACAGCTTCTACTTCGTGTTTCATTTAAATTATCTTATTTATATCGCTTCTGTCCGAGGAGACCCTACCGCGGTTGTTACGCTTGCCAGAAAAACTCTGTCAAATTACAACCATCTGTATGACGATGGAAAATTTTCCGACCGCGAATTTTTTTTTTTTTTCTTTTTCTAAGATAAATTTTAAGCGGAAAATGTTAAATCTGTCGAAATGTGTCGCGTGAAGAATTCCCTGATACTCCGGATTTGTTTGGAAAGAGGTTACTGCCGATAGACCCCCAGAATTAAACGATTAAAAATAAATAGCGTTCTTTTGGAGAAAACTCGCGCCTGACATGTCAGAAATAATTAGGTACCGTAGAAATTCTACACCTTTTTATACCGCGTATTATAAATTTCCATAGAATGAAACGAGCATTTCATTATAAATATCGATATGCTCCTCTCTAGAATAAAGTGTAGTCGGTAGAAGTTTATAAATTTATCTATTTCGAATCACAATTAAACACGTATAAACCGGATGTAAATTTAACGGGAAAAAAAGGCGCCTTAACGTGTAAACGAATTACACGTGCCATGTACAACATCGAAGACAACAGACACGAAAAGTGTGGAAAATTAAATGAGCGAGCAAAGTTGAACGAAAGTGGAACGGACGCGCGGGTAACTGCATTTTCACTGTTCGCCGGAATTTTATGGTGGAAAAGGGAGGCTAGATCTCTTTAAATTCGCGCTAAATAAAGTTAATTTTAGACTGCTTTAAAGCTCCCGGAATGCGGCCTTCCGAAGCGAATTTGTTCTTGTCTAAAGGAAATGATGAAAGTTCCAGAGTAAAAAAAAATCAATTACCCGCGTAAATTCAATTTAAATCGGCGGGAAACGAAGTATGTATTTTATTTTTGCTTATACCTTTCTATTCGACTGCTTCGTGTGCACCTGCAGCCATCACCTGAATGCCCTAAGGATCTCTTACTAACCTCCATCGGGCATTCTGTCGAGCATCATGGGCACTGCTCTGCCGTTGCAATTGCTAGCTTTTTCTTCTTTATGCATTGGTCAGCCATGAAGTACTTTGTACGTGCTTTTATTCTTCTACAGGTTGACAGATTTTCAAACTACATCTTTTTTCGTTTTTTTTTTTTTTTTAACTTACTTATCTATTGAACTTTGACGAAACCAATCAGTCCAAGACAACAAAATTACAACTAATTCTACAGTCTACAGAGTAAATTTATACAAGCAGGAATACACTACTTTCGGATCAAGCGAGAGTAAAGTAGAGATCGTAAGACTGAACACGGTGGCCAATGACCAAGGGGGAAATCAGTCCAGACTGCTGCACCGCACGCTGTGAACAATTAAAAAACCGGTGACTCGAATCCTTCCGCATCTCAAAATCGCCTGGGTGAGAACAGGTTGCATCCATTGCGAAATTCCAAATCTATGCAAATGGACTGGCAATTCAAACGGAGCCGAGTAAATACGAGTATCATACGACAGAATACCGGAGCGTTGAATATCTGAAACTGGGTTAATATCCCGGTAAGTAGTTCTACACTCTGATGGATACTACTACTTTTTCCTAGTTCTTGTCACCTCCCTCTTCTCAGAATAACTGCTCTCGCGATTTCTCTTTTTCTTAAATGAGCTTTGCATACTTTCGAAAAATGCCGAAACTTCAAAAAAAAAAAAAATATTTTACGATTTTGTATGACCCGAATAATTGTCCAACATGCTAACAGCTCCATAATTTTTTACCGATTAAAAATCATTGAAAATATCCATAGAAAACGAGCATACAAAAAAATACAGATACATTCAGTAGAAAGAAAGAAAGAAAGCCATATATTCTGACAAAAGTAAATTAAACAACCAAAAAAGTGATAACGAAAAATTGCGTACCGGCTCAGCGAAACTTAACCGCAATGTCATAATGCTATAATATAGTATGCATAGATATTCATAAATACAATATAAACATAATAAAAATCATAATAAAAATTACAATGGGAAAACAAAACAAAAGAAAATAGAAACCCTAGCTATATGAATATACCGCCAATATTATAAATAAACCATGCCCATTAACTAAGTGGACTCACGGGTTGATTAAATTATGCTTAATCCGGTGATGCTTATATCTAACATACATTCGGGCTAGTTGCTCAGAATTATAATCTCCAATATTTCTGATAAGTACATTGCTATGATCGGGACACTGCTGGAAAAATTTTTTAGCCAAGCTGATTACGAATTCTTTTAAGTAGGGCAGCTGTAGCGAGATATGCAAACTATCAATTCTAGTCCAACGGGGGGCTTTTAAAATGCACCGGCAACACCTATTTTGAAGCAACTGAAGTTGATTAAAATTAGAGTCTGCAATTGAGCACCAAACTGGAGCTGAATACGTCAATACAGGTCTGATGACGCTTTTATAGATAATTAGTTTATTAGCATTACTCAGGTATGATCTACGATTTATAATCGGATACAAGACTGCGATAACTCTATTAGTCCCGCGTGCTTTCAGTAAAGAAAAATACTTGTGACACTGAAATATGGCCAATATTCAGCGGCAGTGTTTGATAGCGCATAAATTTAAACGACCTCTGCACAGCTGATGGAGCAACAATAGAGTTCTTCAAAATTTGTCACAAACCGGTTTAAGTTTTTGCTGCCCCAACGGTACGATTGGGCAACTGAAATTAACGAGATAAAAGAAAAATAGCATTGATAAGAGAGACTTTGTTGAACGGCTCGTTCAGAACTGCGAAACAAATTTCTCAGTGTCTCAAGTCGCGATTTCCGGCAGAACGTGCTAAAATAGCCCGCTAAATATGGACTTTCTTTTGTCTAGTTTCCTCGAAGATGTTTTACCGCAATCATGGAAATTTATGCGGCAACTAGCGTATCACATTCCACATCGGCAATTCAAAGCGTCGTGGAAAGATTAGTGTAAAACCAATTTCCAGAAGTGCTCGAAATTCTGACTATAGACAGTAAACATCGATTCCGTTGGCCCGTGATTTACTTGAATCACGATTCTATAGAGAAGACTAAAACGTTTGTAGTATAGACCATGAATATCAGGGGGGGGGGCTGTATTCCCGAAACATGTCGGTATTAAAGTATTTTAATTAAATTTATAATTCACGTCGTGAAAAAGCTTCCGTTACAACCGGTGTAAACAGTTCAACATTTGTTTTTCAATCAGATTTTACGTAAGTAAGCGTTCCCGGGAAGAAGAGAACTATTTCGCCGTTGCCTTCGATGCATTCTCGTGCGATCGTGTTGATGGAAAAAGTGAACCGAAAATAAAGGTAGATTGGACTCCGCTGACAAAAATATTAGCGCTTATTCAGTCAGCAGAATTACTTCAACGTGTCACAAGTATCGCAGGAATTACATAATGTTTTCATATTCATCTTGAATAACTTCGATGTAAATAACATTATCGAAAGAATTACGAAATGAATAGGCGAATTATCAACGGGTATCAAAAGTAGAATTAAAGAAGTATTCGCGTTAAAATGTCAGAAAAACGGTACGAGCGGTATATATTTCAAATGCGACCGAAAGAGCAATATTCCAAATATCAACTGCAGAGAATGTGCAGAAAATCCATCTGTAAAGATCATTCAGCTCCTCGACTGTAGACAATGAACGACAACGACGAAGAGGTAAGGTTTATGTTTTTTTTTGTATTGATATGAAATAGTGTATTTAATTTATTTGTTCAAAACGTGAAATTAAATAGTCCTTTTATAATCGTTAAAGGTATTGTTTTACATTTTTGCACGGTGCTATCAGAGTAAGATGATGCACTAAAAAGTATACAATATTTTTGAAATGCTTAACACTACTATTATCATCACATACTTGCTAAAATGTTTTATGATATTCGTGTATTTTTAAAAATCTAGCAGCGTATATAGAAACATAATAATTTAGCGTCCTGGAGAACCGTTTGCGACCACCCGCGTTGTACTTTCTTTACAACCTCTGACGCGCGTTCGAGGTTCCGAGGATCCTTAAAAATCAATTGGTCAAAATCTCATCTTCTAGAAAATTTTATTAAACAACCAGTTCTTAAACAGTGAAACGGTTCCTTTTAGCGATCGCTTGCATTTAGAGTCTATCAAAATGTAAGTAAAAATGATACGTTCATAAAAGTAAATAAAAACGTTTACTTTTCCTCGGTAAATGGAAAATACTTGGAAGCGACTTAAAAGTCAACAGCGGAATAACTGTGACCGCCACCGTTCTTACCGAACTTTTTCTAATATTACAAATCGGTCAAAACGAATGCTTAATTAAGAGTTTTTTGATTTTGTTATTTTGTATCACTGAATGTGGCTGGTGGTGAAACACGTTGCAGCCGACTATAGTGTTAAAAATAATTAAACTTCATCGTTCTCTTTACTTCGGAACGTGATTAACGCGCCTATTCGCTGGAATTTATTGCATTTTGTCGGAATATATTTAGCCGGGTAGTTGGCTCGTACATCGCATAGTGGTAGTTCAATTTTTCCGCGCATACATGTATTAATGTACGAGGTGACGATAGTAGACGATTTCGTACGTTCATATCCCTGTTCCATTCTTCTACTTCAGCTTTAACTTCGACTAGTTTAATATTCTCACATATTATAGTTTTCCATTCAGTTTTGCTGTCCTTTGATTATTAAGAAATCTCGTTCGGCACTGCATCGAATCTGAAGTTGTTTTGGTACTTTCTTTTTTTTTTATGGGAGGGAGGGGTGCTAACCAACTAAGAGCATCGACTCGTGTTCGACAATTATTTTTTTTTTTTTTTTTTTTTTTTTGTCCAATGTGCACCTGTAATGTATTAACAATTAGCACATGTGCGGGAGCCTATTAACAGGAATTTATAAGTTATTCAGCAGTAGCTCCTTTGAGCAGTCAGCTGTGTGCTAAGTTGTTCAGGTTACTGATATACTGAGGATATCACGGCACAACCTCCTTCCTAGCCTTCTGCGCGGTCTGTCCGGTAGCGTTGTTGTGAACATTCTTCGAATTAACGGGTTTTCATGCATCTGTAACGCCTGATAAAAGTTTTGATAATTTTGTTGATAAATTTCTGCTACTGTTTTCACGTTCAAGTCATGATGTATTTGTTCATTGCTTACGTAATATGGAGCATTACACATTGACCTCAATGTTTTCGACTGGAATTGTTGAATACGTTTACAGTTAGTTTTTGCGGAAGTACCCCACAGTTCGATTCCGTATTTCCACTTTGAGGCCAGAATTGTATTATATATTAGGACTTTGTTTTCCAAAGATAAGTTAGATTTTCTTCCAATTAAGTAGTATAAGGCTCTTGTACATGCATCGAGGTTTTTACGTAAATGCAATATATGCGGTAGCCAAGTGAGCTTTCTGTCTAAGATTATGCCCAAGTATTTAATTGAATTTAACTGTGGAATTGGTTCAAGTTCATATAGAACTGGTGGACACACTCCTTTGCGTAGAGAGAAAGTTATACTGGCTGATTTTGTTGAATTAATTTTTATTTTCCACTTTGTGCACCATCTTCCTAATACCTTAAGGTGCTGTTGTATTAACTGGGCAGCAATTTCCGGTCTCCTATCCGCAGCCATAAGAAGCATGTCGTCCGGCTGTTGTTGGAATATCCGCAGTGAAGATGGAGTACAATACTGGACCAAGCACACTGCCCTGTGGTACAGAGGCTAATATCGGGTACCAATCAGAGTATTCGGATTTGTGACGTATTCGGAAAGTCCTAGCTTCAAGGTATGAAGCTAAGAGAGTGAAAATTTTCGCTGGAAACGATTTTTTAATCTTGAATAGTAGTCCTTGATGCCAGACCTTATCGAAGGCCTGACTCACGTCAAGGAAAACAGCTGCACAGTAACGACCAGTTTGAAAGCAAGAAGAAATCGCATCAACCACCCGATGACACTGGTGGATAGTGGAGTGACGCTTCCTGAATCCGAATTGATGAGTAGGAATTAATTTTGATTCTTGTATCGTTATCTGCATTCTCCGCAAAATAAGTGATTCTAAAATTTTTGCCATTGAGCACAGGAGACTTATGGGTCTATACGACGAAACTTTATTAGCTGGTTTGTTAGGTTTCAGAACCATAATTACCACTGACCTCTTCCAAGCTTCAGGGAAGTAAGAAGTGCGAATTACAGCGTTATACAGGTGAAGGATTTGAATAAGAACACTTCTGTTTAGGTGTTTTAGTATATCATTGGTTATATCATCACAGCCTGCAGCTTTGTTGGCTGGTAAACGCCGAATTTCTTGCTCTACTTCTGTAAGTGAGAATGCTTTAACTGGCGGAGAGGATTCAAGTGGAATTTTTAAGTATTGTTGAACTTGTTCCTCAAAATTTTTGTTTTGCATTTCTCCGTGCGGCTTGAAAACTCCGGATAAGTGCTCAGCAAAGAAACATGCTTTCTCGCGTTCACTTCTAACCCATTTCCCAGAGTCATTTTGCATAGGATAGTCTGAGTTATGTTCTTTCAGGATGCTTTTTGTTGCATTCCAAAGTGTATTGTCTTTTGTGCTTAGTTTTTTAAGATGTATTTGGAAAGATGCATTTTTGTATTCCATGATTTTAGTTTTCATATTGTTTCTTAGAAGATTGTATACTTTACGATTGCTTGGGTATCTGAAACGCTGCCACTTGGCTCGTGCTCTTCTAGTTGCAGCTATGAGCTCGCGAATTTCTGCTGGATGACTGTGCACTTTACGTTTGTTGAAACTATTTGGAAAATTTGTGGAGTTTTTAGCACTTAGTTGTATGGATTCAGTTAAATATTCCACTCGGCTGTCAATATCTTGTTTTGTTCTAAGAGAAACGTTGGTTAAACAGTTGTTAAGGAGAGCATTAAGTAGATCCCAATTTGTTGTTTTATTCGTTAGCTGCTGCTTAGAATAGGTTTCTATAGGGATAGAATCTATTATTAGTTTAACAGGAGCGTGATCCGAGGATAAGTCCGCCGTGGATTTGCAAGAATGATAATATTTTTTTACACCTTTAGCAATATAGAAGTCAAGTATGTCTGGCAACCTGTTTGCGTGCGATGGCCAGTATGTGGGTTCATCCGAGGCTATAATATGTAGGCCTAAATTTTGAATGATTTTCCTGAAAATTTTACCTCTGGGGTTTGTTAGTCTTGATCCCCAGTAAGTATGTTTAGCGTTGAAGTCGCCTCCGCATATATAATTTCTTCCCATTTTTATTAGATGTTGAGCAACTTCATTCTCAGTTATTTTGTAGCCTGGGAGGCAGTACATTGCTGCGAGTGAAAAATCAAATCGAGAACTGTTTAACGTGATTGAGATAGTTTGAATTTGGGGAGAGGAGCTGGAGTAAGAAAGAAAGTGTTTTATTTCCTTTCTTATTAGAATAGCTGCTCCGCCGTGAGCCGTTTCATCCGGATGACTACAATTGTAAGTGATATAATCAGCTATAAAGAATCTATTATTTGGAGTTAAGTGCGTTTCCGTTATTAACGCTACGTCAATTCGTCCTTGTTTAAGAAAAATCTCCAATTCGGTTTTCTTTCCAAGTATTCCATTTGCATTCCATAACACTACTGAAAGAGATGACTGAGTAACGGTAGCAGGTGTATTCATTTCGCTTGTAATAGATTTTCTATGACTTTAGTGAGGAGATTTATTAATGGAGATATTATTATTTTGAATTCATTTAAAAAGGATGATAAGGAGTCAGAGATATGCGCTTTCTCAGGACTTTGGTCCAGATTACGTTGTTGCTCTGGCATATGATTTCTTGCTACCATTGAATAAGTCGGTCTTGTTACTTGGGTAATGCTGTTTATTTGCGAATTTATTCTGTTTAATGGCGGAAAATTTGCCGCACTTGTATTAATGGTCTTGTGTATTTTATTGAGTCCTCTTGTATATGGATTTAAGAATGTTAGTTCCTCCTTATAGGCAGGACACCCTCTGTAGTTCGCTGTATGTGGCCCTTGACACAAGGCACATTTTGGAAGAACGTCATAAGGCTTTGTGCATTTAGCTGACTCATGTTTATCACCACACTTTACACATCTGTAAGGTAAATTACAGTACTGTTTCGTGTGTCCGTAGTTCTGGCATCTTGTACATTGTGGCGTTTGTTGAAATTTTTTTGGTTCTTCTATTGTTACCACAGAATGAAAAAGGTTGTTCAGTTTGAAAATTTCTTTGTTAGATGGTGATTGATGAAGATCGATAAAGAAGAGTGGAAGAGGGTTTTTTGTTTTCCTATGTAGAATATTGGTTATTGATTTTACTGCGTGACCATGCTTTTCAAGTTCCGCTTTTATTTCCTCAGTTGGCGTGGAGTGATGCAAATGTCGGAGGACAACGCGGAAGCTCCTGTCTTGCGATAGCTGATAGGTAAAAAAGTTTACATTTTTTATTTTTAAAATAGGTACAATATGTCTATAGCATTCTGGAGTGGCCGGTTTTATAGTAATTCCACCTTTTGTTGCTTTGCATTCGAACGGCTGATTTGGCTCAGAGAGCTTCAGTTCATTTATAAATTGCATATAATTTGTAATGTTTTTAACCAAGATTGGGGGAGGATTTATCGGGATCGTTTTTGTAACTTTTTGCTGCATATTCTCATCACATACTTTTTCTGGACTTATTGTTTCACAGCACATATCCTGATTTGAGTCAGTATCAGTAGGTTCCTCTGCGAGGTACTGAAAGCGATTAAATTTGTAGAGTGTTGGCTTACTATTTTTATTAGCGTTTTTCTGATTAGTGTGATTTTTATTTTTTAAACATAAGGTGTTATCATCTTTTAGGAGTTTATGTGTGTGATTTTCTTCTTCACTTGTGCCGCTAGAGTGTGCACGTTTATTTACAAGTTGATAATCATTATTTGCGGTGCGTAAAATGGTAAGCGGAGCGATCGGTTTAAACGCACGATTAATATCGGAAGTTGGATCGAACGCAGGCCGGTTTGTGGACGGCGAGTTAACAATTTTAACATTATTACCTGTGTGCCGCGGAGATAACGGTCGAATCGGAAGTTGATCGGAATGACTTGCGCTAGCAGGTTGTAATGGCTGACTTACCGAACAAGGACCGGACGGGTTTTGCCGAGGGGGGTGCGGGGCAACATCGTTGGTTGACAAGCAACCAGCGCGTTATCACTTACAATGTGAACGAGATAAGAACGAACGCACTAATTCACAACTGTATTAAGCTACAATATTCAAAATATTGACAATTATTTATAGTCAAATACGATCAACAACGAATGAAAGAACCGAGAGGAGAAACAACAAAGAAATATGGAATCGGGAAAGAACGGATGACTATGTAGGGAATATTAAAGCGTAACGCTAGATGAACATTCGCAAAGGTTAAGATCAGAAGTTAATTTCCGGTTATCATTGGGAAGGTGCAAAGATGAGTGACCTAGACTTGTTCATAATTATTCTAGAACCATTTCGCTGTAAACTTAACAGTATATTTTATTCTTCTGAAAGTTTGGTTTATCGGATTTCGATAAAAGTTCGATCACCACTGCGCTAGTTATAAATATTGTTTCTGCACCGCCTAAAATTATCAACTAACCAGTCTATCCATAAAATTACACATTTTATCGCTAATTATTTTAACGTCATTCAGCGAAAATTTGCCTTATATTACAAGAGGAAAAATGTCTTCCATCTGTGTAAAAGATGAAACTGTCGCATGGATTACATTAAGGCTGCTTTTAAAATGCCCTTTTCGCAAACAACACATTTTCTTTGATCAGACCGATTTTTATTTCAATTAATTCAGTTCTGTAACATTTACTGCAAAATTTCGTATTTTTTTCTTTCTTTCGTTGCGTTTTCAATTTCAATTTTTTTATTCTACCGCATTATTCACTACGTGTCATTTCATGGATGATCAGTATGTTTCCAATTCAAAATGCATTAAGTAATACTTTAGCTACGACCAAACCGCATTATAAAGCCATCAGTCATACTATACCAGAATGTAACGAAATCAGTTTGTACTCAGTCTTGGTGTAAAATCTGAACTCTTTCATACTGCACAATTTATTTACATTTATCTTTAATTACGCTCTCTACCGAACGGGTAAAAAATTCTTACTAGAAATCGAACTTTTTTATTATAATTTACTATAAAATCAAGCTTTTTATAATAAATCATAAATAGCGTTTTTGCTTCCTTCGTTTCCGCTTTTTTTTTTTTTTATCTACTTCTATTTTTCTTATATCTTGAGTTGATTGCTCTTGTCCCTGTTCATTGGCGACATTTGAGCTGAATCAGCTTTACTCATTTCCCTGTTCCGGTGCCAGTTGAGATGGACTCATTTTTCTCGATGATGTAGAATTAATAAAAAAATAATAAAAGAACATATAAAAGAAAATAAAGAATTATTGCGCCAATGACACTTAACCCCGGTGTGTCATTACCGGACAACTCAATTCGTAGTGCTTTAGGCTTTCAGAGAAAACTAAAATAAAAAAATAAAAAAATAAAAAAATAAAAAAAAATGTCTCCGTTTAGGAGATGTCACCGGGACCCACCCCGTGTCCAATAAGAAAGATTTCGACTTTAAACGCGTATATTTTCACTAGGATAAAAAAATTATAATAAAATTGTTAACAGGATGATTTTAGCGTTCACCGAGAAATATACTTATGAACAAATTAACACATTGAAAAATTTTCTACGAGAACCGCGTGCGGCAGAGCACGTACGATTTTCAAAACGACAACGCGGCGAGTTGCTTGAGGAAAAAGGAGCCTCGACGACGTTCAGCCTAAGACTCTTACGAGAGACTAAAATGTGTCTGGCGAGGATCGCTCGATGTCCTCTTGCCTTTCGCTAAAACGACTAATTTTACACAAAAAATATTTATTATACAAAACACCGCCGAAAGATCTATTTAGAAAGTTAGTCGTTAATTTTTATTTAGCGGCGATTACCCTGCCGGTATTCCTTTTCGGGTTTTTTTGTCAAAAAGCTTCTGCCGGCTCAACATAGCTCGGTACGCATTTCAAACGCCTATACCGCCAGCAAAGGCTCTATCTCCGCTTTTCGGCCACCCGCATAGAAACCAGTTCGCTATGCCGGCGCAGCGGTCAGAACATCTGTGCCGGGATCCTTCGATTTTTTAGCCGAGAAAACGTCTTTGACGACCATGCCGCTTTTGCCCGCTGCCGAGAAGTTAATGATTATTGCCAAAATATTATTTTCTAGCTCGGGCAGCGTTGACAAAAGCCGTAAGTAATGCCGAATCCGTCTCAATCTACATGCACGACAATGCATGCAGCCAAGTTAGTAAAACTGGCTGCTGGCACAACTGTGTATGTATACAGAAATCACCGAAACGCTCAAAAATGTACTTTTCAAGGCACTGTAATTTTTTCCCTAATTTAAATAAAAACATGATTTTCATGAGATGGAACACCGCATTTTAAGCAAAAAAGTGATATATATATATATAGATAGATAGATAGATATATATTGACTTAAGATGACCAAAATGCACAAGATCTACTGGACCTAGAAAGCTGAAATTCGGTATTCAAACAACTTACCATGCATAATGAACAGAAAAATTATAAAATCAAAAAATTTCCAATTATGAACCCACAAAATGGGCTTAAAACAGTCGAATTTTCAAATGACTACTCCAAACAGTCGAATTTTCAAATGACTACTCCAAACAGTCGAATTTTCAAATGACTACTTAAAACAGTCGAATTTTCAAATGACTACTTAAAACAGAAATTTACACCGAAGCCTCTATGAAACGTAGAAAGTTCAAACTCGGTACGCCCACTGCTCTTAGCATGTAAATAATAGGAAAATTGAATAAATTATAAATTTATAAATACAGAGCCCTAAATGGGACCAAAACCGCAAATTTTAAAATATTTCTATAAAAATTAAAACTTCCAGAAAAATGTACAAGAAGCGTATAACTGTAATTTGGTATGTTCAAAACTTATAACTTGTAAATAACAGAAAAATTACGAAACCTGAAGAATTTTATAAAGGGAGCCGCAAATCGGCCCAAATTTGGAAATTTTAACGTATTTCCGCAAAAAATAAAAATTTCTAGCAAAATCAACAAGACGTAGAAATTTGGTATGTACATCACATCTAACATGTAAATTACAGAAAAATTGTGAAACTTGATAAATTCTGTACACAAATCGGCCTATAAGTTTTAATTTCTAAGTATACTCTCAAAAATTTAATATTGCAGCGTAGCCTCTAATAAACGTAAAAAGTTCAAACTCGGTACGCACACCGCTCTTAGCATGTAAATAATGGGAAAATTTAATAAATCTTAAATTTATATATACAGAGCCCTAAATGGTACTAAAACCGCAAATTTTGAAATATTTTCATAAATATTTAAATACCCAGAAAAATCTACAAGAAGTGGGGAAAGCTGTAATTTGATATGATCAAAACTTACAACTTTTAAATAACAGAAAAATTACGAAACCTGAAAAATTTTATAAAGGAAGCCCTAAATGAGCCCAAGTTTGGATTTTTCGATGTGTAATACTTTCGCAAAAATCAAAATTCCCAGCAAAATCGACAAGATATACATAGATAGCTGAAATTTGTTATATTGTAAAATGACAGAAAAGTTATGAAGCCTGATAAACTCTGTACACAAAATCCTAAATGGGCCTATTAGGTTCAATTTTTAAGTGTACCCTCAAAAATGTAATTTCACAGCATAGGCCCTACTAAAAATAAAAAGTTATACAAAAAAAAAAAAATAGTAATATCTCAACAAAAACAACATATTGTAAAAAATACAGCCAAGTGTCAGCTTTAAATTCTACTTGTACAAAAAATTATACGATTAGCCATTTTATCAGACAAAAAAAAATTTGTGATACGAAATATTAAATGCCAAATTTTTTATAAAAATTATATGTTCATCGTCAGTTTGTATTTCCATTTTAATTATATATTTCTTCGATACCTATTACTTTTTACACATTATAAAAATTAATAACTAAATATCGTATTTAGTTAATACATTAATACTGAAAAAAGTTTATTTAGATATTATTTTGTTTCATTAATATTGGCGGTGTTAATTCAATCATTATTTTTATACGGCGTGTTAACATCGCCAAGATTAATGAAACAAAATAATATTTAAATAAACTTTTTTCAGTATTAATGTATTAACCAAATATGCTATTTAGTTATTAATTTTTATAATGTATAAAAAACAATAAGAATCTAAAAAATATATAATTAAAATGAAGATCCAAACTGATGATGAATAACTTTCATAAAAAACTTGGCACATAATTTTTCATGGCACAAATTAATTTAAAATAAAATTGCTGAAGAAAATTCTTCTTTTTTGCTGTTTTTTTCCCAAAAGGGGGGTTTACATAATTTTTTTGACCGTAATTTTTGGATGTTATGAAAGGGCTTCTGCGTTTTGTTTTATATTTTGAATTTCGCTTTTAAAGGATTATCTGGTGGTGAGTTATGAATTTTTTAAAGGTGATTTTTCAGGTCGTTATTAATTCCATATCTATATATTCTAAACGGCTTCTTGCCGTCCAGGGTAATCGCTCAGCTTAAAGTTATAAATTTTCAGAGATAGAAGTTTAATTGTAATTTATGATCGAATTCTGATAAGTCAACCCGTTTACGAGCTATTGTATAATTGAATATTTTTGTCGTTTGTGAACCATCTTCTTATTGGGTTATACTGAATTTTGTTATTACGGCGAATAATGGCTCGCTGCCACGCGTAATTAAAATACGTTTCAATGTAATTAAAATACTCTTTTCAATTTGATTTTTGTACATTTATGGAACACTTAATTCATTTTTAGTATTAATTTAATCTCAAAAAAAAAACTGAATATAATTCAGCTAATAAGTTAACACAACATTTACTTTCTAAGGCGGTACGAAGTTCGCCGGGTCAGCTAGTTGTATAATATTTTTGTTTACGTGTAGAATTTAAAGCTGACAAACTTGGCTGTATTTTTTACAATATTTTGTTTTTGTTGAGATTAACCAAAAAAGGTCGGTGACATAGAAAAGTGGAGAAAATTATGTAGGGCTCGCAAAGTTTAAGGAACTGGATAAAGTTTACAAGGAGTTCGGGAAACGACGAAGGAACAGAGAATCTAGATCGGATTCGGAGCGTTCAGGAAGTATGTCATGCGGTGATTAGTATTTGACAACTATCACAGTGACCGTATCAGGATCGAAGGATGTAGGAATGGGGAATTTATGTGCAGCCGATGCGCAAAAGGCACCGAACAGTTCCCCCTCTGATTCTGCGGAATATGGGGCGGTCCGGTGAAAGAACGAATAATGTTTACGGAAAACTTCAATTTACGCATTATCAAATTCGAATAATGAAATCCGTTAAACCGGTGATTAGCGGGGAGGGGAAAAATTATTCGAAGAACGTTATTAAACGGGTGTCTACGAATTAAGAAAACGTTTTAGGCTATTCGAAGCATTTGCTGCGACGAAGCGCTTTCCGGATACACCGGGATTTCACGGCATGCGAAGAATTAGCGAGCAACTCTTTGTAAATTTATCGTTATGGCTTCGGATTTTTTTTTGTTGCATCATTGGATGTGTATATTCTTATGAAAAATGTCCAACAATAACAACAATGGCAGATGCGATAAAACGGAAGATAGTGCGCCGACAAGAACGTTTGAAATACGAGCACGAGTAATATCGCATACGCGCTTATCCCGATCGAATATTTCTCTATCATCTATTTCGCTTAGAGGGCGCCACCGGCAACCATTATTATTCTGGAAACTTTCGAATATTCTTTCTTGTTTGCTTTGCAAATTTTAAAAACCTTCAATGCTCTCCTTATTCGCAAGTGTGCATCTGTGTGGTACGCGCTGAGCGAAAACTTTCCTTCGATTGCCGATTCTGTTCCGTCTTCTAGAAAAACGATTTCACACTGGAACGAAATACGACTCCGGCAATTCTGGTTTATTTCTGATAACTGTTTCGAATATTTCACCATCAATTTGTTTCCAGTTCTCCCTTGTAATCCGTTTAGCCCCTGTCACGCCTTATCGCGTAATACAGACAATCTCTTAGACGTAATAAAAATGATTTATTGTGCCCCACAGAGTTTCTAACATAATATAAAATTTTTTCGCATAGTTGGGGATCGCATTCGGAAAGCCCATATTAAGAAAAATGTATTTAATTAATGACGGCTATAAAAAAAAATCAATCAACGAGCTCTTTTGTAAACGATTTCTTCTTAAGTTTTATTCTTTCCCTCTCCAATCCCCCCTCCTTTTTTTTTTTATCCTCATTTTGTAAAAGAAAAATAGATTTTGAAGTAAATGGCACCAGGGTAATAAATAAAAGTCTGACTTGACTGCCGCTGCGTACGCCCGCTAATTTGAATTTTTTTTTTTTTTTATCCAACTGCCGATCTCGTTAATTTTATTACTGTTCAAAATCGTTTGGTTATTTATTTCTTTAATTCGCATTTTTTTTTTTTTCATTTATTATTTTCGCTTTACAAAAGCAGTGGCGGCTGCTTTAAGACTGAAACCGCAATAGCGTTTTTGTTTAAAGTATCAGATATACACTGTATATCACCTACATAGGTATGTAACCATTAATAAAAATTTCATCAGTTTCAGTCTTACTTGATTTTTGTCCGTGATTCTATATTTTTTCATCCCTGTCTGTCGAGCCTTGTGTTCTGCATTCTCATCTGTTGAGACTCATCCCTTCACAATCCGTTATTCCCGCTACTAGTTTCCCAATGTGTATTGTCTACATCCGACACCACCTCAAAATTTACCAGACGGCTTTTTTTCTTCTTTTTTTGTTTCCGGGTGTAAATGCGTACCTGAAACAAAAAAAAAAAGAAAAATCCTTGCTATTTTGACCAAATGGACAAAATTTCTGTTCAGATTGCGAAAAACCTGACAGGGTAATAAAGCTATCCGTGCAAGAGCTACGAGTAAATTTTTAAAATAAAAATTACATTTTCCGGTTTTTTAATTAGAAAAAAATAACAAGTACGATAAAATTGAATATTAAATAGAATATGCTAATTGTTCAGGAATATCCCATCTGATTTAAGGAGGTCAGTTACGTCGTATCTGAAGTTAAAGGCTAAATTTACATTTACGTAATACTAAATTCAAAGCGAAGACATTCTATTTTTAAAATTTCTAACACCCCGTGGATACTTTTCACCCAGCATTCCACCGTATATAAATAAATATGTACACACTTTTGTGTTTAAAAATGATTTCGAATTTTTTAAGAAGCTTTATTACAGAATAATCTATGATTTCACAGCCCCCAAATTTGAGCAGCGGCTACTGTAATGCGATGATAAGTGTTTACATTTTTTTAGCAACAAAAATTGAAAAAAATATACATAAGTAGTCAATAAACCGGGCACCTGGGATTTCCGCTAATCCGAACCCCAATTCCTGTCCCGGCGGCGAAAATTCACCCCAGACCGGTAATCCGAACACAAATTTCACCCCAATTCATGTCCAGATGGTCAAAATTCACCCAAGTTTCCCCCGATTCCTCCGAGTTCCCCCCAGACGGTTTCCGTGCATATCCACTAATCCGAACGTCCAAACAGTGTCCCGAGGTCAATAATCTGACCAAAGTGTTATTCGGGGGCGCAAGTAACCCCAATTAGTGTCCAGGTGCTGAAAGTTCCCCCAAGTTCCCCAAATTTCTCCGAAATTCCCCCGTACACGTCCCGCTCGTTTCCGATAAACCGAACCGATTATTAATTAACATAAGTATATTAATTAATGTCTGAAAGTAACCCAAGTCCCCGCTCGCCCCGCCCGCCCACTGCTACGGTACTGCAATTTTTTTTTTAAATTCAGGGCCTAAGTAAGAAAATTCCAAAATTTAACCCCAATACATTATTTAAAGCGTAAATCTAACCTATAACTCCAGTTCACACCTCTCACACGTATATTTCGTTCCCGCGCACGCTCCGGTCGCCGTCGCGAAAGCGCACGTGCCGATCCCGCGCATATTCAGATCTTCACCGCGATATCCCACGCACACACACGCTCCGTTCCTGATACCGGGATTATTTTTAATAAAATTAACTGAAGTATATTTTTTTATTTTCCCGACGCCCTGATCTTACTGCCAGCGCTTATATCTAACACAGCGTAATTCTCCATGGAAGCGCACGCGCCGATCCCACGCATATTCCGATCTCCGCCGCGATACCCCACGCACACACGCACTCCGTTCCCGATACCACGATTATTTCTTTAATATTTCAAAGTCTAAGTATACATAATATAAAATTAGCCGAAGCATATTTTTTGATTTTCCTGATTCCCCGATCTTACTACCATATGCTAAAGCGCACGTCCCGATCCCGCGCATATTCCGATCTCCACTGCGATATCCCCCGCGCATACACGCGCTCCGTTCCCAATACCGCGTTTTATTTTTTATAAAATTAACTTAAGTATAATTTTTTTATTTTCCCGATTCCCCGATCTTACTGCCATATGCCAAGACGCACGTCCCGATCCCGCGCATATATCCAATATCACGTTTTCCACTGCGAAAGCGCACACGCTGATCCCACGCATACTCTGATCTCCGCCCCGATACCCCACGCACATACGCACTGATACCGCGATTATTTCTTTAATATTTCAAAGTCTAAGTATACATAATATAAAATTAGCCGAAGTATATTTTTTTATTTTCCTGATTCCCCGATCTTACTACCATATACTAAAGCGCACGTCCCGATCCCGCGCATATATCTAACATAACGTTCTCCGCTGCGAAAACGCACACGCCGATCCCCCGCACGTGTCGTCCGTTTACGCTGCTCCAATTTTTTTTAATTATTATTTTTTTCACATAATAACCCAATCCCTGCTCTGTTGTCTAAACCTAACCGGTTATCCAAAACATTTACAAAATAACAAATCAATTATTTCTATAGTCTAAAATAGCCTTAGTCTCCTTTACCCCTTCCACCCTCTTTTCCGATCGATTCCGTTGTTTTAATATCGAATATATCGCATTCTATTTACTTTTACTACGACCATTAAACCCCCGATCGACGCTCCCGACGCCTCCGTCATTTCATATTGAGAGGTAATTATTTTTTTATGTGACCGCTATGAATGCACACCATCCATTCCCGCACACCCATCTGCTGTCGTTAGTTCCCATACCGTTCATAATAACTTTTATTCAACTCCAAGTATTATGGAATTATTCCAATTATATATTTTCTTCACTTCTGATCATTTCTTCTGACCGTTCATAATATTTTTATTTTCCTCCGGTTCTAAAAATAAATCCTACAATGCCTTCAACGCTATGAATGCGCACACATCTTCTGCAGTTAATTTCCATATCGTTCTTAATAATTTTTCAAGTATAACTATTATAGAATTAGCCTAAATATATTTTCTTCACTTCCGATCAATTATTCCGACCGTTCATACTATTTTTATTTTTCTCCGGTTCTAAAAATAAATCCTACAATGTCTTCACCGCTATGAATGCGCACACATTTGCCGTCGTTAGTTCCCATACCGTTCATAATAACTTTTTTCAACTCCAAGTATTATGGAATTATTCTAACTATATTTTTTTTTTCGCTTCCGATCGTTTCTCCCGAACGTTCATAATTTTTTTTCCAGACATATGTATTCAAAAATGAAATCGAGTATATTTTTATTTAACACTGTTTCATAATTTCCCTCTCCCTCCCCTATCCATTCTACACAAATTACAATTCTTTCATAATATATGTTCTAGACCCAGTCAAACAATCAACTCTCGCAGAAGTGTAGACGTTGCCTCCAACACCCATTTTACTATCAATTATTGTTTATTATTGTTAGATTATTTTTCCAAAAGCCTTTTGAAATTTTTTTCCGTTCGTACATTTTTTTTTTTTATTTGCACAACATCCATTTCCATACATACACGTTTCCCTAGCAATTATAATATGTTTTATTTATTTTTCAACTCCTCCCAGACTTTCATACACGCCCTACTGTTACACTCACAGATAGGTTCCTTATTAATCGTGAACATTTTTTTTTCTATATTAGCCGCGGGAGCATATCACATCAGACCCACACATATACCACACACAGTCATTATATTTAATTTTTAATTATCGATCTTTAATTATTTTTACTGGTATTATTTTTCCGACACATTCACCCCATCATACATACTTTACATCTTTTAACATTTTGATAGGGAAAATCTCAGGGCACTAAATAATTTTTATCAACATCGTAACTAATTTTAATATTATACACATCTTAGTATAATTATTAAACGAAGGAACTATTATTTTCATTGACGATATTGTTGCTACAAACATTAATCGTCCTTTTCCAGGTATAGTCAACCTCTTCATGTATTCGTCTCGTCTTTCTATCAACCTTTGACCGCTCAATACTCCCCCGCTATTTACCGTTATTCGCTAGAAGAATATTTTTTTAGACTCGTTTAAATACACACACATGCACATAAAAAAATAACTATTGGCCTTTTGTGGGTTCTCAGTCATTCTGGCATCGAGAGTAACGAGTCAACGGATTTTCTAACCCGTTCGGCCGCCCGCGGTAGTTCTTTACTCTGCAACAATTTCCCCGCCTCAGACATCCTCCTTCTTTCCTCAGCCAATCATTCCCGACTATGATCGGACATTTATCCTTCTTTATTTTCTAATCCTGTCTCTCATTATCTTCAAATTCTTAGCCCGTGATTTCAATCCCCTTCTTATATCAGCGCTCCGCTTAATCAGACTGCGAATTAATCATTATCTGCTCCCCTCTTCATTCCCTGTCCTCCTCTCGCGATTGTCCCTTTTATGGTTCTATCTCTACTCCCATATGTGATGCAAACCACATCTTCTTTGAATGCCCCACCCTTGATTATGAATGTTCGGCTTTGTACTCCAAAATCGTAGCACTGGATCTTCCTGCTTCTTATAATTTTTGCTTTATCCTTTCCTTCCCATCTCCAGCTATAATACCTGTACTTCAATCTTTCCTAAGCTCTATTTCTAATCGTCTCTCGATTTAACTCTTCTTTTTTTTTAAATTTCTGTAGTTGCGTTTTACGCGGAATATTGCTTACATAAACATTCTTCTTTCTACTGTTTTTTTGCGCAAAAGGAGGACGGTTAAATAATTTTTTATCAGTATTTTTTTCTTATTTCGGGAAAAACTATATTAGGAGTTATAAACATGCATTGTTTATTATAAAAACAAAAAATAAACAAAAAATAAACAAAAATCGTGTCAAGTATCGATTAGGGTGAAAGAATAATTTTATGAGGTGGAATAAATATACTACCATATAAACATTATGAGACTGTTCATAAAAATTAACGATAATTTCAATTTCCAAATTTTATGAATTTTTATTTCTTTTCGGAGCATGTCGATGGAAAACGTGCTATTTGAAAGAAACGAAGCCATATTTCGTTCCCCTAATGAAACTTGGAGGTTGGTAAAAAGTTCAAAAAACCGTGAAAAATGACGTCTCTCCCTTTGCAGTTTGAGTATTAGAGTTCAAATATATGATCCACCTTACAAATACGCTCATTCACGGATATTACTTCAGTTTGTAACATCCAAATTTTCAACTTCATGTTTATATTGATGCAATAACTCAAATAAAACTTTTAGCTCTGAAATGTTATCTGTCTATTTGTTCGAGTAAATTATTGTAAGTTATAAATAAATATTTTTATTTTAATTTTTTAATATTCACCAACCACTCCTTTTAAGTCAAAATTTTTTTTAATACAAAATATTCAAAGAGATATTTTTTCCATATAATATTTTATCTTAACTGCGCTCATTAATATATATGTCTATATTTATACGCAAATATAAAACAACGGCTAACAAGAATCAGATTTTACAGTCACCATTATCATTATTATTATTAGAAGCAAAAAACTTGAAACTTCACTAAATCAAAATTGCAAATAGAATTTTTATTTTTAAACGGATACTAATAAGGTGTTGTTTTAAGAAGACGATATTTCGACCTTGACAGGTCTGTTAACAATTAAAGAGTTAAGAAGCAAGCACGAATACAGATGTATCTGAACAGAAACATTCCGCTGTTGCAAATAAAACAGAGCCCTACAATTCCCTTGAAATAACAATTTCAGAGTGGAAAATAAACAGACTTTGCGGCGTCTAATTAACAGTTATTCTAGTAAGAAACAGATTTTTATTTGTTTTATTTATAGTATTAAAAAAAGTTGTCTTGGGCACGAGCTTTAATAACATCTATCATATACTCTATAACTCTGATGCAAAGTTAGGTTTGTTAACATGACGCCTTGGTTACTAGCCTGAGGATTTTATTCAGCGTAGCCCGTATTATATTTGGATTTTAGCTTTAAAGCTTTACAATTTTATCGAAAGCCTGTGTTGTATACACATTTTTTGTCACCAAACTTTTTTCAGTGACACTTACCAATCTCGGCAGGTGATCCACCGTGAATTGTTGAGTAAGAAACAGATGAAGATTAATAATCGGTCAAATGCATTATTACCTTTCCCTCAAGAAAAAAAACGTTCTTATTTCGCTTAATGTTCTAATTTAATATGTAAAGTGGGCCATATTTCTTCCGGAGCTTCGTCATTTAAAATCTAAATTCAATTGAATTTAGTTCTAATACACATTCGTTATTTGACCGTTCTTTTTCTCTCACACTTAAAGTGTTTATTTAGTGATACACGTGTTCTTTGAAGTTTCTTTTTTGGATTACACGTGATTGTTTAAATCAAACTCATAATTATCCCGTCAGATACATCGCATTTTTTCACTATCATTCAATAAAATAATCAATTTACAGGCTGCAAAACTATGA
Source organism: Icerya purchasi (assembly GCA_039619475.1). Classification (NCBI taxonomy): domain Eukaryota; kingdom Metazoa; phylum Arthropoda; class Insecta; order Hemiptera; family Monophlebidae; genus Icerya; species Icerya purchasi. The sequence goes on from CM077116.1 coordinate 67,465,830, forward strand.
TTTCTTAACAAAACTTCTAGGTTATAAAAGTTTTCCAAAAGCAGAACAATAATGGCGGGAAAATTTTTAAGTACTCATTAATGTAACATTTCCGTGAATGCCGGATGAGAATGATATTATCGATTTCAAATAGGAAAAGCCTTCGTTTCGAATCAAGTATTATGTAAATGTAAATTATGATTATTTTTAAATACAAAATCTTCCCTGTTTTAAATTAGTAATAACAAAAAATCTTAAACTTAACTATTTAAGAAAAAAGGCGGGAAACTTTTAAGTGGATTAAAATAAAATAAAAAATAAAATTAATTTAATAATTGATAAATGGTAAAGCACTGATGGCAAGACATGGCTGTTGATGTTAAATTTATAATTTTTTAATTATTACTTAAAAGAATTTTTATTCTTAAATTATATTTTCGAACACAATAATTACTTCATATGTCATTTTCCTGTCCAAAGTCTTATTCCTCTCTCTTTTTGTTTCCATCACGATTTTTTGCCTGATTTCTTTTCTAATCCCAACTCCTTTCCCCTTGCTAACGAGCTTTCTCTCTCCTTCGTTTCCATGGCCGAACAATTTTCTCAACCTTAACTTCTCTTACTTCCTCAGTAGCTCGCCTTAGGCTTAGTCATCTTCTTACATCCTTCTTTTCCTCAGTCACCTCTACTTGATCTTTCAAACTGTAATTTTATTCACATTGCAAATCACGTTTTAATTCAATGTTCCGTTATTTAATTAAAAAGGTGTATGATCCTTTTATTTCTGAGGCTATCCGATCTTCTCCTTTTACCTCTTTTTTTGATCGATTTCTTGTTAGCTTTTTTCATTGCCTCAATTTCCAAACTTTTCTCACTATAATCGGCGTTCGGTAAACTATTATTACTGAAATGTCGAAGAAAAAGAAAAAAGGAAAAGAACACGATCACTAAATCTACATAATTCCATTCCCACCGGCGCGAGAATTATAAAATTATTGACGCAAATGACTTTTTTAAAGGGAGAGGACGACTGATGACAAAAACTGGCGACAAGAAGCGGCGCTGGAGATGGAAATTCAGGTTTAAAAGACCAATGAAAGCTATTGTGTTACGGAAACAGACTGGAATCGTCACTACAAAACATACGGAACGACACTGAAGATACCGAAAGATTCATTCATTCCTTTTGGGGATGTTGCTGTCGGTTTATCGCTACTCAGAAGAAATCGACGAGAAGTCGAACAAAAGAAAACGTATTCAGAATGTAATTGATCAATTACAGTCGAATTTCACCGATATCCGTATAACCGATGCGGCATACGATGGGAGATCGCAACGGGCGGTTAAGAAATCTGAACAACGTTCTGGTGCAGTAATAGTTCGCCAATGAGGATGTTGTTAAAGAATCTGAGGACTGCGTCAGCGTCGTGGAGAGATTGAAAGAGTTGAAACTAGAAAAATTCGAAGTGACATAACTTTTTTTTCCTGTCTCTTCGAATTTTTTCAAATTTCAACTCTTTCAATCTCTCCACGACACTGCCGCAGTCCTCAGATTCTTTAACAACATCCTCATTGGCGAACTATTACTGCACCAGAACGTTGTCGTCAGTTTAATGCACTGTTGCATTGGACTGGTGTATAATCTTATCGCACGGATGGCAAAAATATAAACACTGGCAGTGGATGTTGCAGAAAAAGATGACAACAGCAACACTTTAAAATTCCGGTGAGATCGAAGACTTTTTTAAATTCGCTAAACACGCGACAAGTGAAAAACCAATTCGATGCTGAAACCGGGATCGACAAAACGTGACGATGCCGGCTAAAACGGGGCAGATAGGTCACCGAGACTGAAGCAAGCGTTATTGCGGAGTTTAGCCACGGCAGAGGCGGAAATGCAGTACAAATAGCCGAATTCTGCTGCGATAATTTACGCCGCGGAGTTCATCGCGCGTCATCATGGCCGCCGCGTCTAGCGATTTTAATTAAAATTTGCGATTTTTCACATGGGCCGGAACGAGCGGGATAATATTATCTAAGATTCGGTTGTCTTCGGACGGCTGTAAATCAATCTAAAAAAGAATTTGGAAAATTTCGATAAAATACGCGGGCGCGACAAGAACGAACAATTGAGCGTCTTTGTTCCGGCTACGGTGAGGATGGTCGCTGGCGGGCATGTACGTCGAGCGTAGTAGCGTAAATAACGCAATAACGTTAAACGAAAGGCCAGCCGGTGATTTATCGCGCTTGCCTCTGTTTATCTAACCACTACAGAAACGCGGCACGCTTCAAGTCGCATCCTGCACATATCCATAACGGTGCGCTGATAATCCGTGGTAGCGGCATGGCAGTCTGCTGCACGCTCTGCAACTTCACTTATCGCGACGACAATTGCCTTCCCTAATCTTAATAATACGCCGTATCTCGGTCACGTCTGGATGTACGATTAGTTTCAGAACAAAAATTTCATCCCCTACAGACGTGCACATTTATAATGTAGATGCGAGCCGCTCTGTATAGTTTTCCTAACACGCTGCCGCCCGACTCCGAGACAAGGGCGACATATTTATTGCAGTAGTCGAGAAACACCGTGATTCATTGTTGCCGGCGGGGGAATGGGGGGGAGCATTCATTACAGTTGCCTAAAAGCTCGTTGTCCCGGCAATTCCGACTTGCCGAACTATTTATTCTTCGGTATCGATACGAAATAGAGACTTCTTTCCTGCGAAACGTTCCGAGTTTTTTTACGCACTTTTTTTCTCTCTTCCGGTGTCTTTAATTTTTCTTTTCTGTTCTTTGAAATCCCTTTAATTTATTTTCTCCGTTATCCTCGATATCCTTCGTGCCGGCACTTAATAACAAAACTGCCCGAAAGACGGACAACTAGTGCATGTCTGCGTAGGCATACTTTATCGAGGATTTGTTTATAGCTTAACGAGCGGCCGACTTTCACTTTGAGTAGCCTCCAGTGGGCTCTTAGTAGTAAAGTTTTAATTAAACCTTTTACAACGATTAACGGCAGCTACGCGAAACAATTTATATATGCAGAGACGTCTTGGCAATAACAGAACAAAGTACGACAAATTAGAAAAAGTGCAATAAAAGCCGCTCTTTACGACTTGAATAAGTATTTTAAAAGCCAGTTCGGCTAAGACACACAGGTTTTCACTTCGAAACTTGACACGGACAAAGATTGGACCGCACATACCGCAAGTGGCTTGGCTAGATTGAGCGTGGAGAACTTGCAGACTAGATATAAGTACGTACACTTCAAGACGACTCGTAAACATCAGAAAGAAAAGCCGCTCTCCGAGTTGAAATAACATACGCAAAAGATAAGTGTGGACGTCGAATTAAACGAAACACGCAACAAGATCACACGTTAAGGTCAACAAGAACGAACCGAACTATATGTGCACAGTACAAGCGTAATATGCAAACGTAGATAGGAAAATTGCAACAAGTTCCTCTTATGAATCTGAAAAGAATATTTTTCGGTTAGTTCTTTCGGATCCGTTTATCGCGGATGTTTCCAATTCAATTTCATCTACCCCCGGGACAGCGTTTGAGTTCGGAACCAGTCCTAAAGTAGTAATCTTAAATTCGGTAGCTGATGAACTGCGAAAAAAAAAAAACAAAAAAAGATTTAAATAGCAACCGTCATGCAGATTACGAAGAATTCCGAACATTCCTCTTATTCGAAAAAAATAAAAATCCTCCTAATTCAAGTACTCGATCGAGACTTGTCGGCAGTTATGAACGGCATTCATCGATTATCGCAAACCTAAAAGCGCATACCATGTAGAACAAACCGAACGAATCTGAAAGCAGCGAAATGAACTATTGGAAAAAACCGGCAACGGCGTCGCTGGAGCAATATGTGTTTCGGACGGTGAAGAATTCGTAGGTAACGTTGATGTTTAAACACGTAAGTTTCGCTCTTTTATCGGCGTGCTGAAAATTTTTTAAAACGACTTCAATTTGCCCTTATTGCTGTGCTACGTGTGTTTTTGAAAAACAACTCACTCGACATTATTCAGCCCGAATCGAATGGGAAAGCTAATGCTTAATGCTTAATGCTTAATGCTTAATGGTTAGGCGAAATAAAAGTGGCACCTATACTAACCGCGTTTAGTGCGCTCACCGAACTAAGACGGCTTGCGGAAATCCAAGAAAGCCCCGATTACCCTGTCTATCGAATATTGCCGGAATAGAATTGTACAGCTTTCAACGCTTGCGAACAATTTCGAACTGGATAAATAACCGCGTACACGTTTCAGATACAGTACTGCGTTGTGCCCTAAGGCGTCGCTAGCGCATTAAAACTTCTGTCTACCAAGTTCAATTAGTGAAATTGAAAAAAAGGGTCCTTTTTTCGGTTTTGCGAGTGCTCCTGTGTACCAGTAATTGTCGTTTCGTGAAGAAATCGAACGGTTTTTTGCACGTAAAAATAAATAAATCGCTTAATGAACTGGCGCGCTCGTTAATTAATAAATTAATTAAAAATTTCGCATTTGATTATACTGCAAACAAAGTTATCCGTCGGTTTTCCTTAAAAACCTGCAAGTCGTTTATCTAAAAAGCTTTGGATGAACTTTTATTTGTTTAATAAACGCGATTTCTTTTCTTTCTTTTTTTCTAATCCACAATCAAAATTGTTTATAACTGGGCTCCGTTTCTCAACTAACTTCCCTCCATAATATGATGTAAAGTTTTAAAATACTTTATAAACTGTCCATCCATCTCCTTTCTCTTCGTATGTACGCAGATATCTTTGGTCTATTATTTACCGCCGCAATCACGCCTACCCCATTCGGATACTCTACGCTCTTTTATATTACTTTTTCTTCCTTTTTTTTTTTTTATAATAGGGAAAGCACTATGTAGAAAGATAGAAATAATGGAGATTAGAAGAGTAGGAAGGATAGAAATTGGTCCGGCTATTATAATGAGAACGGTTAAAAACTTTGAGCGGGAAATCTACTTATGAACCGACCACTGATTGCATACGAATGTACCAACAAGTCAGCCAACTCGTTGTCAGAAATGTCACACTAACAGGGAATTCATAGAGAAGCAAATAAATTTGATTTTAAGGAACAAATATAAAGAATAACTGAATCAGCAGAAGAAGCGGGAAAGGGAGGAGAAATAGATAATGAAACAATTTTCGGGTCAGACGATAGGAGCGATAGAGATATTCGAGGATGTAAGAAAATTGCATTTTAGATTCCCACGAATTCAGTGAGAAAAAAAGAAGACAAAGAGGAGAAAATTTAAAAAAATTAAAAATTAAGGAAAGCGGTGGTCCCAACGCCAATAACAAACTTCCAACCATTTGTGAAAACAGTTCTATAGGAAGAACAGAGTGAGGATAAAATGTAATTGAACTAATTTTGTACGGCGCAATGGAGAAGATATTTGACGTCTGGAAGAAAAGCAAATACTTTAAGAGTATACGTGAGTTCCAAGAATTTTTAAGAGTAAAGTAGGGCGGTTTGGTGAAGAAAAAAAAACAGAAGTTAAACCAAGAAGAGATAAAAGATCATCTAGAAATCTTGTGAGGAGAAAAGTGATTGGAAATAAATTGGTCAGAATTTAGGAGTTTGAAATTAGTGATAGAGAGATCATCTTTTGTTGAGATTACAAAAATCATACGGGGAAGCAATTATACTTAGTTGAAATTTTATTGTCGACTAAAGCATATCTGTTGGTAATAAATTTGTGGGTCCTATAATAGTTTTGTCTGCTTTTGGAATTATTTTCTGAAAGCGTTCCGAGCATAATAACAATGAAAAAAATGTAGTTAATGTTATCGAGAATGGTGCTGTTGTTTGTTTTCATCCGTCTTCTGTTGTGAAGTACTTGCATAATCTGTTCTTTAAACGATAGCTAAACGAACAATTGTTGAATGTCGTTCATTTTTTTTTTTTTTTTTTTTTTATTTTGTTTTTATGGCTCGGCTTTAGTTAACTATCAAGCCATTTAGCCACCGATCATTTAATATAAGAATACTGCCAACTAATGAAAGATACATAATATTTAATTAGGAAAAAGGTTATAAACAGACAACCATGGCCATAAATGTTCAACATCACCCACGGAGCCTGAATAAAATCTTTAGGAAGGAGAAATTGGCCAGGAATGTCGTTCATTTATTAGAAACAGTTTCGTCGCTACTGATGTAGAGACCACTTATTCGATATTGAGTTATTCTCTCATTTAGTATTTCAACAATCGCCACATTCTTTCACTAATTTTCTGGTTTTCGTAAAATGAAATCCCGAAAGCAGAACCTATCAGAATCTAGGAAAACTATACGCCAAATCTTTTCCAAATGTAAATGAAGATAACCTGAAAATTTAACTTTAATCGGTTTAATAGTTTTTAGGTTTATCTATTCAAGATGTTAAAATGGGAAGGACGTTCAGAAGATAGAAAATTTAAAAATTATAACTATCCTCCGAATGTATGCAAGATGAGTCCAGAGAAGGAAGAACAAAAGCTCTTCGAGGCGGACTTCTTTGAGGCTTTAAGTATAAACCTAGCTCTAACGTTAACCCGTAAAATGTTCAGTCGCAAAATTAGAACGGTACAATAGTCAAATTCGGCTTTACACTCCACCAAAAAAATGAGGCTGTACTGCGATAAGCGGATGATGACGGACGGCAAAATGGAGAAGATAAGAAAAGAGCAGACGTGTGATAGAATGTAAAAAGGAATTATGAAAAGATATGGGATCAGAATTAGCCCGAAGAATAGGGAGTGAAGAACCAACAGAGAAGCGAAATAGAGCTGACTTCGAAGAACAGCGTTTTAATGTACATAATGGTATTAAAACTAATATAGAGTTATTCAGCGCTTCTTTGGGTATGCGCTAAATAATCCAGTAAACTAACTACACAACGGTTTCAGAATAAAACACTTCGAATGATATATCGGCGGATACCATGGTATGTTAAAAAACGAATTGATTCATGGAGACCTGAAAATTTCCACGGTTGATGAAGTGATTGAAGAACAAATTAATAAACAACTGGCGCTTTTGTATGGACACTGTAACGACCTAAAAGCTACACTTCCGGATAAACCATTTACGAGACGGTTGAAAAGAACTAAGGTGCAAAACCTAGTTTGACGAAAATAGGGAAGAATACGTCAATGAATGTATTCCCCACACATGTGAATATGTAAGAGACGATTTACTTGACAGCCAAATGGGCCAGGTACAAATTAACAAAAAAAAAAAAAAAAATCCGGTAGAGAGAGAGAGAGAGGAAATCACGGAATGTATATAATTTAAAATAAATTGTATTTAACGTCTAAACAAAAAAGTCGATAACTAAGAAAATAAATTTACCTACCATTATTCCCCCGATAATTTTTTAAATAAGTTTTTTATAAACAACACGTTACCTTGTTACGAACTGTTTCACAAGCTTAAGTTTTAAATATTCCCCATAGTTTTCTAACATTAAAATCAGTATTATTTCAAGGGCTCCAATTTGAAAATTCCCTATTCATCATGCTCTAACTACTTTTAAAATTTAGTGAATAAAATTGAGTACAAGGACACTATATCCTCTAATAAAAGGAGAATTTGTCAAAACTATTTTGATCAAAATTCTATTTTTATTAACCACAAGTGGCAATCAAAAGCACAAATTTGCACTGGAAGAACACGTTCAAAAATTATGAAAATAAAATAAAAAATAAGCCATAACGAATAAAAATATTACGTGAATAATGGTCGAAACAGAAGCGCCAACATCCCATTCTGGCATCACACTTCCAGCGACACAGTCCTCGAATAATATCCGCTGCTCAAAAACAGCAAGAATGCAGAGAATGTATTTTGAATAGGAAATGATTTTAAGATAATTTTGTAATCAATAGAGTCGTTCGTAAAAATGAATTTGATTACGAACGTTTTCGGAGGAGATTTAATCGTCGATGATCTGAAAGAATAATTTGTGTCGTATCAGTTCGTCGAATTTACGCGCGAAAAACATTCAATTCGGAGATCTGATTAACAACCCATTTCTACTGGTAGCCGTAATAACATTCTGTATCGACGTAATGTCTATTGTACGTTTGCAAATTCAAAATTCCGTTAACTATCACAGATGTACGGAACAATTTCATTTTCGAAATAAGAGCTGACTGTAAATTTCATGTTTTTTACTTCAAAAATAAAACTTTACTCGGTGAAGGAAATTGATTTTCTCAAGCTCGCATTACTGAGTCTATGCTTGAATAACGTCTACTCGTTAATAATACACGAAAATCCTACTTAAACGTGCCGAAAGAAGATGTATCTTCCTCAAGTACACAAGAAGTTATTGCGAGATTCTCTGTTCAATTATTTATCACGAAAAAAACCCGCCTGCTCAATCAGCACTTCTTTCTCCATTAGCCTAGAATAAGATGCTCTCTATATATGTATTATGTTTTTTGCGCATTATTCCGGCAGGACGCCACGACTTACATATATCATTTTCCGCCATGTCGTCCCCATACTACTATGTGCACCCTTCGCTGACGGATTTGCAATTCGACCAATCATGTGGCGCTCACTGATGAACTTTCAAAGGTTGTTTTTCGACGATTACTGTTATCACACCGAAAGGGCGTTTGTCCTTTGCCGAATTCTAAACATTCTTTCGGTAATAATATACATTTCAACCGGGGAGTCTAGACTTCCCCGTATCTCTGTTTTCTTCGACAACGACATGAGCCGGCAAATCGAAGACATCACAACGTGCGTCAACTGACGAGCAAACGTTCTAAATTATCACTTTGCCCTTTTGCTGTAAGTGCGGAAATTCGGAAATTCGCTTTTCTCGATATTATTACGGGAATTCGTAAAAGTATTCGAGCTGGAAAACCGTTTTTCCGTCATGCACATCGAGACAGCAAAATTCGGACGAGGTACAACAGATCCGGATCGTAAAAGAAATCTTTAATGCGTTTAATATTAGAGTCATTCAACCGAGGTCGATTGCGAGATGTCCGAAAACGGTTTTGGCGCGACGATGTGCGATTATGATGATAAACAAACAGAAACGGACGGATCAGAAAAAGATAAAAGTCGTGTCGCTTGGTCGACTTTGGTCCGTTTGCGGTGGTTTATTAGCGTCGAGTGCGTCGTGCATGTCCGTAGAAATTATTATACGGCATATTGTAAAACAAAACGGAAAAATACAAGAACAGATTAAAAACTGACGAATAACGGGCAGTCGTCACATGGCCGAGAATCGGTATATCAAGCGAAAGACAGAAGCGAAAGAAGAGAAAAAAAGTTGCGTCTGGAGCGGGAAAAATTAATTTACGACTTAACTTGGAAAGTGCACTCTCTACGTAGGTGGTTTTGCCGCTGGAGGTGGCTCGGTTGTTGCGGGATTTTTTTTAATACAAACAGCGCTCTAAACGTTCTACAAAATAGAGACACAGACAGGTTGGCGTGCGCGACAGATGAGGAAGGATGTAAACGGTGCTGAGTTCGCAATTCAGTTTTGTTCTGGATAATTTACAGAGTCGTTGATGTAATCTACGTTCGAAATATTATTATGCGCGCTTTCATTTACTCTTTTCGTTCCGTATAATTACGATAGCAATGAGCCGTCCACTGTGTCTATGCAGCAGCATGTTGACGACATCGTTCTATATAGGCAACACTGTTCTTCTGATCGTGTGTCGACCATTCGTCTCCGCTATAAATAATTCCCATCAGTAATAATAACGTTATGTCGCTGTATGCTCGTAAACTACCGTGGCAAACATAATGCTGTCAGGAAGAGCTGTTAAGAATTCCAACATGGCCAATAATTAAAATCGCTCGTAACTTCGCAGTACCATTAAAAACGCGATTCTAACGATTAAACGCGAACAGACTTGAAATGATCTTGCCCACATACTATCCCAAAAAATTGCCAAGCTATCTGATGTAATGATATTTTTATTGGCTGGCACATTGGCTTGCTTGTTTCTTTTTAGTGCTCTAATCTGACAAGCGCTAGTTACGACTTGCAGTAAGTCTAACTAAAGTTCTACGCTTGTACGTTAAATTTCACTACACGGCCGGACTTTATAGCATTTACCTCTTACCTAGTAAGCAGCCGCTGAGAAGAAGTCGCCTTTCGTGTTGATGGAAAAATCGCCTACGACCCGTTTACCCGCTCCAAGTTTGAGCGTACATTTTCAGTCCGTTGTTGACGGGAAAACATGTTTTTCGTTTTACATCACCAGTCGATTCGAGCTTCAAATTTTACGTAACCTTTTCAGATTTAGACTGATTTTTGCTTGATGCGCTGGATGTCGAAGTTCATAACGAATTCTTTTGCGGCACTTGCTTCGATGAAATATATCTTCTCTCGGCTTGTCCTAGCGCGAACTGAGCATGCTTCAACTTCATCGTACATCGAACGCTTGAGCGACAAAATAAGCGTAATTTTATACAAAACCATTTTTACAGGGTAATGCGTATGGATTTGTAATGCGCCTATAATATTCTGTGTCGGGTATTCGTTTATACCCATAGTTGTAAATATTTGCAAAGTCTGATGCCGTTTGCGAAATCTTATTTTTTAAAATAAATTACCCCGATCGAATTAAATAACTCTATTCCTCACCCATCGCAACCTCGGTCATCAGAAAGTCAATTAATCGTTATTTTCCGTTGTAATTTGTGTAGTAAATTTATTAATTGTGTTTTTCGGCTATCGGAGTCATTTAAGAAAAATCGGTATAAACTTTTACGAAACCTAATCATGGCTTTTCTGTATAATAAACTCCAAGCAAACAAACTGATGATAATACTAATAATTAAGTAGAGATAGTAAACTATAAAATCTCAGATATTTTTTCCGCGGAACTCACAAGTCCGCTGAGGACGTAAACTAGTGAACGTGGACACTTAAAATTGCTTGACCGGGATGATAAAAGAAAACGTCTATCCTTACACAACTTGATTAGCTCTAGATGTTTACAATATTGCGTGTTCGTGTAAGCATGGTATTGATCGGACGGTTAGGAACGATGGCCAACTGCGCAAAAAATTCGCGGCCACACAACTTCCAAGAAAAAGAATTAATAAATCACGTAATCAATGTAATACAGAGTCATGTTAGCGAAATCGGATAGGAATCGAACGATCGGAAACACGATCGAAATTGAAAAAAACAAAACCGTTACGAGCTCGCAGGCAACGGGTAATTTCTTAATAGTTTTTACTGTAAATAATCGTTTACAGTAGTCATCTTTTATTAAACAATATAAAATCTTTATTAAACAGAAATTATTTTTAAAATTAAAAGTATTAAAATGTGCCGACATGTTTCGGAGTCACTTACTCCAGATATTCACGGCGTTAATAATTATAGTTAAAAATTGAAACGATAACATATTATTTGTCTTCTTATAATCTAATGTAATATACCGATATGTCATGAATGATATTTAATTTTGTATAGCGGGTTATTATTAATTAATTATAAGATTATTATTAATTAAGTTATCTTTAAATTTTCTTTTCTCTCACTTTTCATCCGAACGTGAACACGCGTCAATATTCCGAAGCGGTTTCATTGAAAAACGTAACACGGGGTGATGCATTTATCGATCATAAATTTGAAAACTTCACGTCAATTATCATGCATCTAAACATCTGATCAATATAATGATAAAAAGTTTTTTAAACGCTCGGAATGGATAAAAAGCAATCTACAATTTGACGCTGATCAAAAAAAAAACTCGTCGTGCGGATGTCACCTTGAAGAGTAGATTTGAAATAATTCAGTAGAAGTTCAAGAAATAGTAAAATGCGCTAAAAAAGGAGACAACTATCTGAATCTTTTGCACGAAAACTACGACAAACTTAAAAAATATCACGCTGTCGTTAAAAGTTTAGCAACGAGAAACGGATATTTAAAGAATGATCGTAGCCCCGGCTGAACAGTTACTAGGATTCCGTACACATATAATGTACGAAATAATCTTAATAAGATGGTTCAGAAACAACAAAAATATGTATTCTATTAAAATATCCTATAACTCAGAACCGGTTTGATTTATTAATTTCGAAATCTGAAACATAATTTATAATTAAAATTCTATGATTACCCTGGGCGCCAATAAAACGACCTCAAAAATCGTCAATAAAAAAATTCTTAACTCATCATCAGATAACCCTTTAAAAGTGGATAAATATTTTAAGCTTTCACAGTAAATACTCGTAATAGATGATTTTCGGAAACAAAAACGTAGAAGCTTTTTCATAAAAGCAAAAAAATACGGTTAAAAAATTTGTAAATTATTCATTTCATTGCTTATTTTAAACTTTCTACGGTAACGTTCCCATTTGGCACAATGTCACAGGAATCGCAGCATTGTTTTAATTTTTGAATTTCGCTAAAAGTTACCATATCCGCCAGAATAAACTGACTGATAATTAAGTTGCTTTGAAAGTTTTTCATTTTGATTCTAGCTTGCACACTCGGCGAGATGTGATTAGCCTACCAGCTGTGACTTTTTTGTGCACTTCTTGCCATTTCGCTCCTCAATGATCATATTTTTAGTTACGCTCGAGTATTCTTTCCAGTTCCTGGAATCTTTCAATTTCTTTATCTTGATTCGCTCTTCTAACATCAATAGGAGAGGAATCTCTACGATACACCATGCTGATACGTACAATACAGTCCTATATGCAGAAATTTAGGAGCATCTTTGCAGCCCCTAATAGTTTGGTTGTTTGGGTTTCATCTAAATTTCCACCATCATAATGAACAGTAATCAATATATGGATCGAATACTGCTTTATATGATATAACTCTGTTTCTGAAATTATATCTGTAGCTGTTCATAAGGCCAAAAAACAGTTATACACTACCATTCTCGTCCATTATTATCACTAATAACCACGTTAGAATTTGTTTTCATCGACGTTTCGAATAATATTACTTTATTCATCATCAGAACGAAATCTTTCAGTAATTTTACTGTATAAGTGCTCTCTAAATGTTTATAAAAATTTAGATTTTCATCTATTATTGAATTCGTCTATTATTAACTTTGATTTCCCGTTTAATTTTTACTTTGAAAGACTTCTGTGCAGCCGCTACGTTTTCCAATAATTAGTAAGTCGACGGTTTTACACTGAATTTCGAAGCAAAGGATGCTACAGGTCCCCTTTTAATATTTCTATATATTTATTTGTGAGTACAAGGTCGTCTATTGTATTTAATCCTACGGTACGATTTGTTTTATATTTTTTTCTTTCTTTTGTTTTAGGTTCAGTCTTCGCCATTTAGCCAGTTTCTTCTTTTACTTAACCCTTTACATAGGATATTGCATAAAACTTTCTTATTTATTACTTCCATATTTCTATCTTGTGGTGCTTTATAAATTTATATCCTAATAAAGCTAAACTTGAGGTTGGATCTGCCACTGTCAAAGTTACAGTCACTGGAAAGGGGTATGTAGCTCCGATAGGATTTCTGTTCTTGTATTTTGGAGAAGGAAATATTAAACTGAATAGACTCGAGTCAACACTCCCTCGAGGACTAACTTCCCATTTAACCTAAAAATGGAGCGATAGTACAAAAAAAAAAGTAATAATAATTGGAAAAATTGGCAACATGAGCATGGACCAAAATAAAGGTAAAAAGACGGTTAGAGAAAAAGACAAATAGGCGCAGTTGAAAAGTGTGGACGTGCCGCGCCATAATCGCCATTGCTTAATGGTAGCGTAGGAAAATACTAATTAGCGCGGAACTTCTATTTTTTTTTTTTTTTTTATAACCCTCCTTTGGGCATGTCAACAAAGGATACTTCTCGAAAAAATAACTTCATCTCCGATTTCAAACCTGATCATCCGTTTTTCAACGTGCGGTAAATCAGCTCATCTGCGCAACAACTGGGGTTTCTATTAGTCTACTATGAAGCCGCAATTTACTGTGATTTCGGTCATGTGTACATTATTATACTAAAGGTGAATCGTGAATATTTTTAATTATCTCCTGGCGTACAAAAAATAATTCTCCGGATCATTTTAGTATAATAATTTATGAAAAATACTTTATAGTGTCAAATCTAAACCGCAACATTCTAAATATTGAAAAACAAAAGAAAAAATAAATCTAATTAAAAATAGGTTAAAATCAAATCAGTACAATTTAATTCAGTAATTTAGACACTCGTTCATATACTGCGTATTCATTGCATCACTAAGTGTACTGCATTTTTAACATAACGAAACTTTATTTGTGTTTTTCCATTTGATTACCATATTACAAACATTTAACATTTGTTGTTTCTGTGTGTACTTAGAATTATAAATTTAAAAATAATAATAATAATAATAAAGATTATCATTGTAACACTTATATAACATCATCTGCATTAATTCTATTCGATCTTTGTCCTTCTATTTTTACATAAACACGCCTAATTCGATATTTTTGCTCTATTCTTTGCGTCAGAAAATAATTTTTCGTTATGGACAATCGCGTTTCCGCTTGTATAGTAAATCAATCGGTCAGATAAACACCATTTTTTACTATTTCTCAATCTATTATTTTTGTTTTTCTATTTTTTCACTTACTTGATTTGTTCTTAAATGTCCGATTCTGACAATAATTGGTCTTAATTTATTTCGAGTTTTATTTAAACCATCTACCGCTGATTCTATTCCAGTCTTAGCGATTACTGTAATTCTTAAACAGTTTCACCTTTTTAGGATTCCGTACACACGTAATGTACGAAATAATCTTAATAAGATGGTTCAGGAACAACAAAAATATTCAATTAAAATATCCTATAACTCAGGAACGGTTTGACTTATGAATTTCGAAATCTGAAACATAAATTACAATTAAAATTCTATCTATGCCAATTTATAACTTCAAGCTATCCGAGATTACCCTGGGCTCTACAAAACTCAAAAAATGGTCAAGAATATATAATATGAAATATAAAATGACCTCAAAAATCGCCCTTAAAAAATTCTTAACTCATCACCAGCTTTATAAGAAAAATTCAAAATATTCAAAACTTAGAAACTCTTTTATAAAATCAAAAAAATACGGTTAAAAAATTATACGGACCCCCATGTTTGGGCTCAAAAACAGCAAAAAAAAATTATGTTCACGTAAACACAATAATCTGAGTAAAAAAGTTGAGTAAACCAAAACGTGTATCTCAAATATACGCATAAAGGACCGCTTTATAGGAAAAGTATAGCCGAACTTACAACTTTATATTTAGACCCTCTTTTCCGATCATGTGATATATAGATGGAGAGATTGCTATTTATCAGGAACAAAACCATATTTAATTTACTTAACGGAACTTTCAAAGTGGCTGAAAAATTCAAAAAATCGCGAAAAATTACGTATCCCCTCTCCCTAAAAATTTTGAACAAGGTTAAAAATACACGCAAACCCGCATATTTCTCTAGTTTGGAACATCCGACTTTCCAACAGAGCGCTGAAAACTAGAAATTTTTGAAAAAAATATTTTTTCACCGGGCATGTGATATATCGCTTGAGAGATGGCTTTTTGTCGGGAACAATATCGTATTTCATTTCTTTAGCGAAACTTTCAAAGTTTGCAAAAAATTCAAAAAATAGCGTGAAGAATGACGCGTGTCTCTCCCTCTTTGCAGCGCGAAAAGTCTGATTTCTTTGTTTTGAATTTAGTATTATGTGAAAATAAATATTATAGCTATCTCTAAGTTAACATACGGAGTAACCCGGAGCGCATGAAACATCATGCTTGACTAAACTTGTTTTTTTTTTTCGTTACACTCCTGATCTCGACGTTCTCGCGTCTTGTATACTGCTCTAAATCATTTGATTACTGCGTCGTTTAATTTTCTGATATTTTTGATGATTTACTTCTAATAGTTTTTCAACTTGACAGTTAATTTAATTTCCTTTTCTAGTTTTCCATTTTCCATTTTTACCACTTCATACTGTTCTGCTCAGAAAGTGGCTGATTTTATCCTGCAGTTTATTTATTTTAAATTGTATTCGCTGCCTCTAATACTATTCTAATATTACGTAGTTCTTTTTATATGTTATTCAAATCTTCGTTCTCATCCGATGTTTTCTTTTTTTCATCTATACACATTCAACTTTTTGATATAATCGTATAAAAATTTAAGTTTACATTATCATAAGTTCTTTTTATATCAATGAATACTGTAATTGTATATTAATTATTAGATGTATAACAAACGAAGTCATTTTTAATTTCTTTATAAAAATTTTGTTATAAGTAAACTTGAAGCAACAGTTTTTCAAACAAAAATTACAAATTACAAATGAGTTTATATTGGCTTACAAAAAATTTAAAATATACGATTAAATTATTAAGTTATACTTAATAAATCCGCATTAACTTTACTTTTCGTTTATCAATTTTTAAATATACTTCCTGTTTTTTTGTTTTTTTTTTTTCTATTTAAAGAGGAAATATCTGAAATAAATTCCTGAGCCCGAAAAAATAATGGAAAAAAAATTATTCTCTATTTGTTTTATAATAAGGAATTTAGATAAAACATAGTATACATGTGCATTGGTCTCAATTTGTAATAAAAGCATTTGTTCACTTACAAATCATTCTTTATCTGAAGTGTTTTCCTTTTTTCCCTGAAACTCCATATTTTATACACATATTACTCAAAATATCAATAAGTCTTCCTATATGTTGACTAATAAGGCGGGCGGAATTTCAGGAACACAGCATTAAACTTTGGATCAAATAACCTGCAAATATTCGTTATTAAGGTCATCGTTTCGTATATATACATTAAATGTTTTTAACAGTATTTTTTCACATTTAATAGCGGAAGAAAATAATACGATAAATGTTGTGTCGAATCTTTTTCATCCATATCTGTCTATTGTTAATAATCGCGGAACCGGATTCTGAATTACCTTGCTTGACCATAGTTTGAATTTGAACGGAATCCTAATAGAATAGTTTGGAAACCACAAAAACATCAAAATATGAAATAGCTCAGGAACGGTTTGAATTATAATCTTCAAAATTGGAACATTAATCACAACTAAAATTCTATTTAAGGCAGTCTAAAGCTTCAAGATAATCGGTTACTCCGGGCAGCAGAAAAAAACAAAAAATACCGTTAACAATATATAATATAGAATTTAAAACGACCTCGAAAATCACTTAAAAATTCATAAAACTGACCGACAGATAATCCTTTGAAAAACTATAATTTAACATATAAAACAAAACGCAAAAATTCTTTCGTAAAATAAAAAAAGATTACCGATAAAAAATTATTTAACCCCTCCCCGCTTTCAGGTAAAAACGGCGAAACAAAAGAATGTTTATTACACGTAATAACCCAAGTTAAAAAGTTGAAAAAACGAAAATTTACCTGGAACACTTACATACAAGAGCACTTTACCGGAAAGATATGGCCGAGCTTGTAATTTCAAATTTTTGAAAAAAATATTTTTTTTGTCCGTGCATAAGGACATACCAATGAAAAATTATTGGGAACGAAAAAAGACATTTCATTTACTTAATGAAACTTTTGAAGTTGACGAAAAAAGTTCAAAAATCGCAGAAAATCAAGTGTCCTCTTCTTCGTAGCGCGAATATTATAGTTAAAAATTTTGAACAATATTATAAATACGCACATTTCCGAATATTTCTCTAGTTTGGAGCATTCGGGTTTCCAAAATTAAACCCTCGATGCGCCGAAAATGCCAAATTTTGGATTTTTATTTTGATCTTTTGCGTCTGAAATAACCGATGGAACGATCGTTTATTTGACAGCAATCAAACTATATTTCATTCAAAACAGAAGACCGAGCCTACGATTAAATTAAATAAGAATATTATCGCTTACAATGAACAGAATAGAATTAATTTAAACGGTAAAAGGAAAATGGAGAACGAGAACGTAAATTATTCGTTTTACCATCTTTTTCTTTCTTTTATTTTATTTGAGTGGAGAGTGCAACAGTGATGAATAATCTTGGTAGCAACTAACTGCAAACACTAATTATTATTACGCTGTTAAGTGAATTATTACAATATAAACATGTTTAGAACTTATAGAGATAAATACATATAAATATATACACACACATACATAGTGAGTGCATATATATTATATACAGACATACATATAAAAATACATTTTCACGTACACATATATATGCGTATGTATAAAAAGAATACCAAAAGTTTGATCATGGGTTTATGTAGTTTAGAAGGAAGTTTCTTTTTCACGTCATCATGGAAAAATTGTAATAAAACATTCGAGTTTTGCAAATCAAGGGAACGTGATGTATTTATGTTAATCGTGTATGTATTTCTAAAATCTTGTAGTAGGTTGCAGTGAAATATCAGATGTTGAATGTTATCGTCTACGTTTGCTCCATAGCATAGGCATGTGGGTAAACAATTTTAACTTAAATCTGTTGAGATACTCTCCAAAGTTCCATGACCGGTTAATACTAGACCATTGAGATGGTTATATTAAGATTTTTAATCTTCAACTTGTTAAGAATTTTAGGAAAGAACGTGTAAGTTGTACGACCTGAAATTTCATTATCCTGTCTCAATTGCCGCGGTATAAATAGTTTGTCATTGATGTAGGACTTGAAAAGATTTATCGGTAGAGCATTTCCTAAAATTGAAATGTCCTCAATACTTTGAAGAAATTCCAGAGTTTCAACTAGTTGTAAATTATTAGTAATTCTCTACTCTGAAATAATTGCTCTCTCAATACGAAACAAGTCTATAGGATAGATATTGGCAATTACACGGGTAACCGAAGAGTGAACTGTATAATAAAAAGAGGATATACAGTCGACTTACGATTATCCGGATCGATTTTATTCAAAAAAATGAAAATAAATAAAAAAAGAAGAAAAAGCCAAAGTGCTTTTATAAAATCCACAGCTATCTGCAGTACGTATCTGAATATTTGTTTACAATGGCTGCAAATGAAGAGGCTGTGAAATTTTTAAAACTTGGTTTCAGAAAGAGTTTGTGCCCGCAGTTGCGAAACATTTGTCCGACGAACAGTTACTGAGAAAAGAAATCCTTATTGTCGGCAATGCACCTTCCCATCCGACAACTGAAGAATTACAAGATGGTGATATAAAGGCAATGTTTCTTCCAGTAAACGTTACATCGGTTTATCGTCAAATTATGGATCAAAGAATCCTAAGGGCCTTAAAAAAATACATCGACGCCGCCTTCTCTTCAGACTAATAACAAGCGTTGAAAATGATGGAGACTGTGTCAGGTTGCTTTAAAATCAGTTGATATGCTTGATGTTATCATCACTTGGGGTTATCTGAGGGATTGAAAGAGATTAGTTCTATATCATTAGTACGGTCGTGAAAAATATTATTATATCAATGAAATTGACAAACAATGTGATCTGGACGGTTCAAAAGACAACGAGGAGCTTTTTTCTCTAATAAAAAATATTCCAGGATGTGAAATGAGTAATACGGATGACGTTACAGAATGGATGGGCAGCGACGAGATCGAAAAAACGGCAGACGAGGATATCATGGTACTCAACGAGGATCCAGTTGAAAAAAATATAGATAACGAGCCCCTTCAAAGTATTATACCACGCGATGAAGAACTAAAGGTGATCGAAGTAGCGCTAGAGTAACTCAACAGAAAGAAGCATCACCGGGGCTGATATCATTTGTTTACGCAAGTAGCGAGATATATCGGCAAGGAAGAGAATGCAGCGAAAGACAGATAATCATAGACTTCTTTAAAAATGTACCACCGTAAGTTAATTTTCATGTTTACTTTTTTATAGATTAATTTTCAGTTTTTCATTTAATTTGCAGTATTTAACCTTGAACTCCGGCGTATTCGGATTTTTTGCTATCCGGACCGACTGGCCGCCCAATTAATCCGGATAATCGCGAGTCGACTGAATTTTAAATAATTTATTTCCCTCGATGTTTATTTATCGATTGGAATATTTTTTTGGTTCGTTTATATACAGGAGAACCATAACCATATATATGGACGGAATGATTCTTTTAATAGAGAATTATTCTTTCCTTTTGACTAAGGCCATAAATGTTGGGTCATAATTTTCTTAATTTATCAAATAGCTTACGATATTTAATATGCACTGATTCCATATGAGGAGGGAAATTGAGCTTGCAGTTAATTAGAACAGCCAAGTATTTGAAGTGGTCAGTGTTAACTAGAGTGATTGGCCAGAAATGATTTTAAAATGAATAAGCGTATCATAAATCGATTGGTTACCCAGAAGCATGGATTTACATGTATCTTATAAATGTAAACAATTTTTAAAAAATTACCGTTAACATTCGGTTACTGATGTTACATTTTCTGTTACACGAACAACCTAAGACATTCAACAGTTCACAAAAATATATAACATAACCTAAATTATAAAAACATTAAAAAACATTAAAAAATGAACTATATATGTAAAACATTAAATATAATAAATTAGTCCGACCGGTTTCGTCAATTATTCGGAATGTACATGTCGTTCGTGTAACAGAAAATATTTGATCAGCAACCGAATGTTAACGATCATGTTTTTAAATTGTTTTACATTTATAATATAGTGCGGTTTATCGCAGGAAAATACTTATAGTTACATATATCTACAGTAAAAGTTAACAACCCAAAGTTAATGATGCAACCTTCAATGATTTCACAGTATGATTCAATTTCTTTGTGAACTTTGAAATATAGAACATTTCAAAGAGCCGATCTTAAAACTGAGCCCTAAGGATTTTACAACTAACCCTTTTGGTATACGAAACGTGATTAATATGCAGGTGGGCGTATTTATTTTTCAAGTATCGAATAACGATACTGACAACTGAAGGGTTCACTTGGTTGTTTACAGGAATTTGAACTATAGAGGACCATTTACGATTATCGAAGGTTTCCTTGATATCTAACGAGATAATGAAGGCATAGAGGCCACTACTCAGCACCTCTTTAATCGAGTTTATTAGTTTATATAATGCACTCTCCGCAAAATGTGACTTTCTAAATCCAAATTAGTTCGAGTGTAGAATTTGATTTGTAGGTATTTCCTTCAGCAGAAGTAAGTCGATGACTTTTTCATAGACCTATCCGCACGCGTTTAGCAAAGAAATTGGTCTGTAAGCTGTGGGGTCATTAAAGTTTTTATGAGATTTTTGAAGTAAAACTATTTCTGCAATTTTCCAAGCAGAAGGAAATTCTTCCAGTTCGAAACATTTATTGAACACAATATAGAAGAAATTTTGAAAGCGAATTTTAAGGAGTTTAATGAATTTATTACTTATTTTATCCCGATCAGCAGCTTTTTTGTTACTGAGTGAATTAATAATGGAATCTATTGTTACTTAACTAACTTTTAGTCCCTTAGACGTGATTGTGTCCATTACTTGTAATTCAGTATCTATTCTGTCAGGGAAAAAATGATTAAGAAGAATTCAACGTTTTTCACTATCTTCGTGGTACAGTGTATTATTGTATAGAATTTCTGGTATCCTGAATTTTTTGAACTTGTCTAGAACAGACTTGTACAACTAGCCTCAAGCGGTAGCCTCGCCGAAAATTTTTTTCCAGTGATTAAATTTTCACTTAATAATTGCTCTTTTATATTTTTCAATTTGAATTTTGAGAGTTGCATTGAGAATAGCGACAGTAAAACGGTTTTTTGCTTTATTTTTATGCCAGAAACAGATGATGCACTACTAGCAACATTCGCTGACGACATGGCAATCATGGCAATGCACGAGAACCCAGAAAAGTCTACAAAAAATTTACAAGATGTGCTAAATAAAATCATTGATTGGCTGAATAAATGGAAAATAGTAATAAATGAAAATAAAAGTAACCACATTATTTTTACAAAGAGAAAAATTGTACGTAACGAATATCATATATCTATAAATAACAAGCAAATACAAACATATTCATCCGTCAAATTTCTTGGAGTACACCTAGATGAAACACTTACATGGCTTCATCATACTAGGTTAAAAATAACAGAACTAAATTTGAAAACGAGACAACTTCATTGGTTGCTTGGACCGCGTTCGTAATTACATATTTCAAATAAAATATTACTATAACACATGGTATTAAAACCGATACGGTTGTACGCAGCTGAATTATGGGGATGCGCTTCCAAAAGTATAGTGTAGATAGAATACAACGCTATCAAAATAAGGTGCCACGATCCAATGATCAGGAGCACCATGGTATGTGTCCAACCAAACACTACATCAAGATTTACAAGTGAAATATGTTACTGAAAAAATAAAGCTGGCGTTTAAAAATCACCTGTCGAAGTTGAAATGAAAATGCTCTCGCAACGAATTTACTACAATGACCATCAAGTTGCAACAGGTTGAAAAGAAGCAACGTTATTGACCCCTAGTGTGGTTATTCAATAAATAAATTCGGGATCGGCTGGTGATCTTGAAATTCACGATCTTATTAACATTAAAATCTAGTAAATGCCGATATATAGTCAGTTCTAGATGTGAAGAAAAAAAAAAAAAAAAACTCTTCTTCCTAACTGAATTTATTTTCTTTCATTGCTATTATTATTATTACTATTATTATATTATCTGAACTATATAATATAGAACTGCCGTCTTAAAATTAAATAAAAGTTCGATATTTCGGTTGTTTGTAATAAAATAAAAACTTCCTCGTTGAAATGAGAACTATTACTGAGTCTTCCTATTTTTTGCAATTTATCAACCGCCGCAAAAAATTTACAAATAAAAAATTATAAGCAGCAGTGATGTGATTTGTCACAAAATCATGCTTATCAATTATGCACTATAACAATACCTTCTTCTTACAAACTTATTGTCATTACTATTTTCGAATCTTTTTAACCGGAAAATTTGTAATACTCTTACTCTCGACAGTAACCGTTTGAATTTGAGACATATAAGAAACTGCACTACCTACATGAAAATCGGTATAATGTACTTCAAAATCTCGGCCGAAATACATGTTTCAAAAGTTTTTAAATTTAAATGTTAAACAAGGCTTAAATCGGTATAGAAGCAGTCGTACGGAATAAATATTTTGCATTTTTAAGGTATTTAATTAATAAATTTCATTTTCACATAAAGGATAAGTTTTTTTTCCTGTTATTTTTTAAAATTCGTTTAAACTTTATTATTCGACTCAATTTGTTTTAAATGTATTCCTACTATTCGTGTAATTTAGCACATGAGCATGTTTCGATTATTATTGTTCAAATAAATATATAAGTAACAAAGAAGTTATTACTATTAATGCTATCGTTGTAATCATTATCATTATCATTTTTATTATTATTGTGTTGTTGTTGTTATTATTATTATCATCTTTTATTCGGTCATTATTATTAAGTTTTAATTTCACGCCTCTTGTTTTGTTTTCATACTTGTTTTATTTTTCATTTTCCAACTTCTTGGTGCTTATCGAAGCTCATTCGTAAGAACCGTTTTCTGCTCTGTGCGTTTTTTGGCTCATCTAGTGGTAGTGCAGTTAAACTAGAGACCTACAACATTTAGAGATGATTTTATAGCTGTCATTACAGTCTGCCAAATCCATACGTTATAAACGAAAAACTTATTTTAACTGTCAACTGGCAGACGTCTAGCATGAAGTAACTTGGAACAAGATGCAGTAACCAGCCTGCACTAACTCGAAACCGCACTCTCCTAGAAATTGATAAACACAAATTCGTTTAGCGACGATTTTATACGCATCATAATAATAATAATAATCATAATAATAATACATAAGTAAATAAATAAGTAAATATATATTCTTCACTCCGTATTTAGTAACTATAACTACTTCAAAGAAGTTCAAAAAACAAAATAACGAAGTGCTCTCACATACGCAGGTAATACGTTCCGAAATAAACCGCGGATAATAGCGAATAATAAACACATTGTGTTAACCCACAAATACTATTACACACATTTGTAGTACTGTATATATATATATATATATATATATATATATATATATATATAGCCTTGAAAATTATTACACTGGTACATGCGTACAGTATTGCGATTATGTACTCACCATGACGTACTGTACTCCATTCTTCTTGTTGCTATCAATACGAGATTACGATGACGGTCGAACGGCACCGATGGCAATTTTTTGACGGCATTTTTTAAAAATAAATATAATAGTATTGTATACTGTGTGTGTGTGTGTGTGCTGTACTGTAGGCTATACAGCTTGCACTTCAAAAGAAATTAATTACTACGTATGATGAAAAGTTGAATGTTAAAACTAACAACAAGAAAAAACTTTAGTCAGAAACATCTTCATCTGTAAATAGAAAAGGCACCACGTTCGAAAAAGATCCGTCTAGCACGCTTGGTGAAGCAGATGACGTCGATGGGGGCACAGGATCAGGTAGCACTTTTTTTGTACCTGAAAAAAACATTGTGATAGGGGGTTGTTTTCTTTTTCTCTTCATTTCGCTGAAAACTTGCTGGAGGGTCTGTCTGCGTGTCATCCGTGATCATTCTGATTAATTCCATAAGTGGGTCGTAATCCATTATTTTTTCTTTTAAACTTTGTGGCTATCCGGAAAACTTCTACAAATTTTTCCAGTGCCCATTCAGTTCCTTTTGAACCAATTTCTTCTTTTGCTCTTCCTCGGAAGATGACTTAGTTCTTTTCTTTTTTTTTTATTAATTTCAACTGGGTTTGTCAATAAGGACATTAGCCAAAGAAATGGGAAGGAAGAGAAATAAATTTATATTTTTATGCGTTTAAAAACAAAGAATAAAAATACTTCAAGGGCAGGAATAAACGAAAAAGAAGGAAATAGGAGAATGTATGAAGCATCGATAAGGGTAATGTAGGGATATTAAGTTTAATTAGAAAAGAATAGGACGATTACTCAGCACGGAAGGCCACACATTCAAATAAAATGTGATCAGCGTCATAAAGAACACATATAGAAAAGGGGTGAAAAGGACAAAATGGAGTAGATGCAAATGAAAACCGTGAATATGATGCAGGAAGAAGACTATGGTAAAAGCGAAGGCGACACATAGCAGAGAGTGTAGAGCGTTTAAGAGAAAGCAAGTATCAAGGAAACCATGAATGAAGTTGAAGTGATGGCCGAATAGAGAGATTAAATAGAGGCAGGATTAGAAAATGAAGAAGAACAGGAATTAAGCTATTAGCGGTAACTGCTAATAATTATAAATTGCTATTTAAGAAAACAACGTGTATTTTATTGAAACGATTGTTAATTTTATTTTGACCACTAATATTTAAGTCAGAGCAGTTATATTTATTACATACTTGTACATTTGCTAAATAAAAAATGAACACACTATTGTATCGTTGGGAGATACTTTTTTGTGCTAGTAAAAATTATATATTATTTCATCGTGTACAATTTTGTAGGTTACATATTTCTACTATTTAACTTCTACCAGGAGTATCTTAAAAAATAAAATCAAATTCAGCGACTTAAAAATTAACCGACACATTAAGATTGATTAATTTTTTGCATTTAACGACAAATTTCACTTATCATTTATTAAGCTTCTCTAACACAGGTTCTTCTTTCTCATCACTTTAGATATTAACTTACTACATAATATTCAGAAATATCTCATATTAAAAATAAATATATCCGCATTCTGTTATTCGGTAATAAATGTTATTTTTAATAATACCGAACAGTTTTAAACAATGCATGCCAACCAATATTTTTCCTTCAATTATATTATTAAAAAAATGTAAAATTCATTATTTTATATGATACGCGGATGTTTTGTAGAATTAAAATACCGAACGTAAAATAGAATCGGAACATTATTATTAAATATTAAATAGTGAAAATATGTGTATCCTATCGGTATAATAAAATGATATATTTCTATTTGTGTAAAGAAACATCCGTACATACACATATATTTAATCATATCCTGAGCGATACAGCAGTATTTTTATGTTTTATTTATCAAAGGAATAAATATGTAATAAAAGTTCTTTCGATCTAATTAACAGTCAAAATAAAATATAAAAATTGTTTCAACATAACTCACATTTTTCGTAAATATCAATTACTGGACCAGCATTTTCATTCTATTATTTGATAAGCTTTCAGCATTGGCAACGTCAAATGCATGGAATCTGTGAGTAAATTTAAAACTCAATCTGTAACAGGAAAAGGATTATTTTTAGCCTCAACTAGTCAGCATCGTTTAAGGGTAAAATCAGCTCTACCGAACAGTGACGTAATTGCTGCTTATACCGGCGTTTCGAACTTGTAAATGGTTCACCAAATAGTCTGTTTCATTTTGTTTTACATTGTTTATAACTAGTTTTACGATGCTTTACAAATACTGTGCGCATAATTGTAACCGTTTATTTAAAAAAAATAATAATAATTTAATAACTAATGCTTCAAAAAAAATAAATAAACAAAATGAACAAGGTAAGTGTGACTCTGATCCATTCATAAAAAGTAAATAAAGTAAGTTGAACTTAAAATTCAAATGAGAAACAATACAAACGGAAAGGGGAAAAAAAGGCCGTTCCATAATACATAAATACCCAATTCAGTTAATCTTAATATCATGCGCCCTTTGTATCATTTTATATATCTGAATAACATGAACAAAAACCAGTACTTAACACAAACATATTAAAGAATATTACTTTAATATATTTGTGTTAAATACTGTGATGTTGTTCATGTTATTCAAATATATACCTAATTGAAACAGATAAGTCAGCAACATCAACATAAATTAAGATGACCAAAGCAGGTGAATTAGGTTTCGAAATGCAGGTGAGATAACGAAAAGAAAGAAAATGATAACAAAGCGAATAGCGACAGCATCAACAGCAGTAACGTCATTGTTCAGTCAATCCTGCTCTTAGGTGGTGCTTAATTAGACAAACACAACTCGAACATAGTGACGTCATCAAAAATACGCATTATTAACGCCAATAACGATATTTTATTTTTTTTTAGTGTTGAGTTTTTTGACCAAAAATGTTTTGCTGAATGACACCAAAATGTGGAATCGGTACCCAATCCTTACAGGTAAAATTTACGAATATAACGTATTTTAACTTTTATATAGTCATTAAAACCAACCTTAGATTTTTCATGTAAAGAAATGCACGTGTTTTACACATAATCTGCGTTTTTTTTTTAATGATGTGCCCGTTACATTGAACAGCATTTAAAGTAAAAAACAAAATAAGAATAAAAAATTTCTGACAAAGGCAATGTGTAATGACAAAGTGCATATGTGTATACCGATTACTTAGTCCACTGAGGCTGATGTACCGTCGTTCATCGACGGAAAAAAGGAAAGCGCCAATAAAAACTAACGGAATCGAATTGCGACAATGGAGAAGAAGAAGTTACAAGTTGATGAAGGAAAAAGGGCACGAAGGAAACAGTTGCAGATCGCTCTTCAAAGTCTCCAAGGAAAAGATCGACGCTAACCTCTCTCGCAGTAACAGTGAACTGGAACCAAAATAACTGCCGATGAAAAAGGCTATTTTTATTTTTTGTATATTTTTATTTTTCTGTAAAAAAAAAGTGCAGTACGACCGTAGTTCTTCGAAATACAAAATATCTTTTTTTTTTTTGTTTTTCGCTACCCAAGTATCAGAATTTAACTATTTCCCACAGCGCACGGTCCCGTATCCGGAAAAACTCAGCCACCCCAGTGATGCGTACTCTTCAGTCGTATTGCTCGATTCCGAGCATCGTGACTACCTTATTTGTACATTCTAGGCATAGTGTTCACGGCAATTGTCATATTCAAAACGCGAATGTACACGCAAGACTTCGCTTGAAACTGATTGTAAGTGTTTGATTTTCATCGATATACAAATGTAGCCCCCCCCCCGTTAGTGTGTCTACCGCATACTAACTAGCCCGCATATTATGCATGTTTCCCATTGCCTTCCGCTATGACTATTAGCGTTTATTTAATTTAATTTTTCTAATAAATTCTGTCGTCGCCTGGAGTCGAACTCAAGACTTGCGTAACGAAAGCCAAACACTCTAGCAACTACTAGGCTATCACGACGACAGCGATGCGTACAATTTTTTTAATTATTCATATTTCATTGATAATATTTTCAACGGTTAGCCGTTAAAAAAAAGCTCGGTGTGAGTTATTATTAAATGTTTAATTAAAAAACTAACCGGGAATTTTATTAATATTAATAATAATAATAGCGATAAATATGGTGGTTGGCATCGGTAAGAGCTTAAAAAGATAAAAAAGTAAAGTATATAGCAATACATGAAATCAAAGAATTCAATAGAATACCCAAGCAATATATATATAACTTTTATTCTTTTAATGAACACATGAAATAAACTTATTTTATAAAACTGATTTTTGCCACATATATGATTTTAATGATCTTAATTAATTCAAAAGCTTAATTTAGTAACCTTTTTATCTTTTTTTCTGCTTATCAATATGGTTAAATAAACTTCTTTTTTCATCTATTTCTTCTAGGTTTCTATTATTTATTTTCATTTCATTCTAAGACGTTTTCGTCATTCTACGCCGTATCAACATTTTCATTGAATTCGGCTAAAACTGATAGGACATTTAATAAGGCACAATAATTTCATAAAAAATACAATAGAAGGAAAAGTTACAGATGATCGGTTGAATATAAATAAACATTGCAAAATTAGAAGAATGGCCATCGACAGGACACAATGGCTGCAGAAACAAATCATTGCCTTTAGTGAATGGAAAAAAAAAAAAGTAACCTTTGTTTATTAAAGAATGCAAAAAATTAGCAAAATTGCTTTTTTTTTTAAATCACATATTTTTTGTTGCAAATGTTAAATTTGTTTGAAAATTAGAAAACCGGGGACTTATAATATGTGTATTATGCGAATGTTTTTGTGTTACGTTATTTGAGGCTACAGACACTTGCAAAACAAGAAGGGCACGTCATAAAACTGTGCATTAGCGTATACCATGTTCGAAATTACGTCATTAGTATATTTATTCGAACGGCTTTTCAAAATGACATCATCTGTGAACAAACGTCCGAGAATTAGCATTTCCCGTAACTGCTGCGAGAAGATTACATTTAAAAGCCAGATTTTTCCGGCCGAATTATACGGATTGCAAATTGCGCGTTATTTGCACGCACACGTTAAAAGTTAAAGCTGATTCTTTCGAAGGTGAGATTGACAGAATGAAGGCGAGAAATGTGCATTAAATCAAACAATTGCGAACGAAAGTAAGGCGGGAAAAAGTCGTCTCGGAAATTATTACGGCAGTAAAGAGACGTGTAGAAGTCGACGATGGTTCTTATCACATTTCGAAAGTCTCTCATCGAAATTACCGTAAATTAAAAAAGCGCCGAAACGGACCGTTTCGAGGCAGTAAGGAAAATGGACAAGACATCGTAAATAAGATGTTTTATTGCCGTTGGATTGATTCCAACAATTACAAACTGTTGTTGTTCAGGAAGTAACAAATCTACCAGCTGCCAACTTGTCCGACAATTAAATTAGATTACCAAATCAATGCGACTGAAATAAAACATTACCATCGCCACACTGCAACATGATTTACGGACGAACGAACGGTGCCACGTAAATTTTAAAATTCCCTTTTTTTTCTTTCCTTTAATTATTTCTCCATCTTCCTTGAAGAACGTGTACCGCAAAAATTCAACCTTTCTTTTTTTCAGAAAACTATTCGATTCTTCGTATTACACTTCGAAAAGTTATCGCGCCTAAAGTATTTAAAAAACAAAAAACAAACAAACAAGAAATACAAACAAACAAGAAAGACAAACAAACAAGAAAGACAAAAATACGCATCGGCTGGTCACACTTTGATCTCCAAGATGTATATGGTAAACAAAAACCCGAATTAAATTTCTCTAGAAATTGTTGAATAAATACACCAAAACGCTAATTACTCGTATTAGCGTACTTCCGAAGTTTTTTGCGTGTTTCAAATGGGCAGCGCTAAAAAATGTAATCCTAAACGCTGTATCTAGGTGATCAGTGAAAAGGTGAAGAGGTATTATAGAGGTTTTTTTTAATTTTTCGAAAAATCTTATCCACTTTAATTTTGTAGCAACAGACAAAGTATTTATCAGCTTCGTCTCGTTCGGAAATACCTCAGAATACAAATATCGTTACAAATACATTTCTAGTTTACCAAATTATATCCAAACTGACCTACTGTGAATTCCTGAACACTCTGCAGACGCGATTCAGCCGATATACTAGATCATCTTCTTCTACCGATAGATTTCTGAGCATTTTTTCAGCCCACAATATTAATCTCCTCTCTGCAGCTGCTTATTCCAAACTACGATTGAACTTGTATTCCTCCTCAGCTTCAAATCTGGATTCCTTACTATCTCTTTATCCAACCTAATCTACCGTCTTATCCCTGGTTCTTAAATTCTCCCTCTATACGACGTTCAACCCTCTCTGCAATCTGTCGTCTATGCTTTTAACACAATTTGAGCTGAACAGATGATAGCTAATGAAAAAAAAAGAATCGGGCTGTTTTCCAGGGTCGATTAGAATTGAATCGTTTTCGGTCAACGGTCAGATCCTCTGAATAGGGAACGTCTGGAATCACTAGGAAAGATCTTTTACCTTGTTTCTACTGTCACAATATTTACTTAAATTAACGCGAACGTAGAGTTACGGAAACATTATCGTTGTGGTTCGATTCATCGTAAATTACTGAAACTATTAATCTTCGAATTTCAGCTTCTTCGCTACCGAAGATCCAGAATTTGACCATCAGCGAACCCATCATTCAACTAAATTGACATCGGAACACCCTCTAGCCCTAATTAGCTATACACGTATTGTTTACTTTCATTTAATTTTATAATTCGTGTAATTAATTTCACTATTGCAGGCATTGTTTTTAGCGGTCGACCGATATAAAAAGATCTGTGTAGATTGAATTAATGTAATCCACTAAAAAAAAACAAAAAAAAAAACGAACCGACTCTCTGATTTTACGATAATAATTGTAATAATTAATCTGAGATAAAATAAATTTTAGGTTCACGGATTTAGAGACCGCGGCGCCATCTTTACATTTCACACGCCTGGTGAAAGTAAATGTAATGTTACAATAAGTGAGAGAAGTTTATGCTACAAAAAATTTATACAAACATTAAAAATACCGCTTCATTTCTTCAAAACCTACAATATCTTCATCGTGCGTGCGAATTTACTTGCTTTAAATGTAATTTAAAAAAAAAAACGAGTACTTTGTAAAATTTTTTGATTTTTAATAAAACGAATTTCTCTGAACCTCAGTTTACTGACAACGATCTTGATAATAATACCTCTTGCTCAGAAAAATTTCCGTACAGGACAATGAAATTTAATTGACATTGCTTGCTACCGAACAATAAAAGCATTCCAGTTAGCTGTTTAGAGATTTTTAAATATAAATAATGGTAACATGCAAAAAAAAAAAGAAAAAAGAATTAAAACAAAAAATAACACGACTAGTTTTCCAATCAGAATAAAAGATTATGTGCTCCAACGTGACAAAAAATATTACTCGAAATAAAAAAAAATACTCATCAACGTTTACAGACTTCTCAGTTTTCGTTGAAGTAAAAAACATAATGTTCAAAACGAATACACAGATGTTATTCGAATAATGTCCAATGATAACGCCGAATCGGTGAAGGTATATGTATATAATGAAATACATAAAAGGAAGCCAATAGTAACAAAACTAGTAAATAATATAAAAATTAAAAACGATATAAAAATATAAAGCCGCTAACAAGACTCCAATTCGCTTAAAAAGTAAAAAACATCTTTATTTTATTTACCATTAACGTTTATGCAACACCCAATTTTGCATCTATTATATTAATATAACAAAAATAATATATAAAACCTAAATTAATATTAACAGCAACTAATACTTAAAAAGTAGACGGAAATATTTACATACATGCGTGCACACACAGTCATACCCACACTTACACATGCATGGATATGTGCAGGCTTTATACATAAATATACGCAGTTACTGTAAAAGGAGATGTTATATAACACAAATATTCTGAAATTAAATTTAATTAGTATTTATCGAGTATTACCTTAAAATCCTCCTGTTTAGAATTAAATAATTCCCTTTTGTTTTTGTAAAGTATAAAATTCAATTAATTTTAATGTTGTTATAAGACGAGTGTTTGTAAATAATTCTATTCTCGCACGTATGGAACATTTGATGATACCCAATAATTAATATTTGGTTATTTAGAAACCTATTTCTAGTGGTAACTATTAGCCATTTACTATCCCATGTAATCAATTATATATAAACATAACGTAGACTACTTATATTATTATTATGTATATGTGTGTGTGTATGTGTACGTATATTTTTAATACTATCAATGAACAGTACGTTATTAGTTATTCTTCAGGTTTTACAGATAAGATTTTATCTAGTGTACGGTATATCGAGGGAGGAGTCTAAACTCCCTCAAAGCCTCATTAAATCAGCCACTGTTAGAATGTAAGCGTTTTGTTCGCGCTCTAATTATCTGTCTAACGTAGCATTTTCAGTCGTTTTCAACTAAATAAAGCGATCACCACTCGCATTCGTTGAAAACACGAACCGACTAATATAAATTCAGATGCAGAGAAGTCGATGCGTGCAGTGCAATGAAACCAAGCCGCGACGAATTATATATTACCGGATTTCGTTGTCTGTATCGCCAGCACACCATCGCTACAAGATATATATTACGATAGGGCTGTTACAAGCGGAACTGTATCAAGCAGAAAGATAATTTTTGTAACACTATCAACATTTTGAAGAATGAAGTACGAAGTTTGTATGGGGGGTCCTCAACACTCGACTGTACGCACCGTTATATACGGCACGAACAGTTTTTGATGCACTGCCAAGTCTCACGCTAAAAAATAATTAACCAAAAACTACACCACGCCACGCATAGTACACACACACGCGCATCTACACCGAAATACGTTCGAACTAAATAATAACAGTAAGAAACTCTAATGGACAACCATTACATAATGCAATGCATGCAAGTCCACTTCATTTATTCTATTCCTCCCTTTCCATAACGTTAACCTTTTCGAATACTCTTCGCATTATTATTATTACCTTGTTCCCTACGTAATGTACGATATTAATACGATTAAAATACACTAACAACATAATTACTTTATTTCGATGATTATTGCGCTACCGGGAATAACACATTTAATATTTGAATATTAAATGTGACCGGTGATAATTTATGATAACTTTAACTGGAACTAGCTTTATTATTCTGCCACGTACTAAGACGTTTCCATATACTAGCGAGTTTAAAACTCGCGCTCACAGTTCTTCACAAAATAAGCTATAAAGTAGGCGACAGTGCAATGCAGCCGAAATATCACCTAGTAAACAGCGATTTGCCGGCCTTAATAAAAAAGCACTAATTCAATAACAGTCAATATTAGTAAACAAATGCCGATTACTTCCCGTCTTTTTTTCATAATTCATAATTGTTTCTTTGTCTTCGCGTGTGCGTATAACCCTTTTTTAGCTTTTTACTTTTTATCGCGCTGTACGAAAGAAAATGACAAACCATTTTCATTCGGAACCGAAATAAAGAACTGCTCGATCGAGCTGATTGTCCCGCGCTTATTGTTCACATCTGTGTATAGTATTATTATACCGCTGTGCTGTTATTGCTCTACAAAAGTGATATCTTATCTATCTAGTTGTGAGACATATTTTCGAATAGGAAATAACAACACGTTTAATTTGACGTTCGTCCTGCAATGTAAACTGATTATGAATTTTAATGTCACCTTGCGAAAATTATTTAAAATATCCTCCGGACAGCTTCGTGACGCACATACACACACGTTTTAGTACGTCTTTTTTTTTTTTTTTTTTTTTTTTTGGGCGCGCCAGCGGCATTGACCCAACAACAAGAAAACTAAGCTAAGAAATTAAATAACTAAGCGATCCGAAATGGACGCAACAAAGGACAGCAGTGCGGACACCACAGAAGATGAAGGAAAGGAGAGGATAAAGGAAGAGCTATAGGGAGTAGGGAGACCTAATGACAGGTGCTGACTGTATAAAAGGGAGCGTTTATTACGAAGAGCAGGACACTCGAAGAAAATGTGATCAGCATCACATATACGAGGAGGATCACAATCGTGAAGAGAACTAAAATGAGAAGGCGACAGAGCAAATCGAAAGGGAGAGGAGGGAAGGAGAGAATGATTGATCCGGAGACGTGTTAGGAAGACAATAGAAGAACGACGACTGAGAGGAATAGAATGGAACCAAGACAGGGAACGAGGAATTGGCTGAATGAAACGGTAATGAGAATGACGATTAGAAAATAGGGAGGGATAAATATCCTGCCAAAGTCTGGCGTGATTGGAGGTGGATAAGGAAAGGATATGTGAAGAAGGGAAATGGTTGAGGAATGAATCAAGGCGACCAGCAGAACGAGCCAAAGAATCATCGGCTGCATCGTTACCATCAATTCCGGAATGACTGGGGACCCACAAAAAATCAATGAGAATAGAACGGGATGACTGCAAAGTGGAGGTAAGAGAACGAATTGAGAGAATAATATTATCAGAGGAATGTGAAGGAGGAGAGGATAGGACTTGAAGGACGCCCTTAGAGTCCGAAATAATGAGGAATTGGGAAAGATCGCTTAAAGAGGAAATATCTAAACAGGTTGATTATGAATCCGTTCTAAGAACTCTATGTAATTAAATGTGTAAAATTTAATTGCGGACTTTTTCTTTTTAATCTGCCGACTCAGAACTTGCACTACTTAAAAACTTATAGAAAGTATTTATTGTATAATTTTATTAAGAGACAAAATTAGAAATCAAAACTATTTGGCAACTTATCAGATACTGAATTTTATCGAACACTGTGAAAACGGATGAAGGATTTAAAAAAAAAAAATCGATAAGAATTACAGCTGATAAGAATGTGTGCATACATCAAGAATGCCGTGAACAGCGAATATTTTAAATTGAGAAGTACCGAAATTAAGGGAAAAATAGTAATGTCAAAAAATACTCATACTCGTACTAATGTGTTTCAGGAAGCCCATCGATCGTGTAATAACTTTATTGCTTCTTCATTTAAAAAAAAAAAAAATGTTTCAAGTCTTGAAATGAAAAAATTCAGAAAATTACGTCAACTGATGGATAGAAATACGAACCATTAAATGTTTTCGCCGGACAATAGAAGAAAAATAATAAGTTTCAACGACCAGATTATTTCGATGACCGGCATAGAGTCGTATAACTCTGAAGCGGCCATCATCATGCGAAGTCGCTTCAGTCCTTACAATAAACAAGTTCCGTGTCAAGCATGATGTTTCATGCGCTGAAGATTCCGTATGTTAAGTTAAAAATAACAATAATTTACATTTACATAATGTGCTAAATTTAAAACAAAGAAATCTGATTTTTCGCGCCGCCAAGAGCCAGATGAGACACGCCATTGTTCGCGCTTTTTTGAACTTTTTGCCAACTTTGAAAATTTCGTTAAGAAAATGAAATCGAATTCGTTCTAGAACGATCTTTCTATCGATATATCACATGCTCGGGGGAAAAAATATTTTTTTCAAAACTTTCGGCGCTCCGGAGGCCGAAATATGAAGTTGTGAGCTCGGCTATAGATTTCCTATAAACCACCGCTCCTTTACGCGTACGTTTGAGATGGGTTTTGGTTTGCTCAACTTTTTTACTCGGGCCATTGCTTACGTAAACATCCTCCTTTTTACTGATTTTAAACCAAAAAGAGGGATGATAAGGGTTTAAACAATTTTTTAGCCGTAATTTTTTGATTTTATGAAAGAGCTTCTGCGTTTTGTTTTATATTTTGAATTATTTGGTGATGAGTTATGCATTTTTTATGGTCGTTTTAAATTCCGTATTATATCTACATGTATATTCTTGAGGTTTTTTTTTTGCAACCAGTTCTGGATGTCTTGCGAGATAACCAGCCCATCTCCATTTTGATTCTTTTATCGTTTGTACTACATTTTTTATTCCTGTAGTTTCCCTGATCTATTTGTTTTCTTTTTTATCCTTTAGAGTTGTGCCAATCATTCTTGTTTCGGTTCTCCTCTATGCCACCCTTAGTCTTTCATTGCTGCTGTGGTGTTCCATGTTTCGCATCCATAAGTCATCGCTAGCAGTACGCATTGAGATTAAATGTTTTCCTTTTAAGACTTATAGGAATCTTTTTATTTTGTAAGACGTTCTTTAATTTACCACATACTGGGGCAATCATTCTTGTCATTTCCTCTTGTAATCTGTTTTTACCTTTTATAATCTGTCCTAAATAATTAAATGGTGGCACTTCCTGCACTGTCATCTGCTCTATCGTAATATTATGTGAGAACTCATTCCGTAGTAAGACAGTTTTCGCTATGTTGATTTTCAGGCCTATTTGCTTGCTTCTTATATTAAGGCTCTTGTACCATTTATTTAAGTTTATCTATATCTTCGCTAAGAAGCACTATGTCATCCGTATATCTAAGGTGGCTAAGATATGTTTGTCCAGTTTTTAACCCCTTACTGTTCCAGTTTAATTTCTCAAATACCGATTGCAATGATGAATAGTTTTGGTAACATCGAGTCACCTTGTCTAATGTCCCTGTACAGGTTAATTTCTGTTTCCCCTAGACCAATCTGTATGGTGGCCTTTACGTTCTTATATATATATATATATATTATGCCGTATAATTGAAACATATTCATTATTTACCCCGGCTGTTTCTTTAAGGACGCTCTGTGTTGAAATAGAATCGAATGATTTCTCGTAGTCTATTAACAGCATGGTTGAAATCCGTTTTATTTTTCTAGTATTTATTTCATAGTATGTATATGGTTTATCCATGCCTTTTCGGAAACCTGCTTGTTCTTTCGACTGAAATAACTGTTCGTTTAGCCTTCCTGTAATGATTTTTGTTAACAATTTATAGAGATTTGAAAGAAGGCTAATGGGTCTGTAACTTTTTATTACTTTCTTATCTGCTTTTTTATGTAGTAGTATTAATTCCAGACTTCCGGTATTGTCTGTTTCTGAATTCATAGGGTTGAAAAGGTTCGCTAGCAAAAGGAGACTGAATAATATTAAAACGAAAGAGGGAGGCATGAAACAGACTGTGATTAAAGCGGAGGTGAATTATGGAAGAAATAACAGAACGGTTGATGCAGGGAAAATTATTAAACCAGGAAGAAGTGGATGGAGAGAGTTATATAGCAAGGTAAAAAGAGTTAGGATTGGAAAAAAGAGACGGATAAAGATCAGTCCAAAAGTCATGGTGAAAACTATATGAGAGAGGGCAAAGACTTTGATATGGAATCTGTCCATGAAACAGCCATTTACTGAAGCTAGACATGCCAACGAATCGGCAAGATCGCTATCAACGATGCCGCAGTGGCCCGGAATCCAGAACAGGTCAATTAGGATAGAACGGGATGTTAATAAATTGTAAATTAAGGAACTAATACAAAGAATAATAGGATCTGACGATGGTTTATAGAAGGGAGATGAGATAGCTAATAAAATCCTTTTCGAATCAGAGCATATGACGAATTTTGATAAATTGGATGTTGAGAATATAAAACGGATAGCACCTAAAATAGCTATGGATTCGGCTGAAAAGATAGAAGAAAAGGAAGAAAGTTGAAAAGATTCAAAATAGTTGATATCAGGAAGAATAAAAGCAGCTCCGACACTTGAATCAGATTTTGAACCATCCGTAAAAACCATGCTGTGAGCTGGAAAAAGTGAGTGTAGAGTTTGATTAAATTCGTTATGTATTACAGGAAACGGAAGAAATTTCTTATCTATCGGTTTGTTCTTAATGTTGTATTTGGCATCTTCATCCGGCGTGTTTATCGTTTTATCATTATATAATTCTTGGTAATACTACCGGATTATTTCCGCAATCTCTGCTCTACTTCAACGCTCAATGCCACTTTTATCTTTTAGATCTATTATTCTATTATTCCCAATTTATAAGTTTTGATAACAAATAGGACCACGTTAATATTGTGGGATTTGGGGGGGGGGCATTGCGTCAATCCGGCGTAAATGAAATTTTTCTGAAAGTTTCAATGCTGGGGCAGAGAGGGATGTTCCACTTGAAAAACAGCACACTGCCTCACGATGTATTTAAATTTCATAAAATCCGGTTTTTTAACAACAAAAAGAAAATACGTAAAAAAAAAAAATCTCATCAGCGCGATCAAAAGGCCACGCCATTAAGAAACTGACTTTCAGTAATATTAAATTTTTGATTTTTGTCATAAATAATTTCTCTTCTGACGTTTATTATGTGTTCGGGCTGCTGTCGAGAAAAACTAATTTCTCAAAATGCGTCTGTTAGTAGTGCGCAGTTAACAGCTGCAGGTATATACATTAACCTTTGCTCCAGTCAGCCGGGATAAAACTTTCAGCGGCTTTCTGAAAATTGTCACCGATTTAAAAAAGTCCGATAAGCTCTGAAAGTAAATTTTTCATTTCCCGCATGACGGGTTTTTCTCTTCTCATTTTCTTTGCCGCAATTTTTATATTTTACGCTGTTGGACGTGAAAAATCCGTTTTTCAAACAACATTATTTACGAATGCTTTATTGCTGTAATCTTATTAACAGAAATAGCACTTATTACCGCGTCAGAAAAATAATCCGAATTTTCATCCGGGGGGCCCCTGTTATTGGTGACTGTCGCAAAGCCCTCCTCTCCGGTTGAATGTTGTCTCGTATTTACTTCGAAATTCGCGAAAAATCCGCCAAAACTTACCACTGTTATGCCAAATGCTTCTCTGTTCTTATACCGCGAACGATTATAACGCAAAGTGCAAAGTTTGTAAGAAATTCTAAATTACACTAGCAACGTTGTTCAACCGGCGTTGATACTGCAAAACTACTTCTAGCCAGTGCTGTAAAAAAGTTTTTAAGATTTAACGAAATCGCACTCAAACGGTCAAATACACTTCTATTCGTCCGAAAGGAATATGCCAATATTCGCGCACTATTCACCTACAGTTGGTATCGTGTTATTTCATCTTAAACTTTTTCATCCTCTCAAATAAACCAAAAAAGGTATACAATTTTTTCAAAAGTTTAAAAATACATATTAATAACTACATGTCATTTTACGCCAAGGGTAGTACGGAAAATCATGTAATTGTGTAATGACCTTTTCTACATCGAATATTCTGTAACATTTATTTTCTTCTAACATATTATCATCGATGTGGTAGTCCCTATTGTATAAGAAAGACTGCGATTTCATATTTCATGTAGAGCCTGATATAACCAATATAAATATTTTTCTATATGCCCCGAATCCCTCGTAATAATATTTGTTTTCCTTGCTTTTTTGAACTTATAGAGACAATTACCCGACACAACATATAATACACAAAGCTCCCTCCTCCTGCAATATGTTTTTCTTACGCTACCGTATGGTAGAACGATAGTAGCCAAGTAGTTAATGTGCTCGACCACCAGATCGAAGTTGTCATAGGTTTTTGAGACTGGTCTCATTTCGAATCCAAGTTGCTCCCAAGTATTTTCTATCCTGAAATTAAATTGAGTACCGGAGAAATCTGAGAAAGTAAAGGCGACCGAGAGAAAGGGACTTACCCCGATATTCCTTTCAGATCAGTTAGGCTTTGTTACGAACCTTAACTTCACAACCCCTACACCCTATCAAGGATATCGGACTTGGAAATAGTAAAAAGTATTAATAATGGGCCTAGATAAAATTATCTGGTGACATAAAACACAAGC
Source organism: Icerya purchasi (assembly GCA_039619475.1). Classification (NCBI taxonomy): domain Eukaryota; kingdom Metazoa; phylum Arthropoda; class Insecta; order Hemiptera; family Monophlebidae; genus Icerya; species Icerya purchasi. The sequence continues at coordinate 67,505,697 of CM077116.1, forward strand.
TCAATCAACCATTACGCTTTACGCGTTGAGGTTTCCGCATGTTAAGTTACAGATAATCATATTTTACATTATCGTGATCCACACACACACACACACACATATACACATGCACGGTTCATCACCCAAAATAAGGTAATAATAATTATAATGATAGTAGTGATAAAGCGACTGAGCCGAAACGCTGTTGGCGAAATGGTCGTCCGGGTTTTTATTACTCCGATCGAGAGATATTCTGCCACGGCTGGTACGTGTAGAACAATTAAATAGGCAGTTATCATAATGATTGTTCCCTTATATACGGTTAATAAAAAGGTTGTTCTTGATAGAGTGTTTACGAACTAGAATTTTTTTATCCGGCATCCGTGGATCGTGTGATTCACGATGACCATGGTTGAAGGTCTGTTACAAAAAGCAAGTTCCGCAATTTCTTTTTGTGTTTTTATAGTGGCACAACGGATCTTTAAATAGCAGTATAACGATAATAGTGAGTAATAATAATAATAATGGAAAAGTAAATGAGGTAGAGTGGAAAGGTTGAAATTTAATAAAAGGGTAGTTAATATAAATGAAAGGTTAGGTTGATGGCCCAATGGTTTTACGCCAGGCCAGGGAAAAAAAAAAAAAACTAGAATTTTTGTATCAAGTTACATATCGATTTATTACAACAATATATGTTGCTCTTTTGGTCCTCGCGATATTTCGGTTGCTGGAACATTTGACTTCTGTTACGAGGAAGTCTTGAATTCGATCCCAGGTGACGATAGAAATTATTACTAAATTAAAATAACCACAGATACGAAAGGCAATAGCAAACATGCATACTACGATATGCGCGCTATAGTTAATGTATATGTGTAGTACGCAGACGCACATTCGACTACATTTGTATCGCGATAAATTAAACATTCGCAATAGCAGTTCGAAGGGTAGCCTGGCATGTGTACACTAATGTTACGTATTACAATTGCCACGAAAATTACTTGACAGCGGGTATAAAATACATCTCCCAATTTATCTAGCCAGCTCGGGAGATTGGGTCAACTTATCAAGAGAACGCGACGTTTTTCGCGCTCTTTTTTGAAAAACTCCATTAAAGAAACAAAATATTCATCAACACATCACACGTCTGGGGAAAAATTTTTTTACAAATTTTGGAATTTTTGGCGCTCCGAGGGTTCAAATATAAAGTTGTAATAATAGCTATATTTTGCCTCTAAAGCGCTCTATTATGTTCATGTTTGAATTTGAAGTTTGTTTTGGTTTCTTCAACTTTTTCACTCGGGCTATTAGAACTGCCGTTGTTTTTTGTTTTTTTTACACTCCAAACGATAGGTTCAATTGTTTATCGATGATTCTTTTATTTTATGAAAGAGTTTTTGATTTACACGTTATACATTTTGAATTTCTCATTTTTAATGGGTTATCCGGTGGCGAGTTATAAATTTTTAAGTATCAATTAAAAGGTTATTTTAAATTCCATATATTATCTTACAATTATTTTTAATGTCCAGAGCAATCAGTTGTTCTGAAGTTATGTCTTGGAGGGAATTTTAATTGCGATTTACGTTCCACATCTGAATACCGTTCAGGAATTATTGTTATTATTATCGTTTCTGAACCATCAGGATTATTCCGTACATCCTATAATAAAGTATAAATACTAGGGGGTTCAGCATTGCGCGACTGTGATATATTTTTTCGAATTTGATTAGTTGATTGTAATATTATTTATGGTGGAAGGAAAAGCAGTAGTTTGTTTTCGAACGTCATTCGAGTAGCCTATCAAAATTGTAAAAAATTTCAAAATTGGCCATTATCTCTCTACAAAATTGATCTAGAGCATTGTGTAGCTCGAGCGCTAACGAAACCCATTTTTAAGACAATAAAACCCGCTGCTTTAAGAGTTGTATCTAATTTTAAGCGATATATCATAAAATAAATCTAATCAATTTTGTAAATAATCGACATTTTTTCTAATCATTATGTAGGAATAAACAAAATTCTGACTTACGACTGCTAATCGGACCTTATCGGGAATATGATTAATAAAGTATAGCTCGGCCGAATTCTGTTTATAGATGGGGTCAGTGTTTTTTTGTTTTTTTATCTTCTAGACGATATTTATAACTCGATGATTCGCCGTGTATTTCGTAATAACTTACATAAATAAAGTAGACGGGAAAAAAGAGCAAATGAAAGCAGTTGACCGAATAGGCGAGTAAGTCATGAAAATTGGGGTGCGGCTTAAATTATGTTTACATGCTTGGTCGAATGTATACTGTTGATACATATACTTTTTTTTTTACATTCGTGTATCGGATTACACAGGTATTCGAAGAACACAACTGTCCGATCGAGTTGGCTGTTCATATTTTTTAAGAGAAATAACTTATGGCTATTTGTTTTAATTGCGCAAACTGTGAACATATTTCACCTTGTCCTCTTCAAGCTGCCCTTTAAAATTACATCAACAACGATATTTCTCTCCCTCTTTTATCTAATTAATGCAATAAATTACCGAAAATTTATTACCGATTATGAAAAGCGGGAAAAAATCTCATTTACACCGGGAAGGAAATAAGGAAATAAATTACGTTTGAAAAAAAATATTAATTTGTGTTGATGTTAAATCATGGCGGTACTGTAATATTTTTTAGGCGATATTTATCAAACAAAATATATATACATATATATATATACCTTACATTTATGTATGTGAATTAAATTTATACAGTTTAAAATATTACAATATTTAAGGTTGTTTGTTAAACATTTCCACGCTTGATTATTCGAAGCAAAAGAGTCAAATAGATATAACGTATCAAAGTCATGAATTATCTGATTATTTATCTTTTATCTGACTATTTATAATTTTTATTTATTTACCACGAGACTTCGTTCAGTTTCCCTGTAAATATATATTTGCATTCTCCTAATTAATATAGGATATAGATTCGCTATCTTATCTTCCGGGCCTTGTTGGTAAATTTCGGTAAGAAAACTGTAGGACTTTACAATGATAATTCCTGAATGTATTCGCTTAGTAATAGTCCTATACCGTAACAGTAACAGTCAAGACTGAACAATACCTGTATTAAAGGTAAAATTTAGTCTATTTTTTTTCATTGTCTTCGGTTCAAGAAAATAATGTGCAAGAAAATCAACTTAAAGCTGTCGAAAAATAACAGAAGAACATGTGTGCAAAATTTTAAAATAAAATGTGGAAAAGAACAAGCTGAAGAAACTGCCGATAAAATCCGAGATATTGTTAGGAGTATTCCCGTCATAATTGTAGAAGGAGAATAAAAGGAAAATACGTAAAAAATAGTACATGTAAAACTAATTCGACGGAAAGAGTGACTCGGAAGAATTCTAGATAGGAAATGTAAGGAAGCCCTAACACTAGAACCATCAGTGTAAGAGTGTGGAAAGGAAATAAGGAATTCGTAATATTGTTGGATTCACACATATGTGTACGTGCATATGAAAAGGGCCCACATCACCGATATGGAGTTAAGCCCAGTACGGTATACTAGAGAAAATTACTGATCGATCTAGACCTCAAGGAACCTTCTAAGTACAAAACTCGCCGAGATATTTGCATTTGAAGTTGAAATTTGAAAGTTGCAAGTTTGAGGAAAATTTGAGTAAAACGATTTCAAAGTTTTTTTTTACTTTTTTTAAAATTTTTCAACCAGATTTACCTGAAAACGGGTATAACCTACTAAAAGGAGTAGAATACGACTACATACAACTTTTTATTTATTTTTTTCAATTTCGTATTGCCTTCAACGCCTAGGAAGCAACTTCGACAAAGTGAGACCTTTTTCTTTTTTTGATTTTAAATGAAAATAACTGCTCTTAAATTGAAAATAATATCAAGGATTTATGACAAAAGGATGAAATCAACTTTTATTATAAAGTTTATGAAACAAAAACATTACATTAGGCACATAATTCGTTTTTTTTTATTATAAAAAAAAAAAAAAAAAAATATTTTTTTACAATCTACGTTTTTTTAAATGAAATTTTTTCTCAATTTTTTCATTGATGATTTTTCTTTGTTACAAACTTTTTGGACTTTTTCACGGGCAGTTTTTCTTTTTCTTAGGCTGTTCTTCTTCCTCTGATTTTTCCAATAATTTTTCCTTCTTCGATTTTTCTAAAGTGGGATAAGGACACAAAATATTTTTGTTTTTTACTCCGATGACATACTTTCGTATTTTCTTGTAAAGATACAGTTGTCTCTGCTCAGTTAAAAGAACCGGTGGGATTATTTCTGGCAGAGTCGGCGTAGGTGGGTTTTCGGGCGTTGTGGCGCTAGTACCAGGTGTTTCCAAGGTGGTCAGTACATGAACAGATGATGTAAATTCGTCCGTAGAATTTTCCTTGAATTTCATTAACCCTGGACTGGAACTTTCAACAAGGAAGTGGCCATATTTCGAAATGTTAGGTATCTTCTGGGCAGAAAAGTTATTTTTAAAAAACTCCGACCAATTAAACGTCGTCACATTTATCTCGCCACGCTCATCTCCCACAGCGATGACTGAAATAGCATTACTTCGGTTTGTTGATAGTACGAATTTCATCTTCCAATTCCATGATTATAGAAGGGAATGTATTATTTTGGTAGTTACACACGACTAAAGTATTATTTTTAAATTACTCAAAACAGATATACTCTTTAAAATTTCCAACTTTCATCGGAAAAATAATAATCATTTTACTCAAAATAGCGCGGAGCAGAATTCTAGTTTTGATCGTGATAATAATTCTTTGTTAGCATAGTGAAGGGGAAACGCACATTGGACAGGCAGCAGTGTTATACACGACAACACGACGTGGCATCGTATACGCTAACCAAAACATCGAACTGTGTAATTTCAATAATTATGAGAATGAGAAAAGCGCGAAGTGGTGTAGCTTAAAAATTGTTTGTTGGCAATTTCATAAGTAATTATACCTCAATTAACATTTAAAATATGTAATTTCAATAAATCTACATGAAAAATGCTCAAAAATGATGAAATTTTACGGATCGACAAAGTGGGACCTTTTTCTCATAACGCTTGCAGCGCACCTAGCGGCGAACGAAGCACTTACAAGCCGCAACACCGGGTCAGATCGATAGAGTAGAGTATAGGAAACAAAAATACATCGAAATTGAAAAATTGAATTTTTCGACCTTATTCGACTAAAATGCGATTATCTCGGAAACTAGAACCGACAATATGGGCCCTTTTCATATGCACGTACACATATGTATGGAAGATATAAAAGTTGTCAGTAAGTAGAAGAAATAAATCAAAAGTTAACTTGAAAGAATTTGTCGAGTGATAACAATTCGCAGGTTAATAAAATAAGGTAGAGAAACAACAGTTATTTATCAAAAATAAACGGGTATGAAGAAATTAATTAATTGGAGAAAGGAAAAAAAAAAAACAGTAGAAAGATTCTGAGACGAAAAAACAAAGACAGGAGTTTTAGATATGATTGAGTTTAATGAAAATCGATTTAGCAATAGAATATCAACGGGAGTGGATGAAGTCTCAAATGAATTTTTAAAGAAATTTAATGATAAATATACTGAAGTAATAACTAAGTTGATTAATTTAGTATTTTATTATAATTAATACTCTGTGAAAGGGCGCTTTGGGCACAGTTTGCTTCCTTCCTCGCTTTTTCGTTACTCTCTTGTGCTATCTCCTTTTTGTCCATTGTATCCCTCCAATGTCCAATTTGTGTGTGATCCCAATCACATAATGTTCGGATGTTCGTCTTTTGTAACCGACCAAGCTGCTTTCTACTCTTCCCTTTTACAAATTGGTATTCCCACTCTATACAGTGCTTCGTTCATTCTCTCCCTTCCTTCTCCTTCTGTAGTCCAGGCTCTTGATTCTTTATTGTCGACTACCTCTGATCGTGTAAAGATCTGAGTCTCTTGCGTCCTTTTTCCTTTGTTCTTAGGCCAATATCCTTGTAGACAACCTCCCCCCAAAAAAATGGGGAAAATAATGAGGACAGTGATATTACTAAAAACTAATAAAGACCCAAACATGTCTAACTCGTATAGAGAAATTTCGTTAATATCAAATTTTAGTAAGATTTTCGAATAATGTATACTAAATTAAACCAATTTGTAAATAAAAATACTATAATATAAACTAACCAATATGGCGCATTACAAAACAAGTCATCAGAATTAGCTATATGGAACATTATTCAAACTATAAAGAGCTATAAAAACAAATCGTTAAATTTCTGTTCACTTACATTTGATGTAACGAAAGCCTTTAATAGCCTAGATTCAAATAAATTGCTTGAACTATAAAAGGAATTAGGACTAGATAATGGGGTGTTTTGTTGTTTTTTTTCCCTACCACGAGCCGTGCATAACTGCATAGGTCATTACGGCATACGGCAATTAACAAAGTTTAAATGACTGGAGCGATTTGGTTTGTTCCAATGTATGCCAAGGTTTGGGCGATCATTGCAGGATCATTGGCGAGGATCTTTCGTAAAGAAAAATTTAGGTTATATGACGAGCGGGATATTTCAAATTTAGGACACGTGGAAAGGATATGATGTACTGAGGGATAACACGGTCGGGAACAAAAAGGGCAGGTTGTGAGCGGTGAAGTCCTGTGGAACACGTAGTCGTGAGATAAAGATATGTGCCCAATTCTTAAACGATTAATTATTATAAAGTCGCGCCGGGACATATTCTCTGGTGGCCACCAATGATGGTTTTATTGAGCTTAAAAAGGTGTTTTGGGAGGCCCAGTGTAACCTCCATTCCTGCTTAGACTTATGTTGAAGTAGTCTCTTTATCGATGCTGGTTGGGCGGCATCTGAGCTCACCGGACAATAAGTTGCTGCCCGTGCAGGCACGTCCACCCTTTCATTGTCAGGCACCCCAGTATGACCAAGAACCCATAAGTATGACACCTGGCAGTTTTCTTTCATGAGGTCAACCATGATCTGTTGGATTTGGCAAACCAGTGTGGGTCTTTTGGTTGCAAGCTGGGTTTAGAATAAAGAGATGCTATTGAATCTGTAATTATGAGGACTTTCTGTGGGCAGGGATTAGCTAAGTAGAAATGGGATGTTAAATATTTTAAATAGATATTTAGATAATAGACACATCACCATACAGATGAATAACTCATACGGGAAAAAGAAAATTTTTATGGGATTATCTCAGGAATCAGTTTTAAGACCATATCTTTGGAATATAATTTTTTCACAAATGTACAACATAATCTTACCAAATGATATAAAAATAGTCACATTTGTAGATAACATTGCCCCATAGTAATAGCAGATAAAAGCGAAGCAATTTTAAAAAATAAAATATACCGAGTCTACGCAGAAATTAAAATGTGGCACGAAAAAATTAATCCTGAAATGAATACAAATAAGTCAAACAATGCATTTTCTTTAATAGAAAATTTGTTAAAAAACCACTATATCCAGCGAGATTTGGCTTAAATATTAAGTACACAAACCAAATCAGATATTTAGGTGTTATCGTAGATAGCAACTTAAAATTTTACAAACATTTTAATTATATTAGAAATAAAATCAACAAATTTATACCGATCTTCAATAAACTATACAACAACGGATAAATTATATAAAGCGAATATTACTGTACATAAGTGTATAATTTTACCCAATATTATAATATATGGTAGTATTATTTATGTGGACATGTTAAAGACTAGGAGATTTCAAAATATACTTAAAGGTTTCCAAAAAGCTGTAGCTATTAAACTTATTAAAGCACATAGAAAAATCAACTATATATCTACAATAGTTATCGCAGGCATTGTGACCATTGAATACCGAGTTACGAAAACATATAAATATATGTTTTTAATTAAAAATAAAGTTTAAATCAATCACAATTTCAGTAACGTGTAATGTACAGACATCTTTGTTACATTTTTGAAAATAAAGCGTTAAATGTAAAACAATTTAAAACGATTTTAAATGAATATTATATGAACAAATATCAAAATATATGGAACAGCTATAATCGGCTAGCGAAACAATACTTTTCAAAAATCATAGATATAAATAGAATAAATAATAAAGACTTCTTGTCAAAAAATTTTAACGTGCAATTTATATCTAGACACGGCATATTTAGAGTATATTTATATAAGTTTAAAATTAAAAGATGTAGCTTTTTAAATAATATTGAGCGCATATTATACGGATGTACCCGTAGTAATAAGATATTAAATAATTTAAAAACGTTACGGAAATAGTTACAATTTAAAGAGTTTAATGAATTCGTCGTGGAAAGAAATTATGTATCGTAGGAAAATTCAATTATATCATAATATGAAATAATTAAGGTTAAAAATAGTATTAAGCGTTATAAAAATATTAATTTAATATGGTTGTACAATGGGGTTATGGGAAACCAAAAACTTAATTGTATGATGCCTGCAATGAACATCATATGTAGTAAAAATTATGAATTAAATAAATAAACAGCCCTATCCGAAGTTATTGGCATTAGTGGAGAAAAAAAAAAACAATTATACGCTGTTTAAGATTTTAAGCAGTTTTATTAAGCCGTTTTAATATATGAAAAATATGAAATAATTTCGACAACAAGAAATAAGGAAGTGGTGTTTATTGATAAGAAAGAAAAATTACTGGTGTTGAAAAGATTTAAACTCAGATCAGAACTTTTCGGAAGACATCAAAAAACTTTTCCTGAAACAAATAGGGGGCGATTTTTGATCAAACTGACGGAAACATCGATGCGGTCTTTTTTTTTTTTTTTTTTTTTTGGGCTTGTCAACCAAGGACCTTTACCCAGAAACAAAAGGTAAGGAAAGAAGTCGGCTATATTTTGATCCGATCAGAAATTTTAACTAAAAAGGAACAGATAGCAGGAATAATTAGTGGGGAAGGAAAGGACAAGATATAGGAAGCACAATAAGGGGTAGGAAGTCCAAGCTTAAGCAAATAAGAATATAAGGCAGAACGCTCCACGGAGAGGGATGAACACTGGAAGAACACATGATCGGCGTCGCAAATAATTGCATCATCCGGATGGAGAGGACAGTGTGGAGAAGAAATCAAGGAAAAACGAAATCTGGATGAAGGGAGCAAAGAATGGCCAAAGCGCATGCGAACAATGGAAACAACATCAGAACGACAAAGGGAGGGATGCAAAAGAAACGATGAATATGAAGGAAGAGTAGGCTGGACGGACAGGTAAAAGGAACAACTGTTGGAAAAAGAAGAAACATAGGTATCCGACCAAAATCGGATATGAAAGCTTTTACAAATTGATAGAAGGTTATCGGATGGAATTTTTAAAAAAAAAAGACGAGAGGAAGCAGCAGCAGCCCGAGCCAAGGAATCAGCCGCTTCATTGCCAAATATGCCCGAGTGGCCAGGTACCCACAGAAGATCAATATTGACTGAATGGAGATAGGAAAGATTGTGAATGAGTGAACGTATACGGAGGATAATAAAGCCACACGAATGATCAGGAAGGGAAGAGGATATGGCCTGAAGGGCGCTCAAAGAGTCGGAGATAATTAAAAATTTAGAGGAAAATTGATTCGAGGAAATGAAAATAATAGAACGTAGGATAGTTAATAATACGTTTATGAATATGGAACAGAAATAAGGAAGGCGAAAAGATTCTGAAAGGTTAAAATCAGGAAGGATGACGGAAGCACCAACACCACCAGGCCCCCTCGAACCATCCGTGTAAATGGTAACATGAAAGGGAAATAGGGAATTGATAGTGCTGTAGAATACCTGTTTAATTACGGCTTGGGGGAGATTATTTGCAAATGAGGAAAAGATAAATACCTTAGGAGGATGACAGATATCAGCGAAGTCGAAGGAAAAATAAGGGAGATTATTGAAAGAGATAATATACGGCCAAAATGAACTGAGACGATGTGAAATAAAAGCCAGAATAGGGGTTTTGCTGGGAGTGAAGCGCCAGCTGTTATAAATCGAAAGGTAAGACTGAATAAGGGTAGAGGATGCGAGAGGAAGACGTTTAACAAGGAAACGATAGCCTAAATAAGATCTACGAATGGATAGGGGTGACGAATTGGATTCAGCAAGAATAGCAGGGGTTGGAGAGGATTTAAGAGCGCCAAGGCAGAGACGAAGGCAAGAATTTTGAAATACATCCAGTTTGGAAAGACGTGTCTTGGACGCACTACCATAAATAAAAGAACAATAATCAAATTTGGAACGGATAATAGATTTGAAAAGAGAAATAACGATATAGGGATCGCCACCCCATTTAGTTGGCGACAGGGCTTTCAGCAAGTTTAACCTTTTACTAGTGGAAGCAGAAAGATATTTGATGTGTTCAGAAAAGGACAAACGACTATCAAGAAAGACACCGAGATAACAAAAGCAATTAACACGGGAAAGAGATACATTGTTTAAGGATAGGTTGACCAAAGCAGGGTTATAGGGACGGAGGGTAAAAATAGTATAAGAAGACTTAGAGGGAGAAATTGAAAGATTAATTAAGGAGAGAGATTGTTCCAGCACAATGAGCGACGAACTGAGTGCTTCATAGGCTGCTAAAACATCCTCAGACGAGGAAAACAGGAGAATGTCGTCCGCAAAGAATAAAGAATAGGAATTTAAACGAAGAGAAGCTATACTAATAGTATAGATGTTAAAAAGAGTAGGACTGAGGGAGGAACCCTGAGGAAGACCTCGGAAAACCTTTCTTGGAGCATTAAAGGATGGAGAGGAGAAGTGGATAGAACGATTTGACATGAGATTGATAATAAGGGAAGAGAATTTAATTGGGATATTAATTGCCGTCATTTTATCTCTTAGAGTGGGAAGATGAACATTATCAAAAGCAGAGGAAACATCAATAAAGGAAGCTAGGGTGAAATGTTTTTGGATAAAAGATTTGTATATGTGAGAAACGAAAAGACTAACACAATCAGAAGGGCCAATACCAGGCCGAAAGCCGAACATATTAATAGGGAATATATTATTATGCTCAAGCCACCAAACAAGGCGCTTGTTGAGCATACCCTCAAATAGTTTTCTAATACAGGATGCCAGGGAAATAGGACGTAGGGAAGAATTTTTCTTAGGAATGGGAATGACGATAAAAGAATTCCAGGAGGAAGGAGTTATATACTCTTTGAAAAGAAGGAATTGAAAAGACTAAGAAGAAAACTGAGGGATTGTTCAGAAAGGTTTTTAAGGGCGAGATATGGTATACCGTCAAGTCCTGGAGTAGGGCTGGACGATTTGGAGAGAACAGACTTTAATTCATTAAAATTGAAAGCCGAAGTTAGGAAGTGAGGAGGAGAATTTTCCGGAAAAGAAGAGTATAATTCATCAAAAGAAGGAACATAAGCTGGAGCGACGGAATCAATAAAAGGAAAAAGGCTATCGTCGGGGATACTGAAGGTGGAAGGGCGAGAAGAGGATGGGAATTTGAAAGCTCTGGCCATTTTCCAAATCTGCGAAAGAGGAGTAGTTCTAGAGAACTTGGAAATTTTTCCAAGAGGACTTCTTCGTGGATTTCAATATAAACCTAGCTCTCCGATGCGGTCAATTCTTATTAAAGAATGTTTTGTTTTGTTTTTTTTTTTGGTGGAGGGGGGCTTATCAACCAAGAACCATGCCATAAAACAATTGGAACAGAAAGGAATCAATTTTATTTGAAAACGACTAGATACTGGTATTAAAAAGGAACTAATATATAGTGCGTGTTTTTTTTTTAATAATATAAAAAAAAAACAAACGAGTAGGAATATTAAGCCTCACTAAATTTGGGTACAGAGTAGAAGGCTTAACAAAAAAATACGAACACTCAAAGAACGAAAGTCGCAAACGAGCGCTTCATTTGAATGGAAAGTAGGAAATGGCTAAAACCCAGGCAAATAGAGGATACAATAACAGAACGACAAAGTGAGGGCAACAAAAGGAACCACAAACTAGCAAGAAGGATAGGTTGAACAGACAGACGTGATTATTAAAAAAAGAGGAAGCGTAAACATCTCACTAAAATTTGAAATAAAGATTTTTACACGGCGAAAGGAGTTTAGAAGATAAGATTTAAAAAAAAAAAAAAAAAAAGAAATTAAAGAAAACGAAAAACCGGGGTAAAGAATCAGCCGCTTTATTAATGCCAGATGGGTTCGGAGAACCCACGACAAATCAGTGTGAACCAAATGGAGAGAAGAAAGTGTGTGCATACGTAATCTGAGAATACTATAAAATCAAGAAATGATTATGTAGGGGAGAACAGATGATCTAAGGACACTCATGGAGTCAGAAATAATCAAAGATCTGGAAGAAAGGTGATTAAAGGAAACGAAAATAATGGAGCGTAGGGGGCGGTCATCGACTCGGCTGCGAATATGGAACGGAAAAAAGGAAGATGAAAAGCTTCGAAAAAGTTAAAATCTGGATGACATCATTATGGAACTATTCCTAAGTATGGTTACATAAGAAGGAAATATATTAATAATGCTATGGTTTCCCGTCTAATTAGGGTTTTCCGAAGAAATTTTTAAAATGAAATTAGAATAAACATTTTAAAAAGATTGCGAAATTCGGCAAAGTTAAGGGAAAAATAGGGACGATTATTGAAGGGGTTCGCATAAGGGCAAAAGAAACTAAGTCGAAGAAAAATAAGGAATAAGATAAGGATTTTCCTAGGTGTAAAATTTCAATTTCCAGAAATGGAAAGGTAGAAACAAATGAGAGCAAAGGATGTGAGTGAAAGAGATGGTTAATAAGGAAACGATAGCCTAAATAAAATTTACGAATAAGCAGGCGTAGCGTATTAGATTCAGCAAGAATTGTTGGAATGGCAGAGGATTTAAGAGTACCAAGGTATAGTCGAAAGAACTTCGGATTGGAAACTTTAAAGTAATCGAATTTGAAACAGATGATGGACTTATATAGAGAAACAAGAATATAAGGGTTACTACCTCATTTAATTGAAGAGAGGGCTTACAGTTTAGCCTTTGGACTGACGAAGAAGAAAGATATTTGATGTGTTTGGAAAAGGAAAAACGACTGTCCAGGAAGTTACCGAGATAACAGAAACAATTAACATGAGAGGGAGAAGGAGAGACATATTGTTAAAAGCAAGATTGACACAAACAGGACTATAAAGTTGCAGAGTAAGTACGATGAAAAAAATAATTTAGTAAAAGTAGAAAGGTTAATTAAAGAGGGAAAGTGTTCCAGTACAGTAAGAGGCGAATTAATTGTTTCACTGGCTAATGTAATATCATGAGTTAAGAAAAGAGTAAAATGTCATCAATAAAGAATAAAGAAGAAGAATTTAAAAGAAGATAATTCACATCAATAGGATAAATATTGAAAAGAGTAGGAAAAGAATAGGGCTGAGGGAGCAACCCCGAGGAAGACCTTGAAAACCCGTTCTTGGTGTACAGAGAAATGGAGAAGAGAGAGAACGATTCATCATAAAACTAATAATAAGCGAAGTAAACTGAACTGAGATGTTAATTGCTTTCATTCTATTTTTTTTTTTGAATTGGTAAATCGATATTATCAAAAACACAGGATATATCGATGAAGAAAGCCATTCGCTTTGTCCCCTTCTCCTTTCTGCTCTCTTCACGCTTCTGAGCCTTCTTGTATTTGTGATTCAAATCATATGCTATTCGAATGTTCTGCGTTCTCTAACGAACGCTCCTTTCTTTACGCCCAACTTTTAGTTTTGGGTCTTCCTACTCCTTTTAACTCTACCTATATTCTTTCCTTCATTGCCTTCAGTTATTCCATTACTGCTGTCCTTTGTCTTTTCCATTTCTGACCGCCTGGCTATTTAGTGATATCTCTTAATTTTTCATGTTGTTGGGTCACTGGGGCGCCCAGAGTAGGAAAAAAAAATGAAGATAGCCAAGGTGCTTGTAGATGAAAGATTTGTATATATGAAAGGCAAAAAGACGTTCGGCTGCTTCAGACGGTCGCTTTATTAATCATTTCCCAGCCCAAAGTCTTCTTCCTTTTTCCTTTCGTTGTCACTGCGACTGTTAGTATCTCTATCCTTCTTTATTTTCTAATCCTACTTCCTTTTATTTAGCCATACACAACCCATTCCTTCTTTTTTTCCGTGGTTTTTTAATTTCCCCAAAATGAGGCGGTCAACTATCTCATCTATAATTAGACTTCGGTTAAATTACAGCTTGCTTCCTGCTCTTCCGTTTCTCCATTACCCAGTCACCTCTTTGCCTGTTTGATCCGTCAGAAGCAAACATCTGAAACATTATAAAACGGATAAAAATGTTCAGTAAAGTATAATTTTTTTGGTGATTTCTTGTAATAACGAGCGATTACAATCAGTTCAGAGTCGTCTAAAATCACGTTGCATATTACAATTGCGTAGCACACTATGTCTAGGTTTATATAGGTAGAATGTAAAAATAGGTAGAAACCAACACTCAAAAACTGAGTATGGCACCATGGGGAAAAAAATGATACATAACGAATTTATCCTTTAAAAACTATATTTAACTATTATAAATATAGTTCAAACATCCGTATTATTTATGTTACATTTTAAACTATAAGCCGATATTATAACATTTTATTAAGCAGAGTGTATGAACCGGCAATAGTACATTATACAGAATTAAATGTTTATTTATCACATTTTACCTATTACACCTAAAAGTCGATTCATTCTAAATATTTTCTTTTTATTTCGTTTTTATTTAATTTAAATTGTAAAGCGATACATTTTATTTATATGTACAGATTATGTGTCCACTACTCGCACAAAACCTACGCATTTGTGGACGTTTTTATTTTATTTCTTTTTCTTTGAAAATAATTTATGTTGTTTCGTTATAATCTATCGAGCGGTGGTAATAATAATAATAATAAAGTAATTTGATTTGATTCAATTATTATTATTACTTCCATTAATATTATTACTGTTATTATTTCTGTTACTGCTATTGCGATTACCGTTGTTACCCCACTTGATTGCCATCACACTTTAACTGAAATTATCGTTAGAACTATTACTATTAGTGTTGTTACCATTATTACTTCCATTATTGACCGTGGAATTATTCAGATTTTTAATTTTTATTTTTATTATTTGTTTGAATCGTTAGGTCGGTTTACCAGAGCCACAGATCTTCACTGAATAATGTGACACTAGCAGAGACAGAAAACTGAACTATTTCCGATTTACGGAAATGTCAATCTCTCCTCCAAATTTCCAAATTACTCTTATTTCGCTTTATATCATCATTAAAGGAGGCCGCCAGGCGTTGGACAAGCTCATCTAACACGAAGAAGAACACCGAAAAAACTAAACAATAACAATTTTAAAAAAATAAACAATACAAAAAAAAAATGAAAAATAAATAAACAAGTAAGTACGGAAATGAAATCGAATTTAAAATTAAGACTGCAGCAACAAAAAAAAAATATAAAATCGGAACAGTCTCCTCGAGAGAGCTAATAAAATCGAAGTAAAAACCGCGATAAAAAAACAAAATATTATCAACCTAATCTCGTGTACCACGGAACACCAAAATATTATCAACAACATAACATATAACCGTTGATAAAAGATCACAGTGTAATCAGAATCCCTACAGTCTCACGAGTTTTGACGATTTATCCGGAGGTAGACTCGCCTCCTTCAGATTAAACATGCTTTTTTTCAATATCACGACCCGATTCCTCCAGTCGAAATTAAGCGACTTCCTTAAACGGATACCGAATTCCTTTAAGAATACACATCATTATTGCGGCCGATGTCATGAAGTACGACTAAATCCTGGTTCGTCATTGCTCACGCGAAATAACGATCTCCGTTAGAACTGTTAAAAATATCAGGAAAAATTTATCCTCCATGATATTGTTATCAGATAGGATCGACAAAAATCGCAGTACTCTAACGGAAGCACGCCGTAAGAGAAATTTCATGCTCAGCTCCAAATGAGTCACTAATAATTTTGACCAAATATTGACGTAATTGAATGAAAATGAAATATTTTTCAGTATTCCAGTAGAACATAATAATAAATGAAATAGAGACCTACTGTAGATAGGAAAATCACAATATCTTCGAAACTTCATTAGAACATGCTACAAAAAGAAGACCGCCCCCGAATGAAATAAAATTGCAAAGTGTTACGAGAAATTTTGCAACTCCATTTTTTGTTTATTATTTCTTAATTTAAATAACACGTAAATAAATGAAAATAAAAATGTGACAGAAATCAAAAATTGATAGAAACCCGGTTTTTTGTTTCGGCTTTATATCAGGGCGAGTTTTATTCTTCCAACTGTGGATTATAAAATTACTTCATTAGCTCCATAATGATTTGCCGTCAATCATCAAACGGCATAAAAGAAAGAAAAAAAAAAGGTACTATGGTTAAAGCTTTGATTACTTATCAATGGTTAAAACTTTGATTACTTATCAATGGTTAAAACTTTGCAAGAGTCCCCGAGATGAATTGAGAAAAGTTTTCATTTTTATTTGCGATGCTTGATTTATATTTTCAAGCGAGCAGAAAACACATAAATGGAAACATTTTACAGCTCCAAGAATCACATTCATACGGGGACATAAAAATTATTATTTTAGAATTCTTTGGAGCGGCATAGTAAACAACACGGAAATGCTGGATATTAACCCGTTCGTTGTGAGCAAAGGACAAGGAAAATTCCTAAACGTTTCGATAGTGATCCGCGTTATTTAACGATATTAAAATGGCAAAACAATGTTACAGACCAGCAATTTCCGTATATGTATATTCAATACCGCGACAACGTATTGCTGACAGACAGGTTCGAATCGGAAACTGTATATCATTCTTGAATAAACTCTGAAAATTTTTCGTTATTAAAAATGACGAATCCGATATGCTCAGCGGATATGAATTAATTGTAATCTACAGTGAAGACAATTTTAATCGAGAGCAGCTAATCTTAGATATGTTACATGAGAATTAAATCTCTACTCATAACGTTGTATTGTCTCTGAGAAAAATTATGCCCTTATTATAAAATTTAATGAGTTAGTTACACGTCATACTAACAGTTCCGGGGTAATGTGAACGATGCTTTTCCGCACCGCATAGCCTAAAGAGATAATAATTTAGTTCTCCCCTCGGAGTAATTAAATTATTTAAGTGTATACTACATATTCGGAAAGGTGTTATATTAACATTCTGCTTAATCGAAACTCGCGTGCCAGTGTTTACGAATTCTAGTTTGCCAGTTTGATCAATAATTTAACATTATAAAAGTTAGTCCATGAATAAGTCTCAATAATAAAGACGAGACCGGTCGGACATGCGTACATTTTTTCAGACTTTATATGTTTTATATTATAATTTAGTACATTTTAAACCTTTTTTCGGTGTTTAATTAAAATAATTAGAAATTAAAATGCCGTTTATTCGTAAATTTAGTTCTTGTAGCAAATTGTAGTAGCATTGTGTCAGCATTACCTGTTTATTTATTTATCGATAATTTAAACACCTGCTGACTTTAAATATCGTCGGTGCGTTTTCGTAAACACTATTTTTTCGTAGCGTTAATTTGGTGACGCGATGAATGAATAAAAATAACCGTTGTATAATAAATTACACACGAGGACATTTTTATACAAATGCATCCATTCAACGCAACAATGGTAATCGTAAATATCGTGAGTTGCATATCATTTGATTATAGAAATAAGAAAAATCATTCTTTGTCAAAAGAGAAAGATACGTTATTATTAATGTTTATTTTTTTCTTCCGCATCCAAACATTAAAAAAAAAAAAAAAAAAAAAAAAAAAACATTATAAAATTGATATTAACAATACATATATTATTACACAGGCATCTTCATTAACATAACATGACACGTTCGATTTTTCACCATCGAATGGCGTTATACGGCGTGATCTGCCAACACGATCCTAATCATGTCAATTGCCAATACAAAAAAAAAAAAAATGGTTTACAAGAGTAGTAGTCTAGTTGTCACCATTAGCGCTTGTCACGGGTAAAAAAGGTGAACTACCTGAATTGCATACACCATAACTATAAAGTAGACGACAAAAATGAATAGCAGAGAAAGTAAGAAAAAAATAACATACAGTTTCTAAAGGGAAAAAATCAATCGCTTTCCCGATATAATAGAAATAAAAATATAACGCGACATTCCGCTTTGGCCTTACAATTAAATTAGAAACGCTTTACGCAGATCCTAGAATTTTTTTTTTTTTTTTTTTTTTTTTTTTTGGCCCGGACCAAATTACAATGTCCTTCTGGCCAATAATTCCCCACAATCAAGAACACCCAAACAACATAAAATAAAAAATCTAAAAAAAAAAATTATAATAACCAGTAAATGGATAAAGAATAGAATAAAATAAAACTAGTCAAAAATCAACTCCAATGAATAAGGGAGAGAAGAAAAAAGAAAAAAAATAACAATCCCGTTTCCTTTAATAAACCTAAAAAGAAAAAAGAAAATCTTATAAATAGAACAAAAAAGACAAGATTTAATTACAAGTTCAACTAGTTTCTGAATGTGAAAAGTTCATGTTAGTTTAGGATCTAAGAACAAACCTAAATACCTAACATGCCTAGTAAACTTAATTAGTGGATTTTAAATTAGAACACGTATTTGTTGGTAGTCAAATGGTCTGATTGAAAAGACGGATACCGAGGATTTGGTATGGGATACTTCAAAATGTATTCTCTCAAAGGAATTAAAACAAATATCAATAGATGTTTGATTTACCTGGAGACATTTAGTGAGGCAATTATGTTTCGAATATATTAAGAAGTTGTCCGCGTATGACAAAATTGGTGAGAAATTTGGTAGTTGAATATAAAAGAGAGGTAATATATATATATATATATATATATATGCATAAATTAAAAAGAAACGGACTCAAAACAGAACCTTATGCAAGACGTTTATAAGTTGTGCGAACTTCAATCTGTATGCATACAGGGTTAAAAATGTGAAGTGATCTACATAAGAATAAACTGCACAAAAGTTTAGCCATGAGAAAAGGAATGTTAACTGTCATTAATTGATTGAAAAGGATGGGGATGGAAACATTATCGAAATCCCCCCGAATATCAAGGAATGTTGCCACCAAACCTCTGTCTTGAAAAGTAGAATAAACATACCCTAAGAACGATGGATGCCCAAACGTGGGTGGAATCCAAACATTCCCTCCGGAAGTATCCTGTGTCTCTCAAGCCACCACATCAGGCCTCTGTTCTTAATTACAATCTCGAAAACTTTCCTAAAGGAGGAGGCCAAGGAAATCGGTCTAAACGATAAAGTCTGGTTGAGAGATTTGCCAGGTTTGGGAATCGAAATGACTAGAAAACGCGACCAGTCAGAAGGGATTAGGTCAGAAGCCAATAAATTGTTATATATTTATCTAATAGTATACTTTTAGCGTAATTACTTAAGTTCTGTATAACTGAATACGTAATACCATCCAGACCCGGGGAAGAATCGCGTTTCTTTTGTAAGGGAATGAAAACTTCTTCATACGTGATTGAACGGAGCAGAATATGACGTACCATAGGGTCAGTATTTCCTTCCCCAGCCGACTCCTCCCTCACTGGAACATAAGGGGACAAACTGAGTTTGAAAAGTCAGTAAACCAACTGTCATCTTGAATCACTCGGCCGTGAGAACGTGAATTCTTTTTTTTCTGATCACATAAACAATTACGAAATTTCAAACATGCATGTTTAATTTATACACAGAGAATAACTTAATCAAAAACATCGCATGAGTGTATAAAAATTAGCTTGAAAACCGCTGTAGCGATAATACCGGCGCAATGCCGCTGGCGAATTCATTTATAAGTAGAGTTTTTATTTTTATTTAAAAAACGATTACTTCTTTCTATCTACAATTTTTGATTTTTATATAAAAATATTTTTTTTTAGAAAAAGAAAACGTCATTGTTATTAACAAAAAATTACAAACATTAACATAAATACGTATGTACGTATAAAATTCCTTATTTGTGACGTTTAATTTATGTAGTATTCAGTTTGTTAGGGCAGGAAAGCTGATTTTTTAAAGAGTGCATAATTTTAATTTTATTAGTCATTCATATGTACGTAGTAGGATTTTTTTGTTGTTTGTTTGCACATATATAATACTGAGTTTTTTCATTATATTTTTTTCGAAGGGGGGCGCCCTCATTCAAGATTAGTCCCGGGCCCCATAAATCCTTAATTCGCCCTTTACAAATTCAAATTTAATTAACCATTTTACAAATTGAAAGAAATAGAAAAAAAAAGAAGAGAAGCGATGTCGGGAGAGGGACAGTTCCTTTCACCACTTTTTGGTAGATATACAAGTATAAAGTCGTTCATAAAGTATACAATAAAAAAAAAATTACACGCAAAATATAAATCCCGTATGAATTAAAACAAAAACAATAAATAAATCATCAGGCTCGTTGAAGTGGGTAACGTTGCACAAAAAACCGCGCCAATTTTCAAATTCAATAAAATGTACATATGTTTAGAAGTGAGCTTTTATACAGCTGACCGCACACAATGCTTCACACACACACACACACACCCACGCATATAATAGAAAGGGACAGAGTGGAATTTTAATACAAAATCTCTAATATAACTTCGTGCTTTAAAATTTTTACCTCGCAATTAATTTTAAATTGCAAACAAAATTCGAAATTTTAAATAAATTTAAATTGTAAACAATTTTAAATATTACGTAAAATATTAATTAAATAGGAAAAATATTAAATTACAATTTCATAATATTTTTATTTAATTAAAACTTTCGTGTTTGTTTATCGATTGAACTGGAAACAATCTAAAAAGTAACTGCGTCGAATGTATCAGTGAAAAACTGGGAAGCAAACGAGAGCAACTAGTGCCAGCGTTGTAGTATACGCTTACTGCCTACTGAACTTCTGAAATTATCCAGTTTTCTAAAAAGTAACGATGATTATGAAGTAATTTTAGGAAAAATTAAGCGTCGAACGATTATTAAGTGCTTAAAACGAAGGAAAAAAACAGAATGGATATATAAGATACTTTTAAAACAGGCTGCTCTCGAATGTGGGACCGGAAAAATGTTTGGAATGTGGATGCTGACTGTTTAACAACGATTTCAATATGTTTAAACGCTTTCGAGAATGGCTTTCAAGCGAACATTGGAACAACCGAATGCCTCGTTGGTCATGTCTTCCCGCTACCGTTTAATAATTATTCAGTACAATTTTTATTTTTATCGTAATGTTGATGGAGCGCGCATTCTTCCAGCTGCTGAACACCAGTGACAACCGAGTTTATCGGCAATATCATAATCGGTCAATAACGATAAATAAGCGCCACCACCGAAACATTCGCACGCCATTGTTGATATTCTGAGCGTGTATGTAGCGAGATCTGACGAATTCAACCGGCGCCTAAGCCGTCTATTAGACTAATTTTTCGCTCGCTTTCTACTTTTCAACTGAAAATTAAATAATGCAAACGGTGGTGTACAAAATAAATGAAGGCGGCCGCGAGCAAAAGCTGGTTAAGGATAAAGAGAAGAAAACGAATGAAGACGGAACGTGAAATATTTTACGATCGACGTTGAGAAGCGATGTAAAAAAAGCGCGCACCGGATACCCTGCAGTGAGAAATTAACTTAGTCGAATACAACCAGTTCTCGTTTTATTTCTCTTCCAGGCAGCTTCTCATTAATTCTATTTATCGATGAAATTATTTTACGGAATAAATAATTACTCCTTCCTAGCAGACGTCGAAAGAAATACTATGTAACAACAACCGTATTTCTCGAAATGCAATAAAGTCAGACATTTCATTAGTGCATTCTTACTGTGCAACATCTGATGTAAACGCAAACGCACCCGTTAAATATAATTAAACTTTGCGAAATAAAAAAATAGCTGCGGTAACGAAATATATGTTACAAGTCGAAATGGCAATTTATCGAAAACTCTTGTAAGTTTCAGAAAAAATATTTTAAGACAAGATGTATATACTTGTAAATGTCGGCATTTTTTGAAGAGACAACTTAAAAAATAGAAGTTTATAACGACGGCGGCAGGCGGATTTTTAGAAGGCAACCTCAACTGTTTACCGAATTATAAATAATTCGATTAATTTGACTACGCTGAAGATTTAACAATAATAAATCATTTCATAAATTCCGAAGCTTTTATTTTTACGACAGTCGTGTGTCTGAAAATGAAATGACGCAGATTTATTCTCGAAATATAATTAATTCTCTTTGTCACCGGAAAAACCAATAATAAAACATGAAAGTTTTGTCGCCTTTTTTGTTTTCTTTCGACACAACTCCCGATTATTTTCCTGTCACGAGCGCACGCTCATTGCCCGAGAGGGATTGCCTGTTTCGGCATGTACGACGTTACAACTTTAAAACTGACTTTCAGCGATAAAACGTAACCTCATTGCCTCATCATCTTTCCGCTCATGAGTTTGATAATCAAGTGTAATCCAAGTATAATGTTGCACTAACCCAGAAATAACCTCAACCACCCTCATTGCGCCCGCTAATCCGAATTCTAGCACTTAAGAAGTTCGCATCAATTAATTTTTGATAATCTGAAATATTCGCGCACTCGCCCAATCAGCATCAAACCCAACATAGGTGCCCGTATGTTGAAGAGGCCAGCCTAAATTTATCGTCAGTATGCGAAAACACACCAAACTTCCTTACATGTTGAAGACGCCTATCCTTGCGGACGCAAACCGCCCATTTCCACACACTCAACGACGATGTCTGGCCTTTCGAACGTGCACTTGCGTAATATAACTATTAATCGCCGATCGATGTCATATTAATATTTTAATTATCATCGCTTTTCCCAATCTTTGCAATTGAACGAATGAGTATAGTACACAGCCTAATGTGGCTCTCATCAGCAATGAAACCTCGCATTTTGTAATCACAACTGTAGGCTCTCTATCGTTTCGGCCTCAACGATTCGACCTCGTCTCGTTTCGGCTTCGTCCTTTTTCCAAGTAGACCTAGTTTAGTGTTAGTGAGTTTTTAATTATTTTTTTCTTTTCAGTTAGTATCAAATTTAAGGCGTAAAATAATCATTGAATCAAAAAAAGCGAAATTTTTCAATGATTTTTTTTCATTCATATATCGCTTAAAAAATGATTTCCCCTTATAAAGACGCTTGAAATTCTGATTATACATATATTCATTTAGCGGGCTACTTCAATAAAAAATTTCCGAAAAAATTAGTCAATCACGGCAATAATTTCTCATTACGGCTGAACTTTTTGCTTTTAAGGAAAAACCATGGGCTTCGTAATAAATGTTTACATGCTGAAGCCGAAACGTTGAGGCCGAGAAACCGAAACGATACGATCCCACAACTGTACTAACATAATTTTATTCTATTTTGTTCATTTTATTTCTGTTCCCTCCTACAGAAATATTATAAATAAGTACGCATAGACTCCCGATATCTTTCTCCTTCTATTCATTTCGAAGCCGTAATCTACGTTGACATGAATTACATGACTCGAAAATATTTTTTTCTCGTAGGAAGGACATCATAGACACTAATTATGAACACCCGGTAAATAGAGCAGCTTATATCATCCCTTGAAATTTAATTATTGTTCGAACATATAATATTACATCTCTGAAAGTGTCATCGAAAATATAATAACCACTACGGTCTTTCATTGTTTTTTTGTTGTTTTTTTTTTGCTTATTATTATTTTCCACGTCGTGATTTATGCAGTGCTTAAAAATTTTTTAACGCAAACTTCGTTTTTGTTTGTGCCTATCGTTCTTCTTATGAAAATAATACCTCTAGATGCAGTCACACACTGGAAAAACCTGCTATTATCGAGACATTCGGTTACGTTCGAATCCTCAAACTTGAGTGACGTTTCTTGTTTTTCGATATTTTTTCATTTTGTTTAAAAATTTCGATCAAATTCCGCCAATGAAACGTGTTCGCTAATATAGAGGCGCGCATAAACGTCTCAATATTGTGAAAAAGTGCGTAAGTTACTCGAGGATTGATAAAAAAAATGATCGATGAAGGAAATGAAAATAAGAACGAACCATTAAAAAGGAAGATTTTTACATTTTACCTTTTTTCTTTTTTCGTTTTTAAACTATTCCTTAAATAGGACATTAGAATATAAATCAATAAAATAATTTGTAATACTTAATCATCGATTTCATTTTCATTTTGTTAACGGCGTATTTGATTTTGGTCCATTCTATCTCTCTTGCACCTGCTCGATGCTAGATTTCAGCAACTGAAAAATTCAAAACAATTCAATTTACCGCCGCGAACACAATCGTGATCCTTGAACAGAATAGTCTGCACGTCAAACACACAAGCTTACAAGCGTACGCACACCAGCGCACACTGTAGCAACGTATTTAATTAATTATCGACCGACATACTATTTGTAGGATTCCGCACACATATAATGTATGGAATCCTAAATAGATAGTTCAAAGATGACAAAAATATCAAGTAAAAATCAATAACTCACGAACGGTTTCACTTATAAACTTCAAAATTGGATCATAAATTGCTATTAAAATTTTCTTCGAGATAAATTTAAAACCTCAAGCTAACCGATTACCTGGGGCATCAAAACCTGGTCCAACGAAAACCGTCAAAAATATATAATATAGAATATAAAACGACCTCAGAAATCACCCTCAAACAAATTCATAACTCATCTCCAGATAACTCGTTAAAAGTGAAATTCAAAATACAAAACAAAACGCAGAAGCCCTTTCGTAAAATAAAAACATTAAGGATCAATCTCCCTTTTTCGCCAAAAATAGAAAAAAAGTCGACGTTTATGTAATAGCCCGAGTAAAAAAGTTGAGAAAACCGAAACGTATCTCCAAAATATTCATAAAGGACCGCTGTATAGGACAACACTGTAGCCGAGCTTCTCTCAGGGTGTCGAAAGCTCGAAAATTTTGAAAAAATTATTTCTTTTTCCGGGCATGCGATATATCGATGGAAAGATCGCTATTTGCCAGGAAAGAATCCGTATTCCATTTCCTTAATGAAACTTTCGAACTTGACAAAAAGTACAAAAAAGGGAAAAAAATAACGTGTAGCACCCTTACGACGCGAGTATTATAGTTAAACATTTTGAACAAGGTTAAAAATATGCGCATCCCGATATATTTTTCTAGTTTGGAACATCCGCGTTTTCAACTTTAATATTAATCCCTCGAAATTTTTGTAAAAAACACTTTTTTTCCCGGTCATACGATATATCGATGGAATATTTACCGGGAACGAAACTTTCAAAGTTAGCGAAAAGTTCAAAAAAGCGCGAAAAATTACACCTCTCTCTTCGTGCGATGCGAAAAATCAGATTTCTTTGTTTAGAATTTAGTATTATGTGAATATAAATATTATGGTTATCTTTAAGATAACACATACGGAGTAACCCTGAGCGCATAAAACATCGTGCTTGACTGAACTTGTTTTATTTTTTAGTTCTTATTTTTTCTTTGCGACTCGAATCAGAGTCCTTCATCGCAAAACATACTAACAATTCCAGCAATAGTACAGCTTTTATTCTTTGTTAGATGTGTGTATTATTTACACTTTTCTTCCTTTTCTTCTCTTAACAATATTATGTACCAACATAACTCACCGATGTTTTTCCGTTTTTCCTTTTTTCCAGCGCAAATGAAATTTTTAGAAGTTACAATGTGCGGCAGCCGAATTCGAGCCCAGTTCTACCCGAAAGAAACGCAATTAACTAATCAACTACGCTACGTTAGTCAACTATATTTCCCGCTGGCTGGACTATTCCGAAAATTATTTTCCTATTTTCTGCTACTCGTGGAAACTCCGCTTATTAACTAAACTCTATCGCATTTCTTATATCAATAGTTTATGTAAAGTAGGCTCCACATACTCTAATAATTAATAACCGCTTAAAATGTACACCTTTCCTGATGCTAAAAACAACTCCGCTACACTTCGGTTTTTCACTTTTTTTTTCACCGTCATGAAAACCATATGGAGAAAACGTTTAAAAATAACCTAAATTTATTTGTGGAGGCGCTATTAATTTGCTACATTTTTTCGGAACAACCGTACGAATATTATTTCAAGAAAATCTCTAAATACATACATACATGCGTGAGGAAAACTCATGCAATTACTTTCACGGTCAGGAAGAAGTAATTGTCGGTGACTGCTGAAGACATTCAAAATGAAATATTCGTAACTTAAGTTTGAATAGAAAAAAGGAACTTGAATATGCACATTATTAAGCATTAGAGCGAGAATGAAAGATTGTCAAAGTGAAATTACTGAAGGCGGCTAAAAAAAAATTTCATCGCTTGGAATAAAAATTTTAAAAAAATGTTCATTAAATTTTTAGTCTTTTCAAATTTTTAAATAATTCAAGCAATGACTGAAAAGGGCATCTGCATTACTTTAGAAGCATGCATTAACGTCTCATTGTACACGAGAGTCTGCTGCAGTGTGTACGTCGTGAAAACACCGGAACTGATGCAAAATAATCACTAAGCAACGCGAACAAGTAGGAAATATGAAACAGAGAAAAGTATTCCCATTATTGTAACATATTACGTTTGTAGAAAAAGCGGCGGAGATCTTGTATTAAAGTGTATACGTGGCTATGATGTATACAATAACACGATGGCCAATAACTTTGCTATTAAATCAAAATCGGAAGATACCACTGTTGTGAGAATATCAGACCTACATATAATCTAAATAAGGTCCAGACTTGGACTTCGAAGACTTCTAATAATTTCTCGCTAGTCCTAAATAAATGATATCGCTTAAATGTTCATCACGACCGATTTTATAGACGTCAATACGGTGGTTAGAATTTTGTCATCGAAAATTTCAACCATATCGTATTGAAATTTGCAAAACCAATCGTGGTAAACATTTCAATGATTATGTTGCACTTCAAAATAAGTTAATAAATTCGATTTTACCCTCTAATTCTTGTATTTTTAATTTGCAAATTTACTTTATGGATTTCATTTCGGCAGGCCTTACGCATGTACCGGATTGAAAATTTCCTTTGTAAAGCAGGAAAGATTTTCGGATGATTTCCGATAGAGCTAACGCTGAAGAATCGACATTTTAATCGGTTTTTGAAGTGTATTTTATTCTTCGATTAAGATAGTCACACAAGTCTCAATAACGCTTTGTGTCATGTGAACGTTAATTTTTTACGTTGCTAAGAATGAAAACACATACCGATTGAACTGGTTTAATGAGTAGAACGCAGGAAGAAAATAAAAACAACAGTTTCTAAATAACGTAGTAGATGTATTATTTAAAAAAAAAACAAAAAAAGCTAAGCATTTATAAGGAAAATTTATCCTGTATAATTTCACGCATTTTTAAGTCATTCATTCAGCATTTGTGTACTGCAAACTTATGCTATCACCATCAACAATTTCGAATGTACGTACATATAGATAAAATACGTATACATATATAAATATAATATATATGTATATATTAATTACAACGTAATTCTTAGGCTACCCCTCGAAAAAATGTCCCAATTTTATGTAACGCTAAATGTCCCGATTTTATGTAACGTTTGTTATATTTTATAGGATTTTTGTTATTGTTATTTAAAAAATGTCACAATTTTATGTAATGAAATATGTAACGAAAAATGTAACGAAAAAATGTCTTAATTTTATATAACGGAAGTTAAATGTTAGAATAGGATTTTTGTGGTTATGTTATGTTATTTTTTTTGTGTTGATGCCAGTAAGAATTACGTTGTAAATTTTGATCATTTTATACATAGTATAGAAGAGAAAGAGACAAAAATGAAAGCAAGAGGGGTCAAGGGGCACAGCCCCTTGCGAGGCCAAAATGGCCGAGTTTATATATATATATATATATATATTATCTGCATAGATAACCATACAGAACTTTATAAATATCGCTGCGAAATATGTTAAATTTATACGCACGAAATTTACGAAATGCGTGTGGAACATTACATACTGAAACTGAATGAAATTTCAAAGTATATCGATCGATTTATATTTATTTTACGAATTAATAAATTTCCCTATAATGCATAAATTATATACGTAAAATATACAAAACCGGAAATAATTATATTTTTAACAAATACCGCCGTCAGTTTCGGATGATAACTTTGGCCCTCATATCTTATAATTTATTCCGCAACTCGACGACATTTATTAAAGGTAAAATTATTTCATTTGGAATTCACAATTTATTAATATCAAGTTTGAAGTTCATACACAAGTTTATTATTTAGTTTCAAAATAGAAGCTGATGCGAACTAACGTTTTCATCGATTGTAATTGTTTTAAATTGCACAGTGTGGCAGGCCTGAGATGACAGTAGAAGCAGAAAGAATTTCGTAAAACGATTTCTTCGCGCGTCGACTCCGAAATTTCGGCTGCATTCGATTTAAATTCTTCAAAATTTTCACGGAGACAATTTTAACATTAATTATTAGTTCATTATTTCCAACCGGTATACATTAAAATGTATAGTTCAGATTAAAAAGTGATTCTAATTAGGCTGAGTAATTTATTAAGAGGAAAAAGGCAAAAAAAACCCATCACGACGGTTCGGACAAATAAATAAATATCCATTTAATATAGATATGGATAATAGTATTAACAATAGCGGAACAGCTAAGGACCACTGACTGTGAAGCCGTTCAACCGAAAGAGGAAGACACACCACCAGGTGTACAGTCCACCTACTAGTCGGGCAGACTGCTACGACGGCTATCACATAATTTCTTTTCCTCTCATTAAGAGTCTCTCATACCCCCGACTAATTTCAAATCATTTTACCGGCCATTTGTTAACATAAATATTTGTTTATTTCATATTCTGCAGCGGGGCCCTATCTTCATTTACATTGCTTTGCGACTTCTTTTTATATATATATGCATGTGTGTGTGTGTATCTTGTTTCTTTATGCTGCTCGTTTTATTATTATAATAAGCGTAGCTCGTTAGAAAAGTTACGGCTAGAGGCCAGGATGATAACTTATATCTGGCCAACTCTTATTACGTTGTTAATTTCCCCAATTTACGATCATCGCGAAGCTGTTCTCTCTTTGTTTCTGACGTACTTGCAGCGCACAATTTTACCGCTTCCTCTACCATCTGTCTCTTCCAACACATACAAACTCGCACAACGCGGAATAACTCAAACGTACACAAACGCAGAAAAACCTACAAACGTATAAACTCACGCGCGCACACACCAGTCGGTCGCGCTATGTTTGCTTTTCTTTCAACGATGTACGGACCATTTTAATCTATGTCCGTCCCGCTCGTCACCATTTAACTCATTTAATTTCATTCGACCTCGCCGAGATCGGCGTCTGCCCACCCAGCAGGTTTCCAAGCAGCCTTCATCAGACCGACCGCTGATTTTAATTACCTTATTATTCTTCTTCAGACATGCTGGACGCCTTTTGCCGGTGAATGATGTCACACGCCCAACTTGATCATTTCCAGTTTGAAGATTTACTTTAAAAAAGCTCTATACAAAATGCTATAAAAACCGGACCATTCACAGTCATTCGCTCCAGACACGTTTTATAACCGCAACTACAAAAACCGATCAGACATTTCGCTCGCTAGGAAAACTGGCACATTTTCTTTTATAACTTCCCTGTCAGTCATCCAATATATAGGTGTGAGAATCGGCAGAAGCGCCAAGTACAAAGAATCCCACGGAACGGGAAAAGAAATTGCGGCGAAAAAAAATTAAAAACGCCTGGCGTCGCGATAAAAGACAAAAAAGTAAACAGAATAAAGCGAAACATTTTAAATTTGTTTGCTATTCAAAGCGATTGTGTAAAAAACTCTTTCTTTTCTCGCTTCTAAACGACCAAAAATATCCGCCCCACGTTTGTTTCCTTTTTCTTTTCATTATTGGACGTTTAATTTACCGATAAGATAAATAATCTCCCCAACGAATGATTAACATGTGCGGAAACCTCGCAATTCATCAATAACAGTCAACGCTGACGATATTTCTAGAGCAAAAGAAATATTATGCTTTTTTATGTTAATCCGGATTTTTTATGCATTAACGTCGCGTTAATACGCATAATAAAACAAAGATTGACATAAATAAAACAGTATATCTTCTACTTCAGAAATATCATCAGTGTCACTGGTGTGAACTGTTCATCCCGCCCCCCTCGCCGGAAGTTATTTATCGAAGTATAACTTTTTTTTCCTATTCATTTACCAAATCCAAAAAATAATGTAGTTTGTTGTTTCTCCAGGCCGGGCATTTTAGCGCGAAAACACATTGAATAAGTTTTTTTTAAAAACAAAAAAAATGTTATTGGAAAATGTCACTTCTCTACCGATAGACATAACTGAACGAAATCCTTTATGAATATTTATGCAATTTAAATATATACGTATATATATATATATATATATATTTATTTAGTAAGTAATCAAAAATACCAAATAATTATTCTTTCTGATATATTAAAGTGAACTCTCGTTTTAGAATAGTATATTTATTATATAATTCGGACGCGTTTCGAAGCTTAAGGCGCTTCATGTCAATATGTTGCCATTATGAAGAAGCTTCAAAACGGTTCGAAATTGTAAGATATCTTTTTTTAAAACACATTTATAGTTTGGTAGTAATAAAGATAGCGAGTGAAAATATTATTATTTTATTTATTATAATAATGTATTCATTAAAATAATTGATTAAATTAAAAAATTCCTGGAAGAGAAATTAACGGGGGCCGGCTCCGCAAGAAACCGAATGACAAAAAAAAAAAAAAAAATATGAAAAAAATATTATTGAAGAACTCGAAAGCGTAACACGACAGAAGGAAGAAAAAAAGATAATTTGGTTAAACTAATAAAAGCACACTGAGAAATATAATTTCATTGTACAAATTTTAATTTCGTATCATTTAATTTTTTGAAATATTACAACTTCGCAAAAAACACGATTTCAAATGGCAACTCACCAGCGATTTCGCACCGGCAATTTTCAGCTCCCTCATATTTAAGCAGCCGAGGGGTCAGCCAACTGGTCAGTTGTCATCTGAAAGAGCACTGTAAAGGTCAGTTTTTCACCGTCTGAACTCTAGCAGTCAGCCGACTTTACACGGAAAAACCAGTTAGTTATCGCTGTATCATCACGATGTACTGTTCTTTTCAGATCTGGCGGAGTGAACACCAGCATCACCAGCTAACCAGCGCTCATCTCGGCAATCTGGTCTCTGTGCGTGCAGCCTTTGTAGCAGCAGTAGCAATCATTTACCATCATCTCGGATAGCGATTGGGCAGCTTCGTGTCGCTGTTGCAGAACATTCACTTTGGTTCTTGGCACAGCTGCAGTACATTACGAACTGCGGCGCTTGATCACCTTGTTTTAAGCAACGCCATCGTTGTGGCAGATCAATCCTTCGCAACGTTTGGCTTCAGTCATTTTTTTTTTTTTTTTAGTGTTACCATGTTGGACAGCACTATTACTGTCGCAGATTCATCTTGCCCAATCATTAGCGTGGAAACAGCAGTGTAGCATAGTTAGAATACGGATTGATATTTCTATTTTTACATTCCCGGAGCAAAGCGGGTGTTACTGGGCGCGACTCTCGGATTACGGATGAGAGAAAAGCCCCCAGATATGCAGGTTAGTTGCGAATAAGCCTCTCAGGTAAATAAGCGGCCGTGGACAATCAGCGGCAGTGCTACCAGGATCAAAGGAGCTAGCCTCCGGAAAGCTAGCTGAGAAAGCCTTTCAATATCTATTGACGGCACTGTGTCAAGCGAACCTTCGCCGCCTTAAAAACGAGAGGCCAATCCCGGAGTAGGACACAGGCTCTTTAGCGCGGCGAACGCAACTGTCCTAAGAGAAGCTGACTGGAATGCAAACCCCAGAGTAGGCAAGAAAGAAACCGCTCCGTAATCCTTAGGCAATCACGTCACATATGGCGGAAAATAATATATTAGAAAAGCGGAGAAGAGAGCGCTGTAATGATAGCGATCGTCAACGTTCAGTAACTGAGCAAGACACTCTTAAGAAGAAGAAGAAATTTTTACATTACGAAAATATTTCTTTGTACTGTAATTATGAAATATATAGTTCTATTTAAAATTAGTCAGTTATACGTAGTACTCTAACAAGGAAACCGAACTGCCTTGTGCAAACGAATTTCAATGATTTTCAGTGTACTGGTAGTATACCATGTGGGTAAAATATGTGTAACATATTACGGTGCGATACTCAAATGTAATTGAGAAAAACGAACTTAAAGTTTGCCTAACGCTTTATGTGTAGGTTATATATAAGTTATAGAACATTTCGCTTAAAATTGCCGTGGCCTAAGTGGTAACGTTCATGACGCGTACACTCGATATGCGGGTTCAAATCTAGTTATGCGCGTTTATTTCCTTTTTTCTTTTATATAAATACTTATAATTAATTCCTTTATTAGAAAAGTAAATAAATAATTTATTTATTTGCTCATTCATTTATTTTTTTATTACTCACTTTTTTCAATGATTTTTCGTTATAAATTTTATTCAACTAATCCCCGCGTCCAATATTTTTATAATTTTACTTTTAATTAAAGTCATTACTATTTTTGAATATAATAAAAAAAATTTTTAATTTAAATATTATTTACGATAGTTATTGATCGAGCTATGAACACTTTTTTTTATCTATATATATATATATATAATTTATTTGTGTACTCATTTATTTATTTTTTTTAAGTTATGGATTTCTATTTCTAATTGGCTCTCTATTTAACCCTTTCCATAATTTCTGTAGTTGTTGGGTCAAAGCCGCTGGCGCGCCCAAAAGATAATATATAAAATGGTATTATTATTATTTTATATTTAAAAAAAAAAAAAAGTTATTAATTTTTTCAATGTTTTTTAGTATTCATTCACGTTGAATTTCTATTGGAATAGTAGAAATTAAATTAACGAAATAAATAATAAAAAATCATCGAAAAAAACAATAAGTAATAAAAAAAATAAATAATAAGTAAACAAATAAAAATTATTTATTTACTTTTGTAATAAACAAATTAATTATAAATATTTACATAAGAAAAAAAAAGAAAAAGAGTAAATGAGTATAGGTAGATTCAAACCCGCGTATCAAATGTACACGTCATGAGCGCTACCACGTAAGCCACGGCAACTAAGTACTAAGCAAACTTTAAATTCGTTTTTCTCGATTATATTTGAGTACCGCACCTTAATATTTTGCCCATAGTATACCCACATGGTATACTCTACCACTTCACCAAAAAAACATTGAAATTCATTTCCCCTTGTAAGTACGCTCGTCAAGTTGGTCATTCGGAATCGTCTTTACAGCAATTCGTCAGTTCCGGGGATCGATTAACTCCAATTAAACGCGAAACGCTTAACAGCACGCATATAATTTACACATGCAACCTCGCTGGCACATATTAGTGCAGAACTGATTGCTCACTTGGCAGTTAGTTTCAATTGTTCATTTAAATTATACGGAAAATTAGGCAAAAGTGTATTTAGGGTCCCTTGTATTAAAGTCTTTTTTGGTTCCTGACCATTCTAGGTGTAGACTAAATGAAAATGCCCCCCCCCCTCCGATGCGAAACTCGAAGCCGTAGAGTTCCGATCCATTCTTTCCACGACGTACTTTGACGTTGGAATACTAAACGTAATTCTCATTAGAATTGATGGTTTATGAATAAAAAGCGCGCGCAAAAATTATAGCCGTGCCTTCCAACATTTCCCGGCGTACACGTTAGTATTTCGAATTCAGTTTTCCATCATCTTCTCTCCGTAAGATGTATGTTACGAAAAAGCAAAATATATACCGATAATAGCGCTGGCACGTTCCGAAAACAAAATAAGCCCTATAACTCCATCGTAAAATTTTCTTATAACTTGTTTTTATTACATCCAGTTCAACATTACTCGCGGATGCAAAGATGAAGGTTTGGAAATAAACATATCTGTCGGTGAAAACGAAAAATCCCTGTTTTTTAACACCAAAATTGTTAACGGTACGGGCCTCGTCATAACTCCAGCTAATCTTAATAGTAAATCTGACTGCTCCCTCCCCATTTTCGAGGACAAATCCTAACAGTCTACTTTTGTATTTTCACCCTCGTGTCACAGTGCACAACTCTCTTAAAATTCTACGCGTGTCGCCATAAAAGCGAAATTGTGGCGAGACAGGCTTCTCTCCTCGAGGGTGATGCGAAAATCGAGCAACTACATATGTCGCGTGATAAATGAGCGCGATGAGACATCGAAAAAAAGCTTAAAATTCGAATTTACGCGAGAAAAAGAAGAAAAAAAATTATATTTTTTGTCGTGTATAATCATAAGTACGGGCAAGTATTTATCCATGATGTAATAATATTTAATTTAAAATACTGTACGAATTTTACGTATACATAATTAAATTTAAAAAAAAAAACTAAATTAAAAGTTTTTATAGCTAAAGTTCAAATAATCTATTTCCAATGTTATTCGATATAATGACTACAATATTTTAATTTATATTCCATATTTCAAATAAACGCTGTTTATTAAAAATCTGTTTCCGTATACACTGGGATTTGTAATCAACCTCGTAAGAAGAACTTCTTCATAAAAAGTTAAAAAGCAGAAAAAGTTTACCACCCGAAACGGTTTTGCTTGAATAAAAGACGGTTTACTCAATAATTTTGACAAATTACCTTTAGAAAGATCCATCGGTTGCTGTTAACAATGACAGAATGACAGGTATATGTACTTTATAATGAATTAATTCCATTTGTTCAACGCCTACGTCCGTGAAAAATATTTGCTCAAGCTTTCAAAACAATGATAGTCCTTTTATCAGTATATTTTTCTAAGCACTCCGGCAAAATGTTTTGAAGCAATTTTCTTTCAATTCCACAGTTGTACCTTCTTAGGAAAAGCGTTAAGCCTTCTACCGAAATCAAATATACACTATCTGGATTATTTCCCTCTTTACATTGAAAAGTTGCTTTTTTTTTGGGAGGGGCGCTCGCTGACGAAAGAGCATTGACCCATGTTCGACAAGAAAAAAAAGTAACACTGATTTAATTATTTAGATTCGTATACGGTCAGCATCGATAAAGGAATCAAAGGGTGTGATAACAGATAGCGAAGGAAAGAAGAGGACAGATGCAGCAATCTATAGGCAGCAGGAAGTCACAGAAGTTGAGAGTAAAGAAGGAAACGTTCAGACTACAGACATTCGAAAAGAATGTGGTTAGAATTACATTCGTGGATATCATTGAGAGAATGTAGCGGATAATAAGGAAAGTTCGAAAGTGAAACTTGATGATAGCGTGCTTGCTATGATTGAAAGGCAACCGACATAAAGAGAAAATAGAGTAGTGCTGCAAAAACGGAAAATTATGAAACTAAGGATTAACTGGAAGATACGGCCGAATAGATAAAAAGAAAATTTGTTAGAAAAGAAGGATATGAGTCTGACCAAAACCCATAATAGAATTTTTTAAACAATGCGAGTAAATTATTAGCGGTGAACTTATTAATGGGCTGCCCCTCGAGACAACTAATCAGTTCTTTCATTTTCTTCTATATCAGAATGGAATCCAAAGAAACCCTCAATCTGAATATGGTAAGTTTGGAAAAGGTTATGGATAATCGAACGAATATGAAGAATGCTAGGATCACAAGAAGGATGAAGAAGAACAGATGAGCAACATAGTTTGTAAAACACTCTTAGCATCAGAGACGATCAGAAATGTATTAACGTTGAAAAGTTGAATCTACCAAGTAGAGCATTCCTCGCTCGAGAAGCTATTTCATCAGTTTCTAGACGCACTTCAACACTTTACCGTGTGGTGACGAGCATTCGGGTGAAGAATAACAACGAGATTTAATGTTGAGCGACCAATACTTTTACAAAGAGCAGCAAAGATCCTTGACTTTAGAGGTCTGGTCATCACTGACTACTGCGAAAATAATATTTCCCTCGCGACTAAACAATTTTAAGCTATCTCGGTGAATCATGCGGTTTATCCGAATTTTACCAAGCCGTTATTAATGCTAATTGTTGTTAATACTCTTAGCAAGCAGACAATTGATTTCTCTTCTCTAAATCCGAACTGATTGCTATGTAGTAAATTGTTGCACTTCAAATAATTCCCCTTAGATGGAACGTAATGAATTGTTCCGAAATGTTCGTGGAAATCGAAATAATTGTAATTGTTCGGTAATTATCACAGACCCCCGGTGAACCAATTTTATAAACAGCTCTGATAACACGAATTATTTATCCTTCCGGAGTGATACTTCCAGTAATGGAACAATTAATTAATTTTATTAATAGCGGAGTGACGGTTGCTATGTTATTTTCAATATCTCAAGCACCTATTATATCTCAACCTGGCACTTTGTAATTATCTCGATATATGATGTGATGTGAGTGGCTTGTCTGTAACATCGAAATTCAGCATAGATTCCAAGAATGATTGCAATGCCGTTTTGACTGGGACAAGTGATCTATAAATTTACTCCCGACCTCCTTTGAACTTTCAAAATACTTCAAAACAAACTCATCGAGTGACGTTCTATTTTTATTGCATATAGCTCTATTAATTATTTGCCATGCTTCCTTAGTATTGTTATTTGCTTGTTGTACTTGTTTTGTTGTAGCAATCTGATCTGGCTTTTCTGCTTTCAAATTTAGCCATGCGTATCTCTGTATCTTTTGTAATATTATGCTTGTTGTGTTACCTCTGCAGCGCTTATATCAAATGCCCTTATTTTCATCAAATTTAAAATTTTTATATTCATCCAGTAGTAATTTTTAAAATACAGGTCATTTCGATCTGTAAAAGTCACCTGTTCGCCCCCACTCTCTTTTTATAATCTATTAAAGTTTGTTTGCATTTGCGAATATACTCTTTCGGCTGAATTTATTTACTCTACACCTTGCCGGTCGTAATTTTTAAAAATTTGATTCAACCGTCTTTCGTCTATTTTATAATTATTACCTGGGCATTTCGAGAGGTATGATACAAATCACTACCGATGCGAAATAAACAACATACAACGTAATGATCAGAGGTTTTGAATTAATAATACCTGCATAAATTTCGTCAGTTGACTTCCTTATAAATATACTTGACTGAGTCATTTTGAAATTCTTCCCTTGTTGAACTATCAATCAGTTTTATGCTACTACACCCCAACAATCCCCTAATTGAGTACTAACTTGCAGCAAATCCATACAAAAATCCCCACAAGTAATGAATTTCCTCCGCTTTTTATCTATTTTTCCTATACTTAGTTCTTTTAGAAACTGCTTTACGCCATATACTTGATGATTTCTAAATAGCAAGCATTCGGATTTTTTGTTGCGCTTTATTTCAATAACAACCGACACCGGCTTTCCCGTAAGCCCTACACTATTATAATTATGAAAGTTCAATTTAAATTTATTATTAATTCCTCCATTAAACTTATCTGGTTTATTACTGCCATACTACTTGGCGAAGCCCGAGATATTGTACATATTTAATTCGTTTTCTTCCACATTTGTTTCGGCGATAATAGTCGCACTGACCGGTGTCCCGGAAACAGACGCGAAATACTCGCTCCAATTACGTCTTACACTCCCTTATATTATTGTAGTGCTTTATTAACTTTTTAGCTCCCTTTAGCCGTACTTTCTCCCAATCACCTATTGATGTATACGCTACGCAGTTACCTTTTTTTTTGCAAAATACGGCATTAGTGTGGAACATTAAGAAATGATGCAGAGGGAGATTTCAAGTAAAAGGTCCGAGTTATTCTATGAAAAACTCGCCGAGTTCGTTGATGGTATTCTTTGTGAAGACAATTTCTAAACGGCTATTCAATTTATTTGGTTTACCAGCAGCTAAAAAGTTTTGCAATTTTTCTTCACTATTATTATTACGTGATCTTATCACGTTGACTACATCGGTTATTGATCAACTGTTAAATTTAACATCAACCAGCCTTTGGCCAAAGCAGACTGGATGAAAACCTTTCGGAACACTTAAGAAGATATATTACAGTGCTTCGCCCCTTCCCCAATCGTTGAAATCGATTTGATCTTCTGTTATATCGCAGATATTTGTAGATTGCGAATCTTTTCGAATTTTAATAATTTGATGCATTGTCAGATTAAATAGTTTCAAATGATATATTATTAAAGAAAGGAAACAAGAGAGACTATGATCGTTTTTATTTTGTATCAGAAATATCACAATATGCACTTTTTATATTAATTAATGAAAGAAGGGCCGAGAATTATTCAAAACAAGAAAATGTGAAAGTTAAAAAATCGCTATCCCATAAAAGCAAATCGTTTTCCTTCAGTTCCATATAAATTTGCGATATTAGTCCTTCCCTTTACTACCCAATTTTTCATAGACAATCCCCAACTTTGAGTACTAAATACTCTACACTCTTCACTAACACACATTGTTCTAATCCAACTATCTCGCTGATGGCTCGAAATCAAATAATTTTGAGCCGAATCGAAGGCGCTATCCTCAACTGGATTCCTTTTTCCGGCTTCTTCTTTTTTCTAAATACGTTATACTTTTAACAGCGATAATCCTATTTTAAAATGTTGTAAATCTAGACCAAAAATCGCCTTATACTTTATACGGATTACCAGAGCCGCATCGGTTTTCCGAGCAAATGAAAGGCTTTCCTTTCTTCCATCTCCATACTTTCTCATAAAATTATATATTTTAAATCTCACGTGAACGAAATTCTAAAAATTCGTACATACAACATAAACATCAAAAACCGTGTCCATTTCGATGCAAAAAGAAAAACATACAATAACCACTAGCCTAGAATTCCTCATACCATCCATAGCGTTATATGTCATTCCTACCTATTAAGTCACATTCGATCCTTTCATTTCCTTCTACCGAGGTACCAATTTTCTTTACCTACTAACATTCTGTACGTCGCTCAGAATTCCATTCCCTCCGGTTAACTCTTACATGATTTTATTAAAAGCACTCACCAAAACCGATCTAATCAGTTGCCCACGCATTTATTTACTAATAATAATGATAATAATAATAATAATATATAAAAAAATTAAATTAAAGTTCCGGACAAGTCTTTATTCATATTTATTGCATATTTTTAGATTACATTAACTTTATCATATGACAAATGTTTTAATTAACGAATCCGTTTAATTTCAACCTGGTAAAATTGCTTCTTTTACGAAATTTTTTTAACAGAATTAATAATATGATTAAAGTGAAACTTTCTTTAAAATTTACGTACAAAATATCGCGCCAAGGTGGCACGAGTAGTAATGTTGTTTTAATTGGGAAAGAATTTATTCTACGTAGCTAAAAGTTCATCAATAATAACTCGCTGTGCATTAGAGGGAAAGAGAAACTGACACAATCCCTAGGGATACAGAAGACGATGCTTGGCGTGTTGAGTTATTAGCCATTTATTAGAGCGGGCGTATACGCACCTAGTGAAGGCAAACAAACTATCATACACTCCCTTTTCTAGGAACACAGTAGTCTCGGCTAATGGAGTAATAATTTCCGACTTGTCCTTCGCCCAGCTCACCTCGTCCGTGTAATAATCCTCTCTCTCTCTCTCTCTCTCTTTCTCTGTAAGTTTCGCAGACGAGAAAATGATGAAGGGCCCCGGGAACCGTCTTCTCCGGGAACCGAGAACGACGTAGGTTACCCTAAGAAGACCGTTCCGAATCCGGAGTCTACCGTTTGAAATTAATCCCTCCGATTTAGCTCGGCTCACCAATGCGTATATACCCTTTAATTTCGTGTATAGACGACGCTAATCCTTTCCTTCTTTAATAATAGCATTCGTTTTTCTTCTGCCTGCTCAACGGCCAGTTGCCAGCTTAAGACCGATCTTTCGTTGTTTATTTAATCATTCGAATGGCCGAAAATTATTCTTAACCCCAACGGCTTAGAATATTAACACCAGCGCCGCCGCACAGCGACATTTCAAACGGTTGAAAAGGTTAACTTTCGTAGCGCTGCGCCAATTAAACAAGCTACCGTTGTCGTATGACGCGATTATTCCCTGCCGAGAGGCGGCCTCGAAAAATCGTTTGAAGCTAATCGTCCGCCGTGAAAACCGCGTCATCGAAGAATTCACGCGGCATCTTACGCAGCCTTTTTCAAATCAAGCGTCCAATCACAAATGATACATTAAATGCTGTTAACAGTCGCATCCTGATTATTATTGATCGGATTAGCAGAGTAGCATGTTAAGAAAGGAAGCAGACAAGGATATTTCGTTGAAATAATGTTCCACGATGAGCACAATAGGTCTGTTAATAAGTTGACCAGATTTGTAATAATAAAGGTTGCTCAAGAATATCGTTCGAAAAGTTCAACGGATATGACGGAAGCCAATTCTTCAACGCTGAAAAAATTGTTAAAAATTTTTAGTCCAGCAGTCAGACAGACTTGTAGGGTAGGCTTATCACTCGACCGGGATGACGAGCGAAATTAAATCTTTTGATCGGGTGAATAATAGACAACTCTCCGTTTTGGTTTTGTAATGAACTCTGTATGAAAATAACAAAAGCTGTCTGGATTTTTAACACTTTTGACTAAGCTAAATGTTTCCGTGCATATCGCTAAAAGATTCGAAATTAAGACAAAAACGTACTAACCACTCGTTACTTTCGGGCTAAATTTTTCTATATGACAGCATGCACCGAAAAGAAATTAATGGAGCTTCTTCGTAGACTCACAATTACATTAATTTCGGAAGGAGTTGGGAAAAGTAATATTTCCGAGATTCACAGCGGGGCGCTTTGCGTGTTAAGAAACGAATAAATAATGAAGAAACGGAAGATTAGAATTTTGTTTAATTTGCGGGACTGTAAGTCACTTGCGAATCAAAATAAATTACTGGTCTTAAGGATAAGGGTAGCTAAAAATTGGAAAAAAAGAAAAAATGAGCTAATAGAATTGTAACGGGATGAGATTTGGCTAAGAGCGATAAATGGAAAGGGCAACTAATAGAAAGTGACGTGGAAAATACTCCGCACGACGATATTCAATACGTTTCAAGACGGCATCCTGTTGTACAAAGAATATTACATATAAGAAATAGCTGCTAAAAATCGGGAGCTGAGTACTCAAATCGGCAAATTCACCCCGTCAGGTATAAACCCTGTCTAGTATCTCTACAGAAACACTGTGACAGCCAGAAAGTTATTTTTTTACACTACTGCTCAAAATTCGTTAATGTGTTGACTGTTTTTTTTTATTCGATATAGAGGTAGCCAAAATAGCTTTCGTTATTTCCGTATTATTATTTCAATCGTGTCAGGGAATAGTCGAAAAAACAATGAAGTTTAAATGTGTCTTATTATTTAACAGCAGTCGTAATCGGTTCAAAAAAATATTAACGATCTTTTAATGGTTTGCTCAAACAAACCCCGTTTTTAATCACCTGAGTATCAAACTAAATCAACTATTTTTGAAGCAAAAAATTTGGGCCTCTTTATAGTTTCAAAATTTATTACTACGAAGGGAATACAGGTGATTTTTTGTAATACCATAATTTCTCACTCATCATCTTTTCCTCTTTTACCGACGTTTAACCAGAAAAATTTGCTAAACGTTCTTAACCTATGTGGATACCATTTAATGCCAATATATGAATAAACAATTTGTTGTGCGCTAAGCAATAAGCACACATATATATTAGTGATGGGCATAATCGACTAATTTGTATAATCGACTAATTAGCATTAGCAGTTTTTAATAAATCTGCTAATTAGCAGGTTTTCGAATGATTAGCAGGTTTTCCAATGATCACTAGATTTTCAAATAATAAAGAAGTGGCATGTTTTTCTAGTGTTGCCAATTTAAAGATTACTTTTCTAAATTTACTGGAAAATTATTAAGAAAAGATCTATTTAATGACCAGTTTAATTACTTGATATTTTGATATATAAACAAATGTTATTCAAAAATATTTTCTAGTGAAAGTCTTTAATAACTGAACTTTATCAGAAATTGTATTAATTTCTAATAAAGTTCGGTTATTAAAAGTTCGTTCAAATCAAAACATCAAAAATAGAAATGATTATGAATTTCCACTAAGTTTGGTGATAGTAGTAAAATGTATAGTAGGTTGAAAACATTGGATTCTTGTTATAGCTATTAAATTAAAATAACTAATTAAGTGCTTAACGCTATTTTTAAATAATGATCATTTGAAATATTGCAAATTTTTTATATTTCTCTCAAGTTTGAACCATGAAAATAACTTAAATAAAATGGTTTATTTTATGGAATTCTAAGGTAACTTAGGATCAATTATAAAGAACTTGAATTGGGTATATTACTTAATATTTAAGCAATAAAATAACATATTTAACTAATTCATAGGGAAAACTATGAGAACGTTATTTAAAACTAACATCACTTTGTTTTACAATAAGATATAAAAAGTATAATAATGAAATTTTGTATTAAAATATTACTATTGTGAATCTTTCAAATTATAGAATAAACTTATAAATGTATAATATGTATTTTAGATTATAAGGTAACTATAATCTTATAAAAAAATAAAGTATTTAAAAATAATGTAAGTATTCTTACTATATCATCAATGATAACTTATAATTATAGTTCATAAGTGATATAAGCGTAAATAACATAAAATAAAAAGAATGACCCTTTTTCTTCACTAAATCGCCTCCATACTCAAATGGAAAGACACATGAGTATAAAATGTGAAATATGAAGTATAAAATGTAGGGTTCATACTATAACATTTACAATAAAATATCAATAGTTAATTCTAACAGCTTAAATTATATTAAAAAATATTTAATAAATACTATAAATTACTATTTAAAAATAAAATTAAGTTTATATTTTTTGGATCTAACCGATTTCTTTGTTCTGATACTAACTGCCCTGCTTTTGAAAATAATCTTTCTGATGGAACAGATGTGGCTGGGATACACAAATATTTTAATGCAATATCTGCCAGCTGGGGCATTATGAGTTTCTGTTTTGCCCAGAATCTTATTGGACAAATTTCTCTATTTTCATAAGGCAGAGATAAATACTGTTGTAATTGAACGGTAGCATTACCTGCTGGGGAGTTGTGTTTATTTGCATGAGCAACTTTGACATCTGAAAAGTTCCACAATTCCTTAGAAATCTGCTGTTTATTACTACTTGATGTGTCAATATGTAAAATTTCATCTTGAAACATCATTTTCATTTCACTTAATACAATTTCTTGAGCAGTTTTTGCATTTAATTCTGCATCAAAAGCGGCCACTTTAAAACGTGGATCTAACAGTGTAGATACACTAGGAATTTTATCCTTTTCACAAACACCAAACCTATTGTTAAACTCATTTATGATTTTGTTTTTTAATTGCAGGGCTACTTTGGATGATACCACTGTATCTTTTAAAAGTGTTTGTAAACCTCTGACCAATGGAATAATTTTAGATAAACTAACTTATTTTTCACACGATAATTCAATTGCTATTTGTTCTAATGGTTTTAACAATAAAACAAAATCATGTAAATTATTCCATTCATCTTCATTCAGTGATTCTGGCGGTCGATTTAATACACCCAATGTAGCCGATAATGGTTCTTTAATTGTAATCAACCTTTCTATCATGAGCAGTGTGGAATTCCATCTTGTCAGAATATCTTGTTTTAATTTTAAAATAGGGCATCCCATTTGTTGTTGCATGCTTCTTAATCTTTCCATTGCTGTTGTACTTGATTTAAAGTGTTCTACAATTTTACGACATTTTTGTAAAATTTCTTTTACATCTGTAATTTTTTTAACGGCATTTTTCGCAACTAGATTAATGACATGAGCATTACATGGTAAATGATTTATTTCTAAATGATCCTTACATGCTGACGTTATGTTAGTTCCTCCATCAGTTACTATTGCACATATTTTATTTTGTATACACCACTGTTCAAAGATATTATTTAATACACATGCTATATTATGTGCAGTGTGGTTTGCATTTAATTTTCTAGTTTCTAAAACATATGAACACAATTTATCATTATGAATAAAATGAGCAGTAACTGTTATAAAAGACTGAACATTTATGGAACTCCAGATGTCTGTAGTTAACGATACATA
This sequence comes from Icerya purchasi, assembly GCA_039619475.1. NCBI lineage: Eukaryota > Metazoa > Arthropoda > Insecta > Hemiptera > Monophlebidae > Icerya > Icerya purchasi. Next base: position 67,549,939 of record CM077116.1, read on the forward strand.
TTTTACTTCATTTAAAGTATTCTGAACTATTTCTCTAGTTGTTTAATAAAGATCCGGAAGAAAATTTCTAGTAATTGTCCGACGACTTGGTAATATGTAGCGTGATTTTAATTCAGAAATTAGTTCTTTAAATCCTTCGTTTTCTACTACTGACAAAGTTTGTAAATCTTTGCAGATCATCTTTGTAATTAATAAATCTAACTTTTTCTTTTTTGATTCAGGTAACATAGTATGAGTTGGTATTAAAGTTAATTGTCGCGATCTGTTCAACTGAATACTTGAGGCGAAACTTGACTGAATATTATCATCGTTAAAAGTTACAGGAACTGTTTCAGATGTAGTAGTGTTAATAGTAGGAGAATTAGAAAGTACAGGGTCATCAGGATTAACAAAATCAACTGACTTGTTGACGTGTAAAGGATGCTTTCGTTTTAGATGTTCTTTTAAATTTGTGGTACTACTAGTGCATTTTGAAGTGCTTGAACATAAAGTGCATTTTGCACTATCACGTGATAGTTTTATAAAATGCGCCCAAACAACAGATTTATTCTTTCGTTCCATTGCACTTTGAATCCACCTATCATAAAGAAATAATTTGCCAATTAATTGTTATTAATAAAGGACAAAGTTAAGATATGTAAAACAGAGCTTAAAATAAGTAATAAAACAATTTATCCTCGATAGATCTGAATGTATTTAAACGTTAAATTATATAATACAGGTAACTTATTTTTTTACATAATGAAGTAAAATAATTGTATTCGTTTTATACTTTCTCTTTTTATTTAAAACAACTTTTTTATTTTTAAACAGTGATTTTTTCATAATATTTTCGATTTATTTACTACTTCTTTTTTTTATTATTTAATCTTAAAATTGTTCTACACTTTCGTATAAATATAACTATATCTTAATTTTATTTATTCATTATGATTATCACTTTGGTTTTATTATCCTATAATACCTTACAATTAGAATTACACACAACTATAATTAAAAAATATATATTTAAACAATTCAGAAGCGAAAAACCTAATTATAAATAACTATTAATAAACATTACTAAATATAAATTCATAAACCGATTACTTTTATATTAAAAACTTACTTGTAATTTAAATCATCAGTATAATAACAGCATAAATAATACAAGAGGGTAAAAAACTATTTTAATGTCGAAATGTATATCATAGACTTACACAAAAAATTTAAATTTAAATAAACTCTAAAATATTCAGTAATTAAAGTTTATAAAAAAAATAAAAATCTACAATAGTAAACAAAAATAAAATTAAATTAAACATTAAAACTTTGATCATAATAAAATTGACAACATTAATTATGGAAAAGCGAATTATAAAAACCAGCTAATAACAATCAGTTTTAGAATCGACTAATATTAGTCGTTTTTAAAAGCAGTTTCTAAAAGCGACTATCGAAATTAGCAGTTTCTAAAAGCGACTACTAAAATTAGCAGTTTCTAAAAGCGACTATCGAAATTAGCAGTTTCTAAAAGCGATTTGTGAAATTAGCAGTTTTTCGATTATTCAAATAATAGAATTATTCGTTTTGGAAAAAAAATCGAATTAGCAGTTAGTCGTTAGTCGATTATGCCCATCACTAATATATACATATGTATATATATATATTTCAGTATGTAGCATTTCTAAACAGCCCGTTTGTTAATTCGAATAAATACAAACGTTAAATTCCCAGAAATTACTGTTTACTACTTACGTTTGTAATTATTCATTATTTTACTTTATTAGATATGTATCCTTTTGTGAATTTACACCGAATATTAATCTTGCCTTTGGATGTCTCGAGCGATAAATAGACGCTCTTTTTCACCTATTCGCCTAAATTTTGCACCTTAATATTGCGAATCGATTACTCCGACAACGATAAAGCAATTTATTTTACATTATGTTCGCGAAAGTGTTCAGAAGTGAATTTAAACGAAGCCGTGTCTCAGCATTAAGCGCGCGCCTGATTTCAATGAAATCTGTTCTTTTTTTTTTTTTTTTTACTATCGCTGTTTAACGACACATAACGTGAACAAAATTCGTTATATTTCAATTTTCAAACGAGCATGAATTTAATAATTCTATATATAAGTAACATGTCATATTATAAAAAGTATATAACATATAAGTGTATATATCTGTATACACATATATACACAAACATATATACATATACACATATATCATATACACTATATACATATATACATATACACATATAAACATATTCACAATACATATATGTATATATATATATATATCGAAATTCTGTTTTCAAAAATCTTGACCGGCTACTGTTCTTTACCTTCCGGACGAACTTGCCGCTGCTTCTACACCCTAGATTCCGAACCACTTCCACAGAGAAAGAGGGGCATCCTTTACGCTACTCGGATCAAATCAAATCTTATTTTCGTACGCCGAAGTCCAGAAGACCAAAAATTTCCTTTTTTGCTTTTTGTGCGTATTTTATTATTATTATTATTATTATTATTATTATTATAAATTCGAGAGACCAGATTAGATTTCTTTGTAAAAAAATTTTTAGACCAACTTGGAATTTTTTTTAATTTTACACTTTTACATAAAACGATATTTATTTATTTTTTATTTTTAAGTTTTAAATTACAATTGGCCAGCTGACCGTGTAGCAATTGATTTGTAACGCGGAGTAATAATTGTGAGGAAACCACATCCAGTACTGTTTCCAGCCTTTGTTTCGTAATTAGGACAAATTGAAATGTCTATTCTTTTTTTACTTACTTCCAAACTACTATCTAGCAAGTTGATTGCCAAAGCATTTGTATAGGACTCTAAGCGATTTAAACATATTGTAGTACGTTTGATTCCATCTTTTTCACATTAAATATTGAAGTCCCAATGTAAAATATGATTAGGCACGTGCCACGGTGGAGAGACGATAAATCCGACATCCCTATTTTGGAACCACTGTTTCTTATTGATATGGGCGTTTTTAGCACAACGTAAGTCTGTTTGTCTAAATAGGCTTCAGTATTACCTTATAAATCATGACATTGTTATCCCTAATTATAGGTCTTGCCAAGAATCCAATGTAATTCTCGTATTTTCAATTCTAGATGTTTTCTTTTCTCTGTAACATGAATTTGCCATGTTAGCCTGCTTTAAATTGTTAGGTATTTTGGCAGAATTATACTTACTGTGGTTTTTTTTTTGGTTTTTTTTTCGGACTCGTCAACTGCGAAAATGAATCCAACACGCAAGCGAAGTTTTTGGAAATTTTCGTTATGACCTGGTTCGAACCTCTCAGCTGCAAGAACATACGAGTAAGTAAATTCCTATTATGCTGTATTAATGTACGTAATTGACGAGCCCTGCACCCCCCCAAAAAAGGAGTATTGTTTTACCCCATTATCTGTCCCAGTATTGAAAAAAATAATAAAAACCAACGTCTCAGTACCTTTTGTACAGGAGTAGTTTGTGACATGGACATTCTGGATAGCACGTAAATTATGATGTGACCATATCGTTTTAATAAAAACATGAACTGAAACTGTTAAACACAAATCGAATAAAATGTTTACCATATTATAAATATAAATAAGAGTAATAGTTTTGTGTGACGTATGCAAAACGACCTCCGCCCATAAGATATGTATATCCCAAAAAAGAAACATAAAAAACCGCTTTACTACACAACAGCAATGAAGTCGTACTGCCAAATACCAAAAATGCCAGTGCAATAACTATTTTGCAATTAATGCAGATGCCCTTTAGCGAATAATTATGGTGTCGAAATAAACTCACAAAACTTTGGACTGAAACGGTTTTTCAAACTTATAACGAGAGTGCATTAACAGTATGAAAAGTGAGCGAACAACATGGCCACTCTATCATTAGATTGTCATTTCTAAGAGTTACATTTTTCAATTTAGTGACACCGTAGGCACCGCAGTATAAGGCCTAAGGTAAAATAAACGAAATCTATGAAAGAAATTTAAAAAAAGTTAAATAAGTCATCATTTACATATAAGAAATTACTGTTCAATGGAAGAACCTACATTTTAGTATTAGACAGTAGTGAATGAACCAACCACCGACTAGTTTCGGATATTAATCTATAATCGTGGTGCAATATCCGAAACTAGCCGGTGGTTTATAAAATAACTTTAATTATATTGTGTATTAAAGTTCGTGTCGTTTGTTTAAATTAATATCACACAATATGTATGTTTTCATATCATATTAAATGAACCCGATTAATGGTGAGAACAAATTAAAAAGAAGTGGAAGTAAGTACAGTAAGGAGTGGAAATTCGGATTAGAAAAAGTTCTAAGAAAAGGGTTGGTCTTTGAAAAAAATAGAAACTGGAAGAAAAGATGAAGAAGGGTTATCGTGATAAAGAGGATAGCGTGAAGAAGGCACAATAGAAAAACGGGAAAGGGAGCGGGAACCTTGTGTTTAGCCAAAACGCAAAAGTCAAAATGAGGAGAAATATCGAAACGACAAAGAAGCGTAAAGTCTGAAAATCATGAAGGACGTGATGGATGAGGTTAGATAAATGAATAATGCGAGTGAAGATTTTAAAAGGACGAATTGTAAAAATAATCCCAATTTACGAACTAAATGCTCCTTGACGTGCTCAGTAATTCTTGAAAAGTAAACTGTCCGAAAAGATGTCCAGAAGTAATCGCCGAGTGAACAAGGTGATCAGCTACTTCATTCCCCTCAAAAATGACCCGGAGCCCAAAGAAAAACAATCTGGATGAAGCGAGAACAAGTTAAGGATAAAGAATGATGTGATCAGAAAAGGGGAGAACTTCTGAAGAAGAAATACAATCGGGAGAAAGGGGGCACTTTTGCAATTTGATGATGTAAGAAACTTCTTTCGGTCAACACTAGAAGAGATAAATTCGTATATAATAAAACTGCCAACAACTCTGCATAGGAAGCGGAACAACACAATAATTTACATTGGGGGGGGGGGGGGGGGGAGATTCGTTCATACTTTGGTTTGTTTTAAATCTCACAAGTAAGAACAAAAGTATGGTTCCAACACACAGAGTTTAATTTACAGTTGAATACATTGATTATTGATGAAGAAGAGGGAAATTTTGATACATGGAATTAAAAGAAAAAAGGTTACCGGAGCGAATGATACTGGAAATTTAAAAGAAAAAAGCAGAAGCTTACTGAAAGAAATAACAAGTGGAAAAAATCTGATGACACAAGTACTAAAAGAAAGTAAAATACACAACATCACACATTATTCTACAAGACTGCAGTGTGCAAAATAAACAGACTTTTGCGACGTATGTTGAAGTGTTGTGTTAGCGATAAGAAACAAATAAAGACGGTTAATATTAATAATCGGCTAAAGGCATCACCCCCCCCCCCCCCCCCCCAAAAAAGAATAATAAAAATAATTTTAATTTTACTGAATGTTTTATTTTATTTAATATACAGAGTTGGTCATAGATAACAAGTTATACACTCGCAACTCTCTCGACACTTAAAATATAACATATATGAACTGAATTTGGTTCTAATACATTCATTTTCTTCTCCATTCGTACCTATTTAGCCTGCTTATTTGATTTTTTCTTTTTTTCGAAATCCTTTTTTTGACCTACAATTTAGTTATGCGTATTCGTTATTTTAAATTTTATTTTTAAAAATAGTCGAAATCATCATATCGCAGTATCATTGGTTGTTCGAACTTAAAAGTGTGCTTCGAGTGCTTAATGAAACTATCTAGGGGTTTTAAATAATTTCAAAGAAAAGCGATAAGATTTTTAAGCACTCACAAATACACACATGTAAAATATATATGATACTGTAACATTAAAAATTTATATACCTTTTGAATTTGACGCAAACTCAGCGCATGAAATATCGTGCTTGTAATCGTATTTTTGTAATTAACCATTACTATTAAAATAAGTAAATAATAGGCGGAGGGGAGATTTTGCACAGCCTGAAACAGATCACAATCATTCTGCAGTACAGCCAATCTCCCCGATACCCATCAATGATAGGGACTTCCGAGAAACAAAACGGGGATACATCCCTAACGAAGTGCACTCGCTTTAGTGTGACGCAGGAAAACGATCAATGAGTCCCACCGATGTAGCTGATTTTTCAGCAAAAAACTCACATTCAATTTTTTCTTTTGTTATTTCATTCGTAACGAAGCAGCCACATATTTTAGCCGGTTGCAGCGTCGATTATCTAAACAGAGCGGAAAAAAATAATTACACCTTTTACACGTCTGACCACCCACTCGTGTTAAGCGATAAAGCGACGCGTAAAAAACAATTTAGCTTTTTCCTCTTTTCTTTGATTGTTCGGCAAAACGACAAATACGCGGGGGCCGTCTGCAGCAGTTACTCTGTTCTGGTTTCGTCGGGGACCACCGTAGTAAATCTTGACCATGAGCGAGGCAGACCTTTCGCGGTGACGGGCCATCTTATCAGTGTTAGGAAATGGTGACGGCTACTTTCAAAGGAGAAAAATTCGAATAGCGAATCGAGGTGTGCGTGTAGACCGGTAGCACATCCGATGCGAGAGCCAATAATTTATGTTGAACAACGCTGAAATGAATTCAGTGCACAATTCCTCACCCGTCCTTAATCAGAATTTAATCGTGATAATAATAGCAGTATCATTTTCGCTGTAATCGCAAAAAAAGCAAGACTGACCCTCTTCTTCCCTTTAGATTTATCGCCGCACCGGTTAGTGATCCGAACTATTTGCCTACAAAATTATGTAAGCCATAATTTATGTCGGCAGCCATATTGCGCTGTTAGAGGACATTCTATCGTCATGACAGTACTCCAATTTAGAACACTCGGACGCGAAATAAACACTGCGACAAAGAACTGGGTTTAAAGCCTCGCAGACGCAGCAATACGCGCAGAATTTTACAAAGTTACCCGGCGCTATTTTATACGAGCGGACACATACATATATAGGCTCATTTTCAGGGGCCGGCGATTTAGCATATCTCAGACCAATCTTGCGATACAACTTTTTCGAATAGCTAAATAATTTACTTTCTTCCTTTTTTTATTTTACAAAATACGTATAACATTTGTTATTTTTAAACGAAAACACATTTATTAATGACATTTTATTCCTAAAAAAAAAAAAAACTACCTTAGAAAGAAAGAAAGAAAGAAAGAAAGAAGTTTATTGCAACAAACAATCGAGAAACAACATGAAAAAAAATAATAATATTAGACTTATAATTGCATACCGCCAACTATAGCTTACCGCACGACTTGAAGTTGAAATGAAAAAGCAATGCATAGACATGATAAATTACAGCTTAAATTGTACCAACAGGTAAAAAAGCAATTAAAAAAAACCTGTGCATCACGGACGAGAAAATAAAAGAAGAAAAAAAATAAAATAAATGAATAAATAAATAAATAAAAATAATACATGTCAAAATAAGATTTACAATTGTGATAAGTAAAGAAACTTAAACGCTATAACAATATAACTAATACTACAGTGTATATTGTGTTTAAGCCTTCTGTGCTTGTGTATCCGGTGTACATGAGCTCGAGTTGCGTAGAATCGTAATTACCAATTGCAGAGATTAACAACTCATTTTCATGCTGTAAACACTTCTCGCAGAATTTACCTGTTAAATCTAATACATAATCTCTCTAATATAAAAGGTAGTCCTAAGGTGGTCAGATGCATATTTACAATTTTAGAGTATCTAGGGACACATTTAATGCACATCTTAAACCAGATGCTTTGCAATAACTGCAGCTTATACTATAGCTAGCACTATAAACTGAACTCCACACTGGACATGAATAGCAAACTATAGGACGAATTAATGTTTTGTATAGAATTAGTTTGTTATTAATGCTAAGAAACGACTTTCGATTGAATAATGGATGATACGATGGTACAAATTCTTTTATTAGCTTTTATGAACACTTGATTTATATGCTCCGAGTAGTAGTTCAACCTTTTGTCTAGTATATATAACTCCAAGATAGCGCACGTGATTCGACCAGCTAATTATTTTGAAATTAATTTTTATTTCCGCGGGCATGATGGGGCGCCTGCGAGTGAAAAATATGGCTTCAGTTTTACTCGGGTTTATGTCTATTTGCCATTTTTTAAAATAACGCAAAACGCAATTAAGTCCCGCTTGCAGCTTGTTTGTAATTGCATTTGGTATATAAGAACTGCAGTAAAGTGCCGTATCATCGGCGTACAGCGCGGCCTGCACCTCCCTCAGCTCGGGAAAATCAGATAGAAATAACGTAAATAAAAATGGACCTAAGATACTTCCTTGCGGGACCCCAGCTACGCACGTTTTAGTGCACGACCTAGCTCCATTAACAATTACATAGAATAATCTGTTACTCAAGTAACTATGAAGGAGATTAATAATATAAGGAGGGAATTTGTATAGAATCATTTTATAAATAATCCCCTTGTGCCATGTTGTATCAAATGCTTTTGCAACATCTAATAGGACCATACCTGTATGTTTATTGCAGTTGTAATTATGCGAGATATATTCCGTAATTCTCGCCACCTGATGAGTGGTTGAGTAACCAGGACGAAAACCGAACTGAACGTTAGGAATCAAGTGATGTCTGCTGGAATGCATTTTAAGTCGAGATAATATAGATTTTTCTGCTATCTTACTGAGATTATTTAGTAGGCTAATAGGGCGAATATTTGACGTTTGCGGAGTGTCTTTCCCGGGCTTAGGGAGAGTAATGATTTTTGCAATTTTCCAACTCGTTAGGGAAATATCCAAATCTAAGCATAGCATTTATCAGGTTAGTAAGTTCAACAATGGCTTTACAGGGGAGTTTTTTAATGACAATAGCAGGAATATTATCAATTCCAGAAGTGTTTTTAGGTTTCCAGGCTTTAATATTGTCTCGTATCTCTTTGGGAGTAACTAAATATTATCGGCCGAATGATTCTGAGTCAGAAAGTTTTTAACAGTGGAATTGATTTTATTTGTTTGATACTTCGACGTAAGTTTGCAATTTCGGGTGTGAGTCGCGAAGTATTCTGCCGCTAGTAACTCAGCTTTCGCGGAATCGCTATACACGTAGTTATCTAGGCATGCGTCATACAAAGGAGGAAGAAACGCGTGCTGCTTAGTATAAAGTTTGCAGATTTTCCAAAGGCGATTGTCTTTTACTGTTAGATTTGACAGCATGCGATTAAAATTATCATTTTTATTTCTACGTAGAAGAAACCTGACAAGATTATTAATATAATTCAACCCAATTTTTAAATACCGTGAACGGCTAGTAAAACGAAACTTAACGTATAATCTTCTAATATAATTCTTAAGCTTGAGAAGCGCAAGCATATAAGTAGGCAAACTATTATGTAACCTATTGGTTGGTATCTTTGGAATAAAGTTTTCAGCGGCAGTAATGATTAAGTTCGTGAGAGTGTTCAGATGCTTATTGATATCAGTCACGCTGCCAATACGCGCGTTTAGAATAATATTTTCTGAAATAAATTTTCTAAATTCGTCCCAATTTGCGTTTTGAAAGTCAGGAATGTAATTATCTACAGCATGCAATTTATTACTCACTATGACAACAGATATGGGATTATGGTCAGAAGACAGACAACTTAATGATATGGGAGGTGTAATCGCAACATTTTTCGTCAACACGATATCTATGACACTGTTTCGAAATCCCCTGGCGCTAGGAAAGTAAGTAGGTTCTTTAGGCGCAGAAATACAAATACCAGTACGTAAAGAAATCTCGTAAAGGATATTACCAGCCCTGTTATTACTGAAACAGTTCCATAGTTTATTTTTAGCACTAAAATCACCAATCAAAATGACTTTATTATTAGTTCTCAACAGTGACAGAATATCATCCGCAAATTTGTACGTACATCTTGGGGGTTTACATATAGCAAAAATGCTAATAGTGTTATTATTATTATCCGTGTGTAGATTTACGCCTACAGCTTGGACGCAGTTTAATTGCGGAATGGGAAGAGGATCAAACTGTCATCTTTTGTTTATAAGTATACTGACCCCGCCGCATCTACGACTAACATCGTTTCGATAAACAAAAAAGCCGGGAAATTTGAGTCTACAAGTACTGTCTAACCTAGTTTCGGATAGTGCAATGATATCTATCTTGTTGTTAATTGCAAAAACATGCAGTTCGTCACACTTGTCTCTAATGGAATTACAATTCCACGCAACTATTCGAGTATTAAAATTTAGCGACATTTATAATAAATTAACGACGGTTTCTATAATTACTTGCAATTTTGTAAAAGCATCCTTACTTTTAAGACATCATAGTTTATCTATAACTGTCCTGACTATTTTAAAAATATAACTTAAATCAAATTCTCGAAATAAGGAGATAATTTCCTTAATAGAGAAAGTATTCGTATTTTCATCACGGGGAGAAGTACTAGCACCTCTGACCTTACTAGCATAAGTTTCATTGACCTTAACGTTTTTGAACAAGCCTGCTTGGCTCGCAACAGTTTCATTCGCGCCAGTACGTTGGTGAAACACAAACTAGCTGATCGAGAAATTTTGTCACTCGTGCTGTCATGAAATGTTTTAGCACGAGTGCTAACTATTTTTTGTATTACGCGACATTCCTGCGAGCTTGCTGGATGCTGCCCGGAACAGTTGGCGCACTTATATGACTGCGCACCACACAACGAGCTGGAGTGGCTTTCGTCACAGCACACGCATCGCTCAGGGAGCTGACAGTTTTGAGAAACATGACCAAATCTTTGACATCGATAACACTGAAGGTACTGCGTTTTTCTAATATACTTCTCCCACCTTATAATGCACGAGAATAACGTTCTAATTTCTAAAATACGCTGCGGGATAGTATTAGATAGAAAAGTTATAAGATAAACGGGCAACTGCAGTATACTATTGACCTCTACTTTTCGGCTAAATTGAACAACCGACGTAACATCGATTTGTTTCCTTAATTCTTTTTCGATCTTATCACTAGTGAATGAAGCCAGAAGCCCTTTCAGTATCATTTTTACCGGCTTGCAATCTCGCGGAACATGTGTATAGAACGGAGTATTCATTTTTTTTAAAAATGCGATAATATTATCGAAGTCTGTATTATTAGACAGAAAAACGGACTTCTAAACCGATTATAATTACGTATTTTAAATTCGTGTTTCTACCTTAGAAAAATCAATTTTTCGTAATATATTTTATACGGGTGGCATTTATGCCAGGAAAAGAAACGAAAATAGTAATAATTTTACGAATGATATTTTGACACGGATATATGTCCTACGACTGAGCACAATCTAAAATTTTGCCTGCCGCGAAGAGTCCTACGAAGAGATGTCGCAAAATCTGTTTAAATGAATTTAATTTTGTCTGGTAACTTGCGAGGAAGAAATGATGAAGAAATGTCGCAAAATTTTATAATGATTTTCAATTGCGAACAAACGGGCTAAGTAGGGAAGTAAATACGGGAAAAACATTTTTTACTTTTTCGATGTAGATTTACCTATCGTATATTGCGCAAGTTTCTTGTGAAAACTCTTAGCGAAATCCTCGAATTGTGTAGCGTAAAGCGTCGTCCAGTTAAAAATCGCTACGCAAACCGTACAGCAACCAACAGCTTTTTCAATATAAACAGCAAACAATAACGTACATTGGAATTTAAGAAATGATCCGGACACTTTAATTCGCCGAAACAATGTATCGATGCCGCCTTTAGCTGCCGCCATGTTGACGCCTTGCAAACATGTAGCACCTATCGTAAAACATCACCGTCCATTACCTAGTGCTACACATATTACGCGAACCACAGAAGGAACTGTTTTCGCGTATAGTGCAATATATTTCGTTACTTCATGCTGTAGCAAGTAAAAGACATATGCGTTTTCCCAAGTATTTCCGTGTATAACCGAGGTAATAATCGATTATTTTTCTTATATTTTCATCTTTCAATATTTGTTATTTATAATTATAATTAAATGTTTATTTAATATAAAAACTGAAACTATTTACAGTGATGTTAATATATTTCATCGGCGTTTCGGATAGCTTCCAATTATCATCAGCAGATAAAACTAAACTGGCGAAACAGTAAACACAGTCCCAACTACATAATTACAAACTGAAATTCAACCGACACAAATTACGATCGAAAAATAAAGATCTGCAATAATTTCGAACAAAATAAAATACAAATATAACAAAAAAATAAAATATTGGTATACACAACACTCGGAAACGTTTTCTGGCAAAGCCAGAATTTAACGCAAAAACCGAATAAATTACAAAAATTTAAAAGACGAACATAAAACCCTGAACCAGTTGCATAGGAAACGCAAAAGCAAACTCTAAGTTATTAACACAGACAAACCACTATTACAGAGCAGAGGTTTAAGAAAAAACCGAATATATATATGTTGGTTATGTAAAAAACTGGAAAAACCCAAAGAAAATAAAATCAGGCAAATACGAAAATACATATATATATATGTAACTTTGTAAAAAATTAAGATAACGGACACATTTCAACCCATATACTAACTCATGTGAATACTTCATTTCTCCATTCCATTGTTGTTTCCATTATTCGCCCGTGTTCTTAAGCCCCATATTACCTTTCTCCCGTTTTCGCTGTTTTTTCCGTTTTTCCCCACCTTTTCTTCATCGTTTATTAAGTATTCATTTTTTTCTATGCAACTGCACCACTCCAGTTTGCTGAGGCACTTCCTGACCCTGCACATTATTCCTGCTACATTGATTGGTTCTTATTAACAATATCCAATATCGGATTAAAATATGACCGAATCTTTCCTCTTCTAATTGTTCTGAATAAAGGTGTCTCTAGTGACGAACCAAAAAAAAAAAAGAAGTAAAAAATAAACAAAAAAAGCTTCGATACTATCGCAAATATAATGACTTTCCACAAAATCGACAAGATCCAACTACGCCCTCACTAAGGGATCATCAGCACAGCCTACGAGAAAAGAAATCGATGGCCGTTTGTTCGCCAAAGCAAATGTTGCACATCGCTAGATGCACGATGTTACAAGATTTTCGTACCTCGTGGAACACGCGCTGCTATTCAAGGCTATCTCGATTTCAGCTAAGCAAAGAAATTGAATCGTTTCTTAATTTTGGTATAATTGTAATTAGTGGTAAAAGTTTACATTACTGCCGCCAGGTAATTTTTGCCAAAATTTTAGTTCGTTCATTTACTGCTGTTTTCCACTGTGAGTTTGAACTAATTCAAAACGTGAAAAACAGCAATAAATGAACGAACTAAAATCTAAATACCATCAACAAAACGTACGAGTGAAGAGGATGCTATTTTAAAATTAAAAGATAACATGACGTAAATAAATAAGAAGGCGCCATTTTAGAAATAACGAAAAAAATTGCGGAAAATAAAAGATGGAATTTTAAAATTAGAACATACTAAAGAAATGCATTATAAATTTAAAACGTCGGGAAACTCCTAAAAGACCACACAAAAAAAATAAACCCATTTTTATATTAAAAAAAAGGGGTGGCCTTAACGGGGACTAAAAGAAGTAAATAAAAAAATATATATAAAATTTATTAACCTGAAATAAGGAATAATGCGGTGTTTCATAAAAAACTCAACAATTTCATCGATAACTTTCAGGGAAAGAATGCTCGCGCGACTTATCGTATAAAGTAACATATAACAAAACTTAAATGTACAAACCAGCGCTAATTCGAACGAAAAAATCAAAATTAATTGCGGGCATTAATTAGTTTATATAAATTAGCAAAATATAATATATATATACAAAGGCGCACTCAGGATTTTATTTTGGTCGGGGCTAGAATTTAGAAGATGAGTTAGGGGGTGGTAACTCGGTACCTCGACTAAGTGTACCTATCTATTTCCGTGGTCTGTAAATTAAAATAGAAAAAAAAAAAAAATATACAAGATTAACGAATAATATTTTTTTTTTAAATTACAAAAGTGACGAATTTTATTTAAAAAAAATTAATAATAATAATAATAATAGAAACGTAACATTATGTTTGTAATAAGCACAAATTAGGTAAGCATACTAATTTTATTTTTAAAAAAATAGGTAAAAATGACTTGGCGCGACAAAAGGTACCACAAGTCGAATTTTTATTTTTCGGTTCTTTCGCATTTTGAAAACTAGAGACCTTCCTGATCAAAATGAGTCCAATCCAAACCCTCTTTCTCCAAAATTCACAATTTTGTAAGCATTTGAATTTTCAGTAGTGAAAAATCAAATTTTGAGAAAATTGAGTTTAAGGAAAAAACAAAGAAAATTCACTACAATTTTTTTTTTTTCTATCAATTTCCAAAAAAAGTTGAAAACCGTGACTAATACATTGTTTTTGATTCCCCTACCAATAAAATAAATTTATTAAAAGGTATTTTGAATCTTCGAGATGGTAATGAGTTTAAAGAAAAAACAAAACTTTTAAAAATGCTACTGAATAATTGCTTATATTAAAATTGAACATTTTTTTCCAATTTATTATTTACATAATTCTTATAACATTTTCAAAATTAATGATTTCATGAAAGAATAAAGGAGTAGAGAAACTGAACAACAGAAGTTCGCCTTACCGAATTTCAAATGATCTTGTTCATTACTATCACTCGCAGTATCTGAATCTTTTGTTCCATAGGTATCTTCTCCTCTTTCGAAATATTCTTCTAACAGTTTTTGAATGCATTGTGCGTCGCATTCATCGAACTATTCATGAAAGCAGCATTATTATCACGAAATGTTGAGCGCAGATAGAAATGAAGTGATTGGGCGCGCAGAAAAGACACCAGCGACTTGTGGTACCATTTTCAAATCCAAAGTCGGCAATTTCAAATCCGTTTTTCTCCCACTTCCTGGCTGTGAAATACGCTTTGCGCGTTTGCCACCGTGTAGTCCACATGTTTAACCACCAGAATTCGCAAAAAAAACGATTTTTTATATTTTTGACTTTCGTTCATGCTTTTTCGCTCTAGCTCGAAAACTTGTTTTCCGACTTGTGGTGGTACCTTTTGTCGCGCCAGGTCATATATAACATTATATACTTGTAATATAAGCAAGTATGTTCTTAAAAAAAAAAAATTAAGTAAAACAAAACGTTACAAAACGAAATTAAGATTTCGAAGATTTTTTGGGGGGAGCAATGGCCCCGTGGCACCCCCTTGAGTGTGCCAATGTATATATATATATTAGTATACACTTTGTGTAAGTATTACGATGAAAATTATAATTAGAAAATGGAAAAATTTTTGTAATATTGAATCGAATCACAAGTTTCTCCTAATATAGTGCGGGAGGGGGACAGAAATTGTTTTTCCGAATAAACAACTTTTCTCTAGATATCGACTAGATAAGTGAAATTAGGCAATAATAAAAATATTACCCGGTTCATGTGTAAATAGTTGGTTTATAAAATTTAAAAGAAATTACACAACGGCCTTTTTATCAAATTTACATTTATTCAGATGCAGAGTTCTCCGTGTTATATAATATTAACCGGAGACTGCGATGATTGACGCGTATTATTATTCAGAACAGTTCATAAGATGTAATTGAACTTTCGGATAATTGTTTACGGACGCTAAGCGCTGTGTTTTATATAGCTTTAGTACTTGATGGCTCTAACTGCTTTTTAAACATCCCGTGTTTCTTCTTCCTTAATTATTTGTAGTCTGATTCCTTTGTTCGTTAGTACTGTGGGCTCTGTAATTGCAGATGAGGCCATGGTATGGGACAGCTAACTCCTTTTGCTCTTACTTTCGGCAATGTCATTCCTTCTATATGTTTGACATGTATCGACGTTGATTGTCATTGTTTCTTCATCCTTGGTATAGCGTTCTTTGTCAGATTCCATTCCTTGTAACTCCTAATTACTTCTATTTACACGTGTTGATGGGTAATCGTCCGTTGCTGTCAAGCCCAGGGAAACCCCAAACAAGGGGGAAAAAAAAGAATGTAGCTAACAGGGTTCTAACTTCAGCTTGGAGATACGAAAGTGACATATAATATACCGTTCATTCTACCGGATCAACTTAAACGGAATATTAAGTAAGTGCGCTGTTTAACACCTGCTTACTCGTGTTTAATTTTGATTTAAGCACAGACTACATACGTTCACTGTTGTGTAGCACTCGGTATGAGCAATCCGATATGAAAGTAGAAAACCATCGTCGGCTGCTGGGCTAGAGAACCCCGTGAAAAATATAGCGTTGGCATATAAAAGGCAACGAACAATATCATTCTCTAGAATATTTTCGAGCAAAATTCAGTTAACGCAAGAAGTATTCGCTGATAATTAATTTTAAAAAAAAATTTTAATAAATTTTCTCGTACACAACGGTAGCGTTTCAACTAGATTGAAAGCGAGCTGGTACTGTAAACGCGACAATTAAGAAATGATCTTCGAATTTGTTTTTGGGAAATTTTAACCATCTTTACATATTACGTTCCCCGGATAATTCCACGATGATAAGGTTGACTGTTTTGGTCATGATATATTAAGTTGAATTAATCGTTTCGTACATAATACTGGTCATACTTTGTTTTTTTTTTTTCTTTTTAAGGCTTTTCTACCACTACTGAACATTCCCCTTTTTACTCCTTATAACGCGTCCTTTATCCTTCCTGTTAAACCGGCTCTTGTATCCTTTCTGACTGCAAATTTTTAATCGCGTAATGATCTAATTAGACTTTCCTTTCCTTCAAAATACTTGAGCCAGTGTTCCTGTCGGCAAACCCAAAAAAAAAAAGAAAAAAAAAAAAGTTGAACTGAAGAGATAAAAATATTCGGAAAAAGTTCTGTCCCGAAAAATAGGATCAAAACAGAGAGCCGGGAATTTAACGGATCTTTCGAATGAGACAGCGGAATATATTGGAGAATTGCCTGCTACGGAAATCGACGTAAGTGATTTAACGCAAGTGTAAGTGCAAAAAATAAAAAGAGATTAAAAGCAGATTAGTATATTCTCGGGCGGATTTTTCATACTTTAACTAAAATATCTGCATCACTTGTCATACATATTATTGTAAAGGACTCTCATTTTTCTCGGCAATCTGATTCAAATGATGTAACTACCGCGATTAACGGGCGTCAGTGACACTTTCGGTGTGCCACAACCGGAATAGCTCCGCCTAGCAGAGCATCAGGCTTTTTTTTTATACTCGATAAAAGGCAATGATTTGGTAGTTACGTATAAAAAAAAAAAAAATTAAAGAAAAATTCGCGATCCCGCCGTGGAACGGTAGTAACGTTTCCGTATTGGACATGTTACGACGGTCCAACCACGTATTCGATAAGATACTCTTTGCAAAGAAAACGTGTATATTTTTGAGAAAAATTACAAAGAAAAAAAAAACCAAACGGGAAACGACGTACAGACGCGTAAAATTAGTACAGACTAGAAAAAATGGTAAGAAAAATGCTAACTGATACAAGATTTAAGTGACGGAATCAAATACGTTCGGCAAAACGGTAACACGACTAGACTAAAAGCTGCCACGCTCGACGCCGACCAAAAACGGAATAACATGCAGGAGACAATGTGTCTAATTGAATATCACTAACCGACCGACATTACCGAGTAATCTTATAACGATAAAGGTAATAATTGTATCGATGTTTCTAGAACAATACTATCGCGTTAACCCTGCCTGACTTTTACCGGGTTTTATAAAACTTCCCTCGGCTCAATGCTGCTCGGCACAGCTTCTAAACGACACGCACTAGTACCGAACTCATACAGTGATCTCGGCTATCGGTCGCTACCAATAATACACACGCACACACAGTCTCAACCCCGACACAATTGTCCGTTCGACCGCGTGCGGGAATTTCGGTTTTAGCAGAAAAGCATTCTCGATACCGACAAGCCGTGAGTACGCCGAATAAAACCGATGTTCGAGAGACCACGAATTAATGATTTTGCCAGAGAAAATATTTTATAATTCGAACACAGCCAAAAGATCGCGCTGCAGTACCAATCCATCTCAATATATACATATATATATATATATATGTGTGTACATGGATATAGATGTAGCCAGATATTATGGATGTACACAAAGATTCGTCACTCATTGTATAGAGAGTAGCGAAATTACAAGCTTTGTTTGGAAATCTTATTTCTTTCGGAATTTCCCTCTTGTTTAAAACAACGGTTGAGCAGGAATTTCAAAAAGGACGCTGTCAAATTAGAATGCACTTCACTAGTTCAGAGGCAAGGGCGTACATAAACGGTTTAGAGGAGGGTTCGGAGCGACCGAAGTTATCCTCCTCTGTAGGACTGCGAAGTGAATCAAAAGAAATTCGGAACCGTCGACAGTAAAAATAATTCTTTATTTACGAACAAACCGGAACGAACATCGGCCGTACGTTCGAAATTTCCATATGAATAGGACTTTTAACAAACCGGCGAATAAGCCGTTACAGATTATATTCGCTTCAATCGTAGCAATTGCTGTTCGCGTTAACTCTGGCGATATTTTTAACATTCTTACTAGAGCATTTTACGCATAAATGCCAGATAGAAAGCGGTTAATACGCACGCCGCTACTACCATTCGTCCGATTAAAAGAAATAGCTGCCGTCTAAAAAATGTCACGCTCCGATGTCGTCTCTTCTATAATTTTTCAACCTCCTACCGGAATAGAAATTGGCTAATTTTTTCCCAGAAAGCACATACACTAAAAGTACACGCGTTCACTGCTTAAGCTTCCAATAGATAGTTCACTGTTATCCGATATTAAAAAAGCAACTTTTTTTTTTTTTTTTTTTTTTTTTTTTGATTATTTAAATTATCTCTGCGAATTAATCCTCTTTTCTAATTTATAATTGCGAAATTTCTCTTTGTATCAAACGGTACGATTACCTTCTGCTATTGGACTACTTCCTGCTTCTCCTGATAAATTTGACTGCTGCAGTCCCCGAGTTAACCAATCAAAAACAAAACAAAAAAATATACCGATCTAATAAATCATACTCGACATATTTTGCTTATAACTTCTATTCCCACTTTTACACGCTTTGTTTTTCTCGCATTCGCCTTTTATTTCGTAAGCTTTATATTTCTATTCCAGTCTCTTTACTTCACCATCATCCGTTCTCGCTCTTATGCATGTTCTGCGAGAAGTTCTTCCCTTACCAAAGTTTTAAATACCTACATGCCCACTTCGTTTGCACTTTTGACTTTCTCATCACGACATTCAATGTAATTTACACGACCCGTGTGTTAATCACCTCACCAGTCTGTTTTGTTCTTATCTTTAGAATTTTTTCATTCATTCTATTCTATGCTTTTTTTGAAAAAATATTTTCCCTGATACAACTTTTCTTCTGTTTTCGCGTTTGCAATGTTCCCCATCACGTTCTTTAATGTGTCTTTTGCACGATTCATCTTATTGATGATCTTAAATTTCAGCTCTGGAGGGGAGGGCTTCCTAGTCATTCTAACGCCTTTCGTACATACTCTTTCTACTCATCTCTCTCTCTTTCTCTCACTATGATAATTCCCTCATTAGATTTGGTTTTCTCTATTTCCGATCGATTATAGCTTAGCTAATGCTCAGTTCTTCTTTCTGTTCGCGTACCGGCTATTTCTGATAAGCCTGCCTCTTTTTCTTTAGCAAAACCGTGTACTCCTTCAACAACAATCTCGTCTAATAATTTTAGTTCCAACGTTGCCTTTATTTAAAGACTACCGTGAATGTTCAATATTTTGACTTATTTTTATGGCGGGGTATTCGTGCGTAATTCTCTTAATAAAATGAAATACGCCTTTTTTCAATACAAACACGATAATAGCGAAAAGCTCGATGGGATATAATAGCATAACTACCGCCATCTAGTGAGCGATTTTAAAAGTACTACTCAATGAGCCTATAAAAAAATACGGTAGAAACCGCATACTACCCGCGTTTTATGTAACGATGAATATCGGATATCGACCATAAACCGTGGGCTATAGCTCTAGCGCTGAAATGAAAAAAAAAAAAAAAAAAATGTAAGAAATGCCGGAGAAATCGCTAATTTCCTCGGACGGAGAAAAACACTTTTCCGGCAATTTCCCAACGGCGACGGCAAAAACGCTGAGCACAATACGGTTTTTAATTTTTTTTTTGTAATTTACGCTCTATGATGACAACAATCGTTGGTATCAAAAGCGATCAAAAAAAAAAAAAAAAAAAAAAAAAAATGAAATAACGACAGCGAAAAAGAACAGCGACAAAATAGAAGGCTCGTCATTGTCGTTAAGTTTTTCGTAGAAAAGTTTTTATACCTACCTTACTATAAGACATCTCTGACTAGTCTCGGTTTCAACTTGATTTATACGGCGGCCATTCAAATATGATTTCGCGGTTTTCCTGGTCCAAATCCTTCCGATTTCCCGATTACTAGAATTGTACAAAAAGAAGAATGGAATTTTTTTGTTACTATTGGTATAATATTTCACCACCGCAGCGTATTCGTTATATGAATAAAACAGAACTCCGTAGTTTATTCTCGAGTGTGAAGTACATTAAAGAATGCATTCACGTTTTAACGTTTCAAATGATTTTTTCTTATTAAAAATATCGTTCTGAGCTATTTTTAATTTTTTTTCTCGGTTTTACAACAAAATTCCCGGTTTTCCCAGTTTCCGAGTCGGGTGGCCACTCTGATTTAATAATAATTTTCTATGTTCTAGGATTTACGTTTTCTTTTTAATATAATTAAAAATCTAAATAGCTTGTCTATAACAACGCTATCGCCTAAAAAATCAGGTATAAGTTAGGGCAGGCGATTTAATCTACTGTATATTTCAAAAGACCGTTCGAACAAAATCCGGTTTATTTGACGCAACAAATGGTGCAACCAAGAGCTTGCAAAGCTAGTATCGTTGCAGATGGTGTTCTGCAGTTGGTGAAAACGCGCACTTACAAAGTATTTGCAGAAAGGTGACCGAATTTTGACATAATGCTGTCGGTATCGTAACTACAATTGCGATAGAAAATCGAAAATTTCTTATGAGCGATTGAGAGCGATGCCAGTGTCAGACACACTTTAGACGGCAAGTTATTCTCTTCGGTAAAGTGCATTTGGCACATTGTTAATCTTGAAAGTATTTAGACAGAACTGCGTCTTAGCAAGCACTTGTTGCCTGAAGCTCCAACAGGGACGACCCACGCAAGATAAAGCCTATATGTAAACATATGTGTTCTATCGTAGTAAGTAAGAGGTCGCTTTTGTGTCTAAACAGATTTTAAGGATTAATTTCCTCTTTGCCAATTCTCAGAAATTCCTTTACTTGTCTGTTCAAGCAAATCCGCCTTTGCTACTACGACGCCTAGCAAAGCCTTCGCCGCTTTATTATTCCGTCTCTAATCTCCACTACAGTCTGCTTCCAGTCTTTCTTTCATTTTTATTTTCAGGCTATTTCGCCGTTTTTCCCTTTCATTATTCGGATGATATTCAAAATGCCGATCGTACTTTCGCCGCTAGTGAGCTCCTTTTTGTTTCTACTGCGCGATTTCACTTTTATTTTAGATTTTTAAATCTTACTTTTTTTTGTTTTTTTACTCCGTACAAAATACCCTCTTTATTCTTCACTTTCTTCCCCTTCAGTTGTACACCTCTTAAATATCTTCATATTAGAATATAATCTTCCTTTTCGATGAAACTCTTCGTCGGCGAGAAATATAAATATAACTAAAAGACTACTTCTTACCGTGATGATTTTGAAAAACTTTTGGCAACCCGAATACGCGAATTATACATACGACCGGGAGTAACTTAGTAGCAAGACTTAATCGTTTTTGTTTACGATCTTATTTTTTAGGGTTTTTTTTCATACCTTTTTTTTTTTTTTTTTTTTTACTATTTTAGGCTCGTCAACCAACGGTTCTTTACCTAGAAACAAATAAAAAAGGAGACAAGTCGGTTATATTTTAATCCGATTAGAAATCTTTGATAAACAGGGAAAAAAAGCAAAAATAATTATTGGTGAAGGAAAAGACAGGACATAAGAAATAAAGAAAGAGTAGGAAGCCCAAGCCTCAACAAATAGGAATACAATTTTTTCCGCACTTCACTGGTTATAAATAAACAGTTTATTTCTGATGATGGTAAATTAAACTTTCCGAAACGTTAAATATAAAAATAAAAATTCAATGTCTACCGTGAATTGTTTTCCGATCACTGTTAAAGGTTAACAAGAGTAAATATGGGATTCAAAACGACATCTAAAAGAATATTTAAAA
Source organism: Icerya purchasi (assembly GCA_039619475.1). Classification (NCBI taxonomy): domain Eukaryota; kingdom Metazoa; phylum Arthropoda; class Insecta; order Hemiptera; family Monophlebidae; genus Icerya; species Icerya purchasi. The sequence continues at coordinate 67,572,226 of CM077116.1, forward strand.
GCTGAAACGGAGACGAAAAAACAAATAGTTTATCACCTCGCTTCAGTGTTGGATTAAAAATAGAATAAAAACTTTCAAAAAGAAAAAAAGAAAGAAAATCAAAAATTATACACTTTTCTATTAATTTTTAACAAAACTGTAAACGGAAACCGAAATAGGCCAAATTCAGCAGGGCTGATTGGGATGTTCATCATTTTACTGTTTCGTGGAACCGTATTTTCCGATCACATTGTGGAGGATAACTTACTCGCTCGATAATACCGAATAGCTTACGGAAGAAGAAGATTTAAAAAAAATTAGTGCATGATAGTTCTTCGGAAATGCAAGCTTATACCCTCTATTTTTAATTCCGTGCAATTTTACGTAAATTTTTCAATTAGCGAAATTAACTTCTTTTTTTCTCACCATCCACGTGTCATATTTATCTCGCTCTCCGGAAGTTGTAAAAGTTTACACTCCCCTTTGTCTTTTCTTTCAAGTTTAAGTAATGTGCCGTGAAAAAAAGGTTTCCATTCTGAAAGAAGCGCGAGCGGGCAGAGATTTTTTTATATTTCGTATAATTTTGATTTTCAATTTTCGATAACGGCATCATTATTTAACGGACCGACATGCCCCGAATCGGCCGATTCGACGATTAGTACGACGGGCTCGAGGTTGCGCAGCTTCGTCGAATAGCATCATAAACTGAGGAAAAGGTAAAAAAATTAATGAACCCAATTCCTCCGCTACACATATGTCGTCGGAACTTGAATGCAGCGAACCGAAACAGGCTGAAAATCAAAGAACCAGGCGTACTTTCCGGTCACAACTGAATATTCGATTTCGCCTAACCGGAGAAAAAAGATTTATAAAATTTTTCGGCGTCTACCGCAAACAACGCAGATTCGCTAGAATGAATTATGGAATTAGGGGAAACAAAATAGGAAAACACATTCGAAACAGACCTGCAATATGCTACTTTAATCGGTTAAAACCTGCTACATGAATCATACTGACGGTATTACGTGAGCCTAGAAAATCACATCGATAATGGGGGGGTGGGGGATAAAAAGTCGAATCAGTTTTACTTCTGAAGCGGATGATAATATTTTCCGAACATTTTTTATACTCTCACTGACAGATATTTCGATTAATCCGCTCCAATCTGTGCGTATTCTTCAACGACGACGATATATTGAACACTAATTTAGAATGTTGCACTTTTGCCATTTTAATCATTTCTGACATGCCAAGTATGTATGTGCGCATAGAAATTAACGATAAATAAAAATAAATGTTTATTAAAATAAGACTGGTGTAAAGTACGAAGTGAATAATATTAACCGAACGAATTTCGGACTAAGTGACCTTGCTCCAGAGAAATAATAAATCTTTATAGAAAAATTAATCGAGATAAATGTAACGTATGGAAGGCGGGGAAAGAATAACCCAAAAAACCGGTGACAATAAAAATAAGCCGGCATTTAAAGGATAAATTAATCAATTAATTATCGAGTACAAGCTAAATTATTCTAAAAAATGGAGAAGTGCACACGCTCTAGAGATGAGATAGAGCTTAATTCTCTTATGCCTTTATACCGTCAGTTTTATTAACAAACATATTTTCATTGATTTCACAGTCATGAAATCATTTAGTACACAGGAAGACTATACTACATTTGTAATATAATTTAAACAAATTATGCATAAAACTAATATACTAGTATAGATGGACACATTTAAAATAATTTTACAGCTTTTATTCCTGAATTTTTGCAATTTTTTAATAGTTGACCATACCTAACTACAAATGGCTCGCGTATAAGCGAAAAGGTCTCACGATGTACTTATATATATATATATATATATAAGCGAAAAGGTCTCACGATGTACTTATATATATATATATATATATATATATATATATATATATATAAACTCGGTCACTTTGTCCTCGCAAAGGGCTCTGTCCCTTGACCCCTCTTGCTCACATTTCTATCTCTTTTTCTTCTATACTTTGTACAAAATGATCAACAAAATTTACAACGTCATTTTTACCGGCATAAAAATCCTATCCTAATATTTAACTTTCGATATATAAAATTGGGACATTTTTTTCTAATGTGGGCCGGCTTAAGAATTACATTGTAATTAATGAGTTTATGATTAGTGGGATTTTTTATTAAAAATTAAATGTAAGGAAAATGAGACTTTATCGGTTTTGTTTATTATATAGTTAATAGGTTCTCATTAACAAAGTTTTGGTTAGGGAAGAGCAAACAGTTTGAAAATATTACGTTTCTTTAGTTTACTGCAATCGACTCTACAGAATTCAACACACTTTACAGCTGTACGAAGATTACTTAGTAATAGTGCTTTATTTGAAAATACGAGCGTTAAGAGTTTATCAACAGAAATCTGTAAGACGGAAATTTTAATTTTAAAACCAACCGGCGTTGTGCAATGAAAATATTCCGAATGAATGATTTCCAGAATAGTTCCCCTCCCACCGTAATGTAAACATATCGATGGATACTCTGACTACATTATCAATAATGTAGCGCCGCAGTTACCGGACGATACATTTGCAACATAACAATGAACAGTTACGCAGCGCTCTATTCTAGAAAAGGAGTGGGAGGGGTACATGAATGACCGAGTAGCGATAAAGATTATTAAAAGACGTCTAGCTGATTGATGTACGAGGTGTAATTTGTCCAGCCGTGTCTTCACGGTAGCCGAACGGCAACTTATTCATATTCACACACATATGCCACCCTGTACATATTATGTATATGTGTAGATGATCAGATTTTGAATCAACGACATCAGAGAAACGGGGTACCCTGAGGCCAACGGTAGAGATGAAGATCCACATCGTCTACCGGTCGCATTATCCGCCCACTTTTCCAGCAGTATAAAGAAGAACGAAGAAATGGAATGAAGCTGAAACAACATTAGGTCCCGTCTCACTGCTGCATATCCCGGTGAAGATAAATGACGGGCGACCTTTTCATTAATTACATACGATCATACGACGAATATAAAATAGATGCTCGGGCCAATTGAATTCACAACTATTCTTGTCTTTTGACTGGATCAACCTGTATCTCCGTGCATGCGTACATATGTGTGTGTGTGTGTGTGTGTGTGTGTGTACGTGAGTAGCATAGAGAGCAAAGCCGCACTGCCTACAGTTTTCTTCGTTTTCTTTCATTATGTTTTTATATTAAGCATTGTCGCACGTTATACAAAATAAAACTAAATTCAAAAATAATTTAATTAAACCATTTAAAGCAACCCTGATCCTGATTCGATTATTTACAAATTCCGCAGCTATCACTGAGAGGGAGAAAAAATCAAATTATTAAATACGTTATTCATTTTAGTGCTATCCATAATCAATTATAAACGCAAATAATCGAATTAACGATTAACGAAATAAAGCTATAAAATTATAATTATTTCCCATTCGAATCTTACAGTTGTATCCTTAATTGGATATTATTTTTGTATTTACAAGTAACTATTCTTTCAAAATTAAATTAATTAACAAACCAGGGTAAAATCAATAAGTACTATAGATGAATGCTTAAGAAATTTGTAAGAACTATAGAACTTTGACAGAAGGAAATTCGTATTTCGTACTAAAAACTTAACGTCAAATCTCACTATGTAATTCCTATACTTGAACAAGGTAAAAATCCGAATTTATTCACATCGTACAAACCTAATAACTCACTATCGTTTGTCGCAAAAACTACGGAAAATATTATTAAATTTATATTAGAATAAGAAAGGAAAACGTCCTAAAAATCAATACGGTTTCAGCGGAGGATATGGGGTAAGAGACTCACTAACCGTTCTCACGAACGATTTATACATTAATTTAAGTAAAAATTGGTATACTGCCGCTATATTCATGGATATTGCATCGACGTATGATAAGGTATTACAAAGTGACGAGTATAGGTACAACTGCAAAAATAATAAAATGGATCTATAAATACTATCACAATCGAAAATTATCCATACGATTTTCAGGGGAAAAATATTTAGCTATGTAATCATAGGTAGCGAAATCCTTCAAGGAAGTTTACTGAGCCCTCTATTATATGTATTGTATAATATGGACATTCATAACATCGAAAGTAATAACGTTGAAATAATTCAGTATGGTGATGATATGGCTATACATCCTACATCTGCAACATTAACGATAGCCAGCAACAGACTCAAAAGGCCATACCGCCACTTTAAAGTAATTTGAACATGTTGAAGCAGTCAATTAACACGGAAGAAACGCAGGGAATAATATCCGACAGAAAACGAATTAGAGTCTCTCCTCTTATAACAAAATAAGTTAAATTTGTTAATCAGATTAAGTATCTAGGGATAATTTTTGATAATAAGTTTCATTATGTTATAACGAAATTAAATATATTTTAACGAAATCTGAGAAGCGAATGAACGTCTCAAAAGCATTAACCGGATCGAGGTGGAGAGTCCATCTAACAACAAATCTTATAATATAATACAGGATGATAATTAAATCTCATTTAGAATATCGGCTATCAATAAATCTAAGATAAAACGATTACAGGTAATACAAAATAAAGCTATTAGGAGGTGTCTCGAGACTACGTCATCTATACCGGTACACTCGATGTTACTTTTCCAACATGAGACTAAAATGGTGCTGCAATAAATTCGATATTAAAATTAAAGAAAATAGAAGTCATTAACAAACAACTCATAAATTTAGGTAAATTAATATATAAAAAATATTGGAAAATGAAATCGGATTACTAAATAGTTATATGAATTTAACAAATTTATATATTTATAACAACTACAAGGTGCCGGCCTATAGTATGCTACTCTCGGATATACTATTCAACTAAGATATTAATCATTACCAGATACCTGATTTCCAGTTAAACAACAATGATATTTTTAACTATATATTATGAAATTATTTATATGGATGGAAGTTTTGATAGACAACAGAGTAAATAAATGTCAGCATTTTATTATGCCAATAAGCAGGTGTCCGGAACGTTGGTTCACTAAAGAGATGATAAATTTAATAAAAGAAAAGAATAAGTACCGGTTAAAGTTTAAAAAAACAAAACATCAACCCTTCAAAATTATCTTCAACAATTTACGTGAGGAGTTAAAATCGAAAATAACATTTGCGAGAGTAAATTATGAATATGCCATAGAGAGCAAAATGCGAGTAGACCCAAAACGGTTTTGGCTATATTACAATGAGAGGGCAGGGAAGTGTGCGAATACACGTACAGAGGCTTTTGCATACAAAGGGCATATGCTACGTAGCCCTCAGCACATTGCTTCTGCTTTCGCTGCTCACTTCTCATCAGTTTATTCTACTCCACATCCGTCCACTTTCAACCTTCCCGACACTTCCGCTAATACCAACCAAATTTCTGTTGGGAATATTACGGAAATTGATGTAAATGAGGTGTTACAGAAGCTTAAGCCTAAATGCACTTTAGGCCCCGACAACATACCGTCGTTTATTTTTAAGGCTTGTCGAGATTTACTCGCCAAACCTCTTTCATATATCTTTAACTGTATAATTAACACTAATATTTTTCCCCAGGCTTGGAAAGTGTCTAAAATCACGCCCATTCCGAAAAATAACATTTCCAACGATATTACAAATTTTAGACCCATATCTCTCCTCCCACAAGCCGCTAAAATTTTTGAACTTATTCTTTATAAAAAGTTATATCCATCTCTAAAACACTATATTTCAATTAATCAACATGGGTTTGTTGAAGGTAGATCGGTCGTAACTAACCTAATGACGTTTACAGATTACGTTTCCGCGGTGCTAGATAGGTCTTCGCAGGTAGACGTAGTGTACACTGATTTTCAAAAAGCATTTGATAGGGTAGATCACTCAAGTCTATTGTACAAATTAAATAATTTAGGGTTCTCTACCAGGTTATTAAAACTTATGGAGCGTTATTTACAAAATAGGGAGCAATATGTTTATTTTAATAACTGTAGGTCCCGTTCTTTTCTCTGCCCCTCCGGAGTGCCTCAGGGCTCTATTTTAGGCCCATTCCTCTTCCTAATGTACATTAATGACTTACCGAATGTTTTGCAGTACTCCAAAATTCTGTTATATGCTGATGATGCAAAATTATTTAGAGAAATTAGAAATGTTGAAGATACTATATTACTACAAAAAGATATAGATAGTTTTGCATCATGGAGTGCTGCTAATAACTTACCAGTGAATACGTCTAAATGTAAATTTATTTCGTTTACTCGCAAAATTCACCCTACTTCTGTCTTATACCATATAGAGGGTTCTCTTTTAAAAAAGGAGACAAGTGTCACGGATCTTGGCATTCTTTTAGATGAAAAATTTACATTTAAATTTCATGTAATAAATACTATTGGTAAGGCGAGGAAAATGCTGGGTTTAATGTTACGGAGCAGTGTGAATTTCAGATGCATTGAAACATACTTATTTTTATACTTCGCTTTGGTTCGTTCACATTTAGAATTTGGCTCGTTGATTTGGAATGCTACATCTGCTGATTTAGTAGCTAGAATAGAAAGAGTGCAGATAAAATTTATAAAATACTTACTATATCGATTTGGTAATTTCAATGGTGAGCATTTCGAATACAGTAAAACACTTAGACAATTACACATGAACAGTCTAGTGGGGAGGAGGAAGGAGATAGCGCTTCGCTTTTTGTATAATAATTTGTTGCATGGTAAAATAAATTGTCCCCGCCTCCTAAGGAAAATATTGATTAAAGTACTCATTTCTGGTGTTCGACCAACTCATACACTGGCAGTTCAGTTTGCAAGGACTCAGCAATACGCATGTTCACCTCTACGCTCCTTATTTACACTGTACAACAAACTAGAGAAGGAGCATCAGGAATTAGACATATTTGATAGTTGTTGGGGCGAATTTTTAAAAATTGTCAGGAGTTTGACAACGTAAGGCTGCTGTCGTTGAGAATATTGATATGTATGTGGGTGATTGTTTTTCATCTGTGGGTTTAATTGTACTTGAATGTGTGTTTTGCGTGAGCATATGAAGGTGTGTGGATATATATATATATATATATATATATATATGCCGTTTGGCATTTCTTGTATTTACGTACTTTATTTTCTTTTTATAATATTGTGCTGTGCAGTAATTGGCGTAAGCTGTTGCACTAGCAAATTGTATAATGAATAAATAAATAAATAAATAAATAAATAAATAAATAAATAAATAAATAAATAAATAAATAAATATTGTATCATGTACTGTGCATCATCCGTATCGGTAGAGATGTATGCTATATTTAAAGCTTTGCAATACTTGAAGAACTCTACATGAGGAAAACAATACTCATAGTAATCGGCTCTTTAATTTCCTTTATACGATTAAGCGAGACAAAAATAAATTTAACGAGCAATGTTGAATGTCAAATAAGAAGGATTATTATTAAACTGGACAGATTCTTGACCAGAGTGAAGTTTAAATGGGCTCTAGCTCACTGTGGAATGACTGATAAGGGCGGATAATTATCTAATAATTCATAATAAAGTTAACTAGAGAGAGTGAGAGAGAGAGAGAGAGAGAAAATACTGTATATTAAAGAACAGATTCAGATTCAATGAGATAAAGGATACTAAAAAAATGATGAAACTAAAAGTAAAGTATATTTCAAAAGAAAATATCCATTAAACCATAGTTTTATGCAAATAGAAGATTAGAGATTACATTTAAAATTAATACGAATGAGAATTGGGCATTGCAGTACAGCTATCCCTATTTATTTAGATTGGGCATAAAGAGTGACCCGATATGTGAAAAATGTAATAAGGAAGGAGCTTTAGATCATTATATATGGCAATGTACCAAATGCACTAGAGGAAGAGATCGTTTAACACATTTATCCTCGAATAATTGGAAAACATTACCAACTTCGACGATGATAATCATTAATGTAAACCATTTTCAGTAATTGGTGGAGAACTTTACAGCTTTATCAAGATCAATCAGATAAACATTTGAAAGTTTAATGATTGGGAAAACGGGCAATGGTGGGCGTCGGGCCGAAAACAAAAAAAAAAAAAAATCTCATTAACATATTCAAAAAACAGTTTTCGGGTAAACCGAAAAGATACAATTTCACGGCGATGAGCAAATAATATACAAACAAAAACTAAAACTCCCGGACTGTCTTTGTATTATCATTCGGCTATTCCGAACGATAAAACTTTATTTAATAAAAAAGCTAAGCAACTAAAGCAATTATTGACAAACATAAAAAATCAAACATTTAGTGATTATTTATTAAAATTGTCGTCACTGCCTGTAGATGATTATTCACTGTGGAAGTGTTGCAAAAATATTAAAAAATCCATTAAGAATATACCGCCGATAAAAGATAACAACAGTGGAAATTGCGTTAGGGATGAGAAAGAACAATCAAACTTATTTGCTGCCTACTTGGCAAAAATATTCAAGTCTGATTTAATGTCGGATCCAACAATTTCCACGTCCGATACCAATACATTACATTCAGCGACGCAATTGTATTCATCGTCGCTAGCATATCTTCTGACTAACTTTACTTCATCGCAAAAGGTGAAATGTATTATAAAATGTCGCTGGAGAATAAAAAAAGTCCAAACTATGATAACGGCGAAGTTACTTAAAAAACTACGACATAAAAAACTCTTATGTTGATTACATTTATATGTAATGCTATTTTTCGACTAGATTATTTTCCGAATTAGTGAAAGTTTGCACAAATTATTAGATCCTTCGCCCGGAAAAAATCCACGCGATGTATCTTCTTAACGGCCTATATCTCTATTACCAATCGAAAATAATGGAAAAATTAATATTTAAGTCTATAACGAAATAACATAATTCCAATACATCAATTTAGTTTTGTCAAACAACCCTCCATAGTAGATCAGTTACACAGGTTAGTAAATATTATTGAAACCAGTCTGGAAACAAGGTAGGTATATACAGCTGCGTTTATTGATGTTGCTCAAGCCTTTGATGAGATGTGTTACAAGGGTTTACAGTATAAATTGAAATTGCCCCTCCCTATCAATTTATCCCGGCTACTAAACTCTTACATTAATGACCGGTTTTCCTTTGAACATGAACTTTCGAAAATTTATCCAGTTTTAGCACGGATGTCCCAAGGTTCACTGTTGGGACCTATGCTGAATTTACTATATATTGCCGGTTTTCCAGTAGCGGAAGGTGTGTATATGACTCTACATTCGCTAATGATACAGCCTTACTTTCATGTAGTACGGATCCTAACATGCCAATGGGGTAATCTGCAGAATGCCTTGAACAAGGCAGAAGACTGGTTCCAAAAGTGGAACATAAAAATAAATGAGAATAAATCGGTTACCGTTCAATTCATTAATATAAAGGCCACGGTCCCATCTATTATAATCTCTAATACATTAATAGTAATCCAAACAAGCGTCAAGTACCAGCACTTGGATAAACGACTAACATGGAGGTAACGTATTGATAAAAAGAAAAAGGAACTTAATATTCGAACCAAAAAAAAATGAACTGGCTTATAGGCAGAAACGAGCGTGTCGTCATTGGATCATAAACGCTTCCTTTATACCATTGTAATTAGACCACCTTGGACATATGGAATGCAGCTTCAAAGCTGTGCTAAACCATCAAACATAAATGTAATCCAAACTGTTCAGAATAAAATTTTGAGGGTTTCTAACAAGCGCGCCCCGGTACCTAACCAATAATGATTTGCATAATGATTTGAGCAATATGTAGCTGACATTGTGAAACATTTTGATCGGAGACACGCATACAGGCTGAAAGGGCACTCGAACAAGTTAACTGTACAATTATTGAACATCGCTGTGATGTGCGCAGATTAAAACGCCTTAAAAGCCTAGATCTACTGTAGAGCCACGGATAGTGAGTGCTAGTAGGTGATCTCTTCCTTTCATGACAGCTCTAAATCCATAAACTTCGCTGAAGAGCCTCGTTAGCCAGATTGTGATGTAAAATAATACATATAAAAAAAAAAAAAAAAAAAAAAATAGAATCCTACCATAAGTGAAGTAAATAAAAAATCGGGACTCGACATACCACTTTCGAGTTGCGAGAGACGCGAGAGTCATGATACTGTTAACTGTTCCTATAAAGCATATAAAGAAAACACAAGGAAAGTTAATAAAATATTGCGTCAGAAATAAAATTATTCTTTTACACGAATCGATTTTATATGCATATATGTATCCATATACATATACATGGATGAATTATATTTTGATAATTTGGTGCTGCTGCGATAATGTTAACTTTTGTCCACAAAGCTATCAGTGAATTGTATCGCTTGTAGTTCACGATGGTCTTACAAGTGTATAAATAAAAGAATAACTCAATTTGCACAAAAATTTTGGCACTTTAATTTTTCGCGAACCTAAGAATCGAATAATAAACAATTTGAATATTAATTATCAACCTTTATAGAATATATTTTTTAGCTATTATTTCTGAATATTTCACTTTTGCAACGATTTAGTGATTTGTCACGATCGTTGGTAATAAGGAATTTAAAAAAAAAAAAAAAAAAGAAGCAAGAAGAAAAAAGGGAAAATCGACAGCGTTCGGGACGTATTTTAGAGTTGAAACAACTGCCTGTGCACTATCTGCCTGCACAAGGAAAGAGTTAGTGAAGTTAACAAGATTTTCCAAAAACCCGATAAGCAAAAATTCATTCTTGCACTTCTTTATAGGTAAGAATAATACGCGCTGATAACTTCATTCAACAATTTTGGCCACAGACTTTTTCTTTGTAAAAGCTAAGCAGCCTTATTGTGGCGAGACTGACGAGCGGACACTGGGCCACTGAAAGGACATGATGAATTAACATTAACTATCGAAATTAAGTTGTGTTCGAAGACATTTCGATCGATTTTTTAAAGAATACTCGTGCATAGTTAATACGCTTCGTACGATTGGCTCTTTGAAGGTTTTTTTGCTAATTCAGCTACGAGCGTCGGTCTATATATTAATCGCTGTGTAACAAGCGCATTGTCAGTAATAATTGCGGATGGTTTTTACAGTTTCCGAAAAGCAAAAAGAACAACTAATATTATGTAAAACGATTGCAAACAAAACGGATGACGGTGATAAAACTGTCCTTACGAACAGACGGTGAATTCTGACCCGTTTTTTGAAGATGTAAATCAAAAAAAAACCTGTGAAGGGGCAGATAAGGACCATTTTGCAAATTCCAAGTCACACGTACACATGGAGAAGTTAGAGATGCGGGCGAGGGCGCCCGCGACGCAGGAAGTAATGAAGAGAAATGAAAAGCATTAGTACACAGGTTGTCGGGCGATGAGGACACATTAAACGGTGTTTGCCATATTGCGAATGAAATAGATGCGATATAATAATATATGTATGTTCGGGGTTGACTGTGCTCGCGTGTATGTGTTCAGTCGAGCCATAAAAGTAACGGGCCAGATACGTGTTAATGGATATTTTGAACAGACGCCGTTAGGCAGTTCGGAACGTTTATTCATAAAGTACAAATGTTGGCGTTAAAAGGGCCACTACACTCTCGTCTAATGGGCCGCTAAATTTCCAAATTCTACAGAAACAACAGCATAATAATTATGACGTACTCGTTTACTTGTGCTTTCGCTGGCAGCAACAAAATGCTACTTTGATTGTTCGCATTTAGTATGCCGCTCGCCGAGCCGTCCGCCCCTTAATGGGATATGCAGAGATAAATAGAGAAATTTACAATGCTGCAGAATCGGAATTTAAGCCGGCTACATAGACGACCAGCATCGGTCCGCAATAAAAACAAGCTGTACATTAGCGCCTTGCCAAATACTTGCCGGCCCGACCCCGGCTTCACTTTATACAGCAATCGTTGTTTAACTGCCTTCGCCTTCCTCGCTCGCCCTATTCGTCTTTTCTTCTCGTCGTCTACTTCTTCCATTTATCTCCTTCTTCATCTAGGCATTTAGCGGTTGAAAATTGCCATAACAGCGAACATTTGCAGCATATGTCTTCTTTCGTAGCTACTTTTAGCAGGTTTTTTTTTACTGCCGCCCTACGCCCCCACACCGACTACCGTCCTATTTCACGTTGAATTTGGGCCGCTCAAACCGGCTTTTCGAATTTTTATTTCATCCTCGCTACCGCCGCTACGTTCCGAATTGCACGCGCATTATTCATAAAATGCACTTTGTACGGCGATTTTATTACAAAAAAGATTGATTTTCAAGCATCGCAACTATTATCCGTTACGATTTGCTCTGCCTATCGCCTAGCTGCTCTTCATTCTCAAAAGTTCACATAATCGCCTACTCTTCACTATATAATACACGTAAACAACACCATAACACAACGGCCTATACGTTTTTATTCACTTTTTCATTTTTTAAAACCTTCACACCATAAAATAGAAGCCGTAAAATTACACACGAGTTATTTGAATTTTTTCATTTAAGGAAAATCAATGGAAAAATAAAAATACCTTTTCGATTGCGTGACATTCTATTTCAGCCAATGCGCATTTAGAAAACCAAACAATATTCTCTTATTTATCATCATGTAGGCTGCAAAAAAAATTTTCTTTTTTTCCTCTTCAAATAGTTCACCGAAAATTTAACGAAAGTTTCGTGACAATGATTAATGTAATTATCGGAGCATTATAGAGAGCAGTCTGCCTCATTTCTGATCTTCGATGTATCTCCGATTTTTTCCAGCGATATTTTTTCTTACACATACATACATACATTTACATTTACATGATACATACATTTACATTTACATGATACATACATTTACATGATACATATGTATACATATATCTGTATATTGTAATGATACACATTAGTCTGCGAATCGTGTTGATCGATGGCAAAATAATTCGGGCTCACCTACGATCGCAGGCTGCTGCATTTATGAGAGGCTGTGCATATTATCGAATAGTTTAAATTCGACTGGTATTTCTGGTTTATTCTAGACGATGCGTATTCAGTTATTATTATTACTGGTTGATATTTTTTTTACTAGTTGACGTATTCTAATTTTATTTTCACGCTTTTATTACGAATTATTACGATTGATATGATTTTGTTAACTTCAGGTAATTAAACAGAAATCAGATGTGTGTTATAAGTGAATTACTATTGTATGCGGTTTTGCATACTTCAAATTCTTGTTAGTTTATGAAGTAAACCAGTGAAATCAATTTATTCATAATCTGCAACAAAGTATAACCTCAGTTCCATTGTACAAAGGACGATCAATAAATATGAATTGACAAAAAGTGAATTCGAGATGAAGAGTTCGTATTAGATGGCACCCGAACTGCAGATATAAAAATTTATGTTAATATGTATACATACATATATTCATTAATTTTGACATGTATTAGTTAAACCAGTACACAATAGTGGGCCACGTATAATAATTTCAACATGCATGTTTTTAGTTTAGCTTTCTTAAATCTTCATATCAAACACAAATTGTATTCCTATTACATTCGCTACTCGCGCTAAAGGAGCGCATTTGCGACTTCAATTATTGTTTAGTATATATAATTACCATTGTACATATTCCAAATATATGATTTGATTTGATTTGATTTGATATATATATATATAATTAAATATTATTTTTATTTTGTTGTAGATATTCCTATTAAAGGAGGTAAAACTAGAACAAATGGATAAATTATTAATCTGTTCATTCCATTTGAGGGGAAAATTAATGGAAAACGAAATATAATTGAAATTAAAAATGTAATTCGCAACAGAGTAATAATACAGCTATCTTCTTATATCACGACCAACGAAATGGTTAATAGCCCCTTCTTCGCAAATAACGGATACAACGCATACGTCCCTTCTTATCTCACCTCACGATTGGGTGTTGTTAAGGGAGTGGATGTAGACTTTTCTGAAGATCAGCTGGTTGAAATGATACACTGTGAACCGTTTATTATCAATAAAGTTAAACGCTTGAACAGAAAATGTTTTTCTAACCGCGAAGTAAGTTATATTTTTTTAATTATGATAAAAATAAACTTTAACACTTTTACACTTTTGTAACAATTATATAATTTTTTAAAACCCCGACGCGTTTCGAAGCAAACACTTCATGTTCACGGGAGCATATAGTTGCTCCCGTGAACATGAAGTGTTTGCTTCGAAACGCGTCGGGGTTTTAAAAAATTATATAATTGTTACAAAAGTGTAAAAGTGTTAAAGTTTATTTTTATCATAATTAAAAAAAAAATGTTAACAATGAGTAATAATAACAAATACAGTAAGTTATATTCCCATTACTACCGTTTTTATTTCTTTTGAAGGGCAAAATCTCCCTTCGTACATATTTCTTTGAAATGCCAGATCCCAATGTGATACTTTTGTCAAAAGAGTTCGACAATGCATCCACTGCTTGCGACATGGATACGTGGCTAACCAGTGCAAAGGACGTATTAGATGTGCCAATTGTGGCGAAAATGGCCATATGGCGGATGCATGCAGTAACGAATTTATATCTTGTGTATATTGTAGACGTAGTCATAAATCGTCGGATAACAATTGCCGAGAAAAAAAAAAAAAAAAAACGTCAAACTTTAATAAACGACTTAATGGCTAACCATAATCTAAATTACCACGAAGCTGCTATGGAAATCTCTCAATCGTATAAACAAAATCACCTTTACTCCAATAAATTAAATTATAACAGATTTTCAGTACTTCCTGATTACGAGAGTTTTCCTCCTATTGTGAGCATCCTCTTCCCTCTCAAGATCATCAAGTAGGCATACCTGCTTTTAAACCAAAACCTATTTCTAAACGCACTGGATTTCACGATCCTAACTAACTGGTAGAGATAGAAATTTAAAACGATCCGTGTCATTCTGTTCTTCCGATGAAGACAGAAAAGTGACTAAAAAGAAAAACATAATACCAAAAACGACAATACCTAAAGACCAAACCTATAATATGGCCCACAAAATCGAGAACGATAAGGCGTCTAAACCAGGTCCGTCTGGATCTAAAATTAGTTTAGTTAAAAACAATATCGTAGATTCCGAAGGTAATAAAAATAATATTCGTAAAGATCTTAAGGTTTTTAATAAAAAGTAAGCATTGATATACAACAAATAATTATATTATATATATATATATATATATATATATATATATATGTTAGTCGTAAGAGTTCTTCCATTTATCGCGTTATTTTATTTCGATATTATCTACGTTTTTCTCTTTTTCTCTATTTATTATTGACTACATATGGTCAAAATATTACAGTAGAATACGAAGTGCGTTCTGGCGAATAAATGTGATTTAGAGTTATTTTTATCCTTACATGACCGTAAAGTTATTCTACTTGGAGAAACTTGGTTATCCACTGGGGAAATGTTTAATATTTGTAATTATTATTCTTTATATTCGTTCCTTAATTTATAATTTATTAACACCCTGTTCTATCCTAATTGACCTGCTGTGGATCCGGGCCACTGCGGCATCAACGATCTTGCCGATTCTTTGGCATGTCTAGCTGCAGTAAATGACCGTTTCATAGACAGATTCCCCTCCCAATGTCTTTGCCCTCTCACTTATCGTTTTCACCATGACTTTTGGACTGATTTTTATCTTTCTCCAATCCTAACTCCTTTTACTTTACTCTACAAACCTCTCTACCCCCTTCTTGCTGGTTCAATAATTTTCCCTGCATCAGCCGTTCTGTTATTTCTTCCATAATTCGCCTTCGCTTTAATCATAGTCTGCTTCCTGCCTCTCTCTTTCGTTTTTATATTGTTCAGTTTCCCTTGTGCCCCTTTCATACTCGTATCTTAAATTTGACCTGTGATACAAATTACGTTCTATTCGAACGCTCTTGTATTTCCTCGGAATGCACAGTCCTTTAATCCAATTTGCTTGGCCTTGGCCCCCCGACTCCTTACTGTGCCCACTGCATTCTTGCTCTTCCATCTCCTCCTGTTGTTCCTGTACTGGCTACCTTCATTTCTTCTGTTTCTAATCTCTTCCTGAAATAACCTACAAATTCCTACGTTTCATCATTCTGCTAGTCCTTTGCATTGGGTAAATGTCCTGTGTTGACGTCGCCCAAGAAAAAAAAAAAAAAAAAACTTGCTATAGAAACGATGGAGAGGATGAATACGGGTGCGGTTATTTTAATTAATGATGGTATTAGACATCAGATAATGCAGATGAATTTTTCCAACTATAGTAATAACACCAGATCTAATAGGATTTGTATATTAGCACATTTTAAACAGGTTTCTTGTTATCTTATTTCTTATTATTCCCCGCTGGGACCCATTATTGACGCATCATTAATTCTTAATAACCTAGACAGCCTTAGTCGCTTTCCGATCATCTTCGATGGAGATTTTAACGCTCTAAATTATCTATGGGGTTGCAACAGAAATGATTGTAAAGGAGAAATAGTGTTAGAAATCCTTAATAATTGAGATATGAGCCTACCGAATGATGGTGAACCAACTAGAATAAATAATCCATCGCACGCAATCAATCCTGTGGATTTAACTTTAATCCAATTACTCAGAATAGTAATAATTCAAATATCCTCAACTATAGAAAACGTTGGAAACTTAAGAATGGCGATTGGATTAAGTTTACAAATTTGGTGGAGCAAGAAGTAGAAATAATAAAAATATTCCGATCTCGGCGTTAAATAAATCGATGCCGCCTGCTTCTTATTATAGAGGGAGGAAGTCCCCCAACAGAATAGCGATTGTAAAAGAAAGATTGATGAAAGAAACGAAGATTTTAGATATTTCCGGAGAACAGGAACAATGGAATCATATATTACATACATATAGAAGAATTTCCGCAGAAACCCGCAGAATTTTGAAGAAAACAAAAATGGTATTGTGGAGAAATTTTTGTGGAAAATTTAACAGAAGTACTCCTCTTAAACAAATCTGAAATTTATGGAAACGATTTAAAAATACTCAGTCAAAAGATATGAAAAATGACAGCTGGTTTGAAGGTTTCACTCGCATTATTACGCCTGCTTACGCTCTTTTGTTGGAAGAAGCGGGTAGCCCAAATATCTCTAACACTACGGAAGTATTTCATTTTCTTAATCGCTCTATTACGGGTAAGGAATTGTTTTGCCCGTCAATTAATAAGAATGATTCTTGCCTTGGGCCGGATGGAATTACGTACGTTGTCTTAAATAAATTAGTAGACCGTTCTAAAAATGTATTGATCAATATCTATAATGAACTAGTTCGGGACGGGGAGGTTCCAGAGGACTGGCTACGGTTTTTGGTTATTCCCATACCAAAATCAAATAAGGCTCAGTTAGAACCATCGTCATTTAAACCTATTAGTTTAGCGTCGTGTCTTAGGAAGACCTTTGAGATGGTGTTTAAAAAGCGGCTCTGTTAGTGGCTTGAAAACAAGGGTGTATTTCCCAGTGGCATTTTTGGTGTAAGACCTAGCCTTAGCACAAAAGCTTGCATTTCTCATTTAATAAATGATGTCTATCTATCATTTATTAATAGTAAATATTTACTGGCTACATTCCTGGCAGTTAAGGGGGCTTTCGATAATGTATCGATTCCCGTATTATTTGATCAGTTAATGTCAATAGGAGTTCCAGCACAGCTAGCCAAATATATTTTTAAACTTTTCTCCAATCGAATTTTATTCTTTATAAATCCGGTGACACGGAATATTGATATTAGACATACCTATAAAGGCTTGGCGCAAGGTTCGGTCTTGAGCCCAATTCTATTCAATATTTACATATCTCCCTTTTTTAACGTTCAGTTTCCTTGTAGTTCGGCTATCCTTTCATATCCCGGTGACTTTGTAGTTTATAGTGTATAAATCAAAATCAGCAAGCAGTGGAAATTTTTAATGATCGGCTTGAGAAGGTTGGGCCAGAAATATCTACCTATTTTTACCATGAGAAAGTTGAACGCTCAAGAACATTTTATCCGAATCTAAAACTAGGCTATTGTAGCAAAACCTTATGTTAAGTATTTAGGATTGTACTTGGATTCAAAACTTACTTGGGCCAAGCACATTCAAACATTATATAACAGTTGTACCATGATCATAAATTCCTTCAAGTCTGTACGTAATACAACTTGGGGTGGTGACTCGATCATTTTAAATTTACTCTATAAATCCTTAATTCACTCAAAGCTGGATTTTGGACTCATTTTTTATGGGTCAGCTTCTAGAGCGAATTTCAAAAAACTGGAGAAACTTTAAAACTCGATTATGAGGCTTACATCCGGTAATATTTAAACAGCTCCGATACTATGTCTACATGCGGAAACCCATCTCCATCCTTTATTAAGAGGGATTTATAGTAAAATTATGCAATTGCCAATTTTTCAACTTACCATCAGTTATTTTTAGAGTTAATACTGAGTGGAGATTTGTTGATTTCAAAAAGCCTTTACTGTCATGTAGAATAGCTTTATATTATAGGTATAGTCCAGCGCTTCGTTAGAGTTTATGATGAATTTTCCCAACGTGGTTTCTACCGAAAATGGAAATGTGGATAACTTCAACAACCACGAAAACCTTTCCTCTTTTAAATCAATTGTACATATTCCCACCCCACCCCAAATTTTGCACACCATTTTAATATAATTTCTATCTATGCCCTCCTAGCTGTAACTGTATCTGTGTATTATATGGCTACATAAATTAGCATTGATTTTTTACAATGACGAGCGTCGTAATTTTTTTTTCTTAAGGGGACATGGTAATTTTAGTTAATGATGAAATAAATATATATCATGTAGAATAAAATGTGTATATTTACTTACCAAAAATATCAACATGATATAGATCTGAATAGATAAAGTTATTAATTATATACATTTCGTATAATCTAACTTTTCTTGATAAGAATTTAAAATCATAAATTATGAAGATGGTCCTAAGCTATAATACATTTTAAAATGTGGGAAGAGAAACTTCTTTCTACTGTTTCTATTGAAACAGACATGGCACTAAATGAATTAAAATCAGTTCCAGATTTAACAGAAATAACTTTGTTTTTCACATTATTAGAAAAAGTTTCAATAGCATCGAACAAATTTGAAAAAGTTATTAATTTCTGAAATATCCCGATTTCAACTATACGACTATTTTCACGAATATTTTAATTTTTTAAATATCTCACACTTCATTCGGACACATGTTCCGAAATTAAAATGCAAAATTCTAGAACAGAGTATTTTTTAAGGTTATTATTACAGAATGACTCCTCAATTTCTCTATAAACGTCATCGAGAACTTCAACACAAATTATTCCACCCATTTCTTCCGAGCTATGCCAATAATGCGCTTTGTTTTCCGTACTCTCTTCATTTTCCAAGATTTCGGAATTTTATAAACTCTGAACAAAGTTAATTCATCTAATTCTAATTCTTCAACGTAGTTTTCCACCATTTTCTATAAAACTTTCTTAATTCACCTTTATTTTTAAAATTTTTCAAATAGAAGATTTATATACCTTCTTTAGCGCCGCTAACAATCAAGTCAATAAAAAAATTTTGCTCAATTTTTCTGTTCTTTTACAAAAATCGGATCATTTAAAAGTAAAAACAAGAACTTCTATGCACATAAAAATGATAAACGCCATGATACAGTTTGTAAATTATCAGGGACAGTTTACACTTAATATCCCATCTACCTGAACACAATGGACGGAGCGAAAACTTCCTTTCATTCACAGCGGTGAATCTAATATCTGCGATAAATTCATTCTTTTTGAATGTTCTGTACAATCAGCTCAAATTCATTTTTTCCAATAAATCATCCGTTTAAGGAATACTTTTAATGCTTTCTCGTACAAAGCTAAATTAAGAATGTGATTAGCGAGCATAGATTCATAAGAATTTCGGTTCTTGTAAACGGCACCCTTTTTCAAATATTAACCATGCTCGCTGCGCAACATTGACCTCCCAAACGTTCTATCGGTAAATCGTATTTTATTAATGCATCTAAAATAGCACATAAAATGTCCATACTTGTTATTCTTAGTGTTTCTCGTATAAACTTTTTAAAAAAAATATTCTAGAAATTTAACATTTTTATCAACAAACCATATACACACAAGCCAATCTTGTGACCGCGGTAATATCGCAGATTTCAGCCACTGTTAAACTAAAATATCCACGTACACAAATTTCGGCTAGAAACTGCTGTAAAATAGTATTGCTCATAATCTGTAAAATTTCATTACGAATTTTAGGATAATTGATTTTTTGATTTATAAAACGTTCTATTTTAGGCTGATCAGAGTTATTTTTATTTGAAGTCGCAGTTGCAAATTTCCATTTTTACTTTGTGTTTTATAAACAAAAACTACGAATTTATTATTAAGTGATAATGACGAATTTCGAACTTGCAGAGATTCAACAAAACTGGTTAATTTTTTAATCGGCACTTCTGTCAGGGGGGAGTTTAGCGTATGAACATCGCGATGGTAAGACTGATCGTAAATTTGACAACATTAAACGAACAGGTCTAAATTCGGAAAAGATTTCATGTAATTATCATTAGATTTCTAACGTTTCCAAATTACTCTAGACCTTATCACAAAGGGAATATTCTTTTATAAGCCGCAACTTCTTTCTTCCGTACATAGTAGGCGCAGCCCTATAATTTTGTAATAGTTTTAATAATTATTATACTCGAGTGCAAAATTTAACAAAACATTCGTTCGGAATTGATAGATGTTAATGATTAAATATGACTGAAGGGCATAAGCGCCGATAATGTGAATAGAATAAACAAGTCATTGTGAAACACAAATTTAGCAATTGCTTTTTAATACAAAATTACCTTTAAACAAAATTTCTTTCTATATATTTGATAACAAAACTTAAGTAAATAATAAGAAAATTTTATAAGATAGTGAGGGATCATTACCATTTTTGCTCCCCGTATCAACACCCGTATATATGTCGTCCTGTCGTCCTTGTGAGAAGTGAAACTTTTAACTCTTGATCAAAAGTTAATACCTTTTTCATTAGTACAAAGTGTACGTTATTAAAAATGTTAACGTTCATTATCATTTTTACAAATAGATACTAATTTGAGAAACAAGTTACCAAGAAAATTAAAAAAACAAATGAAATCCAAACAAATACAACTTTGAAAAATATTAATTGTTAAAAAGTTACTTATTAATCAATGCAGAAGATTTACTTGTTAAATAACCAGTGATAAGTTTTTGGCTGATGCACATGCTGATTCCAATGCGATAATAAACGTGCCTTTTTCTGAAGAGTCGGTGATCTAAAACTGTAAAAACGAAATTTGAATATCTGCAAAAAAATTTTAAAAAAATCAAACATCAGTAAAATAAACTACGGTGGTCACTGCTCGCAACCTACTTTTATTAAAGGAAATTAAAAATATGTTCATATTCGATTAATATAAAACTCGCATAAAACCAAAATAGCTTATTATTCATGATAAAATCTTATATAAAATAATTGGAAGAAACACAAATGGTTTTAAAAATATCGCATATTGACATAAACACACATACAAACATGCGCATATCAGAAAGTGCCGAGTCGTCGTACATTTTCCAAGCGGAGACGTTAAACTTCAACAAAAGGAAGAAAAAAATACGTGACCAGAATAGCGATAATATCCCTTATATTGCTGGGGCACTGCGCGTTATCTGCTGTTAGTAGAAGTCCCGGCCAACGAAAAATCTAATTTCATTTTCCAGCGTGTTTCTTCTTACATAACGGTTTTATATAAAAGAAAAAGCAACGTTTGTTGAATCAAAATAAATAAAAACAAAATTTAAAGGAAGAAATGAACACGTGCCCGCACCACACACATACATAAAATTCATATACATATATATATGTATGTATATATATTTTAAATTTTACACAACACAAAGTAGTTTGTGTTTAGAGTGTTGATCAAATTGGTAATCGTTAAAGGTATGAAAAAGAACTAGTCAAAAGGTATACCCGCAGTTTATCTACTATCCTGAATTTTGGCATAAATGAATTTGCAGCAACTATTTTAATTGAAATTGGTTGTAATAAAAACGTTTTAAATTAAATGTTTACATTTGACGTTGATTTTTTAGGATTTAGAAACACCCAACTCATTTCTTCATCATAATAAAGTACGGTAATAAGTACAAATAAATCATGTCACCGAATGAATTGTCATAATTAATTCTGGGATTTGTGAGAAAACACCTTTTTGGTTTTTTCGTGATGGAGCTTTGTTCACGAATTTTTCGGAATTCTACGTCATACTTACATTGTGTTTAGGTACTCGACTGTTTTCTCTAAAGATCACGTACGCTTAAAAGTTAATAGTCACGTTATACCGCGTGAAATTTGTGCAATAACCGAATTATACATACAAAACACCTCTTTTCATTAAGTTACTATACATTATAATAAACACAAAATATGTAACTAGTAAAAAGGTAATGTTACAAAAATAAGAAAACACATTCCGTATTTAAAATATTCTTCCGTTAGGAGTGAATTGTCTGTAATTTTTGCTGTTTCGATAATTTTTTCAAAAAGTACGAAAATCGTGTTTATAACAGTAAAACATTTGTTATAAAGATTTTTACGCAGTTTATTTTAATATTTTTTTTTTTTTTTTCATAAAGAATATTTCTGACACACAAGTTATACTCGAAAAGCACTTTAGCCATACGCAACAATTAAAACTTCAATGAAAAACTCAGTGTCATCAGTTAATATTAAAAGAAAATTTTCTAAATTTTACATAATTATTAACTATTGACGAAAGAATAATATTGACAATAAATTTCCTACTATACACACTATTACGTGAATTAAAAATACAACATTTAGTCAATATTTCGAAAGCGCTTATTCGAACTTCCACTGTTTCATTAGAAAAAATTCTGATTAAGTATTAAGTCTAGCCAAAGCTGTAAGAAATATTTCATAAAAGTTAAATATTTCTTACGGGGAGCTGAAGTGCAAAAATTATGCTTTTTATCTTCTCTTTTTTTCTTTATTAAAGTCATCAATTTCTTTACGTGATTTTTATTAACATCCTCAGGGTAGCGGTGGAGATCTAATTTACCTGTCCATAAGGTTTTCCACTCGTCCCTCTTTATATACTCTTAACTGCGGTTATGCAATATCTGGATATTCGTGAAATATAAGTGTACAGAGGAAATGTTCACTAGCATTAACAACGAAATTAACTTTAATATATTTAGCCGTAAATATTTTTATTTTTAATTAATTATTGAAAATTAACTTTTTTATAACTTTTTGTAACAGTCTAATAACTGTATCATAAGAACAACAAGTTTTCAGCCTACTAAGAAAGGTACGGCGTCAGACTGCAACTGTAACTTATCAACACATGTAGTTTTAATAAAAATCAACAGAATGTACTTTAAACATCTAGACAATAATCATTGCGTTCAGAAATATTCAGCACTTCATAAATAGCTAGGAATGATACGGAAAAATTGTGAAAACATAGCCGCAGAAAGAAATCAGGGTACTCGAAGTTTGCCCTTTCCTATCCTACAGGCTTCAACCCGTATTTCACCATTTCATAAACGTACCTTATCCTTTTGTTGCCAATGTCAATTTTTAATCAGTTTTACATATTTTACGTCGACGTAGAGCTTTTACTGGCCTACGTTCGACCCTGCCGAAAGATTTTTCAAAATCTTTATAATACATATAAAACGTTCTATTTACACGGCTAGTGCGCATTACATAAAAAATTTTAAAGGAGGTTAAAACAACGATGCGCTTTTACATCAGAGATTTTTCGGTTTCATTTATTTCGCTTTTTGTTTCAAGGTTCTCATCATCATCACAACGCGCAGAAGAAATTATACGCAACACAGGATACTTGAAAATACATATTTTAAAATAAATAAAAACCCGATTCTGCAGCGTGAACTATACAGATAAAAAGTTCTAACAGTTGAAAAACACCTTGCAGATATAAGATAATCCGATTTTCGCGAGAATGGCGTAAGAGGAAAAAATAGTATTAAGAAACACTTTCTAAAAAGAAGAAGAAAAGAAAGAGCGTTGTAAACAAAAAGCTGATACTTTAGATGAACTTAAAAATATTACAAACTAGTCACCTCATCAGTGTGGTATACAATTAAAGAAGATAACTCTAATAATCACGTTTCGTTGTATTATACAATTTTTAAGCGTAACCGAACGAAAATTCTGACATGAAAATGTGAAATAAAAACATTTTATCAAAAAAAAATAATAAACTAGTTTTTCTCGAATTTGAAATAATGCCTTTCTCATGCACACATTTAACGGAACCCTCTTGATAATAAAAAATACATTTTTAACGCAGTAATATTCATATTTTCGTACATAAAATTTCAGAGATCCATATGAACTATTATGAAGTTTACTCTGATAATTTCTTTTTATTATTCAGTTGAGCGAGTTACTCGTGTATTTATTTTTATTCGTTACTTTATATATTCACGGCGTAATAATATTGATTATATTAAAACTGGTAAAAATGGATAATTTTTTAATAAAAAAGATAAAATGATATGAACGAACTGAAAATAAAGGTTCTATCAGATTAACTTATAAAGTCAGTTATGCGCATTTATGCAAAAAAAAAAAAGAAAATGCGCCTTGATCATCCATTCCCAGAATTAGTTTTAAATTTCATGTTTTTGAATTTTGAATAGCATAAATTAAAAAAAATATATATTTAATCTAAAAAATATATAAAATTTATTCGTGTTTTCATTATTACTCTTTTAAATTTATATTTCTTTTTCCACTTTTTTTTTAAGTGCTAAAAAAAGAATATACCAAAAATCGAAGTAATAATAACAATAATAAAATAATTTTACAACCGAAATAAATAAAAATATTGGGGAAAAAAATACATAAAAATAAATCAAAAAAATAATGTTTAAAGATTAGTTTCGCAGATTTCTACTACTCACCGGTACTCTGAAATGAGATATATTTCATTGCGTTTTTTATCAAATATATATACATATATATATTTTTATACGTAAAAAAATCGTAATAATAATAATATGAAAATGACGCGACGCGATTTTAAACTTCGAGTAAATTTTATTTGATTCGTAAACGACGGGGAAAAAAATGAAATTTCTAACAGTAGTCGGTATATAAATGCTACATCTGATTTATCCTCTTACTCATGAAAGACGGAAAGATCTGGACAAAGTTTGCTGAAAACAATGCACGCAATAATTTTTAATTTACACGAATACTAATGCTTACGTGTAAACGATTACTCTTACTTTAAATAATGAACATGTTAAGTATTATATGTGAAAACGCTTCCCGTTAATTAATAAAGTTCCAATTCCCTAAAATTCCGATTTGTCTTTCGCCGCATTTCTTTTGGACTACTTTAAATCCTGATTTGTTTCCAGTCTAATTAAATCACCCTCAGTCCCATTAAATTCGATTAAGCGCAGTTCTTACGTACTTGTATTAGTGAATTAAAAATCATCGTGAAAATGGATATTTCGCAATATATTCGGCAGATATTTCGTTTTAATTGCTACAATGATCCAGTTCGAAAATTAGCAACAACAAATAAAAATTATTAAAGGTAAATAACGTGGAAAACAATGGAAAACTACCACACGTATTATCGCATGCACGCAGGTCAATGCATAAACATTTAAACTTGGACTATGCTTGCATAACTATAAAAAAAATATTTAAAATCAATTTCAGGTATGCAGTCTTGAATACATAAGTGGCGCGATAGCCTAGTGGTGCCAACTCAAAGGTACCATAGACTTTCGGGAGTATCTCGTTCCAGATCCAGGTCGCCAAGTTTACCCAGCCTAAAATAATCGGATACCGCCGAAATATGGGGAAGTAAAGTCAGCTGAAAGAAAGGATCTGGCTCCAGTATTCTCTTCAGATCTATTAGGCTTAGTTCATTATGAAAAGCTTAATTCCGCAATCCCTAATGCCCTGCCACGGATATGGGACTTCACTATAGTCTTACAAATATCCACGCATATAATAAAATCACTGAGCACTAAATCTGTATAAATAAACCGTCATCGCGCCCGAAATCGAAAAAATAGGCCTAGGGGAGCGTAAATTATGTACAAGTTCGAATAAAGTACATAAGAAAATAATAAATTTTTCATCAGACATCACTATGCCAAGTGGATTTGCCG
The DNA here is from genome assembly GCA_039619475.1 of Icerya purchasi. Classification (NCBI taxonomy): domain Eukaryota; kingdom Metazoa; phylum Arthropoda; class Insecta; order Hemiptera; family Monophlebidae; genus Icerya; species Icerya purchasi. Next base: position 67,598,501 of record CM077116.1, read on the forward strand.
AATTAATTCCGTCGTCAGATAATATCGCCCATGCTAAAAACTCAGCAAGCCAATACAACAGATGATGTGCAATAGCCAGTAACATTAACAAACAACAACGGTAAAAACAATTTTTAATTTACTTTTAACTATAACAAACAATAATTTCTCGATCGTATCCGTATTTATCGTAAAATTTTGTGTGCGTCAGGAGGAATCATCATACACACTTGCACAAATATCACAAGCTATAAAAAAAAAATGTTCTCTTCAGAATTGAACAATTCTACACGTTAAGAAGCTTCAACTGACATCACTTTTAATCCTATATCATGATCAGTTATTAGGAAATAAATTTTCCTAAAATGTAATCGTCTCGATTCAACACAAATGTGCAACAAATGATATGAACCAAATGTAAACAGCACTATATTTTTTTAAGCGCAACCGTGTCCCAATACTCTCAGTCTATACGCTATATACATGCGCCAAAGCACACAACAGAGACCATGCAGAGGCATTTATAGCCTTTTTTTAATTTTCATAATATGCTAAAATATAAATATACCATCAATTTGTAACTTGGATTTTTGAATTGACTACGATAACTTTCATTTTTGGGAAATTAATATCAGCGACTTAAACCGATTTCCCATCAAAATAAGTAGATATTTTTTCAATTAAACACCGTTAAGAACAATCACTAAACGGTAAAATTAATATGATTAATTTACGACTGAAGTATTTCAAATAATAGCGATATTTTTTATTCTGTCGGAAAAAATGTTTTAATTAATCTTTTTGTATCTCACGAGTAGGTGAAAATTTTTAAACATACAAAACTGCCACATACGACTGTGAGGCGAAAATGTTACTTATTCGCATCTTGAAGTCAAATAACGTTTAGTCATTTCAGCTGATGTTGAGTGACAATCTAGCAAAACTTAATTACTGTAATAAGCAGCACAACACAAAGTGATGAGCAAAGAAAAATCGCAGAACCAACGGTAGTTATATGATACAAAAAACACCGTGATAGTCGTAAGAGCAGTAACTCCATACAAATATAAACCAAACGCCGTCGTCAGGCGTTTTTTCAATTCCTTCATTGTACGAGTAATTTACGAATGAACTGAAAAATAATGGAGAAAAATATTTTCAAAGTAAAATACACAATTTCACTCTCGCAAAAAACAAATTTTAACTTGCTCAAATGAAATTTTGTATTATCAATTATTTTTACCGGCAATCTGCTTGTTTACAGCGACATTAAATAAACGACCACATTTTAAACACCTCTTTTCGTCACGAAATGCCGTTACAACATATAAAAATTTCGTTATCTATCAATCAAGTTTGTAACAACCCGGTAAAAGTTTAACGAGTAAATTTGAAGTAATACGCATACATCACGATTAAAACGCTGTTTCAAGAAATCTATAATATTCGGATAATCGACTATCAACGGCTAAAAAATTGTAAAAATACACCAACACTGTGTAATGTACTAAAAAGATCACTGAAAAAATCATAACCCAATAACCCATTAAACTTGAATTTAAAGTACATAACATGAATCACCTTATAATAAAAAGCTAACATTTCCGATAACCAATCCAATTTACACCCGTCTCATATTTGAAACCAAAAAAGAAAGAATATATCATCCGTAAATGAGATAGCAGAAGTTCAAAAAAATAAATAAAAAATACAAGGAACTTTGTAAGCAAAGTATAGTCGATATTGTAAAACTTAAACTTGAAATTTAACGTTCCGAGAAAAAATATTATACTAGTTTCTAAGTTTCAAATGCAGTTTTTCAAGCAGCCACTTTACATATATGTAGGTCTGTCATGAACGTTACCAAGATCTGTACAAGCACATAGGAATAAATAATCACGACGCGAAATCAAGAAATTTAGCAAATACAACATTCAACAAACAAAAAACATTTCTGTAGAAATAAAAATTCAACTACAAGTTATTTTCATAATAACAAAAAGGGCGAAAAAAAAAAAACGAAAAAACAAAAAATTAAAATCGAATAGAATAAATTTTTTTGAAAATAATTAATACGCACGTACCAAAACCTACGCGTAATGAAAATTATGATTTAATACGCAATACAAGTAAAAAAACTTTCATAAAGCTAAATCTGTTTATTACAAGACTTTTAAACTTGTATTTTCAAAAAATGGTAATGATCAGATTTTTTGACAAGGTTTTCCCAAACGTTTTCCCATTATTTTCATTATTATTCAATCAATAGAAAAGAAAAAAATAAAAACAAAAAAATTGTTAAAATTTGAAAACAACTGTTCTTTTTTTTTTTAGACGTAGCAAATGACTCATTTAACCGAGCTCTTTCAATCAAAATAATTTAACGTTTTGACTAAATCTATATCAAGAAATTAAGTTCATATATATTAACATTATTACATTATTGATCTTTAAAAATAGATATTGACGTCAACTGCTAATCACTCGATGCTAATGTAAATTAATAGCGCATCATACGTTCGAATGCTTTCTTTACGTAATTCTTCCCTTCCTGCATTCCATAGCTGTAATTCCAAGCCATATGTACAATAAATCCTCTATGTTGTCCGCATTCGCATACATATATAATAGCTAATTATGTAAAGTACTTCTAATTTCTTTTTTTATTGGCAACATGTGAGCCAATCCTCAGTCTTATCATAACTTTAATAAAATCTATTCGTAAATTTTTCTAGAACCGAGAATTCGAATAAAAAATAAAATGTATTTATTTTTTTCATTACGTTTCATAAAAATACTTGAACGAATGATTAGAAACTAGGCTCAACTTATCGATGTTGAATAAAACGGATCGAAAAGACAACTTTTGCAGTAAATATCTTTCCGATCACGTAAACCAGAAAAGGTCGCATTCTGTTACCTACGTATTACTATGTTAAATGTCCCATCTTATTTAACTAGAAATACAGTTATATGTAACTGGACTGTGATATTCTGAGCCATCATCTCTCCAAATTCTCATTTTTCATATCCTTACAACATCCAGATAACATGAAGTTTCTATCATTTAAATCATTTTTAGAAAATGTCCCATCTTTAAACCTAATTCCACTTATTTCGTGTCTTCCACTTTTTTTTACAATACACGGTAAGAAATGCAGACATATAAGTAAAAAGAAAAATTTCAATTTCAATAGAACCCTAAAAAGATGAAAATAATATTTAGATCTTTAAAAATAATAACATAAATTATTATTGTTCTTGCTTTGTATGTATAAATATTCGAAACTCGTATAATATCTATCAGTAATTCTAATTAAATGTCTTACACTGAATAGTAAAAATGATCTTAATATAATACATTTCTGGTTTCTAATTATAAAAATTTAGAAAACGAAATAGATAATAGCCAATATTTATCGGCCTTACAGAATTAAAAGTTACGAAATATTTACTATAAAAACAAATATATATTAAAAGAGCCATAATTTTATTTTTCAAATATAACAGCATACTTAATACCAAAAAATTCGGACCAATAATATAAAAAGCATCACATTATTTCTAACGTTCAAAGTAAGTTTTTTCAAAAGTATCTTCTGTAAACACTCTACGTTCAACAGTTGGACTATCACCATCGATAATCCCTATACGAACCACACCACCACTGGATCCATCACGACTTACGGCTATCGCAACAGCTGAGTAATTTAAAATAAGAACATTAATTATTACACTCTATTTTATACATGCAAATACATATTTTATTTTTCAATAATAAAAAAAGTAAATTTTTGTAGGTTACATTCAACGATTATGAGAATTTAAAAAATTGTTTAAGAGCAATAATACGTAACGAAAAATTGTGATATTTCTTACACTGAAACAATTAATTTCAATAAGCCATAATACATTTTTTTATAAGCACTACTTTTTTTTTGCAAGAAAAATTAAACCCTTACATTTTATAATTAACATACACAATCGGATAACCACTTGCAAATTATCGCACGAATCAGATATCACAGTTAGTATTATAACAATATGGTAAAATACGATAATTTGCTCGTTATGAAGTGACCAAGACTAACAAAATGTAGTCATCGTCAATTGGTTTACTTGACATTTAAGATATAAACAAAAAAAAGAAAAATATTGGGTAATAGGATTAAGCTGGTTTCTAAAATTTAATATAAATAAATAATAAATAATTCAGTCTTGTACTAGTGGCGGATAGATATTTAAATTTTTCACATCACTGATTAGTTTTTAGACATTTGTTATCACTGCTACTACAACTAGATAAAAAAATGTTTATTACTAATTTTTTTTATAGCATGTCTAGATGTGTTTCAAATATTTCAAACGTTTTCAAATTTTAGATCAACTTAATTGTTGAAAAAAGGTGAAAACATATTTATTTTTCAGCATTTACGCCTTATATATATCTATCTATCTATCTCTCTCTCTCTATATATATATATATATATACAATAGATATAGATATATATATATTAATAACAACGTCATTCTTAGCCCGACCCCATCACTTCTTTTGTTCTAGAACATTACATATATTGTATATATAAGAAGACAAAGCACCGACAAAATGAATTTCCAGGAAATTACGTCATTCTTAGCCCAACACCCTGTCATGAAACTTTGCCCCAAACTTAACAAGCTGCATATATAAGAAGACACAGTACCGGCCAAGTTGACTGTTTGACGTTGTCAATTTTCCTTGTTCTGCACAAAGTATAGAACTGATAGAGCTGGGAGTCCGGTGGTGTCCCTAGTTGGGATCAAGGGACGGAGCCTCGTAAGAGGCACGAAGGGTCGAGTAAATGTGTTTATACATATCTACACACACATATATATATATATATATATATATATATATATATATATATATATATATATATATATATATATGTTAGTGATCGCTCAAAAATCGCAGTCCTGCTTCTTTATCATTGCTTCGACAAATGAGCACTTGCGATTCGAAGCAGTGATCAGAAAAACACCGCTCACTGCTCCGGTAATTGCTCCGACTACTATTCCAGAGCACTGAGTAGGAAAACGGCGTTGTCTCTTCTGTTGAATGTTCCACTACTTCTACTCATCCAGGCGTACTATACACGCATTCACACATCAAAGCACATTGCCAGACGAAATATGCGTCGCTACTGGCACTGCATGTTTGTTTCTGTCACACAATTTCCTTCATCTTATTTTCCCAGAATTAAAATGAATGATATATGAACGATTTAGAATTTTCCGCAAACACTAACGTGTCCACGCTTTTTTCCACTATTTTTATGTGTAAGTGCTATTGTTTTTTGTTGTTTTTTTTTTATTCCATTGCTATTATAAATACGAAAACAAATCAATTTTTAATATCAAATAATTATTATTTATCCTAAAAGATTTTGCTTCAATTTTATTTCAAATTCTTAGAAATTACTTATTATTAAGCAAGATACATTATGAGGCACGTTACTCACTGCAGCGAGAAATGTGAAATGTGAAATGGGTTTGTTTCGACTACTCATTGCAGCAAGTTCGCTGAGCGAGGAAAAAATATTTTGCGATTAAATTATCGAATTTTTATTCGATCTTTGTTTACTTTTTTCAGTAATCGTTTGTTTTCATTTTAATATAGGTTTCTGTGTTAACAAAATTGACTATGTAATAAAGTGATACTTAATTAATCGGGAAATTAAATTAATATAAACTAAAAATCAAACTCTGTATAAATATTACATATATTGAAACAATAAAAATTTATATTTGTATATTACACTTATAAATAACGCTGAACTTGTTCCAAACTTTTATATCACTTTATATAAGGCCTATAATAGTACATTTATATATTTATGTAAAATCAAAATTAAATATCTTGTACAAAAAATTAAATAATTAATGTTTTACTAAAGTGTAATAATTATATAGTTTTCAGGTTGGACCTGACCGAGCAATTATTTTTCTTCGCTCGCTTCTTTCGACTATTTCTCGCTACAATGGGCAGTGTTACATTTAAATATACAGTAATCGACTTTCACAAAACACATTATTACACGTTTCACATTTCACAAAAGTTGCTGCAATGGGCAACCAGCCTAAATATTAGAAAGAGTTAGTTTTTAACTTTTGTTTTTGTTGCATTAAAATGCATTATACGACTTACCTATATTTATTTCTATTTCTTAAAAAATCTTACAAATACTGTTTAAAAAATATTTATATTTTTAATTTCATTCTAAAACATAGTTTAGATAAATGTGTATGTGTGTGTATAATTCGGCCCTTTGTGCCTCTTAAGGGGCTGTGCCCCTTGATCTCGCCTGGAGACAACCCCGGATCCCGGACCACAACTCTGTCACTTCAAAAATTGACAACGTCAAGCAATCAATTTTGTCGATACTTTGTCTTCTTATATATACAATATATGTAACGTTTGGGGACAAAAAAAGTGATGAAGGTCGGGCTAAGAATGACGTTTTCATTAATATATATATAATATATACACCGATAGAAAGCAAGTCCCTGGAATCACTAGATTTGGGTATCTTTTCCCAAATCACACTTAAAGTAGATATTTTAATCTTTATAAGTATATTAATTCAATATAAATTTTTTTATATGTGCATAATAGTAATTTAGTAGGATATAAGGTATTTCATTTAGAGCACAAATTTAATTTATAGAAAAAAATATATATAAACTTGAAATAACTAATATTGTTATGTAAAACACTCTCAACGTTAAACATGACAAATCCGTGATCATACACAGTATAACTAATAAATTACCTTTCCTAACAAATTCAACACATTCTTCCTTAGTCATGTTGTCTTTATAATTCGAATCGACAAAACCATATATGTAACTGCTTCCAGAACCACCAATGGCAACTTTTTCCTGAATACACATACCACCCAGTGGCACCACATAAACCTGTAATAAATTTAAATTTGATAAACAAAAAAAATATTGTCGCAACACTACTTTACGCAATAATAATCGAGTATTAAACAAATTAAATGTCAATGTTACCTTACCTGACCACCTTTACGTCTATCCCAACCAGCTACAATTATGCCAGCGTTAAGGGATGATCTATAATTGTATACGAGTTCTTTAAATATATTTGCAGCAGTCTGTACCAACGGTTCTTCGCCCATTTCAATTCTATGCATTAATGGCAAAAATTAAATTTAAAAAGAACAGAAACTGCTATACGAATGTACACTAAAATGATAACTACAGAATAGGAAAGTGGTTAATTCACGAAATCTGACGAAAAAATATATATTAAATTAAACAGCATATTAATTCCACATAAAACATTTCAATTTGTTCACGTTATACAGCAATGCATAAAATAATATGAAATAAACGATACATTTTTAATAAAGACCGCGAATTGAAATAGACGCAAATATTTATAATAATACGTTTTTAATTACAGTCATAAAAGTAACGAACTAGGAAGCATCAACATTAAACTGCATTAATTTCATCCTAGTGTTTATTTTTGCAATTGTTTAAATATTACATTTCACAAATCTTACATCATTTTACTGATACCGCTTCTTTATCATACAAAAATAACTTCTCTTTTGCTAATTTTTGAAAATGATGGATAAATACTATTGATAATCATATAAAATTTTAATTATTAAGCAAAAGAAAGAAAAATCTATTTAATTTTAACGTTTCTTTTTTGAAAATAAAATATATAAAAAACACTCGATAAAAAATAAATAAATTCGGTTTCCCTTTCGTAAATTAAACCGTAAGATAAGAATGAAACAATATAAACAGTTACCTGTGATATGCCAAATGATATTTTACTATATCTGATATAGCCTGTGTATCAGCAGCAGCCCCTGAACGACAACAGTAAATTTTATCTGCAACTTTAGTTAATTTGTCAGTAACCCGATTAGCAATATATGCTCTGAAACATAATTAAGATTTATACTGGTATGTATATTAAACCTATTCGTATGTATTTGTATGGGGAACTTCTTAATTATGACGTAATAAATATCACATTTAACTAAAATAATACATACTTATACGAAGAACATATAACTTATTAGCTTAGTAAAACTTACCCAGTTGTTGTTCTTGAATCGGCGCCCACCACAACTCCGCCATTATATTCGGCGGCCATAATAGTGGTCTAAAATTTAAAAAGAAAAATATATATACATATAATTTATTTTCTGTGATCAATTAGATTGTACTCGATTTTTCCAGTATCGAGGAAAAATTAATTTAAAAATGATTAACTTACTCCGGTTAAATGCTCTGCGTTTAACCAATCTTGAGAATCCATATTAGTAAATATGATAAAATGTTTTTAGCGGTATCGTAAAAAATATTAATGTGAAAATAAATTGATAAGCTATAAATGGAGGAAAAAAAATACTAAATAATTAATCTGCAAATCATCATGAAAGTATGAAAATATACAAAAAGTAACAATTCTTTTTATACTTTTCAATCAATTCATACGACCCATATCATAATACGATATAATCGAACCTAAAAAGATATTTTGTATTAATTCGTTAAATTTAAAATACCATTTTATTTAATTTAATCATTACTACTAAAACATATTAAAATTAATACTATTTTAAATGCTGCTAAAATAATGTTTATAAATAAAAATAAATTCAATTACAATAAGCGCGAATTATTTTTGATAATATCAAAAAAATATATTATTAAAAAATAACTAATTTCATTAAAATAACTTAAACGCATTTATTTAACGAACAAGACTTTCGAATAAAATATTTCCAATCAATTATAATTTAATTTTTTTATCTTTCCTTTAAGTCCTGTCCAGACTATTCTCGAGTTGCATCAGTATAAATTAAAATGGCATACATAAAACTAAAAAGTAAATTGCATTAACAAAGAGATAATTTACAATGATAAATTATTTCATAATTTTAATTTTATAAGGCTACAAATACACTTGTGCAGGAACACCTCAAACACATTAAAATAAACAAAACGTACATAGTAGAATGTCTGCCGTTTGGTAAATCACGTGCCGAACGCGCAGAATATTTTCCATTCATTGTTGGCAAGTGAGAATTATGCAAAGAAAATGAGCGCCGTATTCAAAGACGTTTTGTTGTACTGTGCATTCGGAGTATTTTACACAGATAAATATGCTATCTAATAAAGAACAAAGAATTTAAATGATTATTGTTAACTTTTACACAATGCATTTCAAACACAAGCGTTTCGAAAATATATGTATATGAACAAGTACAAAAATATTCGCTAAAGTATCTCCGAATAATCGTAATTGGAATTATATCGAACCATTTTTTTCTCGACTTTGGTCTGTAGAATTCGATAATTTTTTAAATGCCGAGAATTCCGAAGAACCGGGATACATAGAGATAATACGCATTATTTATTAAACTGTTTCCAACTGAATTTCATTTTAACGTTATTTACGTTAATTTTGATTTTAGTTTTTTCGTTACCTATTTTATATTATTGCAGTTTATAGTATTCACTACCGTCGTTGTGTTTATTTCATATTCCGTTACATTGCAATATCTGCAATTTATGATTCGTATTAGTTTTATCTGTTTGGTTTTCATTATTTTATGTTTTGTTAATCCTATTAATTTTTTCTTTTATATTCATTAGTTCGTTATAATTTAATGAATTTCGGTACACCTTTTATTTCGTAGTATTTCTTGTTTCCTAACAATTTCGTTGCTTGTTTCAGCTCTTAATTCTTTATTACTAAACATTTATTTAGCATTATCTTCATTGCTATAGTTCATTTTCGTACCTCTTGAGGGGTTATTATTTTAATTATTTTTGTTGATTTTATATTTTTATATTTGTTATCATTTATTCTTATATTTTGTCACGAAATTAAATTTTTACTATTTAAAATTCTGCATTAATGTAATTCAAAGTAACTTTTCTCTAATTAAACATATGATAAAAAGGTTTATTTAACGACTGGTAAATGTTTACTAGTTTAAAAATCAAGAAAAAAACAGTAGAAGTTTAAAAAATACCGATAATAAATAAAATGGTATTTTTAATCATGTTAATTCCTGTGAAACACATAATTACAAATTATAAAGTATTTTTGTAATTTGAAAACATTCAAGTGAAAAATTAATATGGACAATTATAAATTAATGAATTTTAGGTTTTTACAAATAAAATTAATTCGTAGTTTGTAAATCTAGGACTGAACTAATGGAAAATAAGTGTTGCAAAACAAAATATTTGTTATTCAGTCTGTTGCATTTAATACTGGATTAATATGATTTTTAAACTGATCAATAAATTATGTTATCACGTAGCACATGCATTTTATTAATACTGAGATGTTTATAAAATTTTGTAAGGATTTATTTGAAATCACTATTTAAGAGTAAAATACAACTAAACAAAGTACTTAATTTATCAAAAAAAAAAATATATGTATACATTCTACTTGAAGTAAAGTAATGTTTGTAATTGTCACTGAAAATTTCGGGGAAAGAATTCGCATTAAAAAATTGTTTACTACTTCAAATACGATGATATAGGGAATTAATAATTTTTAAGATTTGATATATTATCAATAGTATTCATTTCTAATTTTTGCTACATATTTTATTACCCATCCATGGTGAACTCAAGATTTGTTATAATTTTATTTGCAGAATATGAAATTAAACAAGTTGATCCGCTAATAATAAACAAAAAACGTTTCCATTTTCTCGGAATTGTTTTCAGTTTTAACACAAAGCAAAATATTTAAAAATTAAGAATCCTTCAGTATTACAAACTGACAATGATTTCGATTTCGTGAATGGCAAAAGGTTTTAAAAAATACAATAAATGTATAAAAAGTGCACAAATGTTTACACAATAAAGAATCTGCATTAAAGTTCGATTCAGTGAATTATCTAAACTCAGTTCACACCATGCAAGATTCAAAAAATCAAAGAAGTCAGAAAAAAATTTTTGTTAATTTTAAAAATTCATTATTTGTTCAATACTTCATTGTTTGTGAAGTTTTAATGTTAAATACATAGGAGTTGTATGTAATAATAAGAAATTTTGTTTTAAAATAAATGGATTAAAAAGTAACTGCTAAATTTTAGTCGCAGCAACCTTTTTATTCTTTTCACATTATCAGCTCTTATACCCTACAGAGTTTCTGATTAAAAAACTCAAAATAAAAATGGAAATTTGCAACTGTGGCTTCAAATAAGAATAACTCTGATCAGCCTAAAATAGAATTATAAATCGAAAAATCAATTATCCTGAAATTCGAAATGAAATTTTACAGATTATGAGCAATACTATTTTACAGCAGTTTCTAGCCGAAATTTGTGTACGTAGATATTTTAGTTTAATAGTGGCTGAAATCTGCGATTTTACCGCGGTCACAAGTTAATTAGCTTGTGTGTATTTGGTTTATTGATAAAAATGTTGAAGTTCAAGAATTATTTTTTTTCAAAGTTTATACGAAAAACACTAAGAATAACAGGTATGGACATTTTATGTGCTATTTTAGATGCATTAATAAAATACGATTTACCGGAAGAACGTTTGGGAGGTCAATGTTGCGCAGTGAGCATGGTTAATATTTGAAAAAGGGTGCCGTCTATAAGAACTGAAACCCTTAGAAATCTATGTTCGCTAATCACATTCCTTATTTAGCTTTGTGCGAGATAGCATTAAAAGTATTCCTTTAACCCTTTGAGTCATAGTGGTTTCACTGTGAAACCACCTTTCAAAATTTGTTGTGCAAACAGCATTGTGGTTTTTGAGCGAAACCACCTTGGTATACTTGTTAGGGACGCCATCTATTATGATTTAAAACAACTAATTGTATTAAGATCTGTACTGCTACAACGCAGTGTTTTTGTTTTACGATCCAGTTGATTGTGAGTGTGTTAAATTTGCGTTTTTTTGTGATAAGTGATATTTGTACATAATGTAGAGATTTATTATTTATCCAAATTATATATAAAAATATATTCATTATTTACTCTCTCTCTCTCTCTCTCTCGCTCTCCCTCTCTCTCTCTCTCTACACATATATACTAGCTGACCCAGCCACGCGTTGCTGTGGCTTAGTAATTATAATAGATTAAATTAATTTTTTACTTATTATTTTGATGCAACCAAATTAATTTTTACTAATAAACCTGAAATTATTTAGCCGATTTTGAATCATATGTAGAGAATGAAATTATCCAACTAATATACACTTATTGAATTTACATTTTATCTATCTAATCTTTAACTTTAATCTGTAATCAATGACTTATTTACACAATGTACTAAATAAATTAGTTACATAAAAATTAAATGTTATAAATGAGGCAGATAACATTGGTTTCGAACCTATTATTTTATAAAATTGAAAATTATCTAAGTACTAATTTGTGCACAATGTTCTTGGTTAACCTGTCTTTTGCTAACACGAATAAATTTCATGGTGTTCCCACACGTGAGCAGGCAACATGCGTTTATTCTTGCAATTTCTTCTTCCGATTCAGTAGCTCTCATAACACGCATACGCCGTGCATTTCTGCTACGCGCATTGTTGAGGTTCGATTGTCTCCGCGGCATTATCTTATACTGAAATATAAAGCAACTTAGATGCCCAACAATGTCAGAGAGTTGTATCACTGCCACACTATTGTTGTCGGAATATTAAAATTTTTTTTTTTTTTTTTTATCAAGGCAGGACGTTTATTAAATACACTGAAATATAAATAAATTAAATGCCGCACAATATCGCACAATATATATATTTTTTTTCATAAACACAATTCCGTAATAACACGAACTCTTTTGTAAACAACAGCGAAAAAACGTTTATTTTATCATTCATCGATAATAGCGCCATGCGCCAGCGATAAACCTGGTTGCATTTCGATTAACATCGCACGATACACAAAAGTCGCCACGAAAAGTAGAGTTGGTGCTCAAAAAATAATAAAATTGTCAAATTTGTTTTATTTAATATAACAAATATTTACGTAAATAATTAAAGCAAAAAGTAATAGCCAACAATTAAATTTGTTTTTTTTAATTGATTGATTAAATTATTTAATATAACAAATATTTATGTAAATAATTAAAACAAAAAGTATCCTATCTGTTAAGAGTTGGATTAAATTGCATGTACTTTCAAAATTTTATAAAAATCGGTGAAGTAAATTCCGAGTTTATCCTGCACAAACATAAAGACACGGGATTTTTATATATATATATATATATATATATATATATATATATATATATGTGTGTAGGCGTATATTTATATGTATTTTTTTCATTTTGCGGTTTTACAAAAGACTTTGTAGAATAAGCAAAATAATTCCAACTCACTTAGTCCTAACACACATCTTTCCTAAATCGTTATCCGAACGTCACATTGGTTTCACAATGAAGTCACCACCATAAACTAGGCAAAAAAAAAATTTTTCAGGGAAATTACATATATAATATATTTGCTATTTCAGCGTCCTAATATGTCTAATAAAGTTTTTAAAATATATCGTGACTCAAAGGGTTAACGAATGATTTACTAGAAAGAATGAATTTGAGCTAATTGTACGGAACATTCAAAAAGAATGAATTTATCGCAGATATTATGTTCACCTCTGTGAATAAAATCAAGTTTTCGCTCTGCCCATTGTGTTCAGGTAGATGGGATATTAAGCGTAAACTGTCCCTGATAATTTACAAACTGTATTTTTAATCTGAAACAACAAAGCTCATGGCGTTTATCATTTTTATGTGCATAGAAGTACTTGTTTTTACTTTTAAATGATCCAATTTTTGTAAAAGAACAGAAAAATTAAGCAAAATTTTTTTATTGACTTGACTGTTAGCGTCGCTAAAGAAGAAAAATAAAAAGTTTTATAAAAAACGGTAGAAAACTACGCTGAAGAATTAGAATTAGATGAATTAACTTTGTTCAGAGTTTATAAAATTCCGAAATCTTGGAAAATGAAGAGAGTACGGAAAACAACGCGCATTATTGGCATAGCTCGGAAGAAATTGGTGGAACAATTTGTGTTGAAGTTGGAGCCATTCTGTAATAATGACTGTAAAAAATACTCTGTTTTAGAATTCTACATTTTAAATTCGGAAAATGTGTCCGAATGAAGTGCGAAATATTTAAAAAATTAAAATATTCGTGAAAATAGTCGTATAGTTGATATCGGGATATTTCAGAAATTAATAACGTTTTCAAAGTTGTCCGATGCTATTGAAGCTTTTTCTAAAAATGTCAAAAACAAAGTTATTTCTGTTAAATCTGGAACTGATTTTAATTCATTTAGTGCCATGTCTGTTTCAATAGAAACAGTAGAAAGAAGTTTCTCTTCCCACATTTTAAAACTTATTATAGCTTAGGACTATCTTCATCATTTATGATTATTAAATTCTTATCAAGAAAAGTTAGATTATACGAAATGTATATAATTAATAACTTTATCTATTCAGATCTATATCATGTTGATATTTTTGGTAAGTAAATATACACATTTTATTCTACATGATATATATTTATTTCATCATTAACTAAAATTACCATGTCCCCTTAAGAAAAAAAAATTACGACGCTCGTCAATGTAAAAAATCAATGCTAATTTATGTAGCCATATAATACACAAATACAGTTGAGTATATTTAAATTGCAGACATGGAAAAAGGGGAAAAACAAAGAGAAAGAAAACGATTCGAAAATTAAGTGCCCCGTTTGGATCTATTTTTATAAAATATCTTGCTGCGAGCCTGGCGTTCACTAAAACATACGATAAACGATGCGAAAGCAATAGAGGAGCAAAACGATTATTGCTTTAGCAAAGTGGTCTGCCTTAGATATCTTTTTTCACATTTATAGAAATATTGTTTTTTGCATTTGTCTATACGAAATATATTTTTATTTTATCGCGATTATTCCAGTTCATTTTTTTTTTTTTCGAGTCGGATACGACCTGTTATGCTATTTACGTTCATCCTTCTATTAATTTTTGTTATTTAGCATAACACTGAATTAAAGCATGTTACATACCGCGAAAATAATGTCGACGATATCTAAAAATCAAGACCAACTGAATGATTGGAAAGATATAAATGATTTCTGAGTTTAAGAATGAAATTCTGTCTAACGGCAATGATAAAAAAAACGAAAACAATGCAGCGAAACAGAAATTATAATTTTATAAATGTTGAAATATTAAAAATATTATAAACATTGACGTGTTTCGTAGTAACAAACTACATAATCACAGTGTAACAATTTTAATATTTCAAGTTTTATAGAATTATAATTTCTGTTTCGTTGCATTGTTTTCGTTTTATATTTTACACGAACACAGAAATGGAGGATATAC
Source organism: Icerya purchasi (assembly GCA_039619475.1). NCBI lineage: Eukaryota > Metazoa > Arthropoda > Insecta > Hemiptera > Monophlebidae > Icerya > Icerya purchasi. Next base: position 67,613,899 of record CM077116.1, read on the forward strand.
TTACTAATCTTAACTGATAAAGAAAACGTTTTTAATTGCAGCTTTTTGATAAATAATTGTGGAAAAAAAGTTGTTATTGGTTATATTTACTTTAAAATTGGAAAAAATAAAAATTATCGCAGAACAGATTAATCTCTGATCCTCTAAATTTTCGAAAACACCAGCTGCAAACAATCTCACACATTTACTTGATTCGAAGGTCGACTTATTAATTTCACCTTCGTGGATAAAAAAATTACTTTTACCCTCTTATAAAGAAAAATTCATCTAAGATATTTTTCCAATGACTACTGCAGTAATTTTTATGTAAATTCGATGAAAAGATATTATAACGAAAGCAGATCACTTTTCTAACTCAGAATATATGAGCCAATTTCTTAAAACCTGTTCTACATATTAATGAGTTTTCTTTTGCAGAAATCAGAATTGAATTTTTCATCATTAGCATCTCGAAGAAAACTTGAAATACTGACTTCGTTGGTCGAGTTGTAATTAAAAGATTTTTTTTTACAGTCATAAAATTTTCGGAAGTTTTTCTAGAATTTGACTTACAGTACTACTACTTGTATTATCCAAAAAGATAATACCTGCGGGGTCCCATAACGAGATTAAGAAATTTTAGAATAACAATCAACTGACAATTTTTGACTACGTTCTCCGTTTTCTGCTGTTTCATTAAATTTGAGCATTAGATAAAAGACGAAGAAGTAAAATGTTTCAAAATAATTATATCAGATATTGCGGACGCATGGTTTTAGGAAAGACACACTAATAAATGTTAGATAATATCGAATAAATCGTTCATTTTTACTATTTAATTAAGCAAATATTTCAGAAAAAGTTGTATATAAACACAAATCAAATTACGACTGTCGAAATATTTGTTTAAGATTAAAAAACATATTTAAAGGCGTATCACTAAACATTAAACTTCAAATTGTAGAACTAAAATATTAAAACATTTAAAAGTAATAAATTAAAATTAAAAATGAAACATTCTTCAAGAACATGGTGGCCACTCAAATATAATTTTTAAATTCTCGGTTTCCCAGTCCAAATCTTGCGAATTCCTGATTACTAGAATTATACAAAAAAAAAAAAAATGATGATAATTGAATTTTTTTGATACTATTGATAATATTTGATGATCACCGTAGAATATTGTATATGAATAAAACAGAACTTCGTAATTTATTGCGAGTAAAATACAATAAAAAATGCATTCATTTTTCGCTTCAATGGTTTTTTCTTTTTTAAAGATATCGTTTTTGGCTGCTTTTACTTTTTTTCCCAGTTTTACGAAAAAATACCCGGTTTGCAAGATTTCTAGCTTATTCCCGGTTTCTCAGTTGGGTGGTCACCCTGATGAAGGCGAAACTATTATTTTTAGTTAATTTTTAACTTTTAATTTTAATCTCTTCAACAATAGTCGAATATTTTTATCTTCCAATTATGCAATTTAAAATTTAGTCGTAGTCCCGAGAGGGTTCGAACTTGAAGTTGTAATATTGCTTATAGTTTTCCAGCCTCGTTTTCTAAAATTCGCACGTTTACAAGCTGCTTTGAAATTTTTAAATTCAATACTCAGTTTTTTTTTTTCCGATTTTGAGCATTTTCCAGATCCTGATACAGTTCATTTTGAAAATTATATCGGCTACCGTATATTTCTTACAAAGTTCCCGTTGACATACGTGTTCAAGATTTAAAATGCATTTTTGTTTTTACAAAGTCGAGTTATACTTTTTATAATGGTTCATCCCCTAAAAAGTGATGAGAGAATAGACTAAATCATTTAATTATAGAGGATGACTAGTTTTCAAGATGTTTGACGCTTGTGATACATTTTAAATTCCACATTTAGTGGTGTCACAGATAAGGCGAGTTCTTGAATGATTTTGCTAAATGCTATCTATTTTTTCCCAGAACGTTTCTCTGTTATAAATGCAGAATAAAACAGCTGATGCACAGGAAATCTCGTCCTTTACTGAATACTGTAAAATTTTCCTTTCAATTTTATTTTTGCACGATAACGGACTGTACTAGTTAGTATATTTTTCATTTTTTACGATTTACGGAAGAGTACGAATACGAGCTCGAATAATTTACGTCGCGTTAAGAAATAACGACGTAGGCGCGTTTCATTGTAAACAGGATATCGTCGATATAATGATAAATTAATTGTTCCGAAAGAATATAGGCTCGTTCAATTATTTCCTTCAATTCTGCTGCTGGTAAATTGCAAGCATCGCATATCATTTCCTTTCCAATACAGGTTTTATCTTATCTAAGGCTAATGACACGCAAATAGATCATTTAGAACTGGCGTTTAGTGGAGATGACCGGGCGCTAGCCTTCAAAACAAATACCGTTTCTGAAATGTATTCTCTTTTCCGGATTTATCTGTTTATCTTGCGCTATTATATTAATTATAACACAAAGAAAGCTGTGCCATCGCACTTGAATCTTCTAAACACCAAGATATGTATAATCGCAGCTTTACTTTCTGCACCATTTTCTCCGTTTTTATCTTTTACTTCATTTTGTGCTTTTCATCACTCTTCCACATACTTTCTTTGTAACTCTGATATAATGTTTTATTTGAATGTTCAGCCTTTTCTACTGAGAATCGTCCTACTCTTTATTTATTTTTTTTTTCCTTTATTTTTGGCCTCGTCAACTGCGAACATAATCTAGCGCAAATGATTGAAAGTGTCAGTGTGCGGTGGCAACGGGATATTCTACCCGAGTGAAACTTCACTGCCTAACCAATTGCACCACGGTAGCTGGCTACTCCACTAAAACACAGTATACTGCCTTGTCGGTGCTTCTTATATTCTCTCATTTCCTTCTACTTTTGTTATTTCTGCCACCGAATTATTTTTATCCTTTATTTTTAAATATTTTAGAATATAGCTTTATTATTATTTATTTATTTAAATTTACGTGCCATGAACAGTAACTAGCGGCTAGAGGCACGGATAAATATAGATGTATATGTTCAATAAACGAATTACGGAATTTATATTGCATAGTATAGCTTTTCATGGTGCAGCAAACTGACTATGTTCGAAAGGATAGCAGGGTCATCAGAGAGGATATTAAACAAGGAAGATGGAAAGTTATGTGTTAATCTGAGGGAATTGAAGACATTCCGTGAAGATGTGGGGAGAATACAGCTTTATTTTTTCTTTCTTCCCATTTCTTAAACTAATGTCTTCATTAATAAATCCATTAAAAAAAAAAAAAAAAAAAAAAAGTTTTGCGTTTTGCTATATTTTAGCTGTTATCCATGTGCTAGCCGCCTACATTTCTCCTATTCGTTTCATTAAAATCTAATAAAATCTAATCGGTATTTTTCATTTTTAACTCTATTCCAGGTTATTTGCCTTGGCCCCCACAAAACAAAAAAAAAACCTTCTGGCCGGTAACAGATTTCTTTCTCTTTACTAACATTCTTTTCTTTTTCGTCCGAATTTGATTCAGGTCATACTTTATCCCGATCTCACAACGTCCGCCGGAAAGCGTAATGACAGTATTCCTATCTTGTATTTCACGACTAGCATTTCAAAGTGGCTTCGTCGGTGACTTCTAAATAAAACATGTCGACATTTGAGCTTTGTTTTTTCTACAACGAAAAGCGAATTCATTTCAGTTATTCTCGTAATCGGAAATATCGTGAAAAGTTTCCAGTTGACTTTCAAACGACAATTTCCTTCTTCTTGCGGCTTGAGGTAGAGTACTTCAATTTTTTAACAAGAATGTGAACGAAAAATATCAATAAAGTACACACTTCGCGCGTATATATAAAAATGTAATAACCGTAAGATAAGCAATTTCTTAAAAATATCTAGCACAAATTTTTATCACATACAAAGAAAGAGCTGATGAAATTGAAAATTAAAATCCGAGAAAAATCAACAAAGTATAGGTCGCACAGTACACGCATATATACATGTATATATATATATATAATTTAAAAAAAAAAAAAATATATATATACATTTATAATTATTAAAAACAAATTTGTTGATTTATTGACAATGAAGTAATAAATAATGTTTAAAAACTAATTAAACAATTGTTAAACAATGATCTATAATTGTTAAATCGCGATACTGTGGAGAAGTGTTCAATAATTTATATCACCAACGTTATACTTGGACTACAAATCTAATTTAACTAGACAACCGCATATTTTCAATCGAAATAAAGAAAAACGAATACGCAGTCTACTTAAATAAACGATATACATGACATATAATTTTAAAATAGAACACATATTTTCATAAAGAAGGCCGGACGTCGTCTAAAAATCACGAAGAACTAGTCAGCAGTTTATTCGAGCTCAAATCACTGAACGAGAAAATACTTAAAATAATTAAAATAATTGAAAACTAATAACATTATTAAAAAATTTCGGTTTACGTAAAAATTACAAAAAAAAAAAAAATCAAACAAACAAAAAAACATTTTTTTTAGAGTAAATGAAAAAATGATGACGCGATCAACCAGCACGTAAAAAATATGCTGAAAAATTTAATAAAAAAAATGAAATCGTTTTTAAGGAACACAAAAGTTTTCGCTTTAATCTCTATTTGTTTACGCCTTCCCGTTGACAACTATGGGATTTGGAAGGGGGTTATTGACTAGTTCGTAGATTTCATCGCGTATTGGATGCTGCACAGCGGTCGTTATGTGATGATTGATCAGTTTTGATTGTCGATTAGAGAGCGGTGAGATTTTCTTGCTTGTAGAATTTTTTTGACTTATTTCCTCTATCTGTTGAATAATTTGTTGAATTCGTCCGACTCCGATGTTACAATTTTCTTTTTCTTCTAAACGGGGGAAAAAACAGAAGAAATTAAATATTTTTATTTACAAACGCCTTCAAGAAATCGGGAAAATACGTAATGAGGTATTGAGACCAATTCACAAGGCTAATGACGACAGTAGTGTATCTAATAGCAAATTTCTTTCTCCGGACAGCGAACTGTCATTATGTTAAAAAAAGAGTAAGAAATATGATGTTATCGATTTTTACTGATTTTTCGCCGCATTTGAAACTATAGACCGTAATTTAAATAAAAGAAACGAAACATAATTTAAACGTGGAATTCTTAAGTCGGAAAATTAAATGATACAACCGACATCAGGCCCGTGCCCAGAATTTTGAGGGGGGGGAGAGATTTTCTTTACATATTTATTTTATAAATAACAATACATTTTTCACTAATATTCATACTGTTAATAATTTTCATCATTTTGATTTATATATTAATAATTTACACTAATGAATTACCCCGTATATGAACATTAATAAAAATTACATACACCTATGTTATTGATTATACTCGTAATAAAAAATTTTGCATAAAATATTAGTGAAGTACCTAAAAATATAGAGCATATTTTTTCTTTTTTCTTTTAAAGGTAAGAACAGCCTAAAAAATCATCAATATTTATTTTAAATTTTTGATTTGTTTCAGATTCTTGTATATTTATAATAACTATTTCAGTCATCATGGGCCCCCCCCCCCAACTCATCCCGTGGACACGGCCTTGACCGACATGTTTCAAGGTTACTCCATAGCACCGTGACTATAGAGGCTTATGTTGGCTGTACCATTTAAATTTGCGAATTAATATATTTCTGTTTCTGCGTTTATATTATTTACGTTTGTTATTATTACAGAAATAAACTCTTCTCTCGTCAGAATTAAGTTGAAATTTGTCGAATCGGTGTTGGCAACATCTTCTTTTGTGTTTGCGACACTAATCTTAGAATTTTATACATTTATAACGGGAAGGTCACGGCCAAATTTATAGTAATATCGGCATTTTATGTTTTCCGCTTTTTAACTGATTTCAGCAAAGTTCGAAAACAAGAAAAACAAATACGCCGATGTATTTCGGCCAGTGGAGACGAAAGTACTAAGGACAATTTTTTATATTACTTAATTGAGCTAACAATTGCAAACTTTAGTATTTCGATCAAAAAAAGAAAAGTAAACATTCAAACTTGGGCCCCCTGTGATACATGGGTTTATTAAATGCTCTCACTCAGTGCATCTATAAAAATTGGAAATGAATGATGCAATTGCCGGAACCGCTTAAAAGAGTAAGAATTAACGCATTCAAGTTATGTTAAAAAAATAACGGGGATTTTAATTTTTCGAAAAAAAATTGATACATCGGTCTACATTAGTGTTATCCTCCCAATTGTACAAGTATGTCAACGCTTTTTCTAATCTCCGAAACACTTTTTTTTTGGGTTCGGCCAAACGAGGTCAGCTACCCGGGACAATTTTAGAATAACTTAATCTTTGGATTAGGTAGCTTTAGCTCTTTCAGCGATGCTCTTTTAATAAAAACAGCAGCTACTTAAAATTTTTTTGATTTTTGAAAACAAAAAAACGTCACACACGAGGCCATGACCGGCGAATATAGAGACTGAGGCATCGTTTCGCAGTGTTGGTCTTTTTGTCGAAAATTCAGAAAATAAGCAATTGTTCAAATGAACAACGTTAGTTTTGCTAATTCTAATCATCGAGTAGAACAATAAACCCGCGTCCATACTGATAAGTCAACATTTAACCAATGTAGACAATAATGTGGAGCTGCTTATTATAGTACGTTTTTATTTTTTTATTTTTCTTTGTTTTTTTTATTTTTCTTTGTTTTTTTAATTTTTTTTTTTTTTTTTTTATCACGATTCTACAACCTTTTGATATTTTACCGACGGATGAAAAATTTAACGTGTGACTGACGTGGATGCGTCTATCAGCATGCTTTTTTTTTTTTCTTTTTTTTGGGCCAGTCAATCGGGTTACCCAGTTCAGCATACTCTGAGAACTTGTCATCAACAGTTTAAAAACTACCACGCAAAATTACTGCAGCTATATCTGCGAGTGTGTGTTTGTAACAACTATTTAAAAAAAAAATAAAAAAAAAGATGAAAAAGCATGCAAAAATATTTTATCAAATTAAATTTCGATTTTTTTTTGCTTCATCGGGAGAAAATGCCTAAAAACGTTGGATCTATTATGTTTGCCCTAAACCGCGAAATTCCTTATCACGACAGTATACAAAAATTTACAATTAATTGTGCAAAGTCACGAAACCTGACGATTTGATTCTGCTGATATTAGATTTACTTTGTCGCGCAGTTTTTAAAATCGACGTTAATTCATCATAAAGTTTAAAAAATCTCCAAACAATTCAACATTTTGAAGAATTTGACGTTTTGTTAATTTTTTCAATTATAAACTCGGTTGAAATATGTTATCTATTTCCTTCATTCGCCGTTCTTCTAACACCTCTCTGTTAATCGCCTGCGTTTTGACCATATTCCGTTATCTTCCTCCACTTTAAGGCTTGTTCGTTGACTTCCTCCACGCACTGTCCTATTCTTTCAAATGATGAATCTGTTTCCGATGCAGATCCTTTGAACGTACATTTCTTTCAGCGGAGCGCTGTGCTCTGTACTCCAATTCGCTGAGACTATGCTCCTTACAGCGCATGTTATATCCTACCGTTTTCTTCTCCACACATTATTGCTGCTATACTGATTACTTCCTATTAGCAATTTTCGATATAACTGAATCTTTCCTCTCCTAATTGTTTCTGCGTAAAAGTGCCCCTGGTTAATGAGTCCGAAAAACAGAAAGAAGAAAAAATCCCATCTTTGAGATATTTTACAACATTAAATCAAATTATACGGTCGATAAATTTTAAGTACGACAAAAATACCTTCGGCAACTCCGTCATATATCGCAGCGTTTCCGTTGATTTCGGCAAGTCCATTTCTCACGAACATGTCATCTCCGTTACTATTATTGCAGTAGTTTAGTGGCACTGTGTTGTAATAAACGCTGTCCATGTGTTCAGAAACAACTGACTCCGGCGCATTATAATAACATTCCTGTAAAACGTTTATTTAGCCTTATTATTATTATTTTAAAAATTATATTCTACGGCGTTTTCATTTCATATCAAAATTTTGATATCGTCGGTAAACGAAAGCTAAATACTTCTTTTGCCTCAAAACCATTAATATTTTAAGGGATTAACTATTACCAAGGATATTTTAAGAAAATTAAAAGGCAGCCACTTTCTTTTCTTTTTTTTTTTCTTCGACTACTTACTTCAGACATTGGCGGAAAAAATAGACTATGCAAATTTTTTGCTAATTTTATCACCACGTCTTCTGGTTAAATTCATGCGTTAAACTCCACCCGGAAAAAAATTACAAATCAAAGCCGAAAGCTACCTTTTAAACATTCGATTGAAAGAGCAAAAACACCGTTCAAAGAGTAAAAAGAAGATTTTGAAAATCTATTCACAATGGTATCGAAATAAATAGTTTTTGAAGAAGCGCGTTTAAAAATAGGTAAACGGAGAAAACTTTACCTTTTTGCTTGGGTAGTCGTAACTGATCGTTTTACCGGATTCGGTTGTTTCTTCGATAGAGTGGTAAAATGTTTCATGTTCATGGCGACCGTCCGTAGTATCGTTCGCTGTTTTCTTCAGGACCGGCCTGATGATCGGATTCGGTTTGTCGTAGTGTTCATACAACGAAGCCGATGGTATCGAAGGCAACTGTCTTTCTAACGTGGTACCAGCACGTTCGTAGTACTTCGTCGCGGTAACGTCTCCGGAAACCTTACTACCGTTCGTTTTATAAACGCCGTTGGTGACGCCGATATTTGGACAGCTGTAACCAGAACTCAAGGACGAATGATTCAACTGTTGCGACACTGAGTAGGACATTTGTTGAGGCACCGGTAAGGAGTGGTTGATGCAGCTTATCCAGCCGTCCATCTCGTTTTTTGAAGATGAATAAAACTGCCAAGAAAAATGCAAGTAATAATCAATGTATGGAATGAAAAATCTAGGCAATCCAGCATTCTTTTCAGTGCTAGCGGACTATGTCAAAACTGCGCCGGAAACAGAAGTAACTGAAATTGACCTACCGGTCTTATGTTTCCAGCTTATTATTCTGTGTCTCATAAACGATGTTCAACGAAAAACGAAAATAAAAGATTTGAAGGACTTGAAAGCTAAAACACTCTTGCAGCGCCATCATCGTTCTTAATCGAGGCGCGCAAAAATTAAGGAATTTTTACCGTGTGATTTTAGAAACGTTCATCGATTGTACAGTAATTCATTTTAAACACCAATTTAAAACAATTATTTAATTTATCAAATACCCCGACGCCTTTCGAAGACCTTAGCTTCATGATCACGGGAGTTATTGATAATATCAAATGAAGCTTTGTCTTCGAAAGGCGTCGGGGTATTTGATAAATTAAATAATTGTTTTAAATTGGTGTTTAAAATTAATTACTGTACAACATTAAAAAAAACAATGAGTGAAATAAATAGATATAGTGAACGTTCATTGAACCAACCTGATAATATACGTTAAGCGGGAATTACGAATGTCATACGTTTACCGAGAAATCAATTCTGCCTACCTCGCGGAGCTGCTTACTTCTGACTACGCTCTCGACAAGTTTACCTGAGTTGGTCTCGTTTAATTCCTCTATTGTTTATATTTACTTCGATAGTTGTACATTTGCCACCGTTAAAATCAGTCTTCGCTTCCTCCTCTGCGAAACGAGAATATCGACTTTATCTTCACCCTATATGTCTGCGGTGTCAGAATTTCCTGTCGATGTCTTTCATAGATTAGGGGAAAACCTTAAAATTTACATTTACAACAGAAATTAATAATCTTCTATTCTCGAATTAAATTAATAGGCAATCATTATTTTACTCCTAACCACATTAATGCTAATGCAAACCAAAGACTCAGCTCTAACCTCCTCCTAAAAGTTTTCCTTTCTAAACACCGGGTTACTCTAACCGTCAATAAGCTTTCCTTCAATAATTCTCCTTCTCTTCCGTTTTCAAATATACTGACTTCCATCTGCTTTCGGCAAAGTTGGATAGAATATTAGCTATATATATATATCGAGAATTGTAATGTTAGATATTATTCTTTTGTTACTCAATTTCTAAAGTTCTTGCTCCTATGTACATACACTTATAGGTACTAACGGCGTATTTTGTCATCTCAGTTTCAGCACATCCTTAACGCGTCTCGTTACTTGCCAAGTTTGTATATGATAGTCTGGTAGTCCTATGATTGCCCACTTTCAATGATACATTTAAACTCTGTCCATGAACTCATCTCATTCGTTTTTATTTCACATTTTTTTACTGAATAGGCATACGAGAACTGTTTTGAACGGTGGGAGGCAACCTTTGGCTGGTTTTTCCGGTTCCTCTCTTCATTATCATTATTATGTCCGTTTAAAACGTAATAACACTTACACGATTCGCGAGAGCTTTTATTTGATCTTTTTTTCCAAAAATTTAAAAATTTTTTCGTACATGTAATATCTTCTATTGTGTTGAAACTGCGGTTACGCAGTTTTAGCCATCTTGATTAAAAATGACGCCCAGTATTCAGCTCGTAACAATTCACGTTTGTTTCCTGCTAACCCTTCCAACACGAACCTTGCTTATAAGTTCCTAACAGTTTCTGTAGACCATATAATTTCATCTCCTTCTATATTCTCAACCACAACCTATATAAACTTTCCTTTCAACTTTCCTCAATTTCCTACCGTCAACCTTCATTATAGGCATAGACAACGCCCACCTTGTCTTTAAGGAGGGTTATAATAACAATGGTTCAATCTCAGAAATTTTCGTCCTTTAAAATAGCTTATTTTTTCTTAACGACGTCCTCTTATTTGTGCCGACAATCCACTAATTCTTAGCTTCATTAGTCTATCCCTCTCTTCTCCTAATCTCTCGGTCTCAGCTGTTCATGTTCTACTCTATACTGGACCAAATTTAAAAACTGGCAAAGTAACACGGAAAATAGTTCCAAACATAGAAGAAAGACTACAAATGAAACATTTTTACACCGATTATAACTTCACTCAATTTTTAACCGGACATGGAAATAATGGTGTCTATATAGATTTAAAATTGCTGAATCAGACATCTGTAAAGACTGTAAAGGGGAAACAGACGATTGCTTTCATTCGATTTTCGAATGAAATAAGTTTAAAAACGAAAGAAAAAAAAGGAAAATAATAAAAAACCCAATAACCGAAATACATAAAAAAAACTTTTTTAATTTGATCAGCTTTGTCAACCATGTAATGAATAACAAAACAAAACACATCAACAACAAATAATAACAGTAAAAATCAGAAACTCTGGCTGAAAAACCGCAAGGTACAGCATAGTAAATAAATAAATAAATAAAAAAAAATACAATTCTTCCAATTTTTCCCTTAGTGTAGAAGGAATTTCTCTCTATTTTAAAGGGCCTCTCCAATTTTTTTCTTCGATTGCTCTGAAATTTGTTTATTATCTGCTGTCTTGTTATTCTACTCTTAGAATACCCCCTCATCTTAATGCGTAAATCTAAATCTCCTCCAAGTTCGCATAACCTCTCTTGCTCCCTGCGTCTAAAAACTTTTCGAAAAATTATTAAACAAATATCTTATAATCTTACGCATCATTTATCAGTAAAAAATTTCTTATTGTTTCCTTTATTGAAGTTTTCGCTGTCTTTAACAATCTCTTTAAATTCTTCCTGGAACCTGATTGTGTACGGTCGAACATTCGTGTGTTCAGTTTACGTGTTTCTCCGCTTATCTCACAACTCAGTGCATTTTGTTCTACAGCATTTTAAACTTTTCTCTACTAATTTGCGTGACCAAACAGTGCGCATTAGTGGTTAACTGCATTTGTGATACAACTTTTAGTACACCACGCAAAACCTCTCAAACTATTAGCATAATACACTCACCCCACCGCCAACCAACACCCACGCCCCATCCTATGCAGCCGAAACCAAACGTCAAATTACTCCACTAATGGACTTTTGTTACCCAAAGAAGACCAGGCCATCATTTTCAACTATCTTGAAAATACTAAAATCTTTTTAATCCCGAACGTTCCGATTTTTAATTTTTTCGAGGGTTTTTACAGCACGGCACATAGATTTGTGTTATCTATCAGTCTGCATTAGAGCCTCTCGTTCTGCTTGGCTCTCAGTTACACGATGTTGTGTGACAGCACTGCCGACAGCCTCTAAACGAGCCTCACGTTCTTCGTAATTTTCATTTGCACATAGCTGCGAATGTTTCTGACGATCAAATTCTAATCAGCTTTCACGCTGATCTTAGTTTCAGCACTTCTCCATTCGATCTATACTGATTATATTTCTCTAATCTTGCTCGCTTAGCATTATCATTTTTTTCATCCCTCTTCTCATGGTATTTTTTTTACGAGCTTTTTCCAAGCGTCGTTTACATTGAGTGGTTGATTCTCTCATTATGATGGATAATTTTTCATACTGTAGCTAACGTGACTGCAAACGTAAAAATGATAATGCTAAGCAAGCAAGATTAGAAATATGTTTTTTCTTGTCTCCCACTCTTGTGCGTTTTTTTTTATTATCCAGTAATATCTATATATACGCAGATATTTGGCCTGATTCCTCAGAGAAGATCTTACACATCCTACATATCCTATGACGCGTATAGGTCGAAAATAACCATGTATTATTGTATTGTCATCTAAAAAAAAGGTCTATGCAAAATTTTAGAATTTTTCATCAACGGAAAATGTCTTAAATAAAGCTTCTCAGATTTGATTCCAAACAAACAAACAGACGTAATTGTACTTGTTGAAAAAATTATTTTAAGTTATGTGTGCTAAGAAATTAATTTTTTTAGTGAATTTTTTTGAGTACATTTTTTAAAAAAATGTAATTCTGTTTAACATTTACCACATTAAAACTTCTTCTCTACCTCTAAATTTCTTTCCTTTTTTTCCCTTCTGATGATGTCCTTATGTATTCCACCTACCGCAATATCTCTATGGCTAACTCTCAACTACAAAACTCCGTAATAACATTAGAAAACACTGCATCCGATATTCATTTTTCCATTTCCTTAATAAATCGTCTATTGTTATCTTCAATTTCTGTCCCTTTCATCCTTTCTTAATTAACCTCTCGTAATCCAATCTCCACTGTTAACTGCTTTCCGTGCATTGTTCTCGACAATCATCTTTCGTTCCATGAGCACAAGAGTCATACATACTTGATATCATTAAAAAAAAACCAACACATAATTACTAATTGGGAAGACAGTCCTTGCATCCTGGTTATGTTTTATAAATCATGCATCCGTTCTATTATGAATCGTTATTGTTTTATATATGGTAACATTTCCAGATTCGAGCTTTCGAAACTCGATCAAGTTTAAAACACCTGTCTCCGCCTTAAGCTTGGAATTCGGACATCTGTTCTTTTGAAGATATTACCTAGGTTACCATTTCTTTATTAAACATTTGCAAAAGAACAGGGTTGGTACCAGAACAAATTGAAGGAAGATAATTTTCTGAAATACAGTTAACTGGAAGGGAACAAATTTGTTAAGAGCAATCCACCCGTTAAATGGAAATGGAATACGGCTAGATGGAAGAGAAGGAAATTGAGGAGAGAATTTACAGGGAGATTTTAAATTGCGGTATTTATGAAAGGATGGAGATTTAGGACGAATGACAAAATTGTTATTTTTGAATTGGAAAGCATCTTAGAAAGAAATGTTTTCGAACGCCATAGTACGTTCAATATCTTTTTGCTTAATCCACTCAGAAGAACTATCGTAAACATAGTGCGTGCTTTTGTAATTGCGCAGACGGTAGGCTCTTGTAGATTGTTGCATTCTGGAACTAGATACTTAGAAGCGCAGTGTAAACAAATAGTAAAAGAACCTTGATATGTGCCCAAAAAGAAAACGGTTCAAACATTGCGTAGACGAACGGACGCTGCAGGAAACAGAACAGCTCATTTTAAATATTGAAACATAACCCGGGATAATAGAATTATATGAGTTCAACAGAATAAGTCGGAATTGTAACGTTACCGGAAAAACGACATAAAGGCGGACTGAGGCAATAGAGATAGGTGATTCGATCCCTTTTAGGGTTTCATCTTCAGAGAAAGACGAATGAACACCAGACATGACGCTCTTTCTAAATAAAACACTATTAAGAGTGTACGTTTTGATATTGTGTGACGCGAAAAAGTGAAGATATGCAAAGAAAGAGTTAGCAAAAATGATAGATGAAAATTTGACCGAGGCGCGACTTTCAATGCTCGTAAAAGAAGAGAAAATGGAACTGATTAATCTGGTAAGAACCAAAGGACGTAGATGGCCTGTTTTTGAACAGTAAAAAGTCCTGGATGATATGGGGAAAACATTAAATTTTCTTATTAATAGCATTATGGTCACTAATGTTATTACTATTATTATTATTATTATTATTGGTCAATTCATACATAAATTAATTAGATATTTCGTAATACAATCTTAAATGTATTTAATTATTAATTACACACCCAATATATATTTGATATAAATAATTGGTCTTGTTATATTTGAATAAATTATATTTATATATGTAAATAAAATCCAAACAGGTTGAAGTGACTGCATGTATAATAGATATATTTATGTATACTTTTATAGGTATATATGCATGATTTCTTTATAAACTGATTAAAAACGTTAACTGGCTATCGATCTCACTGCAATTCTAATGTTGTTTACGGTTAATTTAAGTTTTTTAATAATAATAATAATAATAATAATTTCCTTTGCACGCGTAATATGCGCATTTGTGGTATTCTTTATGTGTATTTTTTGAATAATAATTAGTATGTAAAAATAACCGATGATTATTAATATTATTAGCAAGATTATTATTATTACGATTAACATTGCTAATGTGATGATCACCGTTAGAATTATTATTATTGTTTTTATCGTTTGAACTGTTACTACTAGTATTATTATCATTACTATTATTATTATTATTATTATTATTATTCGCATCGGAATTATCATTGAATTGAACTAAATTATTTGCAGCGGAATTATGAGAGTTTTTAGTATGTTTTTTATTACTAGGATGATTTGTTGAGTTGGTTTGCGACAGCTGCAGATCTTTGTTTGGCAATGACACGATCGGAGACAGAGGACTTGACGGTTTACGCTTTGTGGAAACGTCAACCTCCGTTAAGTTCAAGGCCAAATTACTTTTCGTGCGTTTAATATCATTAGAGATGGCCTGTGACCAGCTCATCTAACTCACAGAAGAGCTATAATAATAATAATAATAATAATAAAGAAAATAATAATAATAATAATGAAATAAAATAAATAAATAGATAAATGGAAAATAAACAAATAACGATACAAATAAAATCGAAAATAATGTCATCGGGAGTGCTGGTAAAACTGACCGCAATGAGAAAACAAAAGATTATTAATTTAATCTAGCGTACCGCAGAACACCAAATTATTAATAGAACGCGTAGTTCACAACACAATGCGGATGCAATAAAATGTTTACTATAGGTCAATATGGAATTCTTGATAACATTTAAAAAAACATATATAATTACTGGCGTAGATAAAAAGAAATGAGTTTGATAATAAATGTTATTAATTCATTATATTAATAATTTTAAAGGTAAAATTTGAAACATTAATTTTTATTTTTATATAAATAAATTTATTCAGCTGATTATATTATGATGAGGTTTAAGTATGGGCGTAGCATACTAAACGCCAGAGGAATGCATTTAGCATAAAATAATCAAAATGACAAAAAATGAGTTCGTTTGATAAATGACACGGAAACTTATTCTTTACCAAGTACAAGAGAATCCTTAGTTAAATGAGATTCTCGTCTTCTGTTAGATCGTGACAGAGATAGATCACAAAGAGGCCAAAAATCTTCAGCTCCATGTGGGGATCGTATAGATTCTTAAAAATTTCATTTTCTTTGATTATAACATAAAAAGAAAAATATTTCAATGGGTATTAATCAGAGACAGGGTAAAAGAGAAAATTGAAGAAGGAAAAAAATAGAAAAATGAAATAAATGAGTTGTAACTTACAATAGGATATCATTGTAAGAAATAAGGTATCAAATGAAAAGAACAAATGATAATATAAGATAGTAGAAAATAAAATAAGCAATAAATAAATAAAGTTCGATTAAAAGTAATCCATGTGTAAGGTAGAAGTCCCAGGGGTAACCACGCCAAAGTAGTGTATATTTAATTCATATCTGTATCTTCTGTATTTAGGTTGAGGGAGGTTCTCATGTAACTTCCGATTTCTTGAATGTAAACATGATCACTTAAATTGCAATTATCAAAAGTCTTTTCAACCTATACACTGATTGATAAAACGATAATTTTAAGGCAGCATGCATACAATTTATATTTGTATGTAATGAAGAATTTGGTACTTCGGATTCTACAAATGGCGGTGGCGTGTTTTTGATTTCTCTTTGTTTATTTTTTTTGGAGGGGGATAAAAACGTGCGTAGATATGACCTATCTATTCGCAGCAAAAGATCGGCAAAGAATATCGAATTTTCTTTTTTTTCTCGTGAAATCTTCTACATAGCTTCATTCAAATTTACTACATTTCGACAAATAAACATTACAATAACTTCTTCAAATTTATCTTCATTTGCTCTTTATATATTTTTAAAGTACAGAAAAGAACCGGTACTGGTTGGAAGAACTACTAGCGTATATAACAACTTCTAAATATTTCGAAATACTCGTTAACTCATCTATATATAAAGCTTTTACTGGAACTTTTCAAAATTATTACAACATAACTTTTACATTTCAGATTTAGCGTTAAAAGCGATCCACAGTTGTTTCGAGATTTTCTGTACATTTTTGAAATTGAAGATGATATTGAATTCTTTTTTCTTGTTTATTTAACGCGAATTAATACTTGCAAACGACTTCAGTATTGATTTTATTCTAGAAAAATGCTCCTTTAGTAGTCATTAAAAGCGGGGACTGGGGCGTCCGCTAATCCGAACCCCAATTCCTGTCCCGGAGGCGAAAATTCACCCCAGACCGGTGATCCGAACACTAAATTCACCCCAATTCATGTCCAGGTGGTCAAAATTCACCCAAGTTTCCCCCGATTCTTCCGAGTTTCCCCCGGACGGTTCCCGCTCGTTTCCGATAAACCGAACGTCCAAACTGTGTCCCGAGGTCAATAAACTGTCCAAAGAGTTATTCGGAGGCGCAAGTAACCCCAATTAGTGTCCAGGTGCTGAAAGTTCCCCCAAGTTCCCCAAATTTCTCCGAAATTCCCCTGTACGCGTCCCGCTCGTTTCCGATAAACTGAACCGATTATTAATTAACATAAGTATATTAATTAATGTCCGAAAGTAACCCAAGTCTCCGCTGGCCCCTCCCGTCGCTGCGTTACCACAATTTTTTTTCAAAATTCAGGACCAAAGTAAGAAAATTCCAAAATTTAACCCCAATATATTATTTAAAGTGTAAATCTAACCTATAACTCCAGTTCACACATCTCACATGTATATTTCGTTCTCGCGCACGCTCCGGTCGCCGACGCGAAAGCGCACGTGCCGATCTCACGCATATTCCGATGTACACCGCGATATCACACCCACACACACACACACACACGAACGCTCCGTCTCCAAAATTCCCTTGTACACGTCCTGCTCGTTTCTGATAAACAGAACCGATTATTAATTAACATAAGTATATTAATTAATGTCCGAAAGTAACCCAAGTCCCCGCTCGCCCCGCCCGCCCACTGCTACGTTATCACAATTTTTTCAAAATTCAGGATCTAAGTAAGAAAATTCCAAAATTTAACCCCGATATATTATTTAAAGCGTAAATCTAACCTATAACTCCAGTTCACACCTTACACAGGTATATTTCGTTCCCGCGCACGCTCCGGTCGCCGTCGCGAAAGCGCACGCGCCGATCTCACGCATATTCCGATGTCCACAGCGATATCCCGCGCACACACGCGCTCCGTTCCCAATACCGCGATTGTTTTAATATATTTCAAAGTCTAAATTTTAATTTTCCCGATTCCCCGATCTTACTGCCATATGCCAAGACGCACGTCCCGATCCCGCGCATATATCCAATATAACGTTCTCCGCCGCAAAAGCGCACACGCCGATCCCACGCATATTCCGATGTCCACAGCGATATCCCGCGCACACACGCGCTCCGTTCCCCATACCGCGATTATTTCTTTAATATTTCAAAGCCTAAGTATACATAATATAAAATTAGCCGAAGTATATTTTTTTATTTTCCTGATTCTCCGATCTTACTACCATATGCTAAAGCGCACGTCCCGATCCCGCGCATATATCTAACATAGCGTTAGCTGCGTGGAAGCGCACGCGCTGTTCCCACGCACGTGTCCTCCGTTTACGCTGCCACAATTTTTTTTAATTATTATTTTTTTCACATAACAACCCAACCCCTTCTCTGTTGTCTAAACCTAACCGGTTATCTAAAACATTTACAAATTAACAAATCAAGTATTTCTATAGTTTAAAACTATCCTTAGTCTCCTTTACCCCTTCCACCCTCTTTTCCGATCGATTCCGTTGTTTTAATATCGAATATATCGCATTCTATTTACTTTTACTACGACCATTAAACCCCCGATCGACGCTCCCGACGCCTCCGTCATTTCATATTGAGAGGTAATTATTTTTTTATGTGACCGCTATGAATGCACACCGTCCATTCCCGTACACCCATCTGATGTCGTTAGTTCCCATACCGTTCATAATAACTTTTATTCAACTCCAAGTATTATGGAATTATTCCAATTATATATTTTCTACACTTCCGATCATTTCTTCTGACCGTTCATAATATTTTTATTTTTCTCTGGTTCTAAAAATAAATCCTACAATGTCTTCAACGCGATGAATGCGCACACATCTGCCGTCGTTAGTTCCCATACCGTTCATAATAACTTTTTTCAACTCCAAGTATTATGGAATTATTCTAACTATATTTTTTTTTTTTTCGCTTCCGATCGTTTCTCCCGAACGATCATAATTTTTTTCCAGACATATGTATTCAAAAATGAAATCGAGTATAATTTTATTTAACACGGTTTCATAATTTCCCTCTCCATCCCCTATTCATCCTACACAAATTACAATTCTTTCATAATATATGTTCTAGACCCAGTCAAACAATCAACTCTCGCAGAAGTGTAGACGTTGCCTCCAACACCCATTTTACTATCAATTATTGTATATTATTGTTAGATTATTTTTCCAAAAAGTCTTTTGAAATTTTTTTCCGTTCGTACATTTTTTTTTTTGATTTTATTTGCACGACATCCATTTCCATACATTCACGTTTCGCTAGCAATTATAATATGTTTTATTTATTTTTCAACTCCTCCCAGACTTACACACACGCCATATTGTCACACTCACAGATAGGTTCCTTATTAATCGTGAACATTTTTTTTTTTCTGTATTAGCCGCGGGAGCATATCACATCAGACCCTCACATATACCACACACAGTTATTATATTTAATTTTTAATTATCGATCTTTAATTATTTTTACTGCTATTATTTTTCTGACACATTCACCCCGTCTTACATACTTTACATCTTTTAACATTTTGATGGAGAAAATCTCAGGGCACTAAATAATTTTTATCAACATCGTAACTAAGTTTAATATTATACACATCTCAGTATAATTATTAAACGAAGGAACTATTATTTTCATTGACGATATTGTTGCTACAAACATTAATCGTCCTTTTCCAGGTATAGTCAACCTCTTCATGTATTCGTCTCGTCTTTCTATCAACCTTTGACCGCTTAATACTCCCCCGCTATTTACCGTTATTCGCTAGAGGAATATTTTTTTAGACTCGTTCAAATACACACATGCACATAAAAAAATCGACATCAACGTCATCGAACACTGATCTCGACATTTCCAAGAAATTCAATCGCTGCTCCACAGTCTAAGATGTCTCCGCCCGCCTCACCAGTCGTTTGTAACATTATTGAAGCACCTTTCATGTACCGATATTTACGACCTTTTACAACATACAAATCCACGACATGTATACACCTTTTCTAGAAAGCATGGTGAAAATGGACAATCTACCTCGATGAAAACCAGCTTGAATTATGTACCGTTATTTCATTCATTTTGCAGAAGGTTAATTTAAGGCGTCCATGCATCTTTTCTACTAATAAATAAGCAAATGTAATCTTTAAACCTTTCTACCTTTTTGCAATCAATTTACTGATTGTACATACTTTTTATATTTTTTCCACATACTCCTTGATCGTCACAACCACCACAAAAGCGCACCATCCATTCGCACACACTCATCTGCTACCGTTACATCTCATATCATTCATAATAATTTTTTCGATTCTATTAGTTTAAGAATATTTCATTTTTTTTTGTTGTTTTTTTCTAACTGTAACATTTTTTTTTTCGAAATCTTTCGTATTATATTTTTTCTCCCATATAGCTGTCACGTAGTCGTAGCGTAAATGTACGTCGCTCATAACCTTGCATGCATGCTACCATACCGATGTATTAGATCGTGCGACAATGTTATTGAGTCTGCTGAAACAGGATCTTCCTCTTCATATCTTTTGTAGAAAACGGTTTACATGTACACACCTACACACAAACACGCATATCTTCATCTCCCCTTGACAGCGTCTTTCAAACACCTCTATAACCAAAGGAATGTGGTTTTTTCTGGTGCAACCCTCCCTTTTCAAAAGCATGCATCGAGGTAGATTGTTGAACGGATCTGATCGTGCAGACAGTATTAGTTTTATGTTAAACGTGTGCATTTTGTAGAATCTGTGTTCTTCACGCATTATTATAAATTTACTGTAACGGTAAAAGTAATAATTTTCTATTTTTTAGTAGAAAGTTAAAAAAACAGTAATCAAACATGAATAACAATACCGAATCGATTGATATTAAAGCCGACGAATTTATTCAGAATTCCTTTTCGAGTGATAGCGACTCGCATACGTCTTTTTCACCTCTAACACCGCAAAATGATGATGGTTATACATCAGAACAATCAACATCCCTTGTATGTAAAATCGTTGGTCCTGTATTATTATCAAAACAAGTGGATATAGCGGAATATTTTGTAGATATCAGCGTCCATATAGATTGTGATTATGGGTTTCGAGTAACTGAACTAGCAATGATTGATATGTCTGGAGGGAAGTGTTTGCATACGTTGTATAAGCCAAGCAGAGCATGGCATGCATCAAAAATGCCACATTTACAATGTTCTTCAGTGAGTTATTACTTGAAGAACCCTTCATTATTTCCCTGTCGTGAAGAAATATTCATCGCATGCGATATATTCACGATATTGTCCCAAAAACCGAGGGCTCGCGTATATGTTTTAACAGTATATGCTAAACTTACACTAATAGAACTTAACGAAAAGTCTGAATTGTTGCGTGATTTAGACTATGAAATCGTTAATATGGATCAAGTCTTTCGATTATCTAGTATTGAGAATCTACATGAAGAGTATTTTGGTATAGGCAATTTGATAACTTGTAAACACCATAATGAGAATGATAGTTTTCATTGTGCGGTGAAAAACGTTATGGTGATGAAGGCATGGTACGATCATGTCATCCGTCCGCTGAAGCTTATGAATAATCTCAATATAAATGATTTAAGTCAGTTGTTCATTACAGCCACCAAAGAAATGATAATTACGTTATTTCCAAGTTGTGTTGGAGACATTTATACATTTTTACCAGATAGACTAAAACAGGATGATACGATAAAATCACTTCTACCATGTTTTGATCATGAGAATGATGAAGAATATTATTTTGATGACGATATATTTCTGCATAGTACTCGAAATTGTATGAAAGTAAAAGATTGTATCGACTGCCAACGTACAATTCGCGCAGATTAAAAATTCATTAATTCGATCGTTTTTAACAATTTTGTATATTTTTTCTGTATATTTTTGTGTGTATTTGTACATATGTATATATTTTTTTTTCAGACCGTTCGTTTTTATGTTTTCTTTAAAATTTTTTAAATATATTTTTATACACATGTAAATACTGTTTTGTATATATTTTGTATATATTTTTTCCCTCAATATCTGTTCATTCTCATATTGTATATATTTTTGCTAATTATTTTTTCATCTTTTTCCGATCCTTTCCGATTTCTGTTTATTTAATTTATTTAGCGATCTATCCTTCTCTCCCCCTCTTAACTTAAAGTACTGGTAATGACGAAATTTTCAAAAATCTGAACCAGTCGAGTATAATGTATATATAATTATTTAATTTTCGAATATATTTCCACATAATTTGTTCATATCTGTTTAGATTAAAAAATTAGATTTTTGTCTGTAATACACCATTTTTTTATTTTTTTTTTGTGTGTAATAAGCGAATTTAACTGTTATACTTTTTCACGTACATCACGTATTTCCGCAGCTGTGAGAGTTTTCATCTGTTTGTAAGATACAACCTCTGACTCTAAATGTTCTCTAAATATTTTTTTTTTGAACCTAAATATTATAGAAATAGCCGAAGTATATTTTTTTCGTTTCTGTCCATTTCTTCCGACCGTTCATAATTTTGTATTTTTTCTCCAATATGTATGCTCACTATCGTAGCGTAAATGTGCGTCGCTCATAACCTTACATGCATGTTGCCATACCGTTGTATTAGATCGTGCGACAATGTTATAGAGTCTGCTGAAACAGGTTCTTCCCTTTCATATCTTTTGTAGAAACAGACTCACATGTACACACCTACACACACATACACCCACATATAACCCAAAGAACACCTGCAAACTTCGTTCAGACACACCTGCATCCAACTTTCACCAAAGGAATGTGGTTTTTTCTGGTGCAACCCCCCCTTTTCAAAGGCATGCTTCGAGCTCGAATGTCGAACGGATCTGATCGTGCAGGCAGTATTAGTGTTATGTTAAACGTGTGGAATTTGTTGAAGCTGTGTTCTTCACGCGTTATTAAAATATTCTCAAGAACGATAAAGTCTGTAATTTCCTACGTCTTTTCTCTTTTTCGTTCGCTCTTTATTTTCTGTCTTTTTTCTCTCTTATTGCACGTTATTCTTTTCGCTCTTATTTTCTCTCATTTTTTTAGTATAAATATTACAATAATAATCGAATATGAATAACAATACCGAATCGAATGTCGATAATGTCGCGGATTTCATTCAAAATTTTTTCGTAAATGATAATGATAATGCAATGTTTCCGGACGATTTTCCAAATATACATATGCCGCCACCACCACCACCAGCAGAAGAAACATCATTACAAGGGCCTTCGCTACATTCATTCTCAGATTTCATTCCATTGGCTACATCAACACCTTTAACATCACCGGTAATGTCACAAGATTTGCAAACTCCGTCGTTAACGCAAGTACCTTTGGTACATGATGAAAAAGAATATAGCACAACAATGTTGGAATTACCCAAAGAAATATTTAACCGAAAAGCAGTCGTCTATGTTAAAGACCCTAACGATCCAGAAAATAAAAATAGTTTCATGTATGCGGTTTTAGCAAAATTTACATCAAAACCGTCATCGATGTGGCAGTACAATATTCTACAGAAAGTATACGATTTCAGCTTTATTCACTTACCGATCCAATCGCTGGCTGATATTGAAACGTTTGAAAGAATAAACGCTGTATCAATCAACTTATACAAGCTGATAGAAACCAACTATACAGATCAAAGTACATTCAACTACAAAATAAAAGTCGTGTACGCCTTCCGAAAAAATCACAGTTTGTTAAATCATAAACATCACACAAACATATTATATTGGGGATCTAATGGAAATTATCAATTCGCATGGATTAAAAAATTCAGTCGATTGTTGCGGATCCAGTCGCCGAAAGCGAAATTTGTATGCTGGTCATGTCTCGATCCCATGAATACCGATTACGAACATAATAATACTCACAGATGTGACGCAGTCAGTTGGCGTAATATGCACTATATGTAATTAAATAAAGACGTATTTTTCGTATTCATAGATGTATGTTTATTTTTCAAAAAATCTTTTTACATTGTTTCATACAAATTAATGTAATCTATATAATATAATAAATATTTTCATATGTATACATTTTTGTTTTTATTTTCCATAAACTTAAAATTCCAATTTTACTATTGTTGTTAATATATACCAAACTCCAGTTTGTATTAAATCCTCTCGCTCTTTATGTTGAACAGACGAATCAATATTATTTAACTGTTCAGTTAAGTATGCAGTCTTTTTATCTTGCTTAACTTTAAAGATATATGATAGATTCTTTTTTCATTTGATAGTGTAAACGTTTTCTTCCTTTACAATCTTCTTGTGTTTTATCACTATTACATCATTTTTCATCATTTTCTAACTAATTGTAACCATTTTTCCACTATTTCGTAACATGTTCTTATGTTTTTGGACCTTTTACGCTACTTTTTTCACCAATTTATACTATTTCGAAGCGTTTCATATGACTGAACGCTACTTAAGAAGTTTTTCGATAATCATCGCCATTCCTCACAATATTCATATGTTTTAACGCTTTTTACACTATTTTTCACAAATTTATGATATTTCGCTTCATTTCTAATGTTTGAACGCCTCATATGTAGTTTTTCGACAATTTTTCACTGTTCATCACTATATTTGTTTATGTTGTATCACCTTTTATGAAGTCTTCATCAAATTTTACCTTCATTCAACAATATTTTCGTTATTGTACCCCTTTGAACTGTTGTTTTACCCTAAAAGTGAGTGTATATCTAATTTGTTATAATTAAGAAAGAATGTAATGTATATTACAAATTTCCTTTCCTGGGAGTATGATTGTGTGTGCAGAATAATAAACTCTGGTAAGAAGCAGACTGTATCCACCATCAAGCAGGGTGTGTAAAGCGTGGTAATTAACTCTGGCATTGAACACATTGCAAGGTAGTTATGATATGTTTGAGCATAAATTAGTTGTTGTATATCATTCATGTTAGTCATTAAATGTTCACACTGAGAGATGCAAGGGGGGCGTCATCATATGAACCATTACGATTTTTATAATTATAATATACACTAAGCATGTATGTATTACAACGACCACATCAACTCTGTTAAGGATGGTAATGTTTGGAGGTAGATAGTGAACCGTTACATTAGAAGAGGAACATGGGTACATACATGGAAACATCATTAGCGATATTACATCACATGTATGTCATCAAATTTAACTAAAATATTGCGTCCAATAGTAAAAAATGCGAGGATTTTTCCTAAGAGGTTAAATTTTATGTCTAAGATGGCGAATATAATAAAATTGATACGATTTTAGCTGAAGATGGTGTATTTTACACTAAAATCGTTGTTTTACACCTAAAGTGAGATTATTTGGGGAGATAAACGGTCTTTTTTCATATAAAATTTTATGTTTTTTCTAAATGTGGCTATTTTTTGTCCTAAATGGAGTAATTTCTGTGTGAATGGCACTTTTTAGACTGGCCTATATACTTCTTGATGTGATATTCCATTCATTGTGAAGCTATGCTTTGAAAGGGTTTGTGTCTGGTTGTGGGAAGTTTCCAAACTTTTCTGATGCATCGATTATAGTATAACAGTTGTTGTGTGTTAGTGAGTTGATGGTGTTTGGATGGGAATAATAAATAGGGGTAAGAGGTGGAGTGTACCACATCAAGCAAGGAGAGTACTGTTTGATAATTAACTCTATCATTTAAACACATTGCAAGTCAGTTATAATATGTTAAGTCAAAATTAGTTGTTGTATCTCGTTCAGGATTTTACATTAAACGATCACACTGAGAGACGCTATGGACTCGTCATCATCAAGATCCATGCAATCATTACATTATTTTTCACTAATTTGTAATCACCATTTTTTTTTTATGTTTTGAACGACTCTTATAATGTTTTTTGATAATTTTCATGGTACAAGGTTCATAATGTAAAGTAATTTTAATTATTTCAACAGTCTTTACACACAAATAAAGCAATATATCTTAAGCACACTCAACATAATACAAATTTTTACAAACAGAAGTAAACAACGGATATACCTAGAAATTTTAATAAAACTTAAGAATCATATTATATATGAAATTGCTTGTTTTTTCAATCAATGATCCAGACTAGCAGGTTTAGAATTATATCAGACCTCTAGTAAAAACCCCAAATTATTTAATGTGTATATCTTTGCTACTTTTTACCTTATATATGTGAATATACATAGATATATATGAATATATGTAGATATATATGTATATATGTAGATATATATGTATATATGTAGATATATATGTATATATGTAGATATATATGTATATATGTAGATATATATGCATATATGTAGATATATATATGTATGTAGATATTTATAGATATATGTATATATGTAGATATATATGTATATATGTAGATATATATGCATATATGTAGATATATATATGTATGTAGATATTTATAGATATATGTATATATGTAGATATATATGAATATATGTAGATATATATGTATATATGTAGATATATATGTATATATGTAGATATATATGTATATATGTAGATATATATGCATATATGTAGATATATATGAATATATGTAGATATATATGTATATATGTAGATATATATGTATATATGTAGATATATATGTATATATGTAGATATATATGAATATATGTAGATATATATGTATATATGTAGATATATATATATATATATATATATATATATATATATATATATATATGTAGATATATATGTGTATATGTAGATATATATGTATATATGTAGATATATATGCATATATGTAGATATATATATGTATGTAGATATTTATGGATATATGTATATATCTGGATATATATGAATATGTGTAGATATGTACATTCACACATATAAGGTAAAAAGTAGCAAAGATATACACATTAAATAATTTGGGGTTTTTACTAGAGGTCTGATATAATTCTAAACCTGCTAGTCTGGATCATTGATTGAAAAAACAAGCAATTTCATATATAATATGATTCTTAAGTTTTATTAAAATTTCTAGGTATATCCGTTGTTTACTTCTGTTTGTAAAAATTTGTATTATGTTGAGTGTGCTTAAGATATATTGCTTTATTTGTGTGTAAAGACTGTTGAAATAATTAAAATTACTTTACATTATGAACCTTGTACCATGAAAATTATCAAAAAACATTATAAGAGTCGTTCAAAACATAAAAAAAAAATGGTGATTACAAATTAGTGAAAAATAATGTAATGATTGCATGGATCTTGATGATGACGAGTCCATAGCGTCTCTCAGTGTGATCGTTTAATGTAAAATCCTGAACGAGATACAACAACTAATTTTGACTTAACATATTATAACTGACTTGCAATGTGTTTAAATGATAGAGTTAATTATCAAACAGTACTCTCCTTGCTTGATGTGGTACACTCCACCTCTTACCCCTATTTATTATTCCCATCCAAACACCATCAACTCACTAACACACAACAACTGTTATACTATAATCGATGCATCAGAAAAGTTTGGAAACTTCCCACAACCAGACACAAACCCTTTCAAAGCATAGCTTCACAATGAATGGAATATCACATCAAGAAGTATATAGGCCAGTCTAAAAAGTGCCATTCACACAGAAATTACTCCATTTAGGACAAAAAATAGCCACATTTAGAAAAAACATAAAATTTTATATGAAAAAAGACCGTTTATCTCCCCAAATAATCTCACTTTAGGTGTAAAACAACGATTTTAGTGTAAAATACACCATCTTCAGCTAAAATCGTATCAATTTTATTATATTCGCCATCTTAGACATAAAATTTAACCTCTTAGGAAAAATCCTCGCATTTTTTACTATTGGACGCAATATTTTAGTTAAATTTGATGACATACATGTGATGTAATATCGCTAATGATGTTTCCATGTATGTACCCATGTTCCTCTTCTAATGTAACGGTTCACTATCTACCTCCAAACATTACCATCCTTAACAGAGTTGATGTGGTCGTTGTAATACATACATGCTTAGTGTATATTATAATTATAAAAATCGTAATGGTTCATATGATGACGCCCCCCTTGCATCTCTCAGTGTGAACATTTAATGACTAACATGAATGATATACAACAACTAATTTATGCTCAAACATATCATAACTACCTTGCAATGTGTTCAATGCCAGAGTTAATTACCACGCTTTACACACCCTGCTTGATGGTGGATACAGTCTGCTTCTTACCAGAGTTTATTATTCTGCACACACAATCATACTCCCAGGAAAGGAAATTTGTAATATACATTACATTCTTTCTTAATTATAACAAATTAGATATACACTCACTTTTAGGGTAAAACAACAGTTCAAAGGGGTACAATAACGAAAATATTGTTGAATGAAGGTAAAATTTGATGAAGACTTCATAAAAGGTGATACAACATAAACAAATATAGTGATGAACAGTGAAAAATTGTCGAAAAACTACATATGAGGCGTTCAAACATTAGAAATGAAGCGAAATATCATAAATTTGTGAAAAATAGTGTAAAAAGCGTTAAAACATATGAATATTGTGAGGAATGGCGATGATTATCGAAAAACTTCTTAAGTAGCGTTCAGTCATATGAAACGCTTCGAAATAGTATAAATTGGTGAAAAAAGTAGCGTAAAAGGTCCAAAAACATAAGAACATGTTACGAAATAGTGGAAAAATGGTTACAATTAGTTAGAAAATGATGAAAAATGATGTAATAGTGATAAAACACAAGAAGATTGTAAAGGAAGAAAACGTTTACACTATCAAATGAAAAAAGAATCTATCATATATCTTTAAAGTTAAGCAAGATAAAAAGACTGCATACTTAACTGAACAGTTAAATAATATTGATTCGTCTGTTCAACATAAAGAGCGAGAGGATTTAATACAAACTGGAGTTTGGTATATATTAACAACAATAGTAAAATTGGAATTTTAAGTTTATGGAAAATAAAAACAAAAATGTATACATATGAAAATATTTATTATATTATATAGATTACATTAATTTGTATGAAACAATGTAAAAAGATTTTTTGAAAAATAAACATACATCTATGAATACGAAAAATACGTCTTTATTTAATTACATATAGTGCATATTACGCCAACTGACTGCGTCACATCTGTGAGTATTATTATGTTCGTAATCGGTATTCATGGGATCGAGACATGACCAGCATACAAATTTCGCTTTCGGCGACTGGATCCGCAACAATCGACTGAATTTTTTAATCCATGCGAATTGATAATTTCCATTAGATCCCCAATATAATATGTTTGTGTGATGTTTATGATTTAACAAACTGTGATTTTTTCGGAAGGCGTACACGACTTTTATTTTGTAGTTGAATGTACTTTGATCTGTATAGTTGGTTTCTATCAGCTTGTATAAGTTGATTGATACAGCGTTTATTCTTTCAAACGTTTCAATATCAGCCAGCGATTGGATCGGTAAGTGAATAAAGCTGAAATCGTATACTTTCTGTAGAATATTGTACTGCCACATCGATGACGGTTTTGATGTAAATTTTGCTAAAACCGCATACATGAAACTATTTTTATTTTCTGGATCGTTAGGGTCTTTAACATAGACGACTGCTTTTCGGTTAAATATTTCTTTGGGTAATTCCAACATTGTTGTGCTATATTCTTTTTCATCATGTACCAAAGGTACTTGCGTTAACGACGGAGTTTGCAAATCTTGTGACATTACCGGTGATGTTAAAGGTGTTGATGTAGCCAATGGAATGAAATCTGAGAATGAATGTAGCGAAGGCCCTTGTAATGATGTTTCTTCTGCTGGTGGTGGTGGTGGCGGCATATGTATATTTGGAAAATCGTCCGGAAACATTGCATTATCATTATCATTTACGAAAAAATTTTGAATGAAATCCGCGACATTATCGACATTCGATTCGGTATTGTTATTCATATTCGATTATTATTGTAATATTTATACTAAAAAAATGAGAGAAAATAAGAGCGAAAAGAATAACGTGCAATAAGAGAGAAAAAAGACAGAAAATAAAGAGCGAACGAAAAAGAGAAAAGACGTAGGAAATTACAGACTTTATCGTTCTTGAGAATATTTTAATAACGCGTGAAGAACACAGCTTCAACAAATTCCACACGTTTAACATAACACTAATACTGCCTGCACGATCAGATCCGTTCGACATTCGAGCTCGAAGCATGCCTTTGAAAAGGGGGGGTTGCACCAGAAAAAACCACATTCCTTTGGTGAAAGTTGGATGCAGGTGTGTCTGAACGAAGTTTGCAGGTGTTCTTTGGGTTATATGTGGGTGTATGTGTGTGTAGGTGTGTACATGTGAGTCTGTTTCTACAAAAGATATGAAAGGGAAGAACCTGTTTCAGCAGACTCTATAACATTGTCGCACGATCTAATACAACGGTATGGCAACATGCATGTAAGGTTATGAGCGACGCACATTTACGCTACGATAGTGAGCATACATATTGGAGAAAAAATACAAAATTATGAACGGTCGGAAGAAATGGACAGAAACGAAAAAAATATACTTCGGCTATTTCTATAATATTTAGGTTCAAAAAAAAAATATTTAGAGAACATTTAGAGTCAGAGGTTGTATCTTACAAACAGATGAAAACTCTCACAGCTGCGGAAATACGTGATGTACGTGAAAAAGTATAACAGTTAAATTCGCTTATTACACACAAAAAAAAAATAAAAAAATGGTGTATTACAGACAAAAATCTAATTTTTTAATCTAAACAGATATGAACAAATTATGTGGAAATATATTCGAAAATTAAATAATTATATATACATTATACTCGACTGGTTCAGATTTTTGAAAATTTCGTCATTACCAGTACTTTAAGTTAAGAGGGGGAGAGAAGGATAGATCGCTAAATAAATTAAATAAACAGAAATCGGAAAGGATCGGAAAAAGATGAAAAAATAATTAGCAAAAATATATACAATATGAGAATGAACAGATATTGAGGGAAAAAATATATACAAAATATATACAAAACAGTATTTACATGTGTATAAAAATATATTTAAAAAATTTTAAAGAAAACATAAAAACGAACGGTCTGAAAAAAAAATATATACATATGTACAAATACACACAAAAATATACAGAAAAAATATACAAAATTGTTAAAAACGATCGAATTAATGAATTTTTAATCTGCGCGAATTGTACGTTGGCAGTCGATACAATCTTTTACTTTCATACAATTTCGAGTACTATGCAGAAATATATCGTCATCAAAATAATATTCTTCATCATTCT
This sequence comes from Icerya purchasi, assembly GCA_039619475.1. Lineage (NCBI taxonomy): Eukaryota > Metazoa > Arthropoda > Insecta > Hemiptera > Monophlebidae > Icerya > Icerya purchasi. The sequence goes on from CM077116.1 coordinate 67,645,259, forward strand.
CATGATCAAAACATGGTAGAAGTGATTTTATCGTATCATCCTGTTTTAGTCTATCTGGTAAAAATGTATAAATGTCTCCAACACAACTTGGAAATAACGTAATTATCATTTCTTTGGTGGCTGTAATGAACAACTGACTTAAATCATTTATATTGAGATTATTCATAAGCTTCAGCGGACGGATGACATGATCGTACCATGCCTTCATCACCATAACGTTTTTCACCGCACAATGAAAACTATCATTCTCATTATGGTGTTTACAAGTTATCAAATTGCCTATACCAAAATACTCTTCATGTAGATTCTCAATACTAGATAATCGAAAGACTTGATCCATATTAACGATTTCATAGTCTAAATCACGCAACAATTCAGACTTTTCGTTAAGTTCTATTAGTGTAAGTTTAGCATATACTGTTAAAACATATACGCGAGCCCTCGGTTTTTGGGACAATATCGTGAATATATCGCATGCGATGAATATTTCTTCACGACAGGGAAATAATGAAGGGTTCTTCAAGTAATAACTCACTGAAGAACATTGTAAATGTGGCATTTTTGATGCATGCCATGCTCTGCTTGGCTTATACAACGTATGCAAACACTTCCCTCCAGACATATCAATCATTGCTAGTTCAGTTACTCGAAACCCATAATCACAATCTATATGGACGCTGATATCTACAAAATATTCCGCTATATCCACTTGTTTTGATAATAATACAGGACCAACGATTTTACATACAAGGGATGTTGATTGTTCTGATGTATAACCATCATCATTTTGCGGTGTTAGAGGTGAAAAAGACGTATGCGAGTCGCTATCACTCGAAAAGGAATTCTGAATAAATTCGTCGGCTTTAATATCAATCGATTCGGTATTGTTATTCATGTTTGATTACTGTTTTTTTAACTTTCTACTAAAAAATAGAAAATTATTACTTTTACCGTTACAGTAAATTTATAATAATGCGTGAAGAACACAGATTCTACAAAATGCACACGTTTAACATAAAACTAATACTGTCTGCACGATCAGATCCGTTCAACAATCTACCTCGATGCATGCTTTTGAAAAGGGAGGGTTGCACCAGAAAAAACCACATTCCTTTGGTTATAGAGGTGTTTGAAAGACGCTGTCAAGGGGAGATGAAGATATGCGTGTTTGTGTGTAGGTGTGTACATGTAAACCGTTTTCTACAAAAGATATGAAGAGGAAGATCCTGTTTCAGCAGACTCAATAACATTGTCGCACGATCTAATACATCGGTATGGTAGCATGCATGCAAGGTTATGAGCGACGTACATTTACGCTACGACTACGTGACAGCTATATGGGAGAAAAAATATAATACGAAAGATTTCGAAAAAAAAAATGTTACAGTTAGAAAAAAACAACAAAAAAAAATGAAATATTCTTAAACTAATAGAATCGAAAAAATTATTATGAATGATATGAGATGTAACGGTAGCAGATGAGTGTGTGCGAATGGATGGTGCGCTTTTGTGGTGGTTGTGACGATCAAGGAGTATGTGGAAAAAATATAAAAAGTATGTACAATCAGTAAATTGATTGCAAAAAGGTAGAAAGGTTTAAAGATTACATTTGCTTATTTATTAGTAGAAAAGATGCATGGACGCCTTAAATTAACCTTCTGCAAAATGAATGAAATAACGGTACATAATTCAAGCTGGTTTTCATCGAGGTAGATTGTCCATTTTCACCATGCTTTCTAGAAAAGGTGTATACATGTCGTGGATTTGTATGTTGTAAAAGGTCGTAAATATCGGTACATGAAAGGTGCTTCAATAATGTTACAAACGACTGGTGAGGCGGGCGGAGACATCTTAGACTGTGGAGCAGCGATTGAATTTCTTGGAAATGTCGAGATCAGTGTTCGATGACGTTGATGTCGATTTTTTTATGTGCATGTGTGTATTTGAACGAGTCTAAAAAAATATTCCTCTAGCGAATAACGGTAAATAGCGGGGGAGTATTAAGCGGTCAAAGGTTGATAGAAAGACGAGACGAATACATGAAGAGGTTGACTATACCTGGAAAAGGACGATTAATGTTTGTAGCAACAATATCGTCAATGAAAATAATAGTTCCTTCGTTTAATAATTATACTGAGATGTGTATAATATTAAACTTAGTTACGATGTTGATAAAAATTATTTAGTGCCCTGAGATTTTCTCCATCAAAATGTTAAAAGATGTAAAGTATGTAAGACGGGGTGAATGTGTCAGAAAAATAATAGCAGTAAAAATAATTAAAGATCGATAATTAAAAATTAAATATAATAACTGTGTGTGGTATATGTGAGGGTCTGATGTGATATGCTCCCGCGGCTAATACAGAAAAAAAAAAATGTTCACGATTAATAAGGAACCTATCTGTGAGTGTGACAATATGGCGTGTGTGTAAGTCTGGGAGGAGTTGAAAAATAAATAAAACATATTATAATTGCTAGCGAAACGTGAATGTATGGAAATGGATGTCGTGCAAATAAAATCAAAAAAAAAAATGTACGAACGGAAAAAAATTTCAAAAGACTTTTTGGAAAAATAATCTAACAATAATATACAATAATTGATAGTAAAATGGGTGTTGGAGGCAACGTCTACACTTCTGCGAGAGTTGATTGTTTGACTGGGTCTAGAACATATATTATGAAAGAATTGTAATTTGTGTAGGATGAATAGGGGATGGAGAGGGAAATTATGAAACCGTGTTAAATAAAATTATACTCGATTTCATTTTTGAATACATATGTCTGGAAAAAAATTATGATCGTTCGGGAGAAACGATCGGAAGCGAAAAAAAAAAAAATATAGTTAGAATAATTCCATAATACTTGGAGTTGAAAAAAGTTATTATGAACGGTATGGGAACTAACGACGGCAGATGTGTGCGCATTCATCGCGTTGAAGACATTGTAGGATTTATTTTTAGAACCAGAGAAAAATAAAAATATTATGAACGGTCAGAAGAAATGATCGGAAGTGTAGAAAATATATAATTGGAATAATTCCATAATACTTGGAGTTGAATAAAAGTTATTATGAACGGTATGGGAACTAACGACATCAGATGGGTGTACGGGAATGGACGGTGTGCATTCATAGCGGTCACATAAAAAAATAATTACCTCTCAATATGAAATGACGGAGGCGTCGGGAGCGTCGATCGGGGGTTTAATGGTCGTAGTAAAAGTAAATAGAATGCGATATATTCGATATTAAAACAACGGAATCGATCGGAAAAGAGGGTGGAAGGGGTAAAGGAGACTAAGGATAGTTTTAAACTATAGAAATACTTGATTTGTTAATTTGTAAATGTTTTAGATAACCGGTTAGGTTTAGACAACAGAGAAGGGGTTGGGTTGTTATGTGAAAAAAATAATAATTAAAAAAAATTGTGGCAGCGTAAACGGAGGACACGTGCGTGGGAACAGCGCGTGCGCTTCCACGCAGCTAACGCTATGTTAGATATATGCGCGGGATCGGGACGTGCGCTTTAGCATATGGTAGTAAGATCGGAGAATCAGGAAAATAAAAAAATATACTTCGGCTAATTTTATATTATGTATACTTAGGCTTTGAAATATTAAAGAAATAATCGCGGTATGGGGAACGGAGCGCGTGTGTGCGCGGGATATCGCTGTGGACATCGGAATATGCGTGGGATCGGCGTGTGCGCTTTTGCGGCGGAGAACGTTATATTGGATATATGCGCGGGATCGGGACGTGCGTCTTGGCATATGGCAGTAAGATCGGGGAATCGGGAAAATTAAAATTTAGACTTTGAAATATATTAAAACAATCGCGGTATTGGGAACGGAGCGCGTGTGTGCGCGGGATATCGCTGTGGACATCGGAATATGCGTGAGATCGGCGCGTGCGCTTTCGCGACGGCGACCGGAGCGTGCGCGGGAACGAAATATACCTGTGTAAGGTGTGAACTGGAGTTATAGGTTAGATTTACGCTTTAAATAATATATCGGGGTTAAATTTTGGAATTTTCTTACTTAGATCCTGAATTTTGAAAAAATTGTGATAACGTAGCAGTGGGCGGGCGGGGCGAGCGGGGACTTGGGTTACTTTCGGACATTAATTAATATACTTATGTTAATTAATAATCGGTTCTGTTTATCAGAAACGAGCAGGACGTGTACAAGGGAATTTTGGAGACGGAGCGTTCGTGTGTGTGTGTGTGTGTGGGTGTGATATCGCGGTGTACATCGGAATATGCGTGAGATCGGCACGTGCGCTTTCGCGTCGGCGACCGGAGCGTGCGCGAGAACGAAATATACATGTGAGATGTGTGAACTGGAGTTATAGGTTAGATTTACACTTTAAATAATATATTGGGGTTAAATTTTGGAATTTTCTTACTTTGGTCCTGAATTTTGAAAAAAAATTGTGGTAACGCAGCGACGGGAGGGGCCAGCGGAGACTTGGGTTACTTTCGGACATTAATTAATATACTTATGTTAATTAATAATCGGTTCAGTTTATCGGAAACGAGCGGGACGCGTACAGGGGAATTTCGGAGAAATTTGGGGAACTTGGGGGAACTTTCAGCACCTGGACACTAATTGGGGTTACTTGCGCCTCCGAATAACTCTTTGGACAGTTTATTGACCTCGGGACACAGTTTGGACGTTCGGTTTATCGGAAACGAGCGGGAACCGTCCGGGGGAAACTCGGAAGAATCGGGGGAAACTTGGGTGAATTTTGACCACCTGGACATGAATTGGGGTGAATTTAGTGTTCGGATCACCGGTCTGGGGTGAATTTTCGCCTCCGGGACAGGAATTGGGGTTCGGATTAGCGGACGCCCCAGTCCCCGCTTTTAATGACTACTTCCTTTATCAACAATGTATATAAAAGAAATAAACGATGTGTGATACTGTTCAACATTAATTTTCGCCATATATATTTTTTGGTATCAACATGCCTTAGCAAAGAAGCGTTAAGTTTTTCTAATTAGTTTTTTTAGAAAATTTCACTAAAACCTATTTCACTTAAATGTTACCTTTGCATTTTTAACTTGAGGAATTTGCGAACAATAAGATATAAATTCAAACGATGTAATACACAGTGTGTATAAAAAGCTTCAAAATATTTGACTGCTTTAATGCTTCAAAGACCGCTACATCCTCCTCGCATTGAAGTTGTAGTCTGTTAAATAATTTAAATTAAAGTAGAAAGGAGTGTAAGCATGGTACTTTTCCAAATAGCTTCTAGTTCTCATCCGGTCACATAGGTGATGGATACGAATGTAAGGAAGTCTTTTTGAATATTTTTTACAAGTTCATGATGATGACTATTCTTATCTGCGTTGTGTGTATTACGCACAAATTGCGAATTAATGACGAATGACATGAGTAACAATGAGACTTGTTAATATTTAATATCGTTGATTATATTGGTTGCAAACATTTTTCGACACTATTATTATTCAGGGTTTTGTTATAATAAGATAAAATTGTTAAATGGTTACATTTATTTTCTTAGAAAAATTAAATAACTGTAAAATCAAATTCTCGATACGGTTTTGTGTTGCTACAATTTAACAGTAGAAATAATAAAAATTGACCGTACAATCGGAGGAATATATATTAACATAAATTAGAGTAATATAAAATCGAGCAGCTGTGACTTGATCACGGTGAAAACGAAATACTTGTCTGTTTTTTTTTTTAAAAATTAAGTAGCATTTTTTTCTTCATCTATTATCTAAATAATTTCGAACTGTATTCTATTATACTCGTGTAAATTACGTTTTCATTGGTGAGCGAATTTTAATTCGTTTCTTTTAATATTCTTTAACGGTAATTACTTTACGCAATTAATCGGCTAATAAATGGAACACAATAATTGATTTTTTCGGCATATTTTGTTGCATATTTCGCTGATTTTTATTACCTATTGTATATTTATTTAGATAGTAAATAAATTTAGCCTTAAATAATAAATCAACCATCGCGGTGGTTTAAACCGGCCTGATAATTTGAGTTTTCTGAAATACTTTAGTTGCCTACAAGAGATACACTCTGCCAAGAAGATTCTCATATTACTCTTCGAATTATCTGGCACATATTTTACAACTACCGATTTTTTCAAGTTACGTATGTAGGCACTCTTCCGTTACAATATTATTATTTTCCTACCTCGAGTTATTGACTTTGTATCTTTTCTGAAGTTAGCTAGTGTTCGATGGAGTTCATGATATTTACGTAATCGCTATATCATTTAAATTTTTATCTTTTTTTTGCATTATTTAATTGTTCCTCGCTACTTTTTATATATACATTATATATATATATATATATGTATATATAACTGCAAACGTAATTCTTAGGACAGCATCCATTAGAAAAATGTCCAAATTTTATGTAACGAAAGTTAAATGTTAAATGAAAATGTCATTCTTAATCATGCAGCCATTAGATTTTGGAACAAAAAGACGTATCATGCCGGTAAGAATGACGTAAATTATGATCATTTTATACAAAATATAGAGAGGAGAAAGGGAAAATGCAAGCAAGAGGGGTCAAGGGACAGAGCTTCTTGCGAGGCCAAAATAACCGAGTTTATTAATTACAACGTAATTCTTAGGCTACCTCCCATTAAAAAAAATGTCCTAATTTTATGTAACGTTTGTTATATTTTATAGGATTTTTGTGATTGTTATTTAAAAAATGTCACAATTTTATGTAACGAAATATGTAACGAAAAAATATCTTAATTTTATATAATGAAAGTTAAATGTTAGGATAAGATTTTTTTTTGTGTTGATGCCAGTAAGAATTACGTTGTAAATTTTGATCATTTTATACATAGTATAGAAGAGGAAGAGACAGAAATGAAAGCAAGGAGTCAAGGGGCACAGCCCCTTGCGAGGCCAAAATGGCTGAGTTTTTATATATATATATATATATATATGTATATATAGGGAAATATAAAACAGTTCAGTGCTTTTTTCTCCTCTGTTTATTAACCGATTTTTTTTTTTTTTTTTTGTTTAGTAGCTATTGACGATCTTTAGTGCTATCGGTAAAAAAATTTTGGAAACAGTTTTTTTTTTCTTTTTCTTATTTAAATAAAAATTTAATACAAAAAATGAAAAACGAAATCGCTATAGCCAGTAATCTGTCATTAAAATGTTTTAATTTCTCTTAATAATCATCATTATTAGCTTTTGCGCAGTGTACTAAATCTTAAAGTGTCATTTAATATGAATAAATGAGGATTTTTAAATTGTGATTTACTGCTATTTTATTGAATTTATTTTGAACTATTTTGTATTGTAAGTACATATAGAAGTGTACGTTCTGAGATGTACAATGAACAAATGTATAAAAGTAGAAGAAAAAATGTTGAAATATGCAAATTCATATATGTATTCCTCAAATTTTTAATAATAATTATGATTGAATTTCGATCAATAGACAAACACTAGTTCTATTCGTTGTTTATTAGTAGAAGCTGGGAAATATCATACTGTATTTACATTTAAATTATTCGGCAACAAGTTCGCTCTTAAAATTAAGCAAAAGTGAAAATCATAATATGAATAAATTATTTAGAATAATTAGAACGATAATAAGGAAGAAAAACAGGTACTGAAAAAATAAGCCCGAATATCTTATTAGTTATATGCAAGTCTCAGATTTAAATATTAATAAATTTCCAATATATAACAAAAACTTTTCTGAAATACTATTTAAATTAGGTGCTGATATGAGTGATAATGAATATCAAGTAGAAGACCAATTGTCTAATAATAATGTATTTGACCATTCATTGAGTAGGGATTTTTTTTGAATATGAAATATTGTACCCAAATGAGTCTATAAAGAAATATCGGGAGAAAAACAGAACAGCCTTATGTGTTACGCTAATAAAAAACCATTGAAAACATTACGGTGAATCTTCAATAGCAGCTGAAATGTACTCTTTACAATATAATGTTGGAAATTAATTGTAAACCAGTAATAATAAATAATGTATTTTATTAATTTACCACTGACATGTTTCAGAACTAAAACTCCATAATCATTTCGGCGATGAGTCGAAAAGGTATGTTACTTTTTTGCGTTATTACTACTTTATAAGTAATTTAATTTTCAACATTATTATGAAATGACACAACGGACAGAAGATCCCAACGATAGCTTTAAAATATATTAGAAGTTATACAGGCAAAAAAATATTAATAGTGACCAATTCACATAGATCATTATTACGATTAAGTCCCAAAAACTAGCCTAATGAGTAACGTTGAATGTCAGCCTGAAGAATAATGATGAATCTTAATAGAGCTGCAATTAAAGTCGAAATAGGTACTAGTACATCACGGGATAATCTGAAAGGAAATAGTAAATGAATTAAATCCGATAACAACAAAAGAATTAGCGATAAGACGAACCGAGAACAGTGATTGCTATATGTAAAAGCACTGGAATAAAGGATACACAGAAATTAACGAGAATAAAGGGAAAGTATATGCAGCTGATAAAGACAAAAACGACATAGGCTATGATTTTCTTGCGATAAAATTTTAAACAAAGACTACATTGTTAGAGCAATAGGAATGAGGGTGCTATTATAGGACCAAGTAAACACTTATATAAGCCGGGTATCAGAGATAGTCCGATATGCGGAAAGTGTCATATAGAAGAAGGAATATTGAAACACTATATATGACAACGTGACAGGTGTAGTAAGGGGAGGGAAAATTTAATACGCTTATATACCAAACTATGGCATGCAACGCCTGTATTGTTATAAATTATTATAATGTCGACATCGACTGCTGTATCGGGCATAATGAAATGGATATTTTAAGAACATTGAAGAAAACTGGCCGATAGGGAAGTTAAGAAAAAAAAAATGTATACATATATGTGTATATAAATAAATTTCTGTAGTTTACTGTATTTACCTGATAGGTTTTCTTTCCGGGACAAACAATTTCAAAGCCAAAATCTTTTTTACTATTACCATTTCCGGTTACATTGATAGGTCTCGCTTTGTATTCGTCCACGTTTAGCACATTTGAAGGTTTACTGTCTTTTTCGTTATTGTAGATGTACAGTACGGTTCCTAGGAGGCCCGCCCAATATTTCTTAATGTGCTCCACGAACAGGATCTTTTCTTTACGATACAGATGCCCGAATTTAACAGCTGAACTGCGCAACATTGTCAGTGATACATCGGCGCCGGTAGTACCACTTTCGTCATACTTTGACGAAGTCGGACTTGCTGATCGATCGGAGGGCAACCTTTGAGGACAAATGTCCGAAGCGGTAGCGACGTAGTAGGTCGCGGCATTTTCGTACAAAGCATCGGTTGTCCTGTTAGTGTTACGCCGGCTTTCGTCGCTACGTGATGACGAACTTAGTCTATTTGTGGTGGTCCGATTATCGCTGGAATATAACGACGTATTGACATAATTCCTGGAAAAGGTACTGCTTGTGCCTGACCATTCTGAGTTAGTCTCCAGTTCTTCGTAGCATTCGGCGAAATTCGGATCGTATTCATTACGCGCTATCAACATAATTTAATCTTGAGTTAGGTAAATGAAAATCAATCACTTCTTATTCGAACAAGTACAGGAATTATAAATTAAAAATTTAAAGACGAAACAGGATTATTTTACATTATTTCTTGCTTTTTTAATGAAATACAATATATAATCACCCTAATTCAGGATCGGCATATATACATATATATATACACATATGTAATTACTATATCGAACACTAGTGATATACGTACGTACATTTTATATTTCTTTTGCCTCTGTGCGTAAAGGCGACAGGAATATAAAAAGATGTCTCAAGAGGTGGTAGAAAATAACCATAAGAAACGCCACACGGAAAAGAAAAGGGAACGAGAAACCAGCCCGGATCAGCTATTCGAATGTCACCACTGTGGGAAAACATGTACTGCTAAAATTGGACTAATCAGCCATCTACGAACACATCGCTAAACAAATATATGTGCATCTGGGCTACTCGGATACGAGTTCCAGCTATAACGATGAACAACTGACAAAGACGGAAAAGAGAGAACATAGGAGTCATTGTATGGAGTAGGAATACCAAGATCCAAAAGCTGAGAATAGAAAGGAGAACGTTCTGAAGAAAGTGAGGAACATTCGAAGAAGACGTGATTAATATCATACAGAAAAAAGGAACCTTCTGGGTGAAGAAGGCACCGCGGAGAAGAGACGAGGGAAAAACGAAAAAGTGACGAAGGGAGAAAGGTATGATCGAAACGAAGACGACATATAGCGGTGATCAGGGGACCGACAAAGGGAAGGAAACATGTCGAACCATCTGGTCAAAAAAGGTAAGGGCTGATCGGAAAGATAAAAGGATTTCGGTTTTGAAAAAATAGAAAAATAAATATCCTTCCATAATCTAAGGTGAAACTGTTTGGAACGAATCGATTAAACAGTACAAGAAAAACGAACTTTAATTTAAAAAATGAATAATCAAACAATTAAAGCAGTAATGTAAGCTACCGAGGTGTAGTTGGTTAGGCAATAGTGTTTCGTTCAGATAGGACCTGAAATCCTGCTACCGAACATTGAAACTGTCAATAATTTCACCTGCACCAGATAAATGCCCATAATTGAAAAAAGAAGTAAAGTAACTGAAAGTAATGTGGAAATTGTTCAAAAGTGAATGTGCTTTAAGTACGATCAGAATATGATTATAGTAAGCTATAACAAAACAAATATAACAAACAAATTTAAGAATAAAATGATTGCTTACTTAGAAACGTATTCGGGGATAACCCATCATCAGCTAAAAACACAACTCAATATATGTGATCAGAAACAAATGATTTTATAATTTAAAATCTTTGCTCTGTCGTATTTATTCTATACATTTTTTAAAAATTTAGTGTACATATCGAATCAAAAATAATTCTTTTCAAAGCATTATCTCTACTTGTTTGATGTGTCGTTTGCAACAAGGCTATAGAAAATTTTATTTTTTTTTTTGTTTTTTGGAAAACTATAACGATGTTTTCTTTGACATTTCTAAGGTATAACGCGGCATGTTGTTGATATGATTTTAGCATCATAGTGAAAATTAATGGAGATTTTTTTTTTTTTAAATTTATTTCAACACGTCGACAAACGACCTCCGCTCAGAAACAATATGAAGGAGGAATGGTTAGATAAATACGGATACGATCAGAGATTGACAGAATGAATGTAGAAAGTACTGAATGAACAACGAAGGAAATAACAGGATATAAGAGGCGTAATAAGGAGTAGGAAGCCCGAGAGATATAGAATAAAAAAATAGCACGTTCCGCCGAGAGAGACGGACATTCAAAAAAGATATGATTAGGATCACAAATAGCTTCATAAGTAGAATGAAGAGGACAGTTTAGGGAGGAAATCGAAACGCAAGCGTGAAGAAAGTAGAAGACTTAAGGCGCAAACGAACAATAGACGCAACAGCGGAACGATGAAGTGAAGGGAAATCGTAAATCTAAAAGTAAGCAGGAAGATTCGGCTAGATGAACAATTAATGGAACTGTTTGTTGAAGAAGGAGGGAACGATTTTTGAACCTATCGATATATCCTTATTTAAATCAGTATTATAATCGTTATAATGTTTGTTATTCGTTTATTTTCATTGTTAACTTTAATTATTATTACCCTAATTACGAAGTGCGTGACACCGAAGTCGGTTTTTGAATGTATTTTTATAAATAATTAAATTTTCTGTTTTTAAGTTTTTTACGTTACACTAATTTCATTTTCAAAAATCGAAGTACGTTCGATAAATAAAAAATTAAAGCGAAGTTTGCGTTTTCAAAAAATGTGCGGAAGAAAATCTCGGTTGAATAATTTAAACAACGGTCTGGAATGATGGCCTGGCCGAAGAGGGCTCATTGATTTATTTTTAAATTTTTCATATACGCGGCTTCGATACTTTAGCAGATTCGAAGGGGTTTTTTTCTCCATTTCGCACAAAAACTTCTAAACTCGAACATTACCTGTTTCGGCGGCAGCCCTAATGTTAATTAAGACGCAAGCAGCGCTGTTGCAGTACCAACCGGGATCATTTGTTTCAATCTTTTTAACGTAGATCGCGCTATAGTGCTATTACACATTTCATCACGCATTTACTAGTGATTGACATAACCGACTAGTTAATAATATCGCGATGTTAAAACATTAAGCAGCCGTTTAATTTAACCACTTCCTGTAAAGCATCAATTATACTAAAAAAGTTAGAAAAGTTCTCGATAAGCTGGATTAAAAATCACCAGAGTCCTCATTCGACGTAATATATTCAGTTTGTAAACTAGAAAAACACACACACCAAAGAAGGAAAAAAAGTAATATTAGTCAACGCTTTTCAATAGAAAATGTAGAGCAAAGTACCGGTCTATTTATTTTATTCATACATTTTATAACCTGACTCTTGCTCGTAAAATTTCAAATTTGAAATTACGAAAACAAAAGGTTAAGCTAATTTTTATAACGCTTAAATTTTATATAGCTATATATACATATATATTAATTACAACGTAATTCTTAGGCTACCCGTCATTCGAAAAAATATCCCAATTTTATGTAACGCAGAATGTCCCAATTTTATGTAACGTTTGTTATATTTTATAGGATTTTTGTTATTGTTATTTAAAAAATGTCACAATTTTATGTAATGAAAGTTAAATGTTAGGATAGGATTTTTGTGATTATGTTTTGTTTTTCTTTTTGTGTTGATGCCAGTAAGAATTACGTTGTAAATTTTGATCATTTTATACAAAGTATAGAAGAGAAAGAGACATAAATAAAAGCAATGCAATAGACACTTAACATCCGAAATTTTATTATTCACGAAGTGTAAAATTTTGAATACGTGTGCATGCTTGGTTGAAATTCACTGGATTTTATTCTTAGAATGAAACAAAAAGTAGCATCAAAAACAAATAATTATTTAAAGTTCTCAATTTCTGTTTAATGTCTTAAGTTGTTCATAATAGCGCCGTCAAAGAAATGAAAGTTTACTGTTTTTAAAGCAATATAGTAGCTCCAGAAAATTCATTACCTAAAATAGTATTTTTATTGTGTCAATTCGGACTGTATGTTGTAATTAAATCTCAACAGAGTTTTGAAAATGTCTGTCAATAGCTTTCGATGGAAAAAATAAACAGTACTCAGAGTATGATGCAAAAAAATTTCAAATTTTCTCATCACAACCGGTTGCAAATGTGAAAATTTTAAATGACTCGATAAATCGGAAAGTGAAAGAAACGATTTCATCAACTTCCGATGGACTTTCAAATGACAAACTTATAGACCGACTTTATAAAAGCCAAAAATAGTTTATGTCAAAGGTAGCGAAAGGTATTTAATAGAGAAGAACTTTATAAAAAAAAAAGTACCTCGCAATAAAGAAGAAAAATAAAAAATAAAATCCTAAGGTAACGTCATTTTAAATTTATTTTTAAGCGTGTTATATTTTTAAACAATTTCTCATTCATCGGTGTTAATATTACTTTTTTTTAAAACTAATTTCGAGTAGTTTTTATAAAATTTGGAAATTTTATACAACTAAATGTATAAAAATAAATGGATCGTACCCCTCGTGAATGTAAAAGGTTCACATTAAACACACGATATTTTTAACTTTCTTTTGGGTGAATTTCCGGCCTGAGTGTAATTGTTCGTAATCATTACTGGCCTATTTTAATTAACGTCCGTTTTTAAATTACTAACTTTCCTAAGTGAGAAAAAAAAAGAAAAAAAGAAGTTTTTTTTTATAAGCGAAGTAAGTTAAAAAATCCCGTACAGGCATTTATTGCTTCTTTTTTCGAAAATAAACACGACAAAAATGTTCAACTGGAACGAATTAATAAAACCATTTAAAACCTCGTTTCCCCTGCTTATTAAAAATGTCAAAAGAAGTTTATCTTAAAAAAATCGAATTATTCATTTTAAAATTTAAATCGATTTAATCGTTAATCCATTATGGCGCTAGCGGTATCTTTAAATGTACTATAAAACATCCACTATCTTCGGTAATTACTTACGTTTCGTCCTCGGACTACCGCCGTTCAGATCGATGTAAGAGAATGGCCGTGCAGACAATTCATGATGCGAAGTCGAATCGTGATTACTCAAAGCACTAGGAGCTTCCTTCGTATAGGTGGAAAGTTTCAATAACAAAGCCAGTCGTTGTCTGTTGGCATTTACCGACAGTGCCTCAGATAATAGCGTTTCTTTCAGAAATAACACCATATCTATAGAGAACATCAACAAATAACGGTAGTGTTCATTAATAATTTGCGCGGAAATACTTTCTTCGTAATATACACGTGTATATTGTAAAATCGTTTAAACGGCACTTTTAATTTTTTTGCTCGCTCTAACATTTAGACCAGGCCCGTGCCCAGAATTTTGGAAAGGGGGGGGGGGTGAAAATTTTCTTTGCATATTTATTTTATAATACATTTTTCACTAATATTTATACTATTAATAATTTCCATCATTTTGATTTATATATTAATAATTTACATAAATGAATTACCCCGTATATGAACATTAATAAAAATTACATATGTTATTAATTATACTCGTAATAAAATTTTTTTTGCATAAAATATTAATGAAGTACCTAAAAATATGCAGCATATTTTTCTTTTTTCTTTTAAAAGTAGGTAAAAACACCCTAAAAAATCATCAATATTTATTTTAAATTTGTGATTTTTTTCAGATTTTTTTGTATTTATAATAACTATTTCAGTTCTCATGGGGGGGGGTTAACCCCCCCGTCGACACGGCCTTGATTTAGACGTACACATCAAGTAGTTCGGTATATGTGCGCGTTTTATATTAAATGATAAATCGAATGAACGTACGGGTACAATAGATCTTTAGTGGTGCTCAAAATTTCACAGCAACCGACTTTTCGTCAACTGAACTCGAGGTATTGTATTTGTTTAAAAATTTTAAATCGGTTATAACAACATTAAAGAGGGTGAATCATTGTCATTATACACTAGTAGTACGTCGTTATATTGAAGCATAAAGTACTTTAATTTTTTAACGTTTAATTCGAAAATTTACTCTTACTGAACAGTCATGAACTTTTATGAAATATGTAAAGGGCAATTTTTCATCAATTAAACTACTAATGTCAGTGTTAAATCCGGGAAAAGGAGTGAATATAAGAGATATAACACGTCTTTAGAAGTTTTGTAAACATTTTTTTCTAACATTGAATTATATTTTTTATTTTTTTTCGCCGGCTGCGCTAGCGTGATATTTTAAGATCACTTTACAACAAATTTTTTGAAATTTTTTAACATCAACTGTTATCTTTGAAAGACGATAAGATATACACCGCTGGACCCCGATAACTTCGAACAATTTCTGCTCTCGTAAAATTAGCCCACTGATGCGATTACTTTGTCGAAATTTAAACCGTTCCAGAAGATATTTTTTCAATCTCATTTACCCCTACGAATTTCTCTCAATTTTCTTTAGTTTTTCCTAAAACGCTAAAAAAACTTTTTTCCGATTTTAGTGTGATGAATGTTTTTGCTAAATTTTTTCACCATTTTCTAACTGTGAAAATAATATGAGTTTTTTTCCTTCAACGGACCAACACACCTTTCAAGCACGCTAAGCACAATACTCGACAATAAAGACATAGAGCAAAAAATGGCAATATGTAACCGGAACCGCTTACTTATCTCTAATCTCAATAGAATATAGTAAAACAATCTTACCTTTATACTGGTAAGCCGTTTTAACGCACTAGGCACAACATTACACATTTACAATACCTGATTACTTAGTCCGCTATTGAGTATCATTCCTAATAATGTGAAAACGGGAATATATTTCGTTCATATTTTGTGGGAAAAAATATTTTACAGTTCTCAAAAATATCCGACTGAGGAACACTTTTTTCGGTCTTTTATTCATTAGTGCACATAATGCGGCAAAGGAAATATAGCAAAAGATGATTAGCGATCGTTGTAACAGCACGCGAACTGCAATAGCTGTAAATTCCCATCGACATGTTTCACCGGTGAGTTTAATGATCATTATAGAACGACATTCTTTGCGTTCTGTATAGAGTTTTTCTTTTTTTTATAAAAAAAAATAGAAAAAAATAAAAAGAAGATTTTTGTTGAATTCGTCTATAACAACTTTTGAATCTATAATTTTTTATTTTGCTGCTAAATTTTTTTTATCGTTACTATAGTTTTATATAATTCTACTATTAGTCGCTATAATCCATTTTCACTCTGTATTTATTCGATTTTTTTGTAAACTCCTCCTCAGATACCGTTCTTATTTCAAACAAATAATGGGAAAGAGAGCGTAATGAATTTCCATTCCTTAAAACCCTTTTTCTTTTATTCCACATGTTTTACTTATGGACACGGAGTATCATTATTCGTATTCGCTAATGTTTTTTCTTTATATTATAATTATTATTTGGAGTGCTGAACAGCTCTGCCTGAAAATGATAAAGAGAAATTCTTTTCGGTCAGATATTGTTATTAATCTAAAGAAACCACCACCACTCAGGGCAATTCTGTGCACGCGGAGAAAGGAAGGACAGAATGATGTAGGCAGCACAATAAAGAAAAGGCAGCTGATGTCTCAGCAAATGGGAATATAGAAAAGACTCCCCGCAGGATCACTCCATGACTGATGCTGTAGGCAACCGTTGCTGAAAGAAAACTGTGGAAAGACGAATACAAAACGTAGTAGAAAATAGGACAAGCGAATGAGGAAACAATAACAAAACGGCAGCGTGAAAGAAATTCAAGGGGATTGAAAGAAAGAATGAAGCAGTCGGATGAAATGAATAATTATCGCGGATGAAGGAAGTGTAAATATCCAATCGAACTCTGAAATGGAAACTTTCGTGAACAAAAATGAAAAGATTATGGCGTACGAACTTTTTTTTTTTTTATTAAGAAGCAAGCTTTTAGAAACAGCAAGCCGAGCGTTACGATAGCCGCGCCACTCTGGGAGTGATGCGTTCAGGCGGATCCAAGGTTTTATCGCACCGTTGTGGAACTAAGGTGAGATGCCTGATTTTAAGTCGTTCTGAACCAATAGCTTATTTTTTTTGGTAGGATTAAATACTAAAAAATGAATTCGAAGGAACTATTGTTCTAAGACTATTTTTAGTTTTTAGTTTTTTTCCCCTTGTTTTAGATAACTTTCTGTATGTATATGTATAAGCAAGTATTTGGATAAATTTTGAGCCAAAAATTATTCGTGCCTTGCACTTCCAGCTAGAAGGATTAGTTTAATGAAAAGTTTATTCGCTTTATAAGAATTGCTTAAAAATTTTTGAACAACCAACTTTTAATTTTCCTTTCGCTAACCGAAAAAGCACAGCGCTCGGGCTAAATTGAACTTTTTTCTTAAAGTTTAAAATATTTAAAGCTTTCGTAGTAATCAGTTTGAGGGTTTTTAGCACATCCAGACGGTTCAGGTGATATCACGATCCGACAGCCCGCGCTGTTTTTGTCACGAATTGCGCGTGATGCAAATCGTGTTTTTCTCATATCGACATTCATAGTGCGTAAACGAACAAGCAATGTGTTTGGGCGCACGCATAAGCCAGCATTGAAAGACGGCATTGAGCTATGTCTGACGATCAGTACGAAGTTGAGATTTAAAATATACGTGACATAATTATTGTTGCCATCCTTGAACTCGCTAGGAGTAAGCTCGCCGCCTAGTTTTATTTTTAACGATTACGATGAAGAACATCTTGGCCATTTTTCGTGCTTTGCTAATTACTTCTCGTTTGGAACAGCGCATGGGAGAAGCATGGGGTGGTGACAACAGCTGAATCCTTAAAAATGCTTCAATCCCCACATACGTCCGGTTCAACCGTATTCATTTGTACCGCGATTCCGGAAATTATGTCAAGGTTACTACACTGTCGCGGTTTAAAAAAAAATCTTTAGCATTTCGCGACGGGACTTTTTTATTTGACACGAGCGGCTTTAATTTAGAAAAATCAGCCGTTTGTTAAAATTCTGGCTAAATTTTTATTTATTCAAATTTTCCAGAACAAAAGAATTAAAACGCGTCGAATTTTCCAAATGATGTTCTTTTTGCCCCCCTCCCCCCATAAATACGCTGTCAGCATTCAGCAACTTTGCTATGTGGCAAACATAATTTACAATGCACTCATTTACGTTTAGTAATTTTTTGAAATAATAAATTATAGAGGTCCGCAACTACTTCGTCTTTGTAATTCTGCTGAAAAAGAATTTTAAGCCAAAATTTCACTTCTTTACTGATTGTTTTGTCCATAGAATGACTCCTCTTTTTGTTACAAGGTTGCCATAAGAAAAAAACGTTTGTACCTTTTCCCTTCATTCGTTAACACTTTAATAATTTAATATCAAATATCTACTGTTTCTTTTTTTTTTCAAGTTTAATTACTAATTTAAGTCGTTGGCGTTTTGCCG
The DNA here is from genome assembly GCA_039619475.1 of Icerya purchasi. Taxonomy (NCBI): domain Eukaryota; kingdom Metazoa; phylum Arthropoda; class Insecta; order Hemiptera; family Monophlebidae; genus Icerya; species Icerya purchasi. The sequence goes on from CM077116.1 coordinate 67,663,773, forward strand.
GTATGCTAATAAAAAATTAAGTAAACACATAAATATCGCCTTTTTTTAATTAATTTCTTCAGTGAAAACAGTTAACTTTGCTCATTTATTGTACTAGTTCCGCCTAGTGCTGATTGGTTTTACTAAAGTCCAAAAAAGGAATAAACGAGACAATAAAAACCATGCCATATATTTTCTTAAAGTATCCATTTTTTTTTGGAAAGAAATTGTCATTTCTAATTACCGATTTCAAAAAAAAAGGAGGACACGTCCGTGGCGTGCGTTTTTGTTTTTTTATGATTGTTCGCGCGTTACCCATGTGGGCCGATTTTTATGTTTCCTTTTGATTATTCAAAAGTGTACCAGTCAAAAATGATACCGTGTAAGTATACCGTTGGCTATTGTGGCAATCATCAGTAAATATGAAAAAAAGTGGTAGACCCGTTAGATAATTTTTTTTATTCATTAATATAACAGAGGTGATCGATTTAAAATATGATCAATAATAAGCGAGGTAATTTGAAAAAATTAAAGTATTATCGACGTTAATTAACACGGATAAATACAGATTCGAGTAAAGAAAACAAATCTTAAACCGCCATAACGTACAAGCAATGTCCTTTTAAAAAAAAGTTTTTTTAGCTAGGTAAAAAATGTAAGTATTACGCTAAAACTTGTGAAATAAAATGTTTAAAAAAAAAAGTGTGTTCCACAGACGAGATCCTTGAAAAACACGAATACAGAGACATTTATGTACAACCATTCCGCCAATAATTATTCAGATTGCCCATTAACTCATTAACTGTGCCATTAATGCTAAGAATCGAGTAAAATTTTTAATATTTTCATCAAAAAACAAAGAATCGTAATAACTGATATTTATTAAACGAAAAAAATAAAGATAAAAAAAAAACATTACATTTAATAGTCCCGCAGTGAATACAAGATAAATAGTATTGTATAAAATTAACCACAATTTCCGGACATTGTCGTTATCATTATAGGCAACGATGCATTAATTTTGCAAAAAGTAGAAACCACGATGTTGAAACAAAAGAAAAAAAAAACTCTGTTAAATATAAAAAAACGAAAAATTATTCGAAATCATTAGCCCCGAAATCGAGCTTAACCAAGTTTATTCAGTCGGGTTTGAACTATTCGTTTAAAATAATTAAATTAATTTTAACTTAATTGAAATATTTAAATGTTTTCGGCACGTTTTAACAACATTTCGACACTGGACTATGAAATAATGTCACCGTTTTAGTACGGTGTATTATATCGTAAACGAAATCATAAACGTGCATTATGAAGCCGTCTTTTTTTTTAAAAAAAAAGTAAATTCAATTAAAATTTTTAATGAAAAAAAAAAAAAATCAAATTTTGTTATTTTCAGATGTTGAAACGTTCGCTAAATGTTCAAGTTACTTTTCCACCACCTATCGATTTCCCGAAACTGTCACTTTGCCCCTTATAGAACTCTGCTTTACCTTCTGACCCTCTCTCCGTAGTAGCTTATTCTCGTACAGTTACCGATGTATTTTTTTCTTTCTAATTCTTTTCTCTCTGAAGCTATAACCAAGTGGAGCGCTATCATTTCCTTATCTCCCCCTATATGTGATCATTTTTACCACTGTTTCAACCAGGTAATGTCAGTTACTTAATACTTCGAGACTTTTCGTCCTCATCCTTTCTGTTCCATTTTTGCAAATAAATTAGTAATTGCCCTATATTCGATGTTATTTTACGCTCTCAATTATCCAATTGTCTCCGACATTGTGCGACTATCTGCTTACCTTTTCTTCCCGCCCCACTCCTCAAGTTTACCACTCTCCGTATACTACCTCTCATTCATAATTTCTTTATCCGCCATGTTAAAATTTATTACGGGGTTCTGGTCACCATTGAAGGGAGTGCAGTAACTCCGGTGCTTTGGCTCAGGTTGTTCGCTTTTAATCGGTCCTTATGTAAAAATATTTGCTCCTACATTTTAATCGGATGTTCTTTACGAATAATTGTTTACGTAATCGTTCTTCTAATTCTCGCTTCCTTTAGAAGTTCTCTTTTTTTTCCCTTGTCCATCATTAACCTACTCAAACATCCACAGACAGACGGAAATGAAAATTTTTAAAAATTATCATACATATGTATATATTAAGACTTCAAAATTTTGTTCAAAAGACTTATCATCCCCATCAAAAATGTAACCAAAAAAAAAAACGCACTCAAATTTTTACGAAATATTTACGAAATTTCGTTGAGAACGGCTGCTTCGTCATCCTACAAAAAAAAACACCAAATTAACAAATATTAAATACCGGACGACATAAATGGCCCACCCATCGAACAATAGGCCCTTCGTTGCGGCCTATACGGTTAAAAATATACCATCGGCAACACAGCGCTGTCTATTCGCTGAAAACATCTTAGCCACCGGTTAAAGCGAAAAATATTCAGACAATGAAATAATTAAATCAAGAAACCGGAGCGCTAAGCGTATATCGAAAACGTATTGCGTAACCGAGTTGAGCCGTCAGAAGAACGCGATGAGTACAATTAGTCGACAGGATTTACCGGCTTGCTCGGGGAGCAGATAACCGGATTTGAACCGTCAGCATCCGAGTAGAAAGCTAGAAAAGATTACGGCAAACAGCGACATCCGCAAATAAGGTGCAACTCTCGTTGTACATAGACACCTGCGACGAGGAAGGAAAGCCGTCCACAAGCATGAACACCGAATACTATCTAGGCTCGTAACGAATAGAAGCGACACTCTGTTGCACAACGTAAACTGTAAGCGTCGTCTGCTGCTGCTGCCTCTAATTGACGGTAATTATTAGCGACATGTGACATCAGCGTTTGTGCTTCGCCGTAATACTCTCCGAACTGATAACGACCGCTGTAGCCGATCTATTTAACGAACTGGTTTCGTCGAGAACAAACAGACTAAAACAATTTGCAGGATTACATGCGTACTACCACGTAAAGGAGACGAAAAAACGCGATCGTGGCTGGATACGAATGATTGTACTAGGAAGCGCAAGAAAGAATAACGTCCCGATACTTCATTTACAAGAAATGCTCCCGGTAAATACTGACAATGAGTGCTGCTACGAGTACAACTTTCGCATAGAAAATTGCTAGCGTACCTTTTTCATGCGAAGTATCTCTTGAACTGTGTCATGGAATAAGATGTATCTAAGAGGGAAAATTCGAAAAAACTGAAGTACCCTATAGCGAAGAATATTTTCTTTTACCACGGATTACTTATCCCCATTTTAAAAAAACAAACAAAACAGTTTATGTATTATGTAAAGTGTAGGCTTTTATAACATCGATAACGGTAAGACTCGCTGAATGCATTTCCACTCATTTGGCTTTTTTTTTTTGGTTTTTTTTTGAGTTCAGTGTGCAGCTGCCGGGGCTATTACGACACTATGGCGGTAGGAACGCTAAATGACTCGAAACAAACAGTTGTATAGAGAAACTGAATAATGTCTGCGATATTCAAGGACGAGTTAGCTGGAGATGATGGCAGAGACACTATGCCGTGATTAGAGCGCTGAAGAACAAAGGAAGGGCACTCCAGAAGAAGGTGTTCTATTGAAGGGGCCCGGGAGAGGGAACAAAAGGGGCATTCAAAAAGAGGCTCGCAGTTGCGCAAAAGATGATCGTGCGCCAGAGAAATCTGTCCAATGCGGAGCCTTGAGATTCTAAGAAGGTCGGAGGGAGGGAACCAGGGGTTAATACCGTGTTTTATCTCCGTCAGAAAGCAAGCTTGATTGAAGAGCCAATCTTGCTCCCATCGGGATTGCACTAAAATTTTTATGGACTATATTATGTCAGAGGAGGGAGGAGGAGAACAAGGCATAGGACACAACAGAGTGACTTAACAGCAGTGTCCGCTAACAAATTACCCATAAGTCCAGTGTGGCCTGGCACCCACAGGAAGGTAATTTGGTGGGAAGATGATATCAGTTTTAGGATTAGGGATTGAATTAAAGTGGTTATATAGTTCACTGGGGTTTGTTGGGAAACGGAATCCAAAGCTGCACGCGAATCAGATACGATCAAAATGCGACTACTGGCTGAAGGAGATTTAACTATAGATTCAAGGGCTAGGAATATGCCATAAAGTTCGGCATCAAGAACGGAACAGTGATCGGTTTTGAATTTATATATTAAGCGTATTAATTTTAACGCGTTTGAAGTTTAATCATGATCACGGAGATCTCATTAGGCTTCAAAACGCGTCGAAATTACATAATTCATGTATTATTTTAATAAATGTTTATTTAATTATTATTAATCCTAGAAATAATGTGCGGTGGCAGTGAAAATTTTATAATGCCTCATCCACAAATTTCTTTTAATTAAATTTTACTTCATCACGGCGAAAAGGGGAGTAGAGAACAGAGAAAAAAAGGTATATATGTACCAGGAATAGTATAGGTAAATTATGAATTTTCGAACATATTGAAATTTATTTGTAAGATGAATAAGTTATTATAAATATAAACTTGTTTTCTTTTTTTTTCTTTTTTCTTTTTTTGGTAAAATTTGGAGATCTTGTTTCATTTTGTTCCGAATTGGTTTCTTAATTTTCAGTCCAGCTTAAATTTTATTTTATTTATTCATTAAATTTTTATCTTTACTTATTTTTTTTCTTTCACTTTGCATTTAATTTTTATTTTATTTATTTTTGCGTTTATTCTTCCTGTAGTTGCACTTGATTTGCGGATGTTATTTTGTATTTTCAGATTGTATATTGTATATTCCATGTAAATTTGTGCAATTTAAGTTCCGTTTCCACTATTCGTGCTGCGTAGCGCATTTGTGGAATTTTTGCAATAGTAATTGTAATTATTATAAATTAATTAATAAAGAATTAAAGAATTCCATTAAAAAAACTATCAAAAGTCCAAACAATAAAATTTAATAATTACTTTATTACTTTCCTCGACCCATTTAAAGCGGATAACTAATACTAACCGGAGCCCGTAAGATAAATGTAAAACATGTCATAAACAACCCAACCCTTTCCATAGGTAACGAACTTAAGTAAATAAACATTAATGTCTAATAGTTTTTATCCATTGCATTACACCACCTTCTCTTATTGGGCGACCCTGGAATTTCTGCGGTAAAATGCAATATATTTATAGTTTGTTAGTGGTTAATTTGATGTTTGTTACCGAGGTCAAAAAATAGAAATAAAAAAATTACATAGATAAAAAAATTTTCGCAATTGATGATGCCACACAATGATTGTTTTTAAATTATTTCGAGAATTTTTATTTTTTACTACTATATAAAACTATTATTATCATTAGTTACATATGGTATGTATTTATTACACGCTTTTCATAACTAAGTATTACAGCCACTTATACATATATCTATCTATCTATACATACGTATATATATATATATATAGATATATATATAAACTCCGCCATTTTGGCGTCCCTGTTTACATTTCTATCTCTTTCTCTTCTATCCTTTGTATAAAATGATAAAAATTTACAACGTAATTTTTACCGGCATCAACACAAAAAATTAACAATCACAAAAATCCTATCTTTATTTCCTTTAAATTAAAATATTTTCAAATTAATTTTATATATTGAAAAAAAAAAAACAATAATTTTATTAAACTACCGAGACAACGTACCCACACTAAAAAAGGATATAAATCACATTAACTTAAATCACTCCTTGTTACAAAATCTAATGGGTGTATAATTAAGAATGACGTTTTCATTTAACATTTAATTTTCGTCACATAAAATTGGAACATTTTTAGAAGATTTTTAAAATCAGATGGGGGGCGGCCTAACAATTACGTTGTAATTAATGTATATATATATAAATAAACTTTATCCTTCGGACAGATCCCCGGATGATAGTTCTTCCACAATACCACCATTTAGTAGGTCTGTAATAATCAGCTGTACAGTAACGCGTGCATTAAGTGGCGAGCATAAAAGATACATCGCACATACAGCATCGTGACAAGACCCTCATCATGAAAATGAAAGCGCCGTGCACGTACGTTTTAACATGTATCTATGTAATTTTTTAAAATACGTAAATTACAGACACATAAGTATAGACATTTGGTATGAAAGAGCACAAAAGCACTCTAGTCAGACAAAGAAAAAGAATACGATAAATAAGAGAAAAGAGGCCAAAGAAGACAAACATTCCGAGAGGACGAGGAGCGTGTATTTTCCATAAAACTCAAACTTTAGTTGCGTTTCCAGCAATTTCTGACGCTCGTTCAGAGGAAAAAGTAAAGAAAAAAAACAGCAAAATTTCCACGTTACTCGCAGAAATATCGGTACACGTATATGCCTTTGAGATTTAATATATTCAAAAAAATAGCTAGAGTACAGAATTTTTTTTTGCGCTGGATCCTGTAATTTTCACGTGATTACATGTTAACTCGATTTAATTAATATGTAAATTAGAGTCAACTCGTCAATTATAATTTTAAAGACAGACAGTCCTAAAATTACAGGAACTCTAAAATAAATAAACGAAAGAGTGACGAGAATCTTCGGAACAGCCATGAATTCCTTCAGTTCGTGAACGAAACACCTTTTGGCTCCAAAACTACCGAAAATGAGAAGTTTGAAGCGTTTCTTCGATTCATCGATTCCAATAAATCGGCTCCGAAGAGTGTTGCCGAACGCAACCGTGAATGGCGACAATGGTAAACGAATACAAAGCAAAAAGTCTGCAATGTGGAACCAAAATCAACGGCCGATTCGTCGCAGGAATCACATAAACGCAAGAGTGACGAGGAACTTCGGAACAGCTATGAATTGATTTAGTTTAAGAACGAAACACCTTTCGGTTCCAAAATTACCGAAAATGAAAAGTTTGAAGCGTTTCTTCCACTTCATCGTAGACATCTCGTTTTCGATGTCGCCATTCGCGGATTCGTTCAGCACCACTCTTCGGAGCCGGTTTATTCGAATCGATGAATCGAAGAAACGCTTCAAACTTTTCATTTTCGGTGGCAGTTTTGAAACCGAAAGTGTTTCGTTCATGAACTGAAGGAATTCGTGGCTGTTCCAAAGTTCCTCGTTCCTCTTGCGTTTACGTGATTTCGTTCATTTATTTTAAGGTTCCTGTAATTTTAGGACCGTCTGTCTTTCAAATTATAATTGAAGAGTCGACTCTAATTTACATATAAATTAAATCGAGTTAACACGCAATTGCGTGAAAATTACATCGAATTGCCTAGCAAAAATTAAATCCCCGCGTACTATTCAAATTGCTGTGTTTTTTTAATTCTAAGTTTTACGAAATTATCTGCGGAATGTTAAAATGTTTTACGAAATTATAAAAAGAACGTTGCGTTTCGTTGCGTTACGTTACGTTACACGATGTCCAGGTTGTCCACCGGCCCAAAGACATATACATGTCAACATTAAAGCATCATCGACGAACTGCGTTGCAGCAATTTTTGATAAACGATATTTCGGTATTGTGATAAGGCGCGAAGTTGTTTACGAGTAGAACTTATTTCCTTCCTCTCGGAAGACCGGTATCGAAAAAGCAGAAAATACAACAGGAAAATGGTGACATTACTTGTGCGGTGAAACTGTATGAGAGGCTCTTTTATTTTAATAAGAGCGGCGCTGAAATAAATAACTCGCTTTACAGGAAAAATATTAGATAAGGCTATGCCGCGCGGCGAAAAATTCTCGGAAGGGCTTTATCGACAATAATCACCCTATTTATAAAATTTATTTCACATTTCACACATTGGCCACTCGAAGGTTAGGCGATTTAGAAAAGTTCGGAATTCCGGACCGAGCGGCATTAACGAAAAGGAACTAGTTCATTTTTCAGTAAATAATAATATACATGTGGTTGAAAAAAATTACGCGGTGTAGCATCGTCCTTCTCGTCGATTTAATTATTTTCTATTTTATTACGGCGCTTATTAATTAATCGATAAAAAAAAATGTATTCTTGATTACTTCTAGGAAAGGACAGCGAAGGGTACGCGTAATAAAGAGATAATAAAATTTTAGAAAATGAACTGCTTATCAAAGAGGTATATTGTGTTAATTGATTCTGTCTCATTCCAGAGATCGATGATCCGGTGTTACGATAGTGAACGAAGAAATGTTGTTAGCTGAAAGTGCTTCAAGTAAATCCGCCAACTGGGAGTACAAAGTCAAGCTCGTTAGACGTTTATCATATAAATAAACGAGATCATATTGCAAAAGCCAGCCTATACAACTAGCGAACAGAGACGCACTCGTATTAATCGGCGTAATCGTTGTAGTTTGTTTATAATTTATAAATTTCTAGCGCATCCATAATGCAACGCGGAACGTATTGTAAAATAATAATATTCCAAGTAACGAATACGCATAATGATGAAATAATATTGGGAACACAATAGGGGGCCGGTCGCTCAGATACCTTTCTGAAAAAGAAAAATCAAAGAATCGAACAATTTCCGGTAACAAGCCATACCGTGTCTTTGTTGAACGAGTTTAAAAAGACTCAGTTAAAAATTAATAAAGCGGGAATGTTTGAGATAGATTACAACTATTTTGACGAGGAAAAAAAAAAGCAACTAATGTCCGATATCGCCTAAAGTAATTTGCTGTTCCTAGAAAGTTCATGTGTTCTATTTAACTTTTAATTATTAGGTCAATTATGGTTAATAAACGCGAGAAGAAGTGTCCGTATTCAATTATGGAGCCCGTACAGAGAGAGCGATTATATAACAGCGTTATTCTTACATAATAATTACCACCGGATAGCGACCAAATTAGAATTATGCTTAACCGCTGAGGGCCGTAGTTAAACATCTTACTGAAAAAATAAAATTGAACAAATTTCGCATGAATCGGTTATAGCGGCATACCGATTGTAGAGACGAATGGAAACGGAGATGAAGAATTACATAAAACTACATCTATATTTAAACGAAAAATCGTTTATTAGGACTACAATTCTGGTAGACAAATAAAAAATTTATGACGACGTCGTACCGCACCGTTTAGCTCCGAAATTTTTATAAATGTGTTTAAAATCTTATTTGTTTAAAAAAAAACCTTGACAGAATGAGAACACTGATGAAAAGGTGCAAAAACAGAAGCAAACTTAAAAGAAACAAAAAATCCACACAACAGCAGGGCAACTACATCACATACAACACTAGTAAAAACTAATGAAACTGATTATAAAATGAAATGCTGAAACCAACGGAGAAAGCTACTATCTTAAAAATATTTTCAAAAACCACCATCCTATAAACTTCTCGAACTTTTGAATTCCAGTAAATACGAAAAATGGTGCGAAAGAACATGCATAGTAAAGGTACATTATTCGGATGTTTAATAAGAAGAATTATCAGTTCACGCAACACTGCGCAATGAAAACTCGTTTCCCTAAACTCAAAAACAAAAAAAAGGGCCTTTCTCTTACTTTATACAATCCTAGTATTCTTGTTAAGAGATATCCCCACTGTTTTATCTGAAGAATCAATGAAATAACTGCAATATGCACTTGTTTATGTCAAATCGCCGCAATAACTGAATAACTAATAATAACAGCGATATTTCACCTCTTAACTGCAACTGTAATGGAACTTTATGAGGCATTTTCCAACTCACAAGCGCAATATCTTTCTTTTTCCTTTTTTAGTCGCTGGTGACTGCTCATTTACTTTAATTTATTATGTACGGAACTGTCTGCGATTAGCTCGGTTCAAGTCTGGCCGTTCACGCCTCGATGGCCTCCTCCGGGGTCTTGTTCTTTCTATAGATTCCATTAGAACACATTTTTTAAGACTGTTCTTTTCCCTTCGTGAGAAAGTCCGTAGTATTTTAAGATTTTCTTTTACGACAAGTGCCGGAGAAATGGCGTTCTCTGAAGATGTATTAGTGCGCTCTACTGTCCATGGGATTCTTAATGAACGCATCAATTTTTCGTTTATCGATTCTAAGTTAAGTTCGTGTCTCTGCTCGCCAGGACATAGCTGCTTTGGTCGAAAGCAGGAAGTAAACCAGGCCACCAAAAATATATCACGCACAACATCAAGGCATTTTCTTTCGATACTAATCGGAGGTTCTACGATTAATTTTCCGACGATAATTAACGAACATTATTTAGTTCTACTAATCAATACAGTTAGCTTTTCTCAACTAATCAGAACTCATACTACTACTGCGGAAGTAATTTTTAAACTGGACTGTGTGTTTAAGAACATCAATATAGTGGATTAATCTTAGCCGTGCGTTTAAATGTTATACTATTCGTATAATAGATGCTGAACCGTGTTCACGGTCACAGCAGCGGTACACAGGACGATAATGTGTAAGAAAATAATACAAAAAAAAACAAAAAACAAAACCATCTGATATTCTGTGACAATTTACAGCAGCTTCATCGTGCGCGCACTACGTCATTCGGTATTCCTACTTTACCGAATTTTTAATATCATCAGTCACATTTTAAAAAGTAAGTAAAATATATTTTTTCCCACAGTTGACACGAGCAATAAAACGATAAAGAAATTTGTTAAAAAACTGTTTTTTTTTCGAATTTAAAAAAATATAATAAAAATGTAATTTACATATTGGATTTTTGAAGTGGTTACAGTGTCACTTTCTGTGCAGGATAATTATCGTAGTGTTTTTACTAAATCACACCGCGATTATGAAGCTAATCTTCGAAACACGATTATTGTTATATTTTTAAATGCATATTTAACGTTACACTGTCGACGATTAAAATTTTAGTTTTAATATTTGTAAATTTTAAAATTCTGAATGTTTTCGATTCAGTGGAAACTTTTCCGATTTTGGACAAAAAAAAAAAAAAAAAACGCACTAAACAAATAGTTATCCAAAATGTCTCAATTGATGTTCCATTAAATGAACTATTTAATCGACGTATTTTCTGACAACGAAGAAAAATGCGACATATTCCATTGTATTTTCTAAATACGATGAATATGATTAAATTTTACAAAGGTATAAGAAAGTTCGGTGTAAATTTTTTTCTTTAAACACTCATTTTAAATTTTCTCATTATGATTCCCAAAAGTTTCGATCAAAATTGATCTGCGAAACGGAGATTTTAATTTTATTTCGCAAATATCTTTATCGGTTGAAAAAGCTGTCTCCAATAGCGTTCCCCTTTTTATTTTCAAAAGACACAACAAATCATCTCTAACAGCCCGTTTTCTTGAATCCGTCTTCTCCCCTTTAAATTGGACGAAATTACTGTCGCACACTTTGAAATATTTAAAAAGTTTTCTCCGTCTTCGGTTTTTTAATCGCGCCCTCGATTTTGAAGTTAAAAAAGAATAACAATAAATAACTCGAATAAAAATGTAACATTACAAAACGAGACAATTTTTTAAAAAGGGATAACAACACAATCAATCAGCATGATAAACATTCACACACGTGTAAAAAATTACCCATGACTTTCCGGTTTGATTCTAAAGCCAAACGTTGAACTCGACACATTTTAAATTCACGTAACTTCGTCGTTCGAAAAACTTTAAGCGGACGTACCGATTTATAAGAAACAGCAATGATTATTGTAAAAACAAGGCCGTGTTCACGGATCCCCGGTTAACCCCCCCACCACCATTACAACTGAAATAGTTATTATAAATACATAAAAATTTGAAAAAAATATTGATTATTTTTTTCGGGTGTACTTACAAAGAAAAAAAATAATAATAAAAGATATGCTCCATATTTTTAGGTACTTCGTTAATAGTTTATGCAAAATTTTTTATTACAAGTATAATTAATAACACTTGTAATTTTTATTAATGTTAAATTATTAATGTATAAATCAAAATGATTGAAATTATTAATAATATGAATATTAGTGAAAAATGTATTGTTATTTATAAAATAAATATGCGAAGAAAATGTTCAAAACTCCGCCCCTTTCAAAATTCTGGACACGGCCCTATGTAAAAATACACAAAAAATCCAAAAGTAACCGGAACAGACTTGAATTCGATATAGAATGGCAGCTACGCGCGAAGTTCATATGAAATTCCGGTGCATACGATTTCCTGACGGCAAATACCGAAGAAGCGAAAACTGAAAAGTTCTTGTCGGACTGTAATTACAGTTTTGCGTGTTGAGTTAATTATCGTATAGTAGGCGGCTAATGCGAAAATAACCTCAATCATGTTTATTGTACTAGTTTCATGCGTATCACTGTTACAGTTTCGTATCGAAATTACATGGCCTATATCCGTTGTGAAGAAAAAGTTCGCGCCTGATGGGGGATTCCCGTTAAAAGTCCAAAATGCGTCCGAAATTGTACAGCTCGCAGAAACAATTGAAGAACTATTTACAAAACTAGTCGGGGAAAGGAAAAATTCCTTTGACTGGCACAGAAGTTAGTGAAAAATGCGTTTTGCGGGTTGAGTTCAGAACTGGTGAATAAATTATCTCGTTGCGCGGTGGCGTGCATCTGTAGGGTTCACGAACTAGAGAAACGAATCATTATAACGCTTCAACGACGTACGTAGATACGAGAAGGCAGAACGCAAAGATCGAGAAACATCTGTTACACGATACAGCGAACAAAGTGGATGGCATCATTATGAGTTGCGTTAATTAATTAAAACTCCAGAAAGAAAACACTCGGCGAAGGCCCTTCCGACTGAATCGGCAGATATGCAGATAATAAAGACACGACGGAGCGATATCATTGAAAGCAGAAAAGCAACAAGTAAAAAGACAGACAAAAGCGCGAGGGGAGCGGAATTATTACAAAGAGATGACATGATGTATCTCGCTGAATAACTGAGCAGTTGAAGGCATTCATTAATAGCCGCCGTCGTCGCCACCGCTGTTCTTGGCATGCAAAATAAGTCTAAGAAATTACCAATTAGTATTAATCATTTAGCGTATTTTTGAATGAAATGACTCTCGGGCAGAGTAATTTGCGGTAACCGCAACTGGGGGTTTACACCGTTGGTCGAAAATCAATTGAGGAAACAAATATGGATTTTTTATACTTGTCAATGGGCGACACATTTTTAGCCAGAACCTCGAAAAAAAAAAAAAAAAAAAAAAAAGACAAACTATTTATATCGGTGACGTATCAACACGAGCACGTATTTAAAGTGCTTCGAGTTATTTCACCCGTACTAGAAAATCGTCTTGAAGCGCGATTTTGGCGGGGCAATTTGAAGAAGTACATTACGAGCTAATATGGGAATCTGAAAATTCTTGTTGTTCAAGTTAGCGACGGGTAAGTTCCTTATTTAAAATTGAAATAAACAATGTAGTTCATACCTGTCTACTAGAAATCATTAAATAAAAACGTATATTATTAACCTATAGCAAACTGATATATACAGTAAATAAACCGATGTACTTATACCAAAAACGTTTTCGGGCAAAACTCATCTTCAGCTGGAAAAGAAGAGAAGAAAAAGACAAGAAAAACAATACAACACAAAACGAATTAATAACGGAAAAACGTCCCTCATATAATTATTGATTATCAAAGGAAAATGATAAGGAAAATACAAACGGAAAACTTTTTCTTTTTCCTTTGATAATCAATTATATGAGGGACGTTTTTCCGTTATTAATTCGTTTTGTGTTGTATTGTTTTTCTTGTCTTTTTCTTCTCTTCTTTTCCAGCTGAAGATGAGTTTTGCCCGAAAACGTTTTTGGTATAAGTACATCAGTTTTTTTACTGTATATATCAGTTTGCTATAGGTTAATAATGTACGTTTTTATTTAAAGTTCGTTATTTCTTCGGATGCGGATCCGGAACTGAATCGTCGGTTCGAGAACTGCATACCGGACACGTAATCGGATTCATGTGGATCATCCGGTATTTACGTACGCAGTACACTTATAAATTGGAAATACTCGTAGTTTGCACTGATTGCAGTGCACTACTGTTAGATTAGATCGCGTGTGTTAGAAAGAGAAAAGGAAATTGCAAAGTAGCTAATGTAACAGTATAATAATACAGAGAGAGAGAGAGAGAGAGAGAGAGAGAGAGTTGTGTGTCTGCAGAAAAAACGATAAAGTATCTTTCTACTTATCCTAATGTTATCATTTTTCACTTTTCTAATTAATCTAACCTATTTTTGCTCGGTAATTCATTATGAAACGCAGAAAAGGACAGACGCTCTAAAAAGGTTTAAGGTCTATATTTTAGCTTCTACAGCACAACCGTTTGAACTTGGATCTGTATAACATTCATCGATTTAGTATTCACTGATAATGAGTCGCAGTTTGTGTGTCGAAAACTGTAGTGTCGAAGTTACATCATTAACTCCACTTTGGTATATCTGCGGATATATGTATCCTTCCGGAGGACCTACTCATCACTAATTCAAGCTGAACAATAAAAGAGATAACATTCTTCTTTTTCTTCCTTTTTTTTTTTTTTTTTGTCCTGCCGTATAATCGACTTGTAAGCGATAATAATAAAACACAATTGCATGTAAACAGATAAAGCCCACACGCTACAGTTAAGTTATTTTATGGTACCGAACAACGACTTTTGTTCTTTTCCGGGCAATACGACACGATAAAGTTAATATAATTAATTTTAAGATTCTTATAGAATGGAATATGCTCTGAGTGACTGCCGTTTCGAACGCTTGCTCTTAATCACACGGCAAAGATTTATTAGGTTACCGCCATTTATAAATTTAAATAAAGGATTAAAAAATCATTTTTCCAGTCTCCATCAAGTTATTTGGAAGGTTAACCAGCTGTCCAGCTAGGATGTTCATGCAACTTTTTACATTTACACCGGGGGTTGCTCGACATAAATCAGTAAATGCAATTACCAATAAAAGAAAGGAATGTAGTAGAAGTAGTACAGAAATTAAAAAGAATAGGACTTCAGCAGGATCCTTGAGAAAGATCGCGCAATGTATTCCTTGTAGCACGGAACAGTGAAGAGGTAAAATGGTAAATAAGATTCGACGTAAGGTTAAAATAACAATGGAAGCGAACTTCGTAGGACTGTTGAACGGTATCATTCTATTTCTAAGAGTGGAGAGATGGGCATTATCAAAAGCACCAGAAACATTAATAAATGCAGAGCCACTTTCGTTACTGTGGTATGGAACTTCAAATTGGCGAGAGGGGAGCCCTAATCACTTTGAATATTGGATTATTTTTATTCGTTTGTTTTACTTTATTCGTGTCGTAAACGAAGATTATAGAAAAGTATTTCTTCGTAATTTATAAATTTCTCTATCTGTTTAATTTTGAATTGCATTTTGTTGTGACCGCACAACAGTAATTGTTACAATACGATTAGTTTAATACCTTAAATAAATAAATAAACAATATATTTATTTATTTGATTCGATTATTTTTGACGATCGGCAGAAAAAAAATTTTTTTTGTCGCGACAACGAGTATTATTCTGTTCAAAAAAACTGTTAAAAGAGTTGTGAACGTTACTGTAACTTCAAAAACGGTATAATCTTATCCGTCAATTAAATGCATTAGGCCTATTGGATAAACAAGAGTGCGGGCAACCATAGCACCGTTCCGTCTATAACTATCAAATTTGATTGAAAAAAGCAACCTAAGCCATATGAAAAAGTATCAAATGGCAGAAAGGAACATAGCACAATATTCCTAATACATACAATGGCCGGTAAAGCAATAAGACAGTAGCACAAAAAAAGGCGGATAACCGTGCATCGAATTTTCTCTCGGTTTATCCAAGCAACGTAGTTGTACCTTGCCATCCTCGCGGATATAATTATACACGAATATTTCGAACATATGACGTTTGCCTAATTGTCACTGCGGGTGAGCTCATACCCGACAAAAGGGCATCATAAATAACAACGGCATTTTCCTCAGATCTATCGTTTAACTTGAATTATTAATAGTTCCGTCCAGGAGACCAACTGATCCTCCTCCTCAATAAATACGATGTTTGGCTAGCATCCAGAATTGTACGGCGATCGGTTTTCTCAATTGTCTACCGTATCGATACTGTAATATATACAAAGAGAGAAAGCGACAGGCAGACAGCAGACAGATACAGAAGAGATTGAAAGAGATAGATAATGTTTGCTGTAGATGCGCCAAATATTATTAAGTGCATATATTTTTATTTAATATTTTATTTTTATTTCCACGAGTGTATGCAATTTTTATTTAGCGTTTATTTAATTTTGTGCACGTTATTTATTATTAAGTTTGTGGATAAGAGCCGTCATTGCTTGGATTTCTACTTTTCCTTTCCTCGTTGATAGTTTTGAGTTTCTGTCCGTTATTGCGTTCTCTTTTCAAAGGTACACTTTCGATCGTTCGATTTTTCGATTGGCTTAAACAGTTTTAAATCCTGATTCTCGCGCACATCTCCTTCAATCCATTCTTTTCGATTCGTGTTTTATCCATTTTAGTTTCCCATTCCTTTGATTTCCCATTTCTAATAATTAATTTCACTCTTTCCTTTTTATCGCAACATCGTTCGAAGTTTTCCGAGCTCTTGGTCGCCAGTACTCGTATAATCGTCAGTATCTATGCAAAATATACAGCCGTGAGTACAATATTCGTTTATTTTTTACTAATTCTTAATTAAATGTTAAACAGGTAAAAACAAAGAGAAATACTAGAGGGAGAACGAGTTACTCCCGTGTATGCAAGAATGAAAGAATAGCTCGTAAAACTTTGATATTCCGTGCCTTTTTACGGCAGTTTCGTTCAATTTATTTTTATAAAAAAAAAAAAAAAAAAAAAAAAAGATAGCAAAATAAGGAAATCGACAATTAAACAAGGACACGGAAATCAGGAACATAGTTTTGGCGATTTTTAAATAAAAAAATTGATGAGTAAAATATTTCAAATATATTTCTACGTATACACACATGTATAAATATATATTTTTTTCAATGTTTCGTGGTTTTGTTTTTAAATTTTTACTCATAAAATTATACATTAATTTCGGATTAATAAACAAAAATTTCAATGCCTTTTTTTAACATTATTTTTCGATAAATCGATAACATAGAAACCAAAATTACAATATCGACTCACAAGTTCAGTAGAAATCTCTTAAATATTACAGAAATTAATAATACGGCCGAATTTATAAGAAATATCATTCTAAGGAAAAAAAAGAAATATCATTGATCTTCAATTAATTACTTTATAAATTATTCCACGAAATTGAAATAATAATTATTTTTGCTCATTGCAGTATGCAGTATATATTGTTTTCAAAGCTGTCTACTCCTTTTTGTGCTTCCTACATACTTTCCATTACCAGATGTTGTTCCAGCTTTAACAAAGTTCATTTCCTCCATTTTTCTATATATTAAAATTTAATCCTTTTGTTCCTAATTCTTGAGTGATGGGTCATTGCCATTGGTTGGCGTTCCCAAGAAAGCAAAAAAAAAAAAACAAAAACGCCATTGACGCTTAAAATATGCTTAATTTTTTTTTTTTTTAGTCCGACTTTATCCGACTAATCTCGATAGATCTGTATAGTTCTCCACCTAGGTATTGAAAATAGTTCTCATTAATAATTATCATCGTCGAAATCGGTATTGTTTTCCAATTATTCAAGTATAAATGTTCAAAGGGTGGGCTAAAACAACTGCAACTACTCTCCGTACGAAGTATGGACGTTATCTAGCGGTCAAAAACAGAGTGAAACATAAGGTTCACTTTTTTTTCTAACAGAACAAGCGTAGAACGAGTGCCATTATAGCAATACGAACTGAGATACAGCTAGGAAATTTCGTACCACAAATTGTTTATTCGCTGTCTGATTCGTTATCAGCATCCACAGACTCCTTTTCAAAATATCGTTCTTCGCAATACACTTGCGCATCCTTTTAGGCCACTTTTCGAAAAAGGGATGATCAATACAGTTGTTTCACGACCATTGGTAAACGCTTTATGCCATCGCAATATTGTGACCTTGTTTAAACTTTCCGTACCCTGCGCAACTGAGATTTCTCGAACGGTGTCCATCGGCGATAATTTCCTTCGAACACAATAACAAATTGCACATCTTTGTTCGGTTTTGATACCCATATTATCAACTGATAAGCGCGTTATAGTATGTATGCGAATTTAACTACACTTCTTTCACATGATTGTTCTCGGTTCGTACTGCTATAATGGCTCTCGTTCTGGGCTTGTTCTGCTGTCGGAAAAATAATGAACTTGATGTTTCACTCGTTTTTTGAGATAACGTCCATACTCCGCACGGAGAGTAGTTGCAGTTATTTTGGCCCAGCCTTTATATTAAGTGATCCCTACCTCAAGTACATTTGGTACATTGCCATATACAATGTTCTAAAGCTCCCTCCTCCTCATTCGCATTTCAGATCACTTTTTATACTCGATCTAAATAAATGGTTAATTCCCAATTCTCATTCGTGTTTATTTTACACAATTATAGTCTCTTTCTGATCTTCTATCTGCATAGATCCATGGTTTAGTGGATGTTTTCTTTTGAATGTATGCATATACTTTACCTTTAGTTTCATTATTTTTGGAACGAAGTTCTTTTACGCAACTTGGCGGTAGGAGTAAACTGACAGAAATCGTCACGACACGAAAAAGCGTTATGCTTCCTCCAGGGACCTTCACTTTCTTTCTCTTTCCCTTCGTCTCTGTCTGTTATATATATATGGGTGTAGGGTGCCATAAAGAGTTATCCGAAAGTTCAATCACTTTCTCCACCACTATAAAAACAAGTTTATAATTCTTAAATATGAAAAATGAATAATAATTATGGCGACGACTGCGAAGACAGCGCCTACCATCCTGTCAAAAGGAAATGAATAGAATTTACACCCAACACTATGGTCACACTGCAACAGTAGCGCCTGCCGTGCAGGCTGACAAGGAGTTCACTATCTAACGTTAGGGCCGCAAATGCGACAGCAGGCCCGCAATATTAACTGCGAGCTGTGCATGTTTGTAACTGTAACTGCAACATCAGTACTTTGAATGTTATATGCTATTCCAGTTACGCAGATGATATTATTTTTTCTTTTTTCATTATTCTTATTATTTAGTAATGGGAGCGCCGACGGCTTTGATGATGTGCAGCCGGGGTCTGGAAAACTGAATTTAGGAGGTTAAGCGAAGAAATTGGAAAATATTATGAATGCGACAGGAAGAATTGAACAAGAGTTGTGATACTTCGTTATTAATAATAATATTTAATAATAAGAAAGTTACAGAACAATATAAAACTCTCAAATTTAATGGAATTACTGGCATAAGCATCAGTAAGTAACATCATGATCATTCAAAATTGTAGGCTAGTTAGTTTACCGTAACAACAAAAAACCTGCTCGCTGAAGTCGACTACGCCACGCGATTGTACATTAGTAAGACGAAAAGTGGAAAAAATATGACATCGGTCATTTAGAACACACACAAATTTCTGGTTCAAGCAGTATAGTGTGTGAAGCGCATATACAGATTTATCCATTCGATACCTGATTACTGTTTTACGTGACAGGAAAACCGCCGTTGAACTTCAAAACAAAAAAAAATATCTCGGAGCAATTTCGACGGGCCTACTGGCATATTATTCTGGTGAAATACTTGGCAGCGGCAACCGTGGAGCAGAGCTGGTTAACTCGGTTTGCAGAAAACCCATATTTAAGAGAACTGGTAAGCAGCGCAGGTCGAAAGTAGTTTTGAAGACGAGATGACGAATTGGCCGGAAATTATAACGAATAAATTATGCAACAACAAACACGGACGATGCGTTCTCCAATTAGTTAAACAATCTCCCGCTTTATTTGAAATCTCTCTCGCTAATAACATCGATGCTTTAGGGAGTCGATATTAATAATAATAATAATGAAAATAATGAAAATACAATAATATGTAATTAATTAAGCCGAAGGCGCGCCTTAATGACCGGAAGTATTGTACGAAAGATGTGTGGAGTACAACGAAAATTATACAACACGTGCAATAACAAATAATTCCATTATCATGCCATCGATAAGCGTTCGCGGTGTCTGAATTCTCATGCTACCATCGAAAGGAATTCATTTCGAGTGTAGGAAATCGATAAAGAATCTCATTCGACGCGTTGGAATTAACTCTAACGGAATCTAAGGAATCACTGCGTTCTTAAGGAGCTGATTTTACGTCGATGTTTTCCGTGTGTAATTTCTTATCTCGTCTGCGCTATCAGACAAACAACTACAAAGTTACCGTATTTTTAAATGTAATCCCTAAAAATTCGATACCGAGAGAAATGTAACTGTTTTAAATTAATAATTTTTTACGTGTAATCGGTATTTATTAAATGAACCGGTAAAAAAGATCAAGGAGAAATTGCACTTCAATTTACTAACAACAGAAATATGTTAATTATTTTCAATAAAAAAGGACAACAATATTTTCCGGGTGCGCTATCGTTCCAGAACATACATGATTTGCTCCGTAACTTTCACTAATGAAGAACAAAGAGAAGATTTATGTAAAATTAATGAAGGTGGCGCCGCGGTGAAAAAATGTCGTATTCTTCGAAAAAAATCGCCTTCATAAACTACGATTCGTAATCGTCCCAACACGCCGAATGAAAATTAACTTACTTGAGAAATAGACTGAACGGCGTACACGCATGAGTGCGTAGACGGAACGCGGCGATGCAAGGAAAAAATAGGTCTCATTAAGAATAATTAGACAAGCCAAGCGCCTCCCAGGTCTAAAAATTTGTAGTTCCGTGAGTTACCTTAGTATAGAGGGAAGCCTGCGAGACGACATCCATACACATAACCGGATCATCATAAAAGTATACCCAGAATCATTCTACTAAAAATTAAGCAATTAAAAAACAAGTACACTTTTGATTTGTCAGAATAAGTAACTGTTTACGACAGCGCATCAGTTTTTTTTACAAAAAATCTCCAGGAAAAAAAAATTACCGTTGAAATACCGGTTTTTATTTTAAATTTTTCTATCGACGTACAATTTTAAAACACGTTATTCGGATCATTACGTAAAAGAACATAATTTTCGAGAATGTGTATGCCAATCAGATTTTACGAGTACATAACAGAACAAACACAAGCCAATACCATGAACGTAAAGTAAGGTAAAGTAAGTCCCATATATCCTTAATAGTAGAGTATCACGGATTGTGAAGTTAAGCTTTCCATAATGTACATAAGGACCTAATGGATCTGATGAGAATACTGTTCCTTCCGCTCTCGGCCGCCTTTACTTTCCCAGATTTCTCTGGTATTCAATTCAATTTCGGATTAGGTATAAACTTAGGAGCGACTTGGATCCGGAACGAGACAAATGTCGATAACCTATGACACCTCTAATTTGGTAGGCAAGCACCTTATCCCGTTTAGGCTACCGCGCTCACAGTAGTCGATTAATTTTAATAACTTCAACAACTGCGGTGAAATGTATCGAAAGGGCAATATGCGCGTATATTTATTTCAAAGCGGCACAAGTTACAGTCAAATAATATTTCATTACAAAACGAAGCTGATAATCAAATGGATCGTATTAATTTCCCTTTAAAGATTAAAAGATCAAAAGCAGTAATTTAATGTCAAAAAAAAAGTAAATAAATAACGAAACTCATTAATTTCTCAGCCGAGGGATCTGCGACAAAAATTCGACGTTTTCTGTGCTGCCTAATTTTTCATTCAAAAGCGCAGGATGAAAAAAAAATTCAGAGCCCTGTTCTCCGATGATAATTGATAATCGAAAATCGGTATACTGTTTTTGAAATCGGAAAAATTTATGGATTTACAAAACTACGGTCCTTTACGTAGTACAGAAAATGTATTAAAAACTGAAGAAAAAGAAAAAAAACAAATGCCTTCGAGATAACGGTGGTGCTTTTGCCGGCTTCTGCGAAATGCCAAGGTTGCCGAGTGATAACGATGAGTTAACTGAAAAAAAGTACGCGCCATTTCAGTGAAATACTTTAGCAAATTACACACCACCGGTAAAATGACGGAATTTCAACTTATTATTACGCACTTTGTGTATTATCGAAATTAGTATAATTAAAATAGGGCAAATATTTTAGCAGCGAAAAATTTACACAACGTGCCTAAACGGGAAACAATCGAATTGTCACAGTCGCATTAGCAAACAAAAAAGATATTCCGATACAGTGCTATCGATTATTTTTCAAGGAGCTGAAAGGGAGAACAATATTTGCGAAGAAACGATAAACGCCGGAAACTATTGCACATCGCAAATAAATAACATCGTATTGTGAAAAAAGCTAATTTATTACCCATCATTTGAAAAAGCCATTATTTTTTAATAATAACAGTAATAAAACACACGCATTGTTCTTGTTTCTGACGGATTTTTTTTTTTTTTTATTACTACTATTTTTTCGGATTCTTCAAACCAAACGCGTTACATTTTTCGTACAGCTAATATGTGATGTCGAAAATTCGGTAAAAGAGACATTAGGACTATACGATAGCTGGCTTACTTTGATTAAAAATAAAAAGGCTTTTAAAGTTTAACTTTCGCTTTGTATTAGATTTTTATTTAGCTTTTACTTATAATATTACGGAAGATACACTTTCTTAAGTTTTTGCGTGAAAAATTAAGTTTATAAATTAAATTGACGTAAGATGATTCGCACTATTACGATCGTTCGTGAAAATCAATATGCCGTTTTTTCTCGTTAGCTTTCTTATTTCTGCACAATTCGTCAAATATAATTGGCATAATTATTCAACGGTTTCAGTAGCTGAAGTTTGTGTAGTGAGCTAACGTTGAAAATTAGCATGGCCATTTATTAAACCCGTCGGCTGAACCTTACGTATGTACTAGACTACTTTGTACAGCAGGAGAACGTCCGGGTGGAAACGATGAAGGACACTGACGATATAAATAATGAATAGAAAGGAAAAGAGTGCCATAAAAAACAGAGTAAGGAATAAAAAAAAAGAAAGAACATTTAAGGTGATTAACATCGTAGACAATTGCATTATTCAGGTGAAAAAAGCACAGTCTACGAAAAAAGCTTCAAATGTAAACAAATATAATGAAATAGATAATGGAGAAGTGAAAGATGATTCCTTCTCTTTCTAATTGTTCCTGAGTAAAAATCCCTGGTTATTGAGCCAAAAAAGAACCCCAAAAAAAAAACAAACAAAGGAAATCCAGGGATCAGAAGAAATATTATAACGCTCGGAGAGACTAAATCATTAGGAGAAAACGCAAATTGTAATCATCCGGCAAAAATCTAATAATCTTTTACATAGGGTTATCAAAGTGGAGTATAAGACCTTTTTTTGAGAAGGAAGTGGAATCTAAACTTGTATGATTTTGCACGAGGATTCCTTTTATATATTGTCTACTAAAAGCATAGAATTTTTTTTTTTTAATTCTTTAAACTTTAACCGTAGAAAAGGGTTTCACCCTGTTTTTCGCATAAAATAATAATCACGCTACAATTGAAACCATTCACGTCAGATAACTGCAATTCCATGCGGACATTACCTATGTACCGAAAATATTAAACAAGAAAGATATTTTGAAAGCTTGAACTTTACGTGGTAAAAAGAGGTCACAAAACGGTTTTCCAAAAAATACATAAAAATATTATAATTTTGCGTGAAGATTGTTTACATTCCGTGCTAAAAGCCGACAAGTTGTGTGCCCTATATTTAGCAAAACAGCCAGAAGAAATCGCTCCTTCAACGAATAATATTTGTATTATATAAATGATTACAGAACTTTTTTCCCGATTGATGTGGTTCAGAAACTGCAACAATTTAAAATTCAAACAGCCAACTACTAGCGATAAAAGAAGACAACTGTGTCAAACAATTTATATCCTATCTCAAAAGAGTAAGAAAACTCATATCGAAAATAGTCAGAGTGTTAAGTTTTGGTATGGTTATTTGTTTATATTAGGAAGAGAGGACGATATTTTCATTTGATTACGAAATAGAATTTTTTCCTTTTCTCTTAAACGATTTAACAATGTTTCTTTTTCCGATTAGGATTGTATGTTTTGGTTTGTTCGCTGTTTATCAACACTCCAGCTAGAGTACCGTTTATTCTGACAGGGACAACATATGTATCACTGTTAGCGACTTGAAAATTAAACTTTTTTTTATTATACTGAGGTTAATAATTTTCGTCTGCCTGCCATGAGGTGAAAGGGTTATATCTGTTTGACGAATTTTTAAGCTGAAAAAAATTTGTTCGGCGATACAAAAGCATCTCTATTGGAAAATAGAACCGGAATCGCGAAAGAGATATGTAATAACAACCAATATTTCCCATTGAACTGTACATTTATAAATTTTTTTTTCTTTTCTTAATCAGTAGCAGTTTCTAAAAAATCTATGTTCTGCATTTTGTACGTTCAAAGTTGTTCAGATCTGCATATTCATTCCATATCGTTTAGACATTATTTTGTTTTCGGCAAGTTTTGTTTACTATATTCTACATTTTTAATCGTTTAAAATCGTAAATTTCGTATAATGATTATAAATTACCTGGCAGTGTAAACCTGTTGTACTCTAATTTCCGCGTTTATTGAATTTTTTTTTATTTCTTTTTTAAAATTTATTTCTGCCGCCGAAGGCAGAGTTTCTTTTTTACCGACTACCAAAAAAAAAAAAGAGGTTATACGTTCGCCACGTATGTTTTTTTTTCAAGTTTTTTCGAGTGTAATTCATGTTCATATAGGCCGATTTTACTGATTCTTTGTCCATTAGAAAGAGTACCATTCAACTTAGGTACCATGTGAATACTGACGAAAATCGGTGAACATCAATTGAGTATTCGTCAAAAAACGTAAAAAATGTGGTACCTTTGGATCATTTTTTTTTTCTTATTATTTTTTATTAGTATAACAGAGGCGATTAACTTAAAATACAATTTGCCAAATTACCGTGGAAATGTAGTTTTTATTGTTTTTACCGTAGAAATGCAGTTCAAAATAAAGGAAAATTGATTTTAGCAAGAAAAACAATTCAAGTATAGTGCTAAAAATTGCAAAATAAAATGTTTTTTTACAAAAAAAAAAAAAAAATACCACCCTTTTATTTTAAAAATTTAATAAAAACGCATTAAAAAGTAAAAAATAATTACTCCCAATAAGGAAATATATACATATATAAGAGTAATATATAATTTAGAGTGATATTATCGTAATTTTTATAGAACATCAATACTTATTATTCCCGATAAGAAAATATATTTCAGAGTGATTTATCAATTCATATTAAAATAATAATTAAAAACTGTATTAAATGCTCGTTAAATTGAGACGAGGCGCGTTTGTTATTGTCTTTATTATTGTAATAAATGATTAGAAGTAGAAATGCGAAAAATTATTGTACAATATGTTTGTAAAAACCGGAAAAGATTTAAGCCTAATGGCGAATCATATGAAAATAAAATATAATATGTTACAGACATGTCAAATGCTGTATTATACTTGAATTAATTTTGAAATTCGTTTAATTTAAATATTAATGGAACAATGAAGAATAAAACAAAATAAAATAAAAAACTTACAAATACAAATTAAAGTTCTGGAAAAAAAAGATTTCATTATTAAGGGGGGGGGGAATGTTAATACAATTTTGTTTACATATAAATTTTAATTAAAAACAGAAAAATTTTACTATTTGGTATATACATTATTTCAAATAATAATAATAATCATTTACACTTCAAGTGCAAGGAAGTGAACGGGTAAGTAGATATTGAATGAATAGTAAAATTTTGACCGAATGGTTAAGGGGCAAATAAAAAATGATATTGATGAAAAAAAAAAAAATTGGTATTCCTAAAGAGGAGATAATATTTGGTGGGCGAAGCCATGGTAACACAGCTAGTAATATAGATTATGAACAAACACCTAAAAGAAATATAAATGTTTGATATATATTAAAAATTTATTCTACAATTCGGAAATTTAAAGAATGATTTATTTCATTTGTGAAGATCACAATGTTACCTACCTAATACATATCTAGCACGATTATTGTTTGATGCCTTTTCATATTACTTCATGAAAACGGAAGAAAAAAAAAATCCGAGTAAACTTTAAATATATGATTTCATACGTAACAATTTAAAAACTATAAACCGTACAATTGAGTTAAAATTCAAAGATTTACAAATAAAAATATTTAATTTAATAAGGATTCCGGCATGAAAGTCCAAACATCATGACGTCACCGAGAAGAAATCAATTTTTGTCCTAAGCCGCGGGCATTCGTATACAATAGTGCGCGCTGCTCCATCCTCAGCTACATCAATCACCTTGCGGCGCACGATGTTTGACTGTAGAATTTTAATTATGGAAAAAACACGTAATGATTTGTGTTGAGAAAGTAATAAAAGATTTATAACGCGAAACGAACTGGTTTAGAAAATATCGTAAAAGTGCAGTAACGCATATACAACTCTCGCTTTCGTATTACAAACGTTCATTTTATAATCGATGACTGAAACCAGTTATGCTGAAGACTCAACGGAAGCAAAAAAGCAAACCAAACTGCCGCTGGACTGTACCGGCGACGACCTCTGCTGCGACACAAACCGAACCCGGTACGTGACCGGAAGGAAGTAACTATGCATATAGCCCCGAAGAATCCCTTGTTCCTTTTACTTTCGACTATCCGACTGTTCGGCTAATCAGCGTCATCGCGTAATCTGCCTAATCGTGCCAAACTAAACCTCGATTATCCACGCTAATTCATACCATACACGGGCAAACGATTTCTGCACGAATTTTTTTTTATAGCGCCTTTTCGTTACGTCACGGAGAAAGTTAATTAAACCGACTAAATCGGCACTTTTTATTTAAATCCGTTATTGTTCGCCGTCAAACATGAAAATTAGCCAATGGTTGAGATCTTAAAGAAACTGCTACGATTCTAATAGTCTATCTACTACGCTCAAGCACACACACACACACACACACACACACACACACACACATATATATATATATGTACATATATGACATATATTAAAAAATGTATTGATTTTAGTTTAGAAAATTCCAACTGAACCTTCTTGCTCGTCTAAGTTGTTGCACGATGCTTTGAATAGGAAAGTCTCAATGTCGATGTAAGGGAAAAAGTGTGGAATAAGATTAACAGAAAAACTAAAATGTTATAATTCGGAGAATAAACCAAATCCGATTTGCTGCTATAATACGAGTAAATGTGTTCAATGGATTTAACTTTTCTTTTTAATGAAAACCCCTTTCAACGTACTTCTTCGCGCACAATCAGTCTTAACCTCAGAACAGTTACAAATTTGTGGCAAAAATCTCGGCTGCTGCGCAATGAGTAGGTCCGAAAATGTAACTTGATGTAACTCCGGCTGCAGTTCCGGACACGTAAAGATTCAGGTTCACACGGTTCCGCCATGGAAGCTAAAATATTGATCTTGAATGGATCATCAAATTCTATACACCTTTCCAATATTTTTTTCTCGTAGCAAATTTAGCATTAAAAAACGCTTTTTTTTTTTCCGACAATTTGTCCTACATTATTTTTGTAACAATCAAATTGTTCGTGCAATAATACTGATTATATTTGTTATTTATTAGAATACTTGTGTTGTAATTAATCGACTTAATCGAAAATATTAAGTTTTCAGATTTTAAAATATATAGATTATCGCTTAGAGTTACATTTGACTTTCTTTCATTTTTGTTTCACCGAACATTATTAAAAAAAAAAAAAAAAAAAAAAAAAACAAACTTTCCTGAAGTAATGACGATAAAAAGAATATTTAAGTGTAATTGATTTAAAACTGAGAGCACGTTGACTAACGACAAACCCAAGTGTCCATAAGTAATTAATTACAACATCAGCAGTCTATACAGCTCCTCAGTCTTGTTAAATAACATGACGTAATCTAATCTAACACACTGGTAAGAGTACACTGCGTCGAAAGCCAGTGAAAAACAAGCATCAGCGTTAAGTGTACTGTGTACGTAAACACCGAATTCACATAGGTCGTCGTCCGATGGATACGTATCCGGAATGAATTCAGTTCCGGATCCGTATCCAAAAAAATAACGAACTTACCCATCGTTCCTATAGGTGAATTAAAATAAAATAATAATAACGATATGTAAATTCGAAAATAAAAAATGAAAAAATATGTTGAAAGAGAACAAAAATTATGGGGAAATTTCATTTTAATCTGTTCTAATACTAGCCAGCAGCCGTTTCATCAGCTTCAGACGTTGACCAGGTTAAAACTTTATCCGGGTTAAAAACGGAATTTCGAAATCGTTAAAATTATTCTCATCCTTTTTTGAATCTTTCTTACGACATGCACGTGCAATTCCTTTTTGTAACAGTTATAAAAAAATGAATGATTCAACTTCTTGATTTTAACTCACATTCACACAAACACACATATATATATATATATATATATATATATATATATATATATTAATGGCTAGGCCATTTTTACGCCAGGAGTCATCAGGAAAAGTGTCCGGTCACGAAATTTGTCCCAAAAAAATTTCACAATTTTATGTAACGAAAAAATTTTGCCGAACGGCGTAACCAATGGAAAACTTTACTCTTCTTTAAGAATTATAGAAGAACTAGACCTGAGGGTGATGGGGGCTTGCCCCCTTCCGAGTTCCGAAGAGCCGAGTATATATATATATATATTATATATGTCGACTGTGGAAAAATCGTGTATCATTTTAACTCTCACTTATATCAATTTAACATCAGTTTATCTCCACCTACACTTTCATCATTTGTGAACGCAACACACGTATATAACCTTTATCGTTAATAACTGAGTCGTAATCTTGATCAAAAATCATTTTTAGCAACTTCAAAGCAGTCGGTGGTGTTCATAGAGTGACCGGATAACGTACAGATCGTTCATTCAGCGCCGCTGTATCATTTTATTGCAAACGTGTTCCGCGGTAAAACGAAATGAGAATACGCGTTTACATTTCATCCTACGAGGGACTACTGAAAAAAAAAATAAAAAAAAAGGATTATGTGCAATCAAAAAAAAAAAAAGTATACGAGGAAATTAATTTATTAAGGTACCGTAAAGTAATGTTCAACCTTTCTCTGATTTACCATCATTCGTGATGGCTGCTTTATTAAAGTATACATACTCGTGTGACATCATTCATGCCACGCCGTAATTAAAACGCAAAAAGTAATCCCGTTAAAGAAGAGACATCTTTTTCTCGACGAAATATCCATCAAAATGAGATGAAGAAAAATATACCGAGACTCTTCGTCTATTCGCAGGCATTTTAAATGCACGTAAAGAGGATGGATGTTTGAAAGGCTATGCAGAATTAAGGGAGCAATAAGCAAATTTGACGGATAGATGCCAATCACGTCGTAAAACGTGCACAGACTTTTAAGGGCCGAAGTATGTCGTTCACAAGTTACCGCGAATTATTATTATGCGCGACGATTAGCTGCCAAGAAAACATATTCCCTGCCTTCGTTTTGCCGCGTTACATTAAAAATCGACGAGCTCGCATTTCGCCATAGCGCAAGAAACTCTCTTTGTTCCAGAGCCGCTGCTGCTAACCTATAATAATTACATTATCGGCTCCGATGAGGAGGTAACATGTTGGAATTTTTTTTTTGTTCTATGGTTGCAGGAACTATGTTTCATAATTCAAAGGTTTCTCGCTAATAAACCAAATTATTATTATTATTATTATTATTATTATTATTATTATTATTATTATTATTATTATTATTATTATTATTATTAACCTTTTTGAAATTATCCTCTCGATCAGAATACTTTTTCGAATTCTAATAATCGCGCAGTGTTCGAAATCTGAAACATCTGCAAAACAAAATATACCGAAGGTTCCTAGAAAAATCTGTTCGTCGCGTTTAATGTTGGAATGTACGAATGTATTTATTAACTGTGTTTCAGAAAAACTCGGCGAATATTTTATTTTTATTTTGTTTTTTGTAATTTTTGTAATTTTTGGCATCCAAGATGAAAGAATTTTACACCTGCTGTGTAGAAAAAACATCGATCAATTTTTATAGAATAATTAGGTAAGAATAAATGTGTTCCGAGCAAAGTTGTTTAGTGTATCAATTATATTGTACAATCAGGCGATGATGTAAACCGGCTGAATTACGTCGGAGCACATTGAGATAACAGTGCTACGGCACCTTTACTTATTTTCCTGCCAACTGCATTTATGTAAACCGCAACGACACTCGTGAAAATTCACCTATTACAAAAAATTGCCGTATACTGCTAACAGCGTATTTAACAAAAACGCAACTATTACCGCAGTTGATTTTTATTGCAGAAAGGTAAAAAAAAAAGAAGATCTATATTTTAAACAACAACCCGAAGATCGGAGTACCGAAGTATTTTCCGGAATTCAAACCAATAGACACTGTCTGCAATCAAATTCATCGTGCAAAATGGGGGCAAGGCAGGGACCTCCACGCGGTATCCTTGGGCAGCGTTCAAAAGAAATTAAATATTTCGGATTTAAGAGCTGATTAATCTTACCGCCACGAAGACGCTGACATTGACCGGGTAACATATAAATAATTTAGACATGAAACAGCTCTAATCAGAGCCCAGCTTGGCGGTGATTTCAATAAATACTAAAAGACTAACTAAAGTAAAGGCAGCGCTGCTGGCTGTGATATACGAGGAAAATAAATGCGATCTAATCTGTGTCCAAGAAACGCACTTGAGTGAAAAAAGTTCGGCTATTCGGATAGAGGGATTTAAACAGATTGACAAAATACAGCACCAAAAGCTAGGTTGAAAGGGCTTTTATAGAAGAAATTAAAACAGTAACGATCGAACTGGAAAGGTGTACGATAACATCTGTCTATAGTCCACCTGGAAATGTGTTTAAGTTTCATGAATTACCTAATTAGAAGAAAAAAATATCTCATTAATTCTCGGAGACCGTAATAGCCACAGAGAAACGAATGAGAATGGAGAGCGTATAGAAGCATGGGCGGCTGCAACAAACCTGGCTCTGATGTACATGGCGCAAAATTACCAACCTCTTTTTAATGCGGACGATGGAAAAGAGGTTATAATTCGGATGTCATATTCCTATCAGAAGAAATAAATGGTCTTTGTGAGAAGTCGATCTTACAGCCTATTGACGCACAGCACAGACCACTTATGATACCGGTATAAGCTGCAATAAAGCCTGTAAATGCCACGTTTCGTAGAAGGTTCAATTTTCAATGATGCTGAATGGGAACATTTTGGAACTCTACTAGACGAGTTGTTTATACGCCACATTAATCTGGGAAGCAGCGAACTACGACTAATTTGTAGTTGTCGTTCATGAAATATCCGGAAAAACAATCCCTCCCGAAGCTACCGAAAACAATATATTCTGGGTGCTTAAACTTGGGTGTAAAACGAAAGGTGGAGTACTATGTTCGGGAATTTGATAAGGACCGTTTTAGAAAAAATACGATTTCAATTGAGGAAAAATTGACAGAGCAAATGGCGGAGAACAAACGTAGAAAATGGAGGGAGCTGGTAGAAAATATGAACTTTAGTATGGGTAAGACTCGGCGGGAGACCAAATTGTAAAAGAACGAACAAAGTAACTCATACAAAAGTTACGCCTAATAAGATAGCGAGTCAAATAATTCTGAATGGTAAAACAGCGGAAAGAATAAAGAAAAGCGAAATTATAAGAAGAACAGAAGAAGAAATCAAATATTTTAAATCACAATAGGTGAACTCGCAGAAGTGATAAAAGCACTAAGAAACGGAAAAGTAGCCGGACTTGATGACAGAATAAATAAAGCATTTCGGACCGAGTACGAAACAGTGGCTTATAAATTTATTGAACTGGCAAGATACCTAACATATGGAAGAAAGACCGCGAATATCACAGTGCTCAAACTTGGAAAACATCCAGATCAACCACAAAATCACCGATATAGGTATATATATATATATCTTTTTTGCCGTTTATATAAGAATTTTGAGAGATTAAATACAAGTCGTAGCCGATGCCAAAGTAATACCAGAACAAGCTGGTTTTAGGAAAAAAGTGAAAGTAGCGTAAGTCAGGCTACAAATTTAGTTTAGCAAATTAAAAGTGGATTTGAAGGAAAGCTGATTACCAACGTAGTTTTCGTGGGCCTAACCGCTGCCTATGATACAGTAAACCATTGTGTCGATTAATTAAAAAAGTATACGAAATAATAAAAAAAATGTTTGTCTTATTAGAATAGTGCAAGAAATTTTATCCGGAAAACAATTCTCTGTTACATATAATAGTCTATAAAAAGCAGATGACGAGTACAACGGAACGAACTTACACAAGTGTTATGGCCCCAAAGACCACTGGAAAGAATTCACAACATTTTATATCTGCTGACGATCTCGCTGTATTAGCACAAGGAAAGTAATTTACAGAAGTTCAGAACTGAAGTCATCCCTTGTAGAATCAGAGGAATATTACAAAGAAAACGCATTGCGCCCAAACCCGAATAAAACGCAAGTGTGTGTACCTTCCACCAGAAAAATGCAAAGGCAAAATATAAATGAAAACTAACACGGGATGGCTTAAAGCTGGATGGTAGCCCTAAATATGTAGAAATATCGCTGGATAGAACACTCACATACAAAAATCATTGTAAATATCTCAAAATGAAGGTAAACGCCAGAAATAGTGTTCTAAGAAAATAGCAGATTTACCACGAACAACAGACCTGGACTTATCTTGTTCAATCGCAGAGTACGGTTGTGCAGCACGAGACAGATCTGTGCATTCAAAGAAGGTGGATATTTTTCCGAATGAGACTTGCCGGGTCATTACAGGCTACCGATGGTCAACAAAGTTTGAAAATGTATACTTAGCATGCGGTATAGCTCCTCCAGAAATTCGACGAACGGTAGCAACCAACGCAGAAAGAATAAAACAGGAAATAGATGATATACGCATCCTATGCATAGTGTGATAATGAATATGACTGAAAAACTAGTCGAGGTATTAATTTTAATCTTTGCGAATTTTTTATATAATAATATATCGACAGTTATGGAACAGAATAAACATGTAAAGTAATATTGCGGAATTGGGATTTTCAAAGTGTACTTAAGGATCTAGAGAGAATACTGGGGGGGGGGGGTTACTGTCTCACAGGGGATTCGCCTAATTTCCCTGGTATAACCACTATTCCCCTGGCTGATACCAGCGACTTGAATCCAGATCCAGACAAGTCTCGAACCTGAACCTGAAAAATAACTTAATGCTACACCCGTCCGGTAGCAGCGAAAGTGTTCCTGAGACTGTGCCTGGCCGAGGAGGTTACAGGGCTTCCTCGGTCGTCATCAAGAGAAACCAAAGGACGCACAGGTAATTAAATACTCGGAAATAAAAAGATTGGCGGAGGATAGAACAAGTTGGAAAGCACTTATCATAGAATGTAACCAGTTCTAGGACTGTAACAACGATGATGATGACCATCAACCATGTTCTCAGCTAGTTTGAAGCACCGAAGAACAAATGGTCTCAAATGGCGAAAAGGAACGAAACAAGAAAGTACTAACGGGTTTAATGAAAATGTAAAAGAAGCACCGGCTTGCGTAACGTTTTAATATCTACACATAGATACTTTGAGTTGAAGATACTTTTTTCCGTAAACGTTACAGATATGGTAGAGCAGACGCTACTTATTTCGGTTCTTTCGGCTCTGTCAAACACAATTTTTCTATTAAGACGTTCGTATTTTCTCGCGTATCGTTTACAATTTGAAATATTTTTAGTAGTTGTGAAGGTATGGTGATTCAACCCCCTCCCGTAAATATGTTTTGAAATGAAACAAACGTAATATATTTGTAAAGTGACCGTTTTAAACACAATTTAAAATCGTATGAAATGACCGTATCTTGTCGGAACAAGATCACTCCTCAATTCTTAAGCTACTCCCTGATTGCTTACTTGTTTTTACTTTATTCTAAAGTGTCATATCAGTGACATCTCAATGTGATAACGTTACACTTCGTAACAGTCTGTACACTATCATTTTCTTTTTCGATGTAAAAAATTAATATCTATTTGTTATCATTAAAATCGCACGTCGACAGTTTGGGGTCTGTTGGTTTAAAAAAACACAGGCTGAATACCTGTCTGGGTTTTAGGGGTTTGGGGCTGTATGGTTATAAAGCTTAGGATAATTTGAATTTTCAAAAATTAATAACAGATTCGTAATCAACGACCTCAAAAATCCTCGTATACAATCTGTCATTAAAATTAAAACTTTTTTTCACTTTTTTGTCCGCCATATTGAATCCGCCGTTTTTAATTAACAAAATCCGATGACGGATTCGTAATCAGCGACTCCAGAAACCCTTAGATACAAATTTTTTACGAAATTGGATTACTTGATACATGTATTTATTGATTTTTCTTGTAAAGGGTGTTTTATCCCCTTTACGGGTGAAATTTATGAAAATGACGGAACGCGTCAACTTTATTTTTTAATTGTGTGTGTTAAAAAATATTTTTCTTATTTTTTTATGTTATTTTATAATTTTTTATTCCATAATTATGACCAAAAAAAAGTGTTTTCACCCCCTAGAAAATAGGGGATGCAACTTCACTGCTTAAATCACTGTGGATTATTTGTCCTTTGCACGAGAAATAATTTCCATTTTGTTTCAGAAAAAAATATAGAGCTGAAGGAGATATTTAGGAAAAAGGATTTTCGGCGGTGAACTTTAGGGGTGGTTTTCATTCCCTGAAACTGCATATGGGCCGATAAAAAAAAAAAAAAAACACGTGTCCAATTATTTTTTTTGATACTCTACAACATATCAAAATTTCATCAAAATCGGCGTCTGACAACTCGTGTACTTTCCTTGTAAGTAGGTCGTTAACCAAGAAATTTGGCGTCGTTTATTTTTAACATCGCGAATGGCATTAAATTCCGCTTAGGTAGGTATAAATGTTGAGCAGAGTTGCAATTGCGGGCACGTATATCATTAAATATCTCTGACAAAGCATTTATTACATTTTGTGTAATCGTTCTCGAACAATACTTCTGTAAAATTACAATATATCCCGTGAGAATATAATCCGATATCTAATGTATAACTTGAGAATGAAATAAAAACCGATATTTTCTACGTAACTCAAAGCTGATTGGCTATAATTTCATTAATACAAGGCAGACGAATTTATATATTCCTATATTTTATAATTACGTCATTTATACTCTTTGCACTATGCTTACATTTAACTATCGACATAAATCTTTATTTATTTATTTCTTTAATTTATTTTCGGGTTAGCCTGGTTCTTTCGAATTCTTCAAATAAAAATCAAAACGCAACTTGTAACAATGTATTTGCGGAAGTCCGTAAATATGGTATTAACGGGAAAATTATAGAAAAAGAGAACTACCGATTGGTTCTATACAGTAATAAAAATCGGAAATACGGATAATCTAGCTGGAAAACTGGTGATACGAGATTTTCAATCATTTGAAAAAAGGACTGCAAGACCTTTAGATATGTAAATCTTCAACCGAAGTACACTTTTTTGATGTAGTACCATTATAGAGCTAACCGAGAAGCAGCGTGAATAAAAAATTAAATAGCGAAAGCTCTTGAGCCGGTGTGCGTTTTAAAAAGATCTTAACTAAAGAGACAAATTGTTTTGTAATCAAATTGGAGTAGATTTGGAAGCGCTATTGGAAAAAATCAAGCACAGTTTTGAAGTGAACCGAATGTCTATAAGAGATTTTCTACTCTATTGGATATGGTCTGGCGCTAAATGAACCGAAAATATACACTGAACTGACTGAAGAAAAAAAAAGAAAAAGAGAATGCGACTGACTGCAAGGGCAGATATGGAAACTATAATTTGACGCTTTTTATTACCGACATAAAGAGGTCAATTTTTAACTTTAAAGAGTTAAAAGTTAATAGATCAGTTTACAAGGTTAGAGTATGTAATTAAATTCCATTATGAACAGTGCTGGACTCGAAGTTGAATTCCGAGCTGGCAATGAATTCTACATGTTCTAGAAGAGAGAATTTATAAGAATTACTCTTTTATAGAATATTTTACGAATATATTGTATTTAAATTACAAGAATATAAGTAACACGCTTCTTGAATTTCTAGAAAACCGGAGAACAGAGTACGTGGTTCGCCAATTAGTTTGTAAAATCAGATGTACATACACACGTCCATTAATGATTGTGTATTATTTTTATGCCGAGAATAATATAAAAATTTTGTAACGAAATTCGTATTATAAGACATTTACTTCGTGCTAATTTAAACCAGTTCTTCTATAAGGGAATTATAGAAATCCGGCTCCCCATGACGAGGTCAGAAGGATCGAATTTTAATTATTATTTCATTTTTACGTCGGGGATAGTATGAAATTATGTAACGTAATGGAAATATTGTGTTAGAAATTGTTGCGCAAATAAATTTATAGGTTCTGAAAATTATTTTCGATCACCTTGAGAAAAAAAACCTTTATTACATATTTTGCGAAGGATGACATAGTTAATTAAAACCGACTTATCTATAAGAATTATAGAAAACTACCGTTTAGCGTTGGTCGAAGGAGTGTATTATAGCTAAATCTAAAATATGTATATACATATATGTAACTCAATGATTTTGGTCTCGCAAGGTTTCTTGCTTACATTTCTGCCCCTTTCTCTTCTATACTATGTATAAAATGATCAAAATCTACATCGTAATTCTAAATCGGTCCAGATGAATATAATAACATAATCACAAAAATCCTATAAAATATAACAAACGTTACATAAAATTGGGACATTTTTTGAGGATATTTTACGTTACATAAAATTGGGACATTTTTTGAGGATATTTTACGTTACATAAAATTGTGACATTTTTTCCAATGGGGGTAACCTAAAAATTACGTTGTAATTAATATATATGTATGTATATGTGAGCTAAATAATGCAGTTTAAAAAGCCAAACGAGTTGCCAGAATGTTTAAATAACAATTAAAATCATTTGATTGTAAAAATATTCTCAAAATTTACAAACTTCAGAAATCGTAAAGAGTTTTGAAAAAATTATAACTATAAACGAAGGCAAAAAACCAACAAAGGTCTTACAAGTGTTACAGTCAAATATATCGTATCCCACTTCTGCAGTTTCTCATAGTAACCGTTATAGTGTGGAATCACTTACGAATTAAAAATGCAGAAACATATTAATTTTTAACATATCATCAACGTTTCACATAGTCTTCGAGAAATCTAATGTACGGAAACATCCGAAATAATTCATTCTAGAAAATAAATTAAGTAGCCGATTAATTCTAAAAAAGTACACTAGATGACTACAATTACACGCAGTGCGAAATATTTAGCAATATGTATGTTCCGAGTATAATGAGATGGATTTATACTAAATTTTTTAATCTATAGTTTAAACTATGTCATCTTAAAATATTTCTTATAAAACCAAGTCGTTTTTCGCGTCTGCCTATCTGTATATCTGTGCACGCTAATCACGAACATATGTTCCCGTTAGTGATGGCCCAAAAATCGCAGCGCCGCTTTTTTGTCACTACTCCGACAAATGAGCAGTTGCGATTCGGAGCAGTGATTCGAAAAACAGTGTTTACTGCCCCGGCAATTGCTGCGACTACTGCTTCAGTGACAGTTGTTCCGACTACCGCTCTAGGGTAGCGAGATAGAAAACGGCGTTATCTCTTCTGTTGAATGTTCCACTATCTCAACTAATCCAGGCGCATTACACACGCAAGCACGCATCAAAACACATAGCCAGATAAAATATGCGTCACGGGTGGCGCTGTACTTTTTTTTCTGTCACACAATTTCCTTCATAATCTTGTTTCACCTTATTTTCCGGGAATAAAAATGAATGATATATGTATGAACGATTTGGAATTTATTGCAAACACTTTCATGCTTTTTTCCACTATTTTCACGTGTAAGTGCTATTGTTTTTTTTTATTTATTTATTTATTTTTTGTTTCATTGCTATTATAAATACGAACAATGTCTGTCGAAAAAACAAATTAAATTTCTAATATTAAATAATTAATTGTTTTTCCTAAAAGATTTCGCTTCAATTTTATTTTAGATTCTTAAGAGTTACCTATCATTAAGCAAGACACATGTATAAATATTGAAAATAATTCGTTTTTAACTTTTTTTTTTTTTGTTACATTAACATATGATTTACATTTATTTCTATTTCTTAAAATTCTATAAATACCGTTTTAAAAATATTTATATCGTTTTAATTTCATTGTAAAACATAGTTTCCTCTAATAAAAAATTTAGAGCGCAATAACATAAGTGATTAAATTTTTTAATTTTTGTTAAGTCACGAATTTAAGTTTATAAATCTTTAGTATAACAACGTAAAAAAATATTAATCTTTATTACCTATTAATCAAACGTTCCGTACGTCAGTTGTGAGGGTAGTAACAATAACAATTTTAATGTGATTTTCTTCCATACTTTTGTGATATTTTATGAACTTTTGAAATAAATATAACACACTTTAATACATAATACTATTATTATTTATTGAATAAAATGAATAATAATAGTATTATGTATTAAAGCGTGTTATACCGTAAAATCAGTTGCCGGGCATATCTCTAGTTCCGGTCTTTACCAGTAAATTTATTCCTAAAGTTTTTTTAGTGTCATTTAGCCGACACCTGTGAAGGTTTTTGTGGAGAAAAAGAGGTGCAATACGCTCGACAAAATCAAAAAAAACAAAAAAAAAAAAAAAGAAGCTAAATGTTTAACCATAATTAATATAAATATTTTGGATCAAATTTTAAAAAACTCTTTTAATTCCCCAGTAAAAATTTAAACAAGCATTAGTAAGCGCAGTCTTCGACCATTTTGAATAACGGGCAATAAACAAGTGTTTCGACATTAAAATGTAATTTAGGGACCCCGAAACTTTCGAACAGAAAAATAGTAAAAATAAAGAAATAGATCGATAACATGTAAAACAAACTTTGGTCGTTGATTAATAATAAATCCGTCGTTACCCTATTCTTATAGTTTTTGAAGTAAAAATTATTTTCTTTTTCAATTTTGCAAAAGTCGAATTTTAAACTTTCACTGAACATTCGAACTAATTTTGACCAAAATCGAAACCATGAATGAATAGTCTCGGGTGCACCAATACGACTTGTTCCGAGTACACATACGTAATTATTAATGATAATATTAAATTCACCTGGTCAAAATTCAGATGTTACGGTTGTATTTTCCGTTACGAAACATTTTTGAAAGCCACATTTCCTTAAAGTAACTGAATGTTTTTCAGCGTTGTATTCTTCGAATTTCAGTCTGTCCGCAATAATACCTATCAATGTATATACTAATTATCTCTGGTCGTTTTTCTGTCATTCGACCATTATAATACATTAAAGCGTGTTCGTTTGCTTTCATGACGCTGTAATAAGTTTTTATAGGTACACATAAAAACTACTAAAGTGTAGTAAAAAAAAACAAACTACAATAATATAAATTATAAAACACAATTTTATTTTATCTTGCAGAAATTCCGTCACAAAAGGCCGAAATTTATTAGAACTTTACATTTTTTCAACATAGATCCTATTTCGGCTAAAGCTATAGCCGAGTTCACTAGCATTATTAATAGCACATTGAATCTTATTAAGCTTGAACAGCTTTGCTTAACTCAGGTAATGTAAGCAACATAAATTAACCCTTCTAGTTAAGATTTCAGGAAGAACCATTGTAAAGAGATTCCATCAGACTAACATCATACGCAAAGTACGGTACAGTTTGACTGTCGATTGTGCAACAGCACGTATTTATGAGCATATAGCGCTTAATTTCGTATATAAATAAACGTACCGGAATAGTTACTTGCGGTGTAGCTAGAGCCTTTGATGAAACCTGGCACAATTATCTAATCTTTTTAATTACAAATTATCGTGCAAACCGAATGTTATAGGTAATCTTTCTGCTATACCTATACTTCAGAGCAGCCCCGTGCTTGACCCGTTCTTAAAAAATTACCCAAGTGACTTTCCCAGCTCAAAGCGTATAAAAAAAGGTTGCATTAACGGCACTGTGGTGTTTATAATATTAAATACGTCTAGCTACATTCCCCGCCGTCGTAGTAATTATCCAACACAAAAAACACCTTTATTTATCGAGAAAAAAATTATCAGCGAGTTAAAACACTGCAGAATCAAACGTATTTATCCACCCCAGTACCTTGCCTACGTCGTCATGAAACGTATATTGATGCTAATCCTATTTTTGTTGCTCCTATTCTCTTTTTCCTCTTTTCATTATATTTTTTCCCCTTCACTAATCAGAGTTTTTATTTTAATTAGCCATGGGCGTTATTGCTAGTTTGTACGGCACTGCAGTCGGCACGCATAATATGTTGCATGTCTCGTAAATCTGACAACGACAATTTTTTTTTTCTTTTTCGTTTTTTAAGCAAACAAGATGTAGAGTTTTTTTTTAATTATAATTCCAACTTTGCGGTTTATTGTTT
The DNA here is from genome assembly GCA_039619475.1 of Icerya purchasi. NCBI lineage: Eukaryota > Metazoa > Arthropoda > Insecta > Hemiptera > Monophlebidae > Icerya > Icerya purchasi. The sequence continues at coordinate 67,704,299 of CM077116.1, forward strand.
GGAAGAGATAATATTATTGTTGACGAACATACATCAACAAGGCTAGTCTTTTTTTTCAGTTTGATTTTATCCAAACCACCCTCATGAACGGGCGCATTTGACAACGACCGCTGACGGTTTTTAAACAGTAGTCATTCGAATGTGAAAAAAACAATCTGGTGTAGAACAATCATCGCGACTTATTATTCGCAGCGAACATACTGTAAGAGTAAAAGCGCAGCTGTTGATCGCTAAGATTATCTTGTTCCGCAATCAGTAGTAACAGCAAATGCCTGCCGCAAAGACCGGTACCGAAGAAATTACTTTTAAACGTCCAAAAATTGTTTACACCGGATGAATCTGTTTCCTTTCGCTGTTCGTCGACCAGACTGCATACACTGATCACTGCTGAGATATACTTTACAGCTACGGGGAATCGGGCGTGAGAGGTTGGACAGACTTTATTGTACTTGCAATGATAAAACGAGTGATCTCTCTGCAGTGGTAAAACACTGTTTCCGGAAGAGAGAACTGGTCGTCTCAAAAACACACTTTTTCAAAATGTTAGAAGCCCCTTCTTCTGAGAACAATTTTTGTGACTGAAATCGGAAATTTCAGTCAGTCCAGTAAGTTTTCAAATTCTTAAATAATGAAGAGACAATAACGATAAACCATCTGCTTACGAGTTCGTTTTCTTTATCGCGGTGAAAAATTTTCTTTCGCAGATACTGATAAAAGCCACGACAGATTTACAGTATATACTACTACGGATTGACTAACATACACCGAAGAACTATTGATTGTTGTGTGAAAAATTGGCTCGTAAAACTTAGAACTTGGCACGCTTGCGATTCTCATTCACGCTGCGATTGTACTTGAAGTCGAGCGGATTTTAGTTTTGTAAGCTTTTTTTTTTTTAATATTTTCAACGTTGAATGTTGCCTCCTTTTAAGGTTTCAAATTACACACATCTTTTGTCATCGTCCGAAAATAATCAAGAGAAGTCTTGACCTGCGCGGTTTAAATGTATATCGTTTTAATTTCTAATAATAATTAATCGACAGGGCTATCGGAAAACTGAAATTAATCGCCGCACGAGTTGTTTAATAACTTTTTCAAGCGGTTCCCTCAAAACTCTTTAGAAGTTCAAAAAAAACCTGTATAATAGCGAATAACTAGTGTATTTCATAGTATGCTTCGGGTGCGGCTCATCATTAGCTAAAGGTAAAACATACTGAAATACATATACGCATCTGAACAAACAAGTTAACTGTGTACATAGTATAGAGATAGATCCAGAAACTCGCGGGAATTCCTCTGGTAAGTATTAATGGACGGAGTTCAACAATGGTAGGGTTATGCCGGGAAATTCTTTACAGGTTTAAAAATGGTAAATTTATCCACTACCCATCAAATCAAATCTCTTTATTAATATTTTTTCGTTTGTATTTTAGTTTTATTACTTACGTTATTAAGTAGTTTGATTTTTGTAAATAAATTAGTTAATATTTAGGAATAAGTGCTGTAAAATAACTTGTATATAACCGTAAATTGTTCATTCCTCGATGATTTTGGTTAGTTTTATTATTATTGTGTTTTTGTTTTACGGTTTTTCGGTTTTCTTTTTTCGCTTCCTTATCCCATCATTTTTTATCTCTTCAAAGTATTTGCGGTGTTTGTATTTTTCTTCCTTTTCAAAATCGGTCGTTTCTTTATTCTAGTTAGGTTTCCTCTCGGCACAATCCCGAATTTTCAAATTTTCGGTCATGTTCGCAGGTAAGTGAACAATGCGTATAATATGTGTGTTTTTTTGTTTTTTTTAATTTCTTACACTCATACAAAAAATCGCGCGCGAAATAACGTGAAAAACTTGATAGTTTCATTTAGTTTTCTCCACAATTAATTTCTGTAGCATTCCTTTTTTTTTTTTCTTTTTACCTTTACTCAAAATTTCTTTCATAAGAGCCCTGATAAGCCATGAAATAAGACCGCTCAAAAGTGATCTGGCCGAAGACGGACTCTACCACCGGACGTTTTGAGGTCAATGGCTCCGGATATAAGTTACATTTATTCGCGCCATTCGCCTGGGCCCTGCTCTTCAGCCACCCGCAAATTCAGAAAAGAAGCATTGTGTACTTCCAGCGCAACTCAGATTTTTCACTATTTCATATATATATAGGATGAATAACAAAGATCAGCTAAACTTCCTTTGAATCGCTGAAAGAAAAAAAAAAAAAAAAAGAAGTAAAATAAAAAATAAAGTGGAAGTAAAAAGAACTGATATTTGCCAAGAGTTAATGATTTTCTTAATAATCTGTTTCTCGCTCCAATTTGCGTTTTCGATGCTGACGGCGAAAATCCTGCTGCTGCGTCAGCAGTGAACACAGGTTAAGGCAGTACGAGCCCATCACCTGCAGTAAAAACGATAGACCGATATTTGAACCATTAACCGAACGAAATTAATAGTACTAAAAAGAGGAAGGAATAACGGGAACATAATTAAAGTATGTCGACGCATTTTATACAGCAACGAATTCATGTTCGCGTTAAGTGATTATTAAAGTTCGATGTTACGGAGCAAGTCACATTTCGATAAGTGCACCACGCCGACCAGTATCAACACCGCGAAATATGAACCAAATTTCCACATTCCATCGCCGTGAGACATTTTACAAATTATAATGATTATAATAATGTAGTAATAATAATAATAATAATAATAATAATACTGTTAATATGCAGCGCGTTTTGGACTAGTGTGTCGAGCTGATAACCAGTCATTAAATAATTTTTTCTTTCACCACTACTATCATCATTATTGTTATTATTCAGAAAAAAAAAAAGAAAAAAGAAAAAAAAAGATGCACGCGCGTTCTTATACGTTCTTATGCGTTTGTATACGTAAACACCTTTCTGCCAAGCCGCCGACTCTTTGCCGAATGCCAGGGCAGATCTGACATCGTCCCCCAATTGTGAATTTAAAAACTTGTCTCCGCAACGCGAACCAGTTCGGTGACCCGATGACGTCATGTGGGAAAATAAACATCCGACGCTCTTAAAGTAAGTCTCTCTCCCTCACGGCAGCGAACGAGACATCTCGCGAGCATGTCCGAAGAAAGCTGCTCGAAAGTTTTTCAGTCATCATCTTTTCCTGATGACGCAACGAAGCCCGCGTACAGAGTGCTCTCTTTTTAACGAGGGAAAAGGCAATTAAGAATGCGAAGATAGCACTATGCTCGCCTCGACCCGTCCATATCGGGAAGAGTCTCAAGGTCGCTGTTACTCTGCAGCGTTCGCGAAACGTGTGAAATACCGCTTTTATCGCTTCTGATTGTTGAGATCAAAAAACTTTAAAAAATACCAACAGCAACATTTCGAAATTTACTAAGTTTTTCTTTTTTTTTTTCTATAAAAAAACTGAATAGAATCGTGTGGCTTTACGGGTCAGAATTTGAACGAGGCGGAAAATAGGAAAAAGGAAAAGAAATTAAAAAGAAATGGAAAAATTTTTAACGAAAAAAGAGAAAAACACGGGGATCTCTTGAACTTCGAATGTAATAAAATACGGAATGAGTTTACACGTTAATAAAATTCAACATTTATCGATAACTTAAAATTACAATTTTTTTTAAAAATACATTTAACAATTGTATAACAATCGATAATTATGAGAAAAGGGTTACTACTAAACCTTAATTCTCACGCATGAATCATTAAAACGATAAAAAAAAAAAAAAAAAAAAAACTGTTAAATACCAATAGAATTTTTTTATTCACACTAAATTTAATACATGTATTTTACTGATTATGGAAATTGTTAATGTAGTCGGCTTTGCCTTTTAACGAAGTCTACTTGTCAATGAATTTATGTAAAGTAATCGAAATATATAATATGTGAAAAAAGAGTAAATAAATAAATGGTTAAACATGTCGAAACTGGGGCTCCTAAGGCATTTTCTATCGTCACTTGAAGGATAATTCTGCTATACTAAATAAAATTCCCACCAAGTTGCAGCTGTTAATCCTGAATATTTTCCAAGTAATAAAAGAAAAACCCGTATTTTTAGACCTTTTTCTTTTTTTTTTTTTTCATTGGAAAAATGAAAATTTACGAACGGTAATCTTTTCAAATGCTAGAAAGTAAAAGACGTGAAATAATGTTAAAACTTACACAGACTCTCTCTTGTGGCTCTACAAAACACACAAAACCGTTCATCCAATTGCTGAGTACATTTGCAATTAAATACGGCATCCTTTGCTGGTTACGTCCTTTCATTGGATATCTAGCTACGTGAGAATATTCCTGGCAACAGCTTAGCGGATACAGCAGCAAAGGAAGCCGCTAATAGAATACGTCCTCCATCGAACGTAAAAACCCCCCTTTGAAGATATGAAGAGTTGAATCTACCTCCACTGGAAATCGTCACGGAACGGCTCGTATCACCTCGTATACCGTTTATGCAGATTCGCAGACTTCGATTCGTACAAGGTTCCAAAAGCATAATCGAACAAGTAATTAGTGTATCTGTAGATGTAAATAAAATGGTCCACGAACTACCATGACAATTAGAAGACGACTACGCTTTCAACGTGCGTATAAAAAAACATCAGATACCTAAATCTCCATACTTAGTGGGTATGGTAAAAAAGGCAGACGTTAAGGTTTGCTTAAAGTATATATTTGCTAAATAAACCGTTGTACAGAACGTACGGGATAAAAGTGGACGAGTCGTTTTTCAAGCCTACGACTCCACCCGAACTACCGATGGACAAAGATGAAGACCCAAACGAGCCTATAGATATAAACATAAATTTAAAAAGCAGCGAAGGATTTCGGTTCATCGAGTTCATGCGTGAAACATTCAATCTCGAACTGAACAATGACCCATCAATCTCGACAACCAGAAAACAACACATGCATTGATGCAGTTTTCTCACGTCACGTTGATCATCAAGAAACTACGAACTACCATGTCGTACATTTCCCATCACAAACCTTTGTTAAGTATCACTAATGTGCAATAAATACTATGTATGTTAAATATAAAATGGTTTTTTATTCCGTTCTCCTAGATGAATACATTACTTGTGTAGGTAACTACTCGTAGTTACATCCTTCTAAGACATCTCGATGATCTGATCTATTTCCCACAAGAGAAACCGTTTAAACGTTTTCAAACGCACTTCAGTTTATTCAGCAGCTGACTCGCATTTCGGTTTCCGTAATTTTCTTTTAATTATAATATTAGCGCTTGTAGCTCGAACGGCACATGACTTTCTTTTTAAACGCTTAGTTTTTTTTTATCGGACTATGATGATTTTTCGCAAATAATCGTGAAACTTTGATGTATTTTATTTAAATTTTTTCAAATTACGTTTCCGTGCTTAATAATGATTAGAAGTCAATCGCGTCCATTATATTAATAAATAAAAAGAATTATCTAAAGAGACTAGGGTTTTTCACGTTTTTTGACGACTACCACCGCTAACCGGTGCACTTACGAAAGAACAAAGAATAATTGAAATCAGTTCACAGAGTACCAGTTATACGCGAACAAATATTTAAAAAAAAACAATTTCTTTATTCGAATCTACATTTATCCGTGTTAATCAACCTTTAATTATACCCCTTAATTTTTTCAAATTACGTTTCCAAGCTGAAAAATTGAAATATTTTAAGTCAATCGAGTCCGTTATATTAATTAATAAATAATTACCTAAAGGCGGCACCGCATCACGTTTTCTTTTTTTGACGACTACTCAGTTTGTGTTCACCGATACTTATCGATACACACTCATATGGAGCACCACTATTGAATGGTGAACAAAGAATCATTAAAGTCGGTCCACATAGGTATGAGTTATATGTAAACAAACATTAAAAGCTTTATTATTATTATTATTTTTTTTTGAAGTTGGTTAATATCATGTGTAACTACGATTATAAGTAAATGTTTAATCAGCGAAAACATTTTTTCTGAGAAATATTTTACAAAAGTTTTATAACGGAGTAACGGCGAATCTTAGGCGTTAAAAAATCAATGTGCTTTAATTGATACATCGGATATAACGGCAGACCAATTATAACGACCAAATTATTCATGCCCCTCAAAATCGTTAAAACTCATTTTTACTGTACTTTCGAACTCTTCTTGTTCATAAGCGTTATATAACAGAAATTACGTAAACTTAAAGCTGTAAGAGCGGTTAGACCCTGTCGCTAAAAGTCACACATTGCCATTAAAAATCTTCAAAATGACATTCACCGACTTTCTTAACAGCTTCTTGCAATTCTGCGATATATATATCGATGCTTCTTGCGGCAGTTTAAATTTTATCGAAATTATATTCTTAATTGTAAATGACATTTTGAATTAAGTCGGCAAGTGTCGAAGCAGGTGGAATTTCACACAGCGAAGAATAAAATTCGACGAAGAGCGATAAAACAACAGTAGGACAAGATTTATCGTCGATAAATAACCGGTTTCGCGTTTGAAATTCCGTCGTCATCCGCTAAATAAACGTATAGAAGGGTTTCGTTTCTGAAATGACTACAGTTTTTTCTTTTATTTATTTAATTTTTGGGCGCGTCAACTACGGGGACGTTAACCCAGCACCAGTGAAATTTTTGAAAATGTGAATGTGGAACAGCGGGATATTCTAGCCGAGCTTAACCAACTACGCTACGGTAACTGGCTATGATCGCAGTTGAGAAGAGTTTTTTTTTTAAAAGTTTTGTTTTTTCGTAAAATTAACGTTAGTTTCGTGAATGAATTTCAAAAACGGCAAGAAATTACCAGTTTTTTTTTTTTTTTTAATTTTTCCGTTCTTCGCTCTTATTCTCCAGTCCAAAATCTGGTCAAAATTGATTTCCTATCTACCCGGGGAGTCTTAGCAGCGAACAAAATTTTAAGCCATCAAAACGGGCTTAGATCCGAATAATCGATTAATTTTTACGTGTAAACCGGTGGGTGGATCGAAGTTTCCCCCGCATGTCACACAATTTTACCGAAAAAATGTTCTCGAAAATGTCTCCCAGCATTCTTTTGTTTTTTTCTATACAACGCATCGCTGTATAAACTGGAATCGAAAAAAAAACAACAAAAAAAAAAAACGTCCAATTCCTCTTTGTGCAAAAATCTGATTAATATGTCTCATGACATAAAATTAGCTAAATATACATCGTACATTCCCCCGTATGCGCCACTATGTACGTACAATTTTTCACATTAACCCGATCGTCTGAAAATTTGCTTAAATTTAATGTACTTCCACATCCTGGAGTGACTTACGTAAATCATTCACATCAATTTATCATCCATTACCTTTAACTCTAATTCACGCAAGATGAAATGTATTCTTCAATTCATTTGAAAATAATAAGAAATTCGGAATTTATAATAATAATAATATTAATAATTTCCTTCATTGGTTGTACACTGTCATGAAAATAAATATATCTTACTGAACAGAACAGAACGTATATTTAGCTAAGTACAGTAATACAGTATTTATAAACAAAAATTCGTACCAGCTCGGAAAAGACTTAACCGCATTACATTAATGCGATAAAAAGTAGAACATTTAGGTATTGTTAACAAAAAATAAAAATACTATACAAAAATACAAAGAGTAAGTATAACAAAAAAAAACCCAAAATAATCAAAATTACAACCAATTGATACTATTGAAAACATTACTTAACAGCTTAGCGATATCACTAACTAACTAAATTGTGTTTAATCCGACGATGCTTATATTTAACGTACATCCGGGATAGCTGCTCGGAATTACAATCGCCTATATTCCTGATAAGCAGATTGCTACGGTAAGAATAGACATAAAAAAATGTTTTTGCTGTATTAATTATACAGTCTCTTTTACATACGGCAACTATAACTAATTATGCATATTATCTATTTTAGTCCAGCGGGGAACGTTTAAAATGCACCAACAACATCTATTTTGTAGTCATTTAAATTAATTAAAATCGGAGTTTGAAATCGAGCACCAAACTACTGGACCTGAATAAGTCAATACTGGTCTAATAATACTTTTATAGATAATAAGCTTGTTTGCGATGTTTAAGTAAGATCTCCGATTGATAATTGGGCACAAAGCTGCAATGGTTCTATTTGTTTTCGCTTCAGCGTATTTTGAGTGTTCCTTAAAAGATAATCTTTTATCTAGAATTACACCAAGATATGGAACATGATTAGCCCATCCAATCCTGGTGCCATTAATAATCAATTGCCTTGGAGGGATGGGATATCTACGAATAAAAAGTATAGCTTCTGTTTTAGTTGGATTAGTTTCAATATACTTTTTTATCCCTTTAATAATCATAACGATAGCGGTTACTCATATCAGTACTCTACATATCAAATTGTCATAACTATATTTATAATTTTTCATATTTTTATTCGCCTAAATAACCGATAAAAAACTTCCCAAAATGAATGAAAAAAGAAAATTTTCTTAAAAAACCATTTTTACAAAAGAAATATATTCCCCTAAACAACGAAAACACAAGCAATACATCTTAGAATATTTTCTTAGTATACTATACACGATCGCGAAGAGGACAATAAAGTGATAAAACTCTAACGACTGAGGTCAAATACGTCTACATCAGCACTTTTCTTGGAACGCGAACACACATTAATATGCCGAACGGTGACGCGTACTCGTACAATACATACTAATTATCGCATTTGACACGTTACCCGGACGTACATATGTTTCGTTGAAGTTAAGAATAAGCTGTTCCAACGTGCGGCTTTTTATCATCGACATCGTCGTAGTAAAACATAAATGAACAACATGCCCGTCGGATTAGATCATAAGAACACTGTATCGAAAGGATATGCGAGAAAAGAAGTGGAGGTGCTTTGGGCCTAAAAGCATAGAAGCGTTTAGGGTGAGATATATAATAAACCTGCAAAACGTAAATTACCAAAGTGTACGACGCCCGCGCATTACAAAAATTAAATACCCCCTCCCCCCTAGCTACATTCGCCGAAATTTTGGTCAAACTTACTAGAGGCGATGCGTAATAAACGAAAACTAGGTAACCAGCATTTAGGCATGTTGTATTTAAGGGATTTCTTTCGGGGAAAAAAAATCAATCATTGTATTGACGTAAACAAACGATAACAACTGAGGTGTCCGCAATATACTTTTAATTACAATTTCCGGACCGTACACAACTGAAGTGTATTCAGGTACTGCGGTAGCCACCAAACTGAAGTTCGTATACAACTATAAAGCTGCGAGGTAAAAAATTGGAAAAAGTTGCACAATCGTAGTTTTTTTTCTTTATTTTTGAGAACGCCACTAAGGACATTATCCCGAGGCAAGTGAAATTTTTTTTGAAAGTGTCAATGTACAGCAGCGGGATATTTTACCCGACCGAAACGCAATTAACTAACCAACTACGCCACAGTAGCAGGCCGCCAACGAGCTGATTTGTTTCTTTTTTAATCATTAAAATGTAAAAACTGCAGGACGCCTAATTTTTCAGAAATACGTACATCGAGCGGTAAAGCTGCTTTTTTTTAATCGACTATTTTTGGTATTTAGAACATGAAAAAATACAACAGATCCAGATTTTTAAAATTTATCTATGGAAATTTTGAAGCAAAAAGGACAATAAATGCTAATGACTTGAATTATTATCAATGTTACTTACCCTTGAAACTTAGAATCGAAGAAATAAGTATGATACAATCGGCAATAGTCCCATGGAACAGTATATGCATTACGCATACGGATAATATTGATGTATACACACTTGAACTTCAAGCGTATAACAATAAAACAAATGGTTTACATTCGGTCTGAAGGCTAGTCCTTTCATATACATTCGTTTTGCACATAGAATATGGCTACGACGTACTATCCACAGCTCTATAAAAAAAAATGTACCGGCCGAGAGGAAAAAAAACGTTCATTATTTCGAATTACAACAATAAAGTCGAAATCATCTCCACACAGTCTGTTCTGCATGCTTAATGTTTCAGATAATGAAAAAATTAAATTCAGACAAGCGGGTGCCAAGTACCGCTAACTAAAAACAGACGATCGTTTTAAATGATTACTTCCTTCTTATTTAGCAAACACACGTGCACGGGATAATACGTGGCTCCAAAAAAATTAAAATATACACGATAACTTTAACAGAAAAAACTTCATTGAGTGTTGATTCTGGAAATCGATATTTATTTTAAACAGCGCTAATTTTCACGTAGGTACGATAATTACTCAAGTGCACCGATGTGCACACAATTGCAACGAAAACAACAACTGATGGTGGCCGTAACAATCTATCGACTGCATTACACCCGCTGATTTATTCAAAATACACTGCTCATCGAATTTCTTCGACCAAATTTTCTGCAGCCATCTTGTCGTGGAGTTTGCTAGTGTTTCAACGATAACATATACCGTGTATTGCGACGTCATACAAACTGAACCCCAGAGTGGTTGTGCAGACATTTGAGATACCGTACTAACGCTAATAACCGATATATGCTTCTACATATATATACATATATATATATACATTAATAACTAAGTCATTCTTACACCAGAGTACAGTACATTTTTTGTCCCATGATTATGTTCCATTACTTTATATAAGACAACAAAGGTTGAATACTGCGCTGTACAATTATTAAGATTTCTTTTAATAAAAGACAGACAAAAATGATGTAGTCAATTGAAAACTATTTTTCTAAAAGGAGTTTAGAAAAAAAAATGGGGCGTTAAAAGGACTTGCTCGATTGCGAGACCCAAAGAACATATATATATATATATATATTAACGTCTATGCCATTTTTACGCCAGGGATCACCAGGAAAAGTGTCCTGTTACAAAATTTGTCCCACATATAAGACTTTAATGCGATATTAGCGCTCCTACATCTCCTGGTGGTAAAAATTGGAACTGAAAGATTTTTTTCTATCGAACGGCGTAGCCAATGAAAAAGTTTACTCTTCTATAAGAATTATAAAAGAACTACACCTGGGGGTGAAGGGGGCCTGCCCCATTCCGAGACCCGAAGGGCGAGTTCATACATATATGTATATATATTAATGACATAATTTTACATTGAAGGCAATACGAAAAAAGCGGACGTTTACGTTATATTTTAAACCGTTACCAAATATGAAACGTTTTTATGTTGCAGAAGTGTTTTAAAGAAATTATAATAAAAATTGGCACGTAAACCGTAAATTAATTATATTTTTTTTTAAGAATAACGCGATCAGTTAAAATTTACTTTTGTATAAATATTATAGAAGAACTTCCATCTGACATATGTGTGTGTGTGTGCAATGTGTACATTACATGGATAAAAATAAAATACGAGTAATAAAATAATAGAGAGTTCCTGTTGTCAGTTAAAGGTAAACCAACACGTATCGACGCTGAGCGAAATACACTCTACCATTTCGAAAATGTCTGAGATCGGCAACGATGAATGGAAGAAAAAAATGACTGAAGAATAAACAAGGCGGCCGAGAAATTTCCTTCAGAAGGCTTAGTTGGACTTTTCCTTTCTTCAAGTTAATACTTAATATTTTTCATCTCTTAACAGTTTAATGGTTACCTGCGATCAGGAAGTTGTTAGCAACTGTATAAGAATTCGGTTACCTTGTTTTTTTTTAGTTGTTTAATCGTTTTTAAATACATTACCACAAAGTCCGGTTTAAGTTTCATTTTCCAACTTTAAACAAACAACACAAACTTTAATACACAATATAATTAAAATTATTTTATAAACCACCGCATAGTTTGCAACTGTCAAGTTAGATAAATCCAACTCTCGACCACACCGGATCACCGCCGACAATAGTGATACGTAGAATACTATTTCATTTATTTAATCATTATGTCATTTGTATTTTTATTCACATTTAATAATCATGTTTTTGTTTAACCGGCCGTTCGATACAGGAAAATTAGCGTAGGGAATTTCCTTTAATGTAACCCTTAAAACCGACTTACCTATCTGCCTAATGAAACTAATAATGATATCGGAAATTAATAATTCATAATGAACCCCGATCGTAAAAAATAACATCGAACGTTTCAGTTGGCATCGCTAGTGCAGACAGTAAGCTAAATAAGTAAAAACTAAATTGAGCGTTTCAATATTTTTACCCTATTCTTCAGTTTACAAAATCGAAGCTAGTTTGGACTGAGCCCGCGCTTTTATACGATTTTCAGATTTCGGCTTAATTTTTGCGTCCTTCCTCCGTAAAATTGTAACACTCGCGAACACATTAAACACAATTATGCTACGGTAAATATCAGTAGGCCAACTAGTTTCGGTAAATCATTTCCAGTTGCCGTGATTACCGTTTTTCAACATCGAAACCAGTCAGCGCGCATATTTAACATTCATTACCGTATAGCCTACAAAAAGATACATTACCGTATATAGTTGTATCTTTTTTGTAGGCGTGTTATCATTTAATCATTTGGATAATAGAGATTATTAGAAAAAATGTATCATTCCACGTCTTATAAACTCCGCCTTGATAATTACGAATGAAATGCTGCTGATTAGTATGTTTTTTTTTTTTTTTTTCGTTTTATTTAATGATTATTCACCAGTGACAGGGATCGTGGCACCAGTAACGGCATCTGAACATTATCATGGAATTCTAACTGAAGGATCAAGCTGGTTATCCGCAACCAACCGAAAGACGAAAAAAGGGTCAAAATCAAATTGAAGCCTCGAAGTAGACGAGAATATCGGTACACCCGCATCAATTTCAAAATATACGTTACGGAGCACAATTTACTAAAGTACTCGAGTACAAATTTAGTTCTCATCAATTTAAACATGTATCATTCGTATAGCAGCTATAGAACCAGTTTAAGTCGCACGAAATTCACTTACGATAATTATCCGGCATAACTAATTAACCTAAAGCAAAGTGATACGGATCCTTGATAAGTTATAACGGATATTGTAGAATTGCACTTTTCATAGTATGATATATGGAACTGAAGAGAATATCACTGGCTAGTTCCTTTCTCTTCGGATTCACCTTCACTTTCACCCAGAAGTGACTCTTCCTTTCTGGCACGAGCAGTATTCGATTTCAAATTTTAGGTGTATGTACTCTCGGGAACACTGAAATAATCAACCAGCTCGTGTAATAACGAAATTTCTTTTACAGCGCTCATGCAATATTATCGTTTTTTTCCCTACTTCATCGCTCGCTCACGATAAACACACCTCTGATAAAGCAAATTGCTACTCAAAAGAAGTTATTTAATCTGTCAACAAACTTCCTGGAGAATTCAGATCCGTCCGAACAAACCAGTTAACATAACAAATATTTTACTCGCGAAATTCGATTAACCAATAGAGAAGCTTAGACCATTTTTGTGAAAATCGTCTTACCCCTGGGTATTTCTAATGTAGAACACCTTTCCTAGTAACACTGCATATCGAAAACAACGAGTTCGTGCACACTTTTTATCGAATACAATGAAAATAAACAAAAAAAACGCTGACTGTAACGATTACTTGACCACAGTCATATCGGTTAACCTTTTTTTATACTTACAGTGTACCCCGTTTTTCAATGTTAAAATAATATCTAAAATCCAAAATGAAATATAATTGTTTTTTTTTTTTTTGGCGAATCCATCAGATTAACAAACAGACTACTTTTGCCCTATGCTCCACTGGAAGTTGTTGCTTTTTTAAATTATTTGACGATACCAGTTCTGGCTTTTTCGCTAAGCTTATACATATATACATGTATGTAATCTTCGTAACTCCTTGTACAGGACAGATTTTTGTCACCTAATAATAATAAGACTCTTTACATTTTAAGTGATTCAAGTTTATAAATACCCTGCCGATATCTACAGTGTAAATTCTCCCTTGATAATGTAAGCATATGAATTCATTAAGGAAAATAAAATGAATATGGTAGAAAAGCGAAAGAATAATTAGGTTCGTTTAGAAATTAGCCAAAAAGCAAAAACTAGGTAATAATAATAATAATAATAATAATAATAAAAAAAAAGGGTACACGCTCGATTTTTAAATAGTTTTATCTTTGTAAATTTAAGAATAGATCTCGGTTAGTTTTAGCTATTGCGTTGTTGTGTTCTATTTTTTCGATCTCGTATTCTTTTTTCGCTTCATGTTATCATTCGTTTCGTCGAAGTTTTCGCGCTGCTGGCTTCTAGACTTGCATCCTGATTATTTATACCTTTCTAGTTTTCGCTACTCGGTAATTCCTTTATTCTAGTTCCCTTTTTCTTCTTGTTTCTTGTATAATCTGGGATGTTTTGAGATAGCCCTTCCCGGCTATCCGGGGTTATATTCGCGCGTAAGTAAGAAAAATATATTCCTTTAATTTCGTACAATCGTTCGCAATCAATTCACGCCAAGTAGAGCGTATACAAAATGATAGATATGGTTAATCACTTTCTCATATATGTAAATTTAAAAATTTTTCATTATAATTATCTTAACGGTGTAATTTACTTTTTATTTTTATCTTGTTTAATATATTTAATTTCACAGGAAATTCGGATTCACTCCATCTACCATGATGAGCCGATAAATTTGATCCTACTGACACGGGCCATTGCAAATGCGAAATATAATTTTCCCTATGATTGTAATCTCTATTAGTGATAAGCACGCAGTCATAAGAGAACTTTACTTTTTACAAATTATAAATGACTTTCTTCTTCAGAGCATACTGAAGTAAAACACATGGTAAACGTATTGAAACTGAGGTCAGATATTATTAAGAACTGCAGGTCGGACAAGAACAGTTGGGTTCGACTGCGAAAATATTTTCACTGGGCCTTAGTGTAGGTTCTTCTATTACTAAAAAGATCAGAATTTATCTATCGTTGTCTTACTGTAGTCCTCCTATTGACTGATAACTTGAATATTTACAAAAGTACCCATTAAATATTTTAGCCGACAAAGAGAAAAAATTACCGAGTATTAAGTTAATTATATTAGTTGTTCTCTGTATATGTAATATGTATATGTGTATATATTAGTGTTACCCACGGTTTCGTTCGCACATTAATACTCGTTTAAATCTGTATTTGGAAATTAATAATCATTTTATTTCATATAGAATTTATATGTATTTTATAGTAAACATTTTCTATTTTTAATTTTTATTTCATTTTATCCCATTTTTTTTAAATCTGTTCGTCCTTTACCAAAATATTCATCAGAGTCAACTGATGCTGTTATAGCTTTCATCGATGTAATTATCTGATTTTTATTCCTTTTTCACCATTTTCATCGCATCATTCGCAATACCTGTCTAAATCTTTTATTTTTTCTCTTTGTTTATATAAGAAAAATTACATATATATTTTCACTAAACACCTATTTATCCCATTCAGTTTTCGTTTCCATTGCGGATATTATTAACGTAATAATTAAAATAGGCTTCAAGTGCATTCCGCAATAGCAAATCACAGTATTTGGCAAGAGTTTAATGCCTCTGAATGGAACTAATATTTTCGATAGCAACTATTAAAATGTTGCAGGATTCTTTAATTTCCCTGTAATTTCGATATACTTTTTTTAATACACTGCGTAAATAAATTGTATATTAAAATAATTTTAAAAAAATTAAAAGATGTTCACCGATAAAGAATTAGTTACAGTGCAATGGTTCCGCGTAATTAATACTTGCGAATATGCGTAAGCATGAGCGTCGCCAGCGGGCGAAGAAGAGAGTGGGGGAGTTGTCCCCCCTGGAGCCTTGAAACTTTTTAATCAACTCACCACGATGAGTATTCCTACGCGCGTAATCGTGAACAATTTGGAAGACTTTTATAATAAAGTAGTAGAAAAATTTGCCAGAAACCCACGAAAATTATGTTTTAATTAAGATTTTATTCTTGTTTAATAAAATATTAAGCCTTTACAACTTATAAATTTTATTTTTCCTATAACTCATATCCTGTTTCTATTATCTTTCCCACCCCCGGGCGGCTGGCAACTCGTCTCCCCCCTCCCCCCGGCTCATCGGCAGGCGACGCCTTTGTGCATAGGTCTTAAAGCTACTTCCCGCGACTTCAACTTTTTCTTCTTTTCCAAAAAATTATTAGAGTCTAATGAGCTTCATTTCTGAAATCAAACTGCTTTCATCACTACAATCATCCGCTTTCTACTTCTCCTTGATCATTCCGGTTTTCGCATGCCACTAACTTATTAAACTGCCTACTTACTCATTTTCTGGAACTTTAAATGCAAACAATTCTTAATTTTTTTATTTGGCATTAAATTAACGGATTTATACGTCAACAGTCTTTCTCTCGCTGAAAAACTTGTTTATATCACGGTTCTCATATTCAGCTGATGATTCTCGGAGCTTCCCATAACCTGGGTATGGCGCAATGTAAAAAAAAAAATGAAAGTTCTAGTAAAGGATACACAAAGCAATCATTTTAAAAATACATAAAATCAACACAGCTGACACATAGTTCTCTTAACTTCAGCACATAGAATACACCGTTATACATCGGTTGCGGTCACACGGCTCACTTGTGTCAAAAATTAATAAAACATTATCTATATAAATAATTTAAATTTATATTTTTCGCATCTGTTATTTTAAATTTATATAAATATTAATCTACTACAGCTTCACCCGTGTTTAAACCTTCACTTGGAAATTAATAGGATTTTTTAAAATTTTATCCAAAATATTTGTATTACTCGTCATCAGGTGACTATTAGTAAGTGGTAAGACTTTTTGCTTCTCATCCTCTTTCGCTTCTCTCTTCCGAAGACGTTATATATTTAAAGTTTGACTATGCGAGTTATTAGATATACTCGGAAGTAGGTAACATTCAAAGTAGGGGAAAAACGCATTAACCGAGAAATTTAAATAGGGCGAAGGAAATAATTTTTTATGACGCACGAAACGGAAACAGCCGATACGGTCATTATTGTTATACGATTAACAAAACTTGGGACCTATGTAAACTGAACACTTCTGTTTATCCACATTAAGGAAATTGTGTAGCGAAAAAATAAAAAGCATGCAGGAAATGATAGAAAAAAAAATAAAAAATATATATATATATTAAGCATTAAAAGCGATTAACGAAAGCAGCGGTGAATTTAAATTGAAGTGCACCGAGGACCGGCTCGCGCGATAGGTGTGTTTCGCAATAGGATAGATTAGAAAATTGCTCATATAAATTCTTGAGCACGTAAGTAATGGCAATGTGGGCACGCGACGGTAACACGTTCTACAACATAAAATGCGTATGTATTTCAGTCGGTTTTTTAATGTATTATTTCAAAATTGCAGGGAAGTGCATATCATCGACATTCTAATTCGTACCTCATCGTTAACAGTGGTATCAAACATTTTTTCCAATCCCAATTATGGGTGCACGAGACTGGTTTGATATCTCTACAATATTTTCAAAAGATTTATGCTGTATATGATTTTTTTTTTAGTCTCACTTACGAACAATTGTCTATAATTTTCCATGTTGTTTTATCATCAGTTAAAGGTAAGACTCGGCAAGTGCCACTTTCTAACTCTAAACTTACGATTTATTCTCACAAGTAGAATACAGTTTACGAGTATACTTTGCTATAGAGGTTGGAAATTGTGTAAAATCTGATTTTTGAACAGAAACGAGAACGTGTAATTTTTTGAAATTTAAATCGGATATCTGATTAAACGACGAATATTTTCAAAATCAGCAGTTCAG
This sequence comes from Icerya purchasi, assembly GCA_039619475.1. Taxonomy (NCBI): domain Eukaryota; kingdom Metazoa; phylum Arthropoda; class Insecta; order Hemiptera; family Monophlebidae; genus Icerya; species Icerya purchasi. The sequence goes on from CM077116.1 coordinate 67,722,029, forward strand.
AATCCCTTAAATAAGACAGAATTTATGATCTCCGCTTTGTGCCTTTGCAAATGGTACACCAATTTAAGAGTATTAGCACTTAACCGAATGAAGAACCTAGAACAACTTGTATTTTAATATAACAACGCGGCTGAGTAGTCTGCTTGTTCGCTAAAAAATTCGCCGAAAACATACATAAACATACGCAAAAAAAAAAAACAAACGCAAAAAAAAAACAAAAAAAATACTTCTTTTATCAAGAAAATTATCGCTAGTAGTCAAATGGGTATCTTTCGAAATTCTTTTTTTAAAATTTTTAATGAGCTGGCAACTAATTTTTTTTTTTTGCTTCAGTTTGTCACCCTTTGACCATCTTACTCCTGCTCATATTCATATTTTATTTATTTATTTTTATTATTATTAAATGAACTCGGTGTCAGCACTGACCCAACTACATGAGCTTAGATCACCTATTCAGATTTTGAGGCGATCGGAGATAGAGAGTATAAAGGAAAGGAGGGGAATAACGGCTAGAGATGGGAAGAAAAAGATAAAGGAAGCATTGAAAGGGGTAAGAAGATCCAACGCCAAGAGCGGCGTATAGATGAGAGCAATCGAGAAAAAGAACAGGGCATTTAAAAAGGATATAGTTGGACTTGCATATAAAGGGAGGGTCAGTAGACTGGACAGGGTAAAAGGGAGAAGGTGAAAGAGAAAAAGAAAAACGAGAAGAGGGAAGGAGGGAATGACCAGTCTGATTAAGATTATTAGTTTATGAATTAAAGTTAACAATGGCAGATTTTTTTTTCTCCTTATCTTTGTGTGGCTGATTGGGGCGCACTGTTAAAAATAATCAGCTTAATCGCCTTTGCTAGCAAAGGTTTATATATACTGTCGTGAACTCAATACTTTCGCTGTCCCTGTCCCGGAAGCCAGTTGTTATAGACTCGTTTTCTCCTCTTTCATATTGAAATTAAATTTTTGATGATATAAAAAAAATAACGATGCTCCAAAAAATTAACGAGCGCCAGGGGCACTTTCTTAAGGTATGCCACAACCGGAATAACTCTGCCTAGCAGAGTATTAGGCTTTTCGAAAAAAAAATTAAAAGAAGAGGGAAAAAAAATAAAAAAAATCTTCGCGAACGAAAACGGTTATGTCTCCGTATCGGAGATGTCACGATGGCCCACCACGTGTTCAATAACAAGACTTTTGTGTAAAACTCATATATATATTTTTTCAAAAAAAAATTTACAGACAAAAACGGCAAAACCACGTAGCGGATGCGAAAAAATTTGATATTGACTAGAAAAAAGAACTACAGAACTACCTCCCTACCAAAATTTCTTTTATAATCGGCTGAATCAAAAACCGTGTAGAGTGGCACATAAGAATTAACGGACGGTAACGTAAGACGACTAGACACGGAATAAAATCAAAACTGGCACGATGTCTATCTAAACTAATCTTTATCGAATAACTTCTTAACAATTAAAAATAGATAAAGATAACAATTAACAAAAGATCAAAGGACCGCCGACTCGATATTTCTAGAATATTCTTAAATACTGCTATATCGCGTAAATTACCCTGCCATTTACAGGACTTTATAAAATGACGCGCTTCCGCCATCGACCGCTACCTGCAATACACACGCATACAGTCTCACTCTGACGCAACCGTCCGTTCGACCGTGCCCGGGAATTTTGGTTTTAATCGATAAGCATCTCCGATACCTACGGTCCGCGATTACGTCGAATAACACGCGGTGTTCAATAACTCACGAATTAATGATTTGACCAGAGAAAAATATTATATAAATCGAACACCGCTAAAAGATAGCGCTGCAGGTACTGAATCCGTCGCAATATATATATATATATATATATATACACACAAAAAGAAAAAAAATTGTACATGTATATATTATTATATAGGATCAGAATGTAATAATTTAATTAATCTAGTTTATAAAATTCGAAATAGTTTTTTTTTGGCCCAGTTTTTCACGTTTGGACCACCGTACTTTTGCTCTTATTCGCATTTTCAATTTATATGACTATTTCCATTATCTTTTAAAAATTGATATAATTGTCTACACACGGCTGTATTTGGCTTAGCTACTATTTGTTGTTTAAAAGCAATGTTTTTAGGTCTGCTAGTCTCGCTTTCTCAATAAAATTTTCCTTCTTCGTTCAAATTTGATCTACTGCCAAACTACATGCTTTAACGGTCCTTCCAAACCGCACAAATCACACGCGCTAATCCCACCTCTCACTATCTTCAAATACAACCGGTTCCCTGTCCTCAACCGTGGTTTCAATCCTCTTCTTATCAGCGCCCCGCGATCGTTTTTTTAATCAAACTACGATTTAATCACTCTCTTCTTCCCTCTTCCATTTTCGTTTTTCCCTATCCTCCTCTCCCGATTTTCCCCTTCACTGTTCTATCTCTACTCCCACATGTGATGAAAATCACATCTTCTTTAAATGCCCCGTCCTTGCTTCTGAACGCTGTTCTACTTTGCACTCCAAAATCGTAGCACTGGGTCTTCCTGCTCCTTATAATACTTGCTTTATCCTTTGCTTCCTATCTCCAGCTATAATACCTGTACTTCGATCTTTCCTAAGCTCTATCTCTAATCGTTTCTTTATTTAACCGCTTAATTTTAGTAGTTTTTGGGTGAAAGCCTCTGGCGTGCCGAAAAAGTATAAAATAATTTTATTATTTTAAAATAAAAAATAAAAAGAAAAAAAAAGAATGGAAATAATTTAAGGTAGCGGAAATGAAAGAATATAAGAAAATGGGAATGCCAAATTGTAATAGAGGTAATAGAAGAACGACTGCTTGAGAGTCGAGCACTAAAATAGCGCGACAAAGAAACTGAGTAGAAGAAAAATGAAAAAGACAGAATAATGAAGTAGATGCGAATAAGAAGCGAAAAGATGACGCACCAAGAAGAATATAATTAAAATGATGAAGGCAATTGTCGAGATCATGGAAAGTTTTAAAAAGGCAAAATATCTGGAAAATCCCGGACGAGGAGTAAGAGGAGATGGTTGAATAGAGACGGTAAAAAAAGGCAGAACTGGAAAACTGAACTAAAATCTGGAAAGAGCAAGTAAAGGAATCAAAGTGGCTATTTTTCGATTAAACGAGTCTGCAGTACTGAAAAAAAGGATCTGAAGTTTATCAGACTGTGATTGCAAGCAGTATTTTGTGATTAAAAAAACTAAAAAAAAAAAAGAAAACACATTCAACAACCGTTACACGAGACAAAAGTACATGTTAAATGTCAACTGTTGGTAAAGAAGCAACCATAGCGTTAGAAAAAAATTTTAATAAAGACTAAGATTAATTTTGTAATGTGGTCTAGGATGTGCCCCCCAAAAAATTATAAATAAATAGAAGATAAAATTATTTACTTCAAAACAGGCGTGCCAAATTAGAGAAACTATTTGCATAGTAAAATGACGATAACGATAGAGGTCCGTGACATTCGTAAATATGAATTAAACGCTTACAAAAGACTTTAAAATACTCAGTTCGAATTTTCCAAAGGTTAAACGGGTCTCCCGTTATTTTGCCTTTTTCCAGACGGCGTTCCCTCCCATATGTTCTGGAATTCATCGAACTAGTTCAATGTTCCCTCTCGTGCGAAGTAAAATAACATAGTTCGTGCTTGAAATCTGATTATATGTAACAAAAAAATGACCAAAGGAAAACAGCTGCTCCATTTTTCAATAATCTCTACGGTAAACGTCTCAAATAAACCCTATTCTTTTTAGTATGCCGCGAGTCTCTGTATACAGATAACAGCGCCGTATGTTAGCTGGAAATTTAAACTTAAATTTTGACTACATAAGATTTTCGACCTATAAGGTTAAAAAGATCTATCTACTTGATGATTATAGCTCCGGTGTGGAGGTATGGCCTAGAACTATATGGAAATACAAGCAGAAGCAACCTTGCTCGTATTCAGAGTCAGCAGTCCATTATCCTCCGAGGGATTGCAGCAGCACCAAAATATGTTTCAAACCTAACTCTCCATCGAGATCTGCATGTTCCTTTTGTTAAATCAGTTCATACTCAACAGTACAGCAAATTTTTTGAAAATCTAAATCTACATCCCAATCCTAAAGTTAGTAGCATGTTTATAAATACTCTTCCGGGTAATCCGAGAAGAAGGTTAAAGAGAAGGAAGTGGTGTCGTGACGCTCTTCCCATAACTTAAGTGCATTTAGTTTTAAATACGTTAGCATCAGTTATTATGACTCGAAACTTTTATCAAGTATTTACTTCACCGGGCTCTGTTGTCCGACCAAACAGCAACGGTTACTATGGGATCCAGGTCATCTGACCCAAATAAACATGACATGTATGGGTCACTCTTAACTTAGTGATTGCCATGGTGTTCGAATCTTTATCAGATATCATAAGAAGTAGACTTGCTACGTATGGATAACGTTCTACAATAAACTTGACATGTATGGGTCACTCTTAACATAGTGATTGCCATGGTGTTCGAGTTTTTGTCAGATATCATAAGAAGTAGACTTGCTACGTATGGATAGCGTTCCATAAGGCGATTGCTGTGGTGCTCGCACTCTTGCACACTAAATGCGTGCCGAGCTTTTATGAAATACACTAAATAGCACTGTTATCATGACGATTGTGCTCTAAATATTACATTGTACACGCTGCTGTACTAATCTCATGTTGTTCTCTATTAAAATCCATCCCATTCGCTTTTTATATCCTAAGGGCCATATGGTCAAAATTGTGCTGTACTGCTTATGTAGCTTTTCGTCCTTCTCTAGACTTTGTATCCCTTTTTATAAGTTGTAGTGAACCATTATAAGCCAAACCCCTCACTGGAGGGCTTTGGATTGGTCACATTTCTATCATCATAATACATATATTAAAATTAATACTGGCGCTGTTTGTGGTCCCTCGACTGGTACAGTGGAAAAAGAAAAAAAAAAAAAAAAAAAAAAGATTTTCGACCAAAACGAAGTTAAATATATTATTTTTGTTATACTACTAATACTAAGAGTTATAAAAAAAATGTTTTTTGTTTGATCGTGCAATCGCAGAATTACTTTCCATAAGGTTCTAAAAGATATTAGGGGGGGAAAAAAGTATCCAACATTAAAACTCTACTGGAAATTGACTTTTTTATTAATTCCCCGCCTTGCCCGGAAACCGGATAATTAATTAGAACGCAGCACTAGTCGTCCGCAGAAAAATCAAAAAACAAAATTTGCCCGTAAATGCGCGAAGATGTAAAAAAATTTAACGGGAATACTCTTAAATATAACTGGAAATTGCTCAAAAAAAAAACAAACATTGTAACCCTACCGAAATTGTATGAAATTCTTTTTATCTTTGTACCAGCTGGCAGTGTTATCCGTTATTGAACGTTAATCAGTGAAAATATCATCTGCATAAGAACACGCGCCCGCCGACCATCAGGACCACTAATTAAGAGACAATTTCTTAATTACCGGCGCTGTTGAAATTTCATTCGATTAATGTAATCTCGAGACAATCAACGGAATTTCAGCAGTACGACGAAATGCATATTTATTATCGATACATATATATATATATAGATATCGATATATACTGATAATCAAATAAATTCAACTATAATTTTTTTAGATATTTCCCGTAATAATTAAAACGTTAAAATTCGTTATTCACTTTTAAAGGTAATAAAAGAAAAAACACCGAAGAAATTAAGTCGTATAACAAACTGTTGTAAATATACATGTTTAACCGCATAAACCGTTACATAATGCTCGTGTCATCCGAAACAGCACACTTTCCTATGACGAATTAACCAAAAGAATTCGGTGAACGAAGTGTTTTAAATAAGTTAGCCGCTAATATAATATATTCCTAAAAAGAAGCAACGGATAGATTACTACGGGCATCATCAGTTGTTATATTCGACATAATTGTGCATTCGTACTCGAATAAAACCACAAGTGTAGGCCGGTGGGATCCGTTTCCCCTTCGGAAAATTAACAAAAAAAAAAAAAAATCAAATATCAAAAAATAAGATTGGCCCTTATTTAATAATAATAAAATCTGTACACCGCAGAAATTTGAAGAAAATTCACTTTTTTTTATAATATATTTTTTTATTGATTTGCAGTAGAAATAATATTATTATTTGCAACTAATTTCGCGCGAATTAGAACACTCTAATGTGATTTTTAATATTTCCATTAGAAAGTTTACGCTAAAAATTCTTTTTCTGAATTAAATTCCAATTAATTAAAAAATCGATTTCCCAGTTTTAATTTATATTAGTGAAGTATTTTCTGTAGCCAAAATATCTTTTTGAATTTTATCACTACCCGCTAAGGAAACATCCTGCAGTCGTCATTCGTGGATGAAACATTAGCGCTCGCTCAAATAAATGTAAAATGAATGCATCCATAAAGTTATTTTCGTTAATTTTATCACATAATTTTCCGGAAACGTATGTACACTTACCTCTGCAGGCGTATTACGAAAGAGAAGTATTTAAATTACTATCTCCTAGTTTGCAACACGCTAGCATCGTATTGTTTTAGACTTTATCTAAAATGTTGCAATTATTAAAGGTTCAGAACAGACTATATGAATACTCTCGATGCTATACGTGGAGGTGATCTGAGTTCTACTTTATTAGCATAACGAAATTCAAATATTAATAAGCATTTCTTTGTTTGGTGGGTACTACTACTACCTATTTGTACATTGTTGTTATGCAGAAATGACAATATTCGTAAAAATGAACAGTCTGATGATAATGAAAGCGGAAATAAATCAGAGGAAATCATTATCATGAATTGCTTTTGCAAAATTGAGTATCATATTACAAAATGAAGAAGTACCAACTTGCCTAAGGAGTAAGTTACCTAATCAATATGTATTACCAATGCATAGAATGCTAAGATTCACTGAAATTTTAAAAAGTTAAATATACCCCAAACAATAGACCGGAAATTAATGCTGAACATTAAGCGAACAAAAACTGCTGCACAGGATTTAGTCGAACAAACGGCCAAATTGAAATAGATCTGTCTAGAGTACGTAGCGCGACGTAGAAAAATTAAAATAGACAGGCCCCGTTATTAACACACTGACAAGATGGTTTGAGAAACCGGAGAAAAAAGTCGGATAAAAAATAGTTTGAAGAAACCGGGAAAATGGCAGTAAACTGATATAGGCTAATCGTAAACCGATTTAATTCAAATTTAATTCGACTCTGTTCTTTAGTAGTATACTGCAACATTTTATAAACATCTGCGACGCGAACTTTTCTTCTTTTATCCTTTTTGTAATTATAAAAACCGCGATTATCCGTGTGTGTTTTAACCGGTTAGCGGATTAACCATGCATCTCTTTAAACTCGCGTGTTTCCTGCAAAAAAGGTTCCAAATTGTGATGGGAAGAAATTTGAACATGTTGATGATGAAAATATGAAGGAGTGGATAGATAATTATGAAATTGATCTTGGTTACCGTATTTCTACTGATGAAGAAATTTTAAATGAAACCAATGCGGATTCAGAAAATCGGAAAATGAAGAGCAAGTCGAAATAGCAGAACAGCGACTAAGCTGTAAAACTGCGTTGCATTGTATGCAGACTGTGATCACGTATTTCGAGTAGCAGACAGATCACAGACCTTCTGCGGGTTAGAACATTTCCAGACAAAGATGGGGTAAAGAAAAAGAGATTGCCGACAGACAGAAGAAACTGACTGACTTTTTTTTAATAAAAATCGATATCTACATAAGTTATTCTATGCCTTTTTATAGCACATTTTTTCTGTACGTAACGTTCATTTCATTTTTGTTTGTACCCTACCTGTTGTGTTCTTATTTCTTCGTCTTGTCAATATACAGCATATTTAAAATGAATAAAAATTTTGAATTTTATAAATCTTCTGTATATTATACAGTATTTACTTAATTAAATTAGTCTAAATAATCCAGTTGCTTCCTTCTCGCTAAAAGGGGTTTTATATCACAGCTATCATTTCATATACAGAGTACTATTATACGTATTTATTATAAAGCAAAACAAAACCACGCAGAAAATTATACAATTGCAATTGTAGATGGTCGTCAACTATCATTTCATAATATGAAATGGAGTGAAGAGCTTCTCGACCCACATATTACGTGGGTCGCAAGGCTCGGGATACATAAAAACTCGCGGAACAAGAGGCGGCAGGTTAACCGTGTTTTCCCGTATCCGTGCACGATGAATCCCCAGCTAACACGAATAATCGGGGTTTTACTGTACTTTAGAATCCCAATTCTTGGAAATATCAACAGAAGAAGAATTACTAGTAGCTTTTTCACATCGACTTATTTATTTTTTTCGCCGTACTTGAAAAAAAAATTTTAATTATATTTCTTACAATATGAATATGCTAAATAACATCTCATTTAAAGGTTCGAAGCCTTTTTATAAGTGTTGACATACGTGTAATAGCAGCATCTTCGAAATAAAAACTACTTACACGTTAATTTGGTAGACAAAGCGTACGCTAAAGACCGAGCTAAAGCCAAGCCATCAGAAAACAATTGGAATTTTGTTTTTAAGAATAATATCGATTTTACGCATGATCACTGGACTCCGCGCGCCATCTTTAATCAGCGAAGACTATCACAATGAGAGTTTACGAACGATAAGTTATTGTTATGATTGTGTTTCTATTAGTACCATTTACAAAAAAAGTCGAAATATCTGATAAACTTTTCGCACTCATACAAACTATATGGTAGTGGCTATGTACTTTGCGTAAATGAAAACGATTAATAAAAAATATTTAAATTTTTCTTGTGATTACACGATATGACGACCATATTTGAACGGTACGAACCGTATTTGTCTTACGTTTGGTGTCTAGAGTTGAATAAAATCCTCTATCGACAACACCCACACGTAAGAATAAACGGTACGAACGAATATCGAACCTCTGATTCTCGACTAAATATTTCAATGACTTCCGGATGACCGCCAACGCGCATCACCTGAATCAGAATGTTGAAACTTAAAACATGATGTAATTTCTTGATATTAAAATTCGATTGTATCCAATGCAGACCACTTGAGATAATCACCGAATCTATTAACCCTCTTTACTTTAATGATTTTGTTGTACCGAAATAATTACATGAACATGTTTAATGGTCTGTCTACAAAATTTGTGCCGTGATTATGGATCTAAAACTAGCTTTTGCAACATTTACAATATGTTTATGTTATTAAAATGTTTGCTTTTTTGTATCCTTATTATATATGTAAAAATTAGGTTACACTTTGCCTGCGCAAAACTCATCCTTATTTTACACAAAAAGTTCGAATGCTACTGGAGGATTTAATAATCTCTTAATTTCGTTACAAAACACTCCAGTCATTTTCCAAAAGTCGATTATTCTTCTATATATCTTTAAACAATAGTAGCATTTCTTCGCTCAGCAGTATTTGTTATCTTGGTATATTCCGTAATTCCCGGTTTTTTTTTTTTTTTTACACAACTCATTAATTACCTATAAACTTGTAATATTAAAAATTTCCTTAAAGCGCTGTCCCCCCACATACCATTCTTATAATACTCTGCAAATCAGTTACTACTTCTATATACATACATAGCGATGCCTTTTAAATCCCCACCATCGAAACTTTATCGCATTCGAAGTTCCTTTCGTTTTATGTGGGTTCTTTAAGATCCACTACTGTTTACAAAAAAAACCTCTATTCTGCCTTCATCCACTCGTAGATCCCTTTTTCGGTATCGTTTTATTGTAATGGAGCTTACAGTAAACTTATTTCCTTCTGTACACATTAACTCATTTCCAAAATAATTCCTATTTCATCCCATAATGGCTCAATAATGAACTAAACGATTCGTGTATACATTCTTTTTCAATATTCTAAATAAATTCGGGTAATTAAGAAAAAATTATTATTGCATACACTCGCGCACGTATACATATACATAATATATATACTATATTGTACACCAGAGGTGAAAGACCATTTGTTCTGCACTGATTAGGTGTAACGTTTTATGTAAGGGGGCATTCAAGTATTACGTAAGCAGGCTTAGGGGGTGGGGTGAATGTTACATTTTTTCTTACTTTTGCTGACAAAGAGAGCGGGGGGCATATTGTAAATCTTACGCAAGATGAAAAAAAATTATAAAATAATAAAAATGTTTCCAAAACAATATTTATAATTTAAATTAATACTAGCCGCTCGACGTGCATGAGAATTAATGTGCATAATAAAAGATAATGAAGACACCGAATGGTTGAACGAAAATGACGTTAATAATAGAACTGATTTAACGAATTTAAGTATAAATTGTGAAGATGAGCTACCAGTTATTAGTGAATTAGAAACTTGAATACGGAGTCCTTGGGCAATAAATAATTCTTAATTTTCTTCAAATACTAATACATGAAATTTAAAAATAATTTAGTCTTTTAAATTTAAATTTTGATATTTATTAAAAGTTTTGAAAAAATTCTTACATCTTATCATTTTGTGGAGGGGGAGTTCATAATTTTCTTATTTTTGCTTATACATAGGGAGGGGGGGAGTCTAAAATCATTGAAAGTTTGCCTCCGTAATACTTAAACGCCCCCTAATGGAAATGTTTTATGAAAGTTATCAATGAAATTTCGGAGTTGTGGCATACCGTTTCGTCAATAGTCGACAATTGGAAATCGCTACGCAATCCTTAAATTAAAAAATAACTTACGTCAATTAAAACCGATTCCTCTACAAGAATTACAGAAGACTATCATTTGGTGATCCAAGGGGTACCTCTGTAGCGAGGTCCGAAAGACTGAGTTTTAAATATTTTTAATAACGTAATTAAGAACGGCACAGTCAACTGAAATTTACTCTTCTATATAACTATTATAGAAGACATATATACCTAAACAGAGCCGTCTTTAAACATAGGCAGAGCAGGCACGTGCCTAGGATTCCAGGCTTGAGAAGGTTCCCCACATTCGAATAAGATTTTTTTTAGTAATATTATACAATAAAAATAAAATTCCGTTATCAGTAAATAAAAAAATTTGAAAGCTAAACAATTTTTAATATAATTCTTTACAAATAATGTATTAATTGTAATTAATTACATTTGTTTCTAGATTTCTTTAAAGAAAAATCAGATATAAATCTTCAAAATTTATTTGCTTTAACGCATCTAATTCAATAAACATTAGCGCAAGATAATTTAACCGGTGATTTAACATTGCGTTTCGATAGCCGTTTTTCCTAAATTGTAACGCAGAAAACGATCACTCGCCGCTACAGTTTACTAACCATCATACTTAAAAATATACGTAAACATATGATGATACTTTGGAAATTAAAATGCACCTTATCGAGTACATTTTAGATGTTTCCACTTGTATATGGCCATACTTTACTTAAATAAATGTTCAACGAGAAAACAAATCCCTTAAGAGGGTCCCCTAAACTGCTTTAGCCTAGAGCCCTATGCCCGTGAAAGACGATTCTGCATCCATATTATACATACATATTGGTGTGTGTGTGCGTGTGTGTATAAATCGCTGAATAAATAGGGAAATTGTTTACCACGATCATTATTAATTGCACTTTAGATTTTACTAATAACACTTTTTATCTGATGTAAAATGAAAAGACCTAAAACCATTATATAGATTTTGCGCCTGCGGTTAATTATTAACATTTTTAATATACAGCACTAAAAAAAGAGGCATTAATTATTTAAACCGAGAACTGCTGTTCTCCTTTTTTGTTTTTTTTTTTTGTTTTCATACTTATTGTGACAACGTTTGCTCTGATTAAAAACGTTCGTTAAGTAAACTTATTTTTTGATCGAAATAAATTACATTTTTTTTACTTTTCAGTCGTAAAGATTATTTTTTTATTCGTAAATCTAATTTTAGGTTTTTTTTAAGCAAGTGCATTTTAAAAAAATAATTATTTATATCGAAAAAAATATTTTAGCGCAGACTAAAATGAAAAAAATTGCAATTTCTTTCAATAAAAATGTTGCATTTTACGTTAGTTTCGAGCCAAGAAAAGTGGAATTCCGCAGCTTAAAGACATAGTTGGTTAAAGAGTGAATCTGCCCAAAATTTAAAAAAAAATATCTTGATAACAAATAACGTTCCCCCGTTATTTCCAGTTAACATGGCTACTTTATAACTGAATTTAAAAACGATTTTAAACTGACCTTCTGACGCTTAACTATGCCAAAGCGAGCATACAAATAAAAATTACGAATAGGGGTGCAATAATCAATATTAGAACACAGCAGGGATCCTATGCGTTATGCAACATCAACTATTTCCACTTTTACTGTTCAAACTGAACTCGTATGTTATCTGAAAAAAGTTCTACAGTCTATTCTCGTTTTCGCGATCTATTGAAATTATAGTGAATTCTTTTGCCGTAATTGTATTTGTCAGTGGTGCGATGAATTAGTTTTACCGGTATATTTCAAGCAGTGAAGACGGTCAAAAGAAAAAGGAATAGTAATAATGACAAAACACGATGGGGCTTATAAAACACACTTATATATGCGCTATACATAAAACATTATTTTATTATTATCCTCATTACAGCTTTTACTACCTCCTTATGCAAATAAGGTCGTCGCGATAGCCTAGCTGCCAGAGCACTCGACTTCCGTTGCACAAGTCTTGAGTTCGATCCTAGGTGACGAGACAAATTATTACAAAAATTAATTAAATAATCGCTAATAGAGTCATGTGCAAGGCAAGAGCAAATCAAAAACATTCACAACGTCAGTTCCAAGTGTAGTCTTGCGTCTACACTAACGCTGCATATTAGAATTTCCATGAAAACCTAGTAGCAAGTAATATTGCAGTGATAAAGCAATGGCCTTTAGGAGAGAAAAAATGCAAATAAGAAAAAAAGAAAGAAAAACATACATACGAAATTAACCGAATGTAGTTTTTTTTTTCTTTTTTTTTTGAAAATATTCAAGTAATGTCACACAGTTAGTTCTACATTAATATTTGCACGAATACTGGGCTACCATGTGCTGATGTGCATGCATCGTACAACAAGCTTCTTCAGTCATTAAAATTATATGTAATTGAAAAACAAAGGTAATAAAGAAGCTTGCGGAAATAATATTATTATATATAATCAATCAATCTTTTTGTTATAACACAACTTTCGGACTAGCCGGTAAGAACAGTGTCATATTTATAGATAGATAGATACAGCCACCTCCATCACAAATTTCCTATGCCAATTCGCAGATATTATTTTAGAGGGAAAATGTAAATATAACTATTTTAGACGGATGGATACACTTAACTTTTTAGTGTAATTCAGCTTTGCGATTCACGAATGAAAAGACCAATACGAATTTATGCTTACGCACATATTCATTTATACAAGGTCGTGCCCAAAATTATGAAAGGGGAGCGGCTAAAATTTTTTTCCGTATATTTATTTTATAAATAATATATTTTTTTTACTAATATTTATATACCATTAATAATTTTCATTATTTTGATTTATATATTAATAATTTACATAAACAGATTACCGTATAAACATTAATAAAAATTATTATTAATTAGAATAAAAATTTTGCATAAAATATTAAAGAACTACCCAAAAATATGGATTTTTTTTTTTTTTTTTAATGACGAATACCCCAAAAAATCATCCATATTTATTTAAAATTATCGATTTTTTTCAGATTTTTGTGTATTTACAAGAACTATTTCAGTCTAATGGGAGGGGTTTAACCCCCAAACACTCCCCCGTGGACACCGCCTTGCATTTACATGTTTTTTTGTTGTTTTTTTTTTGAAAACGTTATATACATTTTTTTGTTTTAAATTAATAGTTTTAAACTTGATACTGTAATATTTATCACATTACTCCTCACTGAGTACATTTTGCGAAATACTTTCCGGAAATAGACCGTGTAGGAATTTTTATATATTTCAGAGAGATTTTTATAAACTTGAAAGTTACCGCCACAACGTTCTAGAACTAATAAAAGATTAAATTTACCTGTCAGCAAATCTTCTTTGATGGAAACCATCGTTGTGCGATTGTATAAATTTTTCGATAGCCGTAAAAAATTACAAACACATAACTCGTTTTGTTTCGCGAACGGAATAACCCCGAACTGAAAATTGAACGATTAACGAACGCAACCACACACAGCGAACGAACAACTTAACGCGGAACGTAAACAATACAGCACTACGGAGAATCCACACGAAAAACAAACAGTCGCTTATTCGTCGATGCTGCTACCAGCTCGATCGCGAACGCACCGTGATCGGATCATACCGATTCGCCGTCCAACTTGATTGTCACATATTTCATCCAGTCGATTGGAAATCCCCATCCTTCAGCAGAGTCACAGATTAAAACTCATTTACATACATTTCACCGCAGTTCTTTCGGCTAAACTAACTGTTATTAGAAATAATAGTGGACTTACTTAAATATAACTCTATCGCTTATCTGCTTTCAAACATTTCCTATAAATATGTATATCTTTCCCCATTATTACATTTATTTCATGCCTTCCGCCGATAAATTGTAAAAGGAATTTTCTTATTGCTGTTTAAATTAAATGAAAACAAACTTACGACTCTTTCCTATCTTTAACTAACTCAACCTGAAACACTCACACTTTGTGAAAAAAATCAGGTGAAAGGAGAAATGTAAATAAAAAAACGTGAAATTTTTAGAATATTTTTTTTAACATCTCAATTTTGTTAAACAATCGTATCGGATTTTTTTTTGTTTACGACCAAACTTATCCATTCATTTTTTCAGTCAATTACTAAATCAATTTCTACAAAAACGGTGTGAAATATGTAAGTGTAGCTTTTACTTTTGGGTAGGATTTTTTTGTACGCATTAAGAGACAAATTTGCAGCAGTAAAAAAACAGAAAAAAAGTAAAACAGGGGGACAATTTTTTTTTACATTTTTGTTTTTTCACTATCGTGTAATCAAAAGTACGAACAATTTTAATCATAAAATATATGTATTTTCTTTTAAAAGTAAAACTTTCGAAAACTTTCATAATATTAAAGTGAAATTTCTTAGTGATTATTATACGCGTTTTTTTTATATTTATTAAATTTTTATACATTTTCGCGTTCTTTTTTAATAATATTTATTTATTCAAAAGTATAAAAATTACTGGGGGTTTGCCTTCTTTACCGTAATTATTTAAAACAAGCGTAATGAAAAATTTTAATGATTTAATACGAAACAAACTTTTAAAGTAAAACTTACAAAAAATTAACCTGAAATATTTTAAAAGATTTATTAAAACCTTTATAGGCAATTTTTCGTAGTATTTTCTGAATATAAAAACCACCGCGACATACATAAATATAATTGTAATTATATATGTACACTAGAAATTTTTATTAACAATATATCTAGCCGATATGGAATATGTACATATTCACACACTCATTCGAGATTTCATATTGTCGTATTTCCATTGTGTGCTGCGCGCGCGTCAAATTACGAAATTTTAAAAATATTACCGTCAACGCGCTCGAAGGTGTACAATTTTTTTTTTTTTTGCCCACTGGCTAAACCTGGCCATAATTGGCATTTCTCAATAATGGTCTAAAAAAAAACAACATTAAAAGCGATATTGCCTCCTCTCGCAGTGGATATGAGACAACTGATAATAATAAACACTATATTAAATTACACATGTATGCGTTCTTAAGAAATATCGGTTCACTAACGTATCCTCTTCTCTTTCTTGTTCTGCGTGGAATTTTGTTGGAGCTACTTATCTTTCGGATACTTGGTAACACACAGAAGATATGCTACCTCACTACTCGTGGGCGTAGTATAATAATGGCCGAAGCACGCTTGACAGTAAAGTGTACAATTTTAAAAAGGTTTTTGTTTTTCTATTATTAAGCACGATACGTAGCACTTTGGCTCGTGTCGTCTAGCTGAATTCGAATTTCACCGTTGAGGTATGTGAAAATTGGGAAAAAATTTCTTCGCGCACATATCACGTATTTTTTATTAACGTAAAAATATTACCCAGTGTTATTCTTAAAAATAGTAAAATTACAATTTTTTGAAAGCCGAATAATTCTTGTTTTTCTTTTTTTTTCAGTGCGAGGCTTAACTGTGGCTATTATCGAAGTTTCTTAGAAGAAAAATTAAAACTTAAGTTGCAAAAATAACCGCAGTTGGTAAATGCCGCAAAAAATATAAAATACAAAAAAAAACTAATTCGGCATTTGAGAGATAACAATTTTACTTTGTTCGGCCGCCCGCGATGGTCCTTTACTCCGTAATTTTCCTACCTCACACATCCTCCTTCTTTCCTCGGCTAATAATTCCCGACTATGGTCGGACAGCTATCCTTCTTTATTTTCTAATCCCGCCTCTCATTATCTTCAAATTTAGCCGGTTCCCTGTTCTCAACCGTGGTTTCATTCCTCTCCTTAATAAAGGTTCCGCGATCGTTTCCTTAATCAGACTGCGATTTAAACATTCCCTTCTACCCTCTTCACGTTTTGTTTTTCCCTGTCCTCCTCTCCCGATTTTCCCCTTCATAGCTAAATCTCTCCTCCCATATGTGATGCAAACCACATCTTCTTTGAATGCGCTGCCCTTGAATTTGAGCGCTCCGTTTTGTACTCTAAAATCTTAACACTGGGTCTTGCTGCTCCGTATAAAACTTGCTTTATCCTTTCCTTTCCATCTCCAGATATAATCCCTGTATTTCAATTTTTCCTAAACTCTATTTTTAATCGTCTCTCTATTTAACCGTTTTCATAATTTCTGTAGTTGTTGGGTCAAAGGCGCTGACGCGCCCAAAAGATAATATATAAAATAATATTATTTTATATTCCAAAAAAAAAAAAAAAAAAATACTTTTTTTGAGGACGGCAATAGCTAATATTTTTACGTTAAAGTATTTGATGTCATATAAAATATAATATGATGAATACATTTTTTCTCCGAATTTTTGCATGCCATCTCCGATGATCTGTTTAATTGTATTCAGCGATAATACCATGTCTTTTTTGAGAATGACATAGTAAAGCAAATAAAGTTAAATTGAAATGAACATTTGACAGTTATAAAAGAATATTTATTAAAACAGTGAGATGCATCATACAGAGAGTTTATTTAGTGCAAAGGCAAGTCATATGGTAATCTCAATAAATCAATTGTTGTGCATCCGTAATTCGGATATAACATAAATAGAGAAACTATTTAATAACAATATGCAGAATTAAATTCGGACATAATTGTACTCCGTCTCATCATCTTGCACGTTTAGGAATGATACGACAGCATCGCGTATGATTTTTGTGGTTTGAAAAGATTGTTAGAGCATCATACAGTATGGCATTCCATAAAAATTTAGACATATCCGTTATGTGAATTTTTTATATAGTAGGTAACAATTTTATTTTTATTTTATAATTAATTTTTATCGTTTTTAACATAAAATTTTTGATTTTGACCAATACGATATATTAATTTAATGATTTCTATATTTCAATTTTTCCAACTTTACATAACTATATTTATATTGTTCACATTTCAACTTTAGTTGTATATTGACCCTTGATTCCATCAGAGTCCCCGAAACATATTGGTGTTATAATTTTTTAACACATTAGTCAATTTATTTGCTTAATATATAATTATATTAATTTGAAAACATGTTTATAAAAAACCACCGTATAAAAAAGAAAAACTTTATTGAAAGCAATCCTAGCATACCTAAAAACATTACCTTTAACAACACAAAACCAAATACAGCCGAGTGTGTAGACAGCTATATGAATTTTTGACGGATAATGGAAAAATAGAAAATACGAATAAGAGTAAGCGTAAGCTGGCTAAAAGATGAAAAACTGTGACAAAAAAAAATCTGTTTCGAAATATATAAACCAGGTTTAATTTAGAATACATTCTAGTCCCATATATGTAATATATACACATGCACTTTTTTTTATTTTTATTTTTCCGAACTCCATAAGGGCAAAACGTTATATTTATATACATTTTTTTTTTTCTTACTGTAGCCAGCCTAGGCGACTAAGCGGATTATTTTTGAAAATGCACCCCAATCTGCCTTACAAAGGTAAGTAGAGAAAAAAAAATTGTCCTTTGTCTTCTTCACCTCATAAACTAATAATAATTTTTTTGATTTACATTTTAATAACTGAGTCGCCCGTGCATTTTTACACCATTCGTCCCTTTCAGCTGGATGTGAGTAACTCTGGCAAATTTTATATTAGTAACATGAGCGCAATATGATATCGCGCACTTTGATTTATTTCAGTTTCGATTTTGTGTCGCAACTCTAACATTATAAATTTCATTTGTTTTTATAAAAATACATTTTAAATTTCAACTAATTCTGACGCTCGGCTGGAAATAACGAATTGCGATAGACCGACAAGGATAATTTTCAAATCGAACAAATCACGGGGAACATTTTCGTACGTCATTTTTTACTGCTATCAGCATTACAACATATAGGAGTGACCGGCTTTAGGTCTCTTTATAATTCGACTAAAGCTAACAAATTCTTCACAGGCGCGTAAAACATTTTGAAGCTCTCTACTGGGTCATATTTTTCTAAATCTAACTAAACACGGGCATTCGCGTAATACACGCTGGACCGATAGCTAAGTAGGTTCGAAACAGAACTGGAAGCTCACTGAAAAACAGCATGATTCATCCGCAATCGACTAAAAATTCGGAATTCCTTACTGATAGTTTGTAAAAATCAAGTTATCGAGGCCTAATACTTGATTTTTTCCCATTCGGAAGGTGTAGACCTTGTGTTCCGGTTATCTTGGCAATTAATTGCGCGATCGTTCGGCAGAAAGTCGATTATTAACGATGATATACGTTCAAATCGAAAACTGCATTTCTAACCGTGACTGCTTGCTTATTACCGCCGAGAACACTGACATAACGAAAGGACACTCATAGTATACTCATCGTTGTTAGCTGACAATTCATTTTAGTAACAAGCTGAAGTAGTTGACCCTGCATCTTACTGGTGGCTGCTTCTCCGATTTCATTATAAACCAATTATCTAAATTTAAATGAGAGTAGCATTTTTGTCGGATGGCTGTTTTGAAGTGTCAGATACATCACCGAGAAGGTACTTATTTTTCGATCTCACGAATTTCAAATTAAAATGTTGTGCCTTTTCTGTTTATTACGAGAATAAACCTGCAACTTACTAATTAACGGGGTATGTTTCAGAAACAATAATTTATTATGCATGCGGTTTTCAACAAATCGAAGAAAAAAAAAACATAGTTCTCCCCAATCCGTCACTGTACGACATTATATTTTAAGGCGTTGCATTCCTGGCAAGGACCAGTTCATAATCGTGCATTCAGCGATTATCTGTCCAATTCTTTTTTACACCTGCACTCCTGATTATTTTTTTCTCTGTATTTTAGTTTCGTGTTTTTTTTTCTAGTTTTTTTTTTTTTTTTTTTTTCATCCGTAACTTCTCGCATGCTTCCAATATATTCGCAGCGAATCAATTTTAAGCGTAAACAAAGACAATAGTGGTTTAAAAGTTTTTGCAAATAATTTTACCTCTGTCTTAGTTTTTAGTTTTACATTTTTGTTTATTTTCTTTTAAATCACATATATATAATTCTAATTAGAATTATTGACGTGTTGTAACGTAAGGTGTATATAAAAGTTTTAAAATCTTTAGTTCGCTCGAAGTTTTGTAAAATAGGTTCGATCTGTTTATCTAGTTTCTACTATATTTGCTGCTGCTTACTACAGACTGACCCGGTTATTTCGATTTACGATTCGACCGCCATTTGCTTTAGTTTCACCGGCAATAAAGTTATATTTGGCTCTTTCCGATCGACTAGCGAATGAAATTTAGCATTCCAGTCTATATCAATATTGCCTTTATTCCGAGTGTCATTATTTACGCATTTACGGAAATTCTAGCCAGTAATCAACAAAATAATCTAAAGATAATTGTAAGTTTTCACTTTTTTGCCAATCTTCACGAACAATAAACTGCGTGCCCTCTATTTTCGATGGTATTTGTCGTCAGCTGTAAACCTAAATTTTATATTTTTCTTCATTAAGTAAAAATTACAGTTTTGAAAACCAAGCTTCTGCGTAAACTCGACTTATAGCTATAATTATCGCAACAGTTCAAAATCTTATAACTGCAGGCTTCCGTTTATGACACCATTCCTTCATAAATTCGAAAGGGCGTGTGTAAGTTTATATTTTACCCGGGAGCAGTGCAAATATAAGTAAAATAGGATAAACATTTGTTTCCTTCTCTGTGCACTTCCAGTAATACTCAAACGAATACCATTAATATTTCAGAAAATTGTCTTGCCATCTGAAACAAGCGCTGTTCCTTCAATTAATCCGGTTCGACGAAGAAAACTGTAATTTTTTTCCGGTTCCCAAGTGTGAACAATTCTATAGATGCTTTAGCGAATGAAATATTATGAGAGGGTGAGAGAGATGCGCTTTGTAGCAGTGATGATTTCCACGGGGAGATAGAAGACATCCCCCCCCCAAAGAACCAAAACCTTGATGAAAAAATCTGTTACAACAGAGAAACTTAATTTATACTATAAAAGATTTGTATAAATGTTACACTTACGGATTTAATTACCAATATTTAATACTGTTTTCTAGTGAAATTATTAATGTTACGTTTTTATTTTATTTTGAACCATCGATCTTTTGCCTTTCTTATTTATTTTTAATTCTTATTTTTCAATTTTAATTAAAAATAGTTCAATGAGAAATATGTATATTTAAACTTGCTCACAGACAAAGAATTCGGATCGAATTACTAATAAAAATGAAAAAAATAGTAAAGTCTAATAAAAATACTATCGTTCTATTCTATCTAGTAATTTGCTATTGAAATTCTAAACTACCATTTTTTAGGTATAATTTTATTATTTCGTTTTATTTTTTACCCCTAAAAATTAAAGTTTAATTAAAAATTGTAATAATTATGTATTTTTAAAACATTATTAAATTTTTAAAGAAGTCGTTATTTGATTTTCTTTATGAAACAAGGGGGATTTCTCAAATCTACTGCCTATCATAGAAGATATTATTACGTAATTATATAATTTTCCTCCCCGAAATGTATCTCTGGGTTCGCTCCTGTTTATAGACTTGCCTGAGTCGGACAAAGGGGAAAAAATAATTTACACGGTCGATGCAGAAAAATTTAGCACACTTTGAAACTGATAACAGTCTTCGCGATTCCTGCAAAAAATAACATCGGTAAAATGTGACGATATTGAAAATAACGGTGGCGCGATGTGGACTTACCGCGAATTGATAATTTTCGTAAATTACCACCCACATGGGTAATAAAAATATACTCCTCAATATCTATTTCGTTTTACCAGTTCTGAGCTAATTTTTACAGTTTTTAAAAGCGTTTTATGGGTTTGATAATGAAGAATATCAACCGCGCTATTGCTGTGAAGTTCTATTGTAATACATATTTTCATCTCTCTCAGTCTTTGTTAATTCTCTATGCTGTTTTCGCAATTCAATGAATGTTTCGCGTTAGTCCTTTGCGTATTTACATGTACACATACTCACACGTTTACATATACTCGATCATTATCAATACGCTTCTATAGGTCTTTCTACAATGACGAAAGCAATTCGTGGGTAACGTCATATATTTCGAAATATAAAAATATGCGAGCCGAGAGCCTCTTGAAAAATTGCTTTTAATTTTGACTTATAAGCGATAAGTTTTGAATAATTTCAACGTTCACTGCCTCGTGTTATTAACCTTTTATTCCCGCTGTAATGTTGATCCATTTAAGCATGAGTTCTAAAATAATTTGAAAAAAAAAAAATGTAACCGAGGAACATGCTATGAAAAATTCATACCAAAACTTGAATGGTAAGTATTCAGATTCGAAAGTCTCGGGAATTTTTACACCGTTTCTTACCATCGGAAATGATGAATTTTGATTTTCTTCATATTTGTATGCGCACACAAGTCAGAGATCGATTTTCTTTTTGACAATTCGAGCGCGGATTGTTTTGAATAAATAAAATAAAAGATAATGAAATTCTTCGTTGCATATTCGCAGAAAATTTTCGTTACTTTTAAACATTTCATATGTATGCATTCGATGATCAATTGAGCATAAAAAAAAAAAAAAGAAAAAAAAAGATCATCGCAAGTATTAAACTATTTTTATCAATATCGGCGAGTATGCGGAATATAAAAAAAATAAAATGTGACATAGTGTATTTCTTACCGTGATGTAGATTTAGTTTCGGTATTTCACGTGATAAGAGATTAGAAGCGTATATTCACACGTATTTTTTAAATTAATATAGTATTAAATGTAATGAAAATATAATTCGGAGATATTCTCCTCCAAGAGACAACAGCATGACATGTTGGGGGGCCTGTAAAAGTAATACAAAGCGCGTACGATGTGATTATGTTTGTATAATAGAGAAAAGTAATAATTAAAATTTTAATAACATATTATTCTGTAATTATTAATAAAATTCATATTCAAAAGTCTATTGTTGATGTTCTCGGGAAATTAGTGACACGCATCCATTGTGACACGTACAGTTTGAATGGTAGTTGAGACTAAAGAATAAGAAAGTTGCGCGTTGTATACATGGTCGATATAATTCATTAAACAAAGAAAAACAATACTTTACGTTATTATTTTGAAAGCTGTATATCTTACTATTTACTGATTATTATCGATAGAATACCTACAAGAAATAACCAATAATACGAATGACGCGGGTATAAGATACGGGCTTAACATAAATGTGAAAAAAACCAAATTTATAGTGAAAAGCCCGGAAAAACATCCAAATACAAGAATCTTAATCAACGGTCAGAAAATAGAGCGAGTACGAAAATTCAAATATCTCGGATGTTTTCTAACAAAGAAGTTAGAACCTGAAGTTGAAGTCAGACGTAGAATCGGATATGCTAAAACAATTCTGAAGAAACTGGGAAATTGATTGTAATTTGAAAACCAGTCAAAAGATGCTACGTATATTCAGTTTTGTTATATGGTGCGGAAACGATAACATACACAGCTAGAATGATTAATTATTTGAAAGCTTGTGAGATGTGGTTCCACAGAAGAATGCTGCGTATCCCATGGACGCGGAAGTTAAGCAACAGAGAAGTATTGCAACTGGCCAATACTGTACGAAATATAGTCGAAACAATACAGAAACGTAAGATAAAATACTTCCCGCGCACGTTATACGTAGAAAGAAATACAAATTATTAAAACTGATTATACAAGGACCAATTGAAGGTTAAAGAGGTCCAGGAAGGAGGAAGATGTCATGGTTAAGTAACATACATCAATGGGCTGAGATAAAATAAGTGGAAGATTTAATTGCAGAAGGGCGAAAAATTTGAAATATCAAGGATCGTTTACGCGCAGTCATGCGTAGGACACAAGAAGAAGAATATATCTCTGATATTCCGAGCTTTAGAATGGACTTATTGCAGCAAAAGACTGCACATTGCTTCGGTGAAAATTCGATACATCAGAAAAACGTCATCGTAATCATGGAAGCATGCGTACACATTTTTATATGGGGAGTGGTTCTACGCGTTAATGGAAAGTATACGAATGAAGAGATCAAGTATAGACTCGTTTGTAATAGCCCGCGACAGTGGCGTCTCGGATAAAAAATTTTGAATGATCAGTAAAAAAAAACAATGAATTGGAGTCATTTTTAATATTAGGGTGTGAAAACCATTTCAGATTATTGGAGAATACAGAAGCAGGAAAGAAGCTGAAATTCGACGTGCTCAGGAAAAAAAATTACGAATTAAAAAAGGGAAAAGAAATGTAGGGTTCACGGTGTAAACGGATGTTTATATTTCGCAATTTGAATGTTTACCGTCGAATTTTCGGAGACTCGAGGCAGAAGACGAAATAGTTTGAGGTAATTTTTGATACTGGCTCTTGGATTGTATTTTGAAAATGAATGTTGGGTTTCCGAACACAAGTGGAATCTAATTTGGGCGTAGAGATTATCAAACAACTACGGGAAAGCGAAAGATAACTGAGTTTGTTTGGGAAGAAAATTTAGGCTAATTTTTGATGTTAATAATACAGATTGTAGTTACCTTTCACATGCGGCATTGCCCCCTGTGCCAGAACATACTTTCACCAGTAGAAGAAGTAAGAAAACGGATCAGCCTCACCAATACTTGCAAACCATTAAGAGCGACCAACTGGATTCAGCAACGGTTAACGGAATCGGTGAGGACTGATGGCAGGGAATTTTCCCTTTTTAAGTAATTTAAAGACACGGGACTTGGAGCCTCAATCGTAAATCAGCGAGCGGTAGTCAAAGAGTTTAACCAGATAAAAAAGTTTCCCGGTGCGCCAATCTTTACAACCAATATACTCTCTTGCGGCAGATGATGAAAAATACTTTTCCGTGAAAATTTTGAGTAAGGCGTAGAGAACGCTAGTACTGTTCATATTTTTGGAGTTCATCGTCTACAAGAGAATGTATTGGTTGTAATTTTTTTTTTCTTAATTTTTTGGGCACGTCAACGGTGGAGCTTACCCAACGCAGAGAATTGTACATTATGTAAGGAAAAGATTAGAAATTGAGAAGATAAAGAAGGCTAACAAAGAGACTATATTGAGAGAGAGAAATGCAAGAATGGCGTGGGCACTGTAAGGAGTGGGAAGGCCAAGGCGCAGAAGATTAGAATACAGGATAGCACGATTGAAGGAAATATTCGAACAAGACGTGATTCACATCGCAGATATAATTGAGCTCTGGAGGGTCATAAGGGGACTCAAAGGTGATTGAACAAGAGAGAAACGGAAAAGAGCAGCCGGAAGCAGATTATGACTGAACCGCAGGCGAACTGTAGAGGAAATAACTGAACGGCTAAGGTAGGGGAAAAGATTAAACCGGGAAAGATAGGAAGGAAAGGACTAAATAGAAAGGTAAAAAGATCGAGAATTGGTAAAAAAAGGAAGAATAGAATCCGGTCCAGAAATCGTGATGGGAACAATAAGAAAGACTGTAGAGAATTTGGGCAGGAAATCTACTAATGAATAAACCATTGATCGCCGCCGAACGTGCCAACGAGTGCACCAACTCGTTGCCAGGAAGGCCGCAATGACCAGGAATCCATAGTAGATCGATTACGATAGAACGGGATACAAATAATTAGCTTTGGAGGCGCTTTTATCTCCTTTATTCAGCTAAACCCTTTGAAACAGATATTACAAACTTGAATAAGAATGTGAGAAGTTAGGGATAGGGCTTTCAGCAAGTTTAGCTTTTTAATAGAAGGAGATAAAGAAAGTTATTCAGGTACGTTTTCGCCAAATAGGACAAACGATAATCAAGAAAGATATCGAAACAAAAGAAGCAATTGAAACGAGAAAAAGAATTAACAGAAACAAGATTACAAATAAATACAATATAGGAGAACCGAAGAGTTCGGCATAGTGAAAATATTGGGAGAAGAGGAAAAAAAGTAGCGTGTCATGAGCATAAAAAAATATAAAGAAAAAAAAAATCCAATAGATGGCGGAGCAGCAACACTAATAGAATGTAGATATTATTAAAAAAAGCAGGTCGAAGAGACGAACGCTTTTAGAAAAACTGGTGGAAAATCTTTCTTGCAGAATAGGAGAAATGTAGAAAAAAAATGGATAAAATGATTCAAGCGGACAAAGTTAATTGGATTGATAAATTTTATTTCTGCGAGTGCTGCTGGTAGATGAATATTATTGAAAATGGAAAAGATACTCCCACCTGTGAGGGAAGCAAGGGTTTAATAGTTCTTTTTATAATTGAATGCGTAGAAACAAAAGGACCAGTAAACAAGGCTGGATTTGTGTAGCGCGTGACTTGTTTTTATGTTATTTTCGGTAAATTCTACGTATTACGAAATTATTTTAGATAAATAGCGTTGACCTTTTTTATTTAAAATACATAATCGATTAATTCAACGAAACAACTTTCATTCTAAGCAACAATTTGAAAAAAGGTTAATCGTGCAAATGAAGAATTCGGCAATAAGTTGGAGATGAAGAAGTCAACGAATGTTTAAAACTAACGAGTGTGATTTAAAATTCGGTATATTTTCAACTTCAACCGGATTTCTAATCTACGTAGAAGAAAAAAATCTGTTTACCGTGTATTAAGGGAAAAAAAAGCAAATGCTAGCCAAAACTTTTCCAACTTTTCCACGCTACCCATTAACAATTATTATCGTTTAAAAAAAATGTAACGAATCCAGTTCCGAACAGAGAAAGAAGTATTTAACTTTTCGGTTTTTTTGTGACGGGCTGTCCCCTACGTTACTAGGTTAATGAACTTCTGCGGGACTCAAAATTTTGCAAGCAGCACTGAAAACGGTATTCAAACGGATGATCGGTTACCCTGACGACGTTGTTTTGTACATGCTCGAGCAAGGTGTAGCTGAATAAATTACAAGACACGAAACCTTAATGCACAAAATATCGTATGAAATAATGGGTGGAAACATATAACATGTTCCGACGATGCTCCGTAGTAATGCTTCGAAAGAACCGGAACGTAATACATTTCCGTTATTTCATACCTCGTGATAAAATTTTACGCTTTTTGTCTAATTCTCCATCGAATGGTCAGACAGAAGAGGATTTTAATAAGATAAGGTAACTGAAATTACATTCACTATTCGTTTAAAGTCGAAAATTGTTCCAAAAAAACAATTTTCCCGCTGTGGCCTTTTTTTTACATATTTAAATGCGTGTAATTATGTTTTTTTTAAAAAAAACAATCAGTTATGAAGTTACGGAGTTTACAGTGTATGAAGTAAAATTGTGATACTGAAGGGAATGAAGTCAATGCATTTCTCTTGCGAGCTGATTTTATGTCTAGCGCGTGAATTTTTTGTCGTTGGACGGACCCTACTTTGGTCTAATAAGTCTAAAACCTGATAATTCAAAACACACGATCAAATATGTAATAAGTGCCGAAAAATTCCACACCCACAATGAGATCATCCTATAGATTATACATGACGTAAGTTAAGACGCAATGAAATATTTTCACATCTCTACGACAGGTGATTTTAAATACAACGTTATTTTAAATGATAAGCTAACGGAATGACCGAAATTTTTTATTTATATTAAAACTATTTTCAAAAATTAGCTCGTACCGTCGCATAATGATCGCCGAAGTCTGTCCGGAAGGTTCATTTTTCCACCGCAGCTCCTGAGCGTTATCCTGTTTTATGGGCACAAAGACGCCGCTCTTTTTTGATTTATTTCCCTCGTTATCGTATAAAATTACCTACAGAGTTATTTGTTTTGACTATTTCTTTGTTTGCTTATGGGTATCTATTTCTTAAATAATTTTTAAAGTTTACTTAATATATCACAGCGTGCGGTATACATTTAAAACATTATAAAAATCAATTGACAAATAAAAATTCTTCTATTAATGACTACGCCATTCTTGGTCCACAACATTTTTTGTCTCATGATTATGTTTTCTGTTTTACTTTACATAAGATAGTAAAGGCTAAATGCTGTGTCGTACAATTGCTAAGGGTTTTTTTTTTTTTTTTAATAAAAGTTGGGTAAGAATGACCTAGTCAAATTAAAACGATTTTCCTAAAAGAATTTTGGAAGAAAAAAGATTGGCGGTCAAGACTATCAAGTAGGCAATTCATTTGTGATATTAATTCTATGTGTAGAAAATTTCTCACAGACGTAACATCTTCTTACATACCTGCATCTAATATTTCTTTATCAGTTTTAGCCCGTGTATTGCTAATAGATTTATATATTAAAAAAAAAAAAAAAGATCTCTTATATTTAAAAGTAAAGTAACTCAATCGGGCAAAATAAATAACAATAACCTTAAAGTAATTAATGATCTTGTTTTTAAAGGATTTAAACGTGATCAAGAGCCAAATGGTAGATTAAAAGTTTTTTCCTAATATTAAAACGTGTTCTGAAGATAAGAATTTTAATGTGAACTATTACATGTGCCAAATACTCCAAAACTCGATCGTATAACATTTTTGCCCTTGTTTCCGTTTCGAAGCCTTGAAATCTATTCCTATCCCTCCGGGCAATCGTCCTACTTGCACTTCCTGTTTAATTAATTTTTCGCAACCCTTAATAAAACTCGCATTTTATATCTGTTCGCCGTCTAACACTTTTTAGATCGTCTACCTTCATACCATTAAATATCTTTTCTCTTCGCTCCTAATCTATCCGCGATCGCTAATTCAGAATTCATCAATTATTATGCTTTTTCCCTAATTATTTTCACCGCTTATTCTGCTCTTCTCTAAGAATCCTCGAAATTTCCTTCATTCTGTTCATTTTTCTACGCTGAATCCACACGCCATCATCACTGCTATTCTTCTCATCTTTAGTTTCTCACCAGACAGTATCTTCTATATTTCTCCGTCTTCCAATCACGTAATACAACTTCTTATTATTTGGTGTCTCTCATCATTCGAAACTTGAAACGATTCAGCAGATTTACTCGTCTACTTGCACCGGTGCATTATCCAGTCGATAACGGTTCCTTTTCCTCACGCTCGCTCATTTCAAACTTCATCCCCTTATTTTCCGATTTCAGCTCCTTCCACCTTTTTCTGTTCAACCGCTGACGCGGTGTTCGATACAATCTGTGATTTTTTCGTTTCAGTCGTAACCTTCTTTCGTCAGTTTCGTATTTCTCCTTTTTTTTTTTTTATGTGACACCGACACATCTTGCTTAGATGTTCTTCTCATCGTTCGATCTCCTGTTTCTTATAACATTTCCCATATCATTTTTTTCGTTTCATCATTCAGCTTCTTTTTTTTCCGTTATCTGCATTCCGTATAAAATTTTAATAAAGAAAATTTAACTTTTCCCCTTTCCGATTCCTCCGTATCTCCACTGAAAACGACGAGCGGAAAGACAACATCAAAAAATATGTTTCAAGTAATAAACGTGCAAACACATTTAGTGAAGAATGGACTCTAATTAGACGATAGTTCGGCCACTGTGAACATTCAAGTCTCGGCTGTATACAAAAATTTTACAAAGTAACTAGCTCGCAAAAAGTGGAATTACTTCGATATCATTAAATTTACAAGCTTAAGCAAATTTTTAATGATCCACATTCGACGAAATAGATTTTAGCGTATAAATTAACGCGAATGATGATAAAAATGACATAAACCAGGGACGCCATTTACGTCATGTTCGGTTTCGCGGTATTTTCAACCGATTAATCTCTCGATGGTAGATTGACGGGTAAATTTATCGATTTCTTCCGCGTTATTCGCTATTACATGATTCTCGGATGAAGTGAACAGCAATTTTTTTTTAACAAATTTTACTTATGCATGAGATTTTGTGAAACATTCAGAACCAAAGAGATGTATTTCGAGAGCCGTGAAGTAGAAAATTAATTCAGCTACTAACACAGGGTGACGGCGTCCAAATAATTTTCCTAGATTGCTAAGACGTCTGGCGACATTTACGTCGTATCTATAGAGTGATACTATTAGTAGATTTCGGGAAATTTTATAAGAACCTCGTTATAATTAAAACGAATTCCAGGTAAGGCGAATAATGCGATACGTATTTGCAGGGTAAACGGGTGGTATGAATGCTAAACATAAAACGCCTACGCTTGAAAGGAAAATTCCATCTCTCGTCAGCTCCGAATGTACGTCTGCTCACCTTCGAAGAGAAATATAATTTTGCCAGACCGAAAATATTCGAAGCCGTAGAAGAATTTGAAGTATCTGCTCCGTTATTGCTAGTCGCGACATAATTGCGATCAGCTAAATCGTATGAAAGCAAATAAAATCCAGATTTTTCCCATCTTCGCCATTTTGAACAGGCATCCGACATTTTCAATAACATATATCAATGTCTGCGTACTGAAAACTCTCGACGGATTTTATGTATCTGTTTATCGCGCCAATTTCAAATTAACTCGCAATAATATCGCTGCGGAACAAATAGCGGTCGATTTAATTCTTCAGTCAGCGTCCGAAATTTTCTGTATTCTCTGCTACCATCCACTTCGGAATCTGCGATCTGGTCCGAGCACCGCTGTATAATAAATCTCGTTTTCGTAGACGGTTTTGTAACTAATACACGTAAAATATTTAAGTCGGATATTTTTGATTTCCAAAAGTAGTAGTCCAGTAAGTCTCGAAATATACCAAAAACAAGGTATAGTTTATGTGTCATTCGTATTGTTTGAACACGGACTGCGTCAACTCGACCCGACAGAAAATTAACCGATTCTACCGGAAAAGAAAAGTTTCATAAAGTCATGCACATTCTCCATCATCTCTTCACAAATTGTTGTACGTCACGTTAATGCCGTTTTTCTATTCGGAATCTCGTGGCAGTTATCGGTCGTTTGCTACATTTCTTACTCCGCGTTAATTGTTTTCAGAATTACCTAATGGCATCGCCACTGATTGGCCAGAGTCGTACGAACGATTTTTCTAAACCAATTTCAAAAGACAGTAACATTGACCGACTTTACTTGTGCTTCGAAAATGATTAAATTTTATGCGGTGAATTGAATTTTTTTCTTCTTTTTTTTTGGGGGGGGGGGTGTTAATTATGGACATTAAATCAGCACAAGTGAAATTCTTAAAAGTTTCAGGGAACGGTAGCGGAATATTTTAGCTTAACGAATCACCACTGCCTATACTGCGTCACGGTAGCTGACCTCTAATATTTTTCTAATCAATTCACAATATAATGCCGAACATAAATAATAAAATTACCGTAAAAAAAATTGTACAAGAAACATACAAATCATATTGAAAAGTATTAAAAAACATCGACTAGTTTCCACGAATTAGCGTTATTATCAAGATGGTAGTTAATTTTGTGAAATATATATCTATAGTGCCGACAGTATTGCATTTAACTCTATATTCTTCTAATCGCATTGCTTAAGCAACACTCTGATAATGGAAGGCGAATGTTTTTTTTTTAAATCTAAATACAAAACCGTAAAATGTGTTCACGACTCTTTGAAGAATTTTGTTTCCACTGATTTATCTGTTAATATTCTTTTTAAATTAAAGTGTTAAGGACACTTTGATCGATCGAACAATTATCGGTTAGTAGTTAAATCGAATCGTATTAATGTTCTTATATATATATATATAATACATATATAGTGTGGTCCCTTCCTGTATAGTCACATTTTTGACTATTTTTAACCAGTTTATCATTTTAATGACAAAATTCTTGCCCTTACTTAGCTTATATCTCGTCGATTACATCAGCGAGAGTTTAGTCGTTGTCCCGATTCTGTTTTCCATTACGTTTCGTCCGATGTTTTGGATTTTGTTCCTGTTTAGTTATGCCTCAGCAAGAACAGCCCCTTTACACAGTAGTGATTCTGGTCTCATTTTTATGTATTTGTGATACTTCTGTTAATGTTACAATTGCATACCTGTCACAATCAACTTAAATCACAAAACTTTGCAACGTAACTGAAAAGAGAACGCCTTACTTTATGAAAATAGTGTAGGTTATATTTCGATTATTCTCGTTATACAAACATGTTTTCATTATATTTTTCTTTCATTTTTAAAACCTAGAATTTTTACTTATAAGAACTGTTAAAATTTCTTCTTATTTTCAGCGAAATGATATTTTCTAAAACACGTATTTTTTTTATAAGTTTTTTTATCAAACGATCGCTAAATAATATTTTCGACGCTTACTTCTGCTGTGTATGGCTTAAAGTGAAAGAAATTTTTGTATTTACGGTAACTAAAAAAGTTTTACGCAATATAGGGAAAGTTAGTAAAACGTTTTTATGGGTGGCGCCGAATATTTTTGTCGGCAAGTCCGGCATATCCGATAATCAAATATAAATGCTATGAAAAACTGTGCACCAAGCAATTTCAAAGCACGCCCCGGGGACATTGCAGGTGCGACATTAAAGCTGCGATCAGTCTACACAGTACCAGCTTTTGGCAATAAATAATCGTGACACGATAGTGGCCGATGTGTATACGGCATTTATGTTGTTCAAATTCTGCGATTATATACAAAAAAATACAATGCAAGCTGATGGATGTTGTTCCGGCTGAGGCGTAACATCAGAACCGAATTCGACACTGAAATATAGTATACCCGAAACAGAAAGTGAAACAGCAGTTGTAATAATAATTTGGAACAGCTTATACCGCAGTAGCCGATATAACGAGTGGTCCAAAAGTCATTGCACATCACAAGATTATCGTTGCCATAGTTACGGATATTCCAAAACGATTCTGAAACCTCGGGCTAAAGATGCTCTTACCACTCCGCAGTTTACATACGTTCGTGCTGTTACTTATCAGTATAAGGCGTATATGTATACTACGTTTTTCATAGATCCGCTAGTTTATTACACACCTCTTCGAAAATTATGCAATGACTTTCGCTGTATATGTATATATATCTTTTTTTTTTTCAATAGCAGATATTGACTACCAATGGCCAAATCATTTTGACTTTTTTCTAATAAATATATTCAACCGTTCACTTAAGAACGGTTTCTGTTAATATCTTTTTTTTAATTATTACTTTAAAACACTGACGACTACAAGTCTACGCGCGCGCGTCTAGAAACATCCACCTCTTTTTTCGAACAGATGATAAAAATGATAAGGAATTTAGAAAGAAAGTTTAATTGCAACGAGTAAATCTTTTTTTTTTTATTATTTTCTTTCAAATAAACTACTATATTACAAAGTGTAAAATTACTAATCTAAAAATTAAAACTAAAAGAAAAATGTTCGCAACACTTAATAACATACGAAAAACGGATAAACGAAAGAAAAGAAAAAAAGGAATTCAAAAATCGTTATTTTTATACGTAAAAAATCGGGCAGGTAAATGGAATTATCTAGGAGGGAGTAGGGAAGAGACGGATCAGGTGTAGAAAGTAAAAACGTTGTACCATGAGAGACGGACTTCAATCGCAGGAAAGCGGCGAACAAATTGACGTGGATAAATCGCACGGTGACCGCAGTTTAAACGATAGTTTAGTTTAAACGGTAGTTTCCCGGAATATGCGACGCCTTCCATCTTTGCTTTGCACCCGAAAGAAACGGGCCAGAGCCCTATTACCCGTTCGTTCGTTTACTATTAATTTTTCCCACACTTCCGGTATCCTGTAACCTGAAATAAGCAAAAAAGAAACAATATAACCGCACGTATTCGCCTATCGCTTTTCATTATTCTAGTTACATGCGTAATTAGTTAACACGGTGTTCTGATCG
Source organism: Icerya purchasi (assembly GCA_039619475.1). Lineage (NCBI taxonomy): Eukaryota > Metazoa > Arthropoda > Insecta > Hemiptera > Monophlebidae > Icerya > Icerya purchasi. The sequence goes on from CM077116.1 coordinate 67,755,394, forward strand.
TTCACCTGTTTTAAAAGACGGCATTACTATGATACTATGAGAAACAGCATATCGCGTTAGCTTAGATACCGAACAGTTATTCTAATTACTTTATTGTCTTTTCTGTTTTGTTTTTTTTTTTTTTTTTGTTTTTAGAATAATTACCAGTTACAAAAAATTGGTTTTCTACTTAAAAACATGGAATGAAATCTTTACAAAAAGAATGAACTTTTACAAGAATTAATAGTGGATCCATCGAGAAAAAAAAGAGTCTTTTGGTTCTGAGCTCCTCTTGGCGCGCGGCCTGCCCTTTTTTCGGATCGCAGTGTTATAAAAGGCACAGTCAAAACACGCGCGGGAGCTAAACCGATTTCGGGTAGTACAAATTCTGTAGAAAATTAATAGCTCGAATCGAAAATAGCGCTGTCACTTTTTATGGAATCTTCTCGAAAAATCTATGATTATAACCCGAAATCCTCTTTACGATTTTATACCTCCATACCAAATTCCCACACTATAATGTTTGATAATATACACTTATATGTTCATAATGCTAACGACTTAATCCCGAGCGTTACAATTTACGACAGAATACGGCCAATTTTATTTTTTTTTTTTGCTTTCTTCTTCGTTGTTCTGCCATATTTATAATTAGTTGTTGCAACTATTTGTGTAGATTATTTTATTTTCGTTAAGTATAATCTCCCTATTTCAATATTTTCGTTAAATATAATCTCCCTATTTCAATATTTTCGTTAAATATAATCTCTTTATTTCAAATAGATTCTAAAATTTAAAAATTTCAGTTTATATCATTCGGTAATATTTTTTAAATTTTTTGACTTTTATTTCATCGCATAATAATATATTAAATGTATACTTTTCAACAAAATAAAATTTCACCAATGACACGTTACTTGTAAATAACACCGACTTAGGACGTACACAAATATTATGTCGGTAAAATTAAAATTACAAAAAAACCATCCGAAATATTCACGTTTCAATAAAAAATTCCAGAATAATTTTTTGACGTCTGTTTAAATATTTAAACTATCGATTTTTTCGATTTTATTCTTTTATTTTTTTTTGTTTAATGTGTATTATTTATTTACACACTGCGATCGTGAACTAATGCGTTCGAAACCAATCAGTATCTGTTATTTTTTAAATTTTAACTTTTATTTTATTATTTCAATTGCGGTATATTTAATAGAATAAATTTAAATACTTTCGATAGATTAAAAACATTACGGAAAACGATAATTCTACTTATCGACGTAAAGTTTATTGTATTACTGGGATATTCTCAAGCAGTTTTATAACACCTAAAATACACAAGGTATACTAAAAAAATGGGGTAATGCTGCAAGCATTTCACAGTTACATACTGACACATCAAGTATCATTAACAACAAAGTATATCAAACCTGTGTAATGTTTAAGAAACAAGGAAAGCGGTGACTCTCATCGCAAGTAGTCTTAATAAACTGAAGCATACGCTGAATCCTCATAGCAGAAATTTCTTCCAATTCTGCGCTCTATCTTGTATTTATATGTCTGTTAGTCTAATGTATTTCTTCTATTCTCTTCAACCTCTACATCAAATCCTTGTCATAATTACTTTTCTTTTCTATTCACCATATTCCTTCCGTACATTTTATTTTTTCCGGTTCTTTCTTTAACTGCATTGTTATGGTTTGTTGTTTTTTTTTTTTTTGTTTTTGTTTTTTGGGGGGAGAGGGGTTTTACCCAGAAAGGATTAGAAAAGGAAAGAATCAGTTACATATATATTAATACGATCAGATATTGTAAATAAGAAGCAATAAACCGCGGAAATAATATGTCGAAAAGGAAAATACGAGTATAAGAGCCGGTCTCAGCAAAAATATATAGTGTAGAACGCTCCACAGAAGGGGATGAACTGTCTAAAATATCAAAACAACTGCATTATCTGAGTACGATGAAACCGATCGAAAATGAAAACAGGATGGGAGTAGTAAAGTACGGCTTACAATGGAGGCAACAATAAATAAAAGGAAATACAATCTGAAATGGTAATTTTCACAAAGCGCAAAGAGATTGCTTAAGGGAAGTGAAAAGAAGCAATCGGTCGAGCTAAAGAATCCTCCGCTTCATTACCAACGATGTCCGAATAGCTCTAGGAACCACCGATGGTCAATATCAGTATGAATCAGGTGGAGGGGGAAAAAGTCGTACGCAGCGTAATAAAGTGGTAAGCATTTTTTGTATTCATTAGCTACAGCAGCGATTCCATACATTTACGACCAAAAAGAGAATTTATTAGTTCGGAGAAAATCGATCTGATTGGTCACGTGAAAAAAAGTCTTACTTAGAATAATCCGATTAATCGATGATAAAGAAGGTAATTGTAGATTTACGCTGGTTCACATTAAACATTTTTTATCGCAAAAGAAGACTATATTTACAAGCTCTCATGAGAGAGACCATATTAACATTTCATGGTATCTCTGATTATTACATTTTCTTCCACGTGCTTAAATTTACTTCAGACAATCCCGTTTACTTTTTATTGTTTGCAGCATTTTTCTTTGCACTGTATTCGCTGACAGGTGCACACTTTAATCTCGTTCGTTCACTTATTTCCCCTATATATGTATGTACAATTGACCGACTTGTTCACTTAGTCTTGCTCGCATTTCTTCATATTTTTCGATTTATTTAACCATTCTTTTATTTTCGTATTCCCTACCATTTTATAACGATATTATTCAGTATCGCCTTCCTGTTGCCTTCATTTTGTCCTCTGCCCTCTTCATTCATTCTCCACGTTGTAGTCACTCTCGCTGATGACCGCCATTCAGAACAGCCGGAAGGAAAAGGAAAAAATAAAGGCTAAAATCGGTACGAATAGAACAGCATCTGTCAGCAGCTGCTTCAGTGTCATCGATGAAAATGATCAAATGCTGCTATGTTTAACGTTAATAATGTCAAAAGTAATAGAGAAGTACGATACAGGCACTCGTTTTCGCAGTAATATATTGTAACCGGAGTCTTTTTTTTATCATGTCGAGAGCTGGAAACGTTTGAATTGTTACAGGCAAATGCTCAGTGAAACATAGAACAAATTCCCCTCAATACTAAAAGAATTAGAAATAAAAGTAACGCAGGCAAGGGGAAGATGCTTTAAAATTCCACTTGGATCATCACAAGATGGGAAAGAATCACCAATCAGTTTTGTTGTTTTTTGTTTTGCTACATTGGAGTAATGGCGCAACTATCAAGACCAAAGCTGATGAAAAGACGTAGAAACGAAATGGGGTTACACGATATAGTCGTTTTCATGATTTTTGTTATATATAATTACTGTTGGAATTAAAGAATTGCCTCGGTAAATTTTAAACGTAATTTTTAGGCTCGCCTAGTAAATTTATTTAATTTCATACGGACGGTCAGATACGAAAATATCAAATGGTTTATTCGAGTAGTTATTAATAAAATAAATGACACTTTCAAATTAACGGTTTTATCGAAGTGAAACTTTTAACGGGAGTTCGGAGCGGTTTAAACCTTTAACGCTACCGAGCGGAAAAGAGTAATTAATATAAAATACAATTTATGTTTATACATCGGAGTCAATTATAAATATTTTGTTTTTACTTGTTTTAACAGATTTCTTTTTCGTCATTATTTTTCACATCTTTATAATATCTTACGTTACTGTACCATCGAGTGAAAGTTTGAAAAAAAAAACAAAACAACTTGACATTGAAATCAGTAAGAACGGATTTTTGAGGTTATCACGCATGTGCACCTCTTTTCATTGTGCGCATACATTTTAAAATAAGGGCTCACTTCTCATTTCCTTTTAAGGAAGGTTAATTTTGAAGGCAAACAAAACAGTCACCAACATTCTTGAGAATTCCCCCGATGCAATTTTATCTGTAACACTGATTATCGGAACTAGCGGAATAAGCAGATATCTATAAAAACAAACTGCGCATCTTCGTACTGTAATAGCCGCAGCAGTTAAACACGGTACAGGATGTTGCTTTCACAAAAAAAAAAAAAAAAGAAACAAAAAATTAAAGGCAGAAAGCAAATGAACACCAAATCTAAATTATCGGCGATATACGTCACCAATTTCATTTCCGTACTAGACGCAATTTTTAAATACGACATTTATCGTCAACGATAAAAAGGAATTCAATTTAAGACGATTAATCACTATAATAAATAAATAAATACTTAGCAAATCGATAGTACTTAAGCAGAAACAAAGGCAGGCTGAGCGACTAGAGCATAAGGGACGCGAAAGCGGAATTAAATAAAATTCGAACGTGAGAAAATTATTAGAGGTACTAGAGTGTGCAGAGAAGAGCCGGTTGCGAAATTTAAAAAGACAGTCAGTGATGGCATTTGTAAAGAATAAATGAAATCGTGACCTTACTTTAAGGCGAAAAAAAAAGACGGGAAATGGCAAAACCGAAAACGATCGGACATACAGAAGAAATTGCGATATTGCAATTTTAAAACATATAAACTGCATTTACCGGTCATCTCTTAAGCACAGTTTCACACATACGAACCGAATTAATTGGTCTACTGAGTTAATATTTTCACAATTTGTGTTGATATACAGCTTTTCATGACAGTTTTTTAAGTATTGTAAGAGTAATTTCATCAGTTCCTGCCAATCTATCTGTCATTTTAGCAACCTCTGTAGGAGACGTGAACTTTATAGGTCGCTGTGGTTGATAAACTGGAGTTGTATCTACGTATGACTGAATATTATAAAAGTATTTTGCAAACAATTCTGCTTTCTCTTCATTTCGACGCATCCATTTTCCATCTTTATTTTTAAGTAGCGGTATCTGAACCATGGGTCGTTTGAAGCGTCGAGTTGCTCGCCACAATGAATAATCCTTATCAGCACTAGGAGTCAGGTTCTTCAAGACATCTTCAAACTTTGTCCTATCGACTGCTGCAGTAAACCGGCCCAGCTGGTTGCTGATCCGATTAAACACGTTTCTGTCTTCGGTACCAAATGCGTCGTGCTTTTCGCCGTTGCTTGATTAGCAATCTAGCCTGCAATGGGTAACACTTTTCTTAAACTGCTGTGGAATTGAAAACTGCTGTAACAGTTTTAGCAGCCTTATGAATTATTTGGGCGAATTGCTGACTTTGCATTTCCAATTCTTCTATTGTCTTTAGTAGGACTTTCAAATTTATATCAGAATCAAGTTCTTCTCAAAACTGATCCCAGTTTGTAAACCGGTTAGTAAGATCATAGACGTGTCTGCTTCCGCATCACCATGTCGCTTAGTGTAAGAAGTAAGCTCCCGGTAGAGTTCTTAACCTCAATGTAATTAGCTGCTACTCTGCGAGTCATGTAAAAGTCAATGAAATCGGGTATTCATTATCAGAATCTGTTGGCCAGTATGTCGGGTTCCTCGATGTATGGAACTTGCACGACTCTGCATTGATTGCTTTGAGAAATTCTCTACCTTTAGTTGTTATCAGTCATGAACTTCATGCGGCGTGCTTTGCATTGTAATCACCTCCAAGGATGAATCTTGCTGCCAAGCTGCTTCAATATTTCACTGAATTGTTCATGTTTCACTGCATGCCTCGGAGGACAGTATGCTGCCGCAACTGTCAGTTCAGTGTTATTCAAATATACAACTATACTTGTAATTTGAATATAATCTTTACAGATATCTCTTTATTAACGTAATGTTTAACATCGTTCATGACAATTATAGCTGTGTCAGCGTGCGGTTTACAATGAATATCGGCTCTGCATTTAGGATGTGATATAACCATGTATGTACACGATCATTGAAGTGTGCCACAGAAATTGTTTTTGTGCCTAAGGAATTCCTCGAATTTCATTCTCTCCGGGAGATCGTTGGCATGCCACGTTATGTTTTTACACTAAACCACTTCGCTTGCCCTTTTTTCGTGGCGCTTCTATTTTGATTTTGATGCCCATCAGGTTGTCAATTTTATACATGTCTCTATTATTAGAATCAGGTGCTAATTCAATAAAGAACAGTGGTCTAGGTATTTTAATTGTTTTACGCAAAACACGTCCGTCCTTCTTTCTTTCAGTCTGTACTTTATTTAGTAGCACATTTATACCGTATACTACTGCTTGATATCCTTTCTCACAAAGGGCTTCAATAATTTTTTCCGGTTTTGTTATAGGATGTAAGTGTCCAATTACAACTTTGAAAGGGGCTTTCTTTTTAACCTGAAATGTATGAAACTCTATGCCATTTAGGGAATGATTTATAGTTTATTTTCATTCTCTTAATTTGTTCATCACCATTCGAAAACTTGACTCGCCTGAGCAGATTAATTTGATATCTCCATTGCTAGTGACTGTATGGTTGGATTTGGATAGTCTAGTTCACCTAAATTCTGCATAAGGTGTTCTCGATATCTTTAACGTTACTAACAAAGATGGGCGATATTTTAGCCTTAACAGGAGTTTGCGTTACATGACTGCATGATACGTTTTCTGCGTTTTATTAGTTGACATAATAGTAGGCTGTTTTTCAGATGTACTACCAGATGTTATATTATTACATATATGTAGATACATTCGAATGATTACTCTGTCGAGGTGGCAGCATCTTTATCGCTAGTTAACACACTCGTGTGGTTTTTGCATTTGTTCTCCTATCAGTGCACTAGGAGTACTTTACGAACGTGCATGTATGCTAATGCTTGCCTGATTTACTAGCTTATTACCTAAAAGCGTGACCTGCTTTTGAAGCTGTTCTATTTTATATATTTCTGCTCTCTCTGTTTCGCTTCAGCTCGCCATTGATGATATTGCTGTATAGTGATATCAACAACTTCCGATTGTGTAGAAGGAGCTGCGTTTATTTGTCGCGCCATGTGATTGTTCTTTATTAATTGCTGTTAAACACGACGCGTGTAAAAATAATAGCGATCGATAATACAGTAATATACGAATGTTTGATATTTGATATTCTGCATCTGACTGCACTGACAAAATATTTTGCCACGCTCTCTATACAACAATAAACCGATTTAAAAAAAAGCCAAAGTTCTCACCGACTGCAACAAAATTTTGATGAAAAAATCCGATTTCACTTTAGTTCGTACCTTTTTACAAACCTCGAGAGTATTATCTTTAGAATAAGCACTTTTAGAAGACGACCGATACACACACTGTACTGTACACTACCCGTCATCAAAACTTCACAACCGTGACAGTTGGTAAATAAAGTTAAACAGAAATTTTAAAATCTTTAACCGGCCTTAGAGGATCGAACCTGCAACAACTGAACAAATGGTACTGCATCTACGCACCTGTGCCACAAGTCAACACTGCGAAACGTTCTTGACTTACGGATATTCATATTACACTATTTTTAATTCAAGTTGTAACATCGCAATTTCCTCTGTATGTCCGACCGCCTTTTTTCCGATTAGTACGAGAAATTACCGAGCTTGAAATTACTTTTATCGCCAGGTTATAGCGATGTATGGAAAAAGGAAAATGGAAGAAAATATCGACTGCAAAAAACGATGTAAAACTAGAATGCAAACGAGGGGATATGGTTCCACATCAATAATCATTTTTAACGATTCGGTGAAATAATTTTAAAACAAAAAAGAAGAAAAATGGAATTTATAGAATTCAAGTTTTCTCGGATCACGCGAATTGTAAGTTTTTTGTTTTGTTTTTTTTTTTTTTTTTGGCCCGAACAGAACAGTTCATTTGGCCAGCAAACTACCGATACGACTAGATATTAAAAAATACTAATAATAGAAAATTCAGGAAGAGAAATTTCATTCTACATTATGGCCGCAACTGCTGGCAGTGCCCACAATGCTCAATGAAACAAAACAAACACAAACAAGATTTTTTCATTCTGGAAAAAGCAGCAAAAGAAAAAATAGATAAATATTTCTATCTCACATTATGACCACAATTGCCTGGCAATGCACAAAGTTATAAAACGCAATACGGTATATATTTATGTTGTTTTTTTTTCTATTTTCGCTTCAATTTCCCTATACGATAAAATTTTCAAACGATTATTCGTACCATAAAACTCTTTCGGCCTTCAATTTCAAAAATTTTCCGAATTTTTCACGTTCATGATTGTACTCTAAAATGACAATTAATCGCTCGGTCACTACTTGATTATTCTCCCACGTTGAACTACCATCCGTACACAAATAATTCCATTTCTTCTAAGGAAAAGTGCTTCATCAAATTGCCCATTTAGGGTCCGGGAATGAAATGAAAGGAATTCGGCAAGTTCATTTTATTAGGAAGATAACCGCGGCGTTAAAAAGATTTCCAATGATAGGTACTCATTTAGTCTCGATTAGTCTTAATTTCATCAGAAGAAGGAAATCTTACTTCAAATGGAAAACGTAAAGTGCGTCTAGGAGCCGGATCAGCCGTGTGCTACGCATAAAACGCAACCGCTCTATTAGCGGGAAAAGTTGGTAGCGGGAAAAAGAAAACGGGACTAGCCGCGATTTTTTCTTAGTTCGGAATTTGCGGCGAATTCGATTTTTCATCCGAGAGACAGAGATAGACCTAGGTGTCGATAGCTGGAGAAATAAGTTTCCTAAATAGAGGCGGGTTTCAACCGAGAAAATTAAAGAGAAGAAATAAACGAGCTAATGTAATTTGCGAGTTTTTAATTATGTCTCGTAAATGTTAGGATTAGAGTGGCCTGTCGCTTGAGGAGATAACCGGAAAAAACATCAACTGCCGAGGAAGGAGCGATGGAAAGTAATCACGCTACATGGAAAGTTACTCGCCTTTGGCAGCAAGCGTGCTTGCAATTAGAAGTACTAGTGGTTTTACTTGTGCGATAAACACATCAATGCCGCGAAATTATTTATCGCGCATCTCCACTAATAAGCAGCGAGGGGCATGCAACGCGATGGTAATAAAAAGTAGATTATAAACGCAAAAAACATACAAAATAAAACCGTTGTTATATTTACAAAATGCCGATTAATCCGTAATTATAGCACCGAATATTATTCATTCTCACGATTACAGATCGAGTTAGACTAGCAGGCATTTTTTAAATACAATCGGTTTACTTTGTACGTTTTTATATTTTTTAAAATTAATTAATATCGAATATTCCAAGTTCATGGATAAGCTTTTTTTTTCTAGTTTCACTATAGAATTTCAACGTTTGCGACGCGAACCGTAAACCCTGTTGGAATAATCCGTGGGGAAGATGAAAAGGTACGATAGAACACAGAAATTAAATACTTCGATCTGCCTGAAGGGGTAGGAAAAGCAACTAGATAAACCGAAGAATATCAACCGGAAAAGATGCAAACGCCAAAAAATCTCTGGAAAGCCGTGAAGAAGACCTAGAAGACAGATGGTTGTCTGAGGAAAAATCGAAAAGGGGCTGCCGGCGTTACACATTCTTATTTCGTCTTCATAAAAAGGCCTAGCAGCTCTAATGTGACGAGCGGAGCAGACAGGTAAATATGGCCGGTCGACTTCTTTTTGAAGTTGCCTGTTTTCAATTCCATTGTCGGATTGAAGAACTGATTGATTTTAAAAAACCGCTCAACGGGACATGTGACGGAAATGAACATTAGGCGCATTAAACATTTCACAGATGTGCCCTCTCTATTGCAGAGAATGTGAATTTTGCTTGTGTTTTGCGCTGTTACTCGGCATTATACCGGCATAGTTTTACGGATTGCAACACGATCGTTCCCGATGCTGTAATAATTCTGCGTACGTTAATCTAACTTCTCTCCTAGTAGCACTGCCGGCTCTTCCTCACTCTTGCTTTTACTTCTAGATCGCATATTCGAAATTAAAATTTTCAAGTCGTTTGATTAATTTTTCGTCGGCTCATGCGGGGGAATTAAGCTAATTCCTCGACTCAATCCAGAACTGAACGATTCCCCTTACAGATCTTTACATCAAGTTTCTTTCCGAAAACTCTGCAAATTACGGCGCGTATCCTCACGCCTTATCTGAATTGTTTGATATAGTTTTTGAACTATAATGCTATGCTATCGGAGAATTCCTAAAATCTCACAGGGATAGCAAAGAAAACTAACCAGGAAATTGTACAGATGATGAATAAACTAATTAGCATCATAAAAAACAGGAAGTTGAAGTACGTTGGTCAATCCGCAGCCCAAATATACACTCCTTACTGCAGCATACCGTATGAGGAAAAATAACGGGTAGCGGAAAAACTGGACGAAGGAGATGCTCGTGAATGTGCGATATCAAAACGTGTTCAGGAGTGAATACTGAGGAGTGGCTAGTCCGCTCAGTCTATAACAGAGAGATGTCCAAAACATCGTAAAAAAAAAAACGTAAATGAAATAACGCTTATCGTGATTGGGAATAATCGGAACCAAAAGAAAAGATTTATATTGCTCGAATTTTTGAGCCCCCTGTTCAGGGTAAAATTCGCCAAATCTGGTTCCACGACACTTTGTCTTTGTCGTTCTTTCATTCTACTTGTCGTCTTTGGTTTAATCGTTATTCCTCGTTTCTTCTTTTTGACCATTTCAGCCGGGCGATTGAAATTCAAAATATCGTTTCCTCTTTCTAAGGATGTCTCGCACTTTCCCTCTAAACGGCCCTGTTATTCCTACTTCCAAACTCTTAGCTACTCCTGTTCTTCGTATCCCTTCTTACAAAGCATTCTTTTTATCCTTTGCTTGCTTGAACTCGGATTGTTATTCTTTGTCGCGTCTCTTGATTTCTGGAGCTATATTTTAGCATCCGGTTTCTTTCTTCATTCTTAAAATACCAAATAAATTCTCTACCGAAGTTGATATAAAAAAAAAAAAAAAAAAAAAATTCTTTCATACATTCCAACAGAGTAATAATTTATCGGTAATTTTCGTTAACATAATCGTTATTATTTCATTTTCACTACACCAAGATAGAACTTAATAAAGCAGATAAAAAAGTCAACTCTACTGCATTTTCACACGCTGTGTAGTTACGTTAACGGATTTTGATTGTAATATTTTAAAATCGGAAATTTCCATTACATCATTGAGGCTTGCACAAAATTTGATCCGTTCAACCTTTCAATGTCGATTGCATTTTTTTTGCTTCTTGTATATTTATTTACATTTTTTTGCCCGCAAAAGCAAAATTTGATTTTTCCGGGAAAAAGTAAAAATATTTTTCGAGGCATAACCTTATTTAAGGATGCTGCTTAATAGACAAATACCGTATATTTCCCGAGTGAAAAATTACGTTGAAACTTCTCATTTATCGCTGTAATATTTTAATTATTTGTCGCGATAATTTTATATTGAAAACGTCTTTGTTTTATAAAACACAGTAAAACTATTTCACATGTCGATTATTACCCGATTCGCTCGTTAAATAATTTAGAAAAAAAGGAGAAAAAATACAACAATCGAACGACGACCGACAATTTTAATTTTTCTCGTTACATTAAAAACGCGTTTTTAAATATTTAGCATTTTATGATAAAATTTACAATCTTCTTATATTTTATATTATGGACAAGCAAAGGCGGATCTGGAGAAAGCCTAGAAGATATAGAGCAGTAGATTGCCGAAAAAAGCAAATTTACGCAAAAGTATTATCGCTAATCAGGCCTTTTCCGAATTTTTCGTAATGTACATTTTCCAGCAAAAAAGCAATCATACGGAATTATTACTTAATCTAATTTTCTTATTTCTCGTTTCCTTTTTTTTTAATTTATTTTTTTCGTAAATTGCCGGATCCGCCGTTGCTAACGAGCGATTTGTAAACTGTGTTATTTTGCAATAACGCGAGAGTAAATATAATGTTGATACTTACAAAGCACACTTACCTGCCGTTTTTTTTTTTTGGTTAAACAGAAGAAATAATACAAAGCGTCAAATAGTTAAACTTCTAAGCTGTTGTCCCGATAAAGGTTCAAAATAGTTTTCAGAAGCAAACTTAAAAGTAATAAAATGAAAAATTAAATAAAATCACTAAAATATATAAATAAAGCTCGATCGCGAATACGCAATTTAAAAGCATAATATACTATACGTATTACATAAATTTGCATAATATGCGTATTGACTTAAAATTTTAAGGGAATACTTTAAGGGCTTTTACCGTTCTCACTCTGCTGGTATTTAATGTGTGTACGTTTAAATTTTAATCGTTTGCGGTGCACGCTGGTTTAACAAAACATTTAGCGTAGTAATTCTCAGATGAATTACCGTAGCCAGTAATATAAGCTTTTCGACAACTGGCAGGACAACTATTGTATATAAGATCGACCAATGGGAGTGCTTCTACTGATCGTGATGGTTAAAAAGTAGTAAAGCACCTGGCATATATATTCGTATAACCTATATATATATATATACGAAATTGTAAGAGCATACACGAACGATGTTAATTATAACTATATCTAATATATTTTGACACTGAAATTTTATTTAAAAATTGTATTAAAAAATAATAATGCCGCCCTTTTAAATGAAACTACAAACGTCCTTCAAGATTCGTAATTACCACCCAATGAGAACATCGTCCGATTCCGCTGTGAAATCAGTTTAAAGTAAATCCCCGTCAGCGATCGGTGTTAGAAGTAAAACAAAAACGATAGAAAAAAAATAAATGTCACTATTGTAAGGGTCTAAAAACGCATCGACGTCCTGATTATGGCGCGATTTGATTACGTTAAGACTTTTAATTTTCTTTCATTTTATTTATTTCATTTGTTCAAACTTTGGCCTAGAATATTTGGAAAGAAATATATTTAAAAGCGGATTCCTTTTCAAATTTGACTTTTCTTCTTTCTTAATGATTGTAGATACTACAAAATACTCAAAAAACTTTGTTTTTTTTTTCCTGAACGCACCATAACCCAACAGAAATCTAAAGACTGTAGTACAAATTTAGATATTGAAAAGCGATTGGAGACGGAATCGTTGAAGTAAGGGAATTTTATCAATGGAGATGAAAAGGAAAGAACGAATCTATTGGATGAAAATAAAATGTCGCCTCTAATTAAGTAAAATTTAAATAAAAATTACGCCCAACCCAACACGTTTGTCACCGCTCGCGGTGTTTTTAATCTTTTCGGTCGACTCCAACTTCATAGATTAATATTAGTTGTATTTAAATATTCACATTCCGCACGTTGCATTTCAAATTCTGTAATTTATCCCGTTCTTAATCATATACTGTCTATCAGTTATTGTTTGTTACGCCTCGTTTTTTAATCTCATTATTTATATTGCTCTTTTAATTCTTGTTTTGCGTTTTTTTCGTCACTTTATTTAATTTCCTTGATTTATTCAATCTTTTGTAATACGATAATACACAAAAAATTTGCCTCGGACAAAGCTGCTATAACGGTAATTACTCGAATTTAGCAACGGCGGCATATTCGTTCATTAGTCCGTACTTTTTCGATTTTCCCTACATACATATACATACATATTTCATTATTTTTCTTTATTTTATTCGCTTTTGATCACTAATTTACGCTCAGTTTCGCTTTATAAATATTTTTCGTTATTACTTCTTCGTAGTATTCGTTATGAAACAGCTACATTAATTCGATTTGACCGTTTTTTCGAAGTATATAATTTTATGCATCTTGATTTTCCGTCTTTTTTTCTTCTTTTTTTTTGTTTTTTTTATAAAATTTTGAAGCAAATACCACGATATTTTTAGCTCAATCCCCCATCCTCAAATTTTATGTCAGACAAAATATTACTGGCAAAACTTGATACGCCACAATAAAATTCCATCGGTAAAATTGATTCTTTTCAATTTTCATTACGAAAACTCAAATTTTTTACAATTATTATTTTACACGTTATTTTCACTTGTAACAACCTAATTAACCTCCTCTTTCAAAAAACAAAAGAACCTTAACTTTCTCTAGTTACTGTGTAGTTCCATCCTAAAGAAATGTCGTTAGATCGCATCGCGATGAAAATGGTACATTAAAAAGTAAAATGTAAACACTACTAGTGAGAATGTTACAAGTGTCACAAATTGTTTTTATCGCTTATTATTTGCTTGTGTATATGAACAACAATATGAATAGTGTGTACGAGACACGAGCGCTACCGAATTCCAACTAACCGATATCTGTTTTTGTAGAATTTGAATGCGGTTCAAATATTCGTTTCTTCGAACCAGGCATCGTCCCCGGATTTATTAGAAATGCCTACGAGAACATTATGCTTTCATTAACGTCGTATAAAATCGCTTCGGCAACTTTTCAACTTTGTACACGCGTTCGAGAAACTCTTCCGCTGAACTAATTGCAAGCAGAAGCGTGTTTTTGTGTACGTGATTAAAGTTTGCTGCTTCGTACTTCATTCATCTACTGCTACGTTGTACCGGAATTCGGGAAAAATCACCGATTTAACTTATTTTTTCGAAACGATAATGCGATCGAACTCACACGTAAAATGTGAAATGTGTCGGTGCAATGAGTCTAAATGGTGAATGTGTAACAGCAAAAGTCTCGAGGTTTTTTAAAGCGATGTTTAAATAAAAAGTAACATTTTTCTCCTTTAAAATCAATATAGGCTCGAATGTCCTTTTTCAGCCGACGAAAATCGTATAGAATTTGTCGCAGACTCGTTCGTCGATGCGTGTTTAGACCCCTTACAAAGAGAGTCGGTATTTTTGTCTACATAAATAGTAGTACGAAATGTCGAAACAAGTGTGGATTCCGTTATGATGATCCAACCGGTGTATTCTTGATAGCTCCTACCAATACAGTTAAAAATAACGGCAACCAGATGTTTCCTTTTCCCACCTTCGATGTTCCTACAAATTTAAATTACATAGAATTTTTAACAAAACTCCGAACCAATTTAAGGAGTTAAATTATTAAATAAGCGACAAAAACATTTTACAAGTAAGTATATTATATAAAGTCGTTTTATAAATCAAAAAAAAAAAAAAAAAAAAAAAAAAAAAAAAAGAAAGAAAAGAAAAGAAAAAAAAGGCATATGGGATCTGTTAAAGTATTTTTAATAAATGCTGTTTTTAGTAAATTCGATTCGAAAAAGAAATTTAAATTTTTCTCAAAAGATGAAACTGTTACTAAAAATTGTAAGTGGCGAACAACAGGTGTTTCTGCCCATCGACATTTGATGCGCCCTTACTTAAACTAATTGCACGATGTAATTCGAAGCCAAAAACTTGATTTTGCTTAATGTAAATTTTTATACGATGGTAAAAATAGAAAGTTTTACTTCACGGTCTATTAGAATAAATTTGGAACATTTTCCCGAAAACTAATTCGATGTTCGGCTTGCGAGACGTTAGACGTTACTCGGCTACCGCTGAACGTGGTACAACTGGACACCAGGCTAGTGTGTGCGATCCCAACGCTTAAACTAGTCAAGTGAAGTGGGCTACCGATAAGATCTCGCCAGCAAATTCTCGGTCACACGTGTATTTGTGACAAAATTATCGAAAACACACTATATAATGACATCCATGACAGGTATAAATAATTTTTTAAACGATGATTTTTTTTTCTTTTAAAAAATCCATAACCTGTTTGTTAGGATTTACGAATATAAAAATGAATAAATTCCCCCCTCATTAATAAACAAAAATAAGTATAAATTTACACTTTAATGAATTTAAGTACCTCAATTTTTAGAGGAACGTTTTCGAGCATAGTCCCCATAGTTTCAATGCAGAGTAGTACACTAGAGTGCGTTTTTAGTTTTAACTGAGCGTAGTTAGCTGATGAGATGGGCTATGCGCCCGAAAACGTTCCTCTAAAAATTGCGGTACTTAAATTCGTTAAACTGTAAATTTTTACTTATTCTTGTTTATTAATGAAGGGGGAATTTATTCATTTTTTATTCACTTTGTGCTCAGATATATCGATTGACATCATATTCATCCGCGCCTTAATGATCAGTAGTTTTTACGAAATAAATAAATTACTCTTTGCCGGGATTTCTTAAATTGCGGGGAAAAAACTTTTTTCCAAATTTTCTCAAAATCTAATGATTCCACTACTCATCGAATTAAATAAACCGGAAACAAATTGCATCTGACCGGTGCTTTAAACGCAGCCACGTCGCAAAACTCGTATCAATATACCGCATTGTCTCTGGTACCACGCGTGCGTTTTCCCCCCAATTTTATGCCGTAAAGTGGAGGTGCGAGTCTTCAATAAGGATTGCAGCTGACCGGTCGTTTCTCTTTCCTAAACACACATTCCTTTACATTGCTGCTCGTTTATTTAGGCCTACGCTGTTCTAATGTTTAATATGATTGTCATCCATACTATTGTGTTATGATTTGACTGAAATTAATAAAATCGAGTAAACACTAAAAACACAATGATGTTTCGTATTTTTTGTAGATTTATTCGTTACGAGCCTGCTATCACAGAATCGATAAAATCTTCATCTATTCAAGAAACAAACTTTAAAAAATAAACTACTAAACCGTATTTCAAAATATATACATATATATAGGTGCCTGATAATTTTTGCACTGTAATATTTTTATACCTAATAAAAGAACTACTAATCATCGCAAGTCTTTTGTAATGCAACCTAATGTGAACTTCATTAATTTCTCACAAATTTTGTAATACGATAATGAAAGTGTTTCTTGCAGCTTTTTTTCAAGTTTTTCGATAGATGAAATAGAAGTGCGTGTCTTACACGAGGACGAGTGGTACACGCGACAATACCGTATATGTGCATTACGCGCGGACGTATGAATGAATTTGTTTTTAAAGCCCTTCCACCCCCCACCCCCCCCCCCAAAAAAAAAGAAAATAAAATACGTGCGGACACATTTGTTTAAAAATCATTTTTTTTTTCGATATTCCATGTTGGCGTAAAAATAAATAAATTCGATTTTTAAAGTAATTAAAATAATTTTCGCCTTTGGGGGTAGTTTTCGTTTACTTGATTTTCAATGAATCAGTCAAAATAATTTATCGCTGTCGTGTTTGAAAATGTACCGAGAAACTAAAATTAAAAGAACAAAAGAAAAAAAGGAGACACCGTTGTTCAGAAGTTTTGAGAAACATTTAAAGGCAATCCGATTTCGAAACGTGCTAGGATATTTCCTTATCTGTTATAAATTTCATTCCTCGTCACGGAAACCTTTTCGTTTATTTCGTATCCCCCGATATCGTTAATAATCAATACGTACCATTTCAGTTAAAATATTTATTATTCCGATCGTGAAAAAAAAGACAACTCGACCTATTTTAAAATCAGCTCTAAACGTTTACACTTCGATTCATAAATAAATTCCTTCCCTCTTTCTCTCTTCAATAACCGGGGCGCAGCTACAACAAGAAAATAAATTATCCGTCGGTCTAATTTAATTTTTACATTTTTCTGAATGGATCAGTATTGAAATGATTTTTTCTTTCCAGGTAAGATTTTTTCGATGTGGTTTCTATTTTGCTGGCGAACTGAGAAATTATTTTTTGGAGCTGTGATATTTTTCGACTTTTTAAGCGAGTAAGTGTCGAACTGCAATCGGAATTGTAACGTGCATAATGTAAATCGAAACATCAATTTCTCGAAAATACCTTAGCCAAAAACAAATCTTTTATATCGGGTTACTTGAACGGAGGAATGACCGTTTATTAGTTCACTTAGTGTCGAGTTTAAATCGAATAATTTCGAATTGCAATGGTGGTATACACACATTCTTAGCATTAAGAAGAATTTACTCTGCGAATCGTGTTGATCGGCAGTCCGATCGCAGGCTACTTCATTTATCAGCTGAAAGACTATGCGTGTATCGAATGATGCAAACTTCATTATTATTTCTGGCTTGCGCTTTTTCTTCGTATGATGCGAATTTGATAATTATTACTGGCTTTTTTATTTTTTCTACTACTGAACTCGTCGTATTCTAATTTTTATTATTACGACTTTTGTTAGCTTAACGCTATTCAAAAAAAAAAAAATATATGCGTGATAATTAATATAATAATAAGTAAATATATAACGTGTATAAAATTTTTGTTGTTTAAAAGATACTGGATATTATCTCTTGAAAAATAATAATACTAAATACAACTCCTTCAAATTCCTATTTAACGTAGATTTCATTATTGAGCAGCGAAAATCTGATTTCTCCATCAGTTCTAAGATGATGGGTAATTAGAATGAAATGATTAATTTTAAAATCTAGTAAAATTTTTAATAATACAGAATTGCTAGGCGTTTTGTGTTTACAACATTAGCACTCTTCTTAATTATTAAAATTCCGTCGCATAAAATTGTGAGACACCTAAAGGACGTCGCAACGAATTTTCTACATTTTTTTGCAAAAAGCCAATAATGATGATAAGAAGGAAATAATTCTAACAGACTATCAGAAAATGCGTTAAGCGAGAAATAAAAAAAAAAAAAGATAAGAATGTCCTCGACTGAATAGCCGATTTAGAATGCTTGTAATGAAACGAAAAAAAAGAAAGAATCATTCGTAATTAATCCTTCTGTTTTTAACCATCACGTCAAGTCCTAAGAATATTCAAAAAGGATAAAAGGCGTTAGTAGATCTAAATTCGCCAAACACCTATTGAGGTTTTTTTTCTTCAAGAGAGCGTAACAATCATCGCCGCATTTAGTGGTTTTTTACAATTTAACTAGTCCAATATTATAATCGGTACCGCGAATTCGGACAGCCATCTCTAAGTGGAAAAGGGGCTTAAAAGCTTTGACGCTAATAATAACGTAGAAACCTTAATTTGGGGGATATGAATAATAATTATAGACTGTTGTTGATTAAAAAAAAAGCAACGTCTTTGATCTGCCGAAAATAGACGTCTGGATAATGGTAGACTGCTTTGTAAAACACATAAATTCGCATAGCTTACACATTTACAGTTTTGCTTAGAAACACGTTTCACGTTAAACCGAAAAAAAAAAAAAAAAAAAACCCGTTGTAATGGTGGCGTATAGATATAAATAAACTGATATTGTCTCAGTTACAACATAGTGTCAATCAATCATTACGTCTAGTTCCATTATTACTAAACTATTTTCCTTTTTTGCTGAAATTTTTATGTTAAAAACGTGTCGCTAAAGAAAATGCATCAAACTACAGTAAAATAAACAAATATTCTGATCAAAAAAAGGATATCGCCTTTTTGGATATTTTGTCTAGCCGCGCGCTACCAAAATTAAATTTTAAATAACGTTGTGAGTGATATAAATTAAAAAATTAAAACTAAATGTACACACAATGAGCAAAAGTCGAAAGAACTAAATATTCATTTAGACGGCAGTTAAGAAAAAACTATTACAAGAAATGGATAACCATTTCAACAAAAAAACAGCGATTTACAATACGAAAACTTAATCCAGCAATGAAGCGACGGAATTAGTGGTTAAGGTGCTTGGCTACTAAATCGGAGGACACGGGTTCGTGTCTCGTTCCGGATTCGAATCGCTCCCAGGTATTTACCTAATCTGAAATAGAATTGGGTACCACGGAAATCTGGAAAAATAAAAAAAGGAACTGACCCCACTATTCCCATCAGATCCATTAGGCTTGGTACATTATGAAAAGCTTAACTTTACAATCCCCAACGCACCGCTAAATGGGACTTACTTTACTTTTACTAAGAATTATTGTTTTTTTACATTTATTTCCGGACTAATCTTGAGGAAAATTTCTTAAATAGATGAAGGAAACGGTTAACCATGGACAGAGAGGGAAGAGATAATTCGACAAAAGATAAATAGAACTAAAAGCTGTTACAAATACAATAGGAGGAAACAATCTACGAAGGGAAAATGAAATCAGAAAAAAGAGGTCAGCGTTTTAATTGCCCGTGATAGCGCATCATTTCCACTAGCAATCTCCAAAAATAAAAGCTCGATATCAAAATTGTAATGAACTATGAAGTACATTTTTTTATCACTTTACCGCCTTTGGTACACCATATTTGGGCTACGGACTTATGTGACTTATTCAAGTATACAGCAGTTCTTCTGAATACGTAATTTTACAAAAAAAAATTCTTTTCAACAATTTCGATTAACGTAGCCATGGAGTTGATTTCAAACGTACTTGATTTCTGCGGATTAAAAAAACAATTTTTTACGCTCCACACTTAACAATACTCGTGGCACCCATTTGCAATTTCGGTGTGTTCCGCTGGGAACGTGCTAATGTCATATAATTGTATAGCGGGGAATAATAGTTGTAAAAGTTCTGTTGCTACTGCTTGAAAACCGCTATTCGCATAAATTTAATGTAGTTGTACCGAGTTCTTTACTAAGGACAATTATTCTTTCGATAGAGTTTCTCATCAGCCTACCTCGAAACGAATCGAAAGACAAGTCTGCTTCATTTGTGTGCTTTTGTAACCGTTATTCTTTCTTGTTCGGTAGCTATTATCTATTATAATTCTGTGATTTAACAACTTCACCGATGACGACGTTTTAATTTCCATATTACCGTCGCGTACATTCAATCGGTATTAAATAATAAATCGTTATCACGATGGACAATTCAAGCTATAGTATACCGCATTAATCGGTATGTGTCCAACTCACAACCGATTGATATTTTTGTTCCCTGTTCATCAACGAACTGATAAGCATAATTCTGCAACTTGTAGTCATGCAGCAGATTTTAATGCGACCAAGTAGTTCTTTTTAATTGCGTATGTTCAAAAAACTGATGTCACTCGATTTGTCCCCTCCACATAGTCATCGGTATTGGTGATGGGGGACAATGCGGGTTTTCTGTATTATATAACCTGTTACTGGTATTAAGGTAACTATTCAATTTATTAACTTTCCCCTTTGAATTCTTGTTTGTTTGCTTTTATATTTGTTTCGTATCGGGATTAATAAGTCGCAATCTTCAGTCCGAAAATAATGCGAATAAAAGAAAAAAATAATCCCTTCGAGGTGACAGGGTCAAAAACTTTTTAACGGGTTAGGAGAAAAAAATTATACACATTAGTTTGTTCTTTTTTGAACAATAAATATCATTTATTTAGTTTAATTAAATATCCAAAACTCTCTTTCTTTATTTATCTGAGTTTACCAAATCAATAGAATCTTTTAAATCCAGTGTAAATTAGAAGTCGCACAAACAGCGATTCTAGAATAACTCAATAAACTCCTTTACGAATATACCGGCACTTTGAAAATTCTCAGATTTTAAATAACGAATCTTGTGCTTACAAAACAACCTTTTTTTTTTTTTTTCTAATTCCTAAACGATTCACTATAATTTTTCATGGAGAGTAAAAAAACTTAATGATAAAAATGTTAGAAAACAAATGCGAATTAATTAACGTTTCCAAAATAAATAAGTAATGTACTTAATTTTGAAATAAAATGATATCTTAAACTATAATTGATTTCTTGACTACGAGAAAGCATTTGATAACGTCCAACGTCACAAATTAATGGATATTCTTTAAGTTACTGGAATTGATGAATACGATTTAAGGATAATTAAGAATCTATATTGGAACCAGACAGCTGAGCTCATTCTAGAGAACGGAGAAAACATTGACTTTAAAGTCCAACGTGGAGAACGACAAAGATTTATCCTTTCACCCCTACTATTCAATTTGTATGCTGAGCAGGTTTTTAGATTAGCCATCTCGGATCTACCCTTGGGCGTTCGGATTAACGGAAGAATTATTAACAACATTTGCTACGCAGACGATACTGCTATTATTGCAGAGAAGTTGGAAAGTCGTACAATTTGAATATAAACGTGAAAAAAACGAAGTGAATGGCAGTCAGCAAGGAAAATAACTTTAATCAAGTCTCTGTTATGGTAAAGAATGAGAAGATTGAACGAGTTGGAAAATTCAAATACTTGAGCTGTTACATTAGTGAGAACCTGGGCCCAGATACAGAAATAAAAATGAGATGCAGTTATGCTCGGAGTGCCTTCACCAGCATGAGAAATTTCCTTTGCGATAGATCCTTACGTCTAGATATACGTCAAAACATTGTGCAATGTTATATTTATCCGATCTTACTATATGGAATTGAGGCAACAACACTCAATAAAAGGTAGATAAATCGATTAGAAGCTGTAGAAATGTGGATCCACAAAAGGATGTTGAAAATATCATGGATGACTAGAACATCGAATCAAAAAGTTCTAGAGATGGCCAAAACAGAAAGAATGCTAATAAAATCCATCATACATAGGAAAATAAAATATTTCGGTCATATAATCAGAGGAGAGAAATATCAACTCGTGCAACTAATCCTTCGGGAAAAAGTAGACGGAAAGAGAAGGCGAGGAAGGCGGAGAACGACATAATTAGATAACATCAAAGAATTGACGAGAACATGGTGGTTAGAAAGATTCCATGCAAGATGTCAGAAATAAAAGTTTTTGATGCTAACATATGGAATCGTCAACGCTCTTCGAAGAGTATGACACCAAAAAGAAGAAGAATGTACGACTGCAACTGTTTTAGAATAATTCGTACCGAACAATTTCCATATCAGTAACGATTAATAAAATGTGGTTTTTGATAAGTTCATAGCGATACAAACTTCAGAATTACGAATCATGTAACAAATAAATAAAACGAAAATTACATATAATTTAATTTATTCCGAATTAGGATTGTTTTTTTATTTTCATTAAGAAAATTATAGATAACGCAAATTTTACTTCATTCACTTTACTTATAAACTATTAAAAATAGATCTTTTAAAAATAATCGCCGTACCGAAAATTGTCCGTTGAAAATTATTTTTTCAACCATAACTGGTAAAATTATGTGTATTTAGCTGATAAACTTAACCTTGCGTTAAAAATAAAAAAAAAAGTAATAAACGATAATTACGTTATTTTAAAAATTGGATTAATGTTTTCCTAAAAATCATTCGAATTTGGGTAGTACTTTGTTGACACGGATACACGCTTCGTGGCTGGGCACAATCTTAAAATTTTGTCTATCACGAAGAAAAAAAACCTTCAAATTTCCACGTTACTCGCAGAAGTATCAGTACATATATATGTCTTTGAGATTTAATATATTCAAAAAATTTTGTAAGTAAAAAAAAATAAATCTCAAAACGTACTGTTAATTTTTAAATTTTATTTTTATTTTGTGTTATCTATCATCATTTACAACATTCGAATTAACAGAATTGCAAGTTATAGATTATAATGGACGATGGCTGCTGCAGTATGCTATATATTCACGTGTTTCGAGATGATCGATTACAGCATCAATTATTTTTCTGCTTCTTCGTGAAATAGATATGGCGAGATCGTTGTTTAGTTGTAATCCTAACTCGGTGTGCATAAATCCAATAAATTTCGGTCCGTGCGGTCCTCTTAAATCCAAATTAAAGTCTCCACTAACGAGCATCGGTATATCGTGATAATTATGTTTTTCAGGTACCTTTAATTTAGGACTGTACGCTATAAGATTTAAGACGATGAATTGCTGAATTTACTCAAACGATGTATTCGGTGAGATATAAACTGATGCGAGTATAGTTCTTTTAGCATTAATTGTTGTCTTGACCGAGCAAAAGTCACCAACACCGTCATGACATGTCGCGAGTTGATCCACGCTCATATTATTTTGATCAAACTTCTGCAAATCGTTTTTGATATTGTTAGACTGCAAAGCGTTGGAAACAGTTATGTTTTCGCAAATGGCGACACCACTAGAACGAATCGCATTCATTTTAAATTGAGTGCGAAATCTTTGCATTTCAATAGAACAATCGTTTTTAATCCACGTTTTAGACAAGGCAAGAAATTTACATCGCGGATTAATCGCTAGTTAAATCGAGCAAGTGTGCGTTTAGCGATTGAGTGTTGAATGTACACAACGAGAGCGACGTGGAATCCGTCTGCGTAGAACGATTCAGAAAATTCCGGCACTGATCGCCTACCGTTTGTAAATGATGCCGTTCGAGACGAGTAAACTCGTTCCTTTAAGTATCTCGATTCAACTCTCCGCGATGGTGATAAAATGTGTAATCACACCATCGTGATTCGTTAGAAATAGTCCAGCAAAGAGACGCGAGAAAGGGCTACATAAACGAGCTGCTGTCCAGGACACTTACTGTACTTGTAAATGATCGAGTGTAGCGCCTTGTGATTTGTGTATAGTAATTGCACAGGCTTCAACAAGGGGGACTTTTACAAGCAACAATTTTACTGTTTGTTTGCACGATGTAAGTACGTTGAGTTATCGGTATCCACGAATGATCGATGTTCGGATTTGCAAGTACGTGTCCCTGGGCTTTTGAGCGCAGCAAACGGCCGATTTTTGAATGGTCGAAAGACAGCCAGAATCGTTTTATCACACTTGTTTCGATGTTTTTGAGCGCAGCAAACGGCCGATTTTTGAATGGTCGAAAGACAGCCAGAATCGTTTTATCACACTTGTTTCGATGTTGCGTTCGATGTAGCGTAAAGTGCCGATTGCGCCGTTGACGAGACCATCTAGCACGTCAATATTCGCTCTGATCATATACGGTTTACCAATTTGAAGGCAAACGATCTTGCGTTTATGTGATTCCTGCGGCGAATCGGCCATTGATTTTGGTTCTACATTGCAAACTTTTTGTTTTTTATTCATTTGCCGTTGTCGCCACTCACGGCTTCATTCGGCACCATTCTTCGAAGCAGGTTTATTCAAATCGATGAATCGAAAGAAACGCTTCAAACTTCTCATTTTCGGTAGTATTGGAACCGAAAGGTGTTTCCTTCATGAACTGAAGGAATTCATGGCTGTTCTGAAATTCCTCGTCCCTCTTGCGTTCACGTGATTCCTGCGTCAAATCGGCCATTGATTTTGGTTTTCTATTATTATTTTTTGTTTTTTACGAGTCACGAAGTTGAATATAATTTACATATAAATTAAATCGAGTGAACAGGCAATTACGTGAAAATTACGTATCGAATTACCTAGCAAAAATTAAATCGCCACATACCATTCCAAGTGGTGGGTTTTTAATTCTAAATTTCGAGAATTGTCGCGCAAAACCTTCAGACAGCCAGAAAAAAGTTTTATGAAATTATCTGCGGAATGTTAAAATGTTTTACGAAATTAGAAAGAGAACGTTGCGTTTCGTTGCGTTTTGCGTTGCGTTACACGATTTTAGGTTGACCCCCAGCCTAAAGACATATATATGTCAAAAAAAAAAAAAAAAAGTTCGCAAAATCTATTTAAATCGATTTAATTTTGTCTGTTAAAAAAAATGATGAGGAAGAGATAGTGACGAAAAAATGCCATAAAATTTTATAACGATTTTCAATTACAATCAATCGGTAGATAGTGTATCTCGGTCATTATTCAGCACACAAAAAGGGAATGACTATTTCTTACACCAAGGGTAATAAAAAATCCTGCGACGTTCTTATAATGTTTATGAGAAGTTAATTTTTTTATCCTGAAAGCTCTTAATAGAATCCGCGAATTGTGTAGCATAAAGTGTGTGACAATTAAAAAAAAGACATATACATGTTCCTATGTACTTTCGTACAGTAGAGGTAGTTACGGATTTTTTTTTGAAGCATTACTATATTAATAATTGTGTACTAAACAATCAAAAATGGGGTCGTATCACTCCTTTCGTTGCCACTTACAATTAGCGCAACATTAAAAAAATGCGACCAGCGCTAAAAAAAAAACTACTCAACTTAACAGAATTAGCGGTATAAAATTATCCAAAAAATGAAAGTTAAAGTTCGATTTTCGATGACAATCCTGTCATTCGGGACATTCACTTTTTCCTTTCGGTAAATAAGTAAAACTTAAAGAGATAATGGATAATACATTAACAAAATAAGTTCTTATTATTTTTTCAGGAGGTGAAGAACAAAATTCGAAACAATCGATATTTGTAATTTTTACTTTCAACCAGTTATTAATGATCTTTTAACTTAATAATATGAAAGGAAATTGTTCTTTAATAAGGTACACCGGTATATATTCTTTTGAAGAAGAGATTGCTTTGAAAACTTTCTCTTAAGATCCCAGCAGAAAATGTTTTCCCGAGGTAGAGCAAATTTACTTGCGCAAACTAACGTTCATCTTCTACTAACCGTTGTTCGCTACATACTGAAGTATTAAAATTTTTTTCTGACAAAAAACTGCAAGAATCACGCTCTACTTAATGTAGATTTGAAAAATTACAGGAATTTTTAAAGGAATAAAACTGAAAAGCTCTTAAAAAATATATATAATAATAATACGAGTAATAACAATAATAATAATAATAATCATCATCATAATGCTAATGCAAAAAGCTTCTTGTGTCGTGAGCATCTTTTGAAAAATCCTCAAAAAAAACTTCAGCGAATCTAGACAGAAATTTAAATCACTTACTGTTATATAAATCTTTCTTCTTTTTTAACCCATCCCTTGGGCATGTCAACAAAAGATCTTCGCCCAAAATCGGCACGAGGTTAAATGTAGAGTCGGTGTCAAATATTGATAAGATAAAAGAACTGAGGATAGGAACAACGGAGATCGACGGAAACGATAAGATATACGAGGCACAATAAGGAGTAGGGAGTTTGAGTGATAACAGATTGGAGTACAAAGAAGCCTTTTGAGTGAACTTTGAGCTATATCCTATAAATAATTTTATCGGCAATATTTTATTTGCCGCTCGTTCGTCACTGAATAAAACCGCGGTAATGTTTTTTTTAGTTTAAATAAAGCTACAACACCAGTTATACTGTGCGGCGAAGGGAGAAAAATAGATAATAAAGAATGAGACAAACTTTTAAAAAACTTAATTTTTGGTCGCCATCCGATTTGTGCAATAACTACGCGTAACTTTTTGCATACAGCCAAACATACAAAGATTAAAATGTAGCGCAAAGAAGCAAATTAAAAACCAAAAAAAACAAAAAACATCAGTTTTATTACGACAGGTATTCTTACTTACTATCAAGAAACAGAAACACATGAACGAAGGTCATTTTGAGTTGATTCTCTACGGAAATAATACGATAATCCCCAAACATGTAGCAGCAAAGTTGGCTATTGCAATTGAAAGAGGTTTTTGATTTTCTGTCAGAGGGACTTTGCTCGCAATCGAAGAATAATCTCACTTAAGAGAAAAGTTGTATTTTTTTTATGCTTTTTTACTTTTTAAGAAAATTTGATCAAAAATCGAAAAAAAAAAAAAAAGAGGAGAAGAAGCTATCCGATTAGAATTTCTTTTTGAATTTCTCAGCAGAGAAAATAATTAAGAACAGAATTCAAATTAAAAGAAGTGAAACGAACCTGAGAAGAGGAAAATCCTGTGAACAAAACAATTTTATTTTCAAAAATGCCGAGAACCGATTTTCTGTTCAGATGGTGGATAGCCAATTTGTTAACCCCACGTTAAAATTCTCTGGATAGCTGTATTTTCTTCATGCTTTCGAATTCTTTGGCTGTATGTCGCTCTGTATCCATTCAATCTTCGGTCCTTTTTCTTCCACGGCACCCTCCGTTATAGTACTTGTTGTGCACGTATATGAGCAACAGCAAAGATCGATTACAGGAAAATCAGCTCTCTGCCAAATTCGAGGGTATTGAGACACCCAAGAGAAATATGAGAGGAATTGAGGCATTCGAAAACGACTTCTGCAGAGCTATATTTCGCAATCACTTCGTTTCGACGAAAATATAAGCTTCATTATGTTTGTCTTTGTGTCAGCGCTCAGGCAACCAACGGGAAACAGACGATTTCACTCGCAACCACTTGATAAGGTCGGACACCAAAAATATCGATCATCTGATGTCTCTTCTTGTTGGTCGTAATCACCCGAAGGAATTTCATGACCATTACACTACAGCATCTTCAATTATCCTTCGCCATTGTATTTGATCAGCAGCTATTCGTTTACATTCGACAATTGACTTTTTCAATAAATTTCTAATCATATCCGTCCATTTGATGTTTAGTCTACCCCGTGGGTGAATTCCCTGTACTTTCCCATCAATTAATAATCGTAGCATGAAGTGCTCGTTACGCATAGTATGACCAAAAAAAAAAAAAAAAAACGTAATATGCTTAATGAAACATTGGTGGACAATCAATGTCGAGTTTGCGCAAAATGAAAACGTTCGTTTGCTTTGCTGTCCAGGGTATCCGTAACATACGTCTCCAAACCCACATTTCGAATCATTTCAATGAGAGCAGGCCACAATTTTTCCCAAAGAACATTATCGAACGCCTTAGATTAATCGATAAAGCATAACACTAACGGAACATTATATTCTCTAGTTTTTTCGATTAGCTGGCGTATGCTTAATATTTACTCACGAGTCCCCCCCCCCCTCTTCCTTTGACAAATCCCACCTGCTTATCAGAATTCGAAGCATTATTTTAGTGGTTGCGGTGGTAATGAAATAGTTCCATAATTTACGTATTTTGCGGCTTGTCCTTTTTTAAAAATGGGTATATAAATTGTCTTACACCATTCCTGTGGACAGTTTCCAGTTCGCCAAATTTTTTCGCATATTTCTTGTATTTTTTCCAACTTCTGCCTCACCCATTTGTTTAATTATTTCTGCAGGTATTTCATCGCATCCCGTTGCTTTATTTGGTTTTAAATATTTTATGGCTTCTTCTACTTCAGATTTGAGTATATTCGGTTCAAGCTTCGATAACGAATTTGATATTATTTTTCCTGCAGATCTATTACTGCTACCTCCAGTTTTTCTGTTTCAATACTTCCTTGTTTGTTCTGAATTGATCATATAACAACCGTTAAATCGGTAGCTTAATTAGTAGCTCGCGTATAAGGAAAGTTTTAGAACTATTCACAATTGCAAATGGGTTTTCTAGAATTAGCGATCAAGCGATATCTAAATCTTTGAATATTAGACCTTTTTGTAATGAACCTTTTCAGTCTAATGTCGTGCGCGGATAAAAGGAGGTTGACTTAGAACGCTTCTATTACGATTCTTTGAAAAAATATACATAGTGATATCAATTAAAAAATTGGCAATATTATTTTTAACAATAAAATTCCGGTGTGAAATATTAAAGTGTCGTAGACCCTAATATCGTTCGTATATCAGTATATATGTTTCTATAATTCCGTGTATGTGTTCCATAAATATGCCGGGTGAGCATCATACGATTTTTAATCATTACGACTAAACCCTCCCGCCAAGTGATTAATCATGGGTGTACACTTCCGCTTAAATTTAACCAAAAAAGAAAAATAAATAAATGGAAACAAGAAAAATAACCAACAAACAGCGAACACGGTACACAATATTATCTTTACTTCAGGATAAATTTAAAGAGGAGAAAATTTACTATTGCTATGTTGGACGGAATAAGGGTGGTTTTTAACCGTCTTCTACGTATGAACAATCAACTGATCTGAAACAGGCTGCGGATGGAGATTAGACATTTCAAGTTAACGCGGAAAAGAAGAAAATTACGTTTAGCGCCAAAAAATATAAATTTAACGCGTCGCCTACTGAACGGGTGTGTTTTGAAAATCTGAAAATTCGCACATTTCGAGCGCATTTAACGTAAAAATTTGTAAAATTCGACATTATTATCTCAACAATCAAGATTCACAAGAAAAACCTTTCATTAAGTGTGCATAGGTGCCAATATTGGAACATATTTGTCAATGAAGTTTTTTTCAATTAAAACAGCGAGAATAGACAACGGAGGAACACTAAGAATATCGCATCTCTTTCACCTCGTCGTCGTCGTCGTCGCAACTCTTGGAACAAGAGATAGCGTGCAACTCATATGATCCTATTTATCCGTCACTGTTTTCTGGAATAATGTTTTGCTAATCAGATTCGATGTTACCATCTCCAGTCGTCTTCTCCCTCTGTAGGGTTTTCCTTGTATTTTTCCCTGTACTGCCAACATGTAGATTCCGTTTTTTCGTATCTCATGAGCCATGTATTTCGCTTTCCTTTTCTGGATACTGTCGACTATTACAGGTTTTCCTTCTTCTACTCTAGTTAAAACAATCTTATTACTGACGAAGTCTGTCCAGGGAATTTTTAACAGTCTGCGATAACACCACATTTCAAAAGAATTTATTCTTTTTTTACTATATGCACTCATAATCCATGTTTCGCATGCATACTGCAGTATAGACCATACGTAACAGCGCATAATTCTTCTTTTGAGTTTTAAACTTAGTGTAAACAAATTGCAAATAGTCACAGTGATAAACCGAACAGTACGTCAACAGGGGCTGTGAAGCAACCAACGCCGCTGAAAGTTAATTACTTCTTCAGATACGAATCTGGAACTGAATCGCAGATTCGATAATTACATCCTGGATAAATAATCGGACTCACATGGATCATATCTGGTGTTTAAGTACATAGTACACTCAAAAATTGGAAATAGTTTGCACTGGTTGTTGACGCAATGTTAGCCAATGTTAGGTTAAATTACGTGTGTGTTGGAAAGAAAGAAATTGCAAAATGTCTAATGTGGGAGTGTAATCATAGAAAATACTGTGCTCACAGAAAAAACGATAAAGATTCTTTTTAATTCCGATGTTATTATCATTTTTCACTTTTCCAGCTGATCTGGGACACATGCTCAAATATTCATTCCACATATAAAATACGGAAAAGGACAGACGGGGTCTATTCTTTTCTTTTCGAAGTCTATACTTTAGCTTCTATAGCGGAACCGTGTGTGAACTCTGTATAACATTCATCGATTTTGTATTTGCTAAGTGATTACGTGTTCGGAACTGTAGTCGGAATTACATCATCAATTACGCTTTGAGATATGTATCCTTCCGAACCTCCTCATCACTATTATAAACTACTATATATGCGGACAAATATGATGTACCGAAGAGAAACTAAGAAAACTGTACAATACGGAATGAACTAGAGAAATACTGCTACCAAAAGTAGAATATGCATTTACACAACTTAAGACATCAGTTGACGATACATGCACAGAGATAGTACTCTCTTCAAAGGAAATAAAAATAATACACCAAGCGCGGATAATTGCCCATGATAAAAAAACAAAAGAAAATAAAATTAATTAGACATATTGAATAAATAATAGTTACGCAGGTTGGCAAAGAACTACTGAAACTGTTGCGATTGGCACGCATTCTAGCGATAAGATTCAAACGTCATTTTCAAGTAAAATAATTTTTCTGTAACCGAAAAATCAATTCGCCAAATCTAATTCAACGCGAATTGTTGGATGCGTGAACGCTACGAGCATTTGTGGAAATGGGTTTTGTGTAACGCGAAAATGAACAATTCCGAACAAAAGTATCATGTTGTACTTCTTGTGATCAAGCTGTCAGTGCAAAGTATTATTGTACACACTTTAGAGGTCGTATTTAACCAAAGTAGCCGAAGATTACTCGTGGATCCCCTCCGTTATGACTACGCTCGGCCGCATTCCGCTGCGTTGCTCAGAAATTCCTCGCCAAGCAAAACATTTCGATCATGCTTTATCCACTGTGCAGTCCGGATCTCGTTCCTTACAATTTCTAGCTGTTCCCGAGGCTAAAAAATCGACTGCGCAATCGACTTCCTGATATATTTTTATGTCTCCCACCCCTTCTGCCAACTTCGTTGAATCTTTTGAGAAATGGTCTCCTCCTAAATGATTGAAAAAATGCTCAGAAAATAACGATTTTTCTTTTTTCGGGCTTGTCAACCAAGAACCTTCACCAAAAACAATTAGAAATGAAAAGAAAAATTCAATTGATGAGCCGATCAGAAATCGCTAGTAAAGAGACAATATCAGGAAAAGGAAAAGACAGGATATAACGGGCACAATAAGGAGTAGGAAGCCCAAGCCTAAGTAAAACAGGCGTACAGAACTGAACGCTCCAACGAAGGGATGAACACTCATCGGCGTCACAAACAACTACACCGTTCAAAAAGGATTAAACATTAATCTTTTTTTTCAGCTTTCCAGTTTTTTTTCGAATCGCAAAAAACTTGTAGTATCAACACTAGCTGCTTTTAAGCATTTTAAAATAACTCGTGATGTACGGCAGTTAAAAATTTCATTCATTCTCTCCTTCCTTCTTCTCGTTTTTCTTTTTCTCTTTCACCTTCTCCCTTTATATGCGACCCCAACCATATTCTTTTTGAATGCCCTGCTCTTTTTCCCGAGTGCTCTCACCTATACGCCGAACTCTTGGCGTTGGATTTTCCTACCCATTTCAATGCTTCCTTTATCCTTTCCTTCCCATCTCTAGCCGTTATTCCCTACTCTCCTTTATACTCTCTATCTCCGATCGCCTCAGAATCTGAGTAGGTGATCTAAGCTTATATAGTTGGATCAGTACTGGCACCGAACCTATTTAAAAAAAAAAAAAAAATTGATTTTTGACATCTAGAAAATTTTTTTTTTTTTGGACCGGCGAAAAACTATCTGGCCACTAACAACTTCTACAAATAAGCTAGACTAACAGAATAGTGTGTATAAATAAGTAGATTGAATCCTAAAACGTCATGGAATAAGAGCAAAGAGTATCGTTAGCAATAAAGTTCAAGCGAACATGGCCGCAATGACGTAGCGTAACCGTCGAAAAGAAGGATATGGAATTAACACTGATAACTAAACGTTTACAATACAATTCGAACACACATGGCCGCAATGATATGACATAGCCCACGAGTGCCAAGAAGGATATAATATAAAGTTAACACTGACTATATCACATCTCAAGTGCAACAGGCACTGGGGTACGACTGGATAGCAGTAGGTTAAGGACAAAGGCGCGCTCAGAATTTTTTTTTTGGTCGGAGCTAGAATTTATAACATGGGTTAGGAAGTGGTAATTTGATAACTCGACTAAGTACCTATCTATTTCCGTGGTCTGTAAATTAAAATAAAAAAAAAAAAAAAAAAAATTACACAACCAATGAATTTTATTAAAAAAATACAAAATTAACAAATTCTATTTTTAAAAAAATTACAAAACTAACGTATTTTATTTTTAAAAAAAAATAATAATAACAGAACGTAACATTATATTTGTTATAAGCACAAATTAGATAAGTATAGAATTTAATTTTAAAAAAATTAGGTAAAGGTATATAACATCATTAAGCAAAAAGTAAATATGTATATTTTTTAAAAAAAAATAAGTAAAACAAAACATTACAAAACGAAATTATGTTTTCGAAGATTTTTTATAAAGATATCAGGCAATTGTACTTATTTCACGGTGTATATTCAAGAGCGCAAACTAGTGTTAATGTTAAGTGTAAAATGTCAGATCCATTTGGGTCCGCTAGATACGTGTATCTGGGATGCAGTTCCGGAACCACATCCGAAGGAATAACGAACTTCCCGTCACTACTACATACAACCCAAGGAAGCAACGTAAAATAAAATTACTTTACATTTCTACATCGAAATCATTTATTTTTTCTGTACTATCCCGCATTACGCTACAAAATTAATTTTGGAAAAAATTTCGAAGATATTTTGGGGGGAGCAATGGCTCCATGGCACCTTCCTTGGGTGCGCCAATGGTTAAGGATATAGGTTTAGAATCGAGTAATTAGCAAGGTAGTAGCAAGACTTCCGAAAATGCCAGTTATTAGCTACATTAGAACTCAAAAACCGGCCTTTCACCACTAAATATTAATGCCGTTATTAATAAAAAATTTGAACAAAACCACAACAACAGCATCGGTACAAGATAATATGTAAAAAACATTATATGGGAGAGAACATCCTAGGAAGATTAACATATTAAAGAAGTGACCTCTAGCATACTCGTATTTATTACAGTTAAACAATAAATGATTGATACCCTCGTCAAAATTGAAAAATTAGTGAGAATCACAGAAAACACCATAACTGTATGATTATACTCCACTAAGATGATGTCTGTGATTCTTGACTAATAATTTTAACATCTTTCAGCCATCCCACTGTATGTATAAAAAATTTCTAGGTTGCTTGAAGTGAAAATTATCACACATCTACCAAAAAAAAAAAAAAAGATAACTAAAAAAAAGAGGAACACTTTTTAAAAAAACCTACCAATATAAATTCGGTCTCCCTAAAATTTGCTATCAACGGTACCGCTGATCATTAAAGATTCATTTTAAGCTAACAAATGGCGGGAATCTGCTCACATCAGCATCATCCAAGACGTTCATTACAATTCCAATTTAAGGGTAAAATTTAAAATTCACCCTTTTCCCTTCATATCGATTTTCGCCTTTTCCATAATATTTTCATAGCATATATAGTAAAGCTTCCAATGTATGGTCGTCCTGTACCCGACATTGCTCACTCTTGACCGGTTCTCATTGTGGTATAAATTATCTCTTATGTTCGCGTTTAGTTTCAGCCCGATTCCCTGTAATTTAAAATCCATATCATCGGTATTGTTCGATTGGCCCATGTTTTGGCGTCTTACAACCTATGCTCAAGAAAAACTTCATTTTTGAAAGTTTTTCTAGTGATTTAAGCGTGCGCGGAAAATTTTAACCGACGACCACAGCGGGGTGGGCATTAAATAAAGCGAAGGATTTTCACTTTTGAAAGAATATCATTTCGCGTTTTTTTAATCATCGCGCGTTATTTATAGTGTATACATTTTGATACCATCGCGGAAGTTGTAACCTAGGTTGTAAACTTGCTAAGAGGTCTGCGTCTCTCTTCTTCGGTTTTGACTTGACAATCTTTTATTATTTCCATCATTTCCCTCTACTTATCACGGCTTTCATCAGTTCCTGAATAACAGGCGTTTCTCTTTTGAGTATCAATGCAGAATAATAGGCAAAGGTGTTTTTTTTCCTTCCGTGAAGTTTCTTAAAGGAAACTATTATGACGTGTGTCTAAACTGGAAGACGTTATTCTTTGGAAACAAAAATAGAAAAAATTTCGATACATATTTAGTTGTTTTTTATTTACATCGTTAACCATTTTAATAATTTAAATATAAAATGATAAATAATTAGCGAAAAAAATATTTGGAGTAAAGAACAATTTTGAAAAATATGAACTCACTTTCGAAAATTACAGCAGTGCGCTTTGATAAAGATAGGCTACAATATTAACATCCTCAGAAAAATAAATAAATAAATACAAAAATGAGTAACTCTTTCAAATCCCGATTCACAGATTTGAAAAAAAAATTGAAAAAAATTTTAACGCATATGTTAACTGCACAAATCTAAAAAAGAGATTAATTAAACTAGGCACGAATTTGAAATTTGAATTTGACTTAGGCATTTTACATAATACGTAATTTATTATAATAAAAGAACCTTCCGGAACACCGTACCCTATGATGTCTATCGAATTGTGTTATGCAACATATCAAATTACGAATAGAGAAAATTTTGAAAATACTTCCAGAACTATGACTAGAAAAAATAATATAAACTTTCGTAAAAAATAAAACGTCAATTGTTACACACATTTTTTTCTACCTTAAAAAACAAAAAAACGGCAAATGATTTTTAATAAATTACTTACAAATTAAAAACTGAAATAAGTGTTCTACACTACCGATTCTGTTGTAGTATTATTTTTTAGTGATTATTTTACCAGGAGTTTGGATTTTTTAGTTTATCTTTTACGAGGGAGTAAATATGTCACAATACACCAAAACTTTTGAAAAACTTTTTTTTTGCTAAATGAATATATTTTTATATAATTACTACACTCCTACAGACAAATTAATCCATCAGAAACTGTTTTTTGTGGATAAATTATTTTTCCTGCAACTCTTATTATCCAAAATGCCAGTTGTATTCGTAAAAAGTTACCACTACTACCCTAGAATTTACTCAGATTTGTCGTTTTATAAGTTTCCATTTTCCATTTCTAATTTATTTTTTGCTCGCAATAGCGGATCAGAATTTCTTTCTCTTACAGATATTCATACTCTCGTGATTTTTTAAATAATTCGATTTCGGAGAATCTTTTGGGGGCAACTGCGTACGTTAAAATTTTCAGCCAATAGAACGCAATTATTTTCTCATATAAATCAATTTTTTGCGACAACTATCTTTTTAGAAGAAAAACGTTACCTTCGTATCAGTCACATCTGGTCATTATATTATTCCAGGCACATCAATAAACTCATTTATCAGTACATGTCAACACCTTTTATATTATACCCTTACATATGCATCTCAAGAATAAAAACCAAAAATGTATTTCAATTTTTGAATGTCGAATACATTTACACTTTCCCCACACCGAAAGTCACTAAAATTATAAGTCGCAACGGACCTTGTTTTAGACGATTACTACACACACATCATGTAAAAAGCTCACGCTACTGATTTTTGTATCGGTGGGATACCTATATTACATAACGTATACGCATACGCATACACGTATGTGTAGTCGAATGGATCTGGTATGAAATTTTTTATTCAAAACAGACAAAGAATCCAATATCACACTATTATGCCCGTAATAATCCATATGTGAGATTATGAATGTACATTTCGCTTCATGAGAGAAGACAGAAAAGGAATATTAATAACCGCTTCATTTTCATGTGGAGTTTCTATTTTCTAAGGAGTGTGCTACAGTGGTAAGGGCCCTGCACGATAAGTAAAAGTTCAAAAAAAAATTGCCAAGCCCTATTCGGCTTACAGTAATAGTCTACTCGAATTACTTGTTGGACCTGTATGATACTTGTACCCAGTGTAACCTGTTACAGTCTGTTATAATCACCTTCCATTATTTAAATTACCGAGCCTTACAATGTAACTGAAAAGAACTGTGTACACATTACAAAGGTACATATTGAAAACAATGAAAATTACTGTTTCTTTATTGTTTTCGTAAAATTTTCAACGGAAAATCCAAATATTATTATTATTATATTTTCCTTTCGTAGTATTTTTATCTATAAAAACTATTAAAATGTTTTATTTTCAGCAATATAATTTTAACGCGTGTATTTTATGTGAATGCATTTATCTTTTCTCGAATATCCAATACTCGTTTTATAAATCTTTTTTTTCGTATATATTGGATTTTCCAAATCTATCGCAACCAAATATTTCTACACTATAGAATGTTTACTGGATCACGTTTTACTGCTTCAAGAAACGTGATATAATAATATGCACCTAATAAAAAATTGAAGTTAATGTTTTAAAAATCAATAGTAAAACAATGGGATTATGTATACGACATATGTTGTTTAATATGATTGTAATCCATACTATTGTGTTCCAGTTGAATAAAGTAAATAAAATAGAACAAACACTAACAACACAATGATATAATTTAAAAAATATAAAAACACCGACTAGTTTCGGATACTACAATTCATCTTTGTAGTGTGTATATACCACTACAATTCATCTTCAAAGTGTGTATATACCACTACAATTCATCTTCAAAGTGTGTATATACCACTACAATTCATCTTCAAAGTGTGTATATACCACTACAATTCATCTTCAAAGTGTGTATATACCACTACAATTCATCTTCAAAGTGTGTATATACCACTACAATTCATCTTCAAAGTGTGTATATGCAACACCATGAAGATGGATTGTAGTATCCGAAACTAATCGGCGTTTTCATATTTTTTAAATTATAATATATCATTGTGTTGTTAGTGTTTGTTCTATTTTATTTACTTCATACGTTGTTTAATTTTTTAATGGGCAATTCTTGGTATTTCGAAATAAAAAGTAAGTATAGGTGTATGAAAAACAATACAAAGCAAACTAGTGTTGTTTGAGACATAATCGAATATTTCTGTTGTTTCGCTAACAATTTATGATTAGCGATGTCGCAGATCGTTTTATTGATTATAATAATCGAATCGTAGTCGTACTAATATGACAATTTGAACCAGATAAAAATAAGCGGTATCTTGAAACTGGAGTTGGGACAGAAATGTATTCGGAACAGAAAGTATACCCGAAACAGAAATGTATTCGGAACAGAAAGTATACCCGAAACAGAAATGTATTCGGAACAGAAAGTATACCCGAAACAGAAATTGTAATTATAAATTACATCTGGAATAAAAGCTGTGCTCGGATTATTAGAAAGTGTAACTGATACAATTTACCTAACCTATTTTTTGTTTTTGTTTTTTTCTTTTTTTTTTTTGTACCAAATACATTACTACTATTTAACAAACCACCGCTATTTACGGAAGATCTTATTTGTGTTTTCTTCATTCATTTTCTCAGACTATGTCTATGACCTTTTAGTATAAGATAAATCCTTGCTTCAGCAAAATGTTTATATTCCAATAATAGATATAAGATCTTTTAAACTACCCTTTCTAATAATTTCATCTCCCCTATTCATTACATGCCTCCAAGTTCACCCCAAATTTTTTGTTACACTTCACAAAAACCCATCGCTTCTAATTTGATTTGAACAGCGCAATCGGTTTTTGAAAATAAACTCTGCTGACCACTTATAACACTATTCCAAATCATTAAAAATCCTTTTCTTTTTTGGCCCAACCTTCGCTTAAAAATAAAAGCAACATTATTTATTTTTTTATTTTTTAAATCTATAACGCAACTTTTCAATAAAACATTTCAAAAGATGACTTTTAAGATTTTGACTTAGTAACCAAACGATGTAGATTTACTTTTTTCCTTTTAGCGTAAAATTTATCTCAAAAGCGGAAAAAAAAAAGAAACATAACACTATAAAATAATTGTCAATGAATTACGTTCATAAATTACAACTACAAAAATCTATTTTTGATTGGTAAAACACGGAAATTACTTACACTTGACACTAAGTTAACTTTTTCTAATTCCGAAATATTTGTCCTTCGTTTTCAGCGGAAAATAAAATTAACACCTACTATCGTAACGGGTAATCAAAATTTTACTTTTACTGGTTAGCAGAATAATCATACAGAATCTGATAAAATGAACTCAATAAATATTTATTGGAATTAGTCTAATTTATGAGCACTGAATTTCAATTTCACTCGCTAAATTTAGATCGTTATTCGTTCTCAATAAATTCTTCAGATATTTTAACTGGCGAAGTAGTTCCAATGTATGTGCATAATTTTAGTAGAAAGCGCACACTGTTTTTCTGTTCGTTCAGAAAAATTATTCATTGACTTTTAATAAATACCTACTCTTTGGAAATTTCCAGCAGAAACGGTACGATTTAAAATAAATTATATTAGAAGATTTTTTCGTTTTAAAAATGTTTTTTTCATTACTATCTACATTCGCGCGTATTCGGCATAAAATCTTTTACAATTAAAACAGGAAAAAATTAAACACAAGCGTATTACAACATGCCAATTTAAATACATTCGTATGAAACAACAAGGAAGCTGTGTTTTATAGTTAACAAAACGGAAGTTTGCTTTTTTAAAACTCACAATGAAAAATGCAGATATATATGTAATCAATGAAAAAAGCGAGGATTTATGTTACACTAAATAACTACAAAAATTTAAAAACATAAATACACACGCACGCACATACATATATTATATTATATTATATTAAATATATATATATATATATATGTGTGTATGTGCGCCGCATTTATTGCACATTTCAAATAATTATTAAACAAGAAAAAAATATTAGAATTTTAAAACTAAAACTCAAATCTGTAAATTTCGTGCTTAAAAAATATTTACAGAATATTTTTTAGATCATATTTTATATCTGAGTGAATCAAAAAGAGATAATTTCAAAAACTGAGAACAATTAAAACTTGCACTATAATTAATTAACGAAATTACACGCCGCAATTAACAAATATAAATGCTGAAACACTAAAAATAATATTATTAGAATTATAAGCAGAATAAAGGGTTATTAGGAAGAAGGGTACGTTAATATCGCGAAATATGCATTGTACTTGCTACTGTATGGTATATAATATGTGCATCTTATAGACTACCAATCGCAATACACGCAATGTATATAAATGAAATTATATTCAATAAAAATAATTCGGCCGTGTACTAACTTTAAGAAAATAGCTAACGATTTCATTCATTACGACCTACTGTTTTTTTTTTTTGTTAAATTGTAAAAATTTAACGTAATACAACTCGAAATACTCTTACTCGATTTTATCCGAATCTTTCATATGCTCGGGCCGTTTGTATATACATATACATATATATATATATATATATGCGCATATATACATAGATACATACATACATACCATACATATATATATATACACTATTATAAAAAATCTTGGTAAATAAATATTTAGCATACGCATATGGCACTTTTCTTGTACTTACTATTTTTAAATTTTGTACTATACAAACTGCCCATCCCTTGTTTTCGTTAACCCGAATAAAATTTTCTGTTGTAATTGAACGGAATGTTTGCAAATATTTAGAATTGTTCAATACCGAAAGGGTCGTTAACAACTTGCGATATTTACAAAAATATATAGCGATGAAGAGAGATAAAGCGAGAGAATAAGACTTAAACGTTAAACCTAAAAAATAATTACGAATTTACAAAATGAATTTAAATCACGTTAAACCGAGATAATTAAAATTTTGATTATAAATGATATCGGTCTTTTTTACTTACATAATAAAATAATAAAATGGTAACATGTTACAATATTGTAAGAAATATTATTTCTTCTTAAAGAAGATGGAATTAGGTCGATGGGTGGTCTTCATATAAGCCAAAAAAAAAAAAAAATATATGGAATTAGAAACAGTACGTTAACATTTTGTTTATACGACAAAATATGTAAATAAATTTTGACCCAATAATTAGAGCTACACACATTTTGTGTAATATACGTAATTTTTTCTTAAAAAATATTTATTACATTAACCATGTCAATTCACTTGACACCGGACACAACGAAACATTTAATCGCTTTCAGTTCAATAAACATCAACGCGTTTACATAGAATAAATAGTCTGCTATGCGAATAATCTATTAATACTTCGGTTTAAAATAACCATTAAAATAGTTTCAACGAATTGAACGGGTCAGACAATTGAAGAAAACAGTAAATTTAATAGTAAATTTAACAGTAAATTTAGTTTAATTAACTTTATGGCTAGAAAATAGATCTCTCAATTCGTAACTTTTATCTAATTAAAAACTTCTAAGGATAAAATGAGGCATAGTGTAATGAAATGCAATTGTAACAAATAAAACGTTTAAAATCTCGTTTATGTGAAAATTTAAAAAAGTACTAAAAATTAACGAAACGAGGCGTTTAAAAATTAAAATTTACTATTCAGATCAATGAGGCGGTGGAGAGAACGGTCGGAACTGAAGTTTTTAGATTTCAATGCCTGCTTAAAAGTTACTTTTTTTTTTAATATATATATATATATATATATATATAATATTTCAATATACGGTAGAAATTGTTGAAAATTCCATTAAAATGGATTAATACTGTAAGAAAATCGATTTTTTCTCATTATTTTTTCAAATAAAGCAGATACTGTATTGTAAAAATTGGCAAGTAATGAAATAAAAATTAACTTTGTATAAATTATTCATAAAAATAAATTGGCTCTGTGAAATTTTTTTAATTCGCTTCTTTAAAAAACTGTATGAAATAACGGATTATTTGAATTAAAACACTATTACCGACGAAGCATATAATTTAGGTATTTCATCCCCTAGACGATCTATGTAATACCAAGGACGCTTAATCAATGACATACAATCCTATCTTTTTGACTAGGACACAGATTATGTAATGCGTAGACATTATATGGGATAGTGACTTGTATTTAGACAAAGTATAAAATAAAACATTTCTCTGAGCATTCACTCGTATTGCGTAGAATACATGAAGAGGTTTTTAGAAGAAAAAAAGTTATTAAAACATAAATCCGTGGACAAAACGTAAACCTGTCGGGGAACTAAAAAATGTTTTACATGTATTTACGCGCAAATGTAAAAAAAAAAATCAAGTAAATATACGTTTAAAAAAACAGAAAAAATAGAAGAAAAGATGCAAGAAGTGTTTCAAAAAATGCAAAATAAACGAAAAATATTAAAACTATCACGATTATATAACTCAATCGGGCAATATATTGCGTGCTAAGCTCGATAGTTCGAAATATTATACGTGATGCCTAGAATTATCGCATTTCATTCACTGTCGATAACACAAATATGTAAAAAATAGAGTACTTAATGTTCAAGTATCGGATCGTTTATTTTCATCGTGCAGATTTTAAAATCCAATACTGTTTGAAATGTAAAAAGTACAAAACAATACACTACGAATTATTAAAATTATAATTATTTGAAGCTGTTGGATTCAAGATTACAATCTGCGAATTTTGATAAAATAACAAAAAATCGCCTTATATTACAATGTAAATACTGATTTTATTATAAAAATTTCAGCTTATGAAAAATAATAATTTAATAATAAATCGGCAACACTTTAGTTAAGTTTTCTCTACATTACTTAATCACCGTTACTGTATACTAATTTTAAAATTAATCGGTTGTTTTACCGATTAAACTTTACCAAATGTATACGCAACAAGGTGGGCAGAAAATCATAAATACGGAATAACTTTCTGCAAGTTCAATTTAATAATATCAAAAAATAACTTATCACTATTTACGACTTTCATCACAGACAAGAGAAAAAAAAAACTTTGGTAGCATATTTTTTAAATAAATTTTAATTCATTTTATTAACCAGAAAACAAAAAGATATTAAAACAGAGTGACCACTCAAATATAATTTTTAAATTCCCGGTTTTCCTGGATCAAAACCGCCTGATTTCCTGATTACTAGAATTGCACAAAAATAAAAATGGAATTTTTTTGTTACTATTGATAATATTTGATTGCCTTGAGTGAGAAGTATATAAAAAAATGTATTCATTTTTCGCTTCAAATGATTTTTTCTTATTAAAAATATCGTTTTGGGCTATTTTTACTTTTTTCCCGGTTTTACAACAAAATTCCCGGCTTATTCCCGGTTGAATGGCTACTCTGTAAAAGTATCCATAAACCTGAAACTTTCATAATATGCAAATATATATATATTTATAGAAAATTTGTTTTAAATTGATGTGCTTCAATTTCTGATTGTTTTCATCGAATAGAAACTAAAAAAGTTTTTAAAAAAAGAGAAAAATACTTCAGAATAAAGGAACCTTTATTTTAGCCGACTTTTTACTTTAATTAAACTGAAATTTTAAAATTATTTAAATTACCGTTTCTAAATTCCGTTTTGAAATAAGCTACTTCAATACTCCTTTACAGCGCTTGTAAGAGCAGCATGTAGGTAGAGAGTCTAATCAACTGGAAAAGATACTCCCAGAAATAAACTGCAATTATTTGACACGTGTTGACCACGCTTACATCCTTTTTTCTTCCGTAAGAGTAACGGCCTCGACTATTGGAGTCCTCGACGGTAGAACAGGTTAATTTTTGATTCATCACTTTTTTTTCCACTCTCTTCTGACTACGATACGGTACAAGAGGTATTTTTTCCGCGTTTGCTCTTCTGCCGATGGTAAAATTTATAATCAACACCCTTATTCGTTAGACATTTCTCACAATTGGTCTTCTTCTTTTTCTTCTTCTTCGGAAAACAAAAGCAGAATTTCGCAGTTCGATCGGACGACTCCCGATCGAAGGAAACTTTATCATCGTTGGCACACTCTTCAGTTAAAGTTAAGGGCATCATAAGTTCTTCGTTTCTTAAATGACTAGTACTAACAAGCAGCGTTTGCTGCTGAGTTTGGTCACCAATGGTAGCGGAGGTGGACGTCGGTGATGTTCCAGCAATATCGCCCACGTTACT
This sequence comes from Icerya purchasi, assembly GCA_039619475.1. Lineage (NCBI taxonomy): Eukaryota > Metazoa > Arthropoda > Insecta > Hemiptera > Monophlebidae > Icerya > Icerya purchasi. The sequence continues at coordinate 67,799,099 of CM077116.1, forward strand.
AAAACTAACGTGTTCAGAAACCTCCGCTGCACCCTCTGCGTCATCTTCAAACCATTCTTCTTCGGAGGAACTGTGATGACTTTCGATCCGTCGCAATGACCTTTTTAGTTCCGGATCTGATTTCAGTTTTATACGATTACAAGAGCTCCAACTGTTTAATCTGTCTGACATGGACGCCGACTTAAACTGGTATTCATCGCAATCGGCGCAAACCGTGTTCTTCCACGTATTAATACTGCTGCTATCGAACTGAGACGGCAAATCGTTACCTATCACAAACGTCGAACTACTGACCGGCTTAACGTCGCTGTCGTCCGACAATCGTTTAGTCGACAACCTTAACGGTTTCTGTTTATCGTCAACCGACAACGACAGTTCATCAACCAAGTCTGTGGCTCTATCCGACACGCCGATCATTCCATCTGCGGGGCTCAGAACATCGCCGGGGTCGTTCTGGCGCTCCCGGCATATGTCGCGATCTTTCGAAATTATCGAATGATTACAAGACAGCAGATCGGCGCCATTTTCCAATGAATTTTCTAGCAGATCTTCGGGAAATTCGAGTAAAGATAACTTATTATTATTATTATTACTACCGTTACTATTAATACTAGTGGAACTACGGTCGCGACGCGACTTATATAGTAATCTTTTTGCAAAAGCGGTCATGTAATCAACGGCGTTACTATCGTGCGTGTGATTACTAAAAGCGTGTTTTAGAAGCGTTGAATTGTAAACGTTACTAAAAAGCTTATTACAAACTGGGCACAAAATTCTAACTGGAACATCTAAGAGCACCGTACCTGCATTGTTCACTAAGTTTAATCGCAAAAACACAGGCTGCAATGAAATAATACACGAATAAAATCATTTAATACACATTAAATTTTTACTTCATTTCGTATAAACACGCATGCGCGAAAATAGACACGCGCGTAATTTATTGTATATACAAGAATAAATAAATAAAATATCGTTCCGAATTCCGTATGTAACGTGCATATTGTTACCGGATTAGTTACCGGATTAAATCGGATGTCTGCTTATAATTACGTTAGACATTCGTAAGCCGTTTTTCCAGTTCTATATTATTATATGTGTATATAATTTTAGTGAAATGTATGTGCATCGCGTTATTGTAAGCGGATATTTGTACTTACGAATTCATTATCAAGAAGTACACGTGTGTGAGATGTGCATATGCATCCACGATGAATATATGTACATAGACACAGTTTGAAATCGAACTGAACAGAGATCAATATAATCGAAACCGGGTGAATTAAAGAATATTCCGGGTATGCACATGTAGATATTTACCGATCAATTCAATAGATTTAACAATTTATCAAATAATAAACACTTTTAGAATATAAAATATAATTATAAATAATTATTACATGTTAATTCTCGCCTGCCTTAATTATTTATAATTATATTTTGTATCATAAAAGTTTTATTATTTGATAAATTTGTGGCCAATATTAACGTAAAATATCTCGAAGTCTTATTAGTCGATAGTTTTAGTTTTTTGCAGCTCGTACTTTTTGTCTGTCTGTCGCTGAGTGTAGGAATTGTTACCGTGCCTCAAATTTGATTCGATATTTTCATTTTACAAATGCACAGGTATACGTCGCAGTCTTCAGGAACACCTTTTTTCTCGTAAATTTACAATTCCATTGGACATAATCGCCGTTTTCTTTTTCATTTTTTTTTTTTTTTTGTTTGTTTTTATCTTAACTCCTGTTTATCCTTCTTCTATCTATTTAAAGTATATTAGTTATAAATTTCCTTTTCCCTTCCAAATATCTGCTATATATATTTTTTTTTAAAACTGCACTCAAAGGATGTGTTTTTTTGACCTAGGGAAAAAGTTTATAAAATTAATTTTTTCCTCCACTCTAGGAAACACAACACTGGTCGACTCTAAAGTAGTTGTAGAGAACAATTTAATGCATCTTCGTCAGAATTTCATGATGATCGATCAAAAATTCCGCCGTTTAATGTTTTTGCTTAAGAGGGTGCGCTGCTTTGGCGCAAGTACCTCTAGTAATTCGATCAAGAAGCAACGGATTAATGTAAAATTTTTTCCTAGACTTGGTAATAACAGTGCCGAAATTATCGAAATCTTAACAACAAGATACGGTAAAATTTAGAACAGTGCACAATTTGTGTAACCAATTTGCAGATACAACTAGCATGCACTAAGCGAAATTTAATTAAACCAAATGTATATCTTATCTCCTTCTTATCAGTCGAATTTCTCGATATTGAGCGTCGTGACTAATTATTCGTTTGCACAGATATAGGGGCAGTGTTCAAGACAATATTCTGTATTGAACACAAGTGTCCGTAAGACTACATTTGGAACTGACTGTATCACTTATCGCTTATTAACACGATACAAGTGTAGTCCAAGTGTGTGTATAAATGGACTCACGCATATGTGATAGTGTGTATGCATGGTTACTATTATAATCCGCCAAGCGAAAGAAGTCCGTTCGAGTTTCGTTTCCGAGCGTGAGTGTTGCTCAACGTAGTAGCAACAGGGCGCGTATTGATTCGTATTTAAATATTACTGAAAAAAAAAAAAATCATATTTCCACCCTTCCCTGTTACCCACCCCTTCTCGGAAGCAGTAACCGCGTTTTAGTTCCATTTCTGTACGTTCGTCCATTCTTTGTTTCCGACCAGTTTACATCCGAACGGACCACTACGTAGATACACGATGGACCGAAGGATAATGTGAGGTTCCCTGATTTCGTGACGTCAGCGCGTTTCAGTTGTTTTACGAACAGACTTCCTTCACCTGGCACACAATATTAACGAGTAGTTGCGCGAAACGGTTGCTACAAAGCCAAAAGTTATCTCTCTGCTCTACATTAATCTATCTTAACCGATGGAAAGTCTTCGATTTAACTTTTAATATAAATGATTATTACAAGCTGTTAATTTTTTTTTTGTTATTAAAAATTTTTAATTGCATCTTTTCGGGAATTAAAAAAAAAATCTACAAAAAATTGTGAAAATAATAAGAAAATCTTACTTTATGATCGCCCATACAAGTGTCAGATCCGATTATTCCATATTCAATACTATCTTCCTTATTGATCTAAAAATATTACATTAAAATATTTCAATTCTGCTCATATCAATAAAAACATCCAACGAAATGAATACATTTGTATTTTACAACTACACAATTTCTAACAATAAACTTTTGATAACTAATAAAGTAAAATAACGTCATTCTTGTGTCAGGAATACTATGAAAAAATGTTATGAAATAAGCAACTGGAGAGGTTACAGAAATTTCTACACAAATAGTACCTTTTTTTTTTTTTTGATGAAATTAAATTGTTACTTTCGTTAAGTATATATTTTACATTTAGGTATAGTGTTTACTTTTGAGCAGTTACGAAATTTAAAATAATACTGATACATTAGTATTCTGAATTCTCGAAATAGTATTCGAAAATTATGATGATAACTGCTAAAATTAAGGGAATTATAAACTACAGTTGAAAACATTTTTCGACAATTTTGTGCATTGCCTTATTTCGGGCGATACCAGTATTTTAGGCTCAACAGTACCGAGACTAGGTCTCGTAAATCGAAATAATAGCGCGAGTGTGATGGTTTGTTTCATTTAAATTGGCGTAAAATCACCACTGCTAACGGCGCCAGCGGATAATTATGACGGAACAAAAATAGCATATCGTTATCGTAATGTAGATACAATTAATGCACTTCTTTTTTAATTATTTTTATATAATTCATCTTTTTTTGGCCTGTAATTACACGGTCGAAATTTTTTATAGCTTATCAATAAATATGACAATAGTTCTACTACGCTGCAATATTTTAATTTTCGTGACAAGATTGACAGAAAAAAGTTAATTTCGTATACTTACACGAAGTGAAATTTGCCTGCTGTAAGTTCGATTAAACAGATTGAGTTTATGCTGTTGTTAAAAATGATGAAAAATATGTATATTGGTACGAAAATATAATCTCAGTGCTGTAGCAGTAGTCCGTATGCCTCTGATAAATTTTTAACTTCAGACATTGTGGGAAATGATTAAATAAAAAAATCATTATCTCTTCCTCTTAACTACTAACTATTTTGAAAAACACACATTCACTGTCTGTTCGTTTTTATTATTGTCCGATGTGTTTTGGTATATAAATTTGATGTGTATATTTATATATATATATATTTTTTTTTAAATTGCTAATTCTTGTTTCAGCTCGTCATGAAGGAAGTGTTTTCAAAATAGTAAATAGTTTAAAAAGGCAATGATTTTTTTTTTTAATCGTATCATACGACTTCGGCGCCCAAGTTTAAAATTTACTTGAAACACGTGGACTATGCGCCCGCACTTAGATCGTATCTAACGTATTTTTCATAATTTTTAACAACATCTATATAATGGAACTTACCTGTAAACTACTTTTCATTTAAATATTCAGAATGATATTTTTTCGTCAATCTTATCACGAAAATTGAAACATTTCAGCGTAGTAGAACTATTGTCACATTGATTGATAAACTATAAACAATTTTGGCCATGTTTATTGTATTCTAAAAAAAAAAAAAAGCGGATTGTCTGTGTAAATATATGCAAACAATTAAAAAAGAAGTTACTATCTTTTTACTTTTTACTTTTTTTTTTTTAGAAAATTATCCTATTAAAATACGATTATCTTGAGAATTGAATAAATTATTTTGAAATAAAGCAATGAGAGTTAAAAAGTGAATAATCCAATCTCAAGAAATGTAATTTTTTTAAAATTAATAATGCGTCATGAAAAATTACAAGTTAAATGAAATTTGATTAAAAAATTATGCAAACGATATTATCATTTCTAATCATGCGCTTTTGCACGGGGCTATGAGACTATAAAGCACAACTAAAGATTACAGAGTACTGAACAGCGAACAATTTCATTCTCTTCTGACCATTCTACCAGCAGTGTTTCTTTATTATTATGTCGCAGTAATCTTATACTACTACTGTAATATTTTATTTCACTATCTTGCACTGAAAAAGATAAAAAACACATAAACTTCATTAGCTAGTTTCAGAACTATAATCTGTTAGGATAACTGTTAATTCTTGTTTTCCATTTAATGTTTCATTTATTTAATTTGTTTAATTACTTATTGTTCTTCCTAAAACTTTATACTCTCTAAAAAAATATCGAATTTCATACATTCTTTTTGCATATGCCAAAAGTTTTAATTATTACTGTCAAATTTTACTTCGTTTTGGATTAATTCAGTTTTTTAAATGAACTATAATTAATAGTAAAAAGTAAACAAATTGAAGCCAAAAAAAAATAAATAAAATTTTTTTCCCCCCACAGATGTAATAAACTTTGGCTTCCTCCTTATATACACACATCCTTTCCTAGAATTAAAACGAATTTTTTTCAATTAAATTTTTTTTATCTACTATTTACACTTTACGATCACTATTTGTTTCGTGTTATCCTCGTAAGTACTTTCATTATTTTTGATACACTTTATCTTTTTTTTTAATCGTTTCAAAATGAATAGGGATAAATGTGACTGATCTCGTATAAATTTCGATTTAGAAAAAATAACCAAAAGTAAAGGTAATTTTAAATAAAGTACCAGAGAGAACTTGAGCGTGAAAATTATATATGCAAATGCGTAATGTACACATACACGCATACGTTCACAATTTATTATGGGACTACGTATAAGTAGGCAGTGTTAGCACGCGTAAATTTACCTCTTATATACGACCCACTCAGTGAGTAGTAAAGTATTTGAACAATTCAATTAAATAAAAATCAAGACTGTTGCTTTATTTTACTTGATCATAATATACATTATAACAAATTACAAATAAAGCCCAAATACTTAAAAAATCATTTATAATTCAAAGTGCTGCTACAATCGATATATCGCAATGAAACTATGCAATTCTTTAACAGTGGCAAATAGTATATTAAAAGTTAAAATTTAACGAAACTCACAAAAATAAGAAATATCAAATTCCCTTTATTTTTTTTTGCTGCGATCATTTAATCTTATCCCTTTTAGTTACTATCAGTCTCGAAATATCTAATGGATAAAAAGTAATTGTTTTCTAATTACTACATAATTTTAATAAATCAAAGGTTTATATTTTTTACATTAAATTAAAATTAATCATTCCTATTTGCGATATAAATATTGCTAACCAGTACTTGATTTCTCTATAAACCTAAGACTATTATTAGTAGCTTTTTATTACTTTATTTTTTCGAGATCCGATTTTTTGCGTATTGAATATTTTTATATTGTCATGTTTTTGAAAAATCTCTTTTGCAGGCTTTCGTTTACATTTCTGGTATTGTATTTTATTAATACTTAACTTTTTTTCAAGAAATTTGATTAGAAAGTTATTTTAAAAGTAATTATTTTATTTATTTCAAGTCATAATATCCTCGAAAATTTCTTACTGGTTCCCACATACATATATGGTAAATGATTATGTTTTATTAATTGTTTGAAAAAAAAAATATAACTACTGTTGTATTATCGGAAATTTTTCATCTTTAATCACTTGAACAATTTATTCATTCAGATCTATAGCATCAAAAAAAAAAAAAAAAAAAAAAAAAAATTTAAGCCATTTTTAACGAAATGTTTACATATTAATTTTCATTAATTCTTTCTTAGAATAATAACCGTGATATAGATAAGAGGCCAGTCAAGAGGTTCAGATTCCTCTTTGACGCGAATAAAATTCAAATTTTACGCTAGAAATCTCACGCATAAATGCGGAAAAATCAAATTAAACAAAAGTTTTTTAGGCGTCTTTCAAACTCAGATCTTAGAATTTTTTGTTCATCTTTACTAGTATTTATTTACCTTTCTTTTCTAACTGAATATGGGATTATTCCTGAAAACGTTTCTACCGTATTCATTTATATTCGATTTAAATGGTTATTTATATTTATAATTTTCATTATTTTTTAATTAATTAATAAACCGGATATACAGGTACATTGCATTCGAGAAATAAAATATTTAAATTTCATTCAAGCTGTAATTACGCTGCACGGCAGATTTACTTTGCATTGATTTTTTTCACGAGTTAAAATATTTTGTACTATCTTTTTTTAGTTTACTCGGGTAAAATGTAAGAATTATGCTTATGGTAGGTCATAATTGTATATTTTGTGAGTTGACTTCCCGTTCTAAATTACCAAAATGACTAACTTACTCATTTAAACATATTCACACTGAGATAACCATAATTCATTAAAATTTAAAAACTTAACTGAAGTATTTTCTTCTCATATTTCGCGAATGCACATCAATAACTTTCTTATTTTGTTAATTACACGTTCACATTTCACTTTATTGGCTTTGTTATTTTAAGATTATTTTTAAAAATTACTTTATCCGCTAATTTTGTAAATTTTGTACCGTGTGAATTTTTTTACAAGATTTTAAGCAATTCTATTTGCGTCTAATTTTTTTCACTTGTACTTAACAACAAAAAATGTACCGTGTTATTTATATTACTGTCGAGTTGTCATTTCAGTATCAACAGCTGCTTTGTAACGTTAAGATTATGAATATATCTGTAATCTACTTTTGGCGTTTAGAACTTTAATAGAAATGATTTATTAATAAATAATTAAGATATTTATTTTTCATAATATTTACGAAAGTTTCTTTTTGACTCATCAGAGTAAATTATTGAATTGTAGGATCAGTTTTGGAAAAGTACATACCAATAGTGGGATAGAAACGGCTGATGCGAAAATATGCAACACCAGAACTTAGCCTCTCAGTGTCAACACTTACCTTACGTGCTCGTGATACTCCCTACACACTCTTCACCGAGTGAGCGGTTGAACATTACCTCGGCGCAATAACTCGTGAATTGTAACTAACAAGGAAGGTAGGGAAAGCAGTAAGTTACATAGTTTAGGAGTGAGAAATGAAAGCGGGGACAAGCTCCTAGAATTCTGCGTAAGTAACGACTTGATACTGACAAATGTGTGGTACGAATTGATAAAACGACGGCTTTACAATGACAATGGTAACATAGTCCAAGAAACATTATCAGAAATCAATTGACTATATCAAATTAAAAGCCATTTCTGTAATTATATAAAGTTTGTAAAAACATACTCAGAAGCAGATATTGGTTCTGACCATAAACAATAGTAGCAAATCTGTTATTATACTTAAAATAAGCGTAGAAAGAACAACCGAAAAACAGAATAAACATAAAGTAACTGAAAAATAATAACATAAAGAAACAGATTGCTCAAAATCTTAACAAGTGAAAAAAAAAACAAATATAACAACATTAAAGAGAGCTGGTAATAAATCAAACCAATTATTCAATAAATAACAAGTACAGAGTTGCTAATGCAGCCCATAAAGAAAAAGGACTAGATGACCAACGAGATCATTGAACTAACAGAGTATCACCGAAAGAAAAAAACAATTCAGGAATTTACAAAACTATTACAAAAATAATAATAATAATAAAAAGGATTAAAGCGGCTAAAGAAAAATGCATTAAAAAAAAATATATATACATATTAAAAACAGAACAGTTAGAGAACAAACATAATAACTGTAACTTGTACAAAATGATCAGGCAAGTAACTCATAGCGGACGAAAACGAACAGTGATGAAATTAGTCGACAAACACAACAGACTCATCACAGATAACTGTCAAATAATAAAACAGTGGCAAAATTTTATAACTAATCTACTTACGCAAACCGTTCTGAGAGTACAGGTTTCATTTACTTAGCGGAGAGATTCGAAAGGCTAGAAATAATATACAAAAAATGGAAAAGTTGTGTGTCCAGATAAAATTCATGCAGATTTAATTAATGGATATAGATTTCAACAAAAGCTATTGAACTTATTCAATAAAATTTACAACACAGCTACATTACCAAAGGATTGACTCAATAATACATTTATGGATTACCAAAAACGGAAAATTCAAAACGATACGAAAAGTATAGACTAATCAATCCAATGAGTCAAGTATTAAAAGTATTTTTGATAATGTTACGCGCACGAAGATAGAGGAAAATTGAAGGTCATATCGGAGAGACACAGTTTGGATTTTGAAATGGATTTGAGACAACGGAAATGCTAATTTCTTTACAAAATTTAATGCAGAAGTGTCTTCATCAACAAGTAAATATCTATATTTATTTTACTGATTGTATTAAAAAATTTGATAATATCATATATGAGATGCTAATGAATCGGTTAAAACATATTAGACTTAATAACAAAGATATTAATATTATAACAAACTTATACTGCGGTAAAACTGTATAAATTAGAGTTAAAGAAAGTCAAACGCAAGAAGTTAAGGTATGGAAAAACATCAGGCAAGGATATGTATTATCACCCATTCTGCATACACCTTATATTCGAAAGATATTTTTAAGAAAGCGAGTGGACTTAATTCACATTATAAGGAATTAGATATGCTACTGCATGAAAAAAGAATCGACATAGCACTTATAAGCGAAACGCATTTTACCAGCAATGTCAAATGTTGCAGATTACTCTAAATATCGGTCAGATCATCCCAACGAAAAAAAACCACAGCGCTACTGCAATTTTGGTACGACATATAAATTATCAAGCATCATTTAATTCCATCATTATAGGATGGCTCAATTGCAAGCAACAGTTATCACGATTAATACACTTTACTCTAATTTGAATTTTTCATCTGTTTATTGTAGTTCAAATCAAATGAAAACTAAACAAACCTTCCTTTCATTTTTCCAACTTATTAGTAATAAAGTTATAGCGGGTGGTGACTACAATTCCAAACATATTCAATGGGATTATTGGAAATCCACATGGAAACATATATTACTTAATGCAATAAACAATTCCTGTGAACCTATATTGGCTTTACTCGGGATGTAAGTTACCCGATATATTAGATACTTTTGTTATACTAAATTAACTAAATTTCCACTACGATATACAGGCCCTAGAGGATCTCTCCTCTGATCATAATCTAGTTCTACTTTCATTAAATTTAACGCCTCAACTAAAAATCCATCCGACAAGTTACGTGTAACATATATCGCCCAAAATTAATTTACAAATTTTCTAAACCAACAAATTGATTTAAAAATGTCTTTGAAATCTACTAAACAGATTGATATAGCTATCATTCACGTGTAACATTCAGAAGGCAGTATGGAATGTCTCACCATTGTATCGCCCTGATCCACAGCATCGGCAATTTATACCAATATATATATATATATATATATATATATATATATTAGAAATTTGGTAATTCAAAAAAGAAGGGCCAGAGGTACCTGGAAGCGCACGAGATACCCATCAGACAAGTGCATTTGGAATCAGCTTAATAGAATATTAAATATTACTATAAGACTTACAAATCAACAGATTTCATATGCATACAAAAGGATTGACGACCTTTGATAACTCGCTATGGCAAGCAACGAGGAAAGTGTTGCCACAGAAAAATTCTAACTTACCTCTTTTCACTGATAATGGAAGCTGGGCCGAACTGTTCGCGTCTTATCTATTCAAAACTCTCCAGCCTCATCCAGATATCATAAATAGAAACCATGCCAGCAGGATTTTAAACGAGTTGGACTATCTTTTCCAATTGTCTCAAATATATAAATCTATATCATCGGACAAGGTTAAGAGCATAACTATAAAGCTACCAACTAAGAAGAGCCCTGGGTCTGATTTCATTACATCCTCGGTCCTTTGATATCCCCTAAAAAAGGGAATTGTGTTACTAACATATATTTTTAACCCTATGCACGTTTAAACTAGTTCCCAATTCAGTGGGAGTATTCCGTAATAACAATGATTCCGAAACCTCATAAACCTTGTCACCTTTTAAGGACTCTAGACCCCAATATTCTCTTCCGTTAATGGGTAAAATTTTTGAAAAAATATTATTAAATTAAATATATACAATTTTAGAGCGTAAAGGTATGATTCCGCTTTAGGAAACCGCACTTCATTATCTATCGGTGTCATAGGATTATCAACAATATATAACCAGTGCTCTTGAGAATAACATATACTGTTCTCTGGTATCTTTGGAAACATCTCAGACGTTCGATCGAATGTTCTTAATCATAAAATCATAGCTCAACGAGAGATATTTTAGTGTCAAAGAAGGTAATACTTATTACTGATCGATTTATCCCATTTTATTTGGGGTTCCTCAGGAGAGCATGCTTACAGTGGAATATCCAAGGGTTTTTGGTGCAACACATTTGATAACTCGGTAAACTTTTAACACAATACTTGTTAATGCGTGCAAAACCATCAGCCAAAAGCTTACCAAGTTGAAAGTTATGTTGAATTTTTTATTAAACAATTAAGGTGAAAAAATGTGACTTTTGCAAAAAAATTTGTTATTTTATTTTATTTTTTTTCTGCGAAGTTTAACAGCGGCAATGGAAAGCTGAGGAAATTTCACATGAAATCAAAAAAAAGTTCATTATATAATTAAATGCAACCGAGTCGTTAATTAATTAATTAAGCCGTTACTCACAGCGCTTTAACGACATGCTCAAAATTTCATTTTAAAGAATAAGACTTTTACTAATTTTTATAATCAACAAATAAAAATCATATTTTTTCCATTTATTTAACCTTGTTTGAAAGTTGAACCCGACGATTTTTTAAATATTTCTACATAAATTAGTGTAAAAAATTTAAAAAAATAATGTAAAATAAGCTCAAATATTCAGAATTTCTTTAAATACCATACTTTATAAGATGTATTAGTAAAAAAAAAATCAAACCTTTTTTTCTTTAAATTATATTCGATTAGTCATACATTTTGCTAAAATTCAGTTTTATTTATTAATACTTATAATTTTCAAATTACTGTAACGTAGTTAAAAATTGCACGATTGAAACTTTGCAATTGTGAATTTTAAAGATTAAAACCTATACTTTCATATTTTTTCAACAAGTTTTTTGAGCAAGTTGTTTTTATGCATTATTTTTTAATAAATCAAGTAAAAATTGAAATTCACCTTTAAAAAAAAAAAATCAAGAATTGTATGTCAAAAATAATTTTTTTTTCGCTTTCTAACAGATTCTATGTTGTAGAGGAGATTCTTTACTTTCAAAATATCCTTTATTTATATATTTTTTACACTTACAATTGTACTTTTTACTTATTCAAACAAAAAAAATCGTATTTTTTATAGTGTGCAGTGCATATAGCCCACACTAAGTATAGGATATGTGAAGTTGATTTATTAATTAATAGTTAGTATTGTAAATAGTTGTTAGTACACAATTTGTGTTACGTTGTACACGATACAGACAGAGTTTCAAGCGGCAGGTGTGGAATGGAGAGATTGACAGCTGCAAAGGACTTGGTATGCGAAGGTCAGGTACCGCGCACGTGTCTGGTAGCCGCTTAACTTCAAACTATACAAACCGTCAGTTTTGAAATACGTGCTCCGAAATAAAGACGCATTGGAGCACATGTTTTTAAAAGTAGTTGAAAATAAAAGCGATGAAGAAGAACTTGCGAATATCGATGAATAAATTTAAATAATAATTTGTTGCATGTAAAATTACTTATAATAAATTTGATTGTAAACTATAATTAAAATAATGAATAATACATTTTTTAAACTTACATTTTATATTTTTCCATTTTCATTTTTAAAAAAAATGAATTTTTTTAGTCAAAGTTAACCATATTAGATCAGTAATTTTCAATTTTTTTAGTTTCAAAGTCATATTTTAATTAAAATGTAATTTCCAGGCATTAATAATACGGTTTTAAACAAATACCATACATTTTATTTTATTTTTATTTGAAAAATCATTGATTTTTTAATACAACTCCGCCGTATTGGATCAACTATTTCGAAATTTCGAAATCGAATTAGCTTCTTAAAAAGGATTTTTGAAATATACATTGGAGGGGTAATTGGTTTTCAACAGTAGTACATAATAAATAGATTTATTTATACATCATTAACGGAATTACATAAATTAGTTTCCTACTTAATCGAAAGAAAATAATATATACGAAGCAGCAAACGTTATAAACTTACTTCATGAACCAGCTGTTTTGCGTTGATACTTAATAGGACACGATCGCACCAAGCCGGACAGCGAGTCTTCATATACTCATTTGCAATACTACAATTTTCCTCAAACGGATAACTGGGTACAAATGAAACTGGAAATTCGTACAATTGATTATCGAATGCTTCCAATTCGCGATCAAACTCTTTCAACTAACACAACAGTATGAAATAACAACAGCTGCAATAGAGTAACAGTTAACATGTATATATACATACATATAGCGCATGTAAAATGTGAAAACATATTGTTGTACAATTACAAGAATCAAACATATCAAACGAATTTATATAAAAAGCAAACTTAAAGAAAAAGAAAAAAAAAGCAATAATAAAAACTGAAGAGATAAAATTACCTTACGATCAACAAGTTACCAACAAAAACACATTTTCTTTTTATCGATAAGAGCGTAAAACGGTTTTCAACTATTTTTTTTCATAATTATATACCACTATTAAAATCTTACAATTTAAACAAATAAACACTAACGACCGGCAGTAACGCCGCGAATCTCAGTGTAAAAAGTCGCGCATAAGGTACAAAAGCCGTTCAGTAAGTGTACCATTTAACGCAATCAGAATAAATGGCATCATTTTGTTTCAAAATATTATTCACATAAATATGTACATTTTTTTTAAATTAATTTTAAGTGTACCTACCCATTCTCCCGAATCATTAACGAAGATGTTTTGATGGTCAAAATGGTTAAATTCTTTTTTTCCTAGCGTTAAAATAGTCTGAAACATAACCAATTATATTAAACGGTAATAAATAAAATAACAAACACGGTAACACGAACATAAAAAAGTTTGAAACAAATTCGTAAAATAATTTACCATAATACATCCTTTAAGAACTTGAACTTAAATTCAAATGTCTAAATATTTGAGTTTCAAAAAAAATTGCACTTTTTTCCTTGAATGGTATAAATTCAGAAAAAAAAAGATTACTGCTCATAGAACTCGATCGACAAATACTTTTTTGACAGTAAAAAACGGCTTAAACAAATCCGTTAATTTATTAACTAGTATAAAATCACACAAAAATGCAATGTTCCACGCTCAATAATGAAAATGTATAAAAATGAAAAAAAGCAAATCTTTGATACAATGCTACTATAATTACTAGTTAATGCCATAGAATCTGCAGATGAAGAACATTCACAATTCCATCTGTGCACAAAATACCTGAAAAATATAGAGCTAAAACCATAACCGTAACATAATTTGTTGCATCCGATTGTCTAAAATGATAAAGTCTTTGAAATGACTCCGATTATAATTAACGTGAACTTTTTCGCAAGTATAAAATGCAAAAACTCAATTCACAGCCCAGAAATATTCATTTCCTTTTACTATACGCGACCTAATAATTAAATTCACTTCCATTATCGAAAACTGACATTCAAGTTGGAGACTATATCATTATTGTTGTTTACTCGATATGATTTGACACTCAACGTAACACAAAGTCAGAATAAATTTTAACCAATACGATATTAAGGTTTTTAATGCCCAAGTCCAAAAAACACTTCAAGAAATTTAAATGATCGTTCTTGAAATTCTTTAAATACACTATCTATGGGCATTTCAGTTAATTGTATTACTTTTAGAAAGTCTAAAACTATCTAGTTCTGTAAAAACTAAAAGGAAACTGATGATGTAAAAGTTTTAAAAAAAAATTATTGATTAAAAAACAGTTATAATAAATAAAAAAATTACACAATTATAATTTAATAAAAATCATTGGTACAAAAAAAAAATAATAATGATAAATTATTTTCATTTAGAAGAATATTGGTATCTTATTTAAACGAGTTACTTTTATAGATATTACTATTTCGGATCATTCGAATCAGTACTGAGTTCAGCAGTTAGGGATGTGAAAAAATAATCGATTTTCATCTTAATTGATTTTTTTTTTTTAATAATCGATTTTCATCTTAATTGATTTTTTTTTTTTTTAATAATCGATTTTCATCTTAATTAATTTTTTTTTTTTTAATAATCGATTTTCTTAATAATAACAATTGATTTTTAATAAATCGATTATATAAATTACCTGAAAATTTCTGGCAATAATTCTTTTTGGTTTTCTTATTATTTAAAATCAGAGTTTAAAGGGAGATTTGTTTTGTTTTTTATTTTTTAGTTTTGGGACCAGAAGATTGTCGTTTTGTTTATTTTTTATACTTATCGTTTCATTATTATATAGAAAAGTACGCAGTTTTTCAAATGATAGAAAAAATCGAATTTTCCACAAAAATCGATTATTTTTTCTGAAAACAATTTTTTACAAATCAATTTATATTGAAAAGAGAAAAATCGATTATTAATTAATCGATTTTTTTCACTCAATGTCACAATCCTAGTTATATAATGAATAACTTTTAAGTAGCTAAATTTTCCTCTAGTTAAGCCATCTTTCAAAAAAAAATACTCTTCAATTCACAACTATTTCTTTATGCGGATAGGTGTGAGTTATCCAGGTCCCTATTTATTACACACCGTTGTTAATCGTGTGCGCTGAATACTTTTATCCGTAAACCGTGTATTTAAACTAGAAATTGTTAAACTGTCAAATATAAAACATTTATTTATTTAATAGTACACAAATTACCTCGCTAGTATTATCTTTATATTGCAATTTCGTCGAATCGTTATTAATATTAGATTCTTCCTTTACCATACTTAAACCAGATACCAGCTTCTAAAAACACAAATCGCAAATTGAATTATTTACATTCTACTTATTTAATAACGTACACGAGCAAAATAACTGACATCTGCTTATATGAAAGTATAGAATGAAGATCTAAAGTTTTAAGAAAAATACGTAAAAAAATAGACGGTATTCACCTCCTTCACCGAATTTTAAGATTAGCTTAGTAGATTCCACCTCGTAATCAGTACGCAATTTTCCAAAAGCGAACTGTTTGATACTAATTAGTTAGTTTTAAAAATAAGCACTACTAAAAATATAATATGAAGATCGCAACTGACTTTTTATCTTTCATTGATACTACATATAGATTTTTTCACAAAGTTTTTCGCTCATTAACTCTTTTTTTAACAAACACGCGACATCACTATCATGTTAAAAAATACATTGATTTCCTTCACTGACGAAGTTTGTGATTAAATAAAAAATAAAATACAAATAAAGTTCGTAAAATACGTTATTAAAAAAAGACATTCGGTGAAATAATATCGACCCCTATTAAGTTGACACAGTTGTACAACTGAGTTAAAAAAAATAATGTGTGAAAAATATTTTTTATTAAATATTGTACTTTTTTGGACATATAATTTATATTATTAATGTACTATCTCTCTCTCTCTCTCTCTATATATATATATATATATATACATATATATATATATATAATAAATATAAAAAAATAAAATAAATAAAAGTCTTCTTTATTAGAGGAATAAACAAAATTCAAGAACCTTTTGTAACAGCGATGCCAGATGGATCAGTCAATTCATAAAACAGCAGGAGAACATTAACGAACAGTGTGAGAATATCTTTACGAAACCAATGGCGCAAAGGAAGCTAATTAAAAGTTTGGAATACAATAAAAACACATCCACTGAAGTTGATGGTATACTATAGGAGACGTTAAGATGCTTCCATGTAGAAGACAAATCTGTATTACTATCTTTATATTTAACTCTTTTTAACACAGTATTGTGTCCCGTATATTTTGAAAATTTGCACTCCGTACTAAAACAAAACAAGAACTCACTGCAGCATTCTTCCCTTAAAACCTGTAACTATTTTATCGAATGTTGGGAAAAAACTGAAATCAGTAACTAAGAACAGACTAAAATGGTTATAACAACGCACGGACAAATTTCCTTGGACTCACTTTTTATTTAGATCCATATATGGAACCAGAGATAATTTTAATATCTCAAACACTGAAATGCAAATTGCTATATCTCTCTTTTTTTGATTTTAAAAACGCATATTATAAAGTAGATCTAAATATTGTATTATATTATGAGACATCAGGAAATATAATAATCTGAATTTTAAATTATAACTCCATTAGGAAGCTTATGGTCAAATATCACGGAAGATTATAGGGGATACAATACAGTGTGATGTGATAAAACTCAATCACGAGTTCAACTTTATATTTATGTATGCTGATAGCTTTGATAAAAAAAATTCAAAAAATACATATATTGCGGTACGTCGATGATGTGGATACCGCAGCAACTTCACTAAATATATCTATCAAAAATATTAAGATCAAAATACAAAAGTCAGAAAATCTTGCAAGAGAAAATGAATTTCGGTTTCCTATTGTAAAAACTGAAGATGTTATATTTACCGGACGCAGAATAAACCCTAGTCCTTATGTTACAATTAATGATACATCAACAGTTCGTCAAAAGTGTTAAATACCTTGGATTATCATAAAACGAAAAAGTAAACTATATAAAAAATAAATGCATAAATAGTATACATATACTCGTACCAAAGGCTTCAAACAGAACTAGGTGTGGTACTCATTCACAGACAAATATAATGACACACAGAGCCTTAATATAGTTCTAAATAGAATATGTCGGACTTATGTGTTGACTACATGCAAGAAAATGAAGAATAATGTAATCTATAATATATAAAATAGAGCGCTAAAATTTCTTTGAGTACATTACAATTAAGTTCTAATCGTTGTATATTCATACAAAAATATTAGATACACCGGTCTAATTATACAAAACTGATAAATTTCATTTAAAATTCAAAGGTAATAAACATCATCCTATAAAAAAAATTCTATAAAAACCCAATTAACACATATTTTATGCAGCGAATATTAGTCAAATACGGCTTATTCTACGCCAGTAACAAGAAACCAGAAATAGGTTCCTGAATTATAATACTAAATCTGAGCATATACTAAACAACATCAACGTAGGATTACCCGAAAGATGCATTTATTAAAAATAACTTACATCAAATAAATAACAAATTTTAACAAGAAAGTATTGGTAGAGGAGATTTATGAATTATAAATATATAAATGTATATGCGGATATAATAAAACAGAAGTCTACTGTTGCCTTCTACAATCAAATAACACCAACAGGACATTTAAAGCTCCTCCAGTGTATTCCTCATTTACGGCCAAGTTAATAGCTATATAAAAAACCTTGATATTTAAAAATAAGAAAAAGAACTTTAAAATTTATAATGATAGATTCATATTTGGCGTTACAGAAAACTGATAATAGAATGAATAAATGCGATAATATATTACGCAATATTATTAAAATCTGCGGAAAAATTCAAAAAAAAAAACTAACCGAACGGTTACCATCAGAAAAAAAAAGGGGAAAAAACAATATTTTCATAGAACACAGTACAGAGAACTCTTCCTAAATTTTACATGTACGAGCAAGGTATCATTTTTTTCAGAGCCTATCTACTTTTAATGATGGAATTGTTTTTTTTCCCCTCTACATTTTTTAAAGTTATAAACTGAAAGTAGCACTAAAGTTATATTTAATAACTATATGTCTCTCTAACCATTTCCGAAACATTTCTTTCGAACAAAATTCTAAACGGCAACATCAAATTATGTGCACAAGTCTGTATTTATAGGATAGGTCGTTTTATTAATGCCTTGTAATATCAAATACCTGGCGCACCGAGCACTTGCTCGGTTCATAAAGTAACAATTACAATTAAAGATGGTTATGTTTTCTTACAATTATTTATTTAAGTCCAAATTAGGATATGTTTTTATTGCACATGTCGACGCTTAAAGCGTTGTAAATTTACCGGTACAGAAAATTTTATTATTTATATTTCATTATTCAATTATTTATTTTAAAAATAGATTACGATTATTTATTTTATTTGAAATAATCACAAATTATTTTTGCTGCACGTGTTGACATTTTTAAATTTTTATAAAGTTGGTATTTTCCGGGGATCATAATTCTAGCTGGCGTCCACTCATGCAGGGTTGTTTTTTTATTCAGTTTTTTAAATTTATTCATTGAATTGGCACTTTTTCTAGGATTAAAAAAATTGATGAAAATTGGCAGCTTTCATAATTCTAACTGGCATCCACACATTTAGGGTTGTTTTTTATGCCCATTTTTTAACCTCCTTAAAACCCGCGAAAACGAATTTTGCCGTGGATTACCTTGACAGGTCGATTTCTTGGCCCAAAATCCCTCTAGTGTGCAAATTTCGTGAAAATCGCTAAAGCCGTTTTAGAATTTGAAGGACACATAAATATATATATATATATATGTATGCGTATATATATACAATTCTTTAGTCGTATAATAACAGTAGATACCGCATATCTGGCAATGTAACAAAAACACAACTAGAATAATTAATGTAACCATCAAAAGCTACAAAGTTTTGTCTGTGTTGGGATATGTCGGTAGACTTTTATTCGGCCATAAAAAAGTGTATGTTGCATTGTCCAAATATCAGTTGAAATTAGATGTAAAATTTTTTCGAAGTTTGTAAAATATTAAAAATAATACTGTACGAAAATAAATTCTATAAATAAAAACTATAAAATAAAATGTTTTTCTACTTTAATAAAATTTCAAAATATTACAAATGGTGCTTCCAGGACAATTGCGACCAATCAGAGTCCAACAGAAAGTTAGGCAAAATGTCAAGAAAAAATTCCCCCGGTACATACACCTTTCACCAATACATATATATAACAGAGCTATAGCTCCGACCAGAAATTTTGCTGAAATTTCAGACATATATTAATATAACGAAAATAAATTGTCCATTTCTAAGTAAAAAAAAAAAAAACCAACTTAACTTTAAACAAGACATCGTTTTAAAAAAATTATTCACACTTCATCATTTTAAAACATTTAGTTTTTAATGTGTAATTTCAACTCATCTTTCCTAAAAAAAGTTTAAACAAAGCACTGATTCAGTGACGGAATTTCATGGATTGTAGCTAGCTTTATTAACATTATTGAAAAACATACATTTATTATTAGTAATTTTTTTTTCTCATTAACCCGAAAAATTTTTAAAAAACTTTTGTAGAACAGTAATTACCATTATTAAAACGTTTGTGATACAAATTGTAATTTAAAAAAAATTACAATATAAATTTTTTTTTTAAAAATCACAATAATGGTAAGTAATAAACACAGTTATTACCTTAATAACAGCTTGCGTGTCAGTTCTAAAATTAAAGTCTCCAAATAAAAAAAACGGAGCCGATCCATCTTCGTAATTATAAAATCTAAAAAAAAAAAAACAATCAGTCTCTCGCGTTAATATTAATTTTTTTTTTTAACATATTAAATAATCACGTAAAACATGAAAAGCATCGTTACACAAAATTAATAAAGAATAATTTTTGGAATAATAAAGTACCTGGTTAATGTGTATTGCAATGCTTTTTGTCTCATTACTGTATACGCTGAAGGGAACTGCAAAGATATAAAAGTATGTTTCATATATCTGCAACTTTCAAATATAACTAATGCTTTATTGTGCGCAACAATTATTTGAAATTAAATTCACCGCAAATATTAAAATTAATGAGTAAAATAATACAACGCATCAAACGAAAAAATGGAGCAATGAAATCAATTTAAAAAATTCGTTAATACTTACAGTCTGCATAGCAATAAGGTTGGACGCATCGTGGAAAAGATGGATGTTAACCAGATCAAATACCGTACCGTTTAAGCTCCAACGTGTTCTTAAAAATCCCTTTCTGGACCACTTACACTAATAAAATTCAAACATACGAAATAAATAAGTAATTACAGATAGAATACAACAACAAGTACACGGTAATTAAAACTTCTACATCACAATAACGATAAAGTACGTAGTTTTATCTATACAGATAGTAGATGTACCATTAATTAACCGATTAACCGGTAATGTATAATTTTAACATCGATCATTTTTTGTTTAAATTATATCACGAATTTTCATCAAAAACACACAAAGTCGTAATTGTTCTATTTTAAAAACGAATTTTACTTTAAAACATTAACGCATAAGAGCAAAATTAAACCACGAAAAAAAAAGAATAAGTACCTATGAATGAAAACTAAAAATTATCCGTGCAAATGTAAAGCGATCGATTTCAGAAATCTTATACGTAAATATTCAAATACCTCCACTTATTCACTATTCTCATCTTTTACTTTCCCTATTTCTTTTACTCGATTGCTTTAGTTTTCCTTAATTTATTTTCACTCTGTACTTCTTGTTCCTTAATAATAGTTTTAAAATTTCATAAATATACACTTCATACTTATTCATCCGTTAACCTTGTTTATAATTAAACGCTATTCTTTTTCTTTTTTCTTTTTTAACTCTACGAATGATTAGCATTTTTTAAATTCTTATTAGATCACTTTTACGAGGATCAGTCAAAAAATAAGTTCCGGTACTCTTTATCTCAGTGAGGGAACACAGTAGCAAATTCAGATTTTGATAGAATAAAATACAGGCTTGTCTAATAAGGCTATAAAAATTTCATAAAGATAATCTGCATACAACGAATGTAATAAAGATGAAAGTGTCCCGACGACGTCACGCCGCGGCTTTTTGTACGCAAAAGGCAAAACTGCCGCCGAAATCTATCAAGAAATTACACATATTTATGGCGACAATACGATGAGTGTTGAAATGATTAGAAGACGGATGAAACAATTCGCTGAGAGCAGAGACAAAGTGCATGATTTACTGCGTTCCGATCGGCCAGCTGATGCTGTCAACGACAATAACGTGGACAACGTTCGCGAGGGTAATGAAATGGCGGATGCTTTAGCTCAGGTTACTGTCCGTTCCCGCTTTTACTTTAATATCCCTAGTACTAATCTATTATCCTTAAGAAAGAAATTTCACTTTAAATTTTGGTCGGATATGTACCCTTCCTCCTTTACCAATTATCGCTCCTTCTACCTCTCAATTCAACCTAACCTTCCTGCTAATCCTTGGTTCTCAGAATTCCCTTCTCTTCCACGTTCTGTTATCGTTTCTATTATTCGCTTACGCTTCGATCACATTTTATTACCCTCTTCCCGCTATCGTCTTCCTTTGGTTTCTTCTCCTTATTGTCCTCTACATCCTAACAAAGCAGTTGTCTCCGATGCTGATCACATTTTTTTTGAGTCCTCTGCTCTTTCTACGGAACGCTTTCCCTTTACTTATTCTTCTTAAAGTTAAGGCTTCCTGGTCCCTATTGTGCTTCCTATATCCTGTCTGTTCCTGCCATTTGTTCCTTCATTTAAGCTATTTCCGATCGAATTAAGTTTTAATTAGTTAACTCTTCTTCCTATTGTTTCTGGGTGAGGTCCCTGGTTGACGAGCCCCCTCCCCAAAAAAAATATTTTCAATCGATGAAATCGAAGGTCGTTTACGAGAAAATGAGTTCATTGAAATTTCGCATGACAGTGTTCACTTAAAAACCCTTCGAAGGATCATTCAAAAAAAAAATAAAAACGCCTCAAAAAAGATAATTTTCATTCACGTCAATGCTCGTCTCCATACCGTTGCCGTGAATTTGGACAGCCTACATATTCTCCCGATTTAGCGCCATCGGATTTTTACCTTTTCCCCTATTTAAAAAGCGAAATTGGTGGTAAGCGGCACACAATAACAAAAGAAGTGCAGGTTGCAGTTCAATATGTTAACAAATTTGGCGGCAGAATAGTACTCAAGCAAACTTGAAAAACTTGCATCGTGTTACAGTACTTGCCGTTATCTTTATAAAATTTTTGTAACCTTATTAGACAATCCTCCATTTTATACGCTACAGTGTTCACTCACTGAGAAAAAGAGTACCGGGAACTTACTTCTTGACTGCCCCTCGTAAAAAAAGGATGATCTAAAGGATAAGCAATGTGTATAAAAAAGTTAGCATAATAGTTATAAACCACGAATACTTGAACAAAAATTTATCAAATACATCAGTTTTAACTTCAAAATACACGAAGAAAATTTATTTTTAGAATACTTATGCTTTCCATAAAAATAAAAAAATCGAAACTGTAACTATATCTGCGCACCACCATAATACACGTAACATACTACATGTTGCAAACGTTCTAACCAAACTGCTATATTAACATTTACATAATTTCTAGTATAAATTTTAAACCATTTTTAAGTATAAAAGTAAAAATCATTTTTTCTAATTTTTCGCAATAATGTTTCCTCTTAACTGTCCTTATCAGTAATTAAGATTGTAAAAGTATAGCTATAAAAATAATAAAAACTGATAAAAATCAATTTTAAAAATAACATTGATATTTTATTATGCGTATATGTTTATTCGAAGTTGTAATTCTCCATACAATAATACAAATATAAACGACAAATACAATTACAAATTTAGAAAACTTTTTTTTTTCTTTTTTTTACAAATTACTTTATAAATAAATAACGTACATTTGTAATCATGAATTTCAACGAAATCCTAACATTTCGAA
Source organism: Icerya purchasi (assembly GCA_039619475.1). Taxonomy (NCBI): domain Eukaryota; kingdom Metazoa; phylum Arthropoda; class Insecta; order Hemiptera; family Monophlebidae; genus Icerya; species Icerya purchasi. The sequence goes on from CM077116.1 coordinate 67,822,728, forward strand.
TTATAGCCAAACTTTAGTACCAAAATTTTGAAAATTTTTATACTTACTTCAGGAAAAAATGTTTGTGGAAATTTTGATTTTTCTTTTATAGAAATATCTTCTATATTACCAGTATATATGTTTTTGCCTTTTACTGGTTCTAGCTTTAATTCTGCGAAATAATAAATTTAAGTATTAATCTAAAAACTCATAAATTAACAAATCGATTTTATTCAGTCGTATTGTACGAACATTTTTAAAAACTTTCAACAATTTTCACAGCTAGGTTTTATTTTATCGACTTCGCTACGAAATTGCGCACGTATATTACTTTTTAAATGTATTTTAATTCATACCGCCTTTGAGAAATATGGATCTACATATATATAAAAGCCACTCTTCGAACTTTCAACAAAATTATAAAATAACGATTTCGTCGACACCATTTTTTTTAAGAAAACACTTATTTTGAAATTTTAAATATACTGAAAAAGTTAGTTGCCAAATAGATGAGAAATTCTCCTTGAAAGTGAAAAAAAAATTAATTTTTACTAAAAACAATAATCCGGCTAACATTAGGAAGTAAATGTAAGGAATTCGGTTGTGGTAAACATCATTCCAAAATTTAAAAAATAAAAACACGAAAAAAGTTTTTTTCCTTTATTTTGTAAAATCAACTCACATTTGAAAATGAAAGCCATTGAAAATCTGGATATTTCCACTATGTTTAAAAATTACTTTTAAATCCGTAAATTAGCTATTATTTAGTATCGAAAAAGAAAGAAAAATTCCGCACAGTTTTTAGTTAGCAACTGACAAGTTTAGAACAGTAAGAACCGTTTTTACTTGTACACAACTACATTCAGTCCAATTTCAGATGGTTGCAAGTTATTGAAACAAGTTCCGTATTTAGTTTTAATTCATATTCCGGAAAAAATTTACATAAGTTGTTGTAAAACATGTAATTAGGTAATCCTGACTTATGTCAAGCAAAATTTTAATTTATTTTTTAGCACTCACTAAAATTTCGACAACCTTTCAACTCTCAAATACCCTTTATAATAGATGTTCATGTTAAATCAATCATGCGTTCTTAATTTTGAAGCGTCGAATGATTTTTTAGATGCAACAAAGATTTACAGATCTAGATTTCTTCAAATCCGAAACATTTACAATAATTTACTTTACATTTTGACGATTTTGAAGCAGGAGCTAGTTTAGGATCGACAATATTAGATTAATACTTGCTGAATATTATTTGATTTAATGTACACTACAATTTGCCAAAAGATTATCTTTCTGTTTTGAAATTTAAGTCTGCATTACTACGTCTTATTAAAATTTACACAGAAAAGAAAAAGACATATAGTTAACAAAAATGATGTACTGTTATAATTTAACAACTAAAATATAGTCAAAAAATATAGTTTCCTAGAATAATTCGAACAAGTTAATAATAATAGTAATCGTTGCGGTCAATTTTTTAAACCAATTAATTATAATCGAACACATTTTATGTCGATAATCCCATAAAAGCTACTTCTATGGCAGAATAATCACCATAATCAATAGTGACAAATAAAAAATATACGTACTCTCAAAATCCCATATAAATATATCCGTAATATCTTCATGAATAAAATAAAAACATCCCAGTGCCTGCAATGAAAAGTAAATAAAAATATGAATTTTAAATTATTTCTATTTAGTATGTACATTAATTTTTATTTGAAAAATTTTAACGGGTAATAAAAATTCAGATTCTGACCTTGAAATAATAACCGTTTAAACAATAGACTTGATCACATTATAAGAAGGATAATCAAAATTCTTTACGTAAATAATGTTAAACCTGATGGAAACTTTTCGAAACTTTAAAAAACATGATTTTTATACAGTGATTTCTTTAATAAATTTTATACACTTTTAAACAATCAAATACGAAAGCTAAAGAAATTTCAAGAATTAATATAAACTGAATTTTATAAAATTTAAAAAGTTTTATTAAAAATAGAATCGCTAATAAGTATCTTGCATTAATATCTATATATGTGTTCATTTTTTTAGATCTAGAAACTATAAATAAAGTAATTACTTAGTAAGGTTTCAAATTTAACAAAAAGAACAGCGATGAATTACGAATAAATAAATTACTCTAAGGAATCATTTTTAATTACTAGTAGAAGATGCGAAACAATAAACAAAAGAAGTAGAAATTAATTTTAAACCTCAATTTAAGGTTTTCTTTTTAAACCAGATAGAAACACAAATGTCATTTAATTTAAATGCATTTAACGAAACGTTTCAAATTTAATTAATAATTGATTATTTTTAATAGAGTATTTTCATAAAATTAAAATTTGTGCCTATAGGTTTCTAGTACGTATTTACAGAAAATTAGCTTAAAATTATGCATACAATGCCAATAACATAACTCTTAATTTCAGTTAACTGCGCAATTTTTTTATTTCGCTTTAATTAAAATAAAAATAGCCCTAAAGTGTGTACTCTACTGAATTATTAAGAATTTTTACGGTTACCGTTTTAATGCTCGCTTATCGACTATAAATTTAATAAGTATACGTATACGACGCAATATTTAAAATTATACATACCATAATTAATAATACTTATAAAGAAAATTTTTGTGTATTTGTACGTACGTGTGCATTTTTTTTTTTTTACCATGAAACACGTGTAGGTCCACAACATAATTCGATGCGTATTCGTAATTTTAAATAAACAGACTACAAAAATATTCACTTAATGATAAACTATATATTTACGGTTAAAAAAGTTTAAAAATTCTATCCAAATAATTATCATAATGTTTTTCATTTGATATCTCATGTACTGATATTTTTCTATTTTTCAAAAATAATACAAGTTTAAATTCAAATAAAATGACACAAATTCGCTTTGAAAATCAAATTGTAATAAAAATAAAACCATTTCTATAAAGTATATATATATATATATATATATAAGAATAATAATAATATTATGAAATATAGGTATAATTTAAAGTACTCTGTATAAAATTAAAATAAAAAACAGACCCACTTTTTAAAATTTTTTAATAAATTTGTAAAATGATTTGTAAACATTATGTTGACGATTCTACACATTAAACACAAATCATTTCTCTATATTGTTGAATTTGTTTAATTTTTCACTTTAAAATAGCAGTCAATAAAAAAAAAAAAAAAAAGATTAAAAAACATTCAATGTAGAAATTAAACTAAAATCAAATATTATTGAACGCATTCCTGTTTTATGAAAAATGACAAAACTTTTTGTGCGATTTTTGGAATATTAATTTAAGTTAAAAAACAGAAGAATGGTGAATATTTTTTATAAATTACATATAAGTGTATAGAACATTTAAAAACAGGTACACGACATCTTACCCATTTTCACCCAACATATTTTTTACTTTAAGAAAATCTAAAATTATTATGAAAGCAAAACAGTTATTTTTAGTTTAAAAAAAATATGCTTCATTAAATGAGTATATCTTTTAATTTTCTGAAGCTAATTTATTCCTTTTGTTTTTAACGGTTCAAAAAAGTATTCTCCCTAAATCTACCGAAATTATAATAATAAATCTAAGTAAGAGTACATTTTAATTGAAATTAGTAGAACACCGTCCCCTTCCGGCTGAAGTCTATTTTCCACTGTTTTCACAGAAATTAAGACGCCGTATATTGTTACTTTTGGAGCAATAAATAAAATTATGCTTGCCTAGCTTTTAGAAATTTTATCAAATTTAATGAAAGCACATAATACAAATATCTGAAAATATGAAGTAAAAAAATAGCTTCTTAATAATCAAATAAATTGTTCGAAAAAATTTCAACTGGTTCTATTTTTATTTTTCAGTTTCAAGTAGTAAATGTATATTTATAATTACTGACTTTATTTGCTTTTATGTGTTTATTGAATTCTCTATTCTTTGTTTTAATGGTAATACTTATAATAGCAAATTAAAAAATAATAAGTCAGTTTTTTGGAACACATACTTACAATTTAAGATTATATGTAACATGTAAAATTTACATAAAATAAAGAACACCACTGGGCCTGAGTATCTGCGGATGAGACTTTGTTTTACGAGTATTTCTTACATTTGAATAAAAAAAAAAAAAAAAAAGCTGAAATAGGACTGTCAAGAAGAGGATTAAATGCTACGGTCACCGATTTCTTCCAAATCTTGTTCATTCCTAAAATTTTACAGCATTATTAATATGTTGGTAATATTTTATTAATGTATTAAATTTGAACGGCTTCCGTAACCATCATATCCGAGACCTTTCCTGGCTATATCTTAAATTTTTTACATCATTATTCTCCTCTAATAAAAATAGTCTTCCGATAAAATTGCGAAGCATAACTGAAATGAGACATAAAAGGATATAGCTGAACAAGCCTAAGAAAACTATCGCCGACGGTAAAATGTATAAAACTAATTGATTCTTAATCGAAAAAAAAAAAAAAAAAATTGTGTGAGAATTTTAGCTCAACAACTTCAATTTCGAAAAAATGGGTTTCTCGATTTTTACTTTATTATGACTGTTACACATAATATTTATTAATGATATTTTGAAGAAAAATAGTCGACAAAAGACGTTAAGAATTTTTCTCCCAAAAATTTTGAACTGTTACTGTTTAAAAAAAATTTTTTGACTGCCACTATTTTGTTCTCATTAGATGCCAATCGTCAAATCTTTGTAGAATACTACTTTTTTAATATCTTTGTATATATAAAATTTTTAGTATAGTCTAGCTAATGCAATATAATAAAAAAAAAATAGAACTGTTTTTTTTTTTTTTAAATAAATTGTTCAAACAGTATTTACTAGCTATTAATAAAATAATTTTCTTTTTTTACCTAAAAATTATTCCAAAAGTATACTTTTTAAATTATATTCATTTAATTTATTTATACTTACTGAAATAATTTCAAATTTATATTTCACTTCGTTTAGAGTAGAAAATGTAAATGCTGTAGCTAACAAAGGCAGTGATGATGATAATCATTCTTATTTCCTTGATTAATAAATTGTTATAAGACAATATAGTATCAAATATTTAATTTTTCTTTATCCGTGTTAAGGATAACATAATATATATCTTACAAGATTATTTCAATAATTATCAATATTACAATAATATAATTTAAAAACTTAAAAAATATTTTTATAATGCTTTTAATATTTATTAGCCTTTTTGAAAATATGAAAAGACGAAGCACACTTTTAAGTTGAAAAAAAAACGAATTTCATAAATATTTAGTAAATAATATTCAAAAAAATTATGTAAAATATTAAACCTTATTTTTTTTTTGTGTTGCATCAACTAGATCAAATTAAAAATCTTAACATATATACAAAGGGGTGAAAAAAGTTATTATCTTACGAGAATTTTTTAACTGACACTCGAAGGAAACATTTAAATACGGAGAGGAAAAAAAATGTTTTCGTTTTTTATCGGCAATTCTGTCCCAAGTATAGCAGCAACAATATAAGCCAAAAACCTGAAAACCGATTTTTTCTTATTATATCGTAAATAGATATTCGAGTAATTAGCAAGGTGAATTTTCTTCAAAAACATATTTTTCTTTCCGCTAGCAATAGCTAATTAACTATGCGCATTTTTAACATATCCTTTTTGCTTTTCAAACTACTCTTGCTGCTGCGTGTGAAATAATAATTTTAAAAAATTATGATTTTTCATCATTTTTCCTTTTAGTACACTCAGCAAAACCAGTAGAAAGTGTCTTTCGATTCAACTCATTTTTGCTAAATTGCGTTATCCTATGAGTATATTAATTAAATTGTGCCACTATTTTTAAATAATAAAAATACCCAATCGTATTCATGGTAACACAAATTTCAAACGTAAACAAACATATTTACATATAAAATTGTTAAATTCATTTAACATAACTTTAAAATACCTAAAAGAAAACAAAAAAAAATCGAAGCTAACATGGTGATAAACACTTGAAATAATATCAAATACGTTCAAAATTAACGGGACTTTTTTTTGATGAATTTACTTGTATCATTTATTTTTAAACATCACAATATATAAGAAACAATTATCGGTTTTGAGATGGTAAAATAACAACTACTGTTTCAAGTCACAAAACTGACTAATAAAAATAACATGTAACAATTAAAAAAAAAAAAAAGAATTACATAAATCTACAATAACATGTTTAAAAAAAAAATAAAAAAAAACCGTTATTCATTTCCAAATTGTGTTATTAAAAAGAAAATCCGCTTTAATGTCACATTTCAATTTAATAAAACTTATTTAGAACTTGTATATTAAAATAACGTTAATCTTTTAATTCCGTTTAATTCGAATTTCGAGTAAATCTCACATTTAAACAGAACGGAATTATTGTAAGCATAAGAGATAATTATTTTTTAATACCGAAATGACCGTATCATTGTACATTACAAAAAAAAAAAAAAAGTAAAAAGCAAAAAAGATATATACTCTAAAAAAAAGTAACTAAGATAAAATTTACTAAAAACATATATCACCGCGCTAACGGAAACTGTTAATACAAAATCGGAATAAAATGTAATTTATTTTTATATAGGAATATATCAAAAATGATTACATAATACTGGGGAGAAAATACGAAAGCAATAAATTAATGAACTTGGTATTGTAAAAATAATAATAATAATAATAAATCACTGATTTACAGAGAAATTAGTGTGACTTAAGAAAAATTAGTAGAAATTAGCCAGCCAGATGAAACTAATACACATACCTTGGCACATTCTAGTAACCAGACACAATGACGTAAATAGATAAAACGCAGAAAACGATTCGCATTCAATTCAGGAAATCATAGCTGTTTAATGCTTATTATTACTAATAAACCGAATAACAAAGTAAAACACGCGCAATTAGTATTCAGTACAGCAAACTTGATCAGACTATAACGTTCGATTTTATACGTTTAAAAATCATTCCTATTTTTACTGACGGCGGCATATTTTATTGGAAATTCTTGCAGCTAGATTAATTTATTATCAACACATCAGCAACTGCAGACACTGCCGGTAACGAACAACGATATTAAATATCAAATAGCGCTTAAAACGATTTACGCAATTTTGAATAGCACCATAAACGTTCCAATAACTATTACGACGCAGCGAATTTATAATTGTTGTAACCCAGAAACAAATAATTTCCTAACGGTTTCCTATATTCGTCTTTTTGTTCCTTTTTACTTGTTGATTTTCTTCGTTATAACTGATTTCGTTTTACTAAAATGTTTTCGAAATTTCATAAATTTTCGGGGCCAAAAGCGAGGAATTTTAAGAAAACATGGTTTGGGTTTGGCTTTATACGGGTTACGCATTTCGAAAAGTTTGCTTGGGTATTTACTTTTTAACATACAGTTTTGTGAATTGAATAATAAATTAATAAACCGACCGCTATAAAAGCTTCTTTTCTGAATTCCTAATATCACACACTAAACAGTCAATGGAAAACAACGCCAATTTTTCGAAATCATATTTGATTTTAAATTAAAATGGATTTATTAAATTGATTAGCTGAAAATAAAATGCCACAAAAATGTTGATTTCCTAAAAATTTTGAACAAGTAAACCATAAAACTCGAATGAGAAATGAGAAATGTTATAAAAAACGCTTTCAAATAATGAACTTCGCCGTGTTCTGAAATATCTTTAAACGTCTTAACGTTAAACAAAATCAAGCACCACGTATCGCTGGCGAAGCCTACAAAACTAGTCTGACAATTCTAACAATCTATTCAATATCGAAATTTGCAAGCGTTGACAAATTACATGAAAATTATAAATTTAAAATATTACGTTAACCCGTATCATGATAAAATTACACACCAGATTTAGTAAAACGTACCAAAACTTCAAAGATTGAATATAATTTACTGAACTGGCGTAGGCGCAATAACACTATTTTGAATAATTCATCAACAAATTAAATAACATGTAATAAATTATAAGTGAGGTAAATGAATCGTTACAGACCAAATTGGCATTCGAAGAATTAGGAATGATGAAAAATATCGTTCTACTCAAACTAACACAAGAAATTAATTACTAAATCGCGCTAAGCGCAAACGCATTTTACCCACCGCAATCTACTACCACAAGAACTTTTTTCTTGCGACTAATGCGGTACACGAACTGACGACATTGGACCCTACGTCAAATAGGAAAATTTCTGTGGTAGATTTTCTTTTTCGGTCCATGGATCCCCCTTGGTGTTCCCAAGAAGACATAGATATATGACCATTATTTATGCAAAGAAATTATCTACGTATAATATTAAATGTAATACCATTGGATACTATATGTATATATATATTTCATAAAATTATTAATTCACCATAATATGCTGAACACGAATAATAAAATGTATTATAAAATTATATAAAAAACATAAATCACATTAAGAAACATCGACTAGTTACGACGAATTACCGTTATTATCAGGATGTTGGTTTGGTAATGACGGTAATTTGTCTAAACTAGTCGATGATTTTTAATATTTTTAATATGATTTGTATTTCATACATAATTTTATAATACATTTTATTATTTGTGTTCGGCATATTATTGTGAATTAATTAACTTCGTGAAATATAGAAATTATCTACACTTATAATTACCTCATTTTAAAAAAAAAGTTCATTTAATTTTCTCTTTTTTTTTGTTTTTATAATTTATCTTACCTAAATATACTTATTATGAATATATGCGTGCATATTCGAATATGCATATATAAATGTATGTGCCATGAAAAATTAGATTTCTATCGCACGATAATAAATAAATATACGATATCCGAAGATTTTCGAAAAATTGTTCGTAAAGATTAATTGTATGCTGTTCTATATACATATTCTTTTTTTACTAAAAATATTGAAATGCAACATTTTCGGGAAGTAAAATAAAAATAAAAAAATAAACTGTTATACGTGTATTATTAAAAAAAGAAGAAAAAACACGATATGCAACATACGTAACAATTAAAAACTACTTATAATTTAAGTAAAAATAACTTAAAATTTTTTGATTGTTTTTCTTATTTCTCTACAGGTGCAGATTTCCGGCTTTGACCTAATTTCCGTCGAAGCCGAAAATTTCGTCAGATACTAATTATATTATCGTGAACAATGTAATTAAGACAATTTAATGGTAATAACAATTAAATATGTAGTAGGAAATATATGATTAAATGAAATTTTGAAAATACCAAAAGTTTCGATTCGATAACGCCACTGTTATTAATTTTAATTTTATTCTATTTTTACAATTAAATAAATAAGCTAACCATTTCGTATTTGGAATAGAAAAAAAAATTTCAAACCTATAATTTCTTCTAAAATTTATATTAATAATATTTCAAAAAAAAAAAAAAAAAAATTTAAACATTTCAAGCTGAATTGTACGAATGTTTACGAAAAAAATTTAAGTCAGTTAAGATGATAAAAAGGAAAAGCTCGAAAATTATTTATATATAAAAAACGTATGAACTTCAATTTCAAATTGAATTCTGGTATAAAATATCTTTTATGTAATTATGGATTTTAACATAATTTCTACACCATTGTGTTCTTATAATCTTATATACAACACGCTGCATAAATATCACATAAGCAACTACACATTTTATCGTTAGATAAACTCTTGCCCTATTCGCCGATTATGAATACGCTGCTGCAGCAGCTCAAAAAAGCTGTTCGTTCAGTCGCAAAAAGAACATAAGATAAACAACAGAAAAAGTATTTATAATAAAATTACTGGAAATCATTCAGCATTATAATTTTGTTAATTACCAACGTACCAATATAACGAAAACAATCCTAAAAATTTAATTTAAAAAAAGACAAGAAAACATAACATTTATTATAAATTATAGAACTCTTTTTTTCCCCTTTTTTTAAGCGCATTCCTTCCACGCTCAATATAAAGAAAAAAAGTCGAAGGTTTATTTTTAAACCAGATTTAAATATTATAAAAACTTAAATAATTCTTATCTACAATAATGCCGTCATTAGAGAGACCAGAATTTAATTGAAACAATCGTCTAGAATCAGGACAAAAAGTATGCTGCTATCATCACTTTCGAGTAAGTAGTTTTAAACCACAGTCATCGATGAACGTAATTTTCCTTTAACAGTACAACAGAACAAGACTAATGGTGAAAAATAAATATCCGCAGTTCACTTAAAACACTTCTACGAAGATATAAAAATTCTATCAGTTTATTGTAAACCTACCTAATTTTCCGTTTTCCCCGAGGCAACTTCGAAATTTGAAATGGTAAAAGTAAATTTCACCAACTTACGTTTTTTATATTAATTTTCGATATCGAAGCACATAAAAAAGTAACAACCCTTTCACATCAACAATTAAATGTACGAACAAAAGAAAAAAATTCAAACTAAAACAAAATATACTAACTGTAAAGTTTTCGGCGCAGGAAAAATCTTCGTCAATAAAAATTTCCATTTTATCGAAAGACTGTAATTCTTTACTGGAAACCAGAAGTCTAAAAACATAAAATATTTTCATAATTAGTCGGGAACAACATTTTAAACTAAGTAAAAACTAATTTTTTCTCTAATAATCCGACGCAAACTTAAGGAAGAAACTGAATTATCCGAAATATTGATCACGGAGCAATTAAGAAAAATCCTCATTAAAACAACAGTTTACGAATAAAAATGTATATTTTGAATTGTATTCCTACACGTCTGTTACTACGAAAATAATTTTAAGGGAAATAAATTTTTTAAAGAAATGATAAAGCAACTATATAACATATTCTTACAGAGAAACGTACAAAATAATACAAACAAAAAAGGCGTTTCTTTTTTTTATTATAAACAGTTGAAATCCTTAGAACATATTCAATTGACGGCAATTTAAGAAGCATAAAAAAAGTTTACACGATACAAACTTTCCAGATTCTTAAACTGATTAGCTCATTCACCCTTCCTGGTCTATTTTCATTACTGAACTAATCTGTAATGAAAATGCAATCACTACAAGCAAAATATGAGAAAATTTAAATATTCTAAATTAAAACTGTCGACTGGTGAATATTTCAAAGTCTTTTAAAAAAGAAAAAAAATTTAAAATGTACCATTTAAAAAACGAACGTTAAAGTACAATATAAATATATATATATATATATATATGTATTTTATTTTACTTTAAAGTTTTTTTTTTGCTGTTTTCTTTTTTTTTTATTTTGTTTTATTATTTTTATTTATTTGTTTTTCTTAAAAATGATATATATATATATATCATTTTTAAGAAAAATAAATAAATTAAAATAATAAGACAAAATAAAAAAATTTGAATTTATACGTAAAATTATTATAGCTAGAAAATTCAGACAAATCACAAATGTTATACGAAAAATGTATGGTAAGAATAAATTTCATTTGAATAATTCTGCGACAAAATACTCGAAATGATGTTCATACATCGTCCTTCATATCGTCTCGACATCAGACGGAATAGCTTATTATATCGAACCTACACGTAATGCCGTATATCAACTACTGTTTGTACAAACATGTAACCACATAAACCACTTCATTCCGGTAGAATTATTCTCCTGCTCCGATAAATCCGGTGATCCTACAGATGATTTTATCGTTACCAAAGTTAACTGCCCACATCGACGATGTCTTTTTCAACTACCTGTGACTATATTCACCGAAGGATAAAGAGTGATCCAGTTCGGTCAAGGATGATTTTATCGTTCTGTCGACTTTTCGTATCGAAGTTTTTTTTTTATTTTTAATTTCTATTTATAATATTCATTTAATTTTTGAATAATAGAAATTTTTTATTAAAACTTGCTGCCTACATCATTTTCTTTCATTTTTTTATCGTAATTCATAACGGTTATTACAATTTCATTTCTGAACTCTTAACGTTTTAAGATATCTTTCTTGCACGTGTCTTCGAACTACACTGAACGAGCTTCAGGGACATTAAGATATTTACAGTCATCGAATAATAATAATAATAACAATAACAATAACAATAATAATAATAATAATAATAAAAATATTTAGGAACCAAATTTAAACGCAAAACTGTTATTTTTCATTTACGGACTGATTCGGATATGGCATATATTTAGCAGTTTTTTTACTCGCGCGGAGGCGAGAACATTAGTTAAAAATCAAATATGAACTATTTCGAACTAGCACAAACACGATAATTCATACTAACGTATTTCTATTACGTACAATTCAAAACACAAATATCAGTAAACGACAAACGTATGCTTTAGTTAATGTATATAAAATTCGTAATTTCTCATAGAAAAACTAATTAAGAATTTTATCCGTTAAAATAGTGCAAAAACAGTTCTTTTCCTTCTTACAGTACACTACCTGCTACAAAATGCATGCTCTATGTAGAATATGTTTCTCTCTTTTACGTTTTTACTCTACCCCATTTCAGGCCAATTCTAAAACAATACACTCGATTAAAAATATACCGTTTGAAAAATTAATTTATTATAAAAGAGAAACAAAAATCAATGTTTAGGAAATTTTACGAAGGGGCATATCCGGGCGTGTTTATAACACCGAACCTTCTAAAGTAACTTTACCGCGAATTAATTTAAAATAAACGTAACAAACGATTGCGAACAAAGAACTAAATTCGACGAACGAGCAGTTATTTTACACCGTCGTGTTCTACTTTGATTCATTTGTACTTTCTAATGTATCATAGCGAAAACGTTAAAGACGCGCTCTTAAAATAAAAGATCTTTCATTTTCCTATATTTCGTATTATGTCCGTATTTTATCCGCAGCCGTGGCATATTTTTTCTCCTTCGTTTTTATACATTATTTAGTATTATTCCTAAAACGCATTCCATTAAAATGTTGTTTACATTTCTATTTCTTTTAAAAATAGAGCACACTGCGTGCACGCAATGATTTATTAACTCTAAAACGTTTCGAATGATCGCAAGAAAATTATTTCATAAATAGAGCTGATAGTGAACCAAAAATACATTTGAATAACTTCAAACGAAATGGGGCTATAATTTAAAAAGAAAAAAGAGAAAGAATTCCTAAGTATACTTCAAACGTTTATGGTAAGCTATTATTAAATTTATCGAATTTCAAGTAAAGAATAAACGCGACTCGGAGACACTTTAAAATAATATCGGACAACTTAAAACCGTATCCTTGTTTTTAATCTAAAAATACGTTTACACGTATATAAACAAATTCGAATCTCGTTAACTTGTATTTGATCAACTGGCAGGCAACGCAGTTTAAACAGCTGCGTATTATGTAAAATTCGTTTATATTTCTCTTGCAATGGAAAACTCCATTTTAATTTTCAGATGACAAGTTAACAAAGTAAATCGGTTAAACTTGTGTAAATATTTAATTGCCATTCAACGGTATAAACGAAAGATTTCACCGCTATCAGATCTAAATATGATATTTTCTACGAGTTTACATGTAAAATTTACTCCACCTTTTTCGTTAACGATACTTCAGTTTAAAATCGAGCACAACAATGCTAATTACGGTGCAGTATTGACAGAAAGCATCAGATAGAACACGCTACTAAAATTATGAAAATAGTTTTGATTAGAATTTCTTATCTACGACGACCGATTGTGATAACGTGATACAAAACACATCCGCGTCTGGAAAACGTCACAACATTTTCGTAAAAATTTTACCGAGTCTGCCATCGATATATTGAAATAAATACGTGCGGGAATTACAAAATTCCCGTTTTTAATTTTTTTCATTTTTAATTACAGCTACCGTTCCAATTTTTGAGGGGAAAGGAAAAAACTCTTTCTTAACGATGATAACAACCAGCTATATATGTACAATATAAATACGTATAGAAAATAGTGGCTGAGAACTTTGAAAGATAAAAATGTACCCCAAAAAGTGCTAGACGAAACTAAAAGAAAATCGTAAATAAGACAACTTTAACAATTCACCAGAGACTATAATCCGCATTAAGCAATGCGGGTGTCGGCTGTTTTCATTGCGCCCGTACGGGGCAAGTAACACTTTCAATTTCCGAAATACTTTTATAAACCGACTACGAATGACATTACAAAATACCGTTTTTATAACGATAATAATATATACATGTACTTATTCATGTATACATATAAGTGTGTACATGTATGTATTAACATATAATATAAGAAACTTTGCTGTTACTCCCCAATCCACAACGGGAAAAATATATATATAAAAAAAAAAAAAAAAAAAAAAAAAACCGATTTCGATCGCATCAGTGACTTAAATAATAAACGAATTATTATAATCGATACCGCGTTAGATAACGGTAAAAAAAAAAAAAAAAAAAAAAAAAAACATCATCTCCTCCTGCGAGAATAGTAGAGAAGGAACACAATAATGGTTAAATTTAAATTCAAGGTTAACGTGTTTTGTATCAGTGAAGTCTATTATTTCTGATCGATACGAAACTCTTACATTTTCATACTCTGACAGTATCAATTTAAAAATTGCGTTTTCCGTTTAGAGCGAAATCTCTGAAATACGCGCGCCAACAGATTATCTCACACAACGTAGAAATATAAAACGTTTCCGCCTTATCATCATTCGACTGAAAATACATCGTGTGTCATGTATTACGAGAAGTTTTAAACAGCGAAAAAATATAATCATAAGACACTGCCAAGAGACGGAAAATATTAACGAGATGATGATAAATTAGCAAATTTTAACAACACTCAGAAAGATATGCCGCAACTAACAGCATTATTTTTGCAAAACGGCGCGCTATTTTACACTATAATATACATGCGTTGAAAAATTATAAATAATCGGAAGAAAATATAATTGCGGTAAAACTACTTACTGAATAAAATTCTGTACGTGCGGCATGCGAATTTCGTAATTTTTACCGCCAACTTCTTGACAGTGTAGGGCTATAAACTTTGCTTTCGACCGAGATACCGTCTAAAAAGAAGAAGCAGAAAATGAAAAAATAAAGAGGCTGAAACGTAGTAATATCTCGCGTCATTTTAAATTTTACAAAACGCCGATGGTAAATTTGTGAAAAGCAATCGTCATAATACACATTATAAAAACAATTACGCTATAAATACTTGCACGAAATACGTACCATTAAAAATTCGTGTATCCATAATCCTAGCATAACATCCGGCTGTAATCACAAATGATACATACATATATATTTATATATATATATTATATTATATGGTCGTATATTAATTATAGAACGTGAATGTATTATTAATTTAAAGTTAGAAAAGAACAAATTATTCCGCTACTGTAGAGGATTTTACGTTTTTTTTTCTTTCTTTCTTCGTTGCATAACTGAAGATTTTTTGTAAACTGTTAATCTATACAACACTTAATAATTTGGTTTAATTAAAACAAAAACAAAAAAAAAAAAAGGGTATACATATTTCCAACGATTCAAATTAGATGGAATAGATGATTTTTAATCAAAGTTCGTAAGAAAGAAATGAAAAAATAATATCGAACTGAAATTATCGAAATAACAACAGCAGATAACAAAACGTACTACGTATTGGCTGTAAACGAGATCTTTAAATTATTTAAATGGAATTCAAATATTTGCGATAAATTAATATCTACTAACGACGTCACGACTTAGTTAAAAAGATCAATTTTATTTCGAACTGTGTGCATTACACGATCGTAAGTGTATCAATATATAAAAATGTGATGAACAAAAACGAAAATAATCGAGGTGTTAATACTTACCAAATAAAAGATAAAAAAAAAAAATGAAAAAAAAAAAGAAAAGAAAGGAAAAGTATCGAAATTAAAATGGTTTGCTCTGAAATAATCACCAAATATGCAACACTCTCGGTTATACACAAACGTTAAATATCGAAGAGAGTTCTTCGGTCAGTGTTTTAAACGATCGAAAAATAGTAAACAAAACGCATAATAATACTGCTGTTTTTGTTTATATTACGACGCGTACGCACGGAGGGGCTTTTATAATAAAACACGTGAACAGATTCGTACGAGTAAGAAAATTGGTTTATACCTACCGAGAAAGATACTTACATTTTCGAAAATTGAACCAACATTCGCCGTGACTAGAAGAAGCGGTGTAAACGTTTCCATTACACAGCAGTGGGGATATTAATGCTACAGAACGGACTTCAAAAGAACGGATTAACCATTTTTCGTGCACAAGTTAATTTTCTTCGAAGAACGATGAAAAACGAATTTCAACTCTCCGGAAGAGAAACATATCGCGGCGACTGTAATAATGTAAACATTAAACGTGAGAACGTTTTACTACGACTTTTTTATAAACCTTGTCGAACTTACTCGCGACGCTACTTATAACTGAATTCCGACCCCATCATCACGACTAGGAATAGCAGTTTCATATTTTCACTCGTATAAATATACGCGTCCTATGCATACATACGTGTATGCGCAATATCAGCTGCCGAATGCGATGAACCGTCCTCACTCCTTATCGATTAAACACATCAGCTTCGAAAAACAGTGGACACCACGAAGGACCGCTGTTACACAAGTTAGAAAAACAAAAACTGGAACAAAACAAAAAAAGAAGGAGGAAAAAAGGGAAAAAAAAGAACGCTCCCGAACTTATCGCTTCATCGGATTATTCGATGACAATTTTTTTTTTTTTCGTTCCGGACGAACGGAACAGTGAAACTGATATTGATTTGTTATATATTATATATATTTTATAATATATAGATACTAAAGGTAAACACGAGCGCACGAGACAACGTCGTCGCAAAAAACGATTAAAAATGCACGCGCCATGCTCGGAAACCGAGAAATTCCATTACACCGAATGCGTCAGGCAAACCGTTTCAGCAGCGTCGTTAGAACAGTTCACCACGCCTACTCTGACGTCAATGGCGATCCGTGTCGTGCTAGAGAAGGAAGAAAGGAAACAAAATGCGTAATGAAATAGCTCTCCGCTGAACGTAGTAAACCGTGAAATGAAAACAACAAGTTCCTCGGAATTAATTGCTGGGTCTGCATCATCGCCGGTACCCCGTTTCTGTCTGTCTGGGTACCGTCGTCTTAGTCAACCGATTCCTCGGATTATTAATGAACTTCATTCATTTGAAGAGAATATTCTTTCAGAAGATACGCTGGCCATCATTTCTACCTTACCTAATTGTCCAGCTACCGAAATTTTCGCGCCGGCCGATTGCCAGTTCTTTTTCTACTTCTTAACTAGACGTTTTAATTACTGTATAGAGGAATCCGGTCGAAAATAATTACGCCGCAAAGAAACTGACTTTTTCTGTTAATCACATGTTAACCTACGTCGCCGAGCTAACTGATAAATTTCAACGAAAATATCGCAACTATTTAAACGCAATCTGCGCTAAGGTATGAATTTTCAAAACCGCGCGCTCTATGTAAATATAAATCCAAAAAGCTTCCCGATTTTATATTTAAAAACAATTTAAAGTGCATAAAAATAAGAAATTCTATTTGAAAAGTTAATTCATTTCTTTTAAAGTAACAAGGCAAAAACTTTTAAAAATCTTTTGTCACATCGAAAAAAATTCCTTTTACGGAGATATCGATCGAAATATCATCGCACTGTTAATGAAAAAGCTAAATATTTTTCTGAAAAAAATTAATTTTTATCGTTTATTTCTTTTTTTCTTTGTAATTCCTGATAATTAACAAAAAAAAAAATCAAACGCCGCTCTATTTTGTGTTCTTCTGTCTAAATGTTTTTCGTTTCCTATGTCTGCAAACATTTTTTATTCTTAGTACGCAGCTCTATAAAAACATTTTCTATCGCATTTCATCGTTGTTTAAAAAATATCACGCGAATCGGAGACTGGTTTTGCGCATTTAAGCATATATACTTCCGGTTCATCCTTCCCGATACTGTAATTACATAGTTCGTGAAATATGCAAAATTTTACACGATCCGCGAAATTATCGCTAAAATTTCGTGAATTTTACCAAAATTCTCGAAAACATTTCCGCGAAATTTATATACAGCGGTATTATTTTATATCGTTTGTATTTCAAGTTACAATTTTTAATTGCATTGAACAACGTAAACATTTAGATATCGGTTATAAGTTCGTGTTGATAAAAGCGATGAAATTTTTGTTGCTGAACTAATTTTTTTAGAAACACATAAATTAGTCACAAAAACGTTTATTACAAAAAAAACAACAAAACATAAAACCAAATGAACTGATAAATTGATGAGCTACATATAAACATTCGGACTTCCCGAAATTGCTCGTAAATAACGTCGTTGCATTTCACCATACCACGCAAAACGTGTAAAACAAACATGGCTATTTGTATATACATCAGTGCCAGTAGACACTCATGTTCGGCTTTTTAATTACATTGCGTCGATTTTTTTTTTTGTAATATAGTTCCCGTTTAAATAAGTGTAAATATGTTAACGATCAGCAGAAAAATTGGGAAACCATCTGACAGAAGCGTCAATTAATTATTTTTCATTTCCAAAAAAAAAAACAAAAAAAAAAAACAAAAACGAGCAGCCCATCAAGTAGCCGTTTTACTTACTGAATATGTTACCAAGCAGAATTTACGACGTTATTAAAAATAAAAATAGAAAAGTTCGAAATAAAAACCATTACAGTCGTATTAAAAATACGAAAATATGTTAAACTGTTCCTAGAATGTGATTATATAGGTTTTTGGTTAGTTTCGTATATTTCAATTTAAATACATGTAACAAATTTGACTTCACGTATTTTTAAATCTAACAAACTGAATTTGCGAATTATACTTTTACTAAAAACACGTTTTTCAGGCTCCCCGAAGTTGTCAATCGAACGACATTTAAACGGCTGCACGCCCAACGGTAGGTCTCGCAAGAGCGAAGAGCGACAATGATTCCTGTCTTATCGGTTAAACCGATTTGTTTTTTTTTCTTTTTCAGGCTCGCCTGACCACTGATCTAGCGCTACAGTTGGGTAAATCAACAGCGAGGAAAGAATTTCGATTTTAATACCAATGCAAATTGCAGAAAACAGTCGCGAAAAGTATTTAACGATAGTCGAGAGTAGTATCGTCATATGATTACCAATCAGGCCCGGATTAAGTGTATGAATGGCCCGGGGCTACGAAAATATTAGGGTCCCTTTTCGGAGGTGACAAAATTATCAGTTTTACAGAATAACTAAATTTTCTTTAATTTAATTTAATTATATTATTTTGAACTCACGAATTAACATATAATTTTATTAATGTAAACAAAACTAAATATCACATAGACAATGGGTAGAATTTTCGATGTTAAAAAGAATACATATATATATTTAATTTTAAACATTGAATTTTTCAGCAAATTTTAACCAAAGATTTTCATAAAAGGATTGTGTGTTGCGCGTGTACACACACACACATTCATACAAACATTTCCTAAAAACGTAGATTCCGACTTATTATATCTTAAAGCAAATTTCTGGTACGTTTTTACGAAACTCGAAATTTTACTATTAATAAATTTCCTCCTCTAGGAGGAAATAAAAATGGATACAAAATTATTAACAAATGTATTAAAAAATGCACTTGCTCCTGTAATGTTAATTCTATTTATTTAAAAAAAAAAAATTGATGTATATGACAAATGATGGATTAATTTTTTATTACATGTCGGAAGTGAGTGTCTCTTGGGGGCCCCTTTATAAGGCGGGGCCCGGGGCTGCAGTCCCCCCTAGACCTTCGCTAAATCCAGGCCTGTCGCCAACCTCCTTCGAAGAGAAGGTATCTGAAAAAGATCTGGGTGGAAGGGACAGACTAGAGAGGAAATAAGAGGAAAACGAAAAAAAGAGAGGAAGAAAGTAAGTTATGATTAAAGCGAAGGCGCCAGATGGCAGAAATGAAAAAACGACGGAGTTGTGGAAAGTTATGCTAGCAGAAGCTAAATCGACACATATTAGAACATTGAGGATTTAAAAAAAGGGAAGAATAGATAGATCGCCATAGTTTAGAATGGCAGTTTATTGAGAGAAAATATACATGTTAGTAGCAGGGAGTTTACTAAGGATCAACCGTTATGTACTGCAGATTGGACAGGCGCATCAACACCTGCTCGATTGTCGCGTGAGGATCCACAAGAAATCAATTAGATAGCACGACAGGAAAACGATTGGGAGATTAGTTTTCGAATGAAAAGAATGCAACATTCAAGAGTTTTTATCGGAGATTTTAAAAAAATAATTTTTTCCCGGTGTGTTACATATCGACGGAAAGTATGTTGCTTCGTAATAACAAAAATATATTTTGATTTTTTATTAAAACTTTAAAAGTTTGCGAGAAGTTCAAAAAAATGTGAAACATATCGTTTCACTTTAGCATAAAAATGGATATATTTAGGAGAATATTACAAAAATAATATAGAGGATATTAAAACTTCAAATAAAAAAATATTTTAATTTCGAATGTATTACGCAATGATGGAATAATTGCTATACGTAGAGGTGACGAAACCATTTTTTTCGATTTCATGATGGAACTTTAAAAGTTTGCAAAAATTCCGAAGGAATGAAAAATACAGCCGTTTGCAAAGCAAGGATTACACTAATTAAAAATTGCACGATAAGTAATATTTTGAAACTTTCTTTTAAAAAATTCAAAATTCAAACACTTGACAACCGTTATTCTTATTAAGGCCAGAATTCACTTTTAAATCATGCGAAGCTCGCTAGTGATAATATTTAATAAAATTAACAAAAAAGTTTTAAACTACTCCAAAACAATATAAATCTGTTTAATAAATACGATGTGTCGTTACTTTAAAAACCAGGTAAATAGTAAATCATAATAAAAAAAAAAAAAAAAACAGTACTTAAAAATATACATATATGTAAAGAGCAATTTTACGGAAATATTGTAACCAACTTGTGTTATTAAAAATTAAAATTTTGTGCGCCAAGAAAGTTTTTTTTTTATGTCTTTTTCTTATTATGAAAAAATATTTTATTCCTAATTTGTTATGAGATAGGTAATATAGTTTCGAGTGTATTTACTTTCCAAAAAAATGTACCTATATTTTAAATTGTATTTATAGTTCTTAATATTAAATAAATGGCAGAAAATAAAACAATATAAATTAAGATTATTTTAGGTCGTTATTAATGTAGTCAACTCTTTAACTACAGTTGATTTAGAAGGATCGATCTTTTTTGTTTCATTTAAAACATTATTATTTTTTTTTTTCATTTCATCGCTTTCTACTTTCAAAAAAAGTATTTGCTACTTTTTAACATAAAATGGTGGCAGTCACGCAAGCGATTAAATATTTCTTTAGAATTGTTTATTCTTTAAACGTCAATGTTTGTTTCTATTTTCTTTTATTTCCTTCGCGTATATTTAGATATCGCTTACCTGAATTTCTAAAATCCGTAATTATTTATTTTATTTGTTCATTAATGGAACGGGAATCCATTTTTATTTCAATATTTTCTAAGAAAAGAAATGCGGCTTTATATTTTTCGTTGTCCGACTCACACCCCTTGAGCATGTACTTCAGGTTCATTAAAATTAATCGAAAAGTGACGATAAGATCTCGGACATTTCGTAATAGGTGAAAAGTGAAATACTGTGTATCGCTTTCTTGGAACTGATTTTTTATGGTTCTATTGTAAAACATTTCTTATTATTTTGGCGGAAAAAAGTAATTATTATTTAACTATGGCTATATATATATATATATATATATATATATATATATATATATATATATATATATATATATGGTGAAATGAATCCTTCTCTTTTGGATTCACAATGCGGGTTAATCGGAATTTTCTTTTCCCGTGATGTTTTCTTTGGGTCCCTAATTCGAGACTGAAAATACGGAGTACCGGACTTATTGAATGACCCGTAACACGAATAGTTAAAGGATCAGCATTAGGTTTTTCTTTGGATTTAAACAAAAAAGTAAAACGAAAACTCTTTTATCACCACCGCAAGGACGCAGCACACCTCCCGGAGGCGTACCACCCAGACACGGGCCAAGTGTTATCAACTATCACGAATGACCAAATCAACGTTCGCGAAAATTGTAGTAGTAAATGCGTATATTTCAATCCGAATGCAAGTGACTAGAATCTGACAGTAAAAAAAAAAAAACACAAAAACCACTACTAAGGATCATAAAAAAACGGCGGTTCGATTAAAATCTTCGTCGTTAACAACGGTATGGCGACTAGAAATACAAAATTGTACGTAAAAGCTGCTATAACTCCTGTAAACGATTACGAAGTCCAACGACAAATATGACTCCAGCCGATAGCGACTAGATAAACGGAAAAGCGAGATACAACTTTGTTACGCGTACAAACGGTAACTAAATGGCGACTTTTTCTAGCCAGATCGGCCCGATAATCATTTATAAACTAACGGTAAATTACCAAATCCTTATCAATTAGTTAAACCGGCCAGATTACACACACATATTATAAACACTATTCCTTTATTCTCACGGCTCCCGCCGATGGCAGTAGCGCTGCCCTGCTGTCGCAGACCGCACATACCAGGGCACTTACACGACCCTTAATGACCGTGCCGATAAATTCGACAAAATCAGAAATTACAATGTCGGCCGTGTAAACGTCCCATTCTCCGCCGACAACGAACAATGCGATGATGCCGAGAGATCGAAAATTAATGATTTTAGCCAGAGAATAATTTCTAGCAGCGTCGTAAATACCGAATCCGTATCAATATATATATATATATATATAAACTCGGTCATTTTGGTCCCGCAAGGACCTGTGCCCCTTGACCCCCTTTGCTTACATTTCTGTCTCTTTCTCTTCTATACTTTGTATAAAATGATCAAAATTTACAACGTAATTCTAAATCGGTCCATATGAATATAACATAATCACAGAAATCCTATATAATATAACAAACATTTCATAAAATTGGGACATTTTTTCTAATGAAGGGTAACCTAAGAATTACGTTGTAATTAATATATATGTATTACAACTGGATTTCGAACAGACGATGTTTTTCAATAACTGTGGTGCAGAGAGGTTTGGAGAATACAGCTGTTTCCTATAAATCGTTGTAAGTGTAGTGATATCCCAGAAAAAAATACCAATTTCCCATTTTGCCTAATTATAAAATCTTTTTGTTCGGGCGAAAAAAAAAAAATACTTAGTTCTTCACAGTAGAGTCTGCAGGAAATATTTAATTTTTTAAAATTATCAAGTCTTTTATTTCTTTAGAAAAAGGTGAACGATATTTATCATATGACTTTTAAGCAGTGGTGCTTGCCAAATGGAAGGGAGCAATAGCCCCTTCCAAAAAAAAAATGATAGGGCGACACCCCTCAAAAAAAAAAATATATATATATATGATACCAGTATATATAACAATTATTTAATAAAAATCCCAGAAAATTTAACGAAAAGCAGGTAAATAAAATTTATGTTCATTTCAAATACTTTAATCACATTTTCTTCCATTTTTTATTTTTATTTTTATATGCTTTTTGATTATACATAATTTCTTACAATATAAAATTTGTATATATAATATTTATTGTAACAAATATCAATTATGTAGATTAGGATGAAGCATTACTAGTAAATATCGTTTTTCAAACATATAGGTACATGCGTCAATGTACATATATAAGCCTCTCTATGTGTAGGGGTGATTTATGTTTTTGCTCTCGCTGGTTGTGAAACGTTGGCGCGCCGCTGCTTATAAGCGATTCGTCTCATTTTACTCGCAGAATTATCGTAAAAACACCCTTCAAAATCACATATTATTTAAATTAATTAAAGACCGAATTTTCAAACAAGACCCCAATCAATGAATTATTTTGAAAAAAAAATGATATATAATCAACAAGCTTCAGTATGAACTTTTGTTAGCCTAACAGCTTAAATTTCTGCTAATTTGTTTTTTGCAATATAATAAACGGGAGGTAATTGAGAAAAAAAATTGATTAAAGTTATTTAAGGAAAATGAATAATTTAGGAAAATTATGTAAAGTATGTATTTTTTAGCCTAATTCATAATCATTTCAGTTTAATCATCTTCTTATTTAAAAAAAAAACCAAATGAATTCATTCCGAACTATTTTGGTTCGCTCAATTCCTTATAATTAAGTGCGAATTTTAACCGTGCTTGCCCGGTTAGTATTGAAGGTCTTCGTGTGGACAGCGTCGTATTCTCAAGCGTTTTTCTTCGTGAAAATAAATTAGTCCCATGTAAATTTTAAATGGCTAAAACGGGAGCCAAATTAAAGAAAAGGTTAAGAACTTCTCTTAAATATAATTCTAAATACGACAAACATGGAGCATTTTTTTAGGGAACTATGAAAAATAAAAATTAAAAGTGGGGGGAGGGGGCACAGGGAACCATGAAAAATATATCACGGAAAAAGCAATTCACGAAGCGATGGGAAATATAGTTCGCTCTTAAAAATTCATTGTTTCTGAGAAAATAACACCGTGATTTTTTCTTAAAATTGTGTCTATTTTGGGAGAAATTTTAAATTTTCTGCCGTTTTTTATCATTTCATCGTTTTAAAATTTTTAGAAAATATAAAACGTTTTAAAAACTATGGAAAACGTTTATCGTTTTTTTTTTGTTGTTGTTTCTTTTGGGCTCGTCAATCAGGGACCTCCACCCACAAATCAGAGGAAGAAGAGTCAACTAATTAGAACTTAATTCGATCGGAAATAGCTGAAATAAACTGAACCAGTGTAATGGACAACAGACTGAGAAGTAAAGAACAGGATGGAGGAAGCCCAATAGGGAGCAGGAAGCCTTAACTTTAAGAGGAGTAAACAAAGAGAGGAATGTTCTGCAGAAAGAACAGAACGCTCAAAAAAAATGTGATCAGCATCATAAAACACTGCTTTATTAGGATATAGAGGACAATAAGGAGAGAAAGTCAA
This sequence comes from Icerya purchasi, assembly GCA_039619475.1. NCBI lineage: Eukaryota > Metazoa > Arthropoda > Insecta > Hemiptera > Monophlebidae > Icerya > Icerya purchasi. Next base: position 67,847,712 of record CM077116.1, read on the forward strand.
AGGGAGACGAAAGCGGAGCAGTAACGTGTGATTAAAGCCTAGGCAAATAATAGAGACAATAACAAAACGTGAAAGAGAAGAACTGAGAATCAAGGATTAGAAGCAAAGTTAGGTTGAATTAAAAGGTAGAGGGAACGATTATTGGTAAAGGAGGAAGAGTAAGGTACATGTTTAGAAAAAAAACGGTATTCCCAATACGATCTTTGAACTGAGAGAGAAGTTGTATTAGATTTAGCAAGCATTGCTAAAATAGGAGAAGATTTAAGAGCACCGAAACATAGACGGAGACAGGAATTCGGTATTCTATACAGTTTGGAAAGAAGGGATTTGGGGACAAAGCCATAGATAAATGAAAAATAATCAAACTTCGAGCGAATAATGGACCTATACAAGGAAATGAGTACAAGAGGATCACCTCCTCTCCATTTGGTTGGTGATAAGTATTTCAGTAAGTTCAGTCTTTTAATGGCGGAACAAGAAAGATAGTTAATATGCTCGGAAAAGGTTAGTCGACTACTAAGGTAAACACCAAGATAGTAGAAGCAATTAACACAAGAAAGAGGCATCCGATTTAAGGATATATTAACTAAAGAGATTATAAAAACGAAGAGTAAAAACCATGCAAGAAAATTTGGAAGGAGAAATAGAAAAATGAAAAAACACAGAGGAGAATTAAGCGCTTCACGGATAACTGCAATATCGCAAACTTTTTTGTAGATTTTAGATTAGAATTTTCTGGAAATACTGGCTACAATATCTTTTTTGGGAGGAGAGGAAACCCCTTACAACTTAACAAACCTCGGTACCTTCATCATCCAATTTTCATCAATATCAGGCATGTAATGTTCGTCTGGTTGTACATTTGTAAATGGATGATGTTCAATATTTTCCCATTTAATTTTACACCCAGATTAACTAATAATATAAAAATACGCATCAAGCACGAAAAATTTAAATTCTAAATAACGTTAAATGAGAACACATCAAATAGATATACGTTTGATTTCATTAAATAACATACCATTTCAAGAAGTATTAAAGTTGCTCTTTAAATTGGCAATCAGTAATTGCACGACTTGGAATAAATTGAGTGATTTACATTTGCTGGTCAATAATTTGTTCAGCCACCGCGGTAATATTTCGAAGCATATTTTTCACAACGCTAAACTAGCTAACTCGAATAAGGTAGCGAAGTAATATATAAACCTTTCAATCAGTATGTAGCCAATTTTTTGTTAAATCTGAGCTAATTTCGATTTGTTTGTCACACAGAAGATTGATGGCTAAATTTTATCAGAGCATAAATCGTACTGCTAGAAGCATATATTTAGCCGCCAGGCCATAAAAAACAAAAAAAAACAAAAAAAAAAGCATATATTTTTTTATAACGTCCCATTTCACACTCATAAGGTACCGTTTCTCTAGTTTCGTCCATTACGACTTTAAGTGGAAGGAGTGCAAACGAGAACAAGTAGTGCAAAAATACGCACAAATGAAGCATAAATGAATAATACTGTTTTTAGCCCTTACCCCAATATGGACTACTTCCACCCTTAACAGATTAGGAAGGAGACGGACACAAATAAAAATTAGTGGCGCATAAATAAGCATAAACAAATGACACTGTTTTCAATCCTTATCTCAACATTAGCAAGACTATCTCCATCTTTATCAAATAGGGAAGGGGATGGGCACAAACAAAAACAAGTAGTGCACAAACAAGCACAAACGAAGTAAAAACGAATGACACATTTTTCAACCCTTAACTTTATATGGACGGGGCTATGTTTTACCAGCCCCGCCCAAACACTTTTCTAATTAAACTATGAAGAGGGAGAGCACAAACGAATAAGTCTATTTTGGATTCCCTACTCAAAATAGCGGGGCTGATGAAACGCAGCCCTTTATTCTGTATCATATATTGGGTGTGTTCGTTTAGAAAAAGACGTCGCAAATTTAATAATAAATGTACCCACAAAACCGAAGTTCGTCTTCGATATAGGGAACCATCAATAAATATGAGATCCAAAGGGGATTATACAAAAAAAAAAAAAGGTTGAGAATCATTGTTCTGTTTAAAATTGAACATAACCGCATTTTAGACCTAGAAATTAAGTTAACTTTTAATATGTGATTTGCGGATTTGCATAAATTGGTGAATGCAAACTTTTATAAACATAATATTAACTGCTTTTGTCTAATTTTACAAGTTTTTTTGATACGTATTACATAAAATATAATATTAAAGATTTTTTTAAATATATTTTCTTGTACATTTTGTTTTTTTACTTTATTTTTTCTTATCTTAAAAGTCATTGGAGCTTTGAAATTCCAAATTTAAAGCTGAAAATTTTGGTTACACATAATTAGCGAAATTTCTACTATAAGTATGTTTATCAGAAATTTTTTTTTTTTTTTTTAATTATTATAAATCTAACTACCTGAGCTAATTTCGACTTCCAGAAACTGGTAATAGTTACAGTAGGCAATTTAGTCCATTAAATTTTGTAAAATTTAAGGCTAGTCGGAGCAGATGTTCCATAGTTGGTAAGCCTACAAACCCTCAAAGTGGCCAGCAAGATGGAACAGGACCTTCTCCAAAGACGTAGTCATGAAATAACGCTGTGTATCCCAACTACAAACTCGACAGAACTAAGAATTCTCTATGTGAAATTGGAAGTATCGACCAAAACGGGTCGGTGTTAGACCTTGTAATACTGAGCTATGTCGTTTGGTCCGACCGTAATTTATTCCATTCTTTGGAAAAATGAATTTAGAAAACTGTTGATCTCAATTGAGTGACTGGAACATTTAAAGGCTTCGGATTATATATGGTTACTCTAGCAGTCAGGCCGTTTGTTGCCTAGGACCCCTGTATAGCCGGGAATCTATGAAAAGATTACGTGAAAATTTAATAGCGAGAGTTGATATATAACCTCTTTTATTTTAGTCGTTAAGGGACCGCTATTGTTTAGGACCTGGATAACTTTGATAAGTAAAAGGGTGTTTGAAATATGAATAGCATTTCGGAATAACGGGTTGGAAGAATATACTTGAAGACAAAGTAGAATCCTATACATTTGTGCCTCTAAAATGGAACAATAATCGTTTAGACGTTCAGTATATATCGCATCTTCAATTTCATAAGTGCAATTGTTGAAGGAGAATTTGGAGAGCTCGCTTTAACGGTGTTGTTATATATATATGGATATGGTTGGGGAAGGATGCGAATTTATTTGATAATAGATGGTTACCTATTTTAATGGAGTCAATTAGGATCAAGTCGATAGAAATTCGAAAATACTCCCGAAGTGCTATATTAATTGGATTAATGTAATAGACGCTCCAATTTATGAATATTTGAGAAAGAAAGGATGGCGTCTTGACCAATGAGTCGCTTGGAAAAGATGGCAATGGGGTTTGGAAATTATTGATAGAGGATTGGTGCGATATGAAACAACGAAAGGAACCACGAAAGGTAAGATAATGTTGGATAGAGTAAAAGAAGAAACCCTACCAGAGTGTAAACGCCTAACGAAGGAGATATTCGGTGATCTCAAGTATAATACGTAAGTAAGTATTATGGATCAACGAATTTTAGAAGTGTTTTGTTAGCTGAAGAATACACCTAACAGACGTATAATAATTTACTTAGAATAAGAGTTTTGTATACTGTTATCGACAGTTTCGGATCTACATTGTATTTGTAAACGGACAGACATTTTGGGATAGACAAGGATTTTATACACCTATTTTTAAGGATAGACATGCGAGGAGCCCACGACGATTTCTCATCAAACGTTAGAGCCAAGAATTTTATAGTGGATACAAATGGAATTAACAAATAATTTAGGAAGAGGGTGATATCTGGACTGGAGTTAACACATATCTTATTATGGAATTTGACATACAGAGTTTTTAAGGATGAAAAATCTGAACCATTCTAGAAAGGATATTTCTAAATTAAAAGAATAGATAGAGACATCCCCAATACTTTGGAAAGGACCGAAATCGAAGAAATTGGTCCATAGTTTTGAGGAAACAAAGAGTGTATTTAATTTAAGAATTGGTATAAGGAATGCCTTTCTTAAGGAATGTAGATTAAAGCTAAAGAACTAAATTTGGTTGTAGATGTGCCGCAAAAATAATTTCGCAGATAAAGGAAGTCGTTTGAGTATGGAAGGATGTCTGAAATCAACTCCAGGTGCATCATTTTTTGCGGTGCAGTGCAGCTGGTAGCTTAATTCATGAATTGTGAAAGGAATATTTACGAGATTAATAATATCGGGATCAAATAATACCGTCTACTGCTCCGTGGATAGTTTAAGAAGTGCAAGGAGGAAGGTGAAGAGAAATGTTTGAAATGAAATGCAATGACTCTTGCAAAACCAGACTCATCTTTGTTCAAAGAACCGTTTGTAATGTAGGAATCAGTGTAGGATTTGAGGCTCAATTGAGGGACTTGATTCTTTTCCATATAACGTAATTGACAACGGATATCCAGGACTGTTGTTTTTTTGTCAGAGTGAAGTTGTCCAGCTGGCTCGACACTTTTTTAAATCCAATAGATCATGGTGTAGTTCTACGGGTTTGAATTTATGAAGGCCTCCTTTCTTCTCAGAAATGACTACCTTAATTTCTGGACATTATCAGAGCACTCGCTTATATTACTGTGTATATGATGCCAAAAAAATAGTTGCTAGGGAGTGAACTTATTTGGATTTTCTACTACGGATAATAAGGAGTAATGTGAGACAATTATATTGGCCTCATATATATTTCTCAAACAGCTCTATGAAATGTAAACCGCCCTTTCAATGGTTTTGTATGGGTTTTTAGCGCTTGGAGAGGACTTGATGAAAACTGGAAAGTGATGCTCGAACACAGGCTCTGGTACATAGTACTGGATAAGAAGCGAAATAGGAGAATAGATGTACAGACAAGATCTAAAGTGGAGAGGGAATTGTAGGTAGAATTGAAATGCATATGGGGGGGGGAGTAGTAAAAGGTTAAGATTTAATAGACAACTGGGAATTATTGCTCCATGAATGTTAACTTTAAAATTTACGACTAGTATAATCCTCGTCGTCTTGCAAAATCGGATATACATTCTATTCTTTGTTCTGTTTGGAATTTTTTGCGAACTTTTAAAGTTTCTTCAAGAAATCGAAATATAGTTCTGTCACCTCTAAATAGCAAGGATTCCATTGCTGCATTACATAGCCGAAATTAAAATAATTTTTTTTCTATCGCCAAAATTTTTTAGGTCTGAAAAATTCAAATTTTAAGTTGTAATATCCGATATATTTTTTTTGTAATATTCTTCTGAAAATGCATATTTATAAGCTATATCCTAAATTTTCGAAGTGTAATGCTCGCGCTGCTAAGGTGAGGAGACATAATTAATGTTTCACACTTTCTTAAACTTTTTACAGACTTTTAAGGTTTTAATAAAAAATTAAAATATAGTTTTATTATCACTGAGCTGTGAGATTTCGATCAATATAAAACAGACCTGAAAAATAATCACTTTTTTTTACCTCCGAAACTCCAGCGTAGGAGTTAGCAATTGGTTTAACTTATAAAATTTATTTAATTTTTGCTGGATTTTTTTTCGATTTTTACTGCCCCTAATAATCAGTTATTTGAGGGTTACACATTTTTTGGAAGAGGATTTTATTCGTGATTTATCTACACAATTTCAAATTTATATGTTAAACGATTTTGAATTTATCGAATTTTATTTAATTTATTTGTTTTCCAAACCGTCGTGTTAGTACCCTATGTGTATTCGTGCACAAAGTCCTAAAAGTGCGAAAAATAACAGTTTATCTCCGGTTGATGCATTTATTACGATGCTGCGGAACGATTAAATCGGTTGTAGATGTTTTGATTTTTTGCTTTTATTTCTTGCTAAATAATTCACAGAGAACGGAATTTCAAGCGATGTAGGAGCAAATTTAAGAATTAATATGTTTTACTGAGTATAAGAATCACGTTTACACGGCCGAAACCGAATAAAACATCAGTTAATCGAAAAAGATTTTCGAGATATTCGTCTTCGGTGAACCAAACGCCCGGCCAGTTCAACTTACGCCCAATTAACTCTACAGCGAATGGATCGCACCTAATCGATTTACTGCCAGATGGTCTCCTGTATAGACGTATCTCTTAATAGTAATCGATATTAATACATAAATTCTCGAACCGTCAGGAGTGACATTACTATTGTTAGTAAAAAATAAAAAAAAGCCTACGGTTTGCGTCGAAATATATTTTTATCAACTAAAATTTTTGCTGCGAGAAGTCGTCTTGTACACGAACCGAAAATTTACTTTTTTGGAAAACCGTAAACCAAAAGCTTTGTGAAAATATTTAAATACTACTATCAAACATGGAGCAGAAAGCATTATGACGTACAGTTGTTTCAGGGTAAATGGTGCAGCCTTACTAATATTTACCAATGGAAATATGACTACGGTACGTTAACATTTTGAAGGAAACTTACGTCAAAGTGCCGAAAAATTAACGATTTTAAATCCTTTAAATGAATACAAAAAGAAGACGCATAGAATGAAAGAATTGCTACTATATAACTATTCACGCAAGCATTGGAGACTCCAACGAATCATCAGACTGTAACCGTTTTGAAAATTTACTGGACTATTTGAATCGTAAAATTTGGGAAAGCTGCATTTCAAACTAAGTTCAGATAAAACAGCGTCTACAAAAGAATGGGCTAAACTCCTGTCAGACTACCTTAAAAAAATTGACTTTTTTCAATGCCGAAACGATTACGTGCTGTGATTCGAGCCAAAATCTTACAGACATTAGAAAAAGTTTTGATTAAACTGATAAGACCTTGATGCTCATCCAGATTTTTATGTTGCGCGTTAAATTATGCTTTTTTTTTCTGTTTTTTTTTTTTTTTTTTTTTGGGCGCGCCAGCGGCATTGATTCAACAACAACAGAAATTAAGGAAGGGGTTAAATAAAAAGACGATTAGAAATAGAGCTTAGGAAAGATTGGAGTACAGGGATTATATCTGGAGATGGAAAGGAAAGGACAAAAGAAGAATTATACGGAGCAGGAAGACCCAGTGCCAAGATTTTCGAGTACAAAACAGAGCGCTCGGAATCAAGGGCAGGGTATTCAAAGAAGATGTGGTTTGCATCACATATGAGAGGAGAGATGGAATTATGAAGGGGACAATCGGGAGAAGGGGACGGGGAAAAACGAAAACGTGAAGAGGGCAGAAGTGAGTGATTAATACGCAGTCTGATTAAGGAAATGATCGCGGAGCGTTGATAAGAATAGGATTGAAACCACGGCTGGGAAGAGGGAACCGGTTGAATTTGAAGATAGTGAGAGGCGGGATTAGAAAATAGGGTAGGATAGATGTCCGACCATAGTCGGGAATGATTAGCTGAGGAAAGAAGGAGGATGTCCGAGGTAGGAATTTTGCAGAATAAAGGACCATCGCGGGCGGCCGAACGGGCTAAAAAGTCCGCTAACTCGTTGCCCTCGATGCCAGAGTGACTAGGAACCCACAAAAGGTCAATAGTAATGGAACGGGATGAAAGTAAATTGGATATAAGAAAACGAATTAAAAGAATGATAGAATTGGAGGAATGAGAAGGAGGAGAAGAGATGGCTTGAAGAACACTTTTGGAATCGGAGACAATCAGACATTTACTGATCTCTCTTATGGCTGGAATGAACGAGACTGCGCGTAATGTTATTCTATTTTCTTTTTTTTAATTCCTCTTTTATACCTGCAATCAGAATTTTTTTTTATTTTTACAGAAAATTCCATATTAATAATTAGCTTTTTATCTATGTTAGCGAAATTAATTCATTTTTTTATTAGTGTTCGAATGTTTTTTTCACTGCCAGAAGATCATTTTGTATTTATTAACGACTACAGTTCGTTTTGCTTGTGCATAGTTGTTGAGTCAAAAATAAAAAATAATATATTATTATTTTTTTATAAAAAATTAAAATTAAAAAAAGTAGTATCCTTTAAAAATAAGGTTTTTTTTATTTCAGTCAATCGCCTGAGAATGGGACATGCGTCTTTTTCCCACGACTACATCCTCAAACAAGTTCTAAAGCCAAGTACCAGCCCACTTTGTTCTATCGATGAATACCCATTAGTTTCGCACATCTTGCTGAAATGCACACGTCTCAATGGATTACGGCGCGGCTAGATTACATCACTTGCAGACATCCTCTCAAATTCCCCTACCGCTTTGAGCAATCTCATGACTTTCGTTCAGTCTAACGAGTTGAGAAGTGTGATCTAAAACGTGGGTTCACTCACTGCGATAACCTAGGTAGTTAGATGCAGTGTGTGGTTTAGTACCCCTCCTTAAATAAAAAAAAATAAAAAAATAAATGTACTGCTAAATAAAATGCTTTTTTACAAGAAAGAAATACCGACTTCAAGGTTTATTATAAAAATTCAAAAATGCACTAAAAAGTAAAAAATAATTACTCCCGATAAAAAATATATGTATATCACAGTGATATAACTTAAGGTGATATCGAAATTCTTATACAACATTAGTACTTATTAGAGTTGGCATCAAATTCATGTTAAAATATCTAGGAACAATTTAATGAACATTTAATGCAGTTTTTAATTATTATTTTAATATGAATTTGATACCGACTCTAATTTAATATTGTATAAAAATTACGATATCACCTTAAGTTATATCACTGTGGTATATATTTTTTATCGGGAGTAATTATGTTTTACTTTTTAGTGCATTTTTAAATTTTTATAATAAACCTTGAAGTCGGTATTTATTTCTTGTAAAAAGGTATTTTATTTTACAATTTTTAGCGTTATACTTGAATTTTTTTCTTGTTGAAAATCAATTTTTTTTCACATTATTCTTCATACTTTATACTTTAAAAAAATCGATTTCTTTATTTTGAACTACACTTCCGCTGTAAAAACATCAAAAGGTACACATTTCCATGGTAATTTGGCAAATTGATAGTATTTTCAGTCAATTGCCTCCGCGTTTTTATAATTCAGCAAAACGGTAATGGTAAGATTTTTCAATTATTATTATCAACTATTGTATTTCTTATCATTCGTTTATCTATAACGCTTTGTTGTTTCGTTAATTCGACCAAGTGCGTCGCTTAGCAGATAAAACCAAAACCAGCGGTAGTGCACGTCGCTTATCGCGGCTCGATCTTATCTCGATCGACGCACGCCGTGTCAAGTCTTCAAAAAAAATAGATATTAAAGAAAAAAAAACGAAGCTAAATCTAACCCGACGGTGGAACCAATCATGAATGAAAAGCATCCAAAAAGACTTCAACTTTCCAAAGCTTCAATCTTTCGCATTATTAAGGATAACTCAAAAACTACTGGTCAGATCTTGATCAAATTTAAATGGGATCACATGAGAAGCACCAGCTTTCAAATAAAAGAAGAATCATCAAAATCGGTTCACCTAGAAAAAAGTTTTGAGATAACACACATAAAAAAAAATAAATAAATAAAAAATAAAATACAGTCGAATTGAGAACCTTCTCCTTTTTTTGAAGTCGGTTAAAAAATACTGTTATTTTGTTAAGAATAGAGTATCAGAGGTTTTACTAAATGACGCTAAATTTTTATTATGTATCTCGACTAACATGAACGGGAGTAAGAAGTATGAAGTAGAATTGTTATTATTGTTCTCATATCTTGTGGTAAGTAATTTTTTGTGTCAGAAATTTTGAATTTTCTCGTAGATTTAACAACCTTTGTGATTACGTGCGCTGTAATTTGCACAATAACGAATTTTCTTTCGGCATTTATTACAGATGCCCGAATTGTAGTTCTCATCGCGCTTCTAACATAAGTGAATAACCCGTTACAATCCGGTATAGCCATATATTTTGAGCATTAGAAGTAATAAGGGGAATAATGTTTCCTTTTTCCACAAGGTTTCTAAGTCCTTAGTATGAAGAAGAAACTAAATGTTGTTTTTTATTTTTTTGTTTTTTTTGGCGGAGAAGCGGGATATGATGAGTCCCGTTGTGTTCTGTGATATCGTATTTCTTGTAGCACATCGCGTTATCATCAAGTAAAGTAAAACCTTCGTACCAAATAGTACATTATTCCGTTATAGAATAATGCGACATGTAGTAATTGATACGTCACAGAAGGATATCATGACTGAAATTGGAGCGATATCAGAGTCGCCAGATTCAAACGAATTCATCGTCGCATAAATAATCAACAGTTTTTGAAGAAGAAGAATATATTTGTGCAAATTACGGCATAACATACCGTTACCACCACATAACTAAATTAGCATATTGACGAATCGTCTTACTGCACGTCGTAATGTAAAAAATAAAAGCACGTAGGTTTACACTTAGGTAGCCGAGTAACAAAAAAGCAGCACATACAGACTAAGAAAAGAGAATTAAATATTCTCGTTAAAAACATATATCGACTCATAGGAAGAAATGATGTACTAAATGTAGACAACAAACGTTTAATATACATAAGTATTCTAAAACCTACTTATGATAGACCTGTGGAGTACAGTTTCAATGCTGTACTAATTCAGACCACACAGTGTAACCAAGGCACCATGGTATGTGACAAACTTAACCTTGTATCAGGATTTGGCGCATGTGACAAAGGTTGTTAATGAGTATGCTCAAAGACACATAGATAGACTGCAAAGTTATCTGAACAATTTTGTTGTAGAACTGCTAGATACTGTTAGTAATGTAAGGCAGTTGCAGCGTAAGAAACCTCAGAACCTTGTCTATGGTTAAAGCTATCGGGCAGGTACCATTGTTTGCTTCTATATTCCCTATTCTCTGGAGTATATTGCTAAATGTCCTAGATGGGCAGTTTATAATACTAATTAAAACAGACAGATACACACGAATATGTATAGTGGCGGATCCACGGGGGAGGGGGGATAGGGGACACCCCCAAAAAACCAAAGCCTCTATGAAAAAAATTGTCACAACAGAGAAACTTAATTTATACTATAAAAGATTTGTATAAATGTTACCTATGGATTCAATTATAACTAATATTTAATACTGTTCTCTAGTAAAACTTATAAATGTTACGTTTCTATTTTATTTTAAATCCAACCGTCATCGATTTTTGGCTTTTCTTATTTATTTTTAATTTTGATTTTGTAATGTAAATGAAAATAGATCAAAGATAGATATATATATATATATATATATATTTTGTACTTGCTCACAATCAAATAATTAGGATCGGTTTACTAACAAAAATAAAAAAGAAGTAAAGTCTAATAAAAACACTGTCTTTCTTACTATTCAAATTCTAAACTGCTATTTTAGCTAGAATTTTATAATTTTTTTATTTTTTACCTAAAATAAAACAAAATTTTAATTATAATGTAATAATTATGTATTTTTAAAACAACTTTAAATTTCTAAAGAGGTCGTTATTTGATTTTCTTTATGAAACAACGTATTTCTCAAATCTACTGCCTACTATAGAAGATAGTACGTAATTATATAACCCCCCCTCGCCACATTTTCTCTGAAAATGTCAAACCACGCGGCTTAAGCTACAAATTAACGTTTCTGAAATCAAGCAAATCAAACAATATTTCACTTTTCACAAAAAATAACGGCGATAAAATTATCAATGTGACAGAAAATCTAAACTACTCCCTATCCTCTCTTTTTCCGTTAGACGGCACTGATAAAGACAGCAACAAACAGAAAGTACTAAGAGAAAACTTTAAACTTCCCATGCGAGAAAACGTTACTTACTCACAACGGACTCCTCTTGATACTTCCGGACTAAATAGCATTATAAAAAATTTTAAAAACAACAAAACTGCTGGACCTGACAATATTACAAATAAGACACTAAAAATAATTCAAAAGGTCTATCCGAAACTCCTTCCACTTCTATACAAAAAAAATCTTCTCCTTAAACTGTTTCCCTAAACCCTGGCGCGAAGCAAATGTAATCCCACTTCATAAATCAAATAAAGATGCAAATCTCATAAGCTCCTATCGCCCAATATGTCTTTTAAATACTGTAAGCAAAATTTCCAAAAAACTATTAAAAATAGGATAACTTGCCATCTGAATTCAACAAACTTTTTAGATAAACGACAATTTGGATTCAGACAAGGTCTGTCCACAGAACATACTGTGAATTATGCGATCAGCAAGATTAGCAACAGCCTTAGGAAAAAATCGAACGTTCTCGTCATAGGAGTGGATATCAAAGGAGCCTTTGATAACTGCTGACATCCTGCTTTGCTTGATGTTTTAAAATCTATCCTGATCAAAGACATACCATTGCTAAGTACAATATATTGCTACCTTAAAAATAGACGTGTAACTCTTCAAATAGGTAATCATAGTGCAAACACTCAAAGCAATAAAGGCTGCCCATAGGGTAGCGTTTTAGGTTCACTTTTCTGGAATGTATTATTCAACCAAGCTCTACCATACGACAAGAACGTTCACCTATGCGCATATGCAGATGACTTACTATTCATACTAGTGGACGATACAAAAGTCAATCTCGAAAGAACAGCTAACAAAACGCTTGAGTTACTCGGAGGCCGGCTAAATGAAGTGAAGCTTAATCTTTCAGTTGAAAAATGCTTTGTGTCGCTTTTCACAAACTCCCTGAAACTAAAAAGAAAAAATATTAAAGTACTTTACAGGGGGATCACTTTAAAAGTAGTCAAACATTTTTGATACCTCGGAGTTTTATTAGACAATAAACTCTTCTTTAAACAACACATAGACCACACCACATCTAAGTTGGTAGGAAAGAGATACAGCAGGTCGGCATACCCACAGGCTAATCCCAAATATTAGAACAGGCTTACAGTTAACATCTGACTTTTACACTACCCAACTCCTCACTGACCACAGATACTTCGGAGCCTACTTAAGAAAATACAAAATCACTGAAAACGATAAATGTTACTGTGGGGAAATTAAAAACGTCAATCATGTAATCTTTCTCTGCAGTAGGTATGATGACATCAGACACTTCCACATAGAAAACCTCAATTTGAGCAATTCAACTTTGGCAACTAAATTTCAAAAATTCGCGTTCATAATTTTAAAACCAAAATTTACTGTCAAAAATAACAACCTACAGTGTTAACTAAAAATCATTAAACTTAAAATCTACTCATTAACACATATGTAATTTTCAATATTAATACCCGGACAGGACAATCTAGCTTAAATGGTAAATCAAACCGAAATCAATCACACTTGCGTCTTTCAGAAAAAAAAAAAAAAAAAAAAAATTATTGTCTATTAAATAAGTACATAGAGCATAACCCACCACATCATGTAGCATTAAGTTTCTCAAACCCCGATACAAAAAAAATAAAAACGAAAAAAAAATTAAAGTTTATTACTTAAGTTTTATTTGGATAAACAATCATTTTGCTTTTCTAGATGGGAATTGCGAGCACTGCTTTGCAGTCGCAGCCGTAGTGCGGAATATTTCTTGTTTCTTTTCATCGGGCACTGTAGGCACCGCTTTCCAGTTTTGGCCATATTGTTTGATGAGGATCTTTTTGTGGGCGCTGCCCAGCAATCGCAATCATGGATAACTACTTCTCTTTTGATGCTGATTACATCGCATTTAGTGTTATATAGATAAGATATATCATAAACAGGTAAAACGGCTAGCAAGACATGAAAGCTTCCCTTTCCTCTACGACATTCCTCATATTTTTTCTCTATACATTTATTCTCTTCGGACTGCTAGTTGTACGGGTTCTAGTACCGATCTTTTTTGACTCTTTTATTATTTCCTCATAGTAGTTCTGACCGTCTCCTTCGTCCCTGAATAACTCTCCTAGCGACCTCATTTTCCTTTCGTCCTACGTTCTTCTTTTTTGATGAGCAAACGTCCGTTGCTGACAAGCCCAATAAATTTAAAAAAAAAAAAAAAAAAGTTATATTTTAGAAGGTTCCAGGTCAAGATTAAGCCTAACGGCGGTGCCTGGCTTGGCGCCTTTCTACGCAAACTCGTATTGTAAAAAAAAGCGCTATTGAAATACAGTTCCTAATCAAAAAAAAAACTCCCCCCCAAATGTCACTCTGGATCCGCTCCTAATATATATATATATTATTTTGCTGTTCCAGATAAACCAAAAACAGCACAATAATTTCTATATTCTACATTAATTTCCTTTCAACATGAATATGTTTTACGGCCAGAGACCATTTCAAATTTCTTAACAAGACAATATTCACCCATTGATGGTAAAGTATCTACACATTATAGCACTAGAGTATGTTTTAGAAATTCACAACGAAACTTTTAAAAATTCGATATTCCCGGCTTGCTGGAAAATTGCTATCATAATCCCGATCCCCAAATCGAATAAGAACTCCTCTATTAACAACTACAGACCAATAGCACTCACAAGCATACTGAGTAAAATATTAGAACAATTGTTAAACAAAAGGCTCTCATGAACACTTGAAACCAACAAGGTACTATCTATCCACCAATATGGTTTTAGACAGCAACGATCAACACACTTAGCGGTAAATGATCTTGTCATGAACGTCAAAAGATCATTTATAAATTCGAATTCCACAGTCGCAGTTTTCTTCGATTTTTCTAAAGCTTATGACCGTATATGGCGGTACCTCATCCTCAAAAAACTACATCAAATTGGAATAGATGGTAATTTAGCAAACATAGTCAAAAATTTTCTTACGACAGAAAGATTCGCGTGCGAATAGGCAACATTCTATCAGAGGAAAGAACAATCTCCAACGAGGTACCTCAAGGATCACCCTTGAGTGCTATTTTGTTCCTGCTTGCGCTAAACAATATTACTTCAGTTGTCGAGAAGCCAGTTTCTATCAGAATGTTCACCGATGATGTTAGCATATCTCTTCAAACATCGTCGCTCGAAATCGCTAAACAAATAATGCAGCCAACGATAGACAACATAAATACCTGGAGCCAGGACCATGGTTTTCTAATATCTGCCGAGAAAACAAATTACATAATCTTCTCAAATAAGCAAAACAACAAAATATAGTTTTGACACTGCGTTCCAAATCAATCCCAGAAATACAAACAGTTAAGTTTTTAGGAATCCTGCTTGATAAAAAACTATCATGGAAGGACCATATAACGTACATACGGTCGAAATGCATCCGCTCTCTAGGAATTCTCAAGTTGCTTAACCGTTCTGATGTAGGATTATTTACATGAAAATTTCAAAGTTGGTTTTAATAAATAAGTTACAATACGTTAGTTTTCAAGCTGATTGTTCTGGATTTATTTTAGTCAAAAAAATAAATAAAACATACGAGTATTTGTTTATTAAAAAACATGTACACGTGTCAGTTTGCGTTAAACTGGTTGGTGGTAGATAATGTTGTTTTATACGTGCATCGTGTGATTTTTGTTTCGTTTTAAATTTCGGTTGATTTTTGCAAAGATTCATTTACATTTATTCGTTCTAATCTATCGATAAACGTTTATTCGAAAAAGTTTCTATGTACACGTATATCTCTATACACTCATATACATTAATATGCAGCATATCACAAACACAAACAGATACACAGTGTAACCGTCAACATTATTTGTCTTTATTACCGTGTATAATGATAAGGGCGGTATTAGCTGTCCTTCGGTTGCCGATGACGGTGGTTTTTATAGTGATAATAGTATGAACATTGACAATAGTAATACAAATTCTCGATCTTCATTTATGCAAGATAATTCCAAATGTTCAATGATAATAGTAATAATGAAAATTATCAGTCAGATCCGGTTAATTACAATAAGATATACATTAATAATAATAATAATAATAATAATAATAATAATAATAATAATAATAATAATGATAATGATAATGATAATGATAATGATAAAAACAATAAAAATAAAAATGATGCTAGTAGTAATAGTAGTGATTCAATTGTCAGTTCAATTTTATTTGCAATAAATTTGTGCAATTTTTAACATACATATAAGTTAAATTTACACCACATTTGTATATTAGAGATTATTAGTATAAATACAGAATACCGTAGAATGTAATATACAATGGTCATTACAGAGTTCAGTAACAATAGTAGTAGTAATAATAATAATAATAATAACCAACCAAACTTTTCAACATAAATCGCAGTAATAAAAAAGAAGTATCACATAATTATAAATTTATATCCAACTACTCATATTCATAGTAATGATAAAAGCTTTAAAGTTTTTGTAGTAAAAGATAATTCTAAAATGTAGAATTTACCTAATATTAGTGCACTAAAAATAGCAGAAATTTTATGAAAAAATAATTTACGCAAAAAAATCATGGAAATTAAAAAGGTACCACGAAATACAGTTACAATTCATCCATCCTTTCTATATGCGAGTATAGCTAATAAAATATGTAACAGCGTTTGTTTCTTCTTATATGGATATAAGACATATTCCAAATTGCCTTACTTCCTGAAATGGCGTTACTAAGGCAGTAGATCTCGATTATACAGAGGATAAGATCAGACAGGCGATATAATGCCCGTCACTTACGATTAAAAATAGTAAGAGATTAAATAGAAGAGCTCTCAATAATAAGGTACAATATATTTCAAATGCGTCAGTACTTATGGCATTTCAGGGACATCACTTCCAGAATAAATATTCTTGTAGAATATGAGATTTGTTTGTAAACCTTAATACGTGAAGTTTGTCAGTGTTATAAATGTTTGAAATCTAGCCCCATCGCGGCTCAATGTAAGGGAAACACCCGATGTGTTAAATGAGAAAATCCGATGTACACAGAAGAAACTATTCTAACCAGATTCCAATATGTGTATTCAGTCGAGATCGTCACAAAACTGTAAATACATCTTGTTCGGAAAAGAAAAAGCAAATTCGGATTAATGAAATTATAATCTTAATTAACAAGAAGCAGCGTTGGAGATTCCATCAACATATAGATAAGAGCAACTATACTCAAACATATTAACCACGAATCGGTTCTCAATCTTAAAAGCGGAAAATAATTTGTCGCCTATTCCCAAAAATAGTGATGTAGTTGAACTGATCATAATCCCAACGTACAAACCAAATGCTATATATCCAAAGGGAAGGCGAGATATTACTGTATTACTCGATTAAACCCGTTAGCAAAGGGAAGTTTCAAGCGCACGGTATTATTTGTTGCCTCTAATAAAGAAAATCGTACGAATAGACACAAAATCACAATAAAGAAACTAATAGACCAAAAAAGGAATCCTAATCCTGTAATTAAGCATTTTAAAAAACCAGGACCGTCCGTCCTAAATAATACTGAAAATTAAATAAATATAAATTTAGAAATAATAGAACCCAGCAATGCTATAGACAAACATAAAGATTCCAAAACAGTAAAAAATTATTAAAAAATAAACCAAAATAATGAAAGGAATTAACATACTACAATGCAACTGTATTAACAAACTTGATCAAATTAAAACTTTTGAGGCCAAAAAAAGAAATAAACATTGCAGTAATAGATGAAACATGGCTATCGCTAAAACATAACATTAATATTAAGGATAATAATATAGTAAAATGCGATAGGAAAAAATGAAAACGGCGGAGGAGCCTCTATAATGCACCTCCCTTTATATGCGACCCCAATCATATGCAATTTTGAATGCCCTACTCTTTTTCCTGAGTGCTCTCATCTATACGCCGAACTCTTGGCGTTGGATCTTCCTACCCCTTTCAATGCTTCCTTTATCCTTTCCTTCCCATCTCTAGCCGTTATTCCCCTTCTTCTTTCCTTTATACTCTCTATCTCCGATCGCCTCAGAATCTAAGTAGGTGATCTAAGTCCATGTAGTTGGGTCAGTGTTGACACCGAGCCCATTAAAAAAAAATATATATAATAATGCATAGGTCTATAGTACATTCAACTATCGAAACTATCGTAATACCAAACTACAATGCAGAAATTGATACAATATCAATGAAAATTAAATTATTTGGAAAAGAAGTGAACATTATAGTGATTTATGCTGTGCCTAACCATGGGATGTTGGAGGGCAATTGGGATAATATTAAAAATAATATGATAAACAATAGCTCTTATCTCATAATAGGAGATATGAATTGTCCCTAAAAAACATGAGATAATTTTACTGCAAATAATAAAGGAATGACCTTAAACGAATTTTGTTAAAAATAATTTATTTATAATAAGCAGCCGCGAATATACTGGTTTAGGCAAGCCTGGGTTTAGGGGGGCTGCAGCCCCGGGCCCCACGTTATAAAGGGACTCCCAAGAGATACCCACTTCCAATATGTAATAAAAAATTAATCTATCATTTGTCATATACATCAACTTTTTTTTAAATAAATAAAATTAACTTTACAGGAGCAAATGCATTTTTTAATACATTTATTTGTTAATAATTTTGTATACATTTGTATTTTCTCCTAGAGGAGGAAACTTCGTAATAATAATAAAACGTACGAGAAATTTGTTTTAAGGTATAATGAGTCGCAATCTAAGTTTTTAGGAAATGTCTGTGTGAATGTATACGCGTCACTATCCTTTTATGCAAATCGTTGGTTAAAATTTGCTGAAAAATTCATTGTTTAAAATTATATATATATATATTTTTTTTTTGGCATCAAAAATTCTACCTGTTGTCTATATGATATTTAGTTTTGTTTAGATTAATAATTATATGTTAATTCGTGAATTCAAAATAATATAATTAAATTAAATTAAAGAAAATTTAGTTATTCTGTAAAACTGATAATTTTATCACCTACGAAAAGGGCCCCTAATATTTCCGTAGCCCCGGGCCTATCATACACTTAGTCCGGGCCTGGGTTTAGGATCGTAAGGAACAAAATAGTAGTAATATCGATCTTACATGATTTACTTTAGATATAGCACTAAAGATGGAATGGGAAAAAATAAACGATACAATGCGAAGTAACACCTATTCGATTATGATCCAAATGGTAAAAAAAAAACCACCGCACAAAAACAAAAATAATCGATGTATTCATATTAAGAACATACTAAAATAACAAATTGGAATAAACATCGAATAAAAATCATGAAAAATTTTTAAATTTTTTAGGTAAACAAAAATTTTACTAGAATATAATAAATAAGGAACTTATTGCAAATATAATAATTGAAAAAAATAGAAGAAAAAAAAAGTATCTTTAATAGTTGGTAGAACAAGGAGTGTAATAAAATGGCAGCTAAAAAGAGCTTAGCTTAAACATATTTAAAACCTCAACTATATGAATTGTAAAAAAGGAGAAGCGAAATGTAAAAAATCCATAAAACAACGCAAAAAAGAAAGTTGCTACAAATTTTGTTCATAATAAATCCACAACAAAGCATTAAATTCTTTTAGGAAAAAATAAAGAACATGAAAATATTAAATAATAATATATGCAGTAAGTCAACAAATATTAATGTGGTGATCATCCCTTTTATTAACCTAAATGAATCAAAAAAAAATATAGAAAGTTCGAATGCAGATATAACCAAGGAATTGAAGACAATTACGATTTTTTTTAATATCCCACTTACATTAGAAGAACTAAAAATTGTCATCAAGCATAATAAAAATACTAGTTTAGCAATAGATAAAATACCATGTGCGGTAATAAAAAAGTTGTACCAACACTATTGCCGCGAATATATAATTACTCATTACAGCATAACTACATCCCGGGATTTTGAAAATATCAATTAATCTACCCATTTCTATAGATTAATAAAAACAGTAGTTTACATATATCATACAGGCCAATAACACTTTTATCACAGGTGGATAAAACTATGAAATTATTAATTATAAATCGAATGGAGCGATAGTTACGTGATAAAAATATTTATCCAAAAATATTGGTTAGAAAAAAATCATCTGCAAAATTCAATCCCAAGAACTCTGCCAGACTTTGCAGCAACCGCAACTCCTTGGAGTCAGCCAATCACAAACATAAACATATCGCTAACAAAATTTAACAAAGCACAATACCCCCAAACATAGTACAAATAGCAAAAAATATCGTAGTAAACTACATAGACCGTGCATGCCTCTACACAAATGAAGTGAAGGCAATAGCTCCTTCATAGTCTCAGGGCTAGCAGAGTCAGTCAGACTGCACGATTGCTGTACAGCACTGGACGCCAAAATATACGCGATGGTTTTTTGCATCCAAGACTATACCGATACCAACCCCCAAACGGCCCTACTCATAATTGACTCTCTAAACTCCCTTCAACTCATCTCAGAGATTAAATCCAACAACTCTTTTTGATAAGGATGGTCCATCACCTATTATAGAGGTTATCACATGTAAACTCTGAAATGTCTTTCCTATGGGTGCCGGCTCATGTTGGGGTTCTAGGCAATGAGCGTGTCAATCGAGCAGCTTAAGCGACACTGTTCTCTCCAATGCCATACAACCTCCCTTTCCCCCTACATTAGCTCATTTGTTTATACAGCAAACTGAAGAAGAATGGCAACAGGAATGGAGATCGTCAAGTACGTTTCTCCGAAGCATAAAAACAACCACGGAGCCTTGGTAGCTCACAGACGAAGTTTCCCGCAGAGATTTTTCTGTCCTGAATCGCCTCTGAATAGGACATACAACCCTCTCGCACAGCTACATATTCACGAACCAGGTACCCCCAAATGTCTGCCCCTTTTGTAGTCAACTGAACGCCTCATCCACTTTTAACCTACTTCTCGAATGTTCTTCCTTTGCAGTACCACAATCCATTCACTTCACCACCTCCTCTAGTTCTAAGATATTATCAAATGCTCCGTCCGTGGTCACAGCTGTATTAGGTTTCACGCGGAGCAGCGGTCTGTACCATCGCTTTTAATCCTCTTAAGTAAGCTCTATGTGCTGTAATAGTCTCAGTAGTTAAACACGGTACATGGAAACCCTCATACACACCTATAGTTAATATATATAAAAAAAAAAAAAAGAAATCTGCAAAAGATAACCTCAATATATATTAAAATACAGGCCTCCAAATGTAAAAAAGTGGTTATATATAGCACGTTTTATAAAATAAATTTAAAAACATTATGCAAAATAATTAAAGAAATTGGTGTTACAATATGTATATGGATATTTAATTATTTCAGTAACAAAAAATACTAGAGAATGGGGGGAGTAATATAATTACGTAATATCTTCTACGGAAGACAGTAGATTATAGAAATACCTTGCTTCATAAAGAAAATCAAATAGCGACCTCTTAAGAAATTTAAAAAGTTTTAAAAAAACGTAATTATTGCAATTTAATTTTAATTTTATTTTATTTTTAGGTGAAAAATAAAAAAATTATAAAATTCTAGTTAAAATGGTAGTTTAGAATTTGAATAGTAAGAAAGATAGTATTTTTATTAGACTTTAATCCCTTTTTTTTATTTTTGTTAGTGCATTACTAACAAAAATAAAAAAAGAAGTAAAGTCTCTAATAAAAATACTATGATCCCAATTCTTTGTTCGCGAGCAAGTAAAAAAAATATACATATTTCTTATTAAACTATTTTCATTTACATTACAAAATAAAAAATAAATAAGGAAGGCAAAATATCGATACCAGTTAGGTTTAAAATAAAATAAAAACGGAACATTAATAGTTTTACTAGAAAACAGTATTAAATATTAGTTATAATTAAATCCCCGTAGGTAACATGTATATACAAATCTTTTATAATATAAATTAAGTTTCTCTGTTTTAACGAATTTTTTCATAGATGATTTGGTTCTTTGGGAGGGGAACTATCCCCCTCCCGTGAATTCACCACCGCCAGAGAAAAATATATAATGATATATCAGTTATGTGTAATGAAGGAATACCACAGAAATCAATATTAAGTTCAGTTTTGTACATAATATGTACCGTATGCCTGAATAAAATTAAATTCCAGAAGGCAACAAAAATTCTTCAAGTTGCAGACGACGTAGTTGTTTATAATCCAGCCACTATGTTAAGAAAAAAACACTGGATTGTAATGGATTTTTTAAATTTAACCATATTAGATTTAAAAATAGGTCATAAAACGAAAGAAATAACTGAATTTACAAACATATAGGAACATACACTTTGACGCTAAATTAACATGGCGATATAAGAAAGATAGAATAATAAAAAATGTTACAAAGGACTTAATATGCTAAGAGCACTTAATGGACTAAAGTGAGGTAGCCAATCGCCAGCTAAACTCAGCCAGCCGAGAGCATTACCCAGCATTAGATTATATTAGTGAGGGAGAAGGAGAAACGAATTAGAATTGAATACTACTAGAGATAGAAGAAATGAAAGACGCTATAAAATAGAAATGATCGCTGAGGATGGAAGAGAAAGAATAAACGAAGCATTGTACGAAGTAGGCAAACCAAGATTCAGGGGTTGTCTATAAAAGCGAGAGCGTTCTATACATATAGACGCGCATTCGAATAAAATGTGATTTACATCGCAGAGTAAATCAGAATCACCCGGATGAAAAGAACAGAAAGAAAAAGAAAACAGAAAAACGAAAAGGGGATGCAGGAAGTCGGCTATGGTCAAGGCGAAGCCTGCAGATAGAAGAGATAAGAAAACACGAAAGTGAGGGAAGTAGTAGTTCCAAGGATAAGGAGGAGGATGAGTTAAGATATTAAGATAAAAGGATTCAGGTTTAGAAAATATAAAAAAAAAATGGGATAGATACCGTGACATCGTCTACGAGGACAATTCCGAAAAAGAATATTAAGATTAGAAGAAGAAAATCTGAATAGAAACTGACCAGTCTGAATGGCAGATCGAGCTAATGAATCACCCGGTAGTTCACTATCCTCAATGCCAACAAGTCTGGGGGACCATAAGAAATCGATTTGTCTGGAACGAGCGTTATACAATTTAGCGACAAGAGAACGCATCGGGAGAATTATAAAATCTGAGAAATTACGAGGGAGAGGAGAGACGATAGACAATAGCACACCCTTGGAATCCGAGGCTATCAGAAATTTATTAGAGCCATTTGTGAAGGGGATGTCAAAGACGCTAAACAAGCGTAAGTAAATTTTTTCGTATATTTTCAACAGCGAGATTTGAACCAGGTCCTAAATGATCGAAACACCACTGCCTAATCAACTACGACACAATATGGCTACCTTCTTCGTTTTACGGATGCTCTGACAGCATTTCTTCTCTTCACACACTCTCACGCACACATACACGCGACGATAAACTAACTGCGATAGATACCCCCTGCTTATTCAGGAATTCAGCTATCGACCACTGGTGACATCGATCAACTTAATCGACAAATTCTGCCGACATATACGAATCCGTTTAATTATTCTAACGGATGCAACGCTAACAGCGTTAACAACGAACACTTACATCATTACAAAAATCGTATTGCCTTCACGTGACTCTGTAAACAATATCAAATTTTCCATCAGTATTCTCAGTGAATGCAACTACTATTCGCGTTGTTTTGTTTGTAATGCACTAATTTTCGGGTCGCAGCAAAAAGGAGCAGTCCCAAAACGAGTTCTTTAAACGAAAATATGATAACAGCAAATTTCACCTATCTTATTGACGGATTACAATAATTAGCTCTGTGCCCTAGTAGCTGACATCTTTTACGTTGTTTTAATCTTGATTTTCTGTACGGTTCTGCGACTAGTGCAACGGTGATTAGAATACGAGAGACTTCAAATATATTTCGATTTCTTGACGGGACCGGTTTTAAATCTATAAAAAAAAAAACATTGGCAAGGGGGTTGTTTAATATTATTTTTTTGAAATGCTCGTAATGTTTAATGCCTCCAAATCCCCTAGATTGTCATTCGTCCGAAATAACATGTTTTATTAAACTTAAGATTATCAGAGAATTTATATTAATATAAAAATTTGTTGAATAAATTTATTATTAAATATGTACGGCAACTAGAGTAATTTCGAACATAGGTTCCACGCAACTCAACTGCAGTTAGTACTCAGTAATAAAGCAAAAAGCGACTGTAAAATCCCGATAGAAAAGTTTACGGAAGTTTTCCGGGAATGCTTCCCATACTCTGCCGATAATCCGTACACTGATACGTTTTTAAATATAAAACACCCATAAAACACCTTAAAAACGCAAGAAATCAAAACATGAGTACAATATAACTAGTCGTTTATGTTAAAAAAAAAAAAACCCAGTAAATAATTGAAAGAATAAAATATTTCACGCATTTTCGTGTATATTTAGGTAAAGTTGCGTGTGCAAGAGGGAATTTTAATGCGTAAAAAAAGAAGATCCGCTAATTATCCGATAAACGAGTATTACATAATGTGTAATGCGTAACTTCACGAATTATTACGACCACGCGCTCATTCAATTATCACGGTCAGCACGATGTCATCGGTGAATTAAACGCGATCCGGTTCCGTTCTTGCGAACTCGTTAATAACGGTTACCAGCGAAGAGCGAATAAAAGTAAAAACATCACGGCGACGTGATGATATCTTCTTGTATCATCCGTGATCCGAACTGGAAACAACTGCTCACGAATTGTGCGTTTATTTATTTATTCGATGCACGAAATAATGCCGATAATCACCGGTGAGGCAGATTTTGTTTGATTCCTTCCCTCTTTTTCCATGCCTCATTTGAACACGATTGAAGCCTTTTACGTCGAACTTTATGAAAAAACTGTCCAATCAATTTTTTCCGACTTTGACATTAACCTTTGGAAAAAATTTTGATTTTAACGAAAAAGATTTTTCGATCTTTACGTAAACACGTGTACATCTATATTCACGCAAGAACTCGTAAATTTTGCTTAATATATGTTCGCACTAATTTTCAATTTCCTATATATTTATTTTTCAAACACGCCTTCCATTTGTATTATCTGACGCAAATTTAGTTAATAACAAAATTAAATATGATCAACACGTACATAAGTTAATCTGTATTCTATTACTCAACTACAACTGGGTGATGCTGATTTTAATTTTTTTAAATTACGTATTGGAAAATTTTTTGTAAAGCCCAAGCAACGATAATGGTAAAAAGCTACACCGTCATCAAGTTTTAATTGAATAACAAAGTATCGATTAACTAATTTTCATATTTTTGAATATTGTTAATAACTGGGTATATATTTTTTTTTTTTTTTTTACACGTATATTTCAGTACAATCTTATTATAGTAAATAAATTAGCACTACTTTTAAAACAGTGTTACAACTTAATCTAACTAATTTGTAACATGAGCAGAGTAGAAACTATGTACAATTACATAACTCCTAATATACAGATATATACATAATCATACGCGCATACAAATACTCACACGCACGCACACCAAGTATATGCCCATATCCACAAAATACATACATACGAATATATTACAGAATAAATTAGGTGACTAGTTCATAAGGCTTTGTGCGCTTAAGGCGCCTTAAGTCATCATCGGAAAGTAGCAGTTCTAAAACCTCTAGATTTGGGTGACTGTGAAGTCGGTATTCGTGCGCTTCTGCAATATAACGTATGACTTCATCGATCCATGGAATATTTAAATCGGAATGTATTTCTTCGTTTCGTTGATACCAAAAAGCTCCAGTGATGTTTCAGAGACACTTATTTTGAGCGCGCTGAATAATCAACCGATTGGATGTCTTTGCACAGCCCCAGAGTTGAATACCATACATCCATATCGGTCTGATGATTTGACAATAAATCAAACGCTTATTAGACAGATTGAGTTTAGAATAACGCCCAATCAGCCAACAAATCTGTCTTAATTTATGCATGGTTTGTTCCTTTTTCATTTTGACATGCGTCTTCCAATTCAGCCTGGAATCTAAATGCATACCCAGGTATTGAGCAGAGTCCGATCTCGGAATAGGAAGACGATCAAGATATATAGGACAGGTCTTAGATTTACGAAGCGTAAACATAACATGCACTGATTTTTCTTGATTAATCTTGATCTTCCAATCACATGTCCATTTGCTAATTTTTTCTACTGCATGTTGCAAGTTAGTCGTAGCCAATTCTGGGGAATTGCCAACTGACAAGATGGCTGTGTCATCTGCAAAGGTAGCAGTAGTCGTCTTGGCTGTTGTTGGAATGTCAGCTGTATACAATAAATACAGAGAAGGTCCTAAGACACTACCCTGTGGAACACCAGCCTGTATTGGATGAAATTTGGACTTTGCTTCTTCATAAGAAACTCTGAAGGATCTATCAGAGATATATGATTCAAGAAGTTGGCACATATTTTCCGATAGCAGGTTGCTCATTTTATAGATCAGCCCTTCGTGCCAGACTCGATCAAAAGCTTGCGATATGTCTAGAAAAACCGCCGGACAGTATTTTTTTTCTTCAAAGGCTGTTTCAATTAGCTTAGTTATACGATGCACTTGTATATTTGAATAATAAAAATGGAAGATACATTTAAAATATGAACATGTTAAACAAAAGTAACGTGACAATTAATTATACATCAGATACTTTTTTTAGGCTGTTGAACATTTGGTTATGCGTTTTTTACAAGGTCTTGTTTTTTTCTGCGGATATCGGTAATTTGTGTAGACTTCCGAAATGTCATTTCTAGTACAATATTTTTAATTAATATTCTTACAATTACATTTATTTAAAATTTTTGGAAATTCTGTGGTTTTGCGTTTAAATGTTTTAATATTTCCCAGTTTTTGTTCAATATGATTTAAAAGTATTTATAAACAACATATATATTTCATTAATAATATTCGTTGAAGTAAACGCTGTTCTATCTCCGATGCAAGCTAGAGGCCGAAAATCGAAGTCTACGATTAATCATTTACTGAGTCTTCAAAGGCAAATTGTCCTTCATGATGCAGTATTTTTCGATATTGAGATGGCATTCGACCGTTTATAGAGACAGCACCTGTTTCGGAAATTAAAAGTGGTCAGGATGGACGGTAAACCGGGGTGATACACTCACAATTATCTGAGCGACTGGTGGATTCAAATCCGAAACGGCTCATCAATTTTAAACAAAGTCTCAATAAATAATGGAACATCTTAGGGCTCCGCCCTGAGCGCTACCCTTTTAAGGATGGTCAAACTCTTGTCAAGTCCTAAGTTTAATATTCAACCAAGGTTTCCTTCTAAATATTTCCAAAGCAGTGGTCCTTAGCAAAATTAATTATGGTGGTCAGGTATACTCGTCGACAAATGGTTCCTTACTAAAAATACTTGATCGAATCCACAATACGGCTCTTCGCATGATATTCCTCGGCAAAAATCTTATGCTCGTTAGCTGATGTCCCATCATTATCTCACAGCAGACAATTCTTCATAATGGCGCGATCACAGAGTCTGAATTTCCTAAAGATAATCTCCGCGAAATAAATGCCATTTCATTGCAAAATAACATAAAGCGTAACTCTGGAACCGCAGTGGACTTATTTAAACCTACCTCCGCGCCTTGAGCTCCTTTTTCAGTTAGATGCTATTACAACCCTCGTAGACAACAATCATCCACCAGCACTGCGTGGACAGAGGACGCTAAACATTATTAATAAATACCCCGCATTTTCGAAAGCACACGCTGATGGGTCCAAGGGTAATAGGTCCAAGGCTGCCCCGACTGCATGAGCTTTTGAAATAGACGGAATGACAAAGGACATACGGTTGACTACATTGTATCGATTATGGAAGCCGAGTGGTATGCTGTGTTGTTCTGTCTATAAGCATATCTAAACCTGAGACCCTAGCCGCTCAGAATGTTACTGGTGACTGATTCCTTACAGTCCATTCATGCCTTCCAGTCTGGTCACCCCGAATCACCTATGGTCTTAGAAATTCTGTCCGCCTTACACAGTTCAACGAGAGAGAGAGAGAGAGAGAGAGAGTGCCGAGTAGTATTTTTGTGGATGCCCAGCCATACCGTAATTCCGGGAAATGAGTTGCTCGGTTGTCCGCGATGGGCCCAATACCACTGTTTGCTTATGGTCCATTATCCCTAAGAAGTTTCTTGTGAAACGCGGAGCATATTTTCACAACTTCCCTCCTCAGGCAAGCTCCGAAACTAAGTACCTGCCCACTTTGCTCTGCCGATGAATACCCATCAGTTTCGCACATCTTGCTTAAATGCACACATCTTGATCGGCTGCGGGCGCGGGCAGATTACGTCATTGACAGACATTTTCTCAAATACTCCAGCCACCTTGATCAGGCTCATGTCTTTCGTTCAATCTGCTAACTTGGGGTCCATTTACTGCGATAGCATAGGTACAGGCAGTGCACGGAGTAACCGTCCTTTAAAAATAAAATAAAATAATGATATTACGCGTTGGAATAAATAATCAAATCACAACTCGGTGCAGTGATAAAACAATTTATTCAATATGTTATTAATGAAATTAGAATTTAACTTTTTAATTTATTTATTTTGTATTTGTTTTAATTTTTTCTTTTAGTTTTTCACTTTTAACATAACCTATTATCGAATCGTCTCACCCCATGTAGAGGTATCGTGACCATGATCCTGTCACCCGGTTGATCAGACTGCGCCAACAATTCCGATCCCTTGCGATGTGTAAACAATCCTGAAAGGTACGAACAGCAGCTTTGCACACTACGACCATCTAGTCGGCGCACGACATCGACTTCTTCTTCCGTTGACCTTTCCTTGGATGAGCAGCGTTTCCAAATTGTCCGCTCTGATTGCATGACCAAAATACCGCAGTATCCTGCAGAGCACCACAGACGATAGCCTCTTGCGTATACTAAGGCACATTTAGATGGTTATTCTTACGGCATTCTATGTATTTTCAGAGCACTCCCTCTCCTGTCATCCATACTTCATGCTTTGCTTTTACAGTATTAGTGACAAGTTCAGGAAGTTTTTATACAGCAGTATACTATGCATCACGAGGCTTGGTATAATTACTGAACTACTATTAATCTTGTCTGTCCGCCTTGAAAGTAAGAAAATTAAACTGGAAGGAATTAAAAACATAAGGGACCAATGACTATTCGGAGATTTAAATAATAAAGTAAATACATCAGTAACTGAGGATAAAAGCAACTACCTGAACGAGGTATGTAAGGAAATCGAACAACATTCGATGAATAACGAATCAAGAGAGTTATATGTATAAGAAGGTGAAGAAATTGACAAATACATTTAAGACAAAAATACAATAGAAGATAACCAAGGGATTAAATTGATTGCAAATTCAGAAATATTAAACAGGTGAACCCAATATTGCCGAGAACTCATGAGTGATGGAGAGGAAATAAAAGTACGGAGGCCTATACAGAGATGAAGCCCCCTATTTTACGGACTGAAGTGGAAGAAGCCGTTAAAAAACTAAAAGACTGTAGATCTCCAGTAATAGACGGCATAACTGCGGAAATGATTAAAGAAACTGGAAACGTAGTCGTGGATGCCACGCTTGCGCTATATTAAAAAGTATGAGAATGGCCTACGGATTTGAGCGAAACAATTTACGGTTCCTATACATAAGAAAGGCTCCCGGGATAAATGCAAAAATTATCGAACAATTGCTTTGTCCAGTCATGTAAGCAAAGTTTTATTACAAGTACGCATCATCCAGAGTCGCCTTAAATAAGTACTATCTATTTCCCAGGATCTCGGAGGAAGAAGCTAGATTTATCTAAGGTAAATAAACAAGAGACCAGCTCATGAATATGAGGCAAATTGTAGAAAAACTTAGAGCATACAACTGTTTCTTGGATTATAACAAAGCCTTTGATAATGTTAAATGGGCTAAATTATGGCAGGTGTTAAAACACGTGGGTACGGCGAAACATTTGATATTTTCAATTCAAAAATTGTATTCAAAGCACAAGCCACAAGGATAAAGATAAAAGAAGAATTGTCAGATCAATTCCAGGTAAAAAAAAAAGGCATAAGGCAGGGATATTGCTTGTCGCCCATATTGTTTAACGCATATGGAGAATACGTTATAAACAAAGCAACATAAAAAGATTAGCCTTAGATTATGGAAGGATATTTATTTTTCTCTTTTCTCAAATTCGAAATCTTTTTATCTTTCCGTTCATCCCTTACCTTCTTTGACCGGATGGTTCGACATGTTTCCTTCCCTTTGTCGTCCCCTGATCACCCGCTATATGTCGTCTTTATTTCGGTCATACCTTTTTCCCTTCGTCACTTTTTCGTTTTTCCCTCGTCCCTTCTCCGCGGTACCCTCTTCACCCAGAAGATTCCTTTTTTCTGTGTGATATCAATCACGTCTTCTTCGAATATTCCTCACTTTCTTCAGAACGTTCTCTCTTCTATTATCAGCTTTTGGATCTTGGTCTTCCTACTCCATACAATGATTCTTATGTTCTCTCATTTCCTTCTTTGTCATCCAAAAATTGATTTTGTAGGCATAAGCCGGGTTTCTTCAGAGCCTTAATTATCGTTAAAAGATAAAATCCTTTCAATTTTGTATATCCGCTTTCATTTCAACACTTTTTGAAGGCTTAAAAAAAAAAACACAATTTTGTCAGCGTCTGCTTTTCAAATCTGTGCTACGTATGCTTACGTGTGTTAATTTTATCATCGGCGTTCACCTACATAAAATTACTAATGACGAAATATCCGGTAAAATGGTTTTCCTGCAATTGACTCGGTATTTTTTTCAATTTCGTAAATTACGGCAAATGATTTTCGATTTTTCGACTTTTTCATTGAAGGATGAGAAAATTTTAGATCGAGCTCGATAATGAAATAAACTATTTAAACTATTTTTTTCATTATCGTACTCTAGAACGGATGAATCTTTCACGGCGTAATAAAAATTATGTAACTACTATGAAGAAAAATTAGTTAAAAATTACGAACAATTAAAATAAATCACTCATGTAAACTCGACTCCGTTAGGAAAAAGATATCGATTCTTCTTGTAAATGATATTTTATTTACAATATTCTTGAAATGAATAAAGAAGTTTGTTGAAGATCTTACGGAGGAACGCGTCTCATACATACAAGTAGTATAGTAATTCAAAATACGAGCTACATAAGAAGCTTGTAAATTACTACGTCTGAAACTGGTAGGCTCTTCCTTCGTGTTTCGAACTGGCGATAGACAGGTGTTCCCTGCTGGAATCTGGGACAATAAGGTTTTCACATCTTGGCGGTTTGATAAAAACTATATTTTCTACTGTTCTCAAGATGGTACGATGCTACAGAGTCTGCGTAGGTTTTTCGCAGACCATTTCTGTTGTATTGATGACGTACTGATATATGATGTATGCATACTAACGAATCGAAGAAAGGATGTTAGCGTATTAACGTCTATTCTGCGGAATGCGTACGCTTGTATAGTAATCTTCGTGAAACTTCACGACCGGTCTGCGTTGAATTAATAAACTGCCGAGTCCTCTCACGAAGCGGTACAGGTTCTTTTTTAATTTTTTAAAAATAGTCTTCCTACTTTGTCACGACTAGAACTTCTATCCAATTAAAAATGATGCAAAAAAATTGATTTTCAAAACTTCATCCGTAAGTTGTTCAAATTTTCACCGTTTAAAAAAAAGCCAAAGATGGAGGTAAAAGTGGCGAACAATTTCCAAAAAGTACGAGGTAATATTAAGGTAATATACATCGAAAGAATCTCTAATATCTTTCATTTCGAACCGCTACCTGATGGAACTGAGTAAAACCAGTCTAGCACGGAAGTTTCAAAAATCTTAGTACTTTTACAAAAAAAAGAGAAAATATTAAAATATAAATCTACGGCAGAGCGTGAATGACTCTTAATTAAATATCAAAAATAAAGTGTCGAAATGCGTATTCCGTAACTCTAAATATCGGCTAGCGATAGTTTTAACGCGATACAAAAAAACAAAAAAAAAAAAAATGTTATAGGAAACCGGTTGTATGATACCGTAAACATGTTAAGTTTTACATGTCCGGCATAGCGAACTACTGATTCGTAAACACAAGAATATACGTCTAAAATTGTTGTGCCCGTAGGACTGCAATTAGAATAAACGGAATAAAAAGAATCAAAAATGAAAATAAAAGCAAAAAGGAAATTAGCACAGAAAGGAAATTAAAAACCTGAATTTGAAATACCTTGAAATGTGAAACGAAATGATTACACAATTTGAAACTGGCAGGAAGAAGAATGACTTCTTTATAACGCAGTATTTTATTAGGACTCAACGATTTCTTACACGCATTCAATTCGACTTTCTGGATTTCGCTAATTGCAGATGATATTTTCTTTTTTTTTAATTTTTGAAGAATTTTTTGATCGTTTTCTATTGTTTTACCGCGTCAGCGATGGACTGCGACCCTGTGTTACATTTACGTGTCGACAATTAAATAAATAAATATGAATTTTTCGAGATTAATGGCGACAATCAGTCATGAAACTGAGATGGAAAATAACAAAGAATGTTTAACGAGAACAGGAATGATCGATTGAAAGGATGCGGGAAATGTAACTTTTCGGTTTACGTGTACTAAAAATTTAATGTACTAGCCTAATTGTTAAAAATTAACGGTTCATTTCTGAATCCGAACATCGGTCATCCTCTGGTAAAAATTAAACCGTAACTTTTGTTACACGTAGTCTAGAGAATTATCACGCAAAGTTTTATGGACTCTGACCGATTTGGAATACGGGGGAAAAGTGTGCTTAAATAGAACTATCCGGCGGCATATTTTATCTTCTAAAGATTTGTCCTATCTACTTTCGTCACGAGTTAACTGAAATTATTATTAAGTCGTTGCGATGACCGAATAACTAGAACAATTGCACTGCCCCTTTTTACGCATTCACTTTTTTTCTTTATTTTATCGGGCTTGCCAGTGGCAGACGATTACCTATCAACAGAGAAAGCACCGAAAAAGAAATAGAAGGAAAATCGGAGTTCGAAAACTAATAGCCGCAATTAAAAATTATTAAAGGAAAACAATCGCGCTAATAGTAGAAGAGAATGGCAAACAAGGGTACCATCATATGCATACGGATATCAGAGTGCAGACATATACACTTTTGTATTTGTATCATCATACATCGAATGATTTTAATCAGTTTCAAGGGTAGCCTGCGTACACATTTGTATTGCAAACAGAATATTGTCTTGAAGGTTTGGTCCCATTTTACCTAAATTTAGCATTTCGTATATTCAGCAAATATGGGGGGTGGGGGGATAAAGGAACAGACAAGCGTACACACCATTTCGTATTGGAAACATTTTTTGGGGGAAGGGGATCCCAGCCGAGAGCATTACCCAGCATCAGATTATGTTTAGGAATGATCGCCGGGGATGGAAGAAAAAGAATAAACGAAGTACTGTATTTGTCATTATAGAGAATATTTATTTAGTGTAATTTACAAATAAATATACTTACACAGTATTCATTGATATAAAAGGAATTTATGATAATGTAAACTTATATTTACTCACTCCGCCATACAGCCTTACGCCTTGCACTTGGTGCATTGAGATCAACACCAATAAACCATCTACTTTACGACTCTGGAGAGCTTCCCGCCAATCTTCATTATTCTTACATCCTCCTTAAATTCCACATTCACTCACTCACAACTCCTGATCTGCCTGACTCTACAATGTTTTATCACAACTACCAATCTATTCCTTATTCAAATTTATTCTTTCACAACAAGATTACAAACATCTTCCATAACCTTGACATTAACCTGCCTCCTCTCTGCAAAACTAGCCAACTGTCTTTTTCCCCTTCGATATTCATTCCCATAATATGTGACACATCTCTCCTAAATCTTCGCTCATCGCCACAAGTCACTATTCAGGACTCGTTCCAGAATCTTCTGGATATGTATAATGGTCATGAAATACTATACACAGATGGAGCAAAAAAAGGAAATTCCTGTTGTTGTGCCGTCGTTTATAAACGTGGAACAATTCGACGTCCACTTCCATCAATGTTCTCCGTGCTGTTGACAGAGCTGTATGTAATCTATTGCGCAATTGATACTGCGAAATATCGGAGTTAAAGCATGATATACTAATTTGCACAGATTCCCTTAGTTCCATCAGATGCATACAGAACAGACACGAACATAACATCCCTTCGCGAAAACTACATAGGGAAAAGCGTTTACTTATTCGGGCCAAATTGTACTCGCATGGATACCAGGGTACAACAATCTTGGAGCTAATAACGAGGCTTACACAGCGGCAGCAGAATCATGTAATATAACACTAATTCCATTCATACCAACGCCGAGTAAAGATATCCTGACCCATATTCGGAGTAAGCTAAAGACGAAAGCAACGGAACGATTCGCAATTCTTCCTCACTACTACTCCAGCGTCACAAATCCGGTAATGTCGACGTCCAGACGGAATAGTCTTCTGCCGCGTTCGGTCCGGACATACACGTCTTACGCATCAGTTCCTGTTTGCAAAAGTGCATTTAATACCCTCTTACCATCGCTCACATTCTAACTTCCTGCACAACTTATGCTTTCCAACACCAACTCGCTGGCCTTCCTAATAATCTTCCTAGCATACTACGGCGCACCTCCTCCGCTGAAACTAAACTCCTCCTCTTCCTCAATAATACAAACATCCTACCTTTAATCTAATATAATACCTTTCCTTCCGTGCCTCTGGCCCAAGTAGCAGGATACGACATGGTTACAAATCAAAGAAGAAGAAGAAGAAGAAACTTATATTTTTGTAAAATTATACTGAAATTTGAACGTATAAATAAAAAAAAAAAAAAGACACCAAAAGGAAACGAAGATTTTAATAACGGATAACAAGTACAAGTCAAATTAGCATGGCATCAGAGACAATCAATAAAATTCAAAATAAAATATATCTCAACTGAAGGATATAGAAAAATCAGTTACATTCATAGCTGAACAATGTGAAATGATGAAAAAAGTTAACTCTAAAGTTGGGGAACTATTAGAAATAAATCAACAAAGAGGTTAAGAAATTAAACTCGACTATCAAATAAACTATTTACGGTAATATACTAGACGAGAATGACCTGACCAGGGTGGATTAAGAATTGACGGGGCCCGGGATTAATCTTGAATGAGGGGCCCCCTTCGAAAAAAAAATGATGAAAAAATTCAGTATTATATATGTACAAACAAACAAGCAAAAAAAAAACTATTGCGTACGCATGGATGACTAATAAAATTAAAATTATGTTCTCTCTAAAAAATCAACTTTCTTACCCTAAGAAATTAAATACCTACATAAAGTGAATTCTAAAATAAAGGAATTTTATATATATATATATATATATAATTATTTGTAATTTTTTATTAATAACATTATGTTTTCTTTTTCTCCAAAAAAAAAATATTTATATCATACTCTTTTTTTATATAAATTAAACATGCGTGTTCGAAATTCTATAATTTTTTATGTGATCAGAAAAGACGTGAATGAAACATAGTATGATTTATTAAATTTTTCAAAATATAAATACATTTATGCTGGTCGATTAAAACTCGCTTTTATTTTAAATAATTTTTATACAGTTCTAAATAAAACATATTAACTTTTAATAAAAATAAAAAATAAAGTATTGTAAAAATTAAGAATATTTCAGATCGTAAAACTTTTTTACATGAAAAAACTTACAACGATTTTATGGATATCAGTATTTGAATAGAGATTTGTTATTAACCGACTTGCCGAATGTTTATTTATCGTTCAATTCGTGCGTTAAAGGACTCAAAAAATTTTTTTAATACAATAAATTAGATTTATCGTAGAAAATTTCTGTAAATATTCATTATATGGAGCATTTAATTTACTGAAAAAAAAAAGAAAGAAAATATGTAGTTTTGTTAATGAACTCGTGTATTATTTTTTTTTAGGTGTAAAAAGTAACTGGATTATTTTTAAGATAAAAAATGCAAATTTAAAATCTTGCATTTTTACAGTATTGAGTATTTTGGGAAAGGAAACTTGCACGTGGAAAATCAAACTTTTTCTTGTTTGAGAGCGCAGAGCCGTTTGAAAGCTGGAGCCCGGGGCTATAGCCCGCCCTGCCCCCCTTCCCGATCTAGACCTGGATCTGACGGAAAAAGAAGGCGAAAATGTTTAAAAATTAGTCTTAACGGTAATCGCTAAAACTGTAATCGAATTAACGGCGTAGATGGTGTACAAATAACCCATCGACTATTGAAATAAAAAATTGAAATGAACTATGAGCAATTATTGTCAGAATCGGGCGTCTGAAAACAGATCAAGCATTGCAAAACAGAATTAGTAAATGGAGAAAGAGTAAAAAACAGTCCGACCGACTGATTGAGTTACACAAACGAAAATACGGCCGTCCACAACAAAAACTTATTCTACAACACAAACAAAGCAACAAAATTATATTTGCCTGTAGTTTCGGAGAGGTCATGTTTATGCAAAACAAGAACAAAAATCGGATAGAATTAATAACAGTGATATTATTAGCGGATAACTGATAAAATGGAAAAACACAAATAAAGTTGCTTTTAACTAAAAAATAAAGTACATAGTAATGCAATAGAAATGCTCATTTCAAGTGAATACAGTATGAAATAGCTGCTCTTGACATTAACCTATTTTTAATTAAATTTATTTTTTTCATTCATTCTTGGTTTAAATTTGACATCGCTTAAAACGGTCTTCTTGGTGAATCTGTTTCGAAATTAAATTAAAAACTGATGAACGGAGAACTACGTCTGTTTAATTTTTTTCATAAATAATGCATCCACTATTATGCTAAAGTGACCCAGAATTTTTGTTTCGTACATAAGTGACAATTTATAAGAACCACGATTGAAAAATAGTTTCCTTTAGTGTGATAATGTACACAAAACTGGACTGAAACCATAACAATTGCGGCTTCATAGTACACTGCTGTAACCTAGTTGGTGCACAAATGCGATAATCTGTCTCACATTGAAAAGAAATAATCAGATTTCAAAGGAGAGACGAAGTTATTTTTTCGAGAAGTGTTCCGTTTGTACGAATAATCTTTACGCAATTTCACAAATAATCATATAAAAATTATCCACATAACTTCGATTATTACATTTTATGCAGTGATTAAAAATATAGGGCCAACTATTTGGGCGGAATTTTTTGGGTATGATCGCTTTGGCGGGTTCTTTTAGGCGTGAATCTTTTTGGTAGAAACTTTTTTGAACGGGGATCGTTTAGGCGGTAACAAGCGAGAGTTTTTAATCAGACCTTTATACGAATTACCTACGGTGATCTACAGGTATCATCCGCATAACATTATTATTTGTGTTGTGAAAGACACGGTTTATCAAATTTATTTCTACATCATCTATTCGCTGCTATTGGAAATTCCAAGAAAAAATATCGTTCCTCGTTGATGATTTAGTTTTTCACCTATTTAGCGCATATATGTATACCTACATACATGTGTATATAGTCGCAAAACACACATTTCACATAATTTCGTCAGATTATTCATTTCTTTTAAATATTTTTAATTTTTTTGAAATAATAACTTCAGTGTGTAATACACGTTAAATAGACTTTTGATAGCAGTGCGAAACGGATGAAGATGATTAATATTAATAATCGGTCAAATACTTCCTATTTTTTTTTTGTAATATATAGTCAGCCATATTTAAAAAAGTATAAACTATCAACTCTCCGTCATTTAAAGTGTAACGTAACTGCAACGATATTTTTTGCGCGAAATTTCTGATACCAGTAAATCGATGTTTTATAGCGACATAGAATTAAATCTGGTAACCCATGTTTCTCACTAACGCAAATGATAGAAAATCGATTGAGAAAAGCTAATTGTTTTGCAATACAGGTAGAGATGGTCCTGTAAATAAATATGAAGCTGATAAAAAATTTATTACTGCTAGATTCATATCGCCCTGCGGGGCACAGGTTGTTGTAACTAGAGTCACCTTCTCTAGTAAGTAATCACTCGACCGTCATATGGTGTTAATCCCACCGGCGGAGAAACGGAACAACAACCACGTGAATTCCGTACCTCCACGTCGTGCAGGGTGGTCTCTTTCTTTTCGACAGGCTTAGCGTTGACTAGAAAAACTAAATCGGAATTCACATTTTGTACTGCATTAACAACAGCAGACTATCGGAAACTCGCTCGTGACAATGTGCCCTTGTCGGATTGCGCACGGCAATCTAGAGCGAGCAGGCCAGTACCCGGCATCTTAAATTCGTGTCCTTTCGGCTAAACCTTGACAAAAAATCCAGCGGAAGGCAAGAGGGAAACCGCCGCTGTATCATTCCCTAGAATACCATCATGACGAAGCAAATATCAACAGTGGCCCCGAGTCCCGGGCGTCTTTTCAGTGAGGCAAGGGTGCGAAGAATATCCCGGTTAGCTATCGCCAAGAAAGACATTACTGTAGGGACTTGAAACGTGAGAACCCTGTTGGAAGCAGGGAAATTGAAGAACCTCATCATGGAGGCATCTCGTCTGAATGTGGACATACTTGGTATCAGTAAATCAAGATGGTCAGCTATGATAATTAGGACTTCCAGTATTCTGGACTTCCTGATGCCTGTTTGAAACGCCGAAATGGTGTTTCATTTCTTATTAAAAAAGATATAGCAAAAGCAGTGAGACACGTGGCTCCAATTTCAGATAGAATTATCCTAGTACAAATAAACTGCAGCCGAGTAAATGTAAATTTAATACAGGTGTACGCCCCTACGGCTGATAGTGATGAAGAAGAAATAGAAGCATTTTATAACGCTCTAGTAACGACTTTAAAGTCCACCAAAAGCAAGGAGGTTAATGTCATTTTAGGCGATTTCAATGCCAAAGTTGAAGAAGGTAGTAGTCCAGTAACTGGGAAATTTGGCCTAGCAGATCGTATTGAAAGAGGAGAGAGACTGATAGATTTCTGTCAAGTCCAAGAATTTATAATCACCAACACATTTTTTAAGCTTCCTAAACGTAGATTATACACGTGGAAGGCTCCTAGAGACTCATCGGATCAAGTAATGAGAAACCCAATTGATTATATCCTTATTAACCAACGATTCAGGAATTACATTACATCTGCCAAAACGTACCCAAGTGCAAACGTAAATTTAGACCACAACTTTCT
The DNA here is from genome assembly GCA_039619475.1 of Icerya purchasi. Classification (NCBI taxonomy): domain Eukaryota; kingdom Metazoa; phylum Arthropoda; class Insecta; order Hemiptera; family Monophlebidae; genus Icerya; species Icerya purchasi. Next base: position 67,886,823 of record CM077116.1, read on the forward strand.
TCTAGTGGCTAAAATGGTCGTTCGTTTGAAGAATACAAAGAGACCAAAGCGTAATTACCTTGATTATAAAAAGTTGAAGGATACAAAGATCAGTTTGGCCCTGAACAACTTAATTTCATTGAAGATTAAGAAAAGATGTGATGAATTTGAAGAGGACAAGTCCATCGATAATCAGTGGACTCTCTTTCAGACTATAGTTTTAAGTAAAGCGAAAAAACATCTTAAATCAGAGAAAAAAGCGAAGAAGGATTTGATTAATGAAGGAATAGTGGCATTGCTGGAGATAATATGGAAAGTAAAGAATTGCCGAGCACAATATCAACAAATTAATCGAGAAATCCGGAAGAAAGTGAGAGAAGCGAAATCGGAAAATTTTAAGCGAAAAAAGAGATAGAAAGTCTACAAAAAAAACAACAAAACACGATGTATTCAACCTTCATAAAAAAAATTAAGGAGGCTGCTGATCTATTTAGACAGATGAGGTCAGTCACATTACGAGACAATCTTGGTAATCGGCAAAGTCACACAAAGCTACAGGCTCAAATGAAGTTCCGGTTGAATTATTACGAATGTTAGATGATAATGACCTACAAATTCTAGTCAAAATTCTTAATCGAATATATCAGAAAGGTATTTTACCAAAAGATTGGTTGATCTCACGATTCATAATGATACCGAAAATGACGAACCCAAAATATTGCCATAAATTCAGAATGATAAGCATTATGAGTCACACACTGAAAATACTGTTACGAATTATATACGCAAGAATTGCAAAGAAATGCGAAGAAAATTTAAGCCAAGAGCAATTTCGTTTTAGACCAGGAGCAGGTGCCCGAGACGCAATCTTTTGCATGAATGTACTTATTCAAAGGTGTCTAGAGTTCCAACAACCCCTATTTTTATGCTTTATGGACTTCGAAAAAGCCTTTGATAAAGTCGAGCATCAAAAGCTGTTTGAGATACTGGAAGACATTGGATTGGATCCAACAGATCGTCGAATAATCAAAAACCTGTATCTTAACCAGAGCGCTATTATTTCATTAAATCGAAATACTACTTCGAATCCAATTAATATTAACCGCGGAATGAGGTAAGAGAATGTGTCTTGCCGTCAATACTGTTCAACATCTACGCAGAACAAATCTTCAAGGAAGTTCTGGAAGACAGTGCAATAGGTATCGAAATAGGTGGAAAATATATTAATAATATTCGTTATACGGACGACGCAGTTTTAATAGCTGGTAGTGCCAAAAGAACAGATCGTTTCATTTATTATGATTATTAAAAAAAAGTATAGTATAATTAATAATACTACCGGTTTATATTTTTACCAATTTAAAATAAAAGGGAGGGGACATGTTCGTCGTGTATGTTTTTTTTTTTTTTTTTAATGTTTACACGTATAACTTTTGACCATATACACTGATTCTAATAATGTTTTTTTTATTCCGATGCATGTCCGCTACTGCTGGTTCTATTTCAGTTTCAATATTGATTGGCATGACGAGCAACGCAAAAAATAAAAAAAGGGTGTTTTTCTAGAAAAATGTAAACGAAATTTTAATGAAGCGGACAAAAATTATTAAGTGGGAAAATATTAAAAATTCTGCAGCCGTTCTATAGCAGCTGGAGTGTTAATTTGTTTTTAATGAGTGTTTGTTCGTCATTAAAGTATAGAGAAAATACCAATTCCCCGAAATTTTAAAATTCAAGTGCCGAAATGTTCAAATTAAAAAGGCTACCAATGCGAGTGACTGAAATATCAATGTTAACTACCGTAAAAACATAGATTCGAATGAAGAAAACTATGTTGAAACCTCTTGGCGCTATTTGCTCATCATTATAACGGAAATATATAACATCTTAACATTAATGCGTATAACTTTTGACATGTAGAGTGATATTACCGGTCAGCGGTAGTCCCATATGAGTATCAATAAGTATCGGTACGAGTACTTATTGAGTGTATCCCACAATTTAAAAACTGGGAATTTTTCAAGGGAGATATTTCCTTTAAATTTTCGTTTGAATACAGGAAAAATATAAACCTACTCAATAATTAAAGGGAAAATTAATGCGAGTTAATTAAAGTGTCAAGAACATTGCTTACCATATGGAAACGTAAACGTGAATAAAAATAATGAATTCAAAACTTTTATGGCGGGATTTTTACGTTTTAATATTATACTCTTTAACCAATAGCTAGCTTCTTTATAAAGTACAAAAGGAGGTAGCAGCATTGTTGGTTGATCTAGGGCCACCACGTTTCGCCGCGAACACGATTCGCCGAAACCATATTTTTGTCACCAGTAACACAACACAAAAAGCCACGGTTCGCCGCTGACGTTGAATAGTGGGATAACATCATAAATCAGTATATTAATCTTTATGACTGTTGCGCGGTTATTAAAAAAAAAATGAAATGTAGTATAAAACGCATTAGGAAAATATACCGTGACTGAATTATTCTTAAATGAAGCGAAAGTTATAATTAAGAATGTTTCATTAATACATTACGAAATTTAAGTAATGACGCATTTAATAAAAAGTACACTTTCAAAGTATACACAAAGAGTTCAGAAAACAATTCACACGCAAAAAATGTGTAAACTTAATTTCCCTATTCGTTTACAAGCATGTAGCTTATTAATTATACATCAGTCCTTCAAAAAAATTTAGTGAAACTTTTTTCAGAGAGAATTTTTTTTTCACGACGAAATATTTAATGATATGTCGAGGGGAGAAGTTAGAGTCAAAGTCCCTCCCCTTATTACGCATTTAATTGAAAATTTTCTTTTCACTTTAAAAATAAACACCTGTTTATTCCGCGGTTTTCGATGTAATGTTGACGGTGGCGAAACGTGCTAGACCCGGTTGGTCTATCTTTGTCATTCAAAAGTATTTATACTATACATTGTGAAATAAACATATTTAAAAGAACAGAAATACCGATACTTGAAGATTTACTCTGAAAATTTAATAAAAACGCTCTAAAAAGTAAAAAACAGTTGTATCCGACAAAAGACAATATTTTACAGTAAAGCATACCTCATTTGGGAAATTATAATTATTCTTACATTTAAGTTAGAGTCTTTGTACACCAAATTCAAATTTCGATGACAATTACAGACCACTTTCATTTTGCTTGGTTTATTTTTTTCCCTTAGTTCGGCGCAAGTGAAATTTTTGTATATACTTTCAACGTGCGGCAGCGGAATATCAGGTGCTACCCGAACGAAACACTACTGCCTAATAATCTATGCCATGGTCGCTAGCTAAAGACAATACTAAATGAATACAACAATACATCATACTGGTTTTCTGTAAGCCGGATATTTGAAATATCAGAAATATTTAATGTGCTTTTTAATTATTGCTGCAATTTAAATTTGATACTGTCTCTAGTAAGCTTTAGCATTGTTTGAAAATAGCTCTAATATCCTGAAGCATATTACTCTAAAATATAATTTCTTTTATCAGATAATTATTGTTTATTTTTCAGTTCGTTTTTTTTAAATTTTTAAAATAAATCTTTAAATCGGTATATTTTTCTCTTTTAAACAGTTTTATTGAATCGATAATAAACGTGACGACATCGGTATCAGATCCGTGTCCTTATTTCTCGAACGTAGAGATGCTCGACATGACAAATAAATACAGCGTCAAAGCGCGTTAATTGTAGGGCCATTGAAATAACGGAAATAGTTGATTTTCAGGTTAAAAATATTACGCATAATATTAAACACCGTAAATTCGCTAAATTCAAAAAATACTTTTCTTCACATTTACACTGACACACAGATCTTTTAATATCTATCAAACATTGAATAAAATTTTTTGTGTTACGCAACAGAACATACTACATTATTACGAGTATGTAATCCGTTTTTTGCTAGACAATGCTAGGAACGTGGCACATTTTTCTGTGTTCATTTAACTTCTTTTTTTTTTTAGCCCGGCTTCAGTTAACTATCAAGTCATTTGGCCCCAACCAGTTGATATAGGAATAATGCCAACTACATTTAACTTCTTCGTTTAAATAATCTCTGTATTTATTCTTGTAGAATTTATTTATTTATTCCGAATACGTATATTCGGTACGGTGTCAACAGTATGCTTGCCACCGCGAAAAAGGCTAATTTGCCGGACTGATAACGAACCAGTTATCTCGGACAATGAAAGATAACTTCTGCTGGCTTATCAATAAATGCATCCAATACGGTTCTTTCCTCGGCTACGTAATGAGAAGTGTAGAAAAGAAAGGGTAAAAGTACTCCTAATGAACGGAAAAAGTACAAAAATTTCACAAACAACACAAGCAACCGATTTCACCGAAATCGATGAAGATATAATCTCTACAGTAATTAATAACGCTTCCGAAACATCGATGATACCTCCGTTTCTCTTCCGTAATCTATGTTTGAACCACAAGCAGCATTTTCACTTTTTTAAACAAAAGCTAGGTATAACAGGTTTCAAGGCCACGTACATGGGTGCGGGGGGCTCCTCCCATTAAAACTTAAAATAGTTATTACAAATACACAAAAATCTGAAAAAAAGCAAAAATTTCAAATAAATATTAATGATTTTTTAGGGTGTTTTTACACTAAAAAAAAAAAGAAAAAATATGCTCCATATTTTTAGGTACTTCATTAATATTTTATGCAAAATTTTTTATTACGAGTATAATCAAGAACATATGTAATTTTTATTAATGTTTATACAGTAATTAATTTATGTAAATTATTAATACATAAATCAAAATGATAGAAATTATTAATAGTATGAATATTAGTGAAAAATGTATTTGCTTCTTTTTTTTTTTTTTTAAGTGGTTCGTCAAAATGGGCATTGGCCTAAGACAGTGGGAAAAGGGAGGAAGGAGACTCAGATCCTTACATGATCGGAGATAGCCGGCAAAAAAGAATCAAGAGCTTGGATAACACAAGAAGAAGAAAGGCAGAGAATCCGTTTGCCATACGCAGGTTCACCATTTACCTCAGAAATATACGCGATATTTAGATGTTTAGTTTACTCCAAAAAATATATCGGAGAAAAAATAGTAATTTTAACAGACTCCCTTGCAGTTTTTCAACGTTAACCCTTATCGACGACAGACGAATAGCAAACATGAAATGTTTAATAAGGAAATATACGTATCTGCACCAGGTAGGAGGTAGTTAGGTTTTATTGAGGTGGATTCCTTCCTACTGTGGAATTATAGGAAACGAGACGGCCGACGAAAGGGCGCACAGAGCAAGAGGTAGAATCAGTAATATAAAACTAAACTGGAGAGATTATGTTACTACGGTTAAAAATAATATATACGAGAAAAGGAACAATGAATTTCTTACAATTAGCAATTCTAAAGGGAACCAATACTTTAAAATAGTAAAGGCAGTACCTAAAACAGAGCGGTTTAAAGTGACATACCTCGATACGGAGTGCATAAGGACAATGTAAAGACTACGGATCGGTCACTAGTAGTCGACTGTATAAATACATCAAGGACAATCGAATTCAAATATAGATTATAATCGATAATAACTTCAAATATTAAGATTAAACTGGTCAAGGGGCGTGAGCCGGGACCAGGAAAAAAAAACAAAAAACGAGAGAATGAACGAAGCATTGTATGCAGTGGGAATACCACTTGATAAAAGAAAGGAGTAAAAATAATTTTTCTCAGTTAAAAGTGACGAACAATCAAATATTATGTGATCGGGGTCACAAGTAAAATGGTTGTTGGAGAGATGCAATGGACAACAACGAAAAACGAAGAAGGTCATAAACTGTGCTCAAAAAGGAAGGTATAAAAGAAAAGTCAAAAAACCAAAGGAAGCGAGGAAAGGAAAGTTGAATAGACAAGAAAATCCCCAGGTTAGAGACTGAGGAGATATTTTTACCAAAGTTTGGAATGAACAGCTGTAGACAGAAGGGTAATATTGGAGGACACGAAAACAGGAAGAAACCTACCGAAAGAGGAAGATAACCAAGCGAATGGATCAACCAACTCATTTCCATCGATTCTGGGATGACCAGGAATCCAAGAGAAATCAGTTTGGATTTAACGAAAAGATCAAGAGCGAATAAGAAATATAAAAGAGAGTGTTGCTCGACAGCAAGGGCGAAACATTCAAAGAAAACATGACTCGCATTACATATAAGCGGAGGGTCGGTATTATGAAGAGAGCAATAGTGAAAAAAAGGACAGAGGAAAAAGGAAAACGAATAGAGGAAAGAAGGGGGTACTTAATTCTTAATCTAATTAAGGGAACAATCGTGAAACAACAATAAGAGTAAAATAATTAGAAACAATAGGCTTACAACAAGGAGAAGCTCTATTAGAAGGCAATGAGAATTACGATTTTGAAAGTAAAGAAGTATGAATATCTAACCACAGTCTGGAGTGGTTATTTAAAGAAAGGAATAAGATAACTGTAGTAGGAAAATAATTACACGAGCGAGCCAGCAAATCCGCAACATCATGCCGTCAATGTCGAAATGACTGGGAACTTATGAAAGGTCTATAGAAGTAGAGTGAGATAAAAGCAAATTGAAGTGGGAGAACGAATTGAGAGGACAATAGAGTTAGAAAAATAAGAAGGACAAGAAGAAATAAGTAAATCGTGATTCACCGAAACAAAGGCTTTAGACAGATCTAAAAAAGCGACTAGAATTCTGCCATTCCATAATTAATTTGATTTACGAAAGTTTGTAATTATATAACAGTGGACTTTCCTTGTCGAAATCCGAACTGGTTATCCGCTATATTTTTTTCAAGAAATTGACGCAAATGTGAAGCACGTTCGAGAATCTTTGCAATGGAAAAAATTAAAATTATGGGCCTATAGTTTACGGTTTCAGAGCGATTGGAGGGGATAAAATTGTTATATTCTAACCAGCAGACGAGACGATTGTTTACAAGGAAACTGGCCGTATCGTGACCAAGGTGTTATGGGCGGCACTCGAGCAAAACTGAACAGCAAAAATTAGAAATATAAATAAGGAAATTTTAGCTTGAATTCATTATTAACATTTATTTTATTTTTTTTATTTTTTTAATATTATTCTATAATCTTAAATCTACTTAGGACTATCAGAATTGAACCTGCGTAAATGATGTTAACAGAATTTTAAATAATAATACAATTTCTTATAAAAAATATGATAATCAACGCAACACACGATTACCGGAAGCGAGTAAGAGAAAAATACGTATGAATGGTGCAAACCGTAAAACTTTAATTTTCCAAAATACAAAAGAAAATTCGGTCTACAGTCTGAGCGTCGCAATTAAACAAGTGATTTATTTAAACTGTGTTAAAGTGTCTGCTGTTGTTAAAATGTGAAAGAGCTCTATCGAAAAAATTTAATCACACTCTATTATGCCTTATACGTAGTCTGCAGACAACGGTCACAAATCTTCGAACCAAACTATCCGGACTAATGGAAATATTTTTAATACCAGTACCTACCTGGAAGACTGATTCGTAAGATATGCCTAAACTAAGCGCACTCTTGATAAAACTTAAAAATAATATAATCAAAAATGACTAGAAAATTCTAGAAAAATTGTTTTTTTTAAATTTCAATCGTTTTATTGGTGAAAAACTTTAATAAACTTGGAAAATTTACAAAAATAAAACGCGTAATAAAATATTAAAGTAATTTTTTAAAATCATACTTATTATAATTGTCTCATCTCCATCAATGATTTCCTTACTTTAATCCTTTGTTCTTTCTATCTTCTATCGCCTCAAAATTTAACTTCCTAGCATAATACATTCAAATGGTTGGGTCAAAGCCAAGGGTGAACTCAAAAACAAAAAAAATTAAAGAACAACGTAAAATATAAAATATCCGGTAATTAATTTTTAAAGATAACATGTATGCTGTATTGACCGTCCAGTGTAAATTTTTTTTTTTTTCAAATTTTGAAAGAAAATTTATGATACACAATCGCATAAAAATAGAACATTTTTTTTTATACCGAAATATTTTATCATGGTGGCGTAATCTATCTTTTAGTTTCCAATAATTTTCTTTTATTACCTACTTCCAATAGATGGCATTACTAATCAGTTCATTTTTTTTCTTATTGTCTAATACATAAAATTCTACCTTCAGAATAAAAGTTTCTTTTTCGTAAAACGGGAAATAAAAAAAGGGAAAAAAAGTACAAAAAAAAGAATAAGAAACTGGAGCATTGAGTGAAATAAAGAAAATTATTACTAGCATTTATTAAACAAACGTTTACCAGACAAGAAGGGTTAGAATAAATTAATCGAATTCGTAATAAAACTAATGATTCAAGGAATTTTCTAAATGCGATAGTACCAAATGTACCTCTATATGTCCTTGTCAAAAACTACAGAATATTGCTTTAAAAAATAAGAAAGAAAATAAATTACGAAAATGTTTATTAAATAGCATCGGGATTTTCTTCCTTGGCGACATAATTTTCCACAAACGTTGAAGTATAATCTATAATTCAAAAAAGAGAAAAACAGAAATTTGAATTTTGTCATTTATTTTCATTCTTAACTTTGTGAATTATTGTAATTTCTCAATTCTATATTTTATTTGTAATAAGAAAGCAGTTTGAAAAAATATTTACATCGAAATAATTTAATCATTAATTTGGTGTGGGTAATAAACATATAGTAAACAGACAAAATTGGTCTTTCTGAGTTTTATATTTCAAAACAAATTTTAAAAACAGATGTTTTTATTTAGTACTGAAGGAAAGAAAAGCAACGGTATTCTTAAATTCATGGTGTAGTCAGGAATTCTTCGAAAGGAAAACCAAACCAGACATCTTTGTTATCACGTAGAATTGGTTCAATCTATCTTTTGTAAAACAAATTTAACTATTAAATATATTTAATCGATGAATATAAAAGAAACGAAATTTAAATTAATTAATCATTTTCTGAATTTTAAAAATTTTGTTCATATTCTAAATTACAGCATTATTTATTTATGCATTTTATTTAGTTGCCGTGATATTAATTAACCATATCTATTAAATAAGGACATCATTTATTTAATTTCTCTTTTCGAAATAACACAGAAGGAAATTCCAGATTAAAATCACAGCCTGTGAATCTTTTTGTGGAATTATTACTGTATTCAATTTCTTCGTTAATTAAATACATCACAGAATACACAGAGAAATTTTAGATTTCAATTTAAAAAAAAAGGTTATTTCCGATTTATGAAAAATACACACACCTACATATGTATTTTTTTTCCCCTTTTTCGTATAGAAATGTTTCGTGCAATTACTTTAATCCATGTCTGTAAACTATTTTTGATAAAACTTAGATTTTAAAGTACTATGTGATACATAACTACCAACCCAATTGTAAGGTGAGCGCAATTTATTCAGTACCGAGTTAATATGATTTTGAAATAATGTAATTAATTTTTCTACACTAATTTATTTTTGCAAAAATTTGGAACTTTAAAACAGAGTAAATTAATTCTTTAACGGCGCGTTTCGACCAAAATAAGTAAAATTTCACCGAAGTGAAAAAAAGACATTTTAAAATATTTTCACGAAAGTATTAACTCAATATAAATCAGTAATATAATTTGATGAATGCAACTTATTTAACTATCTTTGAGTATACTATAATAACTTGAATAATATCTAAAATTTGTAATTTAGATATGTATGTACTAAATAAGCAAAAACAGTAAATATTATTTCTTTTTTGTGTTTTTTAAGGAAGCAAGTTTACAGCAATAAGAAAAGAAAAAAGTATTCGGTTTAAAAATTATATTATGAGAAAGTTAACTTAATGTAAATAATTTAATTTAGCGGATTATTTAAAAATTCGGTTTTTCAGGAAGTACCTAAAATTAACATAATTAGTGGTTAGGTCATTTAAAATAGTTTTGTAAAAAGTAAAAATTAACAGTAATACCTAATTCATATAAGGCAGAAATTATTCTTCAAATTAAAAATAAGCGCAAAAATTTTTAATTTTTAAAAAACTTTAAATAGAACGATCTTAAATTCCAATTATTTATTTTCTGCAGAATTAAGTTTACAAAACAACGCAAAATATATAATTCAGTTTTATTCGTGACTAAATTAATTATCATTATCTGAGTTGTACTCTATTTTAACATTCCTTTTTTTTTAAAAAAAGGGAGAAAACTAAGTTAATATATCTTTATAAAAATATAAATATAATAATTCAAAATAATAAATTCTGACTGATATTTTTCATTGCATAATAAAAGATCAAATTAATCTTACATGGTTTAATTTGAATTAGTTAATATTCAAATAACGAGCGATTCAAAAATTAAATAAAAATTTCGTACTTTGAGTAAAATATTAGTAAAATTCCCATAAATTAAGCAAGTATAATTTAGAAATTGTTTATTAACATTATTAAACACTTAGTACCATACAATATTGAAAACTATAAAGTTCATTTTTCATTTTATTTTTGAATATTTTTATGAATGTTTTAGGTTATTAGTTTAATTTAATATTATAATTATTAATTTAAACTAATGTAAATTATCTGTCTTTTTTGCAATATGAAATGAAAATTTTAAGAACATAATTTTCAAGTTCATTTCATGAAATTGATAGTCATAGGTCACCGCATTAAAGGAAATCAATGGATACACCCGTACAATAAAAAATACGGAAATTAATGTTATGTTTCTGAAATAAAAACAAGGGAGATAATTATAGCCAGGTACGTAATTTTACCATTTACTATTTTTAATATATAATAAATTTAGTAATAAATATTTCTGGTTATTATAAATGCTTAAAAGTTAAACTAATAACCATGGTTTTATCAATTGAATTCCGTAATTGTTGAGCTTGGGTTAAAGTTGGTAAGTAACGAAATTACGTATGACTATTTTTGTCTTTTTTTCTCTCTCTTTTATTTTAATATGTTTACAATAAAAAATTGCAGACCAGATTCAGAGTTATACATCTATTCTGATAATTGTGTATTCTTCCATTCAACTTAGTTCTTACAAAAGAAATTTATTTTAAAAACTTTATATTGTAAAATGATTTAAATTTGTAATCAAAAGTAATACCTGTTCACTTCTCAAATTATAAAATTATCGCATTTAAATAAATAATTAAAAACGTACCGAAATATATTTTTCTGCTCAAATGTTGATATAATTCATTTTTAAGGTAATAAGAAGGGAAACTTGGTGTTCGTTATATGATTGTTTACTGATTATTAAATATTACATTAAAGCTCAGTAAAGTTTAAGCAATATGTAATTTTTTTCAATGACTAAAAATAAAGTATTAATAGTAAATATAATTACGAAAACAGCAACTGTAGAAACATATACGGATCTAGCTCATCACCTTGTTTACCATTTTTATAATTATATTTCGATATTTTATAATTCTGGCAAACAAAGAAGTAGAATTCTTTATAATTTATGAAAACATACGTGAAACGATGCATAAAATCAGTGGAATATCGAAATTTTTTGGGTTAAATAAAAACAATGAAAATGGAATGTAAACATAATTTTGTTGGTGTGTATAAAAAAAAGACATGTACTTGTTAAAAAATTGTCCTGGAGTTTCATTAGTACGCTTAAATGAAAAATAATACAGTTCTCATAATTTCAGTCATAATTGTTTAAGGGTAATTAAGTTGTTTAATAATTTACGAAGGCACTAGCATATATATGCTTTTTCTTCTATTTTTGAAAACAATAAGTAGTAAAAATTTTGAACACAATAATAAATTTTGTTTTTTTTACATAAGTACATTTTAACTGTAACGAGTGAAAAAATTTTTAGCAGTTTTAATGAACTTTCTTAAATTTAAAATAATAATCAATTAATTAACATCATTTAATTTTATGCAAACTAGTATTAAGTAAAATATTTTCATAAAATATTCCAAAATGAATTTTCGTAAACATGATTTATATACTTCGTTCAAGTAAATTAAAAAGAATTATTTCTTGTAGAAAGTTATGATACTTTACTAACGTTAAATACTTTCAGCTTGTTGTAATATATAGAAAATTAATTGCTCCATAATTAGAGTTTTTTACGTTAGAAAAAATTTTATTTTATGTTTTTAGCTTATTTGGTGTCCGCTCGGATAGTTCATTTGGTACGTATATAAATACAATTCATTATGTGAAATTAAAATGTCTTTATTTTTTTTTCTTTTTCTTGCAGCTAATGATTTAATGATAAATTGCTTTCTTTTCTTAGATTTACTAATATGTTTATGCCTATATATACAATGGTCTCATGTGTATATGTGTTTATGGACAGTTATGTAGAATTGAATTATTAAACACGCAGATACGGGTATTTCTTATTGGACTGTGTATTTGGAAAGTTTAGTTCGATTATAATAATGATCATATCGACTATTATATCGGGGAATAGCATTTCTGGTATTGTATTAAATCTACCTGATGTTGGGGTTTTCCTAAAGTACACAAGTAGTTTAGTTAGAAGAACGTAAATTATCTCAGTAGTACAATTCGAACGCATTCTACTTTTGATCTGTTGCACGTTATACACTGTCTTAACGCAGATTTCAGCATCGCTGTCTTCTTTAACGTAAATACATATTTTTATAGCATGGCTACTATGTCCCCCAAAGCATCTGATGCTGCAAAAAAAAGTAAGTTTTTATATTCCATTTTAATTGTTTCATTTTTTCAAAAAATTTGAGAGTATAATTAATCATTATTTTATACAGTTAAATGATTATAATTCTCAAGTATTTTTTATACGTACTATATTCGCTTATGTACATTCAATTTTGTTTAATCAAAAAAGCTTGATAATAGTCACTTTCTTAAAATATTTTTTTACAATCATTTTATTAAAGACAAATATTTTACATCTTATTTTAGAATTAATAGAAAAATTGGCGATACATATTACACGTGGCCAATGAATCACCGGCTTATGCGACTCTTACTGTTTTTCCCCATTCGCAGTTTTTAAAATTATAATTAAAAAAATAAAAAACGACTCATTTTATTGGATTAATTCAGGAACTAAAATTTTTTGGTATGCTGCAGTAGATTGTATTTACTTAAACAAATTCTTTACTCTTCCGAAATTTTCGATATGTATATTTTATATATATATATATATATACATTATATATATATATATATACATTATATATATATATATATACATTATATACATATATATATATATATATATATATATATATATATATATATATATATCTTTGTTTCATATATATTTGAATCTTTCAGCGTTAATCGGAATGTGAATAAGTTCTTTTTTACATGTAATGCAATAGAATGTTTTTTTTTCTATTAATTAAATTATTCAGATTTTTCGAAATTATATTTACAAATCTTTTCAAAGTTAATAAGCCGCGCATATTATTCGTAATTTAAAATTTTGCTAACGTAAATTATGTATTGATTATTAAAATTATCCATTTTGAATTTTTATTCGGAAAATTTACGCAAGAAATGATTTTTAATGGTCTAATTCACACTTCTTCGCATAATAATTCTGCTGTATATATTAAATGAAGTTATCAAACGCGTTCTTTTTATAGTAGTATTTAACATTTTTAACCCGTAATTAATACATCGCATAATTACAATTCAGTAAATAAAAATTTGAAAAATTCGTAAATTTAAATAATGTTTCATATAAAAATAAAAAATGTAAAAAAAGTGTATACAGCCAGAAATATATTTTTTAAGATACTCCTCAATACGAATTAAACTTTTAAATCTAAATTTAAAAATATTTATATCCCGGTCAATAGACGCAAATAAAATTATATATGCATATTCAAAATATTTTATTTATATTGTTTAGATCAATATTTTTTTCTCAAAGATATTCATTTTAAAGGTAGATGTAAAAAGGATATTGTTATAATTTTTTTCTTTTTATATAATTTTAACGTAAAAGTGAAATTGTAAACAAATAGTATATATCCGAAAAATGACTACATTAATAAAAGTAAACTTTACTAGTTTTGAAGTCATTAATTCATGGACTGTTCGTGTTTGTCTTTATTTCTGATATATTATATATTAAAAACATTTATAAAACCTTCAGGAAATTTCGCAAGCATTCCTAATGGGTCAGTTTGACCTTTTTTTTTTTTTTTTTTTTTTCAAGCAGAAATATTTCATTAAGCAAACGAATTTCTCTTTGTTGGGTTGGAGTGCAGTTTTTCGTAATAATGAAGTGTGGAGCATAGTCATTCCAACTTTTTTTCCTTTAAATTGATTTATTTTAGTAAGTGAATCTTAAAACCTAAAAATTTTTTCTATGCAACTTCCTCAATTAAAATTAATCGTTAACAGGATGACGTGTCCTATTTACTTAATTTTTTAATGTATCTTAGAATTAAAAAATCTGCGAGTTTGGTTGATATCTGATTTTAATGAGCATCCGATTTGAAAACACATTTCCTTCGATTACAGGACGTCTTTAGAGGTTCTAGTCTTTGAGTTGTTAGGTTGAAGAAAAGTACAATAAAAGATAAATGCAGAAAATCGATAAACAGTGACTGGAAGGGAAAAAGGAAAAAGAAAGGTCGATGCGAAAAATCGAGAACGTGAAAAGAAATAGGCCTGATGAAGAGTCTGCTTGGTAGTGAAGAGTTGAAGAGGCAGAAAGAATTGCACCGTGTATAAAGGACTAAAGAAGAATTAAAATTAATCGATTATTAAAGGATAAACTCAACCGTGAAAAATTATTTTTTTATAATTTAGAACACAGTATGTTCGCACGAGCCTAGCTAGCTTATTTATAATTATTTTAGTGCTTAAAGTTATACATATATATCAAATATGTGTTCATGTTCATTCTTACTAAGTAATTAATTTTAGTAATCGCAAAATTATAAGTATATATAAAGGTATTTTTCAAAATAAACAAAAAGATTGAAACGAACATTAACAATGAGTCGAATATTTTCGACGTCAACAATTTCTTCTTTGGAATCTAAAATAAAAGAATAAAAAATTATAAAACAAAGCAGTCTTTAATATAGCTAATTTTAAATATTACGATTTTGAAAAGAATATGTATAACCAAAACATGCAATTTTTTAAAAATAAAAATTTTGAATCGTTAAATTTAAAAATAAAAAATCTTACATATTAAATATTTGTAAAGGGAGCTATTCTATCAAGTTATGGAAGTACTATTTAGGCATGGTTCTTACGAAACGTGGTTTTTCGAGAGAAGCAGTTTATGTAATTTGCCGTATAAATTAAAAAAAGAAAAAAAAGCAATGTTATTTAATTGACTTTTCTTTGTGAATATAATTTTACATGATTCTTTTTGACACTTTTTGTGGAGATTACACGTTCCTTATTAGCATTTATTGCAATATTTTAATATTTTTTTAAATAATGTACTCATTTAAACCGTGCGTCTGCCGCGTGCTTCCAATGATTAAAGGATGAAGTATTTATAAACCTGCAAGAAGTTTCTAAAGCTTGCATTAATTTCAGAAATAATATGAGTTGATCATTAAACACGGATGTAGTAATATTGCCAGCAGTTCCTAGATATATTGATGTAAATCTACATTGTTATTTTACTTAATGATCCTTAATTCTGCTAAATTAAAATTAGAACGATATTCATATATCTAATATGGGTTAACATTTCGAAGAAAGTGCGTTTTAATAGCAGCCACCAATATACTATCTGCCGTTGCATTTTTCTAAATGCACTAGAAATCAAAGTCTTCTGGAAACTTTTGGGCTGCTAGTGTCGATTGAATTAAAATGATGGAGTATAGGGCGTGTTATGTTTTCATATTTTCTATCGAGTAATCCATTAATTCTTCGAATTAGTTTATTGCACAGTTACTTCGCCTCTAACATTTTTATTAACTTCATTCTGACCATGTGCAACAGGTTCTTTTTCTTAGTAATCATACCATTTTAGTTTATTTTATTTAGAAAAATTGGCCAACTACTTACAGTCTTTTTAAAATTTTCAGGAAATACAATTAAAGTGTAGAATACTGCCGAATCAGAATATTTTGAGCCTTTTCTCTTAGACCCCCATATAGTTCATTTTTAGTTGAGTTTATTTTTGCATTTATTCGCGAAATCGTTACTTATAAATAGTATTGATTATACAAATACTTTACAAAAACGATATTAAACTGTGTATTGAAAAAAAGTGCAAGTTCACCTAAGAGGTCAACAAGCTACAATTTAAGCACTCATGAGCCAGTTTTGGGTGACCGACCTAAACCAAAATCGAACAGAATGTGTGAAAATGAACGATAACAAGTAACAACCGAAAAATGAACTAAACGGGTGGACTAAGAAAAGACCCAATATTTTTGAGAAATTAATTTTTCCGTATTTCCCATATAGTTATACATTTTTTAAAATTATCAACTAGATTAACTATATAAAATATACGAACAGCAGAAGACAAAGGCAAATGGAAAATTACAGGAATACATTAGGATAATATACATATATATATATATTTATTTATTTATGATGCAATCTCTAACCTCTCTCGAGAATGTTGCGGCCTCAGTTTTATCGTTGTTTTAATAAGTTTATTTATTTTTGATAGATTTACATTTGCCTTCAGCAATTTCGAAGCCATCAAATGGGTC
This sequence comes from Icerya purchasi, assembly GCA_039619475.1. Lineage (NCBI taxonomy): Eukaryota > Metazoa > Arthropoda > Insecta > Hemiptera > Monophlebidae > Icerya > Icerya purchasi. The sequence continues at coordinate 67,903,478 of CM077116.1, forward strand.
TATAGATACGACATCCAAAGCTCTAGCAAAGAACGCATCGGATTCGGCTAAATCTGCTATGAAAAAGGTTGCTTCTGATAATCAGAAAATTCAGACGTCACCTAAATCAGTTGCCGAGTCTAAAACTAACCAAGTTAGTCCACGAAATACGGTTGCCAGTTCAATTCGTTCGAGTGTGGATTCAACCGGAAAACTTACGCGGGTTCCTTCCGCAAAATCGATTATTCTTCCGTCGCAAAAAACGATACACACTCTTTCTCCGGGAAAGGTTGCTCAAGAGAACGTATCACCTGATAACGATATTACGAAAAAAATGGGAAGTGGAGATAATCGGGAAGCTGCTAGTAACGTAAAAAAGGAGGAAGAACATAATCCGCTGGAAGGAAAATCTGGCCTTAAGGATAAGAGTCAAGCGAGTGAAGAATGTGTTACGAACGGTGGCGAAGCCGGCATGAAATCCAATGGCGAACATTGCGTCAACGGTAGCAGTTCCAGTAAATTGAATGAAAATAGTGCTAGCTCGGACGTTTCGATTAACGGATCCAGCGAAAAAGAAGAAACATTATCTAATGGTAGTTTTGTTACGGCTGGTAATGATTCGATTGATAACGTTATCGAAGATTTTAAGCAGAATTGCTCAATGAAAAGTGGACTGGAAGAACAACTGAAGGATGAGGCGAATTCGGAAATAATAGTCAACGACCAGGAAACCAAAGAAAAATATACTGAAAATGGGGACTGCGGAGTTGTTTCAAATAACGGACTAGTCGTTAATGGGGAACATAAAATAGCTTCTTCTAACAAAGAATTGGAGACTACCAAAGAAGATGCTGTCAAACTTGACAACAACATAGTGGACGAAGTAAAAGAAGAAAGTGCGGTAGTGGAATTGGATGAGATAGTTAAAGCGGAAAAGACGATCGAAAATGATGAAAAATTGCCCGAAGAAATAAATTCGCCGAGTGACGAGTCTTCCGAAATGACTGCTTCAAAGGAAACTTCTTCAGACACTATTATCGGCGGTCCCGGTGAGTTGTTTGAAGAAAAGGATTCCTCACCGAAACCGGAAGTAACGAAAAAGAGCATACGATCAAAAGTATGGGATCACATGGAAAAGAATAATTTAGTGCAGTTCCCGAGACCTTGTATGGGGCGTATACCGAACTTCCTTGGCGCGCCTCAGGCTTCAGATTCTTTAGCTAAAATGGATTTATTTAAAAACTCAAAGGTTATCAAAGTGAATCCTGACAAACCTCAAGAATTGACACGGTTTCACACATTAGAGGTAATTTTAGTTTTAAACATTTTTTATTAATATATTAATTAAAATAATTAAAAATTTGTTACCGCAGTATGAATAAATAAACTTTGGTAATTATAAAGGAATTATTGCAGCTCATAATTTTTCATTCACTTTACTCACCAGCGCGTGATTTTTTTTTTTTTTCTGTATAAGTTGTGTTAATTCAATTTTCAATTATCAATTCGAAAAACGTCCTTAATTTTTGTTTAAATAAAAGTTAAAAATATAATTTTTTTTTTTTAATTTTATTTAATAATATCTTATTACAATCTATATTTCTCATTTATAAATTGTACGGTAGAAAATTAATTTTTTTTTCTTTTTAATAGCACGGTAAATTGTTATTAGTTCCTGTTCCGCGTTTACGACAAGGTTTGTTTCAAGCTATAGTACCGCCAGCTGAAGCTAACAGGCATGTATTAAAACTTGCATCGCAACAAAGTGGAATGATAAGATATAGTAAACCTATTCGTTTAGACGACTCCATTCGAATCGATTTGATAGTTTTAGGATCTGTAGCCGTAGACATGAAAGGTAAAATGTTAAAGAAATAAAAATAATAAATAAAAATTTTCATTATTCTTTCGCATTTTCCAATTAAATTCCGCAGAAATTACAAAGCTGTTAAAAAAAAAAAATCACCTAATTTTATCTTTTTAAACATTGCGATAAAAAGAGAACAGTTTAAATGTTTATAATTTGTTGAAAACGTAAAATTCTAGGTCACCGAATCGGTAAGGGAGAAGGATATGCTGACTTAGAATTCGCTTTAATGATGAAAATGAACGCTATAAGTGAAAATACTGTTATTGTTACAACTGTACATGATTGTCAAGTTAGTTTTTTTTTTTTTTTTATTTCAATTTAGTTTATGTAAATCATATAATAACAAAACATAAAATTCCAACGGTATAAGTATATTTTATTTAGAATCTGTATAATTGTATATTTTTTTTTCCGGTAAGTTGATTATTTTATTACTTAACTGTGTTTGACATTTAAACGAAGTAACGTGGATTATATTAATTTTGTTTCTGAATTATCTACATTAGGAATACATTCATTTTTCCCCCTTAAATTTTTACTTAACGATTTGCCATTTTTTTACCGACTTGTTTTCTAAACGAAAACGGTAATTCTGCAATTGACGCTTATTTAAAAAGCTAAATAATTACAATCTCTTAGGTATTATTGATCCTTAGGATGCTTAATTTCTTTCTAGCACTCTTGCCTTTAGTTTATTTTCGTTTTTTCTTTTTGTAATTTTCTACAATTTGTCCTTTTTTTCCACGTGGTCTATACCACAGTTAAGTTTCTTAAATCTGCCATTTTCATTTTTATTCCATTTATTTTATCTTTCCCACATTTTTCTATAATACCATTTTCCTTTAATATATTTTTTCCTCTCATTCATGTCACGTCTTCTATTTGCTTTATTTTTTTCCCCTCTGCAGTGTTTTTATTTTTCTGTCCGTTTGGTTTTCCTCTTTTTTTCGTGTTCTTTTCTTCTCGTAATGGTTTTGCTCAGTACAGTAGAATATACTCCAAGTAAAACATTTCACTGGCTTCTTCCTCCGGTCTATATCGAGATTGATTTTTTCTATCAAAATTCATTGTAATTTTTGTTTTTATTTCTTCTACATTGCTTCATTTATTCATCGTTACTAATCTGAACTATGATAACTATTATCTGTTTTCAAATGTTCCGTTAATTTAATTTAATAGGAATAATATTTTTAAAAAAAATTGTATTTATATATTTAATAAATCAATTACCCTGAGTAGTGAGTTTCCACTTTTTTTTTTTTTACTATAAATGTAAATTTTAAAAATAAATATTAAAAATAATCGCACTACATTTGTCTCTGTAGATATTAAAAGATTTTTGTTTTACATACTTTTCATAAAATTTTACGTGGCCAAAAAAGTTAGCAAAAACCAATGTATACTAAAAAGTAATTATCATTTTTGTTTTGGTTTCATATATTTCGAGATAAACCGATAAGTTAGATACTTCATAGTCGTGTTTTCTAATGAATAAATTCCCTTGTTTATTTAATATGTATTGTTTATATGTATAGGTAATGGACGACTTGCCAGAACATTTGTTCAAAGAACATGATGTTCCTGTTGACTGGATAATTACTCCATCGAGAGTTATCGAAGTTCAAGAAAAATTACCTAGACCTAACAGAATTATATGGAGCATTTTATCTCAAAGACGTATACTAGACATGCCTATATTACAATTTTTACGTGAACGGGAACTTAGGTGATTAGCAAACTTATATATTATATCTATTATATAAATGTATGTGTGTGTGTGTGTGTGTGTTATTTACTTCATTTTTTTTAATATCACAAATTGTAGCCATAAAACAGTTTAAATAATCGGAATGCTCGTCTTTATTTTTTTATTAAAATCTCACTTAAGGAACTCCTGTGATGTAAATCACCTCCTATTCGAATGCTCATCTATCTCCTCAGAACGCGCAGTCCTTTATTCTAATTTGCTTGGCCTTGGCCTCCCGACCCCTTACTGTGCCCACTACATTCTTGCTCTTCCTTCTCTTTCTGTTTTTCCTATATTGACTATCTTTATTTCTTCTGTTTCTAATCGGTTCCTGATTTAACTTTCAAGTCCCTACATTTCATTATTTGTTAGTCCTTTGTGCTGGGTAAATGTCCTGAGTTGACGTGCCCAAAGAAAAAAAAAAAACAAAAAAAAACTACAATTTATTTTTAGAGTATATGAAAAATGTCTATTTATTGATGTACTATGTTTTAAGAAACTACAAATTCTGCGAAAAACTATATTTGATGTACTTCCGTTATGTTAAATCATTCGAGTTTGCAAAGCCTTAAAACATCGTACCTGCTAGATTTTTATAACACGTTTAGAGTTGAAAACATTAGGGTATTCTAGGTTCATAATAAAACAGATAACTTGGAAAGTTTACGATAGCTAATTACTCTTTTTTGGGGGGTCTGCAGTCATCAACGGAGTGAACATTAATTAGAATCTACTGAACGAAATACCGGTGTCTAACTACGTTGCGGTAGCTTGATCATTTTGAACATTAGAAATAATACAACTTTTAAAAGGCAGTTACTCTGATCTCCACAAATCATTGCTCAATGTTTACAAATTGTTAATAATAAGATGCAAATATTAGTAGAGTAATTAATGAAGGAAAATGTGCGCCTTAGTCAATGCAATAAATTAATTTTATACCTACAACAACTATTTTGCAAACAATCAGAGAAACTGTTCATCATAAATTAGTTGTACAATGCGACACAAAATAATTATAAATGATGTATTTAAAATACAGGTGTTAAAGTAAATTATCTAAATTTGAAACCGATACAGCTTCGAATAAGCAAGGAAAGTCAGTCGGATACAATATTTTTTTTTATCGGATTTCTCTTTAAAATTACCGCCACTAGGAATTACACATCAAAGCGGGATCAGATGTATTTATAAATTTAAAAAAAAAGAGAAGTATTAAATAAGTAAAAATAGTTCTCGGGGTATAAAAGGTAAATTGGTTTTCATCTGTCCTTATTTTTTTTGTCGTCCTGGTTTTATATCGATTTATTGTAATTTTATTCATCAATAAAATCTCTTAACAATTTAAAATTTCCTAATTCATTGAACAGCACGCATTATAAGTGTCAGACACTGTATTCTCTCGCTTCAGCTTGCACTGTTCTGCAATTTTAAACGGCCAAATGTTGCTAAGATCAACTGCTGAATTTTGCGGTGCGCTGTAAGCTAAATGTACTTGATGTAAAAATGTCCCGTAGAAGTTGTAATTTCTTACATTGAAATTCATAGCATTTGGTGCAGTCATTATCATAATTACAGACTGTTACGGCAATCGTAAGTAAATATTTTTACAATAACTTGTTCCAGAAAAACTAGGTGTTCAATAAAATCATCGCTACCATTCTCGATATTGTAATACGATAATTCTTAGGTTAAAATTAATTTTCTTTAATCATTGCGCAATTATCTTGCATTTCGTGGCAGAATATAAAATGCGAAAATGTTAATCGAAACCAGCTCTTCTTAATTATAAAAATTATATTGAAATCAATACATTTGTACTTACAAATTAAAAAGTGATATGTAAATTGCATCAATGATGCTCTAAATATACAGGCAGACATGTAGAGAAACAATACGTTTTGTAAGTTACAATATGCTAATGTATAGGCTTTCAAGTTCATGTTCCGATCCTAATGTAAATGTAGTGTACTCATACATCCCGTTTGTTAAATAGTTAATAAAATAATAAAATCGTAAGTACTACAACAAACACTTAAACTGAATATGGGGATTAATATACTAGAAACGTTTTCGGTCATTTTTCCATGTGATCAGGTTTGTTTCAGATTTGATCACACATTCTGCATTTATCTTTACTAATATATTTTTGATTTTCTTTTTCGGATGGAAATAGGCGAATATTAGTTTTTCTCGAGAAAATCCAACAACATATACGCACTTCATTTCTGATACGAAAAACTGCCATACTACTGCTTTAATATTAATTATTTTTACATAAATAGTTTTCACACAAATTTAAAATCTAAGTTAATTTTTAATCATCATCAAAGTGCCATGTCCGTCATCGAACGTTGGCTAATATGCTGAAAATCTTCCGTCTACCTAGAACGGTTCGGAACAAGTTGATAACTGGCAAATTGAACCAATCCGATAAATTCTGTAACCAGGTTGTCTTTCTTCTTCCTCGCGGACTCTTCGCTGTAATTTTCTCCTGCATTAGCTCATGTAGCAGGCTATATTGTTCTGGGTGTTGCATTACATGTCCAAAGTGTTTGCGATACTTAATTTCCCTTATACTATTTCCTTGTCTTTACTCATACGTTACAGTACTTCCGAGATGCGTATTTTATCTGTCCATTTTATGCGAAGAATTCGACGATAGTCATATCTCCAAGGCATCCAGTTTTCGTTCTATAGTTTTTGTAATTTAACAATATTCTCTATTATCCTTTTCCGACTGAAGATAATTTAAATCTCCTTCAGGTTCTAAAACGTAACCTAAACTTATATATATTAGTATAATTTCTTTTGCGTGTCTAGCTAAAGATGGAAAATTCCCCGGAAAAAAAATATTTATCAAAAGCACATCAAAATCCTTACAGTGAATTTCGAGATTGACTTAATGTATGAATACATCTGTAATAAAAACATATATATATATATATATATATATATGGTGCACACATACGTTTTAGCCGGTTTTTTTTGTTTTTTTTTTTTTTTTTGAAAAATTAAATTTTTCCGCTCTCTCATGTATGTCATTATAATCTGCTGTGGTGTGTAATGCTTGACTGCGTACTATTTACCGCTATGCGCAAGCAAATAAAATTCAAAAAAAAATTCAAAAAATCTAGTAAATATATCAAAATTGTTCACGGATAATTATAGATGCTCTTAAAAATATAATTCTTTTTTTCTTCCGTTTCTGTAATGAAACGTTTGAATTTTTGTTTTCTAAAACTGCTGCTCTATGTGCTATCAAAATCCTTTAGTATATTTTTATATTATCAATTTTTTTCAGTTACATAAATTTATAAAGTGAAATGTTAAAGCCTATACTCCACCACCCTATATATAAGCTTACGACAGACATTGACACTTACTTGTTCAGCTGTATGAGGTAACAATTTTTACTGTCAAAAAAATCAAACTGCTATCGTACTGACACAATTTATTTGGTTATTTTATGGGAAAGTGGTCACTCGAAGGAACGTATTTTTGTTGTAGCATTATAGAGAAAAGAATGCTGGTTCACCCGTGATGAAATAAATAGAAACAATGAAAAAAGCACAACTACGTAATAAAAAATTTGCCCCGCCTTAAAAAACAAAAAATTATCATCTACACAGAAATATCTTTAACTTTGTAAAACGATAATATAATTGACTCGTGTTCGTGCGGGAAATTTACTTGGGTTAAAAAGTTTCGCAGTTGATTAGATTTTTCTGTAATAAAATATTTTTCGATACTTTATAGGCATTATCGAGAAAATTTGATCCAAACTTATATACCAACTATGGAAAAACGAAATTATATTTACATGCAGGAATTATGCTGTTATGTAAAGGCACGTATGTATGTGTACGTGCGCGTATTTGTTTAAAAGTTGATAATTTTTTAAAAATCTGCTTTCAGTGAAGGTAAGGATTGCACTCTAAAAGAGGTCGATTCAGACGTGGAAGATAAACCAACGTACTATAAACCGCAAGCTTTTAGACGATTTCCACCTCGCCAAAGGAAACCGGATTACAGCCGTTCTACAGGCGATCCGGTTCGCGATCTTAATCCTCGCTTTCAAATGCAGAACTACCGTGCACCGTCTCGAAATACTCGTAACGTAATTAATAGCCAGCGCTATCCGCCCAACAGGGTGGAGTTGATGAACGGCAGAAATAACAACGGGGGTGGAGGTGGCGGTGGCGGTGGTTTCAGACGAAACGGCTACTATCGACTAAATGTTCAGCCTATTCAGTCAGCCCCCCCAGTTCGAATGCCTTCCTATAACTACCGATCTTCTTCTAGAAGCATGCCGCCGCAACAGCAACTTAATGGGGGTCCGCCGTCGGGTCGAGCTCGAAGTGTTCAACGAATGGACCGGCGCCCGGGCAGTCGACCTCGCAGTCGACCATCGTCTAACCGTCAACGACCTCCCAATCGTCAAGCAAGATCAGCGGCTAGAGTATCCGATGACCAACAGCGGCAAAAGTCTGTTTCTCCCCTTCAGCATAAACAGGCTCCAGTTCCAACTTGTGTGGTACGTTTATGATTATTATTTTTTATATATTCGTTATACTTAATTATTTTTTGCGTATTTGTGAGCGTAAAGCTAACAATATTACTGTTCGGCACTTTTCCAACGGAGACGACCACTAGAGTAGTCTTTAAACGATCATTACGTGTTTCTTATAAAAAAAAATCTTATTTGTGAAGTTAAGCACAGATGAGGTGTACGATAAAGGATAGATGTGCGCGATACATTATACAGGTTGATCGAAAGTACTATTTCGTTAGCCGCAATACTCGATCGTTTCTTACGTGCGACAGCTTGCATCATATTCGAAAAAATTGTAGAATTCAATTTAAATGAAAAAAACGCCTTTAACTACGTTTTTTCCCTTTTTTTTTCTTTCCGTTCAATTATTTGTTTTCGAAAATAATTGTGTCGACGCGAGAATTCGCATGGTGAGAAAAAGACTGCATGTACAAATAAAAGCGGTATAACATTGTGCCGAAGGGATGTTGTTAGATGTCCGTCGTAATTGCGTAAAACCGTACCGATAATACGGCGGATAAACATGTCCGCATTATTATGACAATTTAAGACTTTTCATTGCGGTCTCTTTCCTAGCTGTTATGCGACTTCTCGCGACTTATAATTTGCCTTTTCGCGTATTCTCGGTTGATTGTATTACGATGTTATAATATGATTGTTTTTCAGTCGTCGGTTGAGACTATGACGCAAAACAACAATCACGGAAAAGAGCCACGTAAACGAAAAAGTAAACCCCCCATTGCTTTTAGCGTTCGGATAAGAAATATTGAACCGGGCGTTCGTGTACGCGATTTAAAAATGGCCTTAAACGAACGAGGCGTAAAACCAAGGTATTTGTCATTCGGTGGAAAACAGCTGCTTTTCTCTTCTACTATATATGTTCATTGTTCTTGTTAATGTATTATCTGTACATCTCCTGCTCCATTTTGTGTCTCGGTTTCTCAGAAATGTGTGTTTTCAAACTCGTAGCGCATTGTACTTTTTTAAATTTAAAGTAGCTGTTACATAACGAAAAACATGGTAACGCTCGTTGTTAAACTTTATTAATACTATTCTTCGCCAATAGTTTCTCGCCGGCATCTGAAAATAACAACGGTAGAAATCTGTAAATAAGTCTATGATCATTTTTGTAAATTTAAAAGTCGGTCAGTTTTGTGCTATTTATGAAGTTTATTGAAATTATATTTAAAACACAAAAAATGGGTTTACCTTATGTCCACTTTCGTTCAACTATAGGAAATTATTAACGCTCTAATTGATGATATTTTGTTTGTCGCTAGTATTAAAATCTTATAACGGCTATAAAAGAACAAAATAAAAACCTTAAGTAGGTGAGAGGAAGAAAACGAAAACAGAAAGAAAAAAGTACAGCTGTTTTTTTGGTAGAAGACTCTCCTTTTTAACTGATAAACTTGTTGAAGTTATTCAATTTATTCCAGTCACTATGTGCCATTCTTGGCACTTTTTAATTTCTGGTCAAAGTTACTAGATTCGGTTGCCGGCGATTTTTCTTTTCTATTATTATGCGGATAATCCGCTTAGTGTTATTTAATTCTGAAATCAAGCCGGTTACTCCGATACTTAACCATACGGACAATGAGATATGCCGTCTGTATTAAATGTTGCTAAACATGTTCGATAAAAAATTACATCTTTTCTATTCCACTCTTTGTTGTAAGGATTGAATTGAAATGAACGTAGTGTATGCATATGAACAACGGTTAAAAGTGACCAACTGACAAGAAATACTGTGATTTGGTAAACAGAGTCGAAAAATTAAATAAGTAAAAAAAAAATGCGTTCGACTTGTTTACAAAATAAAATGGTTTCTTGTGCTAAGTATAATGTATTACAGTGGTTGGTTCAAAAATTTTGGCCACACCTTGCATCGCGCGGAAAGATAAGTCAGCGAAAACTAAATTACATACGCTTGTAGCGTGTGCGATGTTTTCATGTTAATTCTGAAAATTTCAACTCGATAGTTTCAAATGGATGCTCGTATACGGGTCCACATAAATCTATGAAGCTGAATTTTCAGAATTAATGTGAAACATTTCACGCTACAGACGTGTGTAATTTAGTTTTCGCTAACTTATTTTTCCGCGCGATGTGAGAGGTGTAACCAAAATTTTTGAACCAACCATTGTATTATCATCATTTCCTGTTGTTATTAAAAACAAACGATTAAAAAATTAAAACTTTAAAAAGGCGTTAAAATGTGTTTCGCAAATGTCGATATTTTATAAGGCGAGTAAAAATTTAAAATCTTTTTCAATTGCTTTATCTGTGTTGAAGTTCAAGTTAGCTTAAAAAATTAATTTTTTCAATATACATTGTACAACGCGTTTCATAAAATATTTGAGAATCGTTTTGATATAAATTTTTGGTTTGAGAGTTATTACGAACAGCAGGTACTGAACGAAATTACTTTTAAATGTGCAAATATGACTGGATGTAAAAAAAAACAAAAAAAAAACAGAGTAATGTTTAAATAAACACCGTTATGCTTAATATTTTTATCATGTGATTTTCTTTGAAAATATTTTGCGCCTTGGCGCTTTTGAAACGAAGATTTTAGAAAGGAACAAATCGTATTAGATTATCATTAGTTGTTTCTGGTGGTTTTCTCAAATACTAGTAGTTGGTCACCTCAAAAATGAACGCGTTGAAATATATTTTTAAGTTAACACCCCTCAATCATTAACTTGTAACAGCTACCCTTGTTTTTCCATTGATTACGAAATTCTTTGCATGTACTAGAGTATGTAATTCTAACGGGTTCTGTGTTAAATATTAGTGTAATTTATTATCCGTCGTTTATTTGTTTGTTAGTGCGACTACTTTTAACAATAAATCGAGTAGAAAATATCGAAATAACGTTCGAGTTTCCTCTAGTAAAAATTAGCAACATTTTCATTACGTATTAATCCTACGAAAAAAGATTATCTCATATTTCATATTAATATTTTCATCGATTTATTCCGTTACCGTGACTGATTCTCCCACATAATTACTGTTGTTTTTGGTAACGGTAATTCGTTGATAATTTTCGTATTATACCTATTGCATGTCATTATTATTCTATACGTAACATTGTTATCGTGTATTCTGATATAATAATAATCGTTTTTGACTTTTAGAGGTGCGAAGAATTTAACGCGGAGTTAGTTGTGAAATTTTAATTTAAAAAAAAAACAAAAAAACAGTCGTGGATCCTAATCTGCATAAGTTATATTTGAAAACGTATTCCTACTAATGGTGATTTTTTTTTTAAATTGAGTAATAAACTGAAATTTTAACGATCTTTTGCATATTTCTTACGCGTATGCGGATGTGAATGATATTAAAAGTTGAAATTTATTGAAATAAAAGAGACGATAATATATCGCGGATGAAGAAAACGGTACACGGCATCAGAAACAAGCGGAAGATCAATATTTTTCATGGTAGTACAATAGAAATAGGATAAAGTATAATATAGAAGATATAAGAAAATACTTTTAAAATGACACCAATATTTCATTTAGAAATTTCCGCGCGGGTTGTAAAAATCAAAGTACTGAATTTTCCTTACGAAATGGCGGTACATTATACCTGGGGGGGGGGGCATCGAGTACTTATACTCCTCAGTAGAATTGCGAAACAACATTTTTTAGTGAAGCTACAACACAGTGTACCTATCGAAATCAATGAAATGAAAGCTTTTGCGCGCCGCATTATGTTTATTAGCCAAATATTGATGAAGAGCTAAAGACTACAGTCATACAATAAGTGTCAGCATGCAAAAGTAGGTCCCAATCGGAATAATGGTACATTAGAAGATCGAGTTTTAGTATTTTGTATCAGTTGTGTATCCGTAGGTTATGATTCGAAAACAAAATCTCTGCACCTAATATGGTGATGTGACTGTCCGATTTTTAAAGCAAACTTTTACTCGATTCGGTTTACCGAAAAAGTTCTAGTGTTCGGTGATAAAGATAGAATACACACTTTTCCAGCGGTGGGAAATGGAAAAATGTTGTCATCAAAGAATGAAATAAAACTGAATTTTTAATACCGTAACACCCAACGGTCGCTAAATTTAAAAGAATTTCAACGTTGACTAATTTTCCGTACGATCGAATTGATTTCGCAGTGTAATATAACGTGCTATTGGATTATATTTCTGCTTTTTAATAAAAGTTATTTTTGCATCGCATATTATACTAACAAATTTCGTTTGAGAATAAGTAAGTTTGTAAAATTTATTCGTTTTCATCGCTAATGAAAGAATCGAACGAAAATACGGAAAGCAATTTTCGGAAAACGTAAATTGTGCGGTGACATTAAAGTTTAAAAATTGATGCGTGTGTATATTTTGCGTGTCTACTAACTGTGTATGCTCGTTGTAAAACTGTTCGTGAATTACTTAGATTTACTAAAACTTTTCTTTATTGTCTCATTGTTTATTAATAAACGTTTCTTAGACAAATAGATGCACATGGCGGGGTTTACTTATATAGTTCAGTTACGTTTAGATTAATGTGCATGAATCGAGAGCTAGTTAAGTGTATTTATGTCGAAAAAAAATTTCCTATTTGTTATTGCGCTGTAGAAATTTAACATCGCCGCGCGATTAGCGTAATGTGTTTTTCATTGTTTTTCTGTTTTTGCATTGTGCGTACGCAGGGACATCACGTGGAGGGGCTATAAAGGAGTTGCGTTACTGCATTTTGTAAAAATGAACAACAGATACACGGCTGTAAATAAACCGAATTCAACCGAAGAAATTATAAATCTGCTGGAAGGACTGTCCTTAAAACCGAAACCTGTCGAAAGTCAATCGTTGGTTATAGAGGTGGCTAACAAACCTCTCGCAGCAATCAACAGCGAAACAAATATGGTCGCTTGTTCTTGATTTTCTATTCTGTATTACGTTTACGCATATGTAATTTTATTTAACCTCTACACCGATGTTATTAACTTTGAATTTTGTTATTTATTTATTCGTATTTTATATTTTACATATATATGCGTAATGTGCGCCCGGAAGAGAATTTCTCCTTTTTACTCAAGCAGAGTTTTTCGTTTGTCCGGAGTGATTTTTTTCTTTTCCCGTTCGGTTTAACAAAGAAAAAATAATTTAATTTAACGAGAAGTGTATTTTTTTTTCTTTTTTTTTTTTTTTTTTTGTCAGTTTTTCTATTGTTTTAAACTGTATGATTTTCAGTTAACTGAAGTGATTACTTACGTATATTTTATTTACAACGTACGTATCAAGTGATTATTACATAACATTCTGTTTTACACCATGTACGTATTGTCAGTGATTTGTTGAATAATAAACTCCTTACAGCAGTAGCAAAATATTATTTTTTCGTTATTGTTTAAAGCTCAATTTAATTATCCGAAAACATGAAATAAAAAATTACGATTTTATCATCCGGTACTTCTGTAAGTTCATTTCCACGTACATTTTCTTATGCCAAAAGAAACACGACCAATAGAGTTAAATCTTAATGTGTAAAGTAAAATGCAAGACGACTTCGAAAGTTTTAATTGATTTAGCGCGATAAAAATAAAATGAGATAACGCACAGTTAATGTGATTTTCCGCGTAGTATCATTTTTACGGCAGTTTTTAAATAAAATAAATAACGAAACTAAATAGGAACAAATAAATTGACTGATATAACGGACTAATTTTAACATGATTTCACGTTGGCTTGCTGTTAGTAAAGTGCGTGACGCAAATTGCGGTTTGTGGATATTGGCGCTGAGCACACACACACGTATACGTCATTCTTAGCCCCCGGGGTACACTAAATTTTTTCGTTCTTTGATTATTCTTTTTTGAAATAAAAGACGGGTAAAAATGTGCTATTACATTGCTCGTTACAAAACAAATGTAAATAATAATGTTGTATTATATACATGTAAAATGTGATTGAACAATAACGATTTTTTTGTACAAGACGGATAAGAATGCCGTAGTCAATTGAAAACGAATCTTCTAAAAGCAGTTTGGGGAAAAAAATGGGGGGGTCAAGGAAGCTTGCCCTCTCGCCAGGACCCACAGCCAAGTTTATATATATATATGCGTGTGTGTGTGTGTGTGTGAATGTCGTTGCGATAACCTAGTTGCTAAAACACTCGACTTCAGTTACAGAAGTTTTGAGTTCAATGCCAGCCGACGACAGAAATTACAAAATAAAATAATTAAATTAACCCCGCTAATAATCACGTGGAAGGCAATGACAACCACGTGCAATCAGTTGCACAAGTGTAGTCTTGCGTCTACACCAACGTCGCATATAACAATTGCCAAGAACACACTATGCCTATGAGACAACTAGAATGTACAAATAAGTAGTCGCCAATGCTTAGAAACTGAGTATTGCACTATGATGGGACTGCTGTTAATAAGGAAATCGGTTACGTCTATACCTGTTATAATTGTTTCTCTTCTTATACATGACAGCGCGGGAAAAAAATAATACGCATATTAATTTTTAATATTAACTAACAAACAATTGATTAAAATATTGACAGGATGGCCACACAACTAAGAAACCGGAAATAAACCGGGAATTTTGTTATATAATCGGGGGGGGGGGGGGTAAATATCCAAAAGATATTTTCGGTAAGAGAACATTAAAGTGAAAAATAAAAACAGTTTTTAATATTACGTTATACGTCATTTATGCTTTTTCGAGTACCTAAAAGAAATTATTTAATTCCATATATGTGACGGTCGCTGAGAAAAGGTACACATAGTGTGTCAGAAAAGAAGTTTTTGAGAAAAACGCGCTTAAAGTTTCGCAGTATAATACACTACTTTAAGGTGGTAATTTTAAACATACAATTACCATTTACAAGGGGGAAAAGGGTTCGTTTTCACCAGTTTGACCTCGTTTACGTTAAAGAGCATGTGCTTTTTCAAGTGTCCGAAACCGTTGTTAAGTCAAAACCGCATTTTTGACACACACTATGTACCTTTTCTCAGCGACCGTCACATATAGACGACTACTTTGGTATAAACGATTTTTATAGCTAACCATATTTGTAGAGTAAAAAAGGAAGAGATAAGTTTTCCTTACCGATGTAGGAAAAGATGATTTTCCTTACCAGTGTAAATAATATTAGGATTCCGTATACATATAATGAACAAACGGTTTGACCTATAAACTTCAAAATTTGATTATAAATTACAATTAAAATTCTCTTTAAGAAAATCTATAATTTCAAGCTAACCGATAACCTTGGGCGCCAAAAAACCGTCAAGAATATATAATATGGAATACAAAACGACCTCAGAAATCACCCTTAAAAAATTCACAATTCACCACCAAATAACCCTTTAAAAGTGAAATTCAAAATATAAAAGAAAACTTAAAAGCTCTTTAATAAAAGTAAAAAATTTCGGTTAAAAAATTACTGCATTTGTTCCTAAAAACAGCAAAAAAATTATGTTCATGTAAATAATAGCTCGAGTAAAAAGGAAGAGAAAACCAAAACGTATCTTAAACTTATGCATAAAGGACCGCTTTATAGGAAAAATATAGCCGAGGTTACAACTTGATATTTAGGCTCTCGGGGCGCCAAAAAAATGAATTCTCTAGCGATAAGCACCTTAAAAATACTGAAATGTGTACAGAGCTTTATGAGTGACATGCAAAATATGTATAAATTTCAGTTATTTACCATTAGTTTAATAAACGAAATTGGTTAAAACATAAAATTACGGCACTGAGGTTTTTGGACAATTTTATAATTTTATTTTAAACAATTATGAAAAATTCCTTAAAAAAGTATAACAATTAGCGGATCGCACATCAACATTAAATTTTAAAAAAATCCTTACTTGTAAAAAAAAAAACAAAAACATAATAGCTATTGTATATTCGCTTTTTTATTGATTACATCATTTGATGAAGTCGGTTTAATTCTAAATATATACGTATATTTCAGTAATTTCTGTAACCATTAATTTTTGCGCGCACGCGTGTATGTGATTATTGATTGATTATTTGAGGGGAATGTAAAGCTAATAAACATTTTGAAAAATACGAAAATCAAAATACCAAAATGTTAAAAATGTCGTGTGCTATTAGAAGAGAAATTGCTACTAGCAATAGAACGCCAACGTTCTCCCTATTTAGCCAGAACACATTTCAGATTTTCAATTTATATGTAGGAAAAGAGTTTCCTCGCTTATTTGAAAAAAAAAAAAAAGTCATCGATAAAAAAGTAATTGAGAAGTGAAAAGAAATTGATTTGTTTTAGTCACCTATAATTGAGGAAACGGGAAGGATACATTGGCATGAAGCACCATGTAGCCGCAGTAGCAAACCTAGAACTGTCGGAGAAATAACTACGTCAGAAAATCATCTCACAGTAGCCTGAAATTACGACGGAAACTTTTGAATTAAATGATGCACTCACCCAGAAAGGTGAATTTATGAAAGAAAAAGAGATAATTGAAAATAAAAAAATTTTACGGCGCTAATTGAAGAAAAATTCGATTGAATTCCGTAAGAGGAAACTTATGAAACTAACATTGTAATTTTAATGAATTGCGAGGACATCAAAAAAATACAAATAAACTGTTCTCATTTCCACGTCCATCAAAGCAAAATTGTAATTATTTTTTTCTCTTTTAGTTAAAATACGGATAACGGCTTAATGAAAAATTCCACTCCACCTTTATTGATTAAAAGAAAAAAATGTTTTTGAAACCAAATTGTTGCAAAATACTTGAATTCGGTACAAAACTTATTGATTAAAAAATGCATACTCGTATTACTAAAATGTCATTTTTTGATTAATTGATTTCTGAAATACGAATATTCACAAAATAACTGAACAGCGTTTTCTTTTCGGAAATCGTCTATTGTTGCAGACCGTTTAACATTTTCCTGCTGTAAATGGTCGTAAATTGTAAAGGCGTCGTATAAGCAGATAAAAAAAAAATGTTTAAGGTAGTCGCGGTTACTACACTATAGGAGGTCGCGGTCGTAGTTCTCCGTCCTGGAGTTATACGGTCTGAAATGGAATTGGTTAACAGTGAAGTTATCCGGCAAAGGTAAAAAAGTGGTTCATTGAACGGATCCACCGCGGTATTCTCTTTAATGTCTCACAATCTCCCGGCACATTTCAAAGGTATGGAAGACTCGTTTTACTTTACCTAATTATACATGCTTTGCAATACAGGCGTTCTTTCTCAACTCATATATCGAAAAAGCAATTACTATTACAAATCAGGCTAATATATCTGTGAATAAAGATTTTCGTAAGCTTCTCCTTTTTTTTAGTATATATTTTTTTCACTGATCGTTATCGAATTTTTTTCTTTTAAAATAAGTATTCAAAAAGAACCTGTTGGCGTTTTGCTGCGCAAGAAACAATTTTTTTTCCCCATTGTTCTTGAGATAGCTACAGATAAAAAATGTTACGGTTTTACTTTCTCTCCTTCGTTAAAAACACGATTTGAGGATGATATAACAATTACAGGCTGATTTGTAAAACAAAAATTAGTTGTGTTATATCATACGCGCCATGAAAATTAAATGAATACCCCTGGCCTAAAAAAAAAAAAACAACAAACTGTGTAATCATTGTTTAAAAACCAAAAACACCTGTAAAGCATTTGAGAACTCGATGATCGCTGCGTGCTCTGCTAAATTCTCAAATTATAGCGATAGCAAAAAGAACACATCACCTTTAATCGCTAATCAAACGAGCAATAATAATATGCTTCCGAATTATTATTACAACTACCTAATGCGCTACCGATTGAAAAAATTGTGAAAAATGAAAATTATTTAATTTTTTCTAGTAACAGACGCAAAATTTTATAAAACACATAAAGATCGCTTTTTAATCTGCTTTTTGTAGCTCTAGCGCCGATTAGTGTAAGTGGAAACACTTCGTTTCGCTTACTTCATTTCTAATTTTTAACATAAATTTTTCTATCTAAAAAACCGGCTGCTTAGTACTCGCCAAATTTATTAAAATAATCACGCGTCGTAATTTTATTCGCATTATTAAAATGATTACTATTCGATTGCGATCAACCGTATTCGTCCGTACCTTTAATTTCGTATATACTGTTAGCGATTTGGTCGTTTTCCCACCTAATTATTTCTCGATAGGCTACTCTCACCTGAATCGCAGTATCATTCGCAGTGCCTGCTTCATATCAAAAACAAAGAATAAGTAAGCCGGCTTTTATATAGTATCTTTTTTCTTCTTTTACATACTTCATCGAGTTCTGCTCGATATTACGAGGAAAGTTTTAGTTTGAATCAGTTAAAACGGCTAAAACTGGTAAGCCTATAAATAATTTGCATGTTCTGTACAAGGTAATGTTGAAATGTTTAAATGGGGGTGATACGGAAAGAAAGAAACAATGAAAAAACAAGCTACCGAAATTTCAATTTTGGTACCAAGAGTATTTCCTTCATCACAGTATAATTTTATACGAGACTGATGACGTTTCGATTTTAGTTTAGTTGAGCGACTAAAACTATCGCGTGCGCACGTGGATAACTCATATGTAGAGTGATTTGCTTGGTGTGAAATATTTTTACACTACCCCAATAGTGAAAAAATATCGAATTTTAAATTTTAATTTATTCCGATAATAACTAATTAGCGTGCGCTACAGGTTAATCTTATTAACGCGGTGTTGAACAAAAATTTTATTTCTAACCCTACCCATCATGAAAGGTCCAAATTTTTGTTCAATACATGTTTAACATACAAATAAATGAATGAAATAACTCATAACGATCAAATGTAATAGCATTATTAATTAATTATTATTGTGCAGATGGTTTTGCATCAGTTCCGCATTTAGTGTGTAAAATTATGCAGATTATTAAAATAGTTTCAATATTTTCAGCTTTTCTACATAATTTTTAATTAGCTTTCTGATATAATTACAAAAATTTACCGATCTGTAATGGTTATCACACTATAAGCGCTTTTTAAATTGCTCCCAACGGTCGATTTAGTACAAAAAAAAAAAAGAAATCGAACAAATCGATTTTTGGAAAGCTGGCGAAAAAATTGAATAAAATGAAAATAAAATAGCGATGTATTGAATATCATACCGGGGAAAAAAAAAAAAAAATTAAAGGGAAAAAACTACTGCCGTAAAATGTTATCACAGAGTGCCACTATATTGAGTGAACTATGACATATAAAATGAGAGGTTAAATAATCCAGAAGAGAAATTTGAAACATTTAACATGATGAATAAGATGACAAGAATAATGCGAAAAAGTAATTTATTAAGTGATCAAATTTACGATTATATGTTAACATCTTCCCAGCGCCAATTTTTTTCTATGCGGTGCGAAGATCACAGTCGTTTTATCTGGGTTTATAATAATAATGTATATATATATATATTCAAGAAAATACGTCAGTTTTAAAAATACATTCGGAAGAACAGATTTTTAATCGTCCTCTATTAGCAGTTTGACTAGATAAACGTGCAATTATTATTTTTAAGCATCCGAACTTATACAACGAAAATATTCGTGAACAATTAATTACATTGCGCGCAACATACTTTTAATAAATGACCAGATAGTTCATAGATTTAACAAATAGGCATTTTACCAAAGTCCATGGAGTACACGAAGAAGACAACGTCCAGAAAAACTACGGAGTTTCTGTTTTTTCGAGACCGTAGAGTTTGCGTCCACCAATCTGTGACATTGTATTGAAGAATGCCTAGCCCTGAAACTAGATTGATGATTAGGAATTGTATTATTAGCCGTTATTGCGGGCTGTATTCTTTTTAAAATTATTTTTCCCAAGAATATAGATAGTTAACAAAGAAAATCTTTAGAGGGTTAGAGAATTCTGAGGTTTGTTTGGTTTTAGGTACCATTTGAATTAAGGACCTTTTCCAGTTTATTGGGAAGTAGCCCATTCTTATTGTTAGTGGGACACTGAATATGTAGCGCAAAGAAAAATTATTTTTTTTTAGTAAGTTGGATAGTACTTTTTTGTTTAATCTTCATCGTGTGCCTTATTGCACGGTAAATGTAAAGAATAGCGTACTTCTTTTGAAGAAAATGGCCTACGTAGAAGATAACGTTGTAAGCTACAAATGTGCTGGTTTTTTGATCACCCAGTTTGAGCCAGATCCCATCTACTAGCCTATAATATTTACACTGTTCTTGGCGTTGATGAATGATTTGTTTGATGACCACCCGTAATGAGTTATTTTGTGTACTTAAGAAATATCGAAATACTGTTTAAAACTGTAGTTCCTATAATTCCTTATTTCGTTTCTTAAGTCCATGGATTGATAAGGTATCATACTAAGAAGTCCTCCAGAGAGCTGACGTGGAAAGAGAGCTCCGGGATACCATCAAGAATAGAAAAACGGCATATTTTGGTCATATCATCCGAGGAGAAAAGTATCGGCCACTATAAGTCATATTAGAAGGCAGAATGCAGGGCAAGCGACCAAGGGGCAGAAGAAAATGTGGATGGATTGAAAATGTAAAGGAATGGACGGGACTTCGTAGTTTCGGGGAGCTGGTTGAGGCAGCAAGAAGCAGAGCATTGGAAGCAGCCAATGCGCCATTGACGTAAGGCACCCAGAAGAAGAAGAAGTGTACGACTGAGTTGATAATATGCAGCTTTTTTAGTTTCGAGTATCAGTTGACACGTGCTTCTGTGGCTGCTAGCATTAATTTTAGAGGTTTCCTAATTTTCTTAGCCGATAAAGTTATTCGCATTCATTTTATCGGTTGTTGTATATAATGGAATTAATACATGCGGTTTATATTAATTCGGTAAAGTTGTTAACCGCGGTTTCGAGGTCTTTTCCACATTTTAGTCTGATGTTCAGGTTAATGTTGCTTTTAATGAAAGCTACAAAATGTGATTCTAGTCAGTTATTCAATTATGCAGTCTATACGATGTTCAATAATTCTATTAATAACTGGAGTAGCTATTACTGGTATGTGATCGATAGATCACTTCTAGTATAGCATATCTTGTAATTGTAACTCTCAGCATAAGGAGAAATTAAATGTATCTGGTAGTCTCTATGTCGATCAATAACCCTAGTAAGGTAATTAATAGATTTATTAGTGACTTAAATTCAGATAAGAGCGATGTTAACATCAGTGATATATTTTTAGTATTTTTGCTGTATGCTTCCAATACTTGTTTTGCGGGAATGTAATCTGACTTTATCTGCATATGTTTCACTGGCAATGTTTAAAAATGAAAAACCCCTCTCCAGGTTGTCGTATTGTTGAAGCATAATTGATTACATCAGGTTGATATCTTTTGTTAGATATGTATAATATAGAATTTCGCTTGTTTTTCGTAGACAGCTATAATTCACCGGATGATCCCCATATAGCGCATATTTGACGAGATTTTCGATATCTTTGAAAAATATGTTTGTTCCACGTTTCCCTCAACGTGACGATTAGGTAGATTACTATAATTGACAGTGCGACCAACAGTGTTTGGAAACCGAAATCTTTCCTAGGTTCTTCAAAAGTTATAACTATATTAAGTAGTATTTTCCTTTTTGATTCGATGATCTTAAGTCAACAAAAAACATAGGGAGGGCTGTTTAGTTTTATGTTTTAATTAGTTATAGTGTATTTAATCAGAATTATTTGATGATCTTATAATTTGATTTAATGTAATGTTGGTCATGCGCACGGAAAAATATGCGAACAGAAGCCGACGGTCATTGTTACTGTTTACTTCGAAATGGTTTGTGTAACTCTAAAATCGCCTTTAGAGTGACATTTTATGTCACAAATGGACAACGCTATGGTTTTTTATGGACCGTGCAACTACCATAATAAATACAATTATTCGGCTTAGAGACTAACTTGATCTACTAGATAATGCCCGTAAAACAGTATATAAAAATATTTGCGAAAAATGATTTTTTTAATCATTAAGTCGCTTTTAGTTGTATTTTTTTTTTTTTTGCATTTTTTATAATTACATATTTGATAACTAAATTATTTTATACATATTCATATAATCAATACAATATTTTTTTGTTTGACGATGCATCGTAATTAATTTCCTTTATAATAAATAAAACATGTTTTTTGTAGTTAAAGACTACTACTTTCGTATGCACAAAATCTCATATCTCTATATCTTTTCTATCATTCGTCGTGGTAAGTCTCAGAAAATCAGCCGAAATTTTGTTAGCGCAAAGTGATATTACTCCTTAATACTATACCAGCTTTAAAAATTATCTTCCGCAATCTATTATTTATATATTTTCGCGAAACTTTTCAAATATCTCTGCGTATACAAGTACGAATAAAATACTAAAATACCGTATGTGTATAAGATTAATAATTCAAAACTACAAGAATGACTTTGTTGAGTTTTTTTTAATTTTCTAAAAAATAAACATTAAAAAACATATTTAATAAATTCTTGAACAGTACTTCTTAAAATTACATTCGATTTAAATATTCTAAATACAACTTAAAGCAATAATGTACGTTGCCTTTTCTCTAAAATAATATTGAAGTTCTAGAAGCACATGATTGTAAAACATACATTTTGAATAGCGCGGTTGTTTCAATAGTTCGAAATTTTGTTATAGTACGCGATAGTGTTAAGCTGATGGGGGGGGGGGTTAACTTTGCCGATTTCAATATATATCATTTTTAGATGATGTGAATGACACTATGTACGTCAAGTGAAAATGCAAAAAATGTTTTATCGGTAAAATAAAAAGTAAAACGTAAAAAAGCTTTTTCTTTTGCAGTTTACAGATTTTGACGATTTCACAAATGCCAGTCTTATTCGCTTTCATTTCTTAAAAAATCCTAAAAACTTCTTAAACCGCTTTATCGATGTTTTGTGTTGTTTTTTTTTATTTTGGGGAGTGATAAATTTGCAAAGATTTTATAATGTTTTAGAATACTCGAAAAACACTTCGTAATTATTTTCATAAGAAAAAGGAAAATTATATTGAATTTTACGTGATACTAAGTAGATAGCGCCGATGGCGGCACACTGCTTCAATTTTAATAACGACAAACGTCTAACATCGGCAACATCCGTCTTCAATAGCTGGCTAATAAATCCGGGTTTCAACAGCGGCCAACTGTGCCAAACGGAACCAACACATACTACCGGCAGTCCCAGTTTGCTTTCCTTGAAAGACTAAACACAATAACACAGAAATAGCGGTAATAAACAAAACCGAACAACGGTATGCATATACGAAATGATTTGTTAAGAAGCAACGATAATAAAAGGTGTACAAACGTTTGATGGATGGATTGGAAAAAACTAACAAACACATTTTAAAGATGAAGAGAATAAGTTGAAGAGATAAACGGTAATGTAATGTGAGCTGCCCGGAAAGTAGGAAGTCGCGCTAAAACTATAAATGTAGTTAAAGAGTCTCTATTTCGAATGCTTTTCAATTATTACGAGCAAAAATAAATTTGTAAAAAATTAAGAATATAAAATAAATAGCAAAAAAATCAGCTGTATGTCGTTTTCAGACTATACCACTCCGACGGAATAGCGTGTACATAAATTAGAAATATAATGTGTTTTAAAAAATTTAGCAGAAAAGTGTGAAATTTACGTAATGAAGATCAAAGTAAAACAAAAAAATGATGGAACTAAAATCGAAAGAAAAGATTACAAATATAACGAGACAGAAAGAGTATAAATGAAGACATTTATACAGCTAAAGGAAATATTTAGTAGAGAAATGGAATAACGATACAGTGGTAAAGGAACAAGGGTACGAAGATTTATATAATAGAATGAGATTAAGAAAGGGGATGGTAAACAAATGTTTTGTTCAGAGTATTTTGACGTTTTGTTGTTTAGAAACATGTGTTAAAAAGGAACAGAGTAAAATCCATTATTTGACGTGGATGTGAAGGTGCAAACGATTGAACAGATGAAATACGAAGTGCAATGGTGTTATGTAGAATTGTAGAAGGCAGAAAAAAGGACGAACAGAGTACATATTAAAAAAAGATGTTAAGTAAAGTGAGTCCCATATCCTTGATAGGGCGTCGGGGATTGTGAAGTTAAGATTCACAATGTATCAAGCCCAACGGCACTAATGAGAGTAGGACGGCCAGTTCCTTTCTACTTGGGATCCGCCTTTACTTTCCCAGATTTCTCCGGTACCCAATTATTTTAGGCTGAGTAAACCTGGGAGCGATTCGGATCTGGAACGAGACAAGTCTCGAACCCGTGTCTCCTGATTTAGTAGCCAAGTACCTTAACCGGTAGGCTACCACGCTACCAAAAAGAGATGTGTAACACGAAAAGTAACTTTAGAAGGAATTGACAAAAACAAAAGATACGTATAGAGAATATTATTATTACATAAAGCGGGAAATAACAAAGTAGGAGCGATTAGGGTACCAGAGAAATTTGTTGCAGGTAAAAAACCAGAGTAATTCGTAAGGTAATATTCATGATAACAGCAAGTTGGTAACGTATGGCAACTGGTAAAAGTCCTACCAATAACTAATAATATTTTTACAAAGTTTTGTGCGCGGCGAGAATGCATTATATTCCTACGCAGACAGCCATAACCTATGAGCAGGGTTTTTAAAGTTTTTTTGTTAAATTGAAACTTATTCATGATTTTATTTTAACATGGAATTATGCATACCAAATGTTAAGACGCATCCGTTAACATTCATCACACTAAATTTCATATCACGATTAGTTTTTACAGGATAACTGAATTATCATTTTCACATTTTTTTAAAATTACTACTAGAACACTCAGAATCAAATCTGTCCAAAATTTAATCGTCACGCTTCTAGTTCAGTACGCATCAAAATAACATGAAACGGAAGTAAATAGAAGTATTGTTCAAGCACAGTCGCGTCACAAAATTTTATCCATGGCCTATATAAATATAAAAACTAATAGTAATTATTTCAATTACGGATACAGATATCACAGACACTCAGTAGTAAATTTAAATCAACTTTAAACAAAAAATTATTTTTTAAAGGAAAAGTAAATGAAAATTAAATGAAAAAAAAACAATTATTTCATATACATATTAAACATATAAAATAAAATAAAAAAAATTATTAAACAGCAGTATAATTCTCACCACCGTCAGTACATTTAGTCATCAGTTGATTAGAGTTACTATACGATATATGTTGAATTCAAAAATGTTCTATTATTTAAAAATTACGCGCAAGATCTATTTTACTATAACATCATAAAATATATTAATTATAATCAGTGCGATACTGATTGATAATTTTCTATGAAGTGTAGAAAAAAAAGATGTTTTCCAATCATTTCACTCTGAGCACTGTTAAACGAAAAATAAATAAATAAATTTCAGGCAGATACTAGTCTTTTATGATTCCATAGAAGAGTCAGTTTTAATTGACTATGCCATTTTTTGCAAAAACCAAACAAATATCTTGTAAACATGACACAAAGCTTAAAAGATCATCCCGATTTGATGACATAAAATGCATTCAAAGAAAGAAATCGACCTCCTAACAAGAAATTTCAAAGGAAGCATATTACGAAGCCTCCTCAACAATTCTATGAAAGAGCAAAGACATGTCGATCGCTTGATGAGAAATTTCGCATAAAGTGAGACAATTTCTCTGCTATGCAAATTATTACACATAAATACATGCGTTTTTCAAAAGCAAGAGTTCTTCTTTTATCATATGTCTCGCTCGCAAGTTGCAGCTACTAGTCAGGTTGGAAAATTATAATATCGCTCGTTAGTTTTTTTATTAAATGCATAAAAATTTATTGTTTTTTTCTGTTTAAACTAATTTCATTTTGTTTTTCCGGTCTTCGTCCGATCTACGTGATTGGCGTCCGCGTAGTAGGCATTCTAAACGAGGAACACTGTGGACCGCTCCGCGATGAGTAGGCAAGGCTCTCCTTTCATCTTTTGTTTTTGTATTCTTTTTTTTTAAGTTTAAAGAATTTTGAAGAATTTTGAAGAATTTTAAAGAATTTTTCTTCAACTGTGTCCCTACTAATTTAGATGTAAACGGAACGGATTCATAACAATAAGTATATATTTATCTTCAACAGTTTGTACCGACCAAATCTTACTAATGTACTCTTTGTAAGAGGAAGTGCTATAACTTAAAAAAACCTTTTTCAAATTAATAATTTTAAAGCTAGTGCAGCAAAATTAAAATAGTAATCTGTGCAATATGTTCTGGTTTGAAATAATAGTAATTTTCATGGCGGCACAATAAATGATGATAGTCTAATTACGATAATCATGCATAATCTTTTCATTGCATATGTTAAATTGTCATTCAACGCAACGTTAATTTTTTAAAGTTTTAAGTGTTTATTATTGCTAATTTTTTATCAGTTTTTACATCAACAAGTATAATAGAATTTACTACTGGCAACTGTTGTTTTTTGTTTAATTTACGTTTCACAAATAATAATACTTTAATTTCATAAAAATTTATTTTAAAATTTAAATTAATAATTTCCTTAAACTATACTTCAGTCGCTGTTTGATGTATAGTTCGCAATTACTAAAGGCAGAAATAGCTGTGATGTCGCCAGCACAGGCAAATAATTCACTAGTTAATATTTCCACTTTTAACATGTTACTAATATAGGCATTAAAAAGCAATGGGCCAAGAATCGCGAAACACCACAGTTACATATTTGCTGAATATTTTTTCATCATGGATATATGTTATAATTCTATTTTGAACACGTATAGATTTACCTGATCAGCCTGATCATAAACGGCTTGTATATGCATAGCCAAACATTTTCCGGCTTCCTTAAAAATCCATTTAGATAATTCATCTCCTTCATTAGCTAAATTCGCTATTTTAACACATAACTGAGCAATTTTTGACTTATCGAAATCGGAATAAAATATTGAGAGCAGATCGTAACTGTTGAACAAACGTTATATTTTAGAAAATATATTCCGAGATCATCTTAAAACGATTAAAAATACAAATTATTAACAGAAAATAATTTTAAAATACATCTAATGATTTGTTCATTTCCTTGGACCATAATGATTGTAAAAAAACATTGGATAGCAGTACTATTAATAATTCAAAATATACAATCACAAACAAAAATCGAAAAAAACTTTAAAAATTGAAGATGATCAATGTATGAAAATTCTTTTAAAAAAAAACTACTGTTGATGAACTCGGGCAGAAAAAGAATTCTTGTATTAAATCTAGTCCGCAGAGATTCAACTTCATAAAAAAAAAAAACAAAAAAAAACGAAAAGCACAATTAATAGTACCATTCTTAATAGATAACAATAATAATAGGAATAATGTCAATAGTTTATTAAATTAAAGTTCATCAATTCAAAATAAATTATCGTCAATAAAATAAAAATAATAATACATTAAAAAACAGTAACAATAAATTAAGTTAAATATCAGCGGAACCATTTAAAATATTAATTATTTCTATTGAATACGAATATTCAACTATTTAATATATTTCATAATAAAATTGAGTAAAATAAATAACTTAAGCAATATATATATATATATAAAAAAAAAAAAACGAATAAAACATGTAAAAATAACGTAGCTAATTTCACGAGCTAATATATTCCATTATTTCGGTGCAATGTATTTCAAACATAATGATCAAGAAAAACCATAAGCTCGCAGTTCGGATTTTTTTGCACTAAAGAAAGTAATATTTTCTGAACCGTAAATCATTATTTTTCGTAAACAAATTGAAGTTAAAACAATAGTAATATTTTTTTCATTACCACTACCACTAGCAATAATAATTACTGTTACACCGGCAATGTAAAAAATGAATACGAATAGGAATACAAATAATAGTATTTTAATTATTAATTTAAAAAAATATATATAAATATTTAAAATTAACCAAAAACGGTAAGAAAATAAAGCTAATCTAAAATAATCATAAAAATAAAACTAAAATCTAAACATTAATGTCATTTTCTAAAAAAATAGAAAAAAAAGGTGGAAAAAACAACAGACTTTTTTTTTTTTTTGCTCGCTGACAAAGAGCACTGACCTATGTTCGGCAAGAAAGAAAAGTATTGCTGAATTAATTATTTAGATTCGTATGCGGTCAGATACCGCATCAATGAAGGATACAAGGGGAGCAACAGACTTAAAAATGGAAAATTTGAAAAAGAAAATAAAATAAAAAATTACAAGTAATGCGATCCCTATAAATAATAAAGAAACTGTAATATTAATAGAATTATTGATGTCTGAATTACTTATTAAAAATAAAATTTTAACATAATAATATACCTGGGGGGGGGGGCATCTGCGTAACTTATGAAGGCAATCAACAGAACAAGAAAAATATATATCTAGGCGCAAAGCGTTTGTCATGAAAACATGAAGTATACAAATAACTGCAATAAAAAAAAAAAACACTTATCTCCCCCGTTTGTTTGTTTAGTTAATTTATTTTAACCTTTATTACATTTATCGTGTTTACTCCACGACGCTTTTGAACTTCTAACCTTATTAATCACTTAATATTTAACATTCCTTCCTAGATCAATATCTTAAGGTTTCCATCCTTTTCTTTTCTTTTTTTTTTTTCTTTTTTTCATAACTGACCAGCCCGATTCGTACAACAATAGAATATTGAAAAATTTAACAATCACCAGTAGAACCCAAACAGCTACTAGCCGAGAAAGGTGATCGCGAGCTTCTGCCGAATACTAGGCCAATATGAAATGCTGGAACACATCGATGGCTCGGAAATTGCTTAGTTAATTTGTTGGCGACTAAAGTACTGTAACCGCGGTGAAGTTAGGCGTGTTTCAAACTACAAGACTCTACTTGACGATATGTTGCAAACGTAATACGTTTCTTTCCTAATATTAAGTTAATTTTCACTCAACATTCTTTTTTAAATACTTCTTGTTTTACCAATGCTTTTGCTGGTCATGTTTTAGCCGCTATAGTTTATCCGCGTGCTGCATTTGAAGAAAAAATGTGTAAAAGAAGTATACAGTGTTGCCGATTAGGAAAAAAATGTTACACCACGGTCACGATTACAGCGACATCAGTTGTTAGTTTTAAAAATTGTTTAACGAATTGTTGAAATAAATATGTACTTTATTAAAATAAGTTGTTCTACATTAAAACATCTATAATTTGATTACTTGTACCACACATTTTATACAGCGTAATTTTGTTTTTCTCGAAAGTTCTATTAATGATTAAAAATAAAAAGAATTCCGAGAATAGATTTTCTTAAAATTATAATATACCACTGAATATTTATAAAGTACCATTTTAATTATAAGCTATATTTGTGTTTATAAATTATTTCGGTACGTATACGTAATTCGCAATTTTATTTTTTTGAAGTTTTTCAACATCGCTGTGTTGATCGAATTATGCGATTCTTCATGTGAACTTTCATTTCGAGAGACACCCATATTCCGAAGAAGAAATTTTTAATTTTTACATAAGGCATTGAATTCTTCCTTATTTCAGGTTCATTTTTATTTATTTATTTTAATCCATTTTTGGCTTCTCATTTATATTATTATTTTTTACGTCTTACCATCTGTCGAAACTGTAGCGGCATATTATTAATTAATAAAAAATTAGTATTTTGCTGCAATCGGCGTTCTAATGGGTTTCGATGTAATTTCCAGAAAAGTGCTCGTTCTAGAACGTGGCTTTCCCGATGTAAGGTGTCTTTATTGCATATGTGGTTGCTTTTTATTGCAGTTCTCTTTATCCGTCATCTTTGTGCGTACTTACTTAAAAATTTATCCTGCATATTAAGATGGGTGTTTTTTTTTTAATTTTTTTTACATTGTTATCGTTAATTTTAAAATATCGTCTTCTTCATTCGTATGTCTTGCGGTTATTTAGATTTCAGTTTGTTCATTTAATGCTGATCAATTTCACGGTGGAAAATACCAGTAAATGAACGAACTAAAATCTTGGCAAAAAGAACTGGCGGCAGTTAAGTAAAACTTTACTGGAATTGTCGGTGTTTTAGTTTATCTACGTTTTATATAATAACGTCGATCAATACGAAAATAAATAAATATTGACATTTACCTGTCGTTAATTTGAAAATATTCTTTAATTAACTCGTTTAAAAGATGCGTAGAGTAATTGTTCGGCGGTAATCGAAATTTCGAAGAATCGTAAATGAAAAGCTTGATTGCTTTAAATGCTATCCAGTAAGCTAGGAAAACAAAAATAATGAAATTACTTTTCCTTTGTCGAATTCGTCGTATAATTTTAGATTGCTTGTTTTTAGTTTTCTCCTTTCGAACTTTTAATTAAATTATTTATCAATTAGGGAACTTCGTCTCCTGTTCGCTTCATTCTTCAACCTCCGCGCCCCGATCGCTCACTAACCGCTCACATTCTTAACTAATAGAGAAAAATCATAATTAAAAATAAAACAATTATATTCCGTATTTGCGATAAATGGAAATAAATTTCGAATATATAGCCAGAAGTAAATTTAAACTGAAAATTTAACAGTACATGTAACATGATAAAAAAATTTGTTAGTAAATAATAAAAATAAAAATGCAATCGATTATATTATTTTTGGCTATTAAATAAATCACGTTATTTAAAACGAAATTATACGAAAAACTTGGAAACTGTTTCTTATTCTTCCCATTTTTTAAAAATGCTACTATTGCAACCGATAACATCGGAAAAGTGGTTAGGTGTCGTGGATTTTCAGGAATTATCTCGTTCCGGATCCAAGACGTTCCCAGGTTTACCCAGCCTGAAATAATTGGGTACTAAAGAAATCTGGGAAAGTAAAGGTGACCGAGAGAAAAGAACTGCCCCCCCCCCCCAGTATTGTCATCAGATCCATTAGGCTCAGTACAATATGAAAAGCTTAATTAGGCAAACCTCAACGCCCTACAGAGGGTATGGGAGTTACTCTACTTTTATATATATACGATTATTACGACTGCATTAAATGTTTTCGACGTTCTCGATATTTAATCATAAATGCAACGCTACTCGCATATTAATCCTGAATTAATATTACCGCTTCCTTCGTCTCCCAATAAATATCCGAATCCGCCGCACTTCACCGTATTGCCGTTTCTGTTGAGTAGTAAGCAATTCGATCCGGTTCCGGAAATTAAAATGGAGCCCCCTGTAACCAAAATTTTTATCGATAAAAAAATTCGAATACATTATCATATATGCGCATTTATTTAGTACGGTACATTCGAATTTACATTATCATCTTGTCGCGCTAGATTACGTATTTCATTTCGATGTTAAGAGGTAGTTTCATAATTAAAGAAAGGAGTTCAACAGCCGTCGACAAGCACACTTAGAAAAACGTATCAATCACATTTTAAAAGGTCATCGGATGTAATATACAGATTGACTCGACGGACGAAATACTCCGAGAAAATGCCGCAACTGCTGAAGAATGCCGAGACGAAAATGTCCCTCAAGCGATAGCTGTAGAAGTCGACTGAAAATTGGAACAAAACTAACAAAAATAGAAATCTTCTGAAGACTTCTGGAAAAATTATAAAAACTAAAACGGGGAATAATTAAAACATAATTGACAGTACTTTTGAGACGAGTTAACAAGCGCTGGAAATTATACTACAAAATAATGTACAGCGGGGTGAATCGAAAAGAAAAATGGGGAGCAGGCTTCATTTTGGATCATTAATAAGCTGGTAAATATTAGAGTGGTAGATAAACTTTACGCTATAACGAAAACCCGCGTCAATAACATGAATTCGATACCAAAAGCGCGGCAATAATATAAAAGATGCAGAAATGGAATACTCGAAAACCTGCAAGCAGTCAAAAAATAGAGGAAATCTAGTGCTCGAAGGCGGGAATTCAAATATAGCAATAGTTTTGAAAAATAATGAACGAGATAAAATAGAGCGAAAAAACTGAATTCCGTCAGTGGCGTGCTTAATTATATATGTAATACTATTATTTTAAGTACGTAGCAGCGAAAGAAACACAGACACCAAACTCAGATACGTACCGATAGACAGAGCCGGGTTAACCTTGTTGGGGCCTCTAGGCAATGCACGTCTCAGAGCTCCCTTACCATTTTACATTTTTGAGCTCTTTCAAAAATCTGGTAACTGTTTGATAAAACAATTTTTTGAAAATTTTGAATTGCGATATCTCTTGAACAAATCAACCGATCGAAATATGGTTTGTAGCATTCCACGCAGTTTTTAACCACATAAAGATGGGCTGTTATAAAAACAATTCAACGAGAAATTTAAAAGTTATTTTAAAAAAAACGCTTTCTTGAAAATTTTTCATCAATGATATCTCTTAAACGAATCAACCGACTGAGACGCGCGGTTTACGGCATTCGACGTATTTTTTTTTGAGAATAGAGCTGATTAGTTTTTGTGATTGATCGGTACAAGAGTCTAAAAGTTATTTCGAAAAAAGCTTTTTTTGACAATTTTATTTTTGAGATTTCTCAAAATCTACCTAGCCGAATCCGATCAAATTTTCAGAAAATCTAAGTTTAGTGGAACCCTTTCGAATATCGCAAGCCGATTTTCGATTGATCAAGCCGTTCAAAAGTTACAAAATGTTTACACACACACACACACACATATTGCTGAATCCGTCTCATCATACTATAATAATTTGAAATGCGTTCCGAAATGTACTAAAATATGAAAATGTAATATAAAAAAGCAAGGCAATAATATTGTTATTGAGAGTTTTCTACATACAAATTTTCAATTTTAATTTTCACTCGAAGAGACATTTTCAAAAAAAAAAAATTTCTCGTGGGGCGGGGCCCCAAGGCAGTTGTCTACAGTGCCTAATGGATAATCCGGCCCTGCCGATAGAGAGTATGGGAGTTTTGGATCTCCGGATTCTTTTAACTTCCGATAAAATTTTGATTTCGGCTGAAAATTAGATAGGAATTTAAGTAAGACGAGTTTTAAATTGAACTGGCAAATAAAATAAAAAATCAATATATGCAATCAGCATTTATGTATTTCGCCCACTTCCCTTCTCCTCAAACGACAAAAAAAAACATACAAAACATAAATCTCTTAAAACGTCACTGACCAAGTTTACTACACACTAATCATATTTTTTTTTCCCCCATCACAACTGACCAACTTTAGTGGTCATTTAGCGATTAATTTATTGCGATAAAGAATATTTTGTGGAAGGGTAGTAGTACTCAGTAGTACTCCCTCTGAAATTTATAATGGCTGGACAAGGTCCAAAGGCTTATTTCGCCGCAGTCTACGTATTTCACCGGAGTTATCCAGCAAATTGTTAGCAAGTGGGTTCATATGAATGCTAAGTCGGGCGACATGTTTATTTGCTTGTTTTTTGATTTCATCCTCAACAGACATGACATTCAAGTTATTATGGAAAGTATAATTTGAGACGTACCAGGGGGCTGCAGTAATGGTTCTCAGTACCCTATTTTGATATCGTTGTATTTTCTGTAAGTTCGATGTTTTTGCGTAGCCCCACAGCTGTATACCGTACAGCCAGATCGGTTTTAGAGCTATTTTATATAATAGAGTTTTATTGTCTAACGATAAGCCCGATCTCTTAGCTAACGGCCACGACATGGTTCTAGACACACTAATCATATGAAAATAAATAAATTTAGATTAAAACCAACGAAAAAGCACGGCATCGAAATAGGGCATATTTTGTAAGTTTTTTAAAACGTGAAAGAAGCTTAAGATGGAATTACTTAATTTTATAATAAAGAAAAA
Source organism: Icerya purchasi (assembly GCA_039619475.1). NCBI lineage: Eukaryota > Metazoa > Arthropoda > Insecta > Hemiptera > Monophlebidae > Icerya > Icerya purchasi. The sequence continues at coordinate 67,937,382 of CM077116.1, forward strand.
AATCAAAGAAATAAATAGTACCCGGAAAACATGAAAAAATTGAATTACAGTTACAAAAAAATAAAAATAAAAACAAGTTGAATGTAAATTAGTAAAGGAGAAATTCCTAGCAAATTATATATATATATATATTTGTTAGGAAGTTATGTAGATATATATCTTATACAAACATCCGTAATCTATAATCAATTTTTTAAAGTGTTCATTTTTTAAAAAATTACATTTTCTTTTTTTTTTTTTTAGTACTTAATATATGTCACGACGCATCTGCTGAAATTATGTTTTTCGTCTGAACAAATTTGCAACGACTCCTAGCCATAAAACATGTTTGTGTTAATACAAAAAGTAGGCGAAAGATGAAAACGGGGATTAAAAAGCAGTGGAAGCGTGAGAAAAATGTGAAGAACTTTAAAACGATATCACTAAACGATGCAGAAAAGAAAGGCGAATAAAAAATGTAAAGCATAAAGATAAATCAAGAATGCAAGGTAACACAGGTGGTAATATCACAATCGACGATCCCTCGATAGTTAAATACTAATTACTTATTAAAGAAGAACAAAAAAGTAAAAAGTGAAGAGGGTATTTCGAAAAACTGCATACAAATGAAGAAAACCTAAATAAAACTGAAGAAGGAATTTATAAGAAACAAACAAGGAGTTGAAATAATAAAAGAGTTATAATCGTATTAAAATAACTGCTAATTGTAGCCTAAATTTTTGTTTTTTTTTTTTTTTTAATAAACGGGAGTGTGAGGATTTTCATGCACCGTTGCTAAGACCATTACAGCACATGAAGCCTACTTAGGAGGATTAAACGTGATAATACAAAGCGCTACTCCGCACGAAATCTACTACGGCTGCAACTGTGGGGGAAGCATTTGACAGTACTTTGATAATGGACCTTGTGGGAACGTACAAGGATCGTTGTGTCGCAAAGGAGGGCACTCGAGGATCAAGTGAGGGGTAGATGTGGTGCTTGATTGATTGCAGAAGAGGCAGACATTTGGAAGTGCCTGGCCTGTGAAGATGTAACCGTGCGTGAGGGCTGTGCGACCTTTTCGGAGGTGATTCAAGACAGAAAAGCCTCTGCGGGCCACCAAGGCTCGATGGTTGATTTTTGAAACCCCAAAATGTGCTGGCACCCATAGGAAAGACACTTCGTACTTTAGATTCGATAGCTTGTGTAGTAGGTAGTAGACCTTGTTGTTTATCGCGGGATTGTTGGAGTTAATTTTTGAGATTAGTTGGAGTGTGTTTAGAGAGTCAGTTATGAGTAAAGCCGTTTGGGACTGGGAGTTGCTGCCGTTGTAGTGTTGAATGCGAAAAACTATCGTGTATATTTCAAAGTGCAGTGCTGTACCGGAATCATGCAGCGTAACCGACTCTGCTACGCCTGTGACTTCGAAGGAGCATGCCGCCGGTGACTGGTCTTGCCCTCGCTTCGTCTGTGTAGAGGCATATAACATGACCTGTGTAGCTTGCTATTATAATATCTTCTGCAATTTGTGCTATATTTTGAGGGTATTGTGCTCTGTGGAAATCTTAAGAGACACATTTATGTTTGTGACTGAGTGGCTCCACAGAAGCGCAGTTGTTGCTAAGAAGTCTGGTGAAGTTCTTGAAATTGAAGAGATTCAAAAATAATCCATAACCCGAAAAGAGTTTAGGTACTGAATCATTTCTAAACCTTTCAGTAGGGGATACGGTGACTGACTCGTGTAACAGGGGTTTGGTAGTATTAAGGAAGGAGCATAATTCTTTGAAGTTGTAATATTTTCTATAAAAAGATAATGGAGGAGGGCAACCTGTCTATGCACACAGACTTGCAACAGGAATGGAGGGGTGGGCGGAGAGGATAGACCGAAGGGTCGCGTATAACGCCGGTAATTAATTAGCGAAAGGATAACTGATGCATATATAGTTAGTAGTTTTGGATTTATATTGTACTTGTAATTCGATTGATATTTCAGGACAGACAAGGATTTGAAGTATTTAATTTTGAGCTCGACTATATCAGCGCATCATGAAAGTTTTTTTATCAAATATTAGACCTAAGAACTTGACTGACGACCAGGTTAGGATCGGGGATCCGTTTAGGTTGAGCAGTACGCTAAGAAATGTGTTTCAGCGCCCCTATGGAGATCGACGCATATTGTTTTTGTTGAGGAGAAAGTCAGACTGTTATCGTTGGACAACTTTTGTAGATTCTCTATGGATTTTTGAAGGATGTTTTGGGCGTTTATAGGATGGTTGGATGACAAGAAAATATTTAGATCATCAGCGTAGACCCAGCACGTTACTAAAAATCTGTAACGCCAAAACGGTAAAATACTTAATGTAAAAAAAAAAAAAAAAAAAAAAAAAAAAAAAAGTTACAAACAAAATGACTAAAAAACTTCAAGGAAAAAAGCTTTATAACAACTAAAACTCGATCGAACATTCGTCCAAATAATATCAGTTTTGGTCAAAATTAAACTGAAGATATGATGCATGTAGAAAAGTATAAGCGAGACGAAGTGAAAAGATTTTTTTTGTTGAAATTGGAACATACAAAATCTTCGGCTTTAGTAAAATTATTTGAAAAAAATAAATAAATCAAATTAAATTATTTGAAATCGAATCTACGTTGAATTATAAAATTTTACCCTTCACATATTCGGAGAGTTTTTTCATCTTCGACATTATTTGTCAACAAATTTCAGCGTGTAAATAAGTTGATATTTTTTTTCACATCTCTTACTCTTCCGTAAATAATAAAATTAACTGCTTCGTCAAATTATCGCCGTGTAAACGCAAATAAATCGTAGAACCAAATGTTTAATGCTGTTGAGTACTTTTATTTTTGTAATAAAAGAGCCAAAAATGTAGAAAAACTTGTACTTTCAGCTTACACAATATGAAATTATTTGATTTCAATTATTCGTAATCAAAAATCATATAAGGAATAAACCGCATTAGGAGAATTCCCAAGTGAACAGAAAATATAAAAACGCAAAGGCAAAAAAGTGTTTAAATAAATCGTAACATTATTCCTTTCTTGAGAGTAATGCAATAGTCACTATCGTAATAGCGGTTCGATAAACGCTAAAATAATCTGTACGTTTGAGGCCATGCTCACAAAAACAAATTACCGACATTCATAAATTATTAAACATCGTCGCTCATAATTAACCTAAAAAGAGACAACAAAAATGGGGAAAGCTACGTAAAACGCGGCCACAAAAATTTTTGTACAAGCAACGCGTAATTAATTTCAACAGTTATATGCCCTTTAGACCCCCCCACCGCCACACACACACACACGTACTGGGAACCACTCGGAAACGAATGAAGTAAGCGGTCAATCTAGAAAACAACGTGCCGCCTGACAACTTTTGTAACGAAGACTGCGATCATCTAGGATTAAAAACAGATTAACGAGACAAAAATATCCATTTCCAAGTGAAAATAGCTTGCAGAGCAGAAACTATTATCCGATACGAAGAATTAATTAACGAAGTCATGGAAACATAACGCGACCGAAACGAAAAATGTTAAGTAACGTTTAAAGCATACTCCTCTCTTTTTTGTAGACGTTTAAATGCTGATATTAAATAGTTAGCTGACTTCTACATGTAGTTGCGCTGATGAAGTCTTCTACTATTCTATACGATTTCCCTTCGACTTCGGCAGCTATTTGGATTTGTGAATAATGACGAAACTACGACTTTATACGAATATTATCGGCGAATCCTCGTATTTTCGACTAGAGTTCATCCGCAAAGCGTTCTTTTTTATCGAGAACCACATGAAACGTTCTACAAGTATGAACAAAAGAATTGATGGAAATTTCCGAAGAAAGCTTATTATTGCTTTCCGCATCATTGAAGAACGAGTCGAAAAAAAGAAACGAGACTTTTGCCTTCAAAAACTTTATTACAAACGCGACACGATAAATTCGATGTAGATTATTGATCTTGGAAAGCGAACTGATAGTAAATTATCAGTTCTTTATTTTTTTTGCTTTAAAATTTAAATGGTTTGTTAGAGGAAAACGGATTTTTAACTTTTCCAGGGCTTTTTCATTGGGCGAATTATAGCATAACGTATTTAGCAACATACTCCGGAAGAAAACACCGTGTTTTAAAAATATACGCGATGAGTACAAAATGTATTTTTTTGACACCTCCTTTATAAGAAAAAAATCTGAAGTTTATCGATACCGGAAATTTCTGTAATAGTACATATTTAACGTGCTTATTCACCTAAAGTAATCAACTCGAGTTCTTCTTAAAGTACTAAAGAACCAGTAAGAGTTGTGAGTAATATCATTCTTAATCACTCTCTTCTTGTTTTGGTTTTTGTCCGTCTTCCTCTTCCGATTGCATCCTTCACAGTTCTATCGATGCTGCTATATGTGATGCAAACCACATGCTTCTGAATGCTCTATTCTGTACTCCAAAATCTTAGGCTCTTCCTGCTCTTTATAATTCTTCCGTTATTTTTTCCTTCCCATCTCCAGCTTTCCTATTCTCTACCTCTAATCGATTCCCGATTTAACCCCTTATTTTAACTTTCCTAGTTGTTGAGTCAAATCCGCTGGCGCCCCAAAAAAAAAAAGAAAAAAAAAAAAGCAATATTATTCTGCGTTTCTATTTAACGAGATAAATTTCACTTTTTCTTAACGATGTTGCATATCCTTAGAGCAGCGAGAGTAGTCATTAAATGGCGACTCTAGCCGTTCCGCTAATCCGAACCCCAATTCCTGTCCCGGAGGCGAAAATTCACCCCAGACCGGTAATCCGAACACGAAATTCGCCCCAATGTGTGTCCAGGTGTACAAAATTCACCCAAGTTACCCCCATTTCCTCCGAGTTTCCCCTGGACGGTTTCCATGCATATCCGCTGATCCGAACGTCCAAACAGTGTCCCGAGGTCAATAAACTACCCAAAGTGTTATTCGGGGGCGCAAGTAACCCCAATTAGTGTCCAGGTGCTGAAAGTTCCCCCAAGTTCCCCAAATTTTTCCAAAATTCCCCCATACGCCTCCCGCTTGTTTCCGATAAACCGAACCGATTATTAATTAACATAAGTATATTAATTAATGTCCAAAAGTAACCCAAGTCCCCGCTGACCCCGCCATCCCACTGCTACGTTACCGCAATTTTTTTTCAAAATTCCGCGGCCTAAGTATGAAAATTCCAAAATTTAACCCCAATATATTATTTAAAGCGTAAATCTAACCCAACACCTCCGTTACACCTCTCACACGTATATTTCATTCCGGCGCACGCGCCGATCCCACGCATATTCCGATCTCCACCGCGATATCACACCCACACACACACGTGCTCCGTTCCCGATACCGCGATTGTTTTAATATATTTCAAAGTCTAAATTTTAATTTTCCCGATTCCCCGATCTTACTGCCATATGCCAAGACGCACGTCACGATCCCGCGCATATATCCAATATAACGTTCTCCGCCGCAAAAGCGCACACGCCGATCCCACGCATATTCCGATGTCCACAGCGATATCCCGAGCACACACGCGCTCCGTTCCCGATACCGCGATTATTTCTTTAATATTTCAAAGCCTAAGTATACATAATATAAAATTAGCCGAAGTATATTTTTTATTTTCCTGATTTCCCGATCTTACTGCCATATGCTAAAGCGCTCGTCCCGATCTCGCGCATATATCTAACACAGCGTTATTTTCCGCGAAAGCGCACGCGCCGATCCCCCGCACATCTCGTTCGTTTACGCTGCTCCAATTTTTTTTTTAATTATTATTTTTTTCACATAATAACCCAATCCCTTCTCTGTTGTCTAAACCTAACCGGTTATCCAAAACATTTACAAATTAACAAATCAAGTATTTCTATAGTTTAATACTATCCTTAGTCTCTTTTACCCCTTCCACACTCTTTTCCGATCGATTCCGCTGTTTTAATATCGAATATATCGCATTCTATTTACTTTTACTACGACCATTAAACCCCCGATCGACGCTCCCGACGCCTCCGTCATTTCATATTGAGAGGTAATTATTTTTTATGTGACCGCTATGAATGCACACCGTCCATTCCCGTACACCCATCTGATGTCGTTAGTTCCCATACCGTTCATAATAACTTTTATTCAACTCCAAGTATTATGGAATTATTCCAATTATATATTTTCTTCACTTCCGATCATTTCTTTTGACCGTTCATAATATTTTTATTTTCCTCCGGTTCTAAAAATAAATCCTACAATGTCTTCAACGCGATGAATGCGCACACATCTTCTGCAGTTAGTTTCCATATCGTTCTTAATCATTTTTCGAGCCTAAATATTATAGAAATAGTCGAAGTATATTTTTTTCGTTGCTGATCATTTCTTCCGACCGTTCATAATATTTTTATTTTTCTCCGGTTCTAAAAATAAATCCTACAATGTCGTCAACGCGATGAATGCACACACATCTGCCGTCGTTAGTTCCCATACCGTTCATAATAACTTTTTTCAACTCCAAGTATTATGGAATTATTCTAACTATATTTTTTTTTCGCTTCCGATCGTTTCTCCCGAACGTTCATAATTTTTTTCCAGACATATGTATTCAAAAATGAAATCGAGTATAATTTTATTTAACACGGTTTCATAATTTCCCTCTCCCTCCCCTATTCATCCTACACAAATTACAATTCTTTCATAATATATGTTCTAGACCCAGTCAAATAATCAACTCTCGCAGAAGTGTAGACGTTGCCTCCAACACCCATTTTACTATCAATTATTGTATATTATTGTTAGATTATTTTTCCAAAAAGTCTTTTGAAATTTTTTTCCGTTCGTACATATTTTTTTTATTTTATTTGCACGACATCCATTTCCATGCATACACGTTTCCCTAGCAATTATAATATGTTTTATTTATTTTTCAACTCCTCCCAGACTTACATACACGTCCTATTGTCACACTCACAGATAGGTTCCTTATTAATCGTGAACATTTTTTTTTCTGTATTAGCCGCGGGAGCATATCACATCAGACCCACACATATACCACACACAATCATTATATTTAATTTTTAATTATCGATCTTTAATTATTTTTACTGGTATTATTTTTCCGACACATTCACCCCGTCATACATACTTTACATCTTTTAACATTTTGATAGAGAAAATCTCAGGGCACTAAATAATTTTTATCAACATCGTAACTAATTTTAATATTATACACATCTCAGTATAATTATTAAACGAAGGAACTATTATTTTCATTGACGATATTGTTGCTACAAACATTAATCGTCCTTTTCCAGGTATAGTCAACCTCTTCGTGTATTCGTCTCGTCTTTCTATCAACCTTTGACCGCTCAATACTCCCCCGCTATTTACCGTTATTCGCTAGAAGAATATTTTTTTAGACTCGTTCAAATACACATACATGCACATAAAAAAATAGACATCAACGTCATCGAACACTGATCTCGACATTTCCAAGAAATTCAATCGCTGCTCCACAGTCTAAGATGTCTCCGCCCGCCTCACCAGTCGTTTGTAACATTATTGAAGCGCCTGTCATGTACCGTTATTTACGACCTTTTACAACATACAAATTCACGACATGTATACACCTTTTCTAGAAAGCATGGTGAAAATGGACAATCTCTCCCGATGAAAACCAGCTTGAATGATGTACCGTTATTTCATTCATTTTGCAGAAGGTTAATTTAAGGCGTCCATGCATCTTTTCTACTAATAAATAAGCAAATGTAACCTTTAAACCTTTCTACCTTTTTGCAATCAATTTACTGATTGTACATACTTTTTATATTTTTTCCACATACTCCTTGATCGTCACAACCACCACAAAAGCGCACCATCCATTCGCACACACTCATCTGCTACCGTTAGATCTCATATCATTCATAATAACTTTTTTCAATTCTATTAGTTTAAGAATATTTCATTTTTTTTTGTTGTTTTTTTTTCTAACTCTAACATTTTTTTTTTTTTTCGAAATCTTTCGTATTATATTTTTTCTCCAATATGTATGCTCACTATCGTAGCGTAAATGTGCGTCGCTTATAACCTTACATGCATGTTGCCATACCGTTGTATTAGATCGTGCGACAATGTTATAGAGTCTGCTGAAACAGGTTCTTCCCTTTCATATCTTTTGTAGAAACAGACTCACATGTACACACCTACACTCAAACACACATATCTTCATCTCCCCTTGACAGCGTCTTTCAAACACCTCTATAACCAAAGGAATGTGGTTTTTCTGGTACAACCCTCCCTTTTCAAAGGCATGCATTGAGGTAGATTGTTGAACGGATCTGATCGTGCAGGCAGTATTAGTTTTATGTTAAACGTGTTCATTTTGTAGAATCTGTGTTCTTCACGCATTATTAAAAATTTACTGTAACGGTAAAAGTAATAATTTTCTATTTTTTAGTAGAAAGTTAAAAAAACAGTAATCAAACATGAATAACAATACCGAATCGATTGATATTAAAGCCGACGAATTTATTCAGAATTCCTTTTCGAGTGATAGCGACTCGCATACGTCTTCTTCACCTCCAACACCGCAAAATGATGATGGTTATACATCAGAACAATCAACATCCCTTGTACGTAAAATCGTTGGTCCTGTATTATTATCAGAACAAGTGGATATAGCGGAATATTTTGTAGATATCAGCGTCCATATAGATTGTGATTATGGGTTTCGAGTAACTGAACTAGCAATGATTGATATGTCTGGAGGGAAGTGTTTGCATACGTTGTATAAGCCAAGCAGAGCATGGCATGCATCAAAAATGCCACATTTACAATGTTCTTCAGTGAGTTATTACTTGAAGAACCCTTCATTATTTCCCTGTCGTGAAGAAATATTCATCGCACGCGATATATTCACGATATTGTCCCAAAAACCGAGGGCTCGCGTATATGTTTTAACAGTATATGTTAAACTTACACTAATGGAACTTAACGAAAAGTCTGAATTGTTGCGTGATTTAGACTACGAAATCGTTAATATGGATCAAGTCTTTCGATTATCTAGTATTGAGAATCTACATGAAGAGTATTTTGGTATAAGCAATTTGATAACTTGTAAACACCATAATGAGAATGATAGTTTTCATTGTGCGGTGAAAAACGTTATGGTGATGAAGGCATGGTACGATCATGTCATCCGTCCGCTGAAGCTTATGAATAATCTAAATATAAATGATTTAAGTCAGTTGTTCATTACAACCACCAAAGAAATGATAATTACGTTATTTCCAAGTTGTGTTGGAGACATTTATACATTTTTACCAGATAGACTAAAACAGGATGATACGATAAAATCACTTCTACCATGTTTTGAACATGAGAATGATGAAGAATATTATTTCGATGACGATATATTTCTGCATAGTACTCGAAATTGTATGAAAGTAAAAGATTGTATCGACTGCCAACGTACAATTCGCGCAGATTAAAAATTCATTAATTCGATCGTTTTTAACAATTTTGTATATTTTTTCTGTATATTTTTGTGTGTATTTGTACATATATATTTTTTTTCAGACCGTTCGTTTTTATGTTTTCTTTAAAATTTTTTAAATATATTTTTATACACATGTAAATACTGTTTTGTATATATTTTGTATATATTTTTTTCCTCAATATCTATTCATTCTCATATTGTATATATTTTTGCTAATTATTTTTAATCTTTTTCCGATCCTTTCCGATTTCCGTTTATTTAATTTATTTAGCGATCTATCCTTCTCTCCCCCTCTTAACTTAAAGTACTGGTAATGACGAAATTTTCAAAAATCTGAACCAGTCGAGTATAATGTATATATAATTATTTAATTTTCGAATATATTTCCACATAATTTGTTCATATCTGTTTAGATTAAAAAATTAGATTTTTGTCTGTAATACACCATTTTTTTATTTTTTTTTGTGTGTAATAAGCGAATTTAACTGTTATACTTTTTCATGTACATCACGTATTTCCGCAGCTGTGAGAGTTTTCATCTGTTTGTAAGATACAACCTCTGACTCTAAATGTTCTCTAAATATTTTTTTTTTGAGCCTAAATATTATAGAAATAGCCGAAGTATATTTTTTTCGTTTCTGTCCATTTCTTCCGACCGTTCATAATTTTGTATTTTTTCTACAATATGTATGCTCACTATCGTAGCATAAATGTGCGTCGCTCATAACCTTACATGCATGTTGCCACACCGTTGTATTAGATCGTGCGACAATGTTATAGAGTCTGCTGAAACAGGTTCTTCCCTTTCATATCTTTTGTAGATACAGACTCACATGTACACACCTACACACACATATAACCCAAAGAACACCTGCAAACTTCGTTCAGACACACCTGCATCCAACTTTCACCAAAGGAATGTGGTTTTTTCTGGTGCAACCCTCCCTTTTCAAAGGCATGCTTCGAGCTCGAATGTCGAACGGATCTGATCGTGCAGGCAGTATTAGTGTTATGTTAAACGTGTGGAATTTGTTGAAGCTGTGTTCTTCACGCGTTATTAAAATATTCTCAAGAACGATAAAGTCTGTAATTTCCTACGTCTTTTCTCTTTTTCGTTCGCTCTTTATTTTCTGTCTTTTTTCTCTTTTATTGCACGTTATTCTTTTCGCTCTTATTTTCTCTCATTTTTTTAGTATAAATATTACAATAATAATCGAATATGAATAACAATACCGAATCGAATGTCGATAACGTCGCGGATTTCATTCAAAATTTTTTCGTAAATGATAATGATAATGCAATGTTTCCGGACGATTTTCCAAATATACATATGCCGCCACTACCACCACCAGCAGAAGAAACATCATTACAAGGGCCTTCGCTACATTCATTCTCAGATTTCATTCCATTGGCTACATCAACACCTTTAGCATCACCGGTAATGACACAAGATTTGCAAACTCCGTCGTTAGCGCAAGTACCTTTGGTACATGATGAAAAAGAATATAGCACAACAATGTTGGAATTACCCAAAGAAATATTTAACCGAAAAGCAGTCGTCTATGTTAAAGACCCTAACGATCCAGAAAATAAAAATAGTTTCATGTATGCGGTTTTAGCAAAATTTACATCAAAACCGTCATCGATGTGGCAGTACAATATTCTACAGAAAGTATACGATTTCAGCTTTATTCACTTACCGATCCAATCGCTGGCTGATACTGAAACGTTTGAAAGAATAAACGCTGTATCAATCAACTTATACAAGCTGATAGAAACCGACTATACAGATCAAAGTACATTCAACTACAAAATAAAAGTCGTGTACGCCTTCCGAAAAAATCACAGTTTGTTAAATCATAAACATCACACAAACATATTATATTGGGGATCTAATGGAAATTATCAATTCGCATGGATAAAAAAATTCAGTCGATTGTTGCGGATCCAGTCGCCGAAAGCGAAATTTGTATGCTGGTCATGTCTCGATCCCATGAATACCGATTACGAACATAATAATACTCACAGATGTGACGCAGTCAGTTGGCGTAATATGCACTATATGTAATTAAATAAAGACGTATTTTTCGTATTCATAGATGTATTTTTATACATTAAATAATTTGGGGTTTTTACTCGAGGTCTGATATAATTCTAAACCTGCTAGTTTGGATCATTGATTGAAAAAACAAGCAACTTCATATATAATATGATTCTTAAATTTTATTAAAATTTCTAAGTAAATCCTTTGTTTACTTCTGTTTGTAAAAATTTGTATTATGTTGAGTGTGCTTAAGATATATTGCTTTATTTGTGTGTAAAGACTGTTGAAATAATTAAAATTACTTTACATTATGAACCTTGTACCATGAAAATTATCAAAAAACATTATAAGAGTCGTTCAAAACATAAAAAAAAAAATGGTGATTACAAATTAGTGAAAAATAATGTAATGATTGCATGGATCTTGATGATGACGAGTCCATCGCGTCTCTCAGTGTGATCGTTTAATGTAAAATCCTGAACGAGATACAACAACTAATTTTGACTTAACATATTATAACTGACTTGCAATGTGTTTAAATGATAGAGTTAATTATCAAACAGTACTCTCCTTGCTTGATGTAGTACACTTCACCTCTTACCCCTATTTATTATTCCCATCCAAACACCATCAACTCACTAACACACAACAACTATTATACTATAATCGATGCATCAGAAAAGTTCGGAAACTTCCCACAACCAGACATAAATCCTTTCAAAGCATAACTTCACAATGAATGGAATATCACATCAAGAAGTATATAGGTCAGTCTAAAAAGTGCCATTCACACAGAAATTACTCCATTTAGGACAAAAAATAGCCACATTTAGAAAAAACATCAAATTTTATATGAAAAAAGACCGTTTAACTCCCCAAATAATCTCACTTTAGGTGTAAAACAACGATTTTAGTGTAAAATACCCCATCTTCAGCTAAAATTGCATCAATTTTATTATATTCGTCACCTTAGACATAAAATTTAACCTCTTAGGAAAAATCCTCTCATTTTTTACTATGGACGCAACATTTTAGTTAAATTTGGTGACATACATGTGATGTAATATCGCTAATGATGTTTCCATGTATGTACCCATGTTCCTCTTCTAATGTAACGGTTCACTATCTACCTCCAAACATTACTGTCCTTAACAGAGTTGATGTGGTCGTTGTAATACATACATGCTTAGTGTATAATATAATTATAAAAATCGTAATGGTTCATATGATGACGACACCCTTACACCTCTCAGTGTGAACATTTAATGGCTAACATGAATGATATACAACAACTAATTTTTGCTCAAACATATCATAACTTCCTTGCAATGTGTGAAATGCCAGAGTTAATTACCACGCATTACACACCCTGCTTGATGGTGGATACAGTCTGCCATTTAACCAGAGTTTATTATTCCACGCACACAATCATACTCCCAGGAAAGGAAATTTGTAATATACATTACATTCTTTCCTTATTATAACAAATTAGATATACACTCACTTTTAGGGTAAAACAACAGTTCAAAGGGGTACAATAACGAAAATATTGTTGAATGATGGTAAAATTCGAAGAAGACTTCGTAAAAGGTGATACAACATAAAAAATATAGTGATGAACAGTGAAAAATTGTCGAAAAACTACATATGAGGCGTTCAAACATTAGAAATGAAGCGAAATATAAATTTGTGAAAAATAGTGTAAAAAGCGTTAAAACATATGAATATTGTGAGGAATGGCGATAATTATCGAAAAACTTCTTAAGTAGCGTTCAGTCATATGAAACGCTTCGAAATAGTATAAATTGGTGAAAAAAGTAGCGTAAAAAGTCCAAAAACATAAGAACATGTTACGAAATAGTGAAAAAATGTTTACAATTAGTTAGAAAATGATGAAAAATGTTGTAATAGTGATAAAGCATAAGAAAATTGTAAAAGAAGAAAACGTTTACACTGTCAAATGAAAAAAGAATCTATCATATATCTTTAAAGTTAAGCAAGATAAAAAGACTCTGCATACTTAACTGAACAGTTAAATAATATTGATTCGTCTGTTCAACATAAGGAACGAGAGGATTTAATACAAACTGGAGTTTGGAATATATTAACAACAATAGTAAAATTGGAATTTTAAGTTTATGGAAAATAAAAACAAAAATGTATACATATGAAAATATTTATTATATTATATAGATTACATTAATTTGTATGAAACAATGTAAAAAGATTTTTTGAAAAATAAAAATACATCTATGAATACGAAAAATACGTCTTTATTTAATTACATATAGTGCATATTACGCCAACTGACTGCGTCACATCTGTGAGTATTATTATGTTCGTAATCGGTATTCATGGGATCGAGACATGACCAGCATACAAATTTCGCTTTCGGCGACTGGATCCGCAACAATCGACTGAATTTTTTTATCCATGCGAATTGATAATTTCCATTAGATCCCCAATATAATATGTTTGTGTGATGTTTATGATTTAACAAACTGTGATTTTTTCGGAAGGCGTACACGACTTTTATTTTGTAGTTGAATGTACTTTGATCTGTATAGTCGGTTTCTATCAGCTTGTATAAGTTGATTGATACAGCGTTTATTCTTTCAAACGTTTCAGTATCAGCCAGCGATTGGATCGGTAAGTGAATAAAGCTGAAATCGTATACTTTCTGTAGAATATTGTACTGCCACATCGATGACGGTTTTGATGTAAATTTTGCTAAAACCGCATGCATGAAACTATTTTTATTTTCTGGATCGTTAGGGTCTTTAACATAGACGACTGCTTTTCGGTTAAATATTTCTTTGGGTAATTCCAACATTGTTGTGCTATATTCTTTTTCATCATGTACCAAAGGTACTTGCGCTAACGACGGAGTTTGCAAATCTTGTGTCATTATCGGTGATGCTAAAGGTGTTGATGTAGCCAATGGAATGAAATCTGAGAATGAATGTAGCGAAGGCCCTTGTAATGATGTTTCTTCTGCTGGTGGTGGTGGTGGCGGCATATGTATATTTGGAAAATCGTCCGGAAACATTGCATTATCATTATCATTTACGAAAAAATTTTGAATGAAATCCGCGACATTATCGACATTCGATTCGGTATTGTTATTCATATTCGATTATTATTGTAATATTTATACTAAAAAAATGAGAGAAAATAAGAGCGAAAAGAATAACGTGCAATAAAAGAGAAAAAAGACAGAAAATAAAGAGCGAACGAAAAAGAGAAAAGGCGTAGGAAATTACAGACTTTATCGTTCTTGAGAATATTTTAATAATGCGTGAAGAACACAGCTTCAACAAATTCCACACGTTTAACATAACACTAATACTGCCTGCACGATCAGATCCGTTCGACATTCGAGCTCGAAGCATGCCTTTGAAAAGGGAGGGTTGCACCAGAAAAAACCACATTCCTTTGGTGAAAGTTGGATGCAGGTGTGTCTGAACGAAGTTTGCAGGTGTTCTTTGGGTTATATGTGTGTGTATGTGTGTGTAGGTGTGTACATGTGAGTCTGTATCTACAAAAGATATGAAAGGGAAGAACCTGTTTCAGCAGACTCTATAACATTGTCGCACGATCTAATACAACGGTGTGGCAACATGCATGTAAGGTTATGAGCGACGCACATTTATGCTACGATAGTGAGCATACATATTGTAGAAAAAATACAAAATTATGAACGGTCGGAAGAAATGGACAGAAACGAAAAAAATATACTTCGGCTATTTCTATAATATTTAGGCTCAAAAAAAAAATATTTAGAGAACATTTAGAGTCAGAGGTTGTATCTTACAAACAGATGAAAACTCTCACAGCTGCGGAAATACGTGATGTACATGAAAAAGTATAACAGTTAAATTCGCTTATTACACACAAAAAAAAATAAAAAAATGGTGTATTACAGACAAAAATCTAATTTTTTAATCTAAACAGATATGAACAAATTATGTGGAAATATATTCGAAAATTAAATAATTATATATACATTATACTCGACTGGTTCAGATTTTTGAAAATTTCGTCATTACCAGTACTTTAAGTTAAGAGGGGGAGAGAAGGATAGATCGCTAAATAAATTAAATAAACGGAAATCGGAAAGGATCGGAAAAAGATTAAAAATAATTAGCAAAAATATATACAATATGAGAATGAATAGATATTGAGGGAAAGCGGGGACTTGGGTTACTTTTGGACATTAATTAATATACTTATGTTAATTAATAATCGGTTCGGTTTATCGGAAACGAGCGGGAGGCGTATGGGGGAATTTTGGAAAAATTTGGGGAACTTGGGGGAACTTTCAGCACCTGGACACTAATTGGGGTTACTTGCGCCCCCGAATAACACTTTGGGTAGTTTATTGACCTCGGGACACTGTTTGGACGTTCGGATCAGCAGATATGCATGGAAACCGTCCAGGGGAAACTCGGAGGAAATGGAGGAAACTTGGGTGAATTTTGTACACCTGGACACACATTGGGGTGAATTTCGTGTTCGGATTACCGGTCTGGGGTGAATTTTCGCCTCCGGGACAGGAATTGGGGTTCGGATTAGTGGAACGGCTAGAGTCCCCATTTAATGACTACTAGCGAGTGTCAGAGTTATACAGTAATTAATCCCTTTATCTTGATCCTTGAATTGTCCGAATAAGTGTCAAGGCTTATCATTCCTTTCATTTTTTCTACCAAATAGTTCAGTTTATCACTGATATGGCCGGTGAATTATCTGAAGTTCAGATTACAGTTAATAGAAGATCCTGACCACAATCTTAACTATCTCGATAAACCAACTGTAACAGAGTTTGATATTTTTATTTTGATGCCGGTGGATAAATCCGGCGGTAATGGGATTTTCTTTTTTCCCCATAACGAACGGTGGTGCTATAAATTTAACAAACGCGCGGGTGATCGAAATTACCCACTTTCAGATAATTGGTTGAGACACGCTTTTCACGTTAAATAAATCTCTAGCCGATTTAACATCCTATGTAAGTGAAAAAATTGCATTTTAAAATGGAAGTTGAGCCGATTAGCACAGATGAAATGCTTCGAGTTGAAATGGCGCATTAAGGCGTGCGGCAAGTTGATAAAAAATTACTTCAAACGGTTGCTTTTCCGATCACGTAACGAGCGGCGTAATAAGCAACTCTGAGCGGTTAATTTCGGGAAATACGCCGAATATGAACTTCTAGAATGTTACAAACTCTTCGATTCACACGGTTAAAGATCGGATCGATTAATCACGATATCATTTTTATAACAGTGAAATCACGGTAATAGGTGGCGAGAATCACGATCAATAGCAAACTCCACTCCTAACATAGTCTGGAAACCGAAGTGCTTTGTTGATGCGCGTTAGATATTTATGTGCATTTGCGCATAACGCTTTTGACTGTATTAAATTTTGCGCAAAAAATAACCCGAAATAAATAAAATTTAAAAATATCAAAACTATTTCGGTCACTGTTTTTACCGTGCAGAAAAACAAAACATAATTTAATTTATGTTTTAAAATAATTATAAAATGAAGTTATTTAAAGCGGTAGACAAAATAACATTTCTCATATGTCGGCGAGAAAAATGAAATATAGCGTTTAATTGCATTTTTCGATAAAAGCCCGTCAGTAGTTTCCAGTGACGTCACAATGGAAAAACATAGGAATTGTCACAATTTCTACGTCGTTGGTATTCATAAGAATCCCCGGTTCTCGCAAACGATCTGTTAGGTCGTTGTTTACATTCCCAATCCTAATTTGCAATCCGCTACTTTTTCATTCGTTTGTTGACTTTTGTTATTGACGAATAGTGTTTAATTGCTGCTGGAGAAAACGGATTATTGCAGAGTTCAAACTTTGCTAATTTTTACCATACGTAACAAGTACGCAATAGCGCTAAAACTAAAATTTTATCATCTGTGTCCTATAGCGAGAAGAGGAGTACTATCGTTCGTCGCTGCATCAGCAAATAATTTAGCAGATGTGACTGCGGCGACTAAATTTTCGCTTGCTAAATATAGAATTAAATTGGAAAAAAGCTGCATATTTTCTCCTTACAAATAGAGAAATCTTTCCAGTTAGTAGTATGACCAGCAACTTCCCCCCGCCCACCACCCCGCCCCTCTATTAGTTATCAAACACGAGATCGAATTCCCAATAGTTTTTACATTGGCAAAAATTACTCTTTTTTCAATCGAAGATTTGAACTTTAGTATGGGATAAATTTTTCATTTGGCATCTTTATTTTTTCATCATTAATATCGCAAAGAATAACGAACTGGAATCTCGTAAGGCAATTTATGTCCGCAGAGCTCTCTCGGATGCTTGATTACATCTTCTCTGGTGCTAGACGAATGAAATCCTCAAATGACCAATCGGTAGGTTTCTGTTTTCACCGGTAAAAATTGCATGCAGTTTGTAATTCAATTTAGTGTTCTTATTAATCGTCGAGTATATATTTTTTTTTTTTTTAAATATGAAGTTTGTAAAAAAAATAACTGTTTTAAAAAAAAAAAAAAAAAAAATAGAAAAACAAACTAGCCACTTTCATTATTTAGATTTCTTGTTACGAGAATTTAAATTAAACTTTCTACGTATTAAAAGGTGCTTGGTTAGCAAATTAACGATATAAATTTTCTGGAGTTATCTCCGTTCCTGACTGAAATCGCTGCCCCAGGGTGTACTAATATGCACCTAATATTTAAAATCGAATATTCGTTGTACCAAAGAAATCTGGGAAATTAACGACAACTGAAGGAAATGAACTGCCCTAATTCTCTTCAGATCCATATTAAAGACCTTTCAGTACATTATGAAAAACGTCGTTCTACAATCGCCGCACCCCGTCAAATGGGACACACTTACTTTACAGATTTTAACATGGTTTCGAAAATGATTATATAGTCTCATGTTCGAATAATGAGAAATTTTTTCTAAGTCTTATCAATATGGCGCAAACAACTATTTGCCGTTATTGATATTTGTTAACATTTATTACCTCCGTTAGCAATTTTTATTTTATATTTTTTTCCGATAGGCTGAATGTTAATATACCATCAAGTTGTTTTCTGATAGGATGTTTAATTTGATATTAATCAATGGAACTTTTACTACTAAATTACTCGCGATAAAAAAAAAAAAAAAAAAAAACTATGACGTTATATTACACTAATTGTAAACAAACTTATCGAGCAGTAGTGATAAATGAAAAGACTAAACAGATGAAAAAGATAAGTATACGCAACAGTTGAGAACTCAAAATAACAATTGTAAATTAACCTTTTCAATAAAACCGCGAAACAATATGTAGTGGGATATTTTTATTTTAATTAAAAATGATATAAAAGAAAAGTGGATTTACAAATATTACAAAAGAATAAAATGACTTTTGTCAATCAAATATGACCGATTATTTTATTAAACGCGACGTAACCCGAATAAAATAAAAGTTAATCGTATAAAAAAACTTTTTATTATAAATTTCGAAAAAAAATTTTCCAAGTAAAGTTAATCAGCGTAAATTTAATGAATTCTTATCAGTGTATTTTGTGACTATACTGCTGAACTTGAAACTACAAAAAACCAATTTGTATCCCTTTTTTATTAATCGATTTGGCAGCAACAAACTTACTCTGTATTATTTTACCTATTACGTATTTCGCCTTTTTATCTCTGTTCCGTGTATGCTTAATAATCACTTTCGCGACGTTATCGAGAAATTATGTAAAGCTAAAAAATCTCGATTTTCAATATTTAACGACACACTTGCGGCTGTGATTACTATGTACTGTATCAATATCGAACGGATAAAGTTCGCTATCAGGCATAACATATGGAGATAAACTAATTTCTCTTACAGCCGAAGGGCAAAATATACTCAAAACTATCATCAGATCTGTATTAATATGCGGTTCTAAATGTCAAACCAAATAATACAAATATATGCAAAAAAAGTGTATTATAAAATTTCACATGCCAAACTAGTCTACAAGTGTAGTCTTTCTCGACCGAATCCAAAGAACATAAAAAAAAAAAAAAAGTATATCATGTACGCAACTGCACAAACGAAAAAATAAGTTTCTGTTCTTCCTATATTGTAAAACTACACCATCTTACACACGTGTAACGCTTATTTTTTCTCGCCTTATCGTTGCGACTGTAGTGAATTTTAAATTACATTTTAAATCTATGTTTCAAATATATAACTTTTATCGTTATTGTTATTGTTATTATTGTTGTTATTATTATTATTATTAAATGTATGCATATGCATCATCAGATTGTTATATTACGTATGACTTTCAAAGAGAAGTGGAATCAATGGATAAACGTGAGGTTCGTTTAATTTCAGACGTTTCAGGCGCATAATCCATAAAGAGAGAGGATTCATCAGCTAAATGACATGGCGGATTACTTAGTGACAGAACTAAACGCAATTCAGTCTGATAGATCTGATAACCTTAAAAGTACAGAATATCTTGCCATGAATTATAATCCCTCGTAGACTATAAAAATCGATTTATGCTCCCCCCATGTACAAGTTAAGCAGCAGTTATTATTGCAGGATACTGACAAGAGACATAATATTGCCTAGTCATGGCAATAATGGGGCGCAAAGTTTCAGAAATTCGCAGAATCTACTTTATCTTTTAATATTATGTCCAGGTGAGGATGATATATTAATAGTTCTCAGACTAACCCAGTTACTAGGACTCAATAATAACAAACAGTATTCTGCATAAATTAATATTTCTGCAGAATAATGTTAAGACAAAATAAATTTAACACTTTACTTACAATTAGATTTGGAATATTATTCAATATTTGGTAGAGCCGTATGCTAAAATGAGCATATATCAGAAACAATCAAAAACTAAATAACGCGCGGATAATTAAGTTTATTTACGGGATGCTTTGCAAGGAAATAAGCATAATAGCGAAATTGAATAGCTAATTATACTTTCATCAAATTTTACAGCTGGGACTAGATTATGAAAAAACACAGGATGATTTGAGATATGTTAGAAATTATGGTAAACCTGATTTCTTTATCACGTTTACCTGTAACCCTAACTGGACGGAAATTAAAGAAAACATCAATGTTAACGAAACGACACAAGATGTGTGTGAAATAGTAAACAAAGATTTAATACGAAGATTAAAAAAATGAATACTTGTGTTATTCGTCGTGTAATATGAACGTGGGTTTATGCATTAAAGTGATTGTTACGGCCTTATCAACGATAAATAGTGAGAATAATACCGAACAAAACTCGGGTAAGATAAATATTTTATATTAGTAAGCGGTAGTAGATATAATGCCGAAAAGTAAGAAAACAATTGCGCCGCTAACAATAAAAGTAAACGATAGAAAAAGGCAGTACAGCGAGAGCAACAGTAGCTGCATAAACGTACCAAAAAAACAGAAAAATAAAAGGACGGAAGAAGCTGAAACCGACAGTGAGGATCGGACATAGCTGACAGTTTAGAACTGATAAAAAGAGATATGAAAGAAATTAAAAAGTTCACTGAGTTCCTCTCAGCAAAATATGATGATATGTATAAAATGCATGAAATGCCGATTAACGGTGGAATCAAAGAAGAAAGACGAGAAAATTAAAGAATTAACATGCCCAGTGCACCAGTTAGAACAATATGGAAGAAGAGAAAATATTGAAATACAAAGGAGAACCGAAAAAGCAGATGAAAATCTAAGAGAAATTTTGATATAAACGGCGGGGAAAATCAACGTAACTATAAGGGAAGAAGCCATTAGCGCGGTACACAAATTACCATAGCCGATAATTGCAAAAGCCAGTAGAAGAATAGTGAATGACATGATAGAAAAGAAGAAATGAGTCGCAATATGGGATAAAGAAATATCGAATGCCGAAAGCAACTTGAAAGTATATCTGAAGGGCTTCTTCTCTGGGAAGTCAAGCAAACGGCGAAAGCGGTAAATTACAACTTCGTATGGGTTAAAAGAGGGAAAATATTCGTGAAAAAAAATCCGCCGCAACGAGCGATGTTAAAAAAAGATCAAGATGACCTACCAAAATTAATATAAGAAGAGACAGAGCAGCCCGGAAGGAATTCGAAAAACGTAGAATAGATCGTTTTAAGTTTAAATATAATATAAGCAAATATTATAGGCGAACATTAGCACTTAGCGGTAGAATTTTGGAATCAATACGACGATATCGAAGAAACGTATTGAGTAGCACTGTTGAAAGTTTAGCGAAATTATGGTGTGTGTAGTGTGTATGTGTGGTAGAAACAATAGAAAAAAGATCCAGTATATGGCTATATCGGTAGCGACGTAAAAGGCGAGAATGTGTGATTGTCGGAAGACGTGTGGGTGTGTGTAGGGATGTGCGAGAGGGTGTGCGCGGTTGTGTGAGAGTGTGGGCGTGAAATGCAAGTACGGGTGTGTGGTGAATTTGAAAGTGCTGCGTATAATGTGGTACGGGGTAGGATGGAGTGTGGCTAATGGTGTTGGTTAGATTGGTAGAAACAGCGAGGGGGAAATAGAGAAGACAGCCAGGTTGAACTAGCAGAAAGTGTAACAGGATCAAAGTGGAATAGTAGATGAGAAAGAGAGAGTAAAAAGAAGATAGACAAAACGGTATGAAAGAACAAGGAAGTACGAGAAATGGAATGAAAAGTAGTACGTTATGAAGAAGGACGAGAATAAACAAGGGAAAAGAAACAGACGGGGTCGACATATTTCCACCTCGCACGGGATAATTAGTTTTTGTGTAATATATATTATAGATTGTGGAGGAAACCCCAGGAAGTGTGATGCGCAATATACAAACGCTCAAGAGGTTTGTTGTAGCCTCTCTACTTCTACCCCACACTCGCCTTCACGAGGTTCCCATGTTAAGTTAATGCTTGATGGAGATCGGGTAACCAACCCTGGTGGAAGTCATGATTCGCAAACAAAAGAGTGTAAGGGGGGTCTATGAAGGGCAATTATACGGAGACTGTAGAATGGCCTTCATAGACTAAGTATAGATGAGACGGGTCTATCACCCTAGGACGGCGACAGAAGAACTGTAATAAATGGTCAAGGCGTTCCACAGCTGTGGTAAGTAGAGCTACTGCCCTCCAAGACTAACAATCTTGGCAGTATTTTGGTTTCAGCTAGAATATGGCTGACCACAATATTTTGTTTTCAACTGGAAGGCATGATGGAAAAGAAAAATCATTTAACTACTCAGGGTGGTAACCAATCCACCATTGCCGTAGGCATTGCAAGCAAGTCATCATTTTCTGGAGAACTTGCACCAACATGCTCGAAGGGTGGTAAACCTTTTAGAAAGATTAGTTTTCGACAGAGAAATTTTTTTGCAGCAGTCAATATTAATTCATTACAAAAAGTAGGGAAGCTGAAACAATTGATAAATGCTCTAAGGGAGCATGATATATGTATCGCTGCAATACAGGAGACAAGATATACAGATGAAAATGCTTTTGAATCTGAAGGATACCGAATTTTCAAAGGAAAAGCAGCAAGAGTAAAAACAAACAAGGCTGCTTATTTAGGAACAGCTTTTGTAGTTAACTGCCGGATCCTGAATTCTGTTGTACATTTTCAGTCATTTAACAGCAGAATCTCTCTACTTAGCATTACATGCACAAATAAAACGTACACGTTAGTCAATGCGCATGCTCCAATAAATCAAAAAAATAGGACCAATAAAAAAGAAACAGATATTTTTTGGGAAGAATTAGAAGAAGTCCTTATAAACATTCTCATGGAACGCACAATTATATTACTGGGAGATCTTAACGCACAGCTAGGCAGAGAAAAAAAGTACAGAGATACTGTTAGAGAATACCCAGCCCATTTAAGGACTAACAAAAATGGAGAAAGACTAATAGATCTGTGCAGAGCAGCGAACCTGATCATGAAATCCACGGCGTTCAAACACCTGCCGAGGAAACAGAAAACATGGACCTCTCCAAACTTCAAATTAGGCGAATTTCAAATAGACCATGTGGCAGTGTCATAAGTATCCACAAAGAAGATACAAAATGTAAAAGTAATAAGAAATGCTAAACTGGACTCAGACCATTACCTTTCTAAAATTAAAATTAATTTTCAACCAAGAAATACAAGGAAACAAACTAAAACAAAAATAAACAAGTATGACACAATGAAATTAAAGAAAGGATCTGAATTTAAGGATAAACTAGAGACTAAAAATCCGGAGAATTGGGAACAACTAAAAGAGGCATTGGTGCAAACGGCTAAAGAAACGCTTAGCTTAACAAAAGTAAGAGAACATTCGTGGTGGAACTACGAATGTGAAGAAGCCGTTGAAAAAAGACAACGGGCGTGGAAAAAATGGAATACAAATAAAAATGTAAAAAATAGAACATATTTTATAGAAACGAGGAAAAAAACAGGAAAGATCATTAGAAAGGTGAAAAGAAAATATCACAGTGATTAAGTACAATCGAGCAAGGCTTCCAGAAGAACAACACAAGGATTTCTATAAAACATTCAAACAAAATGTGAATAAATTTATATACCCATGCCTTATGTTCAAAGACAGAAATCAAAAGATGGCTTTTAGTAACAAAGAAAATTGTGAAATATTGGCAGAGTATTTCGAAACGCTGCTAAACTGCGAAAGACCAACACTAACCTTCACCTGCAAAGAAGGTCATAGGAATGACGACTCTATGCCTCCAGATAAAGGATAAATTGCTAATATAATTAAATCTTTGAAGAACAATAACGCCCCAGAAGAGGATACAATAATAGCAGAGTTATGGAAAAACTCGAATGATGTATGCCAAAACAAATTGGTTGAAATAATCAAAAATATGTGGGAAACAGAAACAATCCTCCAAGATTGGACGACAGCATTGATACATCCACTACATAAGAAAGGAAAACAGACAGATATGAACAATTACAGAGGTATCTCGCTGTTACCAGTTACCTATAAAATACTGTCTAAGGCAATTCAAACTAGAGCAGAAGAACAGCTGAACCCACAAATTGGCGAATATCAATGTGGATTCAGGAAACATATAGTATAGATCATGCGTAGAACAAGTTTTCAACCTCAAATCAATAATGCTGAATCTGAAGAAAAGATCCAAAAAATATGTAATAACTTTCGTTTATTTTAAGAAAGCGTACGATTCCGTAGATAGAACAGTATTGCTTAATGTCCTTAAATAATTTGGCCTGGACAAAAAATACACAAGCTTAATAATAAAAACGTTAACAAACACATATGCTAAAGTAAAATTTAGAGGCGAAATATCTAGACAGTTTGAAATAAAAACAGGAGTTAGACAAGGGGATGGTCTGTCATCTTTACTCTTTAACTGCATACTTGAAAAAGTTATAAGAGAATGGAGAAAAGCTATGAATGAAGAAAATATCACTGGGAAAATTAAACTAGGATACAAGAAGGATAATTTATTAATAGATTGCTTAGCTTTTGCAGACGATCTGGCAATAATAGCGGAATCTATGGAGGCAGCAAAGCGGCAGATAAAACTATTAAAGGAGCAAACGGATAGAGCAGGGCTGCAAATTTCCTTTGAAAATACCAAATTTGACAAATATTACAACCGCTCCTGATAAAATAAAAACTGATGTGGATCAAGTGACGAGAGTTAATAAATTCAAGTACCTGGGAGAATTAATCGAGCAGAGTGCGTCAGAAAAAGAAGCAATCAAATATAGGATCGATAGAATGAAAACAGCTTTTTATTTAACAAAAGAAATATACAATAAGAAATATCTATCAAAAAATGCCAAACTGAGGCACTATAAAACTGTGATCAGACTAGAAGCATTATATGCAGCGGAAGGCCTAACGATGAACAGAAAAGGATTAAATGAGCAACTTGAAATCGAAGAAAGAAATATCGTAAGAAGAATACTGGCACCAGTGAAACAAGGTGGAAAATATATAAAAAGGAGTAACCACGAAATATACCAACATATGGAAAGCATCACTACCGAGATCCGGAAAAGAAGAATTCGATTCTACGGTCATATGCAAAGGATGGAGCCGAGCAGGCTCACCGGAAGGTTGTTCAGTTACTTGCGAAAGCTGAAAATAAACAGTACGTGGTACACAGAGACCAAAAAAGACCTGGATGAACTAAAGATTACACCTGAAGATATAGAACAGCGATCAACGTTAAAGAAGAAACTATTTGACTGCAAAAGATTCGCGGAGAAACGGAAAGGAAGAACTGGCATTCTGTGGACCGAAGAAAGAAAAAAAAAGACACAGTGAAAGAATGAAAGCAGTATGGAAAGAGAAGAAGAAGAATAGCAGAACCAGTTGACAACGTAGTCCAACAGTGGCCAATTCGAAATAATAATAATTATAGATTGTATGGTAAATTATCGTGTTAAATTATGTTTTTAATTTTTAGTTTGTTTGTGTTTGTTTTAGATAAGCGAAAGACATCGCTGATCACGGGTCAGTTATTTTATACGTAATGATATAGAGTTTATATAGTAAATTATCACGTGAAATGACATGTTAAATGTTAGTTTCGTAGCGTTCTTTTGGATAATAATAATAATAATAAAACCTGGGGGAAAATTAATAAATAAATAAGAGTAAAACCGGTATGAAGGAAGAAAGGAATAAAATGATTGCAGATTTAGTCATATATAAATATCAGATCAATAAGAAAAAAATGGGGGGAAGTGTAAATTCTAGAGGCAGAGCTACGTAATAATAATGAGGGAGATTAATATAAAGAAAGAGGAAATAAATTTACACAATTTAGAAGGGTACGAAAAATGGCATAATGTAGATGCAGAAGGAGTAAAGCATGGGATTGTAATATATGTAAAAAGGGGTAAAAAAATACAAGTTCGCATGATAAGTAAAAGTATGGAAAATGCGGAAACAGCAATGCGATTTATAGAGAGGTCATCCAATGCACAATCAAAAAGAAATTCCTATGTAAGTCAGTTGAACTGGTTATTAAAATTAAAACTATCTGGAATGAGAATCTTAAAATATGTACTGAAATCGCTTCGCTGAGCATAAACATTACCCATGGGAATAGACCAAAAATAAATAAATTACGTATATAAAAACAGGGAGACACATAAAAAAAATAGCTAGTCCATTAAGAAAAATTTAATATTACAATAATTACTAGCTAGATGTTCCCGCTGCCTACTCTGTA
The DNA here is from genome assembly GCA_039619475.1 of Icerya purchasi. Taxonomy (NCBI): domain Eukaryota; kingdom Metazoa; phylum Arthropoda; class Insecta; order Hemiptera; family Monophlebidae; genus Icerya; species Icerya purchasi. Next base: position 67,964,112 of record CM077116.1, read on the forward strand.
CAACTAGAATGTACAAATAGGTAGCCACGACGCTCGGAATCGAACGATACAACTGAAAAGAAAAAGATGTTCCATAAAAAAAGTGTAATATTAAAAACGATTAAAACAGATTACTTTTAAATCTTTCGAACTAAAACGTTAGTCATTGTCAAGAATTTAGACCTTTTTAAATACCTTAGATTTATAAATTAACTTCCGCTCTAGCCGAATCAGTATTGTTTTTCTGCTTTTAGTTAAAATAAATTATGTGTGACGTACATGAAACTCACGGCAGATTAAATTTGAAAAATATTACTACATTGTGATGATAACTTGTTATTCGAGCATAAAATAGTATCATTAAATTTTTGAAAATTCTAACCAAATAAGAAAACATTTGTAATCAGATATAATTTCAAAATATCGTAAATCATGCCTGATTATAGTACCAGAAAACATTACTGGTGTATTTTTTTTGGTATTATAAGTTCGGCTGTTAAACCGAAGGGTATTCATTTACATTTGACGTTAGAAATGTACATACTAAATTTTCATTTACCGCGTGAATACTGTTTATTTGTGGTTATGTTACTTTACTATTATAAAAGGCTCTGCTACGAATGGCCATATTACTACTTTATTACTAATAATGAAAATTATTACATCATCAACATGTAAACGCACAATACAATAAGACTCACGTTACTCCGACATTACAAATGTATTTCACTTTGAATTACTGTTCGCTGCACCTCACTGAACAGTCGCTATTATTAGTAATTATATTGCAACTATAATTGTGTTAGAACATTTTTTTCCTTTTTGCTGTTAACAATGGTCAGTTATATTACTTCACTATTAAACACCTTTTTAATTTTAAAATATTACGTAATTGCAGCGCCGCTTTGTTAGTTTAAGACCGTAAAAATAAAAATATCTAAGGGAAAGAAAAAAAAAACTGATTGACTAACACTAACTTTTGTTTACATAAATTTGTTAACTCAAAAAAGGAATAATTAAAATAAATAAAAACAAAAATTACATTTCAAGTCCAAGGAACATACGAATTTCAGTCCTCCACAGCTATATCTTTTATCGATTTTATTTTATTCATGCTCTGATATATAACAGTCTATTCAAGCGGTAGATTTAAAATTAAAAAATTTAAAAAAGCGAAGTGTAAGAACGGAACGTGCTTTGAAAATTTCCTTCAAAATTTGAATCTACGTATCAAGTTTCAAGCGTTTTCAACAGTCTCTGGAAATCCCTCCCATATAGCATTTATCCAACTTTCTGTTGTTTCCGCTCTGATGCTTATTTCTCTACACGTGCAAAAAGTTTTACAATAATATAAATAAAAAAATTAAATTGATCAAAAATTAAGAATTAAAATAACGTCATTATATAATCGTAAACTTCTGTATGTACATATCGGTAGCGAGCAGCCGGGCGGTCAATGATGGATGGAACAGACGGCGGCGCGCCTGTGGCAATGCATATAACTCGAACGGTAATTAAGACAATAGAATATCATACAAAAGCGAGAGAGACACAGTGTACTAGTTCTGTTTGCTTATTACATGTCGACGAGAGAAAAGAAGAATAAACAAATAGATAAAAATCAAATAAAAAAAATTAATAAGTTGTTTCCGTGATTACAATAAAATTTGTAGAGAGCAGAATCGGATGATATTTTTTAGAGAGAGCAGAATATCTCGAATGAATGTGAGAGAGAGAGACGTGAACACTAAGCATATTCTACATGCTTATATGCACGTATTACATGTTGGTGTGTGCGAGAAAAAAGAAATAGAGTAAAAGAAAAAAATCAGCATTACAAATGTTGAAATACAGCGTTTAAAAACAATTTCACAGAATAAAAATTTAGAAGAGAATTAACAAATATATTATTCACATACACACGGACACACACACACACAACCTATCTGCCTGAACGTCCTATGCTTGCGTCGTGTGCCTCGGGCGGTATTTCGCCACTACAAATTCGTTTTTTTTTTTTTAAATTTTGCGTTCCAATAAGACCATTCGGTGAAATTTTTAATTATAAACTGCCGTAAAGGAAAAGTATCCACTGACAATCATCCAATATTGCTGAACTTACAAAAGGCCTAGGGGTTTACTGCGCTTTAATCTTCGTACGTCACAGGTGATGTCTAACAATTATGTACGTTCAAATTGTACAGGTGACGTTCAAGTCTGTATACGTGTCTCCGAGCATATTGCTTTACAATATCGGCTACGTACGGAACGCCTAAATCTTTATACAAGGCATTACCAGAAAACACCAAAAAATTTTCCAGCATGAACTAATCGAACATCATTAAGAAATCAACGATAGCAATTAGAACCTCATCCTCTTGTATGTACATAAGCGATAGCGATTAACATCATACAAGAGCAGGCAGCGCACTGTAACTATGTTGATTTTTTATTTTTTTTTATTTTAAGGCAATAGCTGCTTCTTACATTGCCTTCAATGTCTCTTTCCGCAGTGTAATTGAGAAAAACAGACTTGACGGTAGGGGAAGGATAAGAAGACATTAGCTATTATTTTAGTTATGTGAAATTTTATCGGATTATGGGCTGATTTTTCGAAAAAATTCTTTCTTACTACGAATCAGAATGAGAACTATTACATAAAATTCAGGCATTAGTTCCATTATTAGTTACTTAACAGTGATCAGAGTTCAATGAGATAATAAATAACAGCTTCGAGGATTACTAGCTGATATTTACGAATGGATCATTAGATAAACGATATTCTACAGATTATTATAATGCAAATAGAAAGGTTTCGCAGACCTGGAATATTATTTTATCATTTACTATGAAAATACGCAATTAATACGTCATCGGAAAGTATTAAAAATAGTATCAATAAAAAAATATTGATCTTATCAGATACATTTACCTTGATTAATGAATTGAGGTTATCAATGTATCCAAAGAGAATGTATAATGTGGAGTTAAATATCAGGAGATTAAAGATCAGATTGAGGAATCAGAATTGTTTGGTAATGTTTAAGCAGATACTGACCACTCCTTTCGGAATATATATATATATATATATAGGAAACTAAATGGCAGATCAATTAGAGCGAATATCGGACGAGGTCGTAAAAGTAACCAAAAATTAAATTAGGAGCAATATTAATGCGAAAAAAAAAAATTATCTGAAAACTGGAATAGGGAGTACAAAAATATCGGTCGAAACAAAAAGGAAAAATATTTTATAATTTTAAAAAATTCATGGGAATCTGTGGTATATAGATAAAATAAACTGTACAGCGAAAAATTTTCAAAGAAAGAATGAGACATATATCATTGTACGCCGGCTAATCCAATCAAGATGAAAATAATTAACGGTGATAGATGCCCGTCATTGTAATGCAGAAGGCATACCGAAGCAGCCGGTGCAGATATACCGGAATATGTACTGATATTATAATGCAACCAGGAAATTCCCCTCGGACATCAGAATGTTAGGTTCTTTTTATGAATTTATTAAGAATAACAAAATAGATTTATAGGAAAAGGTAAAAGAAACTTTTATGAAAATAGAAAAATAAAAAAATGAAAAAATAAGCAGAATGGATAAATCTGACTAAAAGGCGAGAGCCGGGTCGTTAAAAAAAAATGATTCATTATTTTTATTACTACTACTATTTCATCTATGTACATGTTCAAACAATCCTAATTGCTAGACAATTTTTTTTTTTTCTTTTTGTAGGGCGCGTCAACTATGGACATTAACTTAGCGCGAATGAAATTTTTTTTGCAAGTTTCAACGTGCAGCAATGCAATTCAAATTCTACTCGAACGAAACAGCGCTGTCTAACCAAGTACGCCATCGTAACTGGCTAAACAATTAATAATGCATCTCAGATAGCAAAGAAAAAAGAATAATTTGTCACGGAAGTAATCAATTGTAGCTTCAAAGTCGTACTCCACAAAATACTAAGGAAAATCGACAATATTCATTAATACAGGCAATAAGCTGTAGGTACGGATTTATAAGAAAAACGTAAAACTCTATAAGTTGTTTTTATGTCGCCGGAAGCATTTTATATCCTAAACTAAAAGTTAATCGAGTGGCTTTTTTCGTTTATATTTTTTTTATACATATATACATCATAAGCAACTCGCAAAACTGACTGAATGTTGAATTTTACGACCTTGTTTCTGTCCAAAATCCAACGAAACGCTGCATTATCAAGGACAGGATACTATTTGGATAGCGCAAAGTTCAGCACCTCTCGGGATGCTTAAGGTTACGATTAAAGTTTGGAAAATGGACTGCTGAAGTAGTGGCAGAAACTTATTTTTGAGTTTCCATCGGTTTCAAAAGTAGCGTGACGATACTAAAGTGGTCCAATTTGCGAGAATATGCGCTGCGAATATCGACCATTTCAATATACACGTAAATCGAGTTTATGTTTTAACAACAACTGATAAGAATTATCAGTTGCGCATAGAGCAAAACAAACCAATTAAGAAAAATTTGAAATTTTCACGTTAAATTTATATTCGTATTTTGCGCCATGATTTCATTATTCCTTCTTTATACTATACAGACAGTAAGAGCTACAAAACATCCTAGTATAGCTTCGAAATATAACGGTCACTAGTATACACTCCATCGGCGTGTGACTATCAGAAAATGGTCAAAAAAAAAAAAAAATCGGAAAAGCACCGCTCTACCACAGTATATTACACGTTATATTATTATAATATCCATCATTTCCAAAGGTGAATATTTTCAGTCGCGGGACAATAATATTAAAAAAAAAGTAACAAAAATATAAATCTGTTTTTCAACTAAAACCGCCAAAATGACAGCGGACCGAATATTATATTGTGAGAATCGTAATGACAGCCAAGAACATTCAAAATTTAACCGTTGATCTTTCTGATTTTTTTTTTTTCTTGGACATCGAAAATTCCACCCTCAAACAAAATGCCCCGCCACAATAAAATAATTTTTTCTTTAAAATTTTTATAAAAAAATAATCACGGCGCATAAATTTTTATTGATTACATGAAGATTTACTTATTACGACAAACTTGTTGCTTTAAAAAAATCCGATTAAATTTTCCACGAAAAAGTTATCTCAAATTCAATTTCCCTATCTTTTGGTAAGTTTTTATGCCAGTGTAATAATGTCGTTATAAGCGACAGAATTTTTACATACTCACCAAACTTGAAATGAGTTCGCCTAGTTCTATTAACGAAATTTCGATGGAGCGGAAGCCTGGACAAATAAAAAATCGATGTTGAGCAAACTGGATGCCTTCGAGATGTGGCTATACCTAAGGATGTTAAGGTTACCATGGGCGGATAAGGTATCGAATACAAAGAGATTTTGGCCAAATGGCCTTATAGTTAACTAAAGTCGAGCCACGAAAAAGAAAAAAAAAAACAGATTTTTCAGCAACTAAATAAAGTAGAACTGGTAAGTATAATAAAGAAATGGAAAGTAGCCTATCTCAGCTATGTCCTGAGAAATGGAAGGTACAAACTACTTCAAATGATCATTAAAAGAAATATCACGGGAAAAAGTGGAAAAGGTAGAAGAAGAAAAAACTGGTTTGAAAACTTAACTAACAGATCAAAAGCCAAGTGGATAATCACCAACATCTATTGAAGATATGATACAAGAAGAAGAAGGCATTCAGGCAGGATCGAAAAGAAGTTCAAGATTTTCCGCGTTCCTGCGCCCACCTTCAACGATTCTAACCGACGTAAACAACGAAAAATCAAAAAAAAAAAAAAAAAAAAAAAAACGGTCATTAAAAATAATTGGTCTAGTGTTCCAGAGGTGACTTAAAAAAGCCTCACACGTTCATTACATAAAGTTTCGATTAATATTATGTGTTTGAGACGTGCCACTGCACGACTTGTTCGGAAAGAGTTAAATTGTTTGTCAAAAGGCGCTATATAACAGTAGCTGAAGACATGACTTCATAAGCTTCTAGTAACTCCAACTTCATAAAACGCGTCATAATTGACAATAAAACATGGGTTTATGATGACTACCGCATGTAAATAGCGAAATGGCAATGACGCGCTACTTGTAATTTAAGAAAAACCCGTCTCTGTCAACGCGAGTACAAAAATTAGATTCCCCCGAGGGGTCTCGTATTTTCGATTCCTCCCCCAATCGGGACAGAAACACGGGCTTTCAGCGAAAAGGGTAAACGACAAATCGATTCAGTAAAATACATCGATTTTATTATAATATAACTGTGCACCGAACGTCGTCTTCTCTGTCAACAGAAAATCCTAAAATATGATGGACTTATCGTACGAAAGGAAGGAAATATCCTCGAAAAATGTATTTTAATTAGGCAGGTAGAAGGGGGAGACTACCAGTCCGACAGATAGATACCGTAACAGCAATGAATAGACAAACTTGATATCAAGCAACGGAAAGCAGCCGAAATAGAAGTCGACAGAGAAAATCTACCCTAAATGCATTTTAAAACAGAGGTCACAATGTTCGGTAATTAAATTGATCATTATAAAGAAGGAATAAATGAACCGCAGCATACAGTGATTGTTAATTAAAAAGTTAAAAAACTCATCAGTTAAAAACCGTAGTGACCGAGATTTCACGTGATCATATGCTGAGAAAACATTTTCTTTTGATATAAAAGAAAATTTGCAAACTCGAGGCTATAGTTTCTTTTTAGTTCTTGAAGATTAGAAGTTTTTGCATTTGAATACTATCTTAGGTGAAAAAGATAAAAATAAAAATATGAATGTGTGTTCATACATATATATATATAGTTATGTATGTATGAAAATATTAAAAAACGGTTTAGTAATCAGAAAAATACTAAAAGTTTGTTCAAAGTAAAAAAACAAAAAAAAAAAATAAATAAATAAAAACAGAAAACAGATTAAAAACGCATAATGTTGTAAATGACTAATTGAGCGATGTGCAAAAATTTTGGAATAAAGAGGTTATTTTTCATATTATAAACTGAGAGATATTGATAAACTATTCGTAAGGTCACTTAATGTTTGTTAACGTTACACTGCCTGTACAGGCAATTCTAATTTCGAAAAGAGAGCACTGCATAAAGTGCTACAAACAAACAAGTGTTTTTCGGAAAAATTAAATTCAACAGATAAACTACTTTTTTTTTGTCCTAGAGGTTATTTCCTCTCTTAATCGTTTTCTATCCAAATAAACATCGATTTCGAGATCACTCGAATATATAAAAAAGTCACACTCGAAAATTATGAAATTTTTTCACAAAAGGAAATTTTTTCTCGTTTTTAACGAACTTAATCGATTGATTGGTCGAAGATAGCACTCAGGCGTAAAGGGAAAAACAGCAAGCTTAATACTTGTAAATACAATAATGCGCTCACACGTGTTACATAAACAAGAACGATAATAATAATTATTATGACGGATTAACAATACCTTTATCGCCAATAAGCGCTAACGGAGCAACGGTATCGCTGCACACATGATAGTGTTTACTTAAATTTGGATATCCTTCATTAAGGGCTTTCTCCAGCTTTAGCTGCATTTCTTCCGATTCAACTCCGCTTAAACTCAAACCCTACCAAATTTATATTTTATTATTTATATAAAATATTAATAAAAGTTAAAATACGAACCCCGATTCAAAAAAAAAAAAAATTATATAAGTAATTTTGGTATAAAAACGCAATATATTAAGCATATAAATACGAAATAAATAACAATAATGAACAATTCTAATATTTTTTCTGATATTTTCTTCACTTAAATAAATTAAGGAAATACACACATGGATTGCACAGTTGTGATTTTATTACATACGATTGTGAATTGTAAGTATGCGCACGGTTAAACAAATTATAATATTCCAGCATTAGCGTTACTCATTTGCAACAGAATAGACGGAGAAAAATAAAAAAGTCGGAAAATAATCTAAGTTACAAAACTAATTGAATATACATTTATTAATTGAAACTGGAAAAAAAAAAAAAAAAAAAAAAAAAACTCTTTTCAATGTACAACATTAACCAAACTGCTGGTTTAAATCATTTTAAAATTGGAAAATGAACTTTCTCTGATTGTTGTACGTCTGGTAAATTCCTTACTTCGCACCGGTAAAAAAGCATATTCGTATTACTAACACCTAGTATCAATAACTGGCGATAATCACATTTTGCGAGTAAAAAACAAAACTTGCTTTTTTCAATGCCGAAGCAAGCGCGCCATTTTTTAACATTTTCCCACATTAAATAGGCGTTTTCTTTAAAAACCGGATTGATTCTTTTTTGTTCTTCACGATTGGCTAACTACGGCAAATTTTCGTTAAATGTTTAGTTTCGGATAACTCAACATCTTAAAAACCGTTCTTCATTTATCAAAAAACTCAGTATTTTATATCTCAAATTGTGGAAAGCTTTCACCTCTAACTACACAATGAAACACCTCCCGATTTGCATTTTATGATGTACACAGAATTCTATCAGATGAACCGGAAACGTCAAAAAAGTCAAATAAAATTGTTAGCTTATCGAAATTGCACGTATAAATCGCAATCAAAACATCGTTTAAGAAAACGTACATAACTTTGGAATAACTGACTATCCTAAGCGCCAAAAATTGGAAAAATGTTAAGAATATATATAAATAAAACTTAAAATAACCGTTAAAAACGTTTAAAAATTCATAACTCGCCACCATATAATCCGTTAAAAGTAAAATTCGAACCAAAACGATAAAAAAATTAGCAACAAACTTTCTTAACCCCCAGAAAGGGTAAAAAACAGCAAATAAAAAAAGTAGTTGGAAAACCCAAAACACAATTAAATGTATCCCCCTAAAAGGGAGCTTTAAAGAAAAAATACAAGTAAGTAGTCGATAATGATAACATTCATGGCACTCATGTCTTAAAACTTTTGGGACTAAAACACTTTGACACTTTTCTACGTTATTGCAATATATGTATATTTTGCCCTCGTAACATTGAGATTGTTGTCGAGAATCCAGCGACTATAAATTTTAAATTAACTACAATGGGCGCTATATTATTTCGCCCGATATCTTCACCATTTTTTCTTTTATTTATTCCAATTCAGCACCTATATGTACCATTTTTAGATGGACAACTCACATTCGCTTAATCACTATCATTTATTCCATTCCTTTTCTTATTAACTTTCTTCTCAACCTGCTTGCCCCGATTTCCCTTCACTCTTTTAATTTGTCTTTCCTTCTGTTTATTTTTGCTGTTTCTTCTCTATTTGTTTCTTACATTTTAATCATCCTTCATTTTACTTTAACTCGTTTTTTTTTTTCTTCTGACATCACAATATACCTTCTCTTCCCTTTCCTCCCGCTCTATCATTCTTTTTCTTTTCTACTGTTTTTTTCTTTTCTCTACTCGGATTCGTTTCTGTAATTTACTGTGCCCGCTCTACTTTTAATATTTTACAGTGGAACTGCCGTAGCCTGAGAGCCAACAAAAATTCATTAGATGGTCTGTGTCAAACATTCATAATATTATTGTTGCTGTTATTTCTGAAACGTGGCTATAGCCGGATACGAATATTAATTTTCAAGGATACAAGATAATCAGATACGATTATGGCAATGGTTATGATGGATCTGCAATTCTTATTAGGAACGGAATTTTCTTTCAGGCTCACGATGTTTTCTTTAATTCCCCTTCTAGTCCTAATCAGCCGAATATTGTATACGTTTCTATCCTTTCCCTCGTCCGCTCAGCATAATTTCCATCTATGTTCCTCCTAGATGGATACAGACCTTCGTCATTGTCATTCCGTTTTTCAGGTCTATCCCTCATCCATTTATCATTGGTGGTGACCGGAACGCTCGGTCTCCCTCATGGGGTTGCTCAACGATAACAAAAACGGCATTGTTCTTGAAAATCTCATCCTTTTTGATAATATATATCTCCCCAATATCTCTTACCTATTACAAGAGCCCAGCTAGATACAGTTCTTTCGATCTAACATTTTCATCTCCTACTATTGGTTTCGACTACAATTGATCAACCCTTATGGGCTCCTATGGTACGGATCACATTCCCATTCTAATTACTCGCCAAAATTCTTCCTCCGCTTTCTATTTCAAACCTCTTCATTATTCTCGATGATATCTATCCAAAACCAATTCTCTTCGTTCATTCAATCCCACTTTAGTCTATATTTCCTTAAATTCAGCATTTATCCTTCGTGAAGATTGTTTCTACTATATCTGTGTATTGTTCAACAGTCGTCTATTTTTTTACAAACATGTTCATTTTCTTTCCTCTTCTGCTCTTAAAAAACTGAATCTGTTGAAAGCTATGATGAAAGCGTTTAGAAAAAGAAATATATTTCAAAAATATACAGCGCTTTACGTTTCGGTCAGCTTATTCTGACCATGAAGGCAATCCTCTTCTCCTCATTTCTCCGAATAAACCCGTTATCCGTTCTAAACTCAATTACTACTCCTTTATCTGTGTTTCAAAATCACTTCTTTCCAAATTAGATGTAATCCAAAATTCTTGTATTTGTCTTTTGTCCTTTGCCTTGGTGCTCTTAAATCCTTTCCAATACTGGCAGTTCTCGCTAAGTCAAACTCGTCTCCCATCCGTAGATCTTATTTTTAGGATATCGTTTTCTGTGTGAACGCCTATATCATCCTCTGGACTTATTCTTTCATACCTTTCTATTCTGCAAAACTTTTCATCCTATACAATTTCTTATAATAATCTTCCTCATTTTTCCTTCAATTTTGCAGTTCTTTCTAATCCACCCAATGTATTATTTTTTCTCTTCCCTCCAAATCCCTTCCCAATAAGACAGTTATGCAGTAATTCCACAGTTTTATAAAATCACAATTTATTTCTCAAAAAAACCATTTTTACAAATGGTTCGAAGAAGCCTAATGGAGTTGGAACCTCTTTCATCCGTCCGAACATAAATTTCTCTGAGTCTTTTCGTCTCCCGTCCTTCTATACTATCTCTACCGCCAAACTAATGGCCATCTGCGTTACATAATTTATATCTCCTTCCATCGATCTTTTCCCGAATATTTGATTATCTCTTAAAGCTATTTTATCACATTTCCCTTCTGACTTCTCTGATTTTTTTATCTTCCATATTCACTCTTTTATTCGCACTCTCCTCTCACTTCATTCTATCTACATAGATTTACTCTAGGTTCTTAGCCATATGGGGGGATCGAGAATAATAAATTGGCAGATTCTTTAACTTAGATTGCTGCGTCTTCTAGCTTTTATTTCTCAAAAATTCTTGCTTCTAATTTTCTTCCACTGCGCAAAAAGTTTCATATTAGATTCTGGTCAGATATTTGTGCCTTTTCCTTTTTCAAAACACTTTCTTTCTACCTATCTATCCAGCCTAATCTTCCTACTCGACCTTGGTTATACTATTTTCCTTCGCTTCGCCGTTCAGCTATCGTCTCTATTATTTGTTTACGTCTTTATCATACTTTACTTCCTTCCTCACGTTTTCATTACAAACTGCAAAAAAAATTCGAAAAACACCATTTTTCTCGAGCGCGCGCGTACATCGATGAAAAGTTTGCTTTGTTTTAAGGGAGCCATGTTTCACTTCTTCAAATGAATTTTTGGAGTAAGAATAAGTTTCGGAAAAACGCGGCAATGAAAATGTACCTATCTGTATTACATGAAAAACTCTACGCACCCTATAAATAGATATGTATTTACAGGAAATACAATCAATGTTGCAACTTCAAATAGGACCTACATATTTTTTTAGGAAACATCACGTCTGATTGGACTTTGTTTCTTTTTTTATCAACTTATTTTGAAAAATACAAAAGAAATAATCATTACCGAACTGTGGAAGAATTTTTTTTTTTTTTTAAGCTGTCGATGCACACAAAAAAATAAAAAACATCAACAGAAAAAAAAAATCAAATTTCATTCAAATTTTGCGAGTACGGAAGAATTTCAACTGATCACACTTTCCAACAGATTATTAGGAAACATGATAAAGAAAAATTTGATTCCGAATTTCACTTTAAAATCCTCCGTTTCGATATAATTTTCGAATGCAGCCTACACAAAAACACACAGATTTATGGCCGTGTCCACGGGGTGGGTTTTGGGGGTTAACCCCCCCCCCCATGAGAACTGAAATAGTTATTATAAATACACAAAAATCTGAAAAAAATCAAAAATTTAAAATAAACATTGATGATTTTTTAGGTTGTGTTTACCTACGTTTAAAAGAAAAAAGAAAAAATATGCTCCATATTTTTAGGCACTTCATTAATATTTTATGCAAAATTTTTTATTACGTGTATAATTAATAACATATGTAATTATTATTAATGTTCATATACGGGGTAATTCATTTATGTGAATTATTAATACACTGTACATCATTAATTTTCTAAACATTCATCTTGCGTCTTATTTACTGGATTATCGTGAAACATGTAAAGATCGTTACTAACGCGAAAAACAAATTCCGCGTCGAAATTCGGATTTACAGCATAAACTTATTATCTTTAATGTAGATTTATTTAATCGGAAAAAGATAATTCAAACACTATCTGTTATGAAACTTTCGACAACGCGTCCTTTGAATTTTAACATAATATTATTATAAGACTTAATAATTAATGTAGATAGGTGTTTAAATATTCTTGTAAAAAATTATATTAATATAATTTCGCTTATGTACGAAATCTGGTTAGGCTCTCATTGTCCTTTTTCGATTGCTCTATATATATACGTGCTACGAGGACAACCGGAATGATAAATATGGCGTTGAGCTATATTAATAAGGAATTATCTACTTTATTCAGACCTAGTTTCTATATTTTAAGCAAGAATTTCAATTTAATCTTTACGGCTTTTTTCAATAAAATAATAAGAAAATACATGCTTTTTCTATTCACTGCCCTGTTTTTTTCTCTTTATTATCATTATTTTTTTTTTGATGATGGAAGTTGTCTAATAAATTTAACATTCCTATCAAGGATTATTATCATTTAAGAGAGCCACTTGAACAAAACAACATAATATATACGGATATGTGAAAAATAACTTGGCTAGTTTTTCATCTAATGAATGAACTCCAATGTAGCGATTACCAGTACATAAATTACAAATAGATCCATGTTTGCATTACGTCATCCTGAAATAATAATATTTCCACTATAAACAAGTTCATCATCTGCAAAAACAGACTGATTATGTTATCTGCATGTCCAATTTAGATCTAAATTTAACAAAAAAATTAAGGATTAGGCAAATGTCGCTGAATAATACTCAATGCCCCCACTCCCACCCCACTATTTACTAATACCTGAAAATTACGCAGATCCGCAAGTTTTCTAGGTATACTCAAACATCCAACTAAGTTCTTTGCTTCGAAAATTTATGAAAACACAAAAACTTTACATTAACGAAAATCTAAAACACAAAAGGATAAGACATATCTTATTTCGAAACACTTCCCAAGTAATAATGTAGTATAATATGCCTACATGGCCTATTGTAATTATCCAGCGGCTTGTTAATTATAGGATCTAATTTTTTTTTCTTTTTATTTATCAATTTATGCAATTTTGTTTTTTTTTTGTTTTTCACTGTAATTTGATTTTACGTTCTTACATATATTACTCATTCTGTTTCGTTTTTTTCCTTCAGATCGTCGGTTTAAGTCCACCTGACTAGTAGCTACACGATTCTTACTAAGTCTGGTGATCAAGTTTCTCTCCCTCAAAGAACCAAATCCTCTATGAAAAAATTTGTTATAATAGAGAAACTTAATTTATACTAAAAAATATTTGTATAAATGTTACCTATGGATTTAATTATAACTAATATTTAATTCTGTTTTTTAGTAAAACTATTTGTGTTACGTTTTAATTTTATTTTAAACCCAACAACTGTCATAGATATTTTGTCTCCCTTATTTATTTTTAATATTTATTTTGTAATGTAAATAAAAACAGTTCAGTGAGAAATATGTATATTTTTGTTGCTTGCTCACGAACAAAGAATTGGGATCGAAATACTAACAAAAATAAAAAAAAAGTAAAGTCTAATAAAAATACTATCTTTCTTACTATTCAAATTTTAAACTACCATTTTAGCTAGAATTTTATAATTTCGTTTTATTTTTCACCCAAAAATAAAACAAAATTTAAATTAAATTGTAATAGTTATGTATTTTTAAAACATCTTTAAATTTCTTAAGAGGTCGTTATTTGATTTTCTTTATGAAACAACGAATTTCTCACATCTACTTCCCACCGTAGAAGATATTACATAATTATATAATTTCCTCCCCCAAAATGTCTCTTTGGATCCGCCCCTGAATTAACTAATATATTACTAAGTTTCACAAATACATATATAATAGTATGCATATTATATGAAAGCTATAATTTTGTATACATTGCTTTTTTTTTTATGTTGAAGTATTCCAGCGTCCACAGAGTAAAACCAAAATCACAGTTCACACGCCAGAAATAATATTACAAATTATATCATTCGTTTAACTCTATGACACCCTGTGTACATTAACTAGCACGCCCATGTACATCATAAATAAATATATTTCACCACGAACAAATATATTATACCTTCATCTGATCCAAGATTGCTATTTGTTTTGGTAAATTAATTTTTACTATGGATGTATTAAATAAGCTTATTAAAAGATACAATGATGACTTTTTAGAAACCAAAGTTAAATAAAACAGATATTCAATTTTTGCTTATATCGTAAGATAGAAACGAATTTATTCGATTCATATATAACACCAACCCTATAGTGCAGAGAATCCAAGAAATAATAACAGAATTACTTTCGAATGGACTGGATATTCTATTCGTATGGATCCCAAATCATAAAGGAATAAAGGGCAACGAAATCGCAGATAAATTAGCAAAGAGATCGAACTCGCTATTCCTGGATACTAATAGCGAAACCATAATAACCACAGATGATCTAAAGACCGTGTATAAAGAGAAAATTATAAGATTATGGAATGCGGAATGAAGATCGACCTCATCCACAAACCATCTCAGAGGCATAAAAGAAAAGATCGAAGAATGGGAGTCATCTGATCGAAAATCGCGAAAAGAAGAAATAATTTTAACTAGATTAAGGCTCGGCCATACCAACCCACCCATACCTTTTCAATAACGTGGTATGTTCCTTCCTGTCCGTCCGTAACACTCCTCAGTTTACTCTCCGACATATCCTAACAAGTTTCAATTTATCCGAATCCCGCCAAAAATTTAATCTATCCTCAAACCTACCCCATTTACTACGTAATAATAGTCCATATATAAATGATCTCTTCCTATTCCTCAAAAACTGTAATTTATATTATACTTCGTAATTAACAACATAAGCGCGGCTTGATAACCTCATAGTAGTGTTAAAGTCGCATAAAAAATAAATAAACAAATTCAAAATTCATAAACCAGAAATATTATTACAAATTATTATCGGTATAACTCAACAACGATGTCCTCTGTATACATGACTTGACGTAATCTTTAAATCCGTTACATAAAGAGTAAATAAATATGTTCCCTCGTAAAAGAAAAATATGATATCTTTATTTATTTGTAATTAACAATGTAAATAAGCAATTTTGCGTACTTTTTAATAAACTCTAAAAATACGACGATCACTTAAACATTGCACGCTTCGTAGAATTTTCTCATCAATTAATTAATTCCTAGACTCTAAAATCATTTAATTTGTGAATTTTATCAAAAACGTTAGAACCGTTTCTAAAAACATAATTACTTATGTACGTGTATTTATATATATATATATATATATATATATATATATATATACATATACACATCATCATCATCCTAGTCAGCTGTTTAACCAGTATTTCATGGTGAAAATACATAAATTGTTTGATCATAACATAAATAGGTTCCAACGATTTTGATGAAATTCACGAATTGAGGGTTTATAAGATCTGGAAATCGATTTGGATCGAGTCTTACGTCCAGAAACTTCTACAAAATGAGCCATTTTAAAAGAGAAGCGACCAATATTCATTTTAGTGATCACCATATTCTTAGGATTCATGAAAAAGTAAGCAAAACTCTTATTAAAAAATAATACATTTATTTTTCATGGTAACTGAAATAATATCTTTGTTTCGCGATGAAATACATTTATTTACGCTTAATACAATCCATTTTTAAATATTATGCCAATTCAAATACACAAGATGTCGTTACAGAGTTATACACGGATGATAATTTGTGATAATGTTTCTGGCCTATGAATATTTGTTTTTATTTTTGGTAACGCAAAAATACTTCAACATATGCAATGTATACAAAAATGTAGCTTTCATGTACATACTAGTACTATTTGATTGTTTTGTGAAACTTGATTAATCCACTGATCTATTTGCAAATTAGGAAAAGCTCAGTTACCAGTTATATTATTAAATGAGCAATTCTCGAATTTACAAATATAGAGTTAGCTTTAAAAATTTTGATAAAATTTACAAATTTAGTGGTTTTCTAGGAAATCAAAGCAAACAGTATTCGTGTTAGCGATTAAAATTGTATTTTGGATTTAGTAAACAGTAAATAAAAAGTAATTCACTAATTTACCATTTGAAATAGGAAATTGAAATTTTGTAATGAAATAAATTTGTTCACGATATTTACATAATATATGGCGGTTTGAAATATTACGCAAACTAAAATACACTTTACGCGTGAATTATCGTTGTATTTTTAAATGTTTATAAAATTCATGAATACTTTAAGCGATCTGCAAGTTCAAAATAAATCCGAGCAAAGTTCGGACACTAGATATTGTACATATTGTAATATGCACATTACATGTATATAATAAAATTATAAATAATTTAGTAACAATATATATACATATATATATATGTTTATAGAAAATTGAGAAACGTGATGCGAGTGAGAATATGCGCGTGATTGAAATCCTGTTTGTCGATTTGGGGGGCGAATACATCATCACGCGGTCACTGGTGAAATGCCCACCTGTAAATTAAATTAACGGTGATTGGTCGAGGCGAGGACAAAGGACGAAAGGCTCTTAGAGACATGAGCGAAAAAATGGCTAAATTGTGAAGTCAATCGCTCGCTGCCATCAGAAGAGAAACCAGTTGTTTTTTAGCATTTAATTCATAAAAAAGTAATTCGCGTCCGGAATAAAGAATAACCTCTGCAGAGGGAAATAGTAAAATCGCACATCAGATCGGTTACCATATTATAGGTTCTTTCGCGAAAGTAAATTAAGTAAAGATTAATAAAATTTGATTACAATTTATTCGAAATTCGCGTCTCATACGGTCAGCAAAGGAATTACCGCCATCTACTTCATTCGGGATCCGTCATCACCGTGTTCCTGCGTCATCGCCGACAAACAGTGATACGTAGCATTTCATATTTATGTTTATAATCGCTGTTGTTCGTTATACATATATACTTATAATTATCATAATCATTGTCTTTTATAGTGGTCGACCGATAAAAAATGATTGTTGTAGGTAACTTCATTAATAGAGTTTTTAAAATCTCGTCGAGTCAGTTATTTCAATAATAATAATAAACAAAAATAAAATTTTTAATTCCGCGCAAGTAAATCCACGGTGGCATCCCTGGACAAAACAAAACTGTTAGGTTAGCAACGGCAAGTACGTTACAATACATGTATATATCTATAGATACATATGTATATGTAATTGGATTCTTGGAAAGGTTCTAACAATTTTGATGAAATTCATGAATTAGGGGGGGTTTTTAAGGTCTAGAAATCGATTAATCGAGGTCTTATCGTCAAGAAAATTCTACGGAACGAGCAATTGTAAAGGTGAGGCGACCAGTGTTTAAATGTTAATCCTGTTTTTAGAGTTCGTTTAAGAGTAAGCAGAACACGTATTTAAAATGGTAACTGAAAATAAGCAAAGATATCATATTTTTGTTTTGTGATAAAACCATATTTATTTGTTTCACACAATGGATTTAAATATTAATTCAAACATACAGGACGTCGCTATAAAGTTATACGGATGATAATTTTTGTAATAATATTTCTAAATTTCGAATTTTGAATTTATTTTACTTTTTTTTTAACGTGAAAATATCTAAGGCTGGGTGCCACGTTCATGCCTATACAGTAGTGTGTGTATGACTGCTCGGATGATATACTAAGTATCGACTGTATGTATATAGTGCACCGATTCGAGTCCTGTTAAGGAACTCTTGCCACTCGCGTGTAATTGATAGATGTCATCAAGCATCGCGTTGCGAGTTACAAGACCAGTCGCCCTAACCTATTAGGTGCTACCGCTTGGACATCTTCACAGCTGTGTTTTGACGTGATTCTGTGTTGTGCGCGAATATAGTTGTGCACTAGTGTGAGATAGTCCTCAGTAATGACACTTAGTGCTTGCCGTTCTTGGTGCACCAACTGTACTCCACCTGGACTCTTCAGAGAGAGGTCTGAATTGAGCCTGCGAAATGTACCTGCAGTTGTTGCAGCTATCTTTTATTTTATTCACGCAAACGACATATGTTTACAACGAATTTTTTTCCGTAGAATTCAGAAAAATTATTGGTTTTTTAATTAAATGTAACGGCTGTCCGTAAATTGACAAACAACGTAAAAAAAAAAACGGTTTTTCGAATTTTAGATCATGTTACACCACTCATAAAAATCTGAAAAAATACATTTAAGTTGTATTTTGTTCTGCTCTTCAAATATCAGGAATAAAATTTTATGCAAAAATTCAAGAACACGGTAAAAATCGCAATTGGAAGTTTAAAAAATTTTCTTCGAGATTATGTTTACCTTCTTTAATGCTCAAAATAATTCCATTAAAAAGTAATCACCTAAAATATACTCATGAATTTTTTCAGATTTTTTCGTTGATTAGAACGCGAGAAAAAAAATAAAACGTGAAAAACGCTGTTTTTTGGCACCCTAGGGCCCAAAAAATAGTTGGAATTTAGGACCTTGTTCACCCTTTATTTTGAGCCCCCAGAAACACATTTTCATCCTAAAAAAGGAAAAAAAAATTGAGGGCATTTCACCCATTAATGGGGGATACTCTTTAATATTCTGAACATAAAATTAGGAGAAAACTCATTTAAATAACTTTCGATTCACATTCACTGCTTATTAGTCGTCTATGTAACCCTATATATTAGTTACAACATAATTTTTAGACCGACCTCCATTAGAAAAAATATTCCAATTATATATAACGAAAAAATATCCCAACAAATGTCTCAAAAAATGTCCCAATTTGATGTAACGTTTGTAATATTTTAATAAGATTATACATTCATCATGTATGTTTGTTTTTTTTTTTTTATGTTTGTTCGCGCATAAGTCATATTTACATAGACCGATTTTACTGATTCTTTGTCCATTAGAAAGAGTATCATTCAATTTAGGTACCATGTTTGTAATGATAAAAATCGATGAACATAAACCGAGTACTCGTCAAAAAACGCTTAGATAATTTTTTTTTCTTATTATTTTTTATTAGTATAACATAGGCGGTTGACTTAAAATGCTATCAAACGCTTCAAACTTTTCTACATCTGTCGTTTTCGAAACAAAAGGCGTATGATGTATAAATGTGGCAAATTCTTCACTACTGCACAGTTCATCGTTCCGTTTTCGTTTCTACAATTCACGTCTGCGTTCGGTGGCGGTAGAAATATCTAATGTACATCTTGTGTCTTTATTAAAAAAGCTTTCATAGGCCGTGTGCTGAATTTCTCGTGGTTTTACTTATGCGTATGTAATTATATCAAAAGTTTCTGATAATACACTATAATTTGTAAATTTAAATTGTGCAAAAACATTACAATATATATATATGAGTTATTACTTTATCCATAAATTTTAAATTCAAGTTTTTTATTTAAATTAAAATTATTATAAAAAAAAAAAAAGGCATCAACTTAAATACCTATAAAACTTGTTTCTCCAAAACGCTTATACAATATTACGACAAGTACATGCATTAATCTAATTAAAAGAGCCGTCTTATTTGACACTATCGCAAAATTTTATGATCGCGTATATTACAATGTACAAATCAAATTGCATGTTACATAATTCGTTATCGACAATGCTAAAACAATCGTTCTTTTGTATTGCTACATTTCAAGTAATACTTCGTATACCTTTCACTTTCAGCGCACGAGTGCACACATATAATAAACTAAAACACCTTCTACTTGAATTCCGTGTAATAGCTCACAAAATAAACCTTAAACAAAAATTAGCCGACTATTTATACATGCTTCTAAAAGAAACTGCAAATTACAGTCAGGTAGAAACCCTACTATTTATCCGTACATGTCACCGTTATTAGTCAACATTCGTGTTGCAAATGACGATATGATGTAGTCCAACCTCAATTTGGACAAAAGGTCACAAGTAAATAGTGCCATTATAAATTTTACCCTTAATCTTCTATCGTAAATCCTGCTAAAATCATTCATATGTACATATAAACCTACTTGCATAAGTACTTCAGTCTATACACTTGAATTTAATAGATTTACTGTTTTTTCCCTCTTTAAATAAATGTTTTTTTATCGCTGTTTTTTTGTATTATTTTCCTTACCTTTATCTGAAGTACTTTTATTATTTAATTCAGCAATGAAGTGAACACAGGAAATGATAGTTGAAAAATACAATATTTTATTTATTATAATATGCACTTTTTATTATATTATGCGTGAGCATTAGCATATAAATCAGTAATAGCTTCGTTGTTTGCATTTGTTTTCGGTTTAACCGAACTATAAATTCAATTTCGTTTTCCTTTTTTTTTTCTTAACTTATGTGAAGGAAAATTTAAAAAAAAGGAAAAAGAAAGAAAAGAAAATATATTTGTACATGATATACCTAACGATAAGGAATAAACCAATAAGAAAACAATTTTTTATTCAGTTTTACAAAAAAAAAAACAAAAATAAAAAACTATTGTGGTAAATACCGAATAACTGCTGACAGTTCTAACGATTCATCTCACTAAATACACTTAAAAATCAACTTCGTATTTTGAACAGAAAAAAATGTTTTTGGTTTAACTAGATAGAAACGTAATACAAAAGCTAATTTTTCGTTAAATATTATTTTATTATCAAATACCACTTAAACTAAATAAACATAAATTAAAATACTTCTATTTATTAAACTGTTAGTCACTAATAATTGAACTCAAATAAAATTATTTTTTAAATAATATTATTCGATATTGTAAAATAAATAAGTATATGAGCAAATAAATTCAATTAATGGATTTTTCTTAATACGCAGTAAAATATGATACAAATACAAAAAATAAAATAAAATAAAAAATAAATAGAAAATTAATAAACAAATGGCATCTCTTCCGCAATAAACAGATGATGTACTATTACTGAATTGATCTTATTTTTGTCGAAATATGTATTTAAATTAAAACAACTTATTAAAATTGAAAAATATGTATATTTAGCACACCCATGAAATAATACAAATTTAAAAATAATCGGCTTTTAAATATTTTTTTGTAGCATATTTATAAATTGAGCTGGATTCAATTTTGAACCGAATTTTTAATCGTTTAAGTGCGATTTGGCAAATGAAACCACTGATCATTATTAACAACTAACGATTTAACGATCCAATTAAAATTTGTCTCGTCTGAATCATCCCGTTACATAAATGAACCGCATATTGCTGTGATTCAATAAAAACAGGAATAATAATGTAAGATCGTAAGTGGCAACAAGGTTTTGATAAAAGTGTGATGATCAGAATTTTCCGGTTAGTCGAATTTTTCCATAACTGTTGCAACGAATGAAATAAGATCGTTTATATTAAACTAAAAGTTAATTCTATGTAGACAAATCCATACCTGTTTATTAATGTTGTAAGTTTAAAATAAATAAATACCTTAATAATAAAACATAAATAAATATAAAATAATTTACTTTTACAAATTAAAATCAACACTTTATTTTAGAAACGTTTTCGGGTTATATCATCAGCTAACAATACAGAGTACAGCTGATGATAGGCTGTACACGAAAACTTTCCTTTAAATTGAGGTAGTTATTTTAATTAAGTAAATTATTTTATATTTATTTTTATTTGTTATTGTGATATTTATTTATTTTAAATTTATAAAAGTTAATTTTGTTTTGTATTTTACATTTACATAATAATAAATTCAAAAAAAAGAATTTGATTTTTCCCGCTGCAAAAAGGGAGAGGCACGTAATTATTTGTGATTTTTTGAAATTATCGCCATCTTCGGAAACTTCGTTAAGAAAATGAAATACGGTTTCCTTCCCGATAAATAGCGATCTTTCCAACAATATATCACATGCCTTGAAAAAATTTATTTTTCAAAATTTTTGAGCTTTCGGCGCCCCAAGGAACTGAATATAAAGTTGTAAGCTTGGCTATATTTTTCCTATAAAGTGGTCCTTTATGCATATGTTTGAGATACGTTTTGGTTTTTCCAACGTTTTTATTCGAGCTGTTACTTACGTAAACCTCCTTTTTTTTGCTGTTTTTAGACGGGGAGGGGGGGGGGGGTAATTTTTTTGATTTTATGACAAAGCTTCTGCATTTTATTATATATTTTGAATTTCACTATTAAAAGGTTATCAAGTGATGAGTTATGAATTTTTAAGTGATTTTTTAGGTCGTTTTAAATTCCATATTATACAAGTATATTCTTGATGGTTTTCTGGGTTTCTTGTCGCCCAAAGTAATTGGGTAGTTTGAAATTATAGATTATTTTAAACAGAATTTTAATAATTTATATTTCAAATTTGAAGTTTAAAGTCAAACCGTTCGCGAGTTATTGATTTTTATTTGACATTTTTGTCGTTTCTGAACCGTCTTATTAGGAAATTCCCGTACATTATATTATAAAACAAATGAAATACTATTTTCCAAAAAGGAAATATACCTGTTATGTTTTACATCATTATCAAAAATGCATTTCTATAGTAACATAAAAAAAGTATTTTTGATAACAATGTAAAACGTTACGATTATTTGCTTTTCGAATACAGTATTTCATCCGTTTCATAATTATACTGCGAATTTCAGATTCACCTATATGAGTATTAATTTAAAAAAGCGCTAGTACCGTTAAATTTTGTCAAATAGTTATCCAGATAAAGTTAACTAACTTGTGATCTAAATTCTAAAATTAAGCACAATCACTTTTCCTGGAATGAGTACTGGAAATTGGTCGAGAAAAGCATATACTTCAATATTATTCAGCCATTTATTCCAACACACCCATGATTTTTCCACGTGTCCATTTCAGTGCCTCCTCATCTTCTCCACAGATATGTCATCACAGTGTATAGACTGCGTGTATCTATGAATTTTATACATGCTGATAACCAAGGACAATGTAATGATTACGCATCAATTAATTTCTTAGAAGACATAAATCATCTTTTGTTTAATTTGTGGAAAATTTAAAAATAGTAGACATAGTTTTTTTAATGAACTAACATCCCTCAATAAGTATCCACCGTATTCCCTGCATTATCTGCTAAGATGCGGAGAGAAAGTTCAATTTTTGATTTTTAAGTTTATTGCACAAAATAATATTTTATATAAGTATCTTGTGAGCGCGGAGGATTATTTTGATTTGGTATATTTCGATTCTCATTTATTTACTTTATTTTATTTTTTATCGCTATTTTTTTCTCTCTTTCCTTGTTCCGGTGGATTTCGTTTTCCTCTTCGCTACAATGTACAAAATTTAGGATAAATTTAGTGTCTCTTCATTTATTTTTCCTTAACGCACTTCAATCTTTTTAACCGAGTTCTCGGTAATTCCGTACAACCTTGCTATTCTCATATATGTATTGTTTGTCACTAACGTTAATTAAGGCAACTTAGTTCTATGTTGCTGGAGATCAACTAGAGGATGTGATCAATTCCTACCACCAAATCAAGAACATTGTACAAGTTGTACTGCCTTAATATAACGAAAATAATATCAATTTATACTCCATATTTTTGCTGCCCAGACGAGTTCGGAAATTGGCCAGTTAGTTTCTCCTAATAACTCTATGCAAACAGGCGTAGATAGTATTAAAACATTTACAGCCATGGTTGTCTGATAATTTACATTTTGATAAGAGTAATATTTATCTTGTTTAAATGGCTTCGATGAATGGTTGGCAAATTGTTCCTGTCATTGCGTATCCATTTTTATTCCTTTCCTGTACGCTTCACTTTAAAAAAAAAAAAAAAGAAGAGAAAAAGAAAATAGCAGCGAGAAGGAAGAAAAAGCCAATCTGGTTTTAATTTAGATTTATATTAACGTGATAATGATCAAGAAGCTAAATGGTTAATCGCCAGGTCAAAAAAAAAAAAATAATAATTCTTTTATTTTCCATTTAAGTATTTTATAATTAAATGTTTTACCTTACCAGTAATGCAGTACTTTGTATTTCCAAGTTAACTTAATTTTTATTGTATTTCCAATAATCAAAACTTGTTAACAAGGCTTTCAAATTTGAAGATATACTCAAATAATGTTAAATTGCCGTTATGCCGTCTGAATTACAAGCTGATTAAAACTAACAATAATAAAAAAAAATGATAGTATTTTAATTAATAAAATACTTACAAGTCCAGTTAGCGGTTTATCCAAATCCAACGACGCTTTACTTTTAACTTCCGTAATAACATCATTAATAATTTTTAATACATTTTCAAATCCTACACTCTGAAACAGACAAATATATAACCGTTATAGACAGTAATATATTAAAAAATCAATGCATTACAAATCTGTAATGAAAATTTAAACTAGTAACTCCGTAGCTTTAAGGCAAAAGTACATTATAACATGGACGTGTCTTTCGAATTATGCGTAAAATGTGATACAATTACATGCTTCGTTTTAGTAAAAACATGAATTCAAACTCCTCCACACGCTTTGAATAAAATGTTTACCATGGTAAATATAAATGAGAGTAACACGTTTGCGGACGTACGAATTTTGTGAAACGACCCCCTAGCCTTGAGACATATTCATGTCGAAATGAAAAATTATAAATTTATCAATAGGAAGATAAAATAGGATTTAAAGAAATTCTGACTACAAAATGGAAAATTATAGTTTTCAGAAAATGAAAAAGTATTTTTGAACAAAAATAAATAAATTAACGTATATATTAATTACCCATAAATTAGTTCCAACGCTTTGTGAAGAAGCTAACAGTTCTCCTTTTCCATTCATTAGAACAACCGTACTTTTTGTCGCTCCCCTGAGGTAAAAACATGTGATAATTAAAAACTATTAATATTAATTCCACACAAGTTACATTTATGTTTGCAGATTTTAATTCCCAAACTTACTGCTACCAATACAATTCACTTTCTATGTTTAGTTTAGAAGCATTTTTTCAGAACATACGCATTTTACTATGAAAAAGCAAACATCAACTTTCGTAAACAAATTGGACAGTAAACTGTAGAAAATTAAGGGAGGTAAACTGTTGTAATCAGGGATGAATCCAGTGGGGGTTTGGAGAGATGCCCCCCCAGAACTTAATACAAGCTGTTTAAGAATGCGGTAATTTTATGGAAAATAAAATTCTTTTTATTGGCTTTGTTTACAGTTATGTCAAAAGTTGCTGCCAAAATATTTTGAAATGGTTCAATTAGTCGTATATTTTTTAATTTCAAAAATACGAGATTTATTTTTGACGGAAAAATGAAACTTCATAAAATATGGATTAAAAAAGAAATGATCTTTTAAAATTTGGCTTTGACGTTTGCTTGTACCTTATGAAAACTGATATGTTTTTGTTACAAATGAGCGAATGATGTGAAATACTGACGAACTGAAAAAAATATTAGCTGCAGTTCGTATTTTTTGTCAACGGGAATTATCACGGTTCACGTCGATCCATTTATCATTAATATCAATAAATTGTATTAAAACGTTTCTCTTTTCGGTTTTCATTTATTTCGTTTTTTTTTAAAGTGACATGATCTATAGACAACTTCATTTCCGTTTCTGTTGTTTTTTTCTTGTTTTTCATTTCCAAGAAAAGTCCATTTAAGACAGCTGAAACACCACGGCGTATTCGTTTATTATAAAAAGATAATGAACCCGTTAGAATGCTTTTGCAATATGTTCTTTAATGCTATAATTAAAATTAATCATTTTAAAACCAATTGAGAAAACATTGTTGTTTATAAACGGTTATTTTACTTGAAATTTATCGTTCACACTTGCTTTTTCATTATTTTAAAGTACGTAATAAATCATGTTTTACATATTTGGTTTTATTCAGGAATATCCCAAAAAAATTTTCTCAGTAAATATATAAAAAAAATCTTTGCCCCCCCCCCCAGAAACAGATTCCTGAACTCATCACTGGTTGTAATATTGATAAATGACAATTAACATTACTGTTACGAAAACAAACCATTTCAATTACAGATCATAAATTAATGATTATTATACAGAAATTAAATAAAATTTCTTTAATCATATTTTACCCTTCGATTCCTGCGAATATATCCGTTGCCATATTTATGCCTAATTACGAAAAAATTAATATAAATGATTATAAACTAACTATAAAGCACATAAATAACTGCTTAGCAACAAAAATTATATAAAATCATCAGCTCAACAATGCTGAAATAATACTTTCACCAGGATAGATACCACTGCAATACTATAACTGATATCCACCTACCGTCGGCATATATACTAACAACAACAAACAGTCAATTCTTATCATGTGGAATTGTTTACAAAACACACAACGCGCAGGCGCCAAACTGGAAGGGGTACGCATTTGAAATAGTAAATTAACGAATAAACGTACATCGTTGCCAGAAACTGTTCTTCAGTAACCGCAATTACAGCACTATTTATCTAATGCTAATAGATTTACAGGTCGTTTATGATTACATTATAGTTCTTTTAATAAAGTATGATCTCTGTAAAGAACTAAGAGTAAACGTATCTTAGTCGTAAGCATTTTAACAAACAACATGTAATATATTCACTTAATTAATAACATAGATATAAAAACATATAATATATTATGATGACCAAAAAAAACAAATACAGGATGCGGCAGCGTAACTTCCTTTTTTTAAAATGCGCCACTTTTTTCTACTAAATTTTTTAAAGAAATAATAACAGAAAATCGAAATAGCATACTCTAGATCCCATTGGCAATATGTATGCTTCTTCCCTTGCAGTTTTAGTTCGATTTGCTGTTATTATTTCTTTAAAAAGCTTAGTAGAAAAAAAGTGGCGCATTTTAAAAAAGGAAGTTATGTTGCCGCACCCTGTGTAAGATATAAAAAACATTGACTAGTATCAAGCTATGTCGTTCATGATCACAGCGTGTAATCTGTAAAAATAAAGATTAATGTTATATTTATAAAAGTCAATAAATCAATAAAAGCCGGTAGTTTAAAACTAAATTGAAAAATAACAAAAATAGAACAAATTAGTAATTAGTTAATATATTTTATATTAAATAATGGATTTCTTATTGAATGATTTATGATTAGAGTTAAACAAAATTTAAATATTCATTGTTTTTTAATGTTTTTAGTATATACATACATGTCTTGTGTAATATTTGAGGTAATCGAATGTTTTTCAATTACTAAATGATAAGCAAATGTTAATCTTTCAATTTGGCCATTTTTACAGACAGGATATGCTCTTTATACTTTATCTTAAGAGATCTTTTTGTTTAGCCAATATATAATTTTTTACAAAGGCTACATTTTAAGCTATATATTCCAAAATTACCATAGCTGTCACATACATTGTTCTTGTTTGTGATCAATGGTGAGCTAAACCGTGAAATGCCGTTCACGCCGTTCGCGGTGAACATTCAGTGAATTTCACGATGAAATCAAACGGTGAAATTTCACCGTTTATTCCACTATTGGCTTGATAAGAACGAGGTAGATTGGCGAAGAAATGAACTTATGGCACTGTTGGAAAGGGAATGTGGGACTTTTCTAATTTTTTCTGTATCGTTTTTTAAATTACTTATGACTTTTTAACAAGTTAAAAAATATAACAATGACTTTATTTCATATATACATGTATATATTTTATTTTATTATTATGTGTGTCATTCATATTTCTAAAAATAACTACTTTTCCAACGTATAGAAAGTTGTTCGCCAATAATAAAATTAATATACAATTTAGAGAAAGTACCATGGGCGTCGCCAGCGGGGGGCAGGGAGGGGCAGCTGCCCCCCCCGGGAGCCTTGAAACTTTTTAATCAACGGGCATTGATGAGTATTTATAGGCGCGTAATCATAGACAATTTGGAAAACTTATGTTTTAATTAAGATTTTATTCTTGTTTAATAAAATATTAAGCCTTTACAACTTATAAATTTTATTTTATTTTTCTTATAACCCATATCCTCTTTCTATCATCTTGCCCCCCCCCCTGGTGGCTGGCAACTTATCTTGCCCCTTCCTGGCTCATCGGCTGGCGACGTCCTTGGAAAGTACCTATGTATGTATAGTATATATTTCTAAATTTTTATTTATTTGATATGTGTAATGTGCATACTGCATAACTTTTTTTTACATGTTGTTACATTTTATGTGAATTATCAAACATTTCAATTAACGTGGATTATTGTAAAATGCAAACGTGTTATATAACGGTTACCTTTTTTTTTATTTTTTACATTTTTAACGAACATTGTCAATTCATTGAAAGCATTATTCCAAATATTTTCATTAGTCAATAATTTACTCTTGTAAAGATACCAGATTTTCAGTTTATTTGAAAATTATATACATATTTCCTATTTTAAACATTAATAACCTTTAACTGACGTCGATTTTCTAGATAAAAATATAAAAACTTGTATACCATACTTTAGATTAAAAGTTAGCTGTAATCGGCTTACATTGCAATATTAATAGGCAATTGTGAAATTTTTTCATTTCACACTTTGCATAATACATTTCAAAATACGTACACCATATGCCTAAAATAAGATAAACTACGACTGAATTTTACGAAAATAACTGCCGTTCGTACCTCCTTCATAGTCTTACATTTTCTGTTAAAATGTAAATTAATATTTTACTTGTGTACATGACTTTCAACTCGAAGAACTTCAAATGATGAACAGACTTGTACTTTACGAAAGGAATCAAATTCAGCATACGAAATTACAAATGCAGATAGTGTCGATTTCACATGAAAAATCAATCAAATTTGGAAAATTAAAATTCACATAGAAATACTTTTTTTAAATTTAATTCTTGTGGATAATTATATTGCTATATATATTATCATAATTACATTTATCTTAATACTTTACGATTTATTTGTACACTTAGATCTGATTGGGATTAGGTTACACATAACTTTTAATAATATATGAAATCGGTAAAACAACATAAATTTTTTGAATTATTTTGTGGAATACTAAACATGGTTTATAAACAAAATACTTTATTTATTAACATTTAATAAAAACGATACACAGAATTCTAAGGAAGCCTGCTGCCGAAGTTACTAAAACATTGCATACTGTAAAACATGCTCTTAGCTAAAATTCATCAGACTGCGGTCATAAATTGGACTCCGTGGTATATCAGGATTCTGTAGTGGCTAAAAAAATTCAACTGAGAAAAACAAAAATGGAAAGTATTGCGCCGTATGCGCTTGATTTACTTTTAAAACAATTGAAGGTAACTACGAACTATCCATTTTCAATTATGACCGATGCGTCAAACCATGGAAACCAAAAAATGTTCCCACTTGCTTGTCACTATTATTCAGCTAACCTAGGCAATGTTGGCATTCATAACGGTGTTTTGAATTTCTTTGAACAAGCTGCCGAAGACTCCATCTCTATTTATGAATCTCTGGTCGCTCTGTCGAAGAATTTGGACCTGAATCTCAATAACATTGTTTCTTTTGGTGCTGATAATGCTCCAGTAAACTATAGCGCTTACAAGTCAGTGTTTAAGAATTTTACGGACCAAAATCCGAATATTTTCAAGGCGAACTGCCATATTCATGTGTTGCATAATGCTGCCAAGCATGGAGTCAAGTTACTACTATATGATGTAGAAAATTTAACCATCAAAATTTACAACCATTTTTCTTCAAGTTCAAAACGTGTAGACGAATTGAAAAGTTGTTTCGAATTTTGCGGATCTTCATATTCTGCTGTTCTGAAATCGTTATCGGTACACTGGGTAAGTTTGCATTCAGCTGTGGACCTCCTCATTTTAAGGTGGGAGCCGATTAAAGTTTTTTTCATCAGCTAAGGAAAAGAAAACTGTGACAGCATTATTTGGAACTTCATCGGAGATTAGGAAGATGAACTGTCTACCAACCTTACTTTACCCGAGTGTTATTTATATTTTCTTCACTATTTTCTCTACATTTTCAATACTTTTATACTATCATTGGAAGGAAATAAGAACACAATCATTGAACTTTATTCCATTATGGTAGATATAAAAGAAAAACTTGAAACTCGGCCGAATGATTTTCTTTCCACTGGATGGGAATTACACTAGTGTGCAGGATTTTGTTAAATAGTAATGTTAATTAATGGCTCTGTTATAACATTTTGCAATATTTTTATTTTGTATTATGTAATAAAATTTCGGTGACTTGTTTTTTCCAAATTAAAATAATAGTTTCTTCAAATCGTCTAAAAATAATGTAAACATTTTTTTTTGGGTTGGGGGGGGGGAGCTCAAAATTAAAGTGCCATAACTTTTTTTCTCCAAGTTGACAAATTTGATAAAACTTACCAGGATTTTAAAAAATCAACACCCCACTCTCATAAGCCTTAAATTCTGATTAAGTACACAATCATACATTAACTCATACTTTTTTGAATACGTAATTATGACACTGTGTATTCAAAAAATAATTCTACACAATTCATCATTCGTTTTTTTCTATATTATAAACATTAAACACTAAAGTAATTCTTTAGTTTTCACAATTCTATTTACATTCCATTGAAGAATATTACACTTATTATAGCATTTACTTTTAAATAATCGTACTATAAAATTATAGATACATTTATCTATGCAAAATATTTCCATGGTTCCGAAACCAAAATAACAAAGATAGTAAAATCAGCTGGGTGCTTTTGAAACCCAGTACTTACAAGGAAAGTACTCGAATCCGAACTCACCGATTTCGATGAAATTGATATATGTTGTAGAACACAAAAAAATAAAAGACCCGTGTTTTTTTATATCTGTTAATAAACATATTAAGGGGGTAAAAACTACCCCCAAAGTTAGCCAAAAAAATCGTTTTTTCTGAATATCTCGACTAATACTTAATATTTTTTGGTAAAACAAAATGGAGATTACTCCTTTCGGAAAAGCAAGTAATTCATGATGATTTGAACAATAAAGGATGCATCCCCTACTTCATAGGGGTTGAAAACCCATATTTAATTTATTATTTCGATGATAAAACACAGTAAGAAATCTAAAAAAAATGTTTTAACTAATAAAATGATAAAATGAAGTTGGCCTGTTTCGGTATTTTCGTTAATTTCATCCCTAAAGAGGTAAACCACCCCTAAAACCAAAAATAGGAATTTCAAGCGATCAGATTATGGATTGAATTCGGATACAGGGGTTTCCGAGGTCGCTGATTACGAATCTGATATTGTTTTTTTTTTTTTTTTTTAGTATATATGTATATTTAATAAAGTTACAAAATAGAAAATCAATACGAACATTTATAATTCAAATTTAAAATAGTATAAAAATTATTTTTATTCTACCTTATTGCAAGTATACATAATATTATTCAACGAAATTTTAACGGTAATGGTAATCTTCATTGAAGTGTTTAAAACACACTGATTTTTTGCACCAACCGCAACATACAATAGCGACATTTGTGCATCCTTCTATTTCGCAATGCTTATTCCAAGAATCTCCGAAACTTAAATCTACAGGATTTTCAAATTTATCCGGGCTTTCATCTACATAACCACTTTTGCACCAGGAATATTTAAAAAGATCTTCGTATCTTGGTAAAGACAATTGGTTGTGAACCAGTAATTGAAATTTTATTATACTATTTCGAATACGTAAATTTAAATCACGAAATCATTAAATAACATCTAGTAAGTAACTTTACAAGAATTTTTTTATTATTCTGCGAATTACATTAATTAAAGAGTACATTTTTTCTTTGCAGATGACTTTAAAATTTGGTTGGAAAAAATATTTTTATCTAATGTAGGTTATACTCTTGGAGTGGTCATTCTAATAAAGTTGTAGAAGAAACAATGTGAGACAATAAAATTGTTAAATTGAAGAAAATTCCTACTGGAACGACGGGAAAAATTCAACCACTTGATGTTTTTGGATTCCGGATTTGGAAAAGTTGTGTTCGAAAATTTTCTGATGACGTAATTTTAATGAATTAAGAAATAATATAATAAAACTTCAATCACTGGTTCACAACCAATTGTCTTCACCGAGATACGAAGATCTTTTTAAATATTCCTGGTACAAAAGTGGTTATCTAGATAAAAGCCCGGATAAATTTGAAAATCCTGTAGATTTAAGTTTCGGAGATTCTTTGAATAAGCATTGTGAAATAGAAGGATGCACAAATGTCGCTATTGTATGTTGCGGTTGGTGCAAAAAATCATTGTGTTTTAAACACTTCAATGAAGATTACCATTACCGTTAAAATTTTGTTGAATAATATTATGTATACTTACAATAAGATAGAATAAAAATAATTTTTATACTATTTTAAATTTGAATTATAAATGTTCGTATTGATTTTCTATTTTGTAACTTTATTAAATATATATACTAAAAAAAAAAAAAAAAATAATATCAGATTCGTAATCAGCGACCTCGGAAACCCCTGTATCCGAATTCAATCCATAATCTGATCGCTTGAAATTCCTATTTTTAGTTTTTCTGTGTTAGGGGTGGTTTACCTCTTTAGGGATGAAATTAACGAAAATACCGAAACAGGCCAACTTCATTTTATCATTTTATTAGTTAAAACATTTTTTTTTAGATTTCTTACTGTGTTTTATCATCGAAATAATAAATTAAATATGGGTTTTCAACCCCTATGAAGTAGGGGATGCATCCCTTATTGTTCAAATCATCATGAATTACTTGCTTTTCCGAAAGGAGTAATCTCCATTTTGTTTTACCAAAAAATATTAAGTATTAGTCGAGATATTCAGAAAAAACGATTTTTTTGGCTAACTTTGGGGGTAGTTTTCAGCCCCTTAATATGTTTATTAGCAGATATAAAAAAACACGGGTCTTTTATTTTTTTGTGTTCTACAACATATATCAGTTTCATCGAAATCAGTGAGTTCGGGTTCGAGTACTTTCCTTGTTAGTTATATAAGCATAAGAACATGTTTACATTGCAATAAATATACAAACATTACAAACAATATCAACTGACTTTTGTAATAAATACTTGATAACGTTCTAATCGTCATTACCATGAACAGATTTTTATTAATTAGACAATGTTGTACTCTTATTTTGTCAATTCACAGTTTGAAATGTATACTTTTTCCAATAAGGTCGGACAGAGGGGCCACTTTTGTGTATAAGTAATAGATCGAAAATGTATAATAAAAAACAACTTTAATAACAAACAGATATAAGGGTAAAAATAATTTATAACAATAAATTAAATAAATATCTTATATATTTTTTTGTTATTAAAGTTGGTTTTGACATATACATATATGTCTTTAGGCTGGGGGTCAAGCTAAAATCGTGTAACGCAACGAAAAACGCAACGCAAGGAAACGTAACGTTATCTTTATAATTTCATAAAACATTTTAACATTCCGCAGATTATTTCGTAAAACTTTTTGCCTGCTGTCTGAAGGTTTTGCGCGACAATTCTCGAAATTTAGAATTAAAAAAACAGCACTTGGAATTCTACAGTGGCAATTTAATTTTTGCTAGGCAATTCGATGTAATTTTCACGTAATTGCGTGTTAATTCGATTTAATCTTTATATGTAAATTAAAGTCAACTTCGTGACTCGTGAAGAACAAAATAATAATAGAAATCTAAAACCCATGGCCGATTCGACACAGGAATCACGTAAACGCAAGAGGGACGAGGAACTTCATAACAGCCATGAATTCTTTCAGTTCATGAATGAAACACCTTTCGGTTCCAAAACTACCGAAAATGAGAAGTTTGAAGCGTTTCTTCGAGTCATCGATTCGAATAAACCAGCTCCGAAGAATAGTGCGGAATGAAGCCGTGAGTGGCGGCAACGGCAAATGAATAAAAAACAAAAAGTTTGCAATGTGGAACCAAAATCGATGGCCGATTCGCCGCAGGAATCACATAAACGCAAGAGGGGCGAAGAACTTCGGAACAGCCATGAATTCTTTCAGTTCATGAACGAAACACCTTTTGGTTCCAACACTACCGAAAATGATAAGTTTGAAACGTTTATTCGATTCATCGATTCAAAAAAACCGGCCGCGAAGAGTGGTGCCGAACGAATCCACGAATGGCGACAACGAAAACAAGATGTCTATGATGAAGCGGAAGAAATTCTCGTTGATTCTAATCCTGAAGTGCTGCAAAATGTCTTTACCGACGTCCGGATGATAACCACTGTCGCTGACAACCAATTTGACATTCGGTTCAACCAAAACAAATTTGGTGTTTCGTGTGCTGTCTGTGATCGTCTTTGGTTTGAGCGGGATATGAAACACATTCCCTTCAAAGCAACGAGTTTAATCTGCGAAAAATATCCGCATTTAAATTCTAACATAAGGGTATGTGACACCTGTTACAAATCGCTGCTACAAGAAAAAATTCCCCGTATGGCTACGATGATTAACGGTTTGCAATGAAAGTGATGCGTATGCGGTTGACGGAAGGTATGTATTGTATATTTAAAGCTAGCGGCAACTTGAAGAAACTGACGCGTGAAAGCGTCGAAGATAAGCAGTTTATGAACAACATGATCGAGCACAACCTATCGTTCTTGAAATAGATTCCAAACAGCGTCCAATATTGGGCAATGTGAAAAAAAACGTGTTTGTGATGATCCGCCAACTGGGAAAGCCGACAATTTTTCTCACTTTAAGCGCGAGTGAATACAGTTGGCCTGATCCGTTGCGACTATTGTATCGATTAGAGAAGGGAAAGGAGTGGATTGGCGAAGGTGATCCGGCAACTTCGATGAGCAGCGATTTGCGAACGACGCTTGTGAACGAGGACCCGTTAACGTGTTGCTTATATTTCGACAAGCTGATTGATACGATTATGTTCATATTGAAGTCAAAATCGTACTCCTCCTTTGGTCACCATCACGTCGTCAATTACTTTAAACGCATCGAGTTCCAACAACGTGGTAGCCCGCATGCACACCTCTTACTTTGGCTTGCCGACGACCCTAAAGAGTCCGTCAATGAAAACATGCCGGCGACCTTACGTTTAATTGATTCTCTGATTAGCGTTGATTCTAATCATATCGAAGAAGAAAAATTGCAGATGCACAAACACACGTTTACGTGCTACAAAAAGGCTAAGGATAAAAAGAACCATTGTTGTCGTTTTGGAGCTCCATTTTGGCCAATGAAATGCACGATAGTGCTACTACCGATAACAAAAGAAGGCGGCCGTCGTCAACGGTTGAGGTAGAAGTATGCTGATATGCACCGCTCGCTAGAGTTCGAAGAGTTCGACTCGCTAAACGCATTTCTCAGGCGTCACCATGTCAATACGTACAACTACTACCTAGACATTTTGCGGGCAGGCATCTCTCGTCCAAAAGTGTTCTTGAAGCGGATGATCGCTGAGAGATGGATAAACAATTTCAATCCGTGGATTGCAAAAGTTTTGCGCTCCAATTGCGACATACAGTTCATTCTGGAAGAGTATTCGTGTGCCACGTACGTTGTTGAGTACGTGAACAAAACGAATCGCAGAAGAAGTCATTTTGCAGCAGGAACTCATTAAGTTACGTGACGAATATCCGGATAAAGACTACAGCGCTTTATTGATCGAAGTCGGGTTAAAAATGCTGAACGCAATCGAAATTTCTTCGCAAGAGGCTGCGTGGTACTTGCTAAATTTACATATGAGCGAAAGTAGTTGTAAAGTCGAGTACCTCCCAACAACGTGGCCGCATGAACGTCAGCGCGTACGGAAGTCAAAGAACCAAATGGACGAGGAGGAGCTGGGAACTGAATCGACAGATATTAGGAAGGATAACAATATGAATCTCGTCCAGAAACGATGGAAACGGTGTCGCTCGCACAGCTTGTAGCCTACTATCATCACGATCGTAAAACGAAAAATTACTAACGCCGAGCAATACCGAAAATATTGCGATATCGTCAGTATGAACTCTCGGAAAAAGACGAGTACAAACGAGAGATGGTGCTTCTTCATGTTCCGTTTCGTTCCGAGGAAGTGGACGTGCTTGATGGTAATCGCTACAGAACTATTTACGATGAGAACAAATCGTTTATTTTGGAAGCCCGTAAAGAGTTCGAATCGAACTTAGACATCTCCAAAATAATGGAAGAACCCCGCAGACTCTTTGCCGAAGACAACATCTCTGACCAGGATGATAATGAAAAGACGGAAGAGTTTACGAAGAGTAAATCGGTGGACTACGATTTTGTACAGAATTTACGAGACGGATTAAACGACGATATTCAGATGCGCATAATGAAAACGGTACCGTCGCTGGCACGTAAGCGCGAAAACGTTATGTCGGCCGAACAGTCTATGCGACAAACGAACCAGCGACAAACGAACCAGCGCCAGCGCGATCTCGTGCTTGAAGCAATTCATCGCATCTTTGCCGACAGCGAACGGAAGCCCTTACAAATTTTCTTAACTGACCCGGCCGGTAGCGGTAAAACTTTCACGATGAAGATGTAATGGAAACCTACAATCGCTTTGCGCAACAACACAACAATGCGATTAACGCGTACATCGCAACTGCATCGACTGGTATGGCTGCATCCGCCATTAACGGATCAACGGTACCAAAAGAAAACTGTCCTTTCTACCGAATCGTTGAACGTGTTTCGTACAGCATTCGATAATGTTCGTATTGTTTTCGTGGACGAAAGCAGTATGATCGGTTCCGCTTTTCGCGTTTGCAGCATGTACTGCATGATCATGATCGCCCTTTCGCCGGTATGGATATGGTCTTTACAGATGACCTACGTCAACTTCCAACCGTTTACCAGACGCCTATTTACAAACGTTCGAAACAGAATTTCTGTTCTGAAATCGTCTGGCAAGTGCTCGAATACTACCCGCTCGTGAAAGTAATGCGACAAGCCGACGAAGCTTTATCGACCATGCTCACCAAAATCGGTAACGGTGAGCCCCTACTACCAGAAGAGAAATCGATGATTGAATCCCGCTTCGTAAAGCGTGAATTCGTCGATCGCGAATTTTCTCAGTCAATTCGCCTCTTCTTCCGCACGTTCGAAGTCGACCAATTTAATGACGACTCTATCAGTGGAGTGGAAATGATCAAGTATGTAGCCGCGGATTACTATACTGGTCATCGAACTGCCGAACAGCTTTGCTAGCGCCCGCTCAAAAGTGCACAAACTGAAGCCCGATGAAACTGGTGGTCTACCATACATCGTTCGCCTTCAAATTGGCAAACCTTACATGATCAGAGCGAATATTGACGTGTTAGATGGTCTCGTCAACGGCGCAATCGGCACTTTACGCTACATCAAACACAACATCGAAACAAGCGCGATAAAACGACTCTGGCTGTCTTTCGACCATTCAAAAATCGGCCGTTTACTGAGCTTAAAAGCCCAGGCACACGTGCTTGCAAATCCGAACATGGATCATTCGTGGATATCGATAACTCAACGTACTTGTAACGTGCAAACGAACAGTAAAATCGTTACTTGTAAATGCACGCAGTTCCCCCTCGTCGAAGCCTGTGCAATTACTATACACAAATCACAAGGCGGTACGTATGATACGATCATTTACGAGTACAGTAAGTGTCACGAACAGCAGCTCGTTTATGTAGCCCTTTCTCGCGTCACTTCGCTAAACGGACTATTCCTAACGAATCGCGATGGTGATCACACATTTTATCATCATCGCGGAAAACTGAATCGAGATTTAAAGAACAAGTTTACTCGTCTCAAACAGCATCATTTACAAACGGTAGGCGATCAGTACCGGAATTTTCTCAATCGTTCTACGCAAACGGATTCCACGTCGCTCTCGTTGTGTGGACATTCAACACTCAGTCGCTAAACGCACACTTGCTCGATTTAACTAGCGATTTTGTTATTCCGCGATGTAAACTTCTTGCCTTGTCTGAAACATGGATTGAAAACGATTGTTCTATTGAAATACCAGGATTTTGCACTATTGCTCAATTTAAAAGGAATACGATTCGTTCGGGTGGTGTCGCCATTTGTGAAAACATAACTATTGCCAGCGCATTGGAGTCTAAGAATATCAAAAATGATTTGCTGAAGTTTGTTCAAAATAATATGAGCATGGATCAAATCGCCACATGTCACGACGGTGTTGGCGACTTTTGTTCGGTCGAGACAACAATCAATGCTTAAAGAACTGTACTCGAAATAGTTTACATCTCACCGAATACATCGTTTGAGAAAATTCAGCAATTCATCGTCTTAAATCTTATTGCGCTCAGTCCTAAATTAAAGGTACCTGAAAAACAATTATCACGATATACCGATGCTCGTTAGTAGAGACTTTTATTTGGATTTAGGAGGACCGCACGGACCGGAATTTATTGGATTTATGCACACAGAGTTAGGATTACAACTAAACAACGATCTCGCCATATCTACCTCACGAAACAGAAAAATAATAGATGCTGTATTCTCTCGTCACATCGATCATCTAGAAACACGTGAACATGTAGCATATTACAGTAGCCATCGTCCATTATTATCTATAACTTTGATAGATAATACAAAATAAAAATAAAATTTAAAAATGAACGGTACGTTTTGAGATTTATTATTTTTTACTTGCACAAATATATCTACTCGCTAGCTATTTTTTTGAATATATTAAATCTCAAAGACGTATATATGTACTGATGTTTCTGCGAGTAATGTGGAAATTTTAATGATTTTTTATTATATAGTTTATAACAAACAGGCATGTATTCACCTACATTTAGATCGAAAATGTTAGCCTTAACTTTCGATAGGACAAAATTCACTTAACACCTTGTGGAATTACACTAAAATTACAAAAACCCGTGAAATTCTATTTATCGAGGTAAAATTTTTATTGTAATGTTAGGAAATATGTTTTTATTACAACGTTATAATGCCAAACTAATATAATATTCCATTAAAATAGTCAAAAATTGAAATTTCATTTATAGAATTTGGAAACAACGCATATACTTATTTAGTAATAATAACGCAATGTACTAAATTTATGATCCCACTAATTTTCAAAATAGTTGTTTAATTTTTTATTTTTTTATAAAAATGTGGTGCGATTGTATCCCTTTGCAAATTTCCGGAAGTAAATTGCTAATTTTAGTCTAGCTGCATAAAATGGAACAACTAGTTTAAATAGTTTTTTAAGGATAAGTATTTATATATAAAATATAAAGGATCATAGTATTATGAAATGTTAATATATAAAAGAATTTAACTGATTTAGCTAAATAGAAATTCTAAATAAAAACACATAAAGATCCATGGGCCTCGCCAGGATTACATTCAGGGAGGTGCATCTGCATTTACACAAGGGGGGGGGATTCATATCTTGCCATTAATTGAACGTACGGCAAATCTCAATATATATTTTTATAGGAAATTGATCGCTCTACAAAAGAGGTCTCTTACACTTTTTCCACTAATTTAACCATTTAAAAGATATTGAAGGTCAAAGTTTTAAAAGTGGAGGACATTTTTTTTTTCTTAATTTTATAACTCGCGAATTAATAAAACTCATAAAATGAGCAATACATATTTTTGTAGAGACCATCTTTGTAGATCAGTTAATTTCCTACAAAAATATGTACTGTTCATTTTATGAGTTTCACTAATTAGCGAGTTATAAAATTAAGAAGAATAAAAAATTTTCCTCAGTTCTTCAAATATTGACCTTTAATATCTTTTAAATGGTTAAATTAGTGGAAAAAGTGTAACTCTTTTGTAGAATGTTCAATTTCCTACAAAAATGTGTGTTCAGATTTACTGTACGTTTAATTAATGGTAAAATATGAATTTTTTCGTATGGGACTGAGGTAAAAATGAAAAACTTTGACGAGGAGGACCTTCCTATTAATATTAAGAGCTCATATTTAGAGAGAATTTTCTAAAGGTGCTTAGCAACCAATTTTCCGGTATCGGAAGTAAAAAGAAAATAGTCGATTGTTTTAACCCACCCTAATCCACACACTATACTATTAACTACTAAAATATAATTTATATGTAATTATACATTTATGTTAGGTACATCAGTTAAGTTAATGTCAAATTAAAATCGCGCGGTTATTTGAATATGTTTCGCACATCGATGACATATCCATGTGGTGGATGGATCGCATTATTGCTCGGGAAATTCCAGTAAGTGGCATTGTGACGCACTCGCTTCTTCAAATACATCTGAAAAGATCATGGATAGAAGGGGACTAAGTATTTTTGAAACTTTAAATACGGCATACCACAAATAAGTTGAAGAGAATTGTATAAAAGTTCGATCTATTATATCAATCCTTCAGCTCTTTTTTCCCATTTTTTCAAGTCATACATTCAGGCCTAGGTCTAGAGGAGGCTGCAGCCCCGGGCCTCGTCTTATTAAGGGGCCCCCAAGAAGCTCTCACTTCCGACATAGATGGTTAGTTTTCCCAAACATTTATATTGCATATAGAATATACCGATTACAAATTGTGAGACGAAAGAATTTTTTCGATATTAAAAAGAATAAAAAACATGTATAGATCAACCATGCTAGATGATAGATTATTGGCATTATCAAGATTAACGATCGAAACAGATTTTAACGATATTATACAAGAATTTGCAGAAAAAAAAAAACAAGAAAAAATTTCATTGTTTAAAATTATATATATATATCTTAAAAAAGGAAAACCAAAGCACCAGCTATAGACGACTGCAACAACTACAACATATATTGTGATACTCGTAGTTAATTGCTTCCCATTCTGCCAAACTTGAACCCGTCCGCTGCAACCAATTACAAGAAGTAAATATGAATATAAAGGCGATACACAATCACGTTTCAGTCTCACCGCGATAATGCATCCATGCAGTTTTCCGTCATTTTTGAGAAAGCTCAAAAAATTTGCGAAGAATTGGATGTTGAATTTAAGCATCCTCGTATAGCGGCATAGCAGGCTCAAAGATCAAATCAACCATCTGAAAATGTAAACGAATTTTTCAGAATATCTAAATCTTCATCCCATATTTAGATTCTATCATTTCTTCTCTGAGAAATCGATTCTCAATTCACAAAAACGCATTTTCACTTATGCAGCTCCACCCAGAAAATATCAGAAAATTAGATAAATCTTCATTTTTAGATGTAGCAGAAGATGTACAGAACCTTTATGGAGGTTTTCTACATAATTTTATTGCCGAGACTACCACGTGGTACGAGATATAGAAGACAAATGAAACAAGTGATGCGGCTTTAAATGAATTCATTGTTGAATACGCAGATTTGATCGCTCGAGCCACCCCGTTTTACCCAATGGTATGTCAGACAATCAAAATTGGTTTAACTATTCCAGCAACAACATATAGCATTGAACGTTCATTTAGCACGTTACGACATGTCAAGACTTGGAATCGGTCAACGATGAGAGACGCAAGGCTAAGCGGCCTGTGCATGCTCAGTGTTCACAGGAAAAGAGTAGAGCAGGACACTGAATTTATCGACAAGGTGATAAGTAAATTTGGACAGCAATCCAGACGCCTTAAATTTTTATTCAGTCGGTGACTTCATAAAAAAAATGTCTTCATCTTTTTCTGTGTATTTTCCTTCCCGACAGGGGGGTGCAAGTGCACCTCCTTGCACCCCCCTCCCGGCGCCCATGTATAGATCTCAATTAAATGTGAATTCGGTATACAGGGCTTGAAAAGAGAAATAGAAATTGTATCCACTTAACACTGCTGTACGCTTATTTCATAAACGATAGCTTACACGAATGTAACCC
Organism: Icerya purchasi; assembly: GCA_039619475.1. Lineage (NCBI taxonomy): Eukaryota > Metazoa > Arthropoda > Insecta > Hemiptera > Monophlebidae > Icerya > Icerya purchasi. The sequence continues at coordinate 68,006,396 of CM077116.1, forward strand.
GATTTTGAGTATAAGTTTGCAGCGTTGGTAATCGAACGGAAAATTTTTCACTGAGCGATTACAGCACCATCAGTCGGAAATTAATGATTTCTTTATTATGAAGATAATAAATTATATTACGAAAAGAAATGTGAAAATATTATACACGAGTCCCGTTATTTGTAATACTGCTTAAAATAAAAATGCCTACACATTGAAATACAGACTAATTTCCAACGGAAAATTTGTTGTTAAAACCATTGTTTGATGGAGTATAACCTTTGATGAAAAAAATTGATACATAAATACAATTACATCAATGAAATTATAACTTATATTATTATTTGATTCACGTAAACAATACTTAGAATTTAACTTCTGTAAGTTTTGAGACTTCTGAAAAAACTGATGTACACACTTTTTAATGCAAAATTCGACATATGTTTTGTTTTAGAAACTGCGATAATTAGTATATATTATCATTACTAACTTCTACCTACTTAAAATCCTGTTAGATTCGGTTGAGCCTAATGTAAACATAAATAATTTTCATCACGATCGACTGATTGCGCTCTAATCGCTCCGTAAAATTTTTCCGTTCAATTACCAACGCTGCAAACTTATACTCAAAATCGGGTTACATTCGTTTAAGCTAAATGATAGTCTGGAAGAAGTACACGTTTGCACGTTAGAGCCAATAAATTCATGAAATAAATGGACAGCGTTGTCAAATAAATCAAATTTCATTTAACTTTTCAAACCTTGGTAGTATATCATTAGTGTAATAAAATGAAATTTACTCACATATACTTAAGTTAGAAATTAAAAGTGAAATACTTATTCGCGCGGTTATTTAAAAGCTAAAGCAATATTTCGTCTCAAAACAATGAGTACACAATATAGCTATTAGGAATTTTCATATGCTTCCTTTGTATTGTTAGGATGTTGGCACTGTGTTTTGTTTTGAAGTTGATACTCTGCTTTACATCTTTGTAATGTCAATGGTGACTCAAGTCCATCTAATTCGAATTATTATTCATATTTTATATTTTGTTTTAATTATTTAAATTGCTCAGGCTTTTAAAAATAATGTCCTAAATTTATTCTTTTATTTATAATTCAAATCTAAAAAGTGATCCTTTTTCAGCATCAGAATAATATTTTCTTTTGTTTCAGCAACTATTTGATTAATATAATGTTCGTCCTTCTTTTTTTACTTAGTCAGTACCGCAATTATCGCTTTTAAATTTTTTCCATTCATTTAATATATTATTATATACGTAAAATAATTTTTAAAACATTATCCTTGTATTTCAAAATTTTACATTCAAATTCTATTATTTGGTTAACAAATTTTTTCTAAACCGTATGATATTTTAACTAAAAATAACAAAGATTTTCAATTCGATTTTTGTTAAAATGAAGTAAATATTTTGTTTATTCTTTTAAAATAATAAAAATTACATTTAACTAAGGCTATTAGTTTTTTATTTGTCAGATAGTTTTAATTGAATAGATAAATAAGAAAACTCGGAATTATCTACGAAATTTTTTATTTCATAACAGATTATTTTTTTGTTGGCCATATATATTCAGAAAATAAATCTAATTAGTAAATTAAGATATAGAGTATATGAATTATTATGGAAAATATGTTATTAAATAATATGAGTTAGTTAAGAACATTAATACCCACAATATACCTCATTGTAACATATAGCTGTAATAAAAATAGTAAAACAAAACAACGCAAAAAAAAAATAGTTTAAACTTACACAAGAAATAAAAAAACTTTTACTTTAAATTGCATATTTTTATGTTTTGTACAAAAGTTGCGCTTATGGTTTAAAGTTACAAGATGTCTTGTTTCGTTCTAGATTTTGCTTTTTATCAGCGAAATCCAAATTTTATCTTTTACTTGTAATCCCCCGATGAATTTTTATTTCTGACATCTAAGATATTATTATTAATAAATTAGACCTCTTACTTTTTAATTACGCGAATTATATCCTACCTATTGTTTTAAAGAAAGTATTAAAACATTTTTTTTATTTTAGATTCATGAGTTAAATATAAATTTTATACTGTGCCAATTTTCCAGTATAGCTTCAATGAAAAAAGTCGATTTGATATTACTTTTTAGTGTTTGTAAAGAAACTTTTAATTATTTTTAAGTTAAACGTTTATATTTAATCTCAAAGTTAACGGAGTTGAAGTGGGATAATGATTCGAAGAAGCGTTAATAATTTAAAATTAAAACAGAATGAAGAAGAGGCATTGTATTTCAAAACAGAATTTCGTGGTAATGTATTTTTCCCTCCTAATTTGTATTATTTACCAAATAATACCGTTAACATAATATTTCAATATATTTATTGACTATTATTATTAATTTATATTCAATATAATTATTTTTCCGGTTTAAAATTATAAGCAAATAATTTTAATTTATAAATGTGATAAAAATTGTATATTAAGTGTGAAGTAATTCAGGTTTTAATATTTTCGATTGTTTCGTTGAGGTTTGAATTTATCCGACAAAAAATAGTTTTGTAATGGGAAAATAAAATTTATTTTGCGGTAACTTTTCTCAGTTTTTGCATTTGATTTATTTCCTAATTCTTTAAATTTTATTTTGATTTTTTTTATGGAAATTTAGATCTGATTTTAATGTAATCATTAAGGTGTAGTGTAGTTTGAAATATTTAGGAATATTTACAAGTTTTGGGCAGTGGCGTTTTAATAAATAAAACATTTTCGTATTCGTGTATGTACATGTGTAGATATTGTTATAGGTATTCTTTTCTTCTAAATATAATAAAGCAAAATTACATTTTTTATATAGTTCCCAATACTTATTTGTTTTAATCTTTATTTTAATGGTGCGGTAAAAGATTTTTTTGTTGTTTTTTTTTTTTTTTGATTTAGTTGGCTTTTACATCAGCTGGATGATTAATTTTTAGTTCAATTATACTAGTCCATGTTAGATCCCGTTTTCAGCTGTTATCTTGGTAAATAGTGAAGGCGTCGATAATTGGCCTTAATAAGAGAAAGAAAAACACTTATTAGGTTTAGTATTTCTGAACATCATTTATTTTGGAAGTCGTAGAGGTTCTTTGTATGATAGGAACGTACAAATTGACATTGCGGTACACAATATAGGCAGTAAGTCACACTGGGGATGTATTTGTGTTTATAAAAAAAATAAGAAATGCTTTTTTAGTCAAATTTTTTATAAATAAAAAATAATACTTTTATGAATAGTTCCTAAAAATAAATCAACAATACAGAAAGACCTAACAACAATGAAAAGATGGAAAAACGAAAAAATGTATACGCCACATTAATATTTGGATCCTGTAAATACGTTAACAACGCCGTTCTAGGTTTTTCCTAAACAAGAGGAATGACGAAAAATTAAGCATCTTACAGTCTTTTGAAGTTTACTGAGATATTAATTCTAAACGTAGGCCTACATGCGAATGGCTGTTGTGTAATTGTCTCAAATTTCTGGAAACGCTGTCCCAGTTATCGAACGACAACCCCATTCAAAATTGCCTGGATTACTTGAACCGAAAAGTTCGTAAAGCACTCCTTTCTAGTCCAAATTATCCGAAAGAGCGCTTACAGAAAGAATGGGACAAAGTTCCTTTCGATTACCATTACAAATTAGTTTCTTCCATCTGCCATTATTAAGGTCAAGGTTTGTACACAAAGTATTAAGAAATTAATATTTTTCTTTTATTTTACTATTTCGAAGTGATCTTGTAATTTTAAATTTTCGTAGTTCATCGATACAATGTCTTATTATTTTCGGTGAAACCTACGTACACGTGATATGTCTGACGGGGTTTTACCCAAAATGATAACTTGAAGTGATCTTTACTTGTTTTTTTTTATGTCTGAATACCACTGTGGCATTCTAATTTTCGAGATTTTCCTCTTCTGTTATTTGTGTTATTTTATAATTTCCGTAAATTTTTTTTTAAATTACGTGTTCGGAAAGGTTTTTTATCTTGTATGTTACAGAAGAATTTAACAAGAAACACTTTATTTTTGTTTCCATATAAAATTAATTTTTGTACGCGATGTTCGAATATGTAACTAGGTTGTGATGAAATTTTAATATGTACGTTAAACACCGGGTAATTCCACATTTTTCACGAAATTATGTAAATATGTTGTTTTTTATACACCGTAATAGGATCCTGTAAGATAGTGTAATTCGTACTTTTTTTTTCTTTCACAAACCTTTCTTTGTACTTAATAAATTTTTTACAAATAGTTTTTCTTGATAAGAATGAGTTATAATATATATTCATTAGTTTTAAAGGATGGGATATTTTTGTTTTATAAAATCGTTAATATTAAAATGAATATTGAAATGTTGGTATATTCGACTTACATTTGTTTTCTGTACTTATTTATGTAAATATGTCTGATATTTTTTTATATATATTTGTACATGCATATATTGATTTATATACAGTGAGTCACAAAAATATTCGTACACCCACAAGAAAAACGAAAAAGCGTTCATAAAACAATGAAAAACGATTTTAATCATATGAACTGATAGGTATGACTTTCTGCGTAACATAATGAAAAACAAAAAGTAAAAAAAAATCGCATATCATACTTGTAAATGGAAAAAAAATGAGAGTTGAATAGAGCACGTCACAAAAATATTCGTACAACACCAAAAAAATGTTCTTAATATTTCGTATGTAGACCTCGAGCCTTAACTACTTCTGCCAACCAACGTGGCATGGACGACACCAATTTTTAGCAATATTCCACGGGTATTTTCTTCCATTGGGCTAAGAGATGTTCTTTCAATTGATGGATGTTCTGAATCGGTGATTCGTGAAGTTTCTTGTCGAGATAATCCCATACATGTTCGATGGGGTTGCAGTCTGGCGACTGAGCAGGAATAGGCATCACATGGGGGCAATTATAAAGCATCCATTCATGTGTATAAAGTGCGTTATGCTTTGAATCGTTATCCTGGTAATAATAAAATGAGTTCGCAATTCCAAATTTTTCGGCACTTGGGAGTAAATTATTGTGTAAAATGTTGACATACATTTCCTTATTCATCCGGCCATCAATAAAAACGAGTGAACCTACCCCGTATGATGAGAAACAGCCCTAAACCATTACTTCTTCGGCTTTATGTTTCACAATTGCTATAAGATTCTTCAGATTTAATTCCATCCTCGAATTGTACCATACTTTCTGCCGCCCACCTCCACCAAAAAGGTTAAATTTAGACTCATCGCTAAATGTAACGTTTTTCCAGAAACTATCGGGGACTGCCTGATACTTCATCGCAAACTTCACTTATAAACGGTTTCCTTTTGACGGTTCTCTCATGATACCCATATTGAATTGTTTCGGCAGAAACTGTTTTATTTCACATAGCATTTACTTTTGTCGCGAGTTTTGGGGCACTCAGTCGTGGATTCCGGCCAACCTTACCGACAATATACCGTTTGTGACGCGCGGAAAGCTTCTTTGGTCTGCCCTTTTGTGGAATTGACTCAATACGTTTCACCTGTACATATCGACGAATAATGTATTGGCAAGTACTGCGAGGTAATTCGAATAGCTGAGCTATTGCATTTAATGATTTACCTTTTGTATAGTGATAAATGACCAGTTTTCGCATCTCTGAAGGCGTATTTCGACACTTTCGCGGCATTTTTACTCGCACTTGATGCACTGCACTCGTAACTCGTACACGGTACGATCGCTTGTCGTGAAATTACGACTCAGCGCTCTGCATCCTGTCCAAACATAGCCGGATATTTATCATCCGTTTTTGGAAAACCCCAAGTGAAACATTGCACACTACGTTCTGTTGTACGAATATTTTTGTGACGTGTTCTATTCCACTCTTTTCTTTTTGATTTGTATACAAGCGTGATATGTGATTTTTTTTACTTTTTGTCTTTCATTATGCTACACAGGAAGTCATATCTATCAGTTCATATTTATTTTTTCGTCATTAAAGTTGTTTTTCGTTGTTTTATGGACGCTTTTCGTTGTACGAATATTTATGTGACTCATTGTATATCTACACTAGCTATTGCTCGTGGCTTCGCCCACATATTAATATACCCGTTGAAATATTTAATTTTTATTATGCATTAAATTCAATGCAATGTTTGTGTTTCAAAGATATTCCCTGCCTCTTGGACGATAAACTTGTATTTCTTATTAATTAAGTATCAGTTGACTGAAGGTTCCATTGCTTCTTCGCTTTAATCATCTATGTTTTATTTTTTTTTCACTATATTCCATTTTCTTCATAAAAACATGTATTATTCTATAAAATGTTCATCTAGTTATAGTTCGCTTCCTTGGTCTTTATATATAAATGACTTTTATTTTATTTTACGCAACAAAATTAAATATTTAAATATTTACAGTCTTCTTGAATATTATGAGTAAAAAAGTTAATTAACTATTTGTTTTCAATTTTACTATGTGGCTAATTATTTAATTAATTATTAAATATTAGACTTTAATTCTGGAAATTTCTTTTTTTTTATATATAACCTCTAAAACCAATACTGCGAAATTTATAGTTAAATTAGTTATTTTTATTCATTCGTCTTCTATTTCGTTTATTTGTTTCAGATCCTGCCACCGTTTTCAATTATCCTGTACTGTGCACAGTTTGTAAAAAAAGTATTACAGATGACATATTACGCAGAAATCAGTTGCAGTCTCATCCCATATTAGGGGTGGTTATTTGTAGGGTATGTTTATTTTTCAATTTTCTAATAATAACGTTATTAATAAAATACGATTGTAATGGATTAAATTAGTCACTTCATTAATTTAGAATTACAATATTTTTCTATTCATTTTTTAAGGTAATTTTAAAATTCTAAAAAACAATTTTCTATTGTCTCTTTTAGTTCGCTTTCATTTTTTTGGCTAGTTGATTTCTTGTTAACCAATTGAATTATATCAATTTTGCAAATATGTTACTAATATAAAAGAAGCTATTTAATTTTTTTGTGCTGGTAACTGTACTATTCTACACATTTATTTAGTTCTCTTTATTTTTCATTGCGTTTCCATACCATATATTCTAAGGTAGTGATGGTACAAAAATATCTAATGATTCTATATGAATACAGTGGTTAGTAGTTAATCGTAGTGCACCTGAGAATATTTTTAGCACAGTATTTTACACAGCGTCTACTGTATTTTTCATTTTTAATTTCTATTTAGAATCGTATTAACGTTCAGTACATCGTTATATTTGTTTCCGAGTGACTATTTAAAATTTTTAGTATATTTCCATCCTTTTGTACATTTATTTTTTATACAATTTATTTCTTTGTTTCTTATTGATTTATTACTAAAGTATACTCCAAGGTATTTAACACTTTTGACGAAGTGTATTGATTTATTATTAATTGTAACAAAAGGATTAAAGTTTTTTCTTCGGTAAATACACACTGAGACGGATTGTTGCTGATTAAATTATAAATCGACAGTTTTGATGTTCGGTGGAGCTATTTTTAGACCTGAGAAGACTGTATATTTCAGTTTAACCTCGAGCCGAAGAATTTTGCAGTATGGGCAGTTTTAGCGGGTTGCGTAATCTCAGTATCTTCGTGTGTGTAAGCGTTACAGCTCTAACTCTGTTCTTTCTTACGAGGTTGCATTGGCCGGTGCTGGCAAGTTTGAGTTGATCGCCGTATAAGCGTTCTAGCCGACGCGTTTGCCACGTGACCTTTTTTTTCTTAACTTTAATCTTTGCTATCCACTTGCTAACATTGCCGTTAATTCGTACAGACGCTCGTCGTATTTCGTTAATTTTATGGTCTTTTTCAACTGCCAATGTTACAGTTGCTGCATCGATTAAAATCGTGTAATATTTCTAGTCGTCGTGATTCAAGCTGTGCAATTTTTCATTAAAAACGTATTTATATCGGTTAAATTGTTCTTTCTATTTTTTTTTCAAGTTCCGTTTTCGCGGTAGTTAAAAGGTTTTCTTTTTTTTTTCCTCTCTAAAGTTTTAGTTAATTGAAGCCTAATGCCTGATGGATAAAAAAAAGAACCAGCCTTAGTTATCAAATCAGAATATCATCAGTTCACATTAAATAGTTTAGCGGAAAACGAGAACACTAGTCAACATTTAAATTAATCTGTTAGAATCTTTAGTATTTCCAACAGAAAGTTGAAGTTCAGTTGCTTTTGCAAGATTTCCTAACTTCTGTATCCCGATTTTAACGTTTTGATGGTTGTATTTAATGACACTGCTAAGTATAAATACCGCATCATTAGTGCATTGTATGTATTTTTTTTGGACTTTATTTTATCACAGCTGTCAATATACATTGAACACATATTTGGAATCAAAATGGAACCTTTGCATATTCCGGTATTACATTGTACCGTGTTCCACCATTTTTCCTGATACTGTAATATTAATACATCTTTGTAATTACATTTATGTTGTTTGTATTGAGGGTACTTTCCTTTTAAAAGCTTTTTCGTGATAATTTTCAGTCATGCTATTCTGGTTATTGTTATTTTTTCGGTTTATATGTTTACAGTTTGCGTCATTTGGCTTGGGATACTTAGTTTGATTACGGTAGGATAGCGGTTACCGTTATAATCTTATAACTTATTCTGTGAATTAGATTTAGTGTGCGCGAGTGACGATTAAAATTTCTATTTGTTTTCCCGAAGTGAACCAAAAAAATTATTTCCGCCTTGTTTAGTATGTATATATGTATATATATATATATATATATATATGCTTATCATTAATAAATTCATATAATTCTCTGTCTCCTCTGTTTCCATGAGAAGAATCTCATGCGTTACGATGATTATTAGAATCACCTAGTTCAATAAAACTGTTGCATTTAGCAGAATTTTTTAAAATAGTAATTGATGTAACTGGTTAGGTAAACCTCTTAATGATGGAGAGTAAACGTTTATGTTATTAATAATAAAATTAGTCATAGTAGTATCGATATTATTGTGTATTCGATAATTCTCTTCGTTGTAACGTGAGTTGAAATATATGTTAGGTAATCCGCCATCCTTGTGGTCGTCATTACTATCGCAACATATTATTTTATGTTTATTATATATTTTTAAAATTATTTTTATTTTGATATTTACTATTTGCTTAATACTGCATCTACATTTACGCGGTTAAGTTAAAAAATCGCTAAATGAAAACCACTGTTATCAGTATTTCGGTTATTTGAAAATCGCTGTTCTACTTACCGCTAATTAATGATGATATGATTAGAGTTTCTTAAATATGAAGTATTATAAAATTCGAACTTAACTGACTGAAGAAATTAGTCGGGTGTCTCAGGATATGATTATGCCGCGATCCTGACCATTTCGTAGATTCGGGGTCGCAGAATTTTTATCAATATCCGCGACACGACTTTATTTTTTGTACATCAGTCATTATTGTTTTGTTTACTTTTGCAGTAGTTAAATTCAAAATATATGTTTAAAATATATTTTTTAAAGCGGTTTGTAAGTTGGTGCGCGTTATAATTTGTATTGAATAGATTTTAGCAATATCGTCAGTGTATTATGGTGTTCATCCAATCGGGTGATTTTATACATTATACATAGATTTTTAACAAAATGCAAATCGGTTATAAACTTCGATGATATATTAAAAATTGAGTTTTTATGTTAATTTTACAGTATTTCTCCTCGATTTCTTCCCATAATTTAACTTTCAAATTTCAGCCACGATATTATTCGTGACCTAAACCATACAGAGTTTTCTTTTCCCCGCAGCAGCAATAAACTTATATACAACAGTCATATTAAAATATTAACAAACATAAAAGATATAAAAATGCGAATAATAATCAGTTCATAGGTTTACATCGTACATAAAAAATGTAAATAGTTATGTTTCGTCTGTCGCAGCTTCATAATCGCTTACATGAGCAGAAACCCACTTATAATAATGAAAAATCGATTTTCGACGATTCCGTCGTGCCCCTGTTTTATGGCTACAAATTTATCACCTTAAAGCAAAGTAATGAGTATGAATGTTGATCTAAATGTAAAAGTTGCGACTGATCTACGATAGGATAGCGATTTTGTTGCGCCATACATGGACGTAGTTGTACATTAAAGTAATAGATAATGGTTGTGCTTTTTTTTTCCCCTTTCAATCCGTAGATTGGTGGATAACCATTATGATTTGTACAAGTTGTTTGATTTTTTTCTTATCCGGATGTATTAAAAAAGATCACGTGCAGTTTTGATTTGAAAGGTAATTTTCACTCGAAAGCGATTCTAGCTTTAAAATGATTGGTGGATATGGAGTAATGGTGTGCAGATTCATAACTTGGAAACGATGTCGATTACATTGTTTATTTATATTATTATTCCGCTGTTTATATAAAAAACAAAAATTCGAAATGACAATGATGAATTAATGACCCCGTAAAGGAAAGGTGTTCCAATAACTAGTGCAATAACGTTAGAGAAGCTCCAACCACTAAAATTAAATACGGACAATCGTCAGTAAAAATATTAAAATAATAAGAAATATGGATTTACATGTTCCGTTTTGGTATATCGTTATAATGAACGCAGAAGTTGAAAATTATATTTTTTATTTTAGCATATTGTCTTATATTATTATAACTGTATTTCATTGAATAATTTATATTAAATGGATTTTTATAGAAAAGTTTATTAATCTAACTGTTAACAACATACTTAGCAATAAAATCGATTTTGTTAAAAGCAACTCTTTTTTTTTTTTTTTTTTTTTTGGAAATATTCTGTATTTATAACGAAAAATATAACAGATAACCAAAAGACTTCAGTTTGAATAAAAATGGCTTTCAGAAAAGCCGGTTTTCATTTTTTTTTTTTTTGATCGAGTAAACAAAATAATTTAAACGAAGCAATAAAAATCGAATGATTAGGTGATTAGAATCAACGAATAAGAATATTTAAATTTAAGTAAAGACGTTACGTAAAATTTGGAAACAAAAAGAGAATGAAAGAACGAACAATCATTTAACGCATTTCTATTAATAGTAAACCCGTTTTATATATGTAAATTCGTTAAAACCTTCCTTTTTATAAATCATCGTAAGTTAACTAACATTTGACTGAAACAAACAAATGGTTAATGAGCAGAAAAAAAAGGCATTTATGCGAAAAAGAAAATGAGTTTATTTTCATCCGCTGCAATTCAAAAAAAGGTTTGATTTATTCGAAGACAAGATTTTTCTGCCCGATTAGCCTTCGTAGACTCATTTATATTTGACTGAAACAGGATTTCTTAATGTAAACAATGGAGATGTGTAAACTATATAACGATTCGTTTAACTTCAAGGAGCTGCAGAATTTAGCTATTAATTAATCTAAAGGTTACACAAGTGAGAAGCAAAACAATCAAATCGAGAAATACTTGTGTTTGTCGCCTACGATCTGTTTTACATATTATTTAGCTGAACCAGTATGGCAACATAATTTATTCAATTTCATTGACTTATAACTATTAGTAAAAGCTCTATATTTTAAACGGGAAGCCGCACGAAATCGGCTTGTACGAGCTTTTACACTAATAACTACACATTCAAAATTTTGAAAGAGTAAATACCAGGAAATTATTTAGTTTTATTTAGAAAAAAATTGAACTTTCTCAATATAGATACTAATAACATTACACACCCATCAAATATATGTATTTTCTTTAGTCTTGCATACAGTTTTACGGTGATGGTAATTTTTCTGTCGATGAAGATGGTTCGGACAAATATTGTAGATGGTGCGGTCAAGGAGGAATGCTTAATTGTTGCAGCGTTTGCACAGTTGCTTTTTGTAAAGTAAGCACATATTATTGTTGAATGTAATTTAAGATTTTAATGGTTCATGTAATAATTGTATTTTATTGTTTTTTGTAACTTTTTTTCTTTTTTTCTTCAATCGATGGTTTCACGATTATAGATTCCATTATTGGGATGCCTTACGTTTTATAGTAATACAGTTAACCGATGAAGTAGTAATAAAGTAATGCCAATCATTGGAAATTTTATTATTTTGCTTTTCACTATTTTTCCTCTTAAAGTTGAATTTTTCGATTTTAATAGTTTCTTTGATCAATCTATTCCTTAATCTTTTCATCTTAATTTTAAGAGCAGATTAGTATTTGAGTTAAACGAGTAAAATTATGTTTCTTTACGGCAATATTCTTACAAGGATCATTGGTAGCTGACGAATCTAGCGGTCACACAGCCCACAAAAATAAATTACAGTAATTTAATACGATTTGTTGATACAGTACTTTTAATAAAAAAATGTAAAAATTAACACATACATCAGAGACATTATTTTTACACATTATTATCTTTATTCATTAATAGTTGAGAAGGCTAGTCTCGAATAAGAACAAACAAATCATCTGTTGTCATTTTCGTGGAGCTTTAATCCTTTTTTTCCGAGAGCTTTTCTGTTTTTTCGTCAGCTTATTTATTTACGGGAGAAATTGTTTAACAAAAAGGTGAAACTGAAATAATTTGTCTTAAAAGTATATAAATTTTCAGCTTGCAATAATTAAGGAAATAATGGATTTAATAAAAGTAAAGTAAAGCGAGTCCCGTACTCTTAGTAGGACGTCGGGGATTGCGAAGTTAAGTTTTTCATAATGGTACTAAGCCTAATGGATCTGATGAGAATGTGGGGGGGGGAGTTCTTTCTTTACTTTCCCAGATTTCCCTGGTACCCAATTATTTCAGGCTGGGTAAACCTGGGAGCGATTCGGATCCGAATTGAGACAAGTCTCGAACCTGCGTCCTCTGATTTAGTAGCCGAACACCTTAACCACTAGGCTACCGAGCTACCGATGGATTTAATACCGATCATATGAGCACCAAAGATGTGCCGTAAAAAAAATACCGGTCGAAATGTATCTAGTTTTTAACATGATTGTTTAAATGTTTTTATATATTTTTTCTATTATGTTGTTCGTGTTCAAATGATTCAGTAAAGTTACTTGTTATACGGGTGAAAAGGTAAGTACGATATCCGAAATAATTGGAAAGTTGGTGCACTTAAAATTCTTCTTTTAACTTTCAACAGAGTATGAATTCAGTTTAGTTTTTCAACGAATGTTTTGATGAGAGCCATTTCAAATGAGAATATATTTCGATTAAATTTGGAACATTAGTCAAAATTATTTTTGCTATTAGGTCGAATGAAGAAGCATTAACTTTATTTCAGTCCTCAGTTGCTATTATGTGAAGTTTGCTGTTGTATTGAACTAGTCAATTTGTGTTTATATTATATAGATAAAGTCGCTCCGTGATACGATTAATATTAGTATAACTATCATCTACTCTGGAATCAGTAGATCACCGCTTTTTTGATCTTTTAAAATGTCTTCGCTTGTGTTAGGCATGTACGTAGAGTAGTTTTTAGCGAGTATAGTGAACAGGTTTCTTAGCGTTAATTTAATGGATCTCAGTTGTTATCGCGTTCTCGAGCAATAAGAACTTGCTGCTTGTAGACGTAATAAAGAAATAGACCGATAAGGTCTAATAGTTACTGTAAAATAATTGCTCGTTTATTTGCAATGAACAATATGACAGTCACGGAATAATTTCAGTTTAATGGGTTTTATCAGCAAGAGGTATCTGTGAGGATGGGTCAATTTTTACATGCCGTCTGTCGTAAATTTTGTACTTGATGAAAAATAAAATCGCGCAGTTTAATTTCGAAAAATAATTTTCGTTTTTGATAAATTAAATTTTGTAATTCGTATAGCTTTTAATGTATTCAAATCATATTGACATTTATTTAATATAAAAACATATAAGATTTTGTTAGCAGTTACTATAATAATCTTCATTTCTCAGTTTAGATACAAGTAAATAGGAAGCTGTCACATAACATCGTCGAAACGTCCGTTAATTATTTTTCAGTTGTTGCGTTATTGTAATTGGATTTTTTTTTGTTTTTACAGAGTTGCCTGAAAAAGAATTTGTCTCGAAAATATCTAAACGATATAGAAAAAGATGATTGGAGGTGCTTAATCTGTAATCCTGAACCACTGATGCATTTACGCGCTATATGTTACGCCGCTAATGAATACGTAAAAGGGTAATTATAATTCAAAGTTGTTTCTTTAGGTGTGAATCGCGTTTAATTGGTGAGGAGAATGGGGTATTGCGATTTACAATACGTAAGTGCTGTACGAACAACCAGCGCTATTTAGCGGCAAAAATATCATAAGAAATTGAAGTTTGTTCTTTTTCGAACCGAAAGAGCGTTCAGCGAAGACTCTATGTGAAAAAGCCCTTGCGTAATACTCTTTGTAAGGTAGTGTGTTTAAAAGTCGCATACGTATGTTTGGACGAATCTGTTTACACGTAAAGATACATGTACAAAAGTATTTAAAAAAAATAGATTTCATTCCTTTTCTGAATCATCACTGTTTGTCTGTTTCTTCTTTTCGAAGTATCGGCCTTGATGTTGGATACATTGGTGTATTTTTTCTAACCAATTCTTGTGTAGCGTTTTCCGAAATTCAGCATCCACGTGGAGCTCACACAACGCATGCCCAACCTCTCCCTGAGGATTCGATGCAGGCTGCTTCACGGTATGTTAATCTCCTGTTGCAGACTCCACAGCGGTAAACGTCTATCCTTACGAATAATGTTGTGTTGACGTTGTAGCAATCCGCGGCGCATACAATAGTGTATCGTATACCGTTGTTCGACCTGAATATTGTCCATTTAACACAACACTGGTAGTCTGTAGTCGATCTCCGAACACACTACCTTCCAACGAGTGTTACGCAGTGGCTATTTCACGTAAAGCCTTCGGCAAACGCTCTTTCGATTTGAAAAAGAACTAACTTCAATTTCATTGTACATTTTTGTTGCTAAATAGCGCTGGTTGTCTGTACGTCTGTACGGCGCCCTGTCTCAGTTCCCGTAGAACACCCGTTACAATATAGAAAATCATTTAGTATACTATTTGTTAAATATATAAACGGTATGTCTACTTCGAAACGTTTTCGGGCCTAGAAGATGATCAGCTAAAAATTAATAACAAAGCGTATGATCAGAACAAACGAAAAATACATTTATTAATTTCCAGCTGATCATCTGTGTCCGAAAATTCTAAGTAGTATATAATATCGTTTATATATTTAAATTAATTTGTTATATTTGTATTCTATTTCAAATTACTGTATTTTTATTGGGATTGTTTCTGCATTAAGATTTTCTGTATTTTGTCGTATTACTCTCCGAGAGAAAAGTAGCGTGATTATACCAATATTCGTTGTTGTCGTTATAGCATTCCCGTAATAGAAGACCATGTCTGTCTGTTCCTGGCTTCTCTCTGATGAAAAGATAATTGAAATTGAATTGACACTTCGTAAATTACGCGAAGTATCGAGTAATACAGATCGCAAAATTTCTGAGGATGCGCGAAGAAAATAAATACTGTAGTGTAATAATTCAAAATAAGATCTTCAAAGTGTCCTACGATTAACTTTTACACAAATATGTTGAAAGCTGTTTTAAAAATATAGATTTAAGTTGAAACGTCACTCGAGTTGTTTCGGAATTGCATCGTCGAGTAACCCACTTTAAATACTGTATAAAGCGATGGGTTTCCAAACATTTAAGCGGCCTAAATCATCCCTTAGATCACCTGTTGGGAACCTCTTTTTTGCAATGTAGCCGTTATGTATGTCGTAAAGGTTCTATAATTTCCCTATATGCGATAAATGCGAGGAATGTTCAATGAAGACTGTTATAATTCACGTTGTGAAAAGTGGGAGCACTGTATTGATTCAATCTTCACATGGCTGATGGCTTGACTCATTAGGAACGTATCTATCGAGTTTCGTTCGGTTTTGTTAACGTGTTCACGACTTATCGTAAAGCACGCAACATATAATCGTTTTACCCCTGCATTTTTTTAAAATGAATATATCAGAGATTTTACGAAAACATCGGTACGGCTCAGATGTTCTCGACCGAACAACCATCGACAGGTGGTACAGCGCGTTTGAGAAAGGCAGAGACAGCGCGGCATTGAACTTGGTCAAAAGTCAACCAAAAAATGTTTAGCGATTACCCTTTTCGACAAAAAGAGCATGAGTTACGTACATTGTGTCCCTGCAGGCGAAACAGTGAATTCAGCATATTTTATAAAAGTATTAAACAACTGACGAGAGTTCACATTGCCCGAAAATTTCCTGAATACAAAAACGACAATTGGAAATTGCATATGGATAACGCGCGTCCACATATATGGCTCATTCTGTCATGGAATTCTTACAACGTAGAGGCATCGAATTAGTACCCCATTCAGCTTATAGTTCAGGTATGACGACAAATGACTTTTTCCTATACCCTGGTGTGAAAAGAGATTTCAAGGTTCGCCATTTTGAGTCGGTTATGCGGCTGCAGAATGAAATGCAGACCTTATTACAAAGGATGTCGAAAAACTGCTTCGAGTGCTGTTTTGCGAATTGCGAAAAACGATGGCTCAAGTGCATCGAATTGGGAGGTAACTATATCGAACGTGTAAAAAATTTGGAGTCTTAAACGACGTTATGCAAACTGTGGCAGCTTTATTGAACACCCTTCGTACTTTACTTTATAGAATGATAATAAGAATAATTAAAAACGTAGTAATAAATTCGCGGTATACTTATACGGACGATAGTTTCTTTCATGTAGAACTGTTTTATTTTAACGTATCTTCGAAATTAAGTTTTTTTTATATTGTTGATTCTGGTTTGATTAAAGAAATTTTTACAACTTACTAATAAGCATAAATAATTTCATTTACTAATTTACAAATAAATTATATGTCAGTATCTTCAATATATCACCCCTGATAAGGTTTAACTGTGCAAATTTTGAAAATCGCTAGCTTAAAGTTTCGAAAAAGATGTCGAGTAAAATTTCTTGCGTGTCTGAATACGAGAATATATAGCAAGACATGTAGTTATTAATGTTAGTTTTAAAGTGCGCCGGTTTTTAATCAAATTGTTTCTTTTACCGAAGTTTCTTCTTTGGAATTATTTAGCGCTTCTTTTTTAGAACGGTTACTGGAATTCAGCTAGTACTGAGGGAAATTGTTTATTTTTCAATTTCTGTCAGTAATATCGAGTGGCCATTTAAATTTATTAATGATATTGTTTTTTGGTAAAAAATAGAGAAATTTGTAACAATTCGTTTTCTCCCTAAGAGTTTTAAAATCGAGAAAACTATATTTCCCAATTTTATTTAAACGATAATTTTAAGTTATCCTCTATCGAAATCACGTTTTATCTCTGAAACTGATGTAAAAAAATGTTAATATTCCTTATGGTGTTATTTTTTTATCTTTTTTTTTTTGAACATTTAAGCTAGAAAAAAAATATTTAAAACCGCATCTTCAAAAGCCATCAAATTATTTTGGAGAAATTAAATTTCATACGGGACATTGTTACAGAATAAAAACGTAGAACTACCTGTGTAACTCAAAAAAATAAAGCCATTCGTAAAAAAATTGTTTTAATTAAAAATTTTCGTTTGCACTTTTTTATCTTTAAATCCTATCCAGAGGGGGGCACCGATGTAACAATTGAAAATTTACTTTTTTTGCGAGGATCCAAAATATCGCTTATTTCATCTGATTGTAAAACAAACTTTATAATAAAATACTTTTATAAGCGTGTAAAAAAAAAGTGTACTGTAGGTCTGTGTAACTTGCGGCTGACGTTACATTTTTGTGGTATAAAAACTATATAAATTGAAATGACTAGTTTAATAGTTATATTATTAATGTTCTCTCCTGACGTATAACGCATTAAATAATTTGTAATCTCTCTCTTCCCGAAAATCTTTTGCCTCCGCTACTATATGCATAAATTATAAAAATTTAAATGAACAGTATAAAATATTAATAATACATAAGTACAGTTAGCTGATGACGGGGAAAAATTAGAAAAGCAGAAAAAAGATACTAATTCAGCATTGAAAATTTTATTAACGGTATATCCTTTATTTGAATTTAATCAGTACATTAAAATATTTTCCGTAAGTGCGGAATGCGAAGTTCAACTTTTTCCAATTAGTCGAAAGAATTTTCCAGAATTTTAAAAAATTTGAAAGTTAGTCGAAAGAATTCTCCAGAATTTTAAAAAATTTGAAAGTTAGTCGAAAGAATTCTCCAGAATTTTAAAAAATTTGAAAATATTTACTTATTTGATAAATTTTTTTCTTCATGAAATAATTATTTTAAAATAATGATAGATATGCTTTTAACTGTCGAACGAAATTTTTCTCTTTGGGGGGGGGGGGGGTATTTTATACAACGGTTGATAGCTGAAAATGATCAGTCTTTTATTTTAAAATAATTATCAAAACCCGAATTAATAATTTGTCTTGAAGACTCGGAATCGTAATTAAAATAAATATTCTTGTAATGTAATTGTATAACATTGTGGACGGATCTCGAGATAGTATTGATATTAATGTAGAAAGTACTTAAACAACATAAAATTTACCGATGGCACAACTATTTTATTCAGTACAACGATGTAAGACTTTAAAAAGTATATATTCAGTTAGCACTGTGGATTGTAAATATTTCTAAAAAGAAAAAAAAAGAGGAACAGTTTGTTTCAAAAAAGGGATAGTTGCTTTGTATAATTTTTTAGAGTAATGAAATAAAAGAAGTCAGTGTTTTTAAATTCCTCGATGTTCTTGAAGATAAAAATTATAACGGGGGGAAAAATGGAGTGAAGTCAACAAATGAGAAATTCGTTTTAATGTGAAAGAAAGTATCTGTGAGATCGAATTAAGTTTATAGTTAATTAATACCGATGCTGTACTGTTACAAATTTTTATTTTCTTTGGTACAATAGCGAAATGCGAACATTCAGTTTGATTGTAGAGAAAAATTAGAGATTATTTGTACAAAAAAATATTAAAAAAGAAACATGACATAAAGGAATCTTTTTTTTTTAGCTTGAAGTTAAAACTTATCGTGTGGGTGTGTGTAAAGCAAAATGGTCCGAAGCCTTAAGCTAAATTCGGGTACATTATTTTATCTGTATGTCCTGTAAGGCTAATCATGCAATTTAAATTAAATTTGGTAAAGATTTACGATTCATAATATAAGTTGTTTACTTCCATTCAGCTTTGTTACCTTAAAAATTGTATTTTTCATATATTTACAAATAAATGAATGTGCGCAGAAAAAAGTGAGAGAAATAAAAAGAATTTAGAATTTTGAAAACTTTAATTTGGATACATCAAAGTAAATGTATGGGTGATCAAAGATATGTTATCGTTGTTTATATTGCACCTTTGTCGGTAGCACAAGCAAATGAATTGATAGCTTGTCGTTTAACTGCATCTTGTAAATACTGAATACTTTAATACTAATATATATTTGCGTTACAATTTAATACACCATTTCTTTTTAACAGAATGTTCCTCGAAAAATACTACGACATAATAATAATAAGCGAGTTATAGATTTATAATTAACATTAAAAATAATAATAATAGTTAATGTATTTCTTTAGCGTACAGGTTAAATAAATTTATAGAGTAAAGGGAAAAATTAGAAGTAATTAAACATAAGGAAGGTACAAAAATAAATATATGTTATAGTAAAAGTAAAAGTTCATTTAGTTCAGAATAAAACCTTGGATACGTAAAATATGATAATGAGGTGAATTTGAGTGTAAATTTTAATTATAATGAAATAGAGATGAAAATTCAAAATTACCATTAGAAGAGTATGTTTTATTTAAATTTATATCTTTTATATTTTAATTGTAGTGACGTATGTAAAAAAAGCGGGATGGTTAGTTACCTACGTTTATCAAGAAATTTTCTGGTACGCTACTAAATTATGTATATTTTTTATTGTGCTAATTTAAAAATGTTTTGTACTGATGTAGAGTAGAACATTTAGAGTAATTTTGTAACACAAAGTAATCTGAAATGGTCATTAAAGGAAATAAAAGAAAATATTAATAATAAATCAAACGAAACATATTCAGTAAAAATAAATATTCATTTAAGAAGGATGTGTGCATAGCTATTTTCTTTTTTATTGTCTGGACGATTTTTAAAATTTTTCCGGGTTTTAATAAATCCTAGTTTCTTTTCTTTTTTTTTTTTCAAATTGTCAAATTTCTTATTAAAATAAAATAACCAAACTGATTGACTAGCGTGGACGATATTTTACATTACACAACCCCTAATACTATCCGTGTTGAAAATATGCGGCAAAATCGGAAATTACAAACTCGGCCGTGTAAACGTCCCGGCCGTATTCCCCGCCGACAACGAACAATGCGACGATGCCGAGAGATTGAAAATTAATGATTTTAGCCAGAGAATAATTTCTAGCTCGACATCATCGTTAGATAGCGCCGTAAATACCGAATCCTGTATAAGTAAAAAAAAAAATGTCCACAGCCAGATCAATAATCTTTAACGGTAGTAAATAATATATAAATTACAACATTTTTTTATTATATTCAAATAGTAATAACTTTAATAAAAAGTAATATTATAAAAATATTAGATGTGGGATAGTAGAGTTTAATTCCCGATATTTCATTAATATCGTGGGACAATGCGTGACATTGCGATATTAGTTAAGGTAACTGTTTGAGGATAGATTATTGTTTCAAATCTGTTAACCGGAACCCGGCATTATTCATTACTGAAATTAATCGAGCGGCGTGTAAATTACAAAAAAAAAAAAAAGGAAAATCACTCGAAAAGTATCTTCTTTCAAAAGATTGTCAATTATCTCCTGTTATTTTGATTTGTAAGTAAGGAACTAAGGAGAATTTGAAAATAACAGTTTAACATTTTAAACGTATCAGCTAAAATATTTAGATCAATAATTTCCTTGAAAGTCTATAATTTAATTAAGCATGTCACGTGTCCATAATTAATATGGATTTATCAAGGTTAAATTTACTATATTTGCTTCGTAAATATCATACGTTGCGCTAATAAAAGCTTCGATAAAAGAGTTCAAGTGTGTACTGTATGTACGATGTTAAAAAGCTATCCAACACGGTTTATTATAAAATTTTAATTCAAAAATTACTGTAATATAAGTTTAATTTATCAGACTCATTAATACTTTTCTTTTTATTGTATAATAGAAAAAAACATTAATTTTCGGTTTACGTGATCGTTTTGCTTTTATTTATTTGATTTGTAAAATTTCGTTAGTTTTTTTTTTCTTTATGTATATTTCAAATTTTATAACTTTATCTTTACGTTTGCTAACGAATTATCTTATTTTAATAAGTCTTACAAATAATCTTAACTTATATATTTAAAATTATGTATTTGTAAAATATTTTTTAGGTAATTATTATTTTTTATATATAGTTTTTTCTTTTATTTTTACTTATGCGTGTTTATTATTGTTTTAATATTTTTTCCTTTTCTTGTAACCATTCCTTTAATTTTCTTTTCTGTATTGCCCTATTTTTTCTTCTGTTGCAATATTCGACTGTCTGCAGTTGGTACTTTTGTATTTTTCTTAATTTATATTTGTAAGTTATGTAGTTAAAGATATAAAAAGACGCCTGCGTGTAATAAAATTATACCTAAAACAAATTTGTTCAGTGACGTATTAACAGTAGGTTTAATGTTAATGTTGAAAAATATAGGAGTGTCCTGTTCGCCCATTAACTCAGTCATATTCAGTTACTCAGTAAATGAGTTGCTAATGTGTTATGTCCCTTAAATAATACTAACTTCACAGTTACAATACATATTGCAAAATTACGTTGTGAAAAAAACCTTATTGCTCCATTTCGTTTTCAATGTGGGATTGTATACATTCGACGTCTCGACATATTGATTAATAATATACTTATCTCTATATTATAATTAGTTTTTGAGAAAACTAAATTATTATTTCTTTCACATTTTCTTAAATTAATAAAAAACAAGGTTAATTAAGCGTAATTTTTGATACGCTGAGATTCTATATTTTAAGTTTTGTTGACCTAAAAGCCTTGCAAAAAAATGAAGAAATCTTTAAAATAAATAGGCTTTTAAATACTGTGGTCGGTTTTGAAGAACCACGCAAAGATTTTGGCCTAAAACAATGTAAGCGCTGCCAATTATTTGGCCACACAGCGAATTACTGTAATCCACCAAATTGATGTGTTAAATGCGCAGGTAAACATGAAACGAATAAATTCTCAAAAAATCTAGATCCTGCTAAATGTGCTCTATGCGAAGGTAATCATCAGCGACACTCACAGTTTATTCAACATTCCACAGAGCAGCCGTTGCAGCGTCATTTGTATAGTAAATCATTTTCCCCAGGTGAAGTGTATAAATGTCTAAAGGAAGCTCCTATGAGAAAGATACCTGGATTGGTTGAAATAACTGGAGAAATCTTGTCTCATTCGTTAAAATAAGCTGCCACTCTGCTTTTCTATATATTTAACGCTATTCTACGAATAGGTTACTTCCCGAAATTAAATCAATTGTACTAATAATTTTGAAACCTAACAAGCCTCAAACATCGGTATCGTCATATCGGCCAATCAGTTTATTAAACTCATTATCGAAAATTCTGGAAAAGTTAATCTCACAAAGAATCTATCCGTTCTAACAAATAATAATATCGTTCCAAATCATCGGTTTGGATTCCGGGCGCAACATTCTACTGTTCAGCAAATAGGCTAGTGGATGCGATTTCGTCAGTTTCAGAGAAGAAAGAAGTGTGCTCTGCGGTCTTCCTGGATATGGTCCAGGCGTTCGACCGAGTTTGGCACATAGGGCTTTTGTATAAACAAAGAAAAATTCTTTCAACAGATTTGTATTTAGTTTTTTTATCTTATTTACAAAATAGGACCTTTTTGGTAAGAATTAATGATACAGTATCCGAGGGGGGGAAATTCTTGCTGCTGCCCCACAAGGTAGCTTATTGCGGCCGGTTCTATATTCTATTTATACCTCTGACTTGTCAGTATCAAACCAAACAATCACGGCAACGTATGTAGATGATATAGCTATATTAGCTTCGAACATTAATCCTGCATATGCAAGTATGGCCGTACAAAACCATATAGATGGAATACAAAGTTGGGCCAGAGACTGGAGGATTAAATTTAGTGAGGAAAAGTGCCAACAGGTGACTTTTACAAATAGATTTATCACATGTCCTAAACTAAAGATAAATGACTTTGAGATCAAACAGACCAATTCAGTTAAGTATCTGGGTATGTATTTGGATCGTTGGCTTACCTGGCGTATTCATGTTGCGCAAATCCGTAAGAAAATCTTCGTCCGCACCAAACTACTTTCTCCATTAAAGAAACCCACTCTGAATTTAAAGTTAAAAAGATCTGTCTACTTTTGATATTCATAGCGCCGATATGGAGATATGGAATTGAATTGTACGGGAACACTAGTAAAAGCAATCTTCCGCCGATCCAAAGGCAACAGTCAATCATTCTCCGTGCAATCACGTCGGCTCCGAAGTATGTCTCTAATTTAACTTTACATAATGATCTAGATATTCCATTTGTTAAAGCAGTACGTATCGAACAGTACCAAAGGTTCTTTGAGAAATTAAAATTAAACACAAACCCGAACATAAGTGGAATGTATATTAACACTCTTCCGGATAATCCAAGACGAAAGCTTTAAAGGAGGAAATTGTGCCGTGACGTCCTTCCTATCATCTAATAGCAATTATTACTCAAATTATTCTGTGATATAGATATATTTAAATCGTTACCTCAATAGGGGGTTCATAACATACTCCATTGCAGTTACAATAATGTCAATCCTTTACTCGGAATAGCTTCAATCAGGACTCTATGGGCAATGCCGAACCGCATCTGTCGCTATAGTGAGGTGCTATAAGCTTTATATATTCCTAGACTCCTATGAGCTGTGCTTGAGTGCTAATGTTGCCATGTTGTCCAGGTGCTATATGAAATACATTCTTTAACCAGGGGCATTGTTGCCATGGGGGCTGGGTACTAATTTTATATATTTCCTAGTGCATCCTCGCTGCAGAAATGGTATCTCGGACCTAATTCTCTCGTTGGAGGGATTGACTTGATTTATATTCTTTGATAGGTTGAAATTGAAGTCACCGGCGCTGTTTATGGTTTCGTAAAGCCGGTACAGCGGAAGAAAAGAAAAAAAAAATTAAAGACAACTATAGTTTACATTTACATAATTACTAAATTCAAAACAAAAAAAATTCAATAACTTTTCATCCAACATTCCACCCCGTAAATGTGTATATTTATGCGTTTAAAAATATTTGGAACCTTATTGCTCTTTTCCGAAATCTTTTGAAGCCTGAGAAGTTTCGTAAATGATTTGACAACCTCCAAATTAATGAAAAAAAATATTATACTGATATTGTAGTATGATGAGTTTTTTACTTATTTTAACAACAAAATTAAAATAAGTATATATGTATAAACAACAGATGCGATTACTGCATATAATCAAAACTGTAGAGACACTTTAAGGAGCTTATCAAATAAACTCACTAAATATAAATAAAAAAAGAAACATATTGGAACCAAATTCAGTGTATTTATGTTACGTTTTAAATGGCGGAAAGCTATTAATTTATAACTTTTTAGATATCAGCCATCTACATATAAAATAATAATAAAAAAAAAAGGGATAAAGAATTTGACCGATTATTAATATTTATCATCTTCATCTATTTCTTACTGCCAAAGAGTTCTTAAATATACGTTGCAAAAGTTTGTCGCCGAAGTGGTTATTTGAAACGAATATGGAGCAATGGTGTCAAATAGGTCTCTGTTTTATTTACAACAGCGAGTTTTCACAATCTTTTTCTGCCTCAGTTCATTTACAGTTACATATCTATTTTGTATTACTGTTTGCCTTCTAGCATTTATGTATCCTCTTAATTGCTATTAAATATATTACGCTTCGAATCATCGTCTTCCTAGAACAGCACCCTTAATGCTCGGTTTAAAAATAAAAAAATCAATAATGTATGTGAATAATTAATTTGTATTTTTAATAATCCTATTTCGAATTACTTGAGTCCCAAACTACCGTCTTGTTTTGATTTTCTTTTCTACAAAAAAAAAAAAAAAAAAAAAAAAACGGGCAATTTTCACTATTTCGCGCTGTAGACGTTATTGCTTACTAAAAAAATCGGTCGTGTTCCCTAAAACGATGAATTCGCGATTCTTTAAAAAGGCAATTTTTTTAACCAGAGGTATACCGCGACTGACTTTTATTAAAAAATCTCCATTCGATCTTTTTTCATTTCTTCTTCCTTTCCGCCCCGTTACCGCTAGCATTTATCGAATCAAGTACTCGCTTCTTCTTGCAGTGATCGATGATTGGTTATCCCCAACCGACATAAGGATTTCAGGCACGCGCACATTTTCACTCGCACCGCACTTTTCGAATTATTTTTATTTCTTTTTTATTTTATTTTACCTTGCCCTGTAGTGCATACACATTGCAATAAAACTTAGCTACTATAAAATTTTAATGAAACCAACTGATTCTAAATTTTATATCACTTCGCAATTTTTTGAACTATTTTAATTTTGAAGTAATACTCGCCTGTTCGATTACCGTTAGAATATGGTAGTGTTATTTAGAATCTATTGGAAAATACTGTTCTAGATATACTTCAGAAAGTGAATAACGCTTTGTTAAATACCGGGTTGCGCCTAAAACCTGACACATTTCTTTTTTCGATTACGTCAAAAGTAATGATCTAAAAGTTTTAAGGGTCGCACACACCGGCGCGAAAAACTCACGGGGCGTGAACGCAGGATGGAGCGCGAAAAAACACAAGCTGGGCGGAAAATCTTCCCGACCCTCTCCGTACACCAACGTAAAGCGGGAACTGCAGATCGCGGAAGAAAAAGTTCCAGGCCAAACATTCTCCTGTCCTCATGTTTTGATAGCGGATAAAGGTTTCGCCCTTAAGCCTTACCTAATGAGATCTTTTCCTTACAGAAAATCAAAAAATGATCCTCGCAAAGAAAGATATAATACCATGTTATGCAAATCAAGGAGAACAGTTGAAAACGCATTCGGAATATTAACTCATAAATGGAGAATTGTGGCTTAAATCGAACAAAATGTGATGCTTTTTCACTGCCTCAATCAACTTCTCCGTTTGAGACATCGCGAAAGACTGACGAAAAAAGGGATGGGATCTAGGTGGGATGCGGGAAAATCGCGTCAACTGCGAACCGACAAATATTCGCTGCAAGGGCGGGAAATTGTAGCGGGATCCCGCTTTGGTTTGCGCTCATTTATATTCTGCTATGTTATTACGTCCCACGCGAATTTCGTGCTTCATCCCGCGTCTCGCCAGTTTTTCACGCTGGTGTGCGCGACCCTTTATACAAATTGAAATGAAAAAGTAGAAGGTTAAAGGTTAAATTTTCTTTATTTTTTAAACACAATATCGTTCAAATAATGACCATTATTTAAAATACAATTTTCTAGCCTTTTTTGGAAATTATCGTAAACTTTTCCCAAGGTTACAGGTGAAATAGTAGTGATTTCGTTTCGAATATTCACACGTAATTCTTCCAACGGACGTGGCTTGTTAATATATACACGGGACTTTAGGAATCCCCACAAATAATAGTCACAGCTTGACAAGTCGGGTGAGCAGAGTGATCACGAAAATCAAGAGTTCCGCGAAATGATCAGAATGCCAAATAATTTTTGAAGCAATTCGAGAGTAGTGTTGACAGTGTGACGTGTCGCGCCATTCTACTGAAACCAAGTGCGTTCAAATCGCCTCTTTTTTCTCAGTTTGGGTAAGAAGAACGTTTGTAACATCTTCATATAGCACTCAGTGTTGACATTCGATTTAAAAAAAATAAGGACTGATGATTAATGAAGCGATTTCTCCAATATCACCTGCGGTTTGTGTTAGAATAATGCCGACAGTTCTGTTTATTAACCGTCCCCCATCTAAATGGAAGGTGCAGTCCCGTCGAATATCTCTAGTTTCGAGCATCTCTATCATTCGCTGTGCGAAGGCTGGCCAATCGGTAGCCTTTAATTATTGAGCTACAGTTACTTTATACGGATGAAATGATAAATCTTTTCCCATTCGACTAAATGAGCGACGAGTTATTCCCGAAGCTAAGGCGTGTTTCCTTTCAGATTTGCATGGACTTCTCAGTAGTGCAGCGCGCACATGTTCCGTGTTTTCTGGAGCTCTAACAGATGCTGGCGCCCTTCCTGGTTTTTTCCATTACCGAGCCTGTGGTATCAAAGAAATTTTCTATCCACAATTTACTGTGTTTTTCGAAGGCACGGGGTCCTTTGGACGCAATTTAAATTCCACACGAAACGCATGCACACAACTAATATGCAAGTTGGTTTGAAAAAAGATTTATCTATATTAGCGAACTACTAACTACAAAATAAACCTTCGACACTCTACTTTTCAATTACAGTTGGTAAAAACTTCTCCTCCCGATAGTTTCAGTGTTACCAAAAAAAAAAAAAAAAATAAGTTTTTATGCGCTACACTATATTTACAAATGTAACGTTAGTTTTTCTAATCTCTTTAATTTTAAAGATTATTTGAAAGAAAGTAGAAATATCTTGTTTATTGGATAAAAGGAAATTAACTACAATTTTGTTCGTATACTCGTAAAATTTAGTTGCGAGAAGAAATATTGACATTTGATAGAATATTTTAATTCGATGCAAATGTTTTATTTACCGTTTTCCGGGATTAATAATTTCGTAAATTCCAGTTTTAAAATAGTTTTTCCGAAATTAATTTATTATTGTAATCACAATTTTGTTATAACTTGTAATAATTTTATGTTATTTAGATTAAGACGAAAAAAGAAAAAACGGAAATACCGCCAAGCTTTCGATGAATTGGTATGTATATGATGATGAAAAATATTAAAACACAAAATTTTGAAATGTATATCTCGAGAGTATATAAATATTTGTTTCCGAATAATTTTAAAATATTTTTTACAATATAGCTTGTCCGTTTAATTATTTAGCTTATTGTAGCGTGTAAAAATAAATGCACTGGTCAAATTATGCTGAGGAGGTTGCTTGTTTTAAAAACGATGGCTATTAATATCTTTGAATGAACCAGATAGTGTAAAGTTTATACGGTATTTTCCAATTAACGATTATAATGCTCAATAAATGGATAACAGGCAACATAATGAACTAGACAGGAAAATAATTATTCAGGTGACCACTCAACCGGGAAATAACGGGGAATAAGCCGAGAATTTTGTCGTAAAACCGGGAAATAAAGTAAAAATGACGAAAAACGATATTTTTAATAAGAAAAAATCATTTGGAGCGAAAATTGAATGCATCTTTACTGTACTTTACTCAAAATAAATTACAAAGTTCTATTTTATTTATATAAAATACGCTGCGACAGTCAGATATTATCAATATTAACAAAAAAATTCCTTTCTTCTTTTTGTACAATTCTGGTAATCAGGAAATCGGGACGATTTGGACCAGGAAAACCGGGAATAAACTGAGAATTTAAATAATATATTTAAGTGGCCACCATGTTACTTTGCAGGAAGGATTGTTTTACTGAAAATATTCTTCTTAGAAAAAGTGCTAATTCCTATATATAAATTATTATAAATTATTAACATAAAAATATAGTTCGTTTAAATTATGTATGTCACATTCCACATACCGAAGAGTGATAAACTGACTTATAAAATATTTATTGTTTTTAACTTTCACTGATTTTTCTTGTTCGATCAGATAATTCATTATTTTTGTTTGTTTTTTTTTTTTTTTTTTTTAAGGCGAAAACAAATTCTTTAAAATATCACGTGGTAGAAAAATTTTTATTTTTAATGTATGAAATGAAATTATTAATAAATTATTAAAAATAAATTTCCCATTGAAATTTTTAAGTTGTTCATAATGCGTTGAACGAAACAAATTTAGTCAAGCATAATGTTTTACGCGGTAAGGATTCTCGTATGTTAAGTTAAAGATAACAATTTTAATATAAATTTATATGGTACCAAATTTAAAATAAATATTTCTAAATTAATATCATATATGATTTTGCGCAATATTCCCATAAATTTCTATATTTTTGATTATTTAAAATGTTTCGTATATATTACAGAGGTTTATTTTCCGCATATTTTTAAAACTGCAAAATTTTGCTGCTTATTAATATTAGTCAACTTCTTCTGCTCCTTACTGCTAACAGAATTCTTAAATGTATGTCTCAAAAGTCTGTTAGTTTATCTTTCATTCTAAAGATGTCATTTCGGAGTGCCGTAAAATAAGATCTCTCTTTTATTTACAACAGTGGATTTTTTTTTGCACTGATAATATACTTCTGTCTATGTTTTGTTACATCCGTTTTGCATTCACGTTCGCCTTGTAACGTTTTACATCGTTATTATCAGACATTAAGACGTGTTAAACTTCGAATTTTTGTCTTTCATAAACACCCTTAGTTGCATCCATCTAAAAAAAAAAAAAAAAAAAAAAAAAAAAATGCAATAATTTGAATGAATAATTTATTTCGAGTTATTTTAGCTTCTAGTTTTACTACGAGGTGCGTTTCGTAAGTAACTACATTGATTTTGTATTTGCGCTTGTGGCAACTCCGGGATTTCGGAATTTGTGGCGCATATACTTAAAATGGTTATTCGTAATTAGAGTTTAAGTTTCAAGCTGATCAAGTTGAAAAAGCGTGTGTATGATTCGAATAAAAGTGAATGTGCCTCCTATCAGTGTCTGCTCTACTGCGAAGTACATGCCGTGATAAAATTTTTAAAGAAAGAAAATATTCTAGGTAATGAAATTCATACTCGATTATTTGCAGCGTACGAAGAAGGCCACGTAATGTTGCGACGTGCGATGTATCAGTGGATAAAGATGTTTAAAAATGCACGACATAACGTTATTTCGAAGTCTTAATGTCGCCAGAAATGAAACTACAAAGTCGGTGTAATTACTTTCAAAACGTCCCTTGCATTTTTTAATTTTACATTTGGTAGCAACCGACCGTTGTTTTATATATATATATATTTAGTAATATAAATATATCGACGAACCGTTAACATAAAATCGCAAAAACGAAAAATGTTTTTCCCGTTGATTGGAAATTTTGAATTAAAAGAAATTCTGACTTGAAAGTATCGATTATTAAATAATTAAACCAGAAAGATTTATTTTTAACTAAATTTGCGTGTAATTTACGCTAGATCAAAAAAAAAAAAAATCGTAGGTAAAAATTCGACAATGAAAATTTTCAGCTGTGACAGTTATATTAGTAGAAATATCGGAGGTTCAATTGAGGGGAACTTTTTAATCATCTGCCATTAAATAGCGTACTTTCCAGCAGTATACAATGCATTTAAGACTATTTTTTTTCTAAATTTTGGAGTTGACGATGCCCCGCCCCAGCCCCCATCGAGGAAGGCCTAGTTTTAAATTTCTTTGAATACCCTTTGTAAGTCGGTTTAAAATTCTTAATTGTATTACTCGCGCTGCAAAGTAGGGAATAAGGTATTTTTCGCGCTTTTTTAAACATTTGTGAAGTTTGAAAGTTACGTTAATGGCTTCGTTACCTCTAAATAGCAGCTTTCCGTCGATATATGCCATACGCCTGGAAAAAAATATTTTTCTTCGAATTTTGGAGGTTTTCCTTTAAAGTTCCCTTTTACGTACATACGTGTTTTAAGATGTGTTTTAATTTTTTTAACTTTTGTAATCGGATTTACGCTTACAGAAAGTCTCGTTTTGTTTTTTTTTTTCCGGTTTATCGAAAAAGTTCGTCAACTTTATTGTACATTTTAAATTTTACGTTGAGGTGGCAGTTATGAATTTTTATGCGATCTTTCTTTTTCAATTCATTTTAAATTCCGTATTATATTTCTTTACGATTTTTGTTACTCGTGATAATTGGTTGTCTGTAAGTTATTTATTATCATAAAGAGAACTTTAATTACGCTATATGTACACAATTTCAAGTTTTTGAGTTGTCGAATTTCATTTAATATTACTGATATTTTTGAATCGTCTTATTAGAATTCCAAATCTCCGATTATTATTTGTGTGTAAACGGATGGCCGGAAACAGAACGGAATGGAGGAAACGAACCTTTGGGTTCAATGATTAATTAATAAAATTTTATAAAACATGACTACTTCGCCGGAACAGTTTTCCGATGAAAAATGGTGTGCGATTTAAGTTATGTGATTACTTGCAGTTGCCCATTAAATAATGGCTAATTAAAGAAATCAGATGCTTCTTGAATGTATCAGTTACTCACTTTCAAGTTTGTCGTGTTTGTTTATTATAATATCGAGATTTTTTTCATTTTTCGACAGTCTCTTATCTACAGAATAATATCAAAAAAAAAATGTGATCTTGCATAAATCCTTTTGAGGCCAGTAACAAATTCAATAGAATGCGTCGGGGCTTAATTTTTTTTATGAAATACTATAGTTTTCAAACCAAGTAATTTCTTAGTGTTCAAAAGATATAGTAACTTGTAAAAATTACGAAAATGGGAAACGCTAACAAGACAATTTGTATTTTTATTTAACTCCATCCTTATCATTTTATCGAATAATATTCTGAATTTTATGGCATATCACCGAAAATTGTCAGTGGTAATTTTTATTGTTCTTGAAGAAATCAAAGAGACACACGAGTTTAAATCTTCTAACGAAAAAGGTAGGTTTAATAGAAATGAGCACACGCTACAGTAGTGCGCCGAGTTCACTAGTGCCGCTGCTGAAAATTTTTACTTGATAAAGAGTTGCGATTGATAATACTCACGGTTACCGTATAATTTTTTCTGTTTTTCTGCAATTAATAACTTAGTCGTTTGCGTGAACTGTAAGACGTACACTAAAGTTAATGAAGCAAATTCATCAGAATTAGAAATTGCTGCATCATATTAGTGTGGTGTGTTTATCGAATTTAGTCCTAAAATTAATAATGCATATGGAATCAATCGACACACTTTCAATAAAATTTTCACTTACCCTACAAGTTTTTGTTAATTTTGATCCATGACCCACTCGAAATTTTTTTTTAACCAAAATATATGTTATTTAGGGGTCTAAAATACATCTAAAAATGCCAGTTTCATTTTTGTGTTCATGTATTTTCATTGTTAAAAAATAAGAACAATGTTTTAGAAAGTATCATTTGGAGTGTCAAATATGATGGAAGGGGGTTTTTAATTTTTTCTAAGATGTCCCTCCCATGTGTCTACAACATACTGAAAAATTTTAAGAATCGGTCAATGTGCGCTTGAGAAAAAAAAAGAATTAACTGCATTTCAGCAAAAAGTGAGATTCTCAAAAACTCGGGGAGTGAGGGATCTGAAACTTCTGTCACGAATGTTCCTTGCTATTTTTCTCTTTTAAAGGTATTTTAAAAATGGTTTTGCAAAAGTATATTTTCTTCTTTTTCCTGATGTTTTTAATTAGAAAACTTAACATTTAAGTGAATAATATAACATTAGTAAAGATTATATCGGAAATATTATGATAACTATTTTTATTTCTTTCTTTTTTTCTTTTTTTTTTTTTTTGTTATTTAAAAGTCCCTTAGAAAAAGTTTCTACACTACTATTCCGTGTTCTTTAAGGGGCTGTTCTAATCCTTTTATGAATGCGTTTTTTATTGTTATGACATTTTAGAGATGTTGTAAAAGTTCCGTATAAAGGATATCTTCATTTTATTGCTGAATTTTTTGATCTGAAAAATTTGAAATTTATTTCAATTAGTAAACATTGTAGGAAAAATAACGGAGCTTTTTATGTATTATAGGTTTTGAGAAAATTACCCTTCGTTCATCTCTAGTCTTTTTGTTCAAATGATTTTAAACTGTTTTGAAAAATTGAATAACTATTAAAAATGGGGCCTATAATTTTTTTTTAAACTAGTTTAAAGCGTAACGATTTAAACGATATATAAAAAAGGCTGAGGCTTCAACTGCAGTGAAATCTGAAACATTATATATCTTTTCAACACACCAAGATATATGTTATTTGTAGTTTCTATGATAATCTCTGGTTTAGTTAAAGTAATTAATACGTGTGATTGATAGAAAGTAAACACTCGCTCGAAAATTAACGAATAACAATTGCTATGTTTTATTCTTACTCATCTTCAGTAGAAGTAAAAATAGAAACATTGTTATTAATGTAGGCAATCGTCAGACTCAAAAAGTTCAAAAAAAGTGTTCGAGATCTTTAAGTTAAACTAGCATTTGATTAATTTTTATGTCTTATTAAGAAACAAAGCGCAATTGTAATTATTGAGTTTTTATAATTTTGTATTGTATTATTATCTTTTAATAAATTTTTCAGAATTCGAACAATAGTACAACGATAAGTAATCGGAAGGAAGTTCCAAAACGAACGGTAGTTTGTAACCAAGATCTAACAGATAAGCAGTCAACTTCGAAAGAAAATGTGTGTACCGAAAAACCAATCGCGTTATCCAAAGAAATTTGTAGTTTAGACAACAATACGAATAAAGAAGATGATCTTTTTCCCACTTTAGGATTAATAAAAAATTATGCGAATTATTCACTAAAACAAAAACGTTCAATTAGAGATTTAGTGATGAACACGATGAAAGATTTAAATAAACTGTCGGAAATGGTCATTGTTAAAAGTGAAGCATTTCGAAAAAAGTATTTAGAAGACGAATCAGCCTTCAACGAGAATATATCTTCAGTCGTAGAAGATGCACAGTCAATACTAAAAGATAGTATTTGCAATACGCAGAGATTATACGAAGCGCTTATAGATGATTTAGACATGCGGCAGGATGTAAAAAAAGAAACGGACATGCCATCTCCCCCACTAGATTCAAAAAAGCAGGCGGTTACTTCGACTCCCTTGGAAAATTGTAGCAGTCCTTTGAATTGTTCAAAATTTAAAAATGTAAGATAAATTTTGTATAAATTATTCATACGTATATTTATGTTATTATAATATTTATAGCTTAGCTTATTCTGTAATTTTTTTGGTATTCTAGTTTTGTCTCAGTTTTTTAAGCTTTCATTTTACGAATTTTGAGGTTTACTTTTTATTCGATTCTTACATGCAGTGTATACGAGTACATATGCATACACACACGCGCACACATACACGTATATATATATATATATATATTTGACTACGTATTAGATTAATTAAATTTGAAATCATTATTTAAAAATTTTTAACTTTAAATACACTTAAAAATATATAAATTTTTAAAATAAAAAATTGCAAATTTTCGAACTGTTCAATTTAGAAAATGGAAACTACGTAAACACTGTTTTTGAATTCCAGAATTTGTTAAGACAAATTTTTAAAAAATATGTTTTTTTTAACGGCCTTACTTATCGGTTCTAATATTGATTTTACAATATTTCGAATTATTAGTTCGGAAAATTTTAATTTGGCATGCGCCTTACTTATATTTCTTAATGGGCTTATAATGAAATTCACTCTCCCAAGGTTATAGTTTAAAGTTTTTTCCTTTAACAAGTTCCACTAACGAATGTATAGTTGAACTTTGTTATTTATTATTGAAGAGTAGATGCGGTAATAAATTTATATGATATTAAATTTGAACGGTGTAAACTTTAATTTATTTTACATTGCACATTTAGTATTAATTCATCGAGTTTGAGGTGAGTTTTTTTTTTTTTTAAACATGTTTTCAGTTATTAACATACTTTAAAAAGTGTTTTGTTTAAGACAGTTTCAATTACGATGAAATTTTAATCATTTTTAAATATCACTACTTTTTAAACCTATTTGGTTTAAGTAATGAAAGTAGAAGAAATCAGGCTGATTAGGTCTTAGAAAGAGAGAGAGGAACTATTGTGCAAATTGTTTAGTTTACTCTTTCAGTGTTGATGTTATGTTTTTTATACTTCTTTGCGCGTTATTTCAAATGTTTTAATATCGCCTTAAGTAATTATGTTTCCTTTAGTTACGATTATTTTGAAATTATCGATAACAGAATAGGTCGCGTGCATATGATGTTAAGAAAGTGTAGTGTGCGTGTTGATTGCAATGGTTATTGATCATTGCAGAGCAAAAAATAATAACCGATCCTGGTCAATGATCTGTTACTGAAAATAATGTTGGAAGATAATACCTAATGAGGGAGGAGCTGAAAAATGTTGGTTCTATTTGTAAATTATCAAGCGATCTTAAACAAGGTTGATTTTCTAACTCAAAAAAAATTTATTTAAGAAGGAGAAACCAAAGTTTTTTTTAATATTTTCCATGACATTTAATTTAAAGTCAGACGATTTATGGCTAATTTAAAGATAAGTGTTCTAGTTGGCGTGTATAAATCTGTACATGCGCGAATATATAGTAAACCCTTAATAACGCATAGGAGTGTGTTAATTTTTCCTTTTTGTACACCGCTATTATTAAATAAACAGACATATTTTTTTCAATTCATTCTTTTCAGATAGACAATTGCTTACATTAAGTTTCTCGGTGCACCAATTTAATTTCACTGTTTTTTTCAGGTGCGTTATATGTGTGTGGGTGTGTATATGTATATATACTATGTTCAAAAAATAAGACAAATTTTTATTTTTTTCAAAAAATCTTTATTTATTCTTCCAAATCTATTTCATCGCCTTCAGAGTAATCCCCCTTCCCGGATACCGTGCATTTATGCCAACGTTTTTTCTAATCCTCGAAGCATGCCAAATAGTCACCTTCCGGTATTATGGCCTTCAAAACGCGCTGCGATTCACGTTGAATCCCTTCAGTCGATTCAAAACGGTATCCCCGGAGCGATCTTTTGAGTTTAGGAAATAGCCAGAAGTCACACGGTCCTAAATCAGGCGAATACGGTGGTTGCGGAGCGATAATAGTTGATTTTTTGGTAAAAAGCTCGCGAGGAATCAATGCGGTGTGAGATGGCGCATTATTGTGGTGTAAAAACCAGGAGTTGCCTGCCCACAAATCCGGCCATTTTTTGCAAATGGCTTCACGTAAACGACGCATAAAACTCAAATAATATTCTTTGTTGACAGTTTGTCGCGACGGAAGGAACTCATAGTGCACACCTGTTAACATTACCTTGATTTTTGAGCGACTTTGGCGCGATATTTTCGGTCTTGCTTCACCTTTAATACGATATTCACTTGATTGTTTCCGGATCATAAGCATAGATCCAAGTCTCACCTCCCGTAATAATGCGTTTTATAACATGATGGTAGTCTGAAATCATCTCTTCGCAGATTTTAACGTGACGGTTTTTCTCGAAAAAATTGAGTGTTTTTGTTATCAATCGAGATTTGACGCGCCTGAGGCCCAACATATCTCTTAAAATGGAGTTGACTGATCCTTTTGAAATGTCCACATCATCGAAAAAGTCCCTAATTGTTAATCGACGGTTTTCAAGCACCAAATTTCGGATTTATTGAACGTGACTTTCAGTGGTGCTGATTGATAGCTGACCGAGGCGCTCTTCGTCTTCAACTCGTTGTCGGCCTTCTTTGAATTATTTATGCCACTTGTAAACGTTTCTTTCCAATAAAGTCTGTTCACCGAAGATCTTCTGCAACATTCTAAATTCCATTTCGTAAACATGCAACATCTTTGCTCAACAAAATCAGACATCGTAAAAATCGCCTAACTCACTTTTTGCGTCGTACAAAACCGAATGTAGCTCAAATACTAATGACGTTTATGATGCGAAATTTGGCATAGATGTTTGTCACAGTGCTACCTATTTCTTCTTCTTGCTGTCCCGACCGATCTCGATCACGGGTGGCCATCTATTGAAGTTTTAATGATATTCTGGTACCGCTCTCTGTCGTACGCGGAGTGTACCAACCACTCTGTATTTAATCCTGTCCACATCTTGATATCACAGAACCAGGTACGTTTCCTCCGACCAACTCTTCTTTTACCTTCAATTTTTCCCATCAAAATGATTTGTAGCAAGGTGTACCTTGTCCCACGGATCAAGTGTCCAAAATATTTCATTTTTCGAATTTTTATTAAATTAATCAATTCGTGGTCTTTTTTCATAACTCTAAGTATCTCCTGGTTGGTCTTCTTAGCTGTCCAGGGTACCCTCAAAATTCTCCGGTAGCACTACAATTCAAAAGCTTGTAATCGATTCAGGGTATTTTTCTTCAAAGTCCACGTCTCACAGCCGTATAATAAGATGGACCATATGTAACATTTTAAAATTCGAACCCTTAATTCCAAGCTAAGATCGTGGCCCGTCAAAGTTTTCCTCATCTTGTTGAATGCACTTCTTGACTGCTCAATCCGACTTTTGATTTCCACTTCAGATCCTCCTGTAATGTTCAGCTGCGCACCTAAGTATTTAAATGATTCGACTTTCTCCAGGTAATCTCCATTAATTTGTATTCTGGGACTGATGTTATTTCCAATGACCGTTATCTTTGTTTTCTTTGCATTTAATGATATTCCATATTTCCGACTAATCTCCTCTACTTTTTCAATGATCGATTTCAGTTCTTTGGCACTACCAGCTATTAAAACTGCGTCGTCCGCATAACGAATATTATTGATATATTTAGAAGAAAAATATTTTTGGGATTCGATATACCCGCGCAATTTAAATTGAAAACTGGTCTTACTTTTTGGAAATGTAGTATATAAAATCTACATAGGTAATATTGATGATGAATTTTTGAACAGCATTTTTCGATTTACAATTTTTAAGGTCCCTTATTAAATTTACTGTTCAGAGGCATCGGTTTTTTAATGATTATTGTTTATATTAGCCTAAATTATATCCGTAAATTTAATTTTATATTGTACATTATGGGAATATACAGTGCGGTGGGGAATATTACGCTAAGGAATTTAGATGTTCGCAAAGCGGTTAGTGTGAAATTTGATATTCAGTAAATCAGTTTTTTTATACTTCGTACTTTGAATTATTTTCTAAATTAATTGTAAAATTAACAGTTTTTTCTTCTTTATCTTTTTGCAGGAAGATGTAAATAGTGTACGATTAAGTCAGATTAACGGCGAATGTAACGAACCGGAAGATCCACAGGAAAAATACATAAAATAGTATTTATTTATTTGTTGTATTAAAACATTATTAATTATGGTGCAGCCTTTCTAATTGTTGAACAAATTATTTTGATATGTATGGTAGGCGTATAAAATATTTAATATTTGGCCTCACAGTTGTGGAATATTTTCTGTTACTCAGAAGGTGAGTCATTTTTAATAGACCAAACGTAGAGAGGCGAGATGTGCTGCTAGTGTTCCTTTCCAAGACAACGGTTGTAGCTCTTTCGGGGTGATTTTTTATCTTTACTGTCACTTTATTTTGAATAATTTTATAAGTACGACTGTTGTTCGCCTTCAGAATTTCATATTTGTACTTTCTCGTTAATGTTTTGCGTCGTTGCTTATTTTACGAGTACATCGAGGTTACCATGTTATTATTTCGATGAATGATATTCACATAGATATATATAACTTGTATTGTGATATTACTGTAATTTTCGTTTTGTTATTTTATAGTAACGTAAATTGTTATTTAAACAATCTCGCATCATAGTTTTAGAACTAAAATTCGTTCGGGATATGTTACTATTTTACATCTTAAAATATAAAGCGAAAGTAACCATATATAAAGTATGGTGTTACAACTGGTACAAACGGCGTGGGATAAATATGCGGAAATGCAAAATGCAGAATTTTAAAAGATAGTATGTTGAATAGGAAGAAAAGTTTCTAATGGAAGTAGTGCGAGGCTAAAAAAGTTACCTACCTAAATATTGTAAAAATTCAAATTTGATTGTACCGAAAATTTTATGAGTAGGTTTTAATTTTAAATATGTGCAATTAACTTCTGTTCTCAATCTCTATTGATTTTATGTTTGTTTCTTTTCTGTTAGCTGCATTGTACGTGTAATTACATTTTCATGTGAAATATGAAATATCATTTATGAGTCCTTCATCTTCAAAAATTAATCTTGTTTAAATGCCTTTCACTGCCAAATCGTGCGATCAGTCGGGCCTCTAATTCGAAGTTGTTTACGAAAAATTTCCTTGATAATATTAATCTTGGTTCGAGATTACTTCCTGAAGAGTGTAGATGTGGAGAGTTCTGTACGAATTATTATAAAAATTAAATGAGGAAAACGATTATAGGAAAAAAGCAACATCTGGTTATTAGTGTTGGAAAAAAAGGATTGTAGTTGTTAAAATTGTTTTTTTTTCCTGTTTTAAAATGAGGTGAAGTAAAAATTTGTATTTTTGTAGTGGAACGAAAACTGCACATAAAATAAAAAAACTAATGTTAAGGAGAATTTCAGAGTAATTGATATTCGCCAAATAATTTTTAATTTTCCACAAAGATTTCAAATAAAGAAACCATGGATTGATAAATTAACATTAAGAGAAACTGATTCTTTTTAGAAGTAAAACATATTTTAAAATGCAAATTTTGGAGATTTTATTGTACCGTACCCAGCCTGTTTAAAGACGAAGTAGCATTTGTCTTCCATGTTGAAAATTTCATTTTTAAATAAATTTCCATTTTTATAATTTCCCATTCTCTAAGAATTTCTACTTTTCAAGGTTAAAATTAGCTTCCCTATTTTGATTTTCTAAAAAAGAAAAAGAAAAAAAAGCAGCGAACTGGAGGTCTTAATTATCTTTGTATTAATATTGATTTTAGCGAAAGCAGAGGTGTCTCTTTATCGAATTATATAAGGCTGAAACTTTTTCATTTTTAAACATTTTTATTTAATGCTATTCTTATTTTATTTTTATTTTGCGTTATTTTGTATAACGTGTTTAATTTATTTAATAAAATTTTTAAAATGGTTTTGACATTTTTTTATATGTTTTTTTAAACTTTTCCAGATGGTGTGTTTTTTTTTACATTAGTTTTAAAATCCTCGTAAAATAATCGTTTACTTTTTTATTCTTTCAATTAAACATTAATCATTGCTTTAGTTAAGTTTTACACGCGGTGTTATATTGATATTAACCTTTCTTTTCGTAGTCATACTGCGGTAACAGTATGTTGATGATCGCCGTACACTGTTTAATTGTATTCCGTGGGTATATCTTTTAATTTCATAATTTTTCCCCGACAAAATTGTTCATTCTTTGTATGTAGACATCTAAATCAGTTCTAGCAACTTTTACTTTTTGCAAGATAGGCCTGTAGTTGATTGTTAACCATTCCGTAGTTATTTCCATTAATTTATTTCGTTATTGCGTTGTAATTTTATTTCTACTTTTTACTAATTTTCGGCATCCTTCTTTTTAATTTAAAAAAAGAAAAAAAAAAGAAAAGGAAAGGAATAAGGAAAGCTTAATTTAGAATATAAACGAAAATTTATTAATTTTTCTTTTTGTAATTATTTTATTTTTTTTTTTTTTTAAAGCTTGTTAAATATTAACAATCTGAAGCGCCCCTGTACAACAGACAGTGAAAACGATGAAGAAGATGATAATTATCGACTGTTAAGTAAGAAAGTCAAAAGTGAACAGCTGGAAGAGAAAAATTCAACGGAAATTTCAGATGATGGTAGATAATTATTGCTATAATTATTTAAATTTAATGTAATTTCATTATTTCACTTTCATTATTACTTCGGCGGGTCTTTTTACTCAGCCGGCACTAGTTCATTACTTAGTTACTTGCATTTAGAATGTATCATAATTGTTCAAATGCGAAGTATAATTTTGGAAAAACTGGATTAGTAAAGAATTGAGTAGAGCCAAAAAAAATCATTGTGTAAGAAATAGAAATGTCCTGAATGTAGTTTGAAATTTTTGGTTTATAAAAGATTAATATTTCTGTTGCTTTTGTGTTTTTATTATAATTTTTCTTTGAGTGTTGAATGTACATATATATATATATCTTCTACTTGAGAGTAAATCCTTATGAATACGGCGTTAAAGTAAAGGAAAGGAAAAAATAAAGTAAATGAACGAAACAGGATAAGAGAGGAAAATAGAAAATTTAAGGAAGAAACTTTTACGTAAAGTGTTAAATTTAATCCTGCTCCCAGACAAAAAAAAAAAAAAAAAAAAAACAATTTTATGAAATGAAACCTTTAATTCTAATTTATATATTTTTATTATATGAAAAGGTTTTGTTTAATAAAGTAAATCCATTACATAAATTTACTTTAAGATCATGTCAGTATTATGTGACAATGAATTATGATTGAAATTAATTATGCCGTCATTATTATTCAGAAACTTACATACTTTTTATACGTATAGTACTACGTCACTCTTCCATGTCTTTTATTTTTAAAAATTTTTAGAAATTGTACAACTCAACATTCAAACTTTTTTACCTTAGATAAAGTAATGAATTTAATCATGGAACAAAAAATGTACTGTACCTCGGGTTAAGAATAATGTAGTCATTAATGTATATCGAGTTCATTTTTTTTTTTTTTTTAACACACCGACCAAAGAATAAATTATGGAATTTAGATGTGATTAGTTTAACTATATCGAACAATTCCGTTCAGTTATTGCCAAGTGCCAGGTTAACATTTAACCGTGTAAACCATGTTGCTGGATATCAAGTAAACCATGTTTATAGTGTGCTGATTTGTAGATGCTTTCCATGCGATTATTAACGGGGTTATTTATTTTTCATAATATTTACTTCTTGTTAGATTCTACTCTCAAGACCTGTTTCATAGCCCGATAATTCTAGCCAGTTAACTAATCATGTTATGCAAACTATATAAATGCTGTTGTCGGATTAAATAATTTCTACACTTTCATAACTGTTTTATATTTTATTCCTCTTATTAAACTTTAATAACCGTAATCTTCAAAATAGTAGCAAAAAACTACTATTATCGTTAGTAATAATTTTGCTCTAATGTGAATTTGTAAACTTAAGTAAAAGGGTAATAATAACTTAAAGGTAACTGTATATTTAGCTAACGCGTATATGAATAATTCATTCAGGTACTTTTCTAATACATAAAAATTTCCCGTGGATATATTGTTGGGCAGTTTTACACCTTTTCCAATACTTAGTTATTTTGATGGACGCTTCTTGGGGAGTTACCAACCCCATTTTAGCTTGTATATGTGTGCCCTTAATGTGATTAATTAAAAATGTAGTTTTAAAATAATTATTTAACTATTTTTATTAGTTTTCAATAAAATATGCTTATTTATACTCCATTGCAATAATCTACGTGTACACAGCTTATTTTTCAAAAAAAGATTTGATCAAATTGCTACCTTTAAATTCTGGGTCGATGCTGGATTACTCGTGTGTTCTTATTCGTTTATTTCATTACGTAAATTTTTATCAGTTCTTTCAAAAACGGAAGAAAAAATAACTAACTATTTTTCTTCACACCCAGAAAGTCAACGATGTATGTGTGTAGTAAGTTTCCCAGGTCAGTGGCTAATCTAGACAATAAATTAACACGATATTGCTGAATCTTCACACTTGATAAAATATCTAATTTTTATCAATTGAAAAAAAAAAAGACCAATTCAGTGAACTGTAACATGTAGTTTGTATTAAAAATTTAAAAATATTGTAAATTGAAATTTGAATTGAAATAATGTGAACGCAAACTTTTAAATTGTTAATTTGCAAAAAAAAAAAAAAGAAAAAAAAAGCAAAACACGATAGAAACTAGTAAATATTTTTTATAATTGTTACCAGATCTTCGATAAGACAATTTTTCAAATAATTCGTTTTAATAACTCGATATTTTTTAACAATACATGTATTTCTTTTTTTTTTTTTTTAAATTTAGAGATCGTTTTATCTCAGAAATTTGGTAACTTTATATTTCTCGAGCAATTCTTTTGAGTTGAGAATTGTTTTATTTTTGTTATCCCGTCTACTAAATATTGTATACTGATTTTTTATTTAATTTTTAGTCCTTAAAAGATATACTTGTTTAAGTATTTATAAATTTATTTTAATTATTGTCTTGCTTGTTTTTAAGACATTCGACGAGAACATTGATGAACTATTACGATATGCATTGTACATTATTTATTTTTCACCAGATCATTAGTGATTTTTTGATTTTGAATGATATGACAAAAACTGAATTCTTGAATCATTTTTTGTTAAGCCGATTTTTAGTTTTAAGCTGACAGAACATTTTTGATATGTTATAAAATCAAAAACACACTCACTAGCGCATATAAGTCGAAAAGAAAGACAGTTGTTAATATCAAACAGATCTGAAATGTTTATGTTTTCGAATATATTTCTTCCAAAGTTTTAGTAAAGTTGTATTTGAGAATTTTTGTTTTAGTCCAAAATTATATATTAATTAGTTCTATTCGCATACTACTTGAGGTTCATTAACCATTATGCGAATAGGTGTATCCAAATAGAAATTCACCCCTCATTCGTTTTTTTAAACAATGAAATCTGCCGTTAAAGTTTTCTCTGAGGATATCAATTTTAATTTTGAATTAATATTAGAGATTGGGAGTATTTTTTCTCTGTTTTATCTGAGATTCTCATGACTGATTTCGGTTCGTTTTTCGAAGTTTGTATTAGTTTCCGTTGAAATGTTAGTCGTACAACTGCAGTCGATGAACCCCTGATACTTTTCCTCGGTATGAAGCGGACAAAGTTGAATTTAATGTGTGATTAATTCTTGCCTGTTTGGAAAATTAAAGTAAAGCTCGCTACTTACAGAGATTAGCTGGAGCTTCAGCGATCACATAGACTAACACGTTATTGTATTAAATCTTAATGGTCGCCTGGTCATCAGCACACTACTGACGAGTATCTGCGCTTCATGCAGATACATCAATACATGAACATGTCTTATAGCTGCTCCAACTTCGCTTCGCTCGGACACTGGACATAGGAATGTCTACGTTGATTAATTTCACTAAGTTGTTTTTTTTTTCGTGTTTAAAAAAGTAAACGAGTGTGAAAGCCGTTGCGTTTATTTATTTTATTGTACAGAAGGTAGTTCCCGATATTTACATTTACATCATTTATAACATTTACACTATTTACACCAGTTACAACGTTAACATCGTAGGTATCTTCTGTCGTTATCAAGAGGAGAGGACGATGCGTATTAAAGTAGGAGATGCAATGGCGCGTTTCGACTGCGCCGACGTGTAAAAAAACAGCGATGGTGCAAATGTGGAAATGGTTAGATCATTTTTCAATTCGAATCCGAGTTCTATAATTCGATGAATGCGAAACTGTGTGACTATCGTAAATCCAAGTTAAGATCACCACCGAAAACTATGGGAATATCGTGGTAACTAAA
The DNA here is from genome assembly GCA_039619475.1 of Icerya purchasi. Taxonomy (NCBI): domain Eukaryota; kingdom Metazoa; phylum Arthropoda; class Insecta; order Hemiptera; family Monophlebidae; genus Icerya; species Icerya purchasi. The sequence continues at coordinate 68,050,705 of CM077116.1, forward strand.
TTCCCCGAGAACTTTAAACAGACCTTTTAATTTCGGACTGTAAGCTCTTTATAGTTGAGGAAGAAGAATTCTTGACGAGATGTAGACCAATACGAGCAGAGCACGTTTTTCGTTTATGGTAGCCTGGATGGAGCAAATGTCGCTGACGAAAACACACACACAATAGCGCATGCGCATTATATATATGTGTGTGTGTGTGCACGCGCACGATAACGTCATGGTAACATTTCGTGTGATATAGCCGGTGTGGCGGACGAATTTTCGAAATGATCCCCAGCCACAAGACATATTCATGTCAAAAATCTCATCTAAACTGCAATATTTTCGACGGAAAAAAAATCTTATTTGGTTTCTCTAATATAAACGGTCAACCGTAATATTCTACGTCATACTCGATATTTTATTAAACACATTCGAAATTAAACAAATCAGACTTTTTTCTTTGTGATTGTTTTCAATATTTTCAGTTGAATTTTCGATTTTTAACATCATCTAAATTTATTTCAGGAAATAAATATTGTATGTGAGCCATTGAATTTTAAGTGTAGTTCTAAGTACTCCTTAATATATTCTCTCGGATAACGAGAAACTGATTTTGTTGGATCATTTTTTTTTCTTTTCTTTTTTGGTTTTTCTATTGTTAACTTCAACTCGTATATTTTTACTGTTTTGTAAATGAAATTTAAGATTTCAGTATTATTTCCACTAATGCATTTTATTCGCAATATGCTTAGTAAATTTAGCTTAAAAATAAGGTATTAAATTAATTTTTTTTAGTACTGAAATAAGCCCATTACAACTTAGTTTTTACAAAGTTTGTAAATAATCGTTTTGTAGGTAAAAACATTTCCCGTTCTTTTCCATTTGTATGAATATTAAAAACAGTTTGTCCATTATAAAATAATTGCTAAAAAACAGTCATTAAATTATAAAGAAGTATACGCGTAATATACTGTCGAATAAGTGATACAAACTGTTAGCGATGAAATTGGGGCGATTTATATACTTTTGGTAAGAATAAGGGAGCAAATTGTTTCGACGAATTATTAATACGTAACGGACGGAAACTTCTGGATGTTGTTCGATTGTTCTTTACCTGGGGATAAAAAAATTTGTTTAAAGTGTTAAAATTTAGCAGTAATTGTATGAAATTTATATTTTATGTTTTCAAGTAATTGTGCAGTGTTCGGTTGTTGATTTATTATGTTTTTCTTTTACGTTTTTGCCTATGGACTGTTACATGTTCAATCGTTGAATATTATATTCAAATATTCAGCTTGTAGGAGTGCTGAGTTTAGCAGTATCTTTGAAATTGAGAAAGTTATATTTCGAGGTGTACGGTTCCTCAGTTTCAAAAAATTAATTTTCATTATTTTTTTTTTTTTTTTAATTAGAATTTATCGACAAGTTTTTATATTAAAAAGACGTAAGTTAAGTACTTTATAGATTTTATAGAAAAAATTGCTTTATTTCCGTTTTTTTATCTTATTGTTTAATGAGCATGATGAAATTAGTGAAATTAATTTTCTTAATTTTTTCAGTCGTAATGAATTAAAAATGTTAGTAGACTTCTGTGAAATAATAAATATAAACATATGTACAAATGAATATAACGGATTAGAAACGAAAAAAATCAAATATATCGAAAATTGTGTCGAAATTACCTAATGCTTTCAGATGTAAATGAAAAGTTAAACTTATTATAAACTTAAACGCAAAAAACTTCCCCCGTTTGATCTGAGTGGGCTCCAGTTACACTCCGCTTGATAAGCAGTCTATCAAAAATTTACCATGAATTTCGAAAAATTATTCCGATTATTTAGGTTCCAGCTTACCCAGATCTCAGTACAAAAGGAAAGTTTATGTAAAAATATTACGAAATCCCCCCGCACTTCCCCATAGTTTCCTAGTTATAGTTGAATTATACGGATTACGATCGGTTTAGTTAATTATCGCCTGATGTGATAATATTCGTATTAGTTATATTTTAATGAATTGATAGAAAATGATTATGGAATTTTGAAAGCAACATAAACCCGGGGCAAACTAATTTAAATAGATACATCTTCAAGTGAAAGGATAAATTTTTTAATGTCGATATTAAATAGTGTAAGTGTAATAAGCAATATTTTTTATTATTCGGTTTCTATATTTAAATTATTCATAGTCTTTTTAGTTAATCGCCTGCCAATACATATGGTTTTCGAAGATCACTATTCGAAATGATAAAAATGGTACGTGTCTCGTGAAGCAGTAATGATGACTGTGATTAAAAAACATTCGCAATGGTCTATTTTTAAACTCAAGTACAGCAGAATTTCGGTTAATAGTCCCCTTATCAAATGAAAAAATAAACAATTTTAAACGGCGTTAAATATTTGCTTATTATTCTTCGATGAAAACAAATATTTTCTCTTTGCTGTAATTATACTGCGCGTATAAAATTTGAAGTTTTCCACTCGTAAATTTGGAATTTTTACTGCGACTTTTAACGCTAAGCTTACACAGTAAAAGCAGTTTCCTGCCGCCTATCAATAAAAGATGTCGATATTATTTCAGTATCTGTTCGTTTGATTAATTGTCGCATTCCAATCTCGACCGTGACAGTTAACCGGAGTTCCATTGTACGCGTTGCGAATTTGACCTCTAATATTTTAAAATGTTTAATTTACCTTTTCAAATCTCCACCATATTTTTGGCCGACGTCGAATAAAATGAAATTGCTATCATTTGGTGATTTCAGATTGAAAGTTCAAAGTAATTTAGGCAAGCTAGAATAATTGTTATAAAATTTCAGTTACAAACATTTCTCGTTTTGTTAACATCCTATAAAAGAACTTCTTGTATTAAAAGAATGTAAAAGCAATTTTTTATTTTCCAACTGTTGCCAATTGAACACATTCGTAATTTTATATTTTTAAAATGCTTTGTAAAAAGGAGGAAAAAAATTTTCTTTTTAAAAATAAAATTTATTGCATCACTGTAAGATAATTCAGCTTTACATTTAAATAGGTACGAATATGTATTCGCAAAATTTAAGTTTTAACGGAAAATATTACCCTCGCAACAAAAAAAGAACGGTTTGCAATAGCTTTATGCGAAATCAAACGATAACATTTGAATTGAACCGAGATAAATTATTGATTATATCGTGCTTATCGCTGTTTATACATAAAACTTGTTGCTGTTATTGTTTTATTTGAGAATGGTTCTTCCTAAAACCGGTTTGATAATCATTTGCTATATAGTTTATCATAGCTGCTGGGATGCCCCACATCTTATAAATTACACTTCTGTAAAAGCACATTCGAAAATTAGATTCATAATAAAGTCGAAAGAAAAATACTGTCAGAAACGTGGTTATAAATAATTGATTATTAATCGTAAAATGAATAATAATTTTAGAAGTATGTAAGAATTTTTCGTTTACTATTAATTATCAAATTTCTCCGATTTCTTTATTACGTTTTAACAAATTATATTGACAAAAGAAAACAAAAAATCGAAGTTTGTAATGTTTTGTATTTATTACGTTTGTACGACTATTGCTAGGAATTCGGTACTTCTTTGGCACTTTCTTTCCTTATCCTATGACTAGTTCATAAAATTTATAACACCGTATTAAAAAGATGTCATCGAAGTTTATTTCCTTAACTGCATCTAGGATGTTTTTATATTTTTCAACTTCTTATTCGGCTTTTTCATTGTTTACTTTAAGTGATCCATATTTTTGGTCATACTTTGATTGGGACTTTCGCAAATAACCATAATTCTAATCCGTTTGATATTATTGATAAACTTTCTTGTTTTTTCTAAAACTTGAAAAAAAAATTTAATAAATTCATATTTTTATAAAACACTTACGTAGGAAAGAGCATGAAAATTTCAATATATCGAATTGCTCGTTTGAATCAAGAATATAGAGTGTTTCATATAATACCAAAAATACTAAATTAAAAATGAACTTGCGAAGTCTTAAGTAGAAGAAGTCGTCATTGTGACAAATTCAAACTTTATATAAGGTGAAAATTTTAAAAGCAGTTATGTTTATACAGATGTATGTATGTATATACATATTGTATAGGATGTTCATGGCCTAAAATTATCATCACGTATTATACCAAGAAAAGAGGCGGCTACCTCTGATTTTTTAATACATTTTGATCGGGTTAATTAACAATTTTTGGACTTTTGTTATACCACACAAAATCAAATAAATAATTTATTTTATATTTTTACCATTTTTTAAAAAAAAAAAAAAAAAAAAAAAAAAACAAGAATGTAGTAATGTTTTTTTATTTTTCAGAAAAATGTAACGATCCGCATGTGGAATCAGTCGACACTGAAAAGTTGTCAGAAAAACAGGATAATAGTCTTGAGGATAACATAAATCGGTACTTCCGAGATATGTTATTAAATTCTGAATCAGATGTAGAACAAGATTCGGACACAAGTACAGTGGTAGAATTAACTTCCGCTTCGGAACCAGAAACGAAATCAGGTGTGTGTAATTTTTTGCCATTGAATAACTTGATTATTTTTAATTTCTATAACCTACCAGTTAACATGTATATTGCAATATATTTATTTTCACGCGAGTGATCGAACGTTTCAATTTGTTAGTAGTGGAAAGCTACAGTGATAACAAAATTAATACTGAGCTGTAAGCTAATTTGATTGCAAACAGTTTTAAGCAGTTAATCCTGTTTGTTACATAACCACTTGTATTTATGAACGTTAGATTTTTGACTTCTTTACACGTTTAACGTTGCTGGAACTCGCTTATTAGTCAAGTCTGCGTTTGCAAATGTTAGTTTCTAAATTTTCTAATTTTGAATGAGTAATTGTCTAAACATGAATAAAGAGAACACTTAAATTTTTCTTTTTGGTCCCCCTTATTTATTTATCAATACCATCTCGTTTAACTTGCGCGGTTAGTTATTATTTTTAAAGGCCATTTACTGCCTAGAAATACGCGAAGTTCGAAGTGTAAAATTAATTCACGGTACAAGGAAGCACAATGCAAATGTTTTTGTTCGAAAATGGAAACAGGGAAAATGGTCCAACTTCGATATACAAAACACAAAAAAAATAGATATTAAATAATCTTGAATGACATGAACAACACCAGTAATTAGCACAAATATATTAAATAATAATCATTAAAAACACCGACATCTTATTCACAAGTAGGTATATAAAATGACCAAAGGACGTGTGATATTATTATTAACTTATTAAATAATCGAAAGGGTGACCACCCAACTGGGAAACCGAGAATAAGCCGGGAACTTTGTTGTAAAACCAGGGAAAAAAAAACAAAAACGAAAACGATATTTTTAATAAGAAAAAATCATTTGAAACGTTAAAAAGTAAATGCATTTTTTAATGTACTTTACTCAGAATAAATTATGAAGTTCTGTTTTATTCATATAAGATATGCTACGGCGGTTAAGTATTATCGATAGTGACAAAAAAATCCATTCTTCTTTTCGTACAATTCTAGTAATTAGGAAATCGAAAGGATTTGGACCGGGCATAAACCGAGAATTTAAAAATTATGTTTGAGAGTGGCCACCATGAATCAGTTTTAATTCCTTAAATCTTAAATTATCGTAAAGCAATTACGTTAAATATATCTTACTCAGGCACTTTGTTTAAACTTATTTAGGACTAGTGGCGCAATTGCATTCAACTGTGTTCAAGATAAATTCTTCTCGCCTTTAAGAATTTTCTGAAAAGATTTGACAGATTTTTAATGTGTTTTCTGATAATCAGATGTTATTATGTGTGTTATATTTAAGATTAATAAAACAGAAATTTTTAATAAGATTTTTATTCTATAATAATTTCTTTGAATTTTTAATTTATTTTAAACATTTAAAAAAATTATGCCAAATTTGTTTTCACGCGCGCACACACACACATATATATATATATATATCATATATAAATTGAAATCTTTTCAACGATTGTATGCTATTTACTTTTTACATAGAAGAGAAACCAACGAACGATGAAATAAATGATAATGCTATAGAAATTAACTTCAGCGATGAAAACCAGCTAGTTGAAGCCACTGATACGAAAGATATTAGTAATTTTGAAAGTAACGGAAATCAAAACATAGAAAATATTCAGGATAAAAGTGATGAAAGTGATAGTTTGTGTAGCACGGTATGTTACTTTTTTAATTTTTAATTTTGTTATTTACCTACTTAGATCAAAAGGAATAAATATTATCGTTAAAGGTTATTAATATTAAATGCGAAATTTTATGTAATATATTTATTGGAAGTCTCGTTCTTTGTTCTTATTAAATTCGTCAATTATTTATTGAGTTGATGATAATGGTAAAAAATGAAATGAAGACCAATATTCTGTTTTATACGTTCTTTTAAATAAATAAAATCAACTTTTATATATTTTCCCTTTAAGTTCTTCTTATTTCTTTTTATTTGAACTTACAGATTCTATATAACCATTAATATGTAAGAAAATTTAGTTAAATTTTTTAATCATTTCATAAACAAGCAATTTTTCTCTGGCAAAGGTAATTATTCTAAAATTAATTACATTAAAAAGCTTCGAATGTTTTAAGGAATCAGTGAATTTTAAATGAAGAACTTCATTAAATTTAAAATTTTTTTTTTTAATATATAAGTATCAATGTAAATATTGTGACATAAATAAAGTGTATGTCTTTCTATAATTGTTTAATTTGAATTACATTTTACGAATGAAATCTCAAATCCTGTGTAATATTAAAATTAAAGAAACTAAAATAAAATAATATGCATTGGTCAGTTTATCATTCATACAAACATTATGGCTGAAAACAAGGCAGTTTTTAATGATTGTTAAATCATTAGTTTTTAATTCTTTTAAATACGGTTTTAAAATGTAATTTTGTTTAATTTCCGTGGGCCATTTGTTTTTTTTCAATTACTGCTGTAACTATTGCTTTCTTTATAGGCTAATTAAAAATAATTGATGTTAAAAATGATACTTAAAAAAAAGATCTAATCTTAATTGAGATGCAGTTTTTAACTTCTGCGGGATGAATGTACTGAATTTTATTTGTGAAACATGTATTATTAATTATCACGCAGAAAATTTAAAAAAAAAAATGTGTGTAATAGTTTTTAGATAATTGTGTTGAAAAAGCTTATATGATGCGATAAAGGTCCTGTAATAAATAATTTATATTATTATAATTATAACATCCTTTTTTTTTAGTTGTGTTTTTTTGTATTTTTTGTGTGAATTTTATTGCCGTCACTATGTCCAAGTGGATAGAACGATTCGGCTACCGCATCGGTGTCATGAATTCGAAAGCGAAGACGACTTATGGAATTAATAAAATTATTAAAGTAAATAAGTCGCGAGGGAAACAATGGCAAATCATTGCGCAAACCATCATATGTACGTGGATCGGGGTATAAAAAGACACTTTTTGGATTAAATTTGAATCATGATAAAAAGCGACTACAAACAGTTTTAAGTGCAGTCTTGCATACACTCACGTTGCATATTGCAATGAACACTACCTATATCTCTATAACAAGAATGTACAAATAGGAACTATGTCCGAAATCGAGCGGCACTAACTCAGTCATCATCGCGCGTTTATTAGGGGGTTATTTGAAGCAGTGTAAATCATTCTACAAATAAACAGTTTCTCTGTATTTATTATTTATTTATAAATCTAATTCTGAAAAAAGTTTATGTGTAAAACTTTTACTATTTTATGTATAATTTATACGCTATAAATTATAAACGTAGATTCGAAAAAGAAATAAGGATCCACTGATGAATAGTAAATTGTTATTGTCTAGTTCCAGCGATGAAGAGACGCTCATACCGACGTAAGTATCTCAATATTTAAATTACACCGTACAAAAATAATAAAACGGTTCGCAAAGTTGATACAAAAAATAGATTTATAAACTGATGAGAAAGTGCGCTACTTAATTTATAGCTTACATTATATGTTGACGCGTTAGGTATAACTGTTATGTTCTAATCTTATGCAGAATAATTATACTTTTAACGTGTAATATTATTATTTAAATTCACAGCATTAATTAATTCCATACTTCAACATTTCATTATGACAAATAACTAATCACTAATGAGGAACAACATATGTATTTAATTTAATTAAAAAATAACCGACGAACTTCGGGGACTAATCGTTGCGGCATATAAATAATTTAAAATTAACAGTTTAGAAACAATAGTCGATATTAACTTTTTATTGAAATAAATATTTGCAATCGTTTTCTTTTACTTTAATTTTAAATTAAAATATTCGTAAATATATTGACTTAATTCATATTAAAAATTAACCGGTATTGATTTACAAAAAGTAGTGTAATTTTGGTGTTTATTAATTACAAATTAGTAATGAGCATAATTTATAAAGTATATACCTAAAATCAAATTATTTTAAATATTTTACTCTAGAAAATTTCGAGAAATTCTGTACAGTTAGAAAAACTGGGAGAATATTTTTAATTTTTTATTATGTAAAGCAATATTATCTTAATTTGCGTGGGATTTTTTTAAAATATTAAAACATAACGACACCACGCACATGTCAAATATTTTCACTGATATAGCTCAACTTGCTTAGCTGTACATTGATTTTGTGTGATTTTTTAACACACAAAATGTTCGCGTAAATAAGGTACAACTCCGAAATTATCTTAAGGGGTAACGCCGATAATGAAGATTTTTGAAAAGATCAATTTCTCTTTTTGCTTAAATGATGTAAAAAATTTTAAAAGACACTTTTATAAGACTTACAGGAGCGACAATCAGTTATTTAAGCTCATTCACACAAATAATTTCCCTCTTCAAATATTAAAGATATTATTCTGTTTTCAGTCGTTATTTCTCTAAACAATAGCTCGATTTTTAGTTTCATAAAAATGATAATTTTTTTTTTTTTTCTTATTTTCTCATTGCAGTTGTAGTAAAGAACACTTCAGTGTTCAGAGTAATCATATACTATTCGATTTGTCATGTTTATTGGCGTATGTTATTTTTTAACTTTAATTAACAACTTACTGTATCGTTGTTACAGTAAAGTAAAACGAAGAGAGTGAAAATGTCGAGAAAATGAAATCGCTTTAAAACGGAATCCCAGTATAAAAGTATATCAGTAATATTTGTTAGAAAACTAAAGTAGATGAAGATCCGTACGGCCGTAATGTGAAAAAATTGTTTAGTCGTTGTTTATTAAAATTTATAGCACTACTGTTTCAGAAGTTCTTATGTGCCGATTTAAGAATGCGATTCCGATTGTCATAAAAAGAGTAAAATTAATCGAAAAATTATCCTAATTATGTCTTTATTTATACCTTCAAACCTTTCACGACTGTTTAGCAAAGAACGAGAAAAACGAATACTTTGAATGAATGTAAATATAAGCGGATCTTCGGGGCATAACTTTCAAAACAAATAAATTCGCTTACAAAAAGTGAAATAATAACAATTTGATTAGTCATTACATAGATAAATTTACTGAAAATATTAGTAAAAGCTTTATTTCTGTTGTCTGGATAGCTATTTTGAAAATTCAATGTTAAAGTTATTTTTGATTTTTTAGCAAAGTTCGCCATATATGCTACAATAGCGCATGAGGTATATCGCAGGTTGCAAAGATATTAGGTACGATATTCGAACTAAATTGTTATAAGTTTTGTATGGGAGATGTATACGTTATCTTAAATTCCGGTAGCTGACGGACGATACAAAAATCTAAAAAAAGGAAAAATAAGAAAAAAACAAAATAAGTGGAAATTTTTTTTAGCTTGATGCGTTACCAGTATGATGCGTAGATATTGCGAATTTCAGCAGATTTAAAATTCCTATATCGTTCAACGTGTTAAACAAATCCTAGAAATGTGTTTTTCAAACTGGTCGCAAACATATATCTTCACTGATTTTCTTGAGATGTCGCTGTGACTTTCGAAATTACATTCTCTACGGAAGTACGTACGGATTTTACGTTTTATTTCAAATGTTTTTTTTCTTTTTTCCTTTTTTCCTTTTTTTTTTTTTTTAAGTGCAATGTAATTAGTTTCCCACGCTATTTTCTCCCCCAAACGATTTTTTTTCTTCTTAATTTAAATGTGTATCATTAAAAAAAAAAAAAAAAAAAAATTCCCGTACGTACTTGTAGTCTCATACGTAGATTTCAAAAATATTTCATTTTTGATTCCAGGTTAAAAATTATGGCAGATATCTTTCCGGCCGCGGACCAGCTTCTGAAAAAAGTGATTTTCATTACAAGTCTCTGGCGCCGCCATTATAAAACATAATAAAAAAAACTTTTTTAACGCTTTTAAATGTATATAAAATATAATGACCCCTAGACAGATTCCTCTGTTCTTTTAATGTACATTCTTGTAAAATAATGACAAAACAAGTTTTTATTTTTCCCGATCGCTAGAATGGCGTTACCCCTTAAAATAAAACTGTTCGTGTATCTTAACATATTGTGTGTGGGCGTTTAATGGCGGTCTATAACGGTAGAAACGAACAATTTTTGGAATATACACGTGAGTAGGTTGAATAGTTAAGCTTTCTAAGTTGACAAAAAATGTATTGTTACTATTTTGCATTATCCAGCGCACTGAGGGTGGACTTTTTTTTTCTTTTTTTTCGATTGGACTTGCCTACCGAGGGATTGACCCAGTACTACAGTTCGAGAAATCATCAGTGGGGGGAAGAAACTAGATTTTAATACGGATTACAAATTGAGGGAAGAAAAGAGACAATCGCAGGAACTATAGGAGATACAGGGAACGAAAGAATGAAGGAAACATTATACGGGATAGGAAGAGAAAGGTTTAAGAGCTGAACGTAGAGCACAAATAATAGCGATGAGCGGAAAAAAGTATGATTCGTATCGCAAATTAAACTGTAATCGCCTAGATGTATTTTTACGTTTTTCGTGTACAATGTGTTAAGCTGTATTTATTAAAGACATTTTTACAAAGTTGCCTATTGCACGTAAAATACGAACGGCATGTAGAGTAGACAGGAAAAATAAATATACCAGATGGAAACTTCAGTGCATTGTTATAAATTGATGTAGGGTATCTGGCGTCACGTAAATACTACTAAATCTATTCCTATGAACTTCAATAACAATGCGCTAAATATCTAATGCTTGTAAAGAAGTCCAAGTTGTTTAGAACAGGAGAAATGCGAATGCTTTCCTTTTAGCGAGACAACACTGCAGGTTGTCTAAGCTATCGATATTTTCTTTAGATGAATTTATATCCTACAACAGTGTTTATAATGATTTACAACAAAGATCCAAACGAAAAGTGTCGTTTAATGAAAAAATAACGCAAAAAAGTTTACTCTTACCTGAGTACTGCGCGTAAACGATGTCTTCAAATATGAAAAAAATCGACTGTTATCTGTATAAAAGAGATCTTGTAGCAACCGTGGATTAGATAATTCTTTGACTAAGTCTTTGAAAACTGATGAGCAACGGCATCACGACCATGATGGAAATGTTATTGTTTTTTCTTTGAAAAGCTGGGGGAAAAAAAGTTGTTTTCAAGAAATTGAAGGAATTTCTCCGAATCTTAAACTAAACTCGCTGCGAAAAGTGATTTGACGAGCACATCTTCAGATCCAACTTCTTTGTGAAAATTCGCAATTCTTTGCAGAAAACTACTCAGTGGAAAGATAGCAACAGTGCGTTCGAAGCTGCTGACCGCGTCAGGCTCTGTGTAGTCCTGGTTTTCTTATATATTGATCTTGGTAAGTAGATATCGACGTAAGTAATGTAGCCTAATGTTATGTATCGTTTATACTTTCAGGAGGAAATGTAGGAAATAGTAAAATTAGGCAACCAAATGCTTATACTGAAACCTATCAACGCTGATTCAACATCGTGTTTTTTATTTTTTTTTTCAAAGGTGACCGATAATTTATGACGAATTATTATGCAGGAATGTGTTCAGAACCTCTGCATATTCGTATATTCCAGTCTGTTAAAAATTTTATATAATTTTAATTACTACCGTTTTTGCCCGAGTAGATTTCGATTTTCAATGGTTAATTTAAAAAAAGAATATTGGTTGTGATAATCGTACAAGAGATATTAAAATCAAACGTGAAGTGATTGAGGATTATAGTAGACTTTTCTAAGAATCGGTTTAATTTTAATTACTTCCAGAGTTAATTGCGTGTACCCGGTAAAATTTCAGGTAATTCCTTCGAAAATTATTTTTCAACGTCGCTTGAATTGTCTAGAAAAATCCGAAAACAATGTATATCTCTCGGCTAATTCGTTAGTCAAGCTTATTTTTTCTTTTCTTTTTTTTTTTTTTTTTTTTTTTTTTTTTTTTTTTTTTTTTTAATCCAATATACGGTTCAAATATGTCGAAAAAATTTCTTATTTTGTTCATTAAACTCGCTCCCGTTTTTTTTTTTTATTTACTTTTTTTATTTGACTAAATTGTTGAAAGGTATTTTTTTCTGTATCCCCCTTCATTTACAATCATAAACATTTAATAGTTTTCTTCCGATAAATGAGCCTTTCCAAAATTAGTATATCTTAAATGGACGTGCTGATCTGTGTTTCATTTTGTCCTTCAGGGATTTCTTTAACTAATGACAAAAGTTTTTATTCTAAAAAAATATAAAAGGTTGTATTCTTTGCACTATTTTATTGTTTTGCAGCAAAAATTCAACGCCTGTATTAGGTGATTCAAATAAGGAAAATAATTCGGGAAACGATTCCGATATTGTATCTAGAATAAAACCTTCCAAGCGGACGAAATTAAAATACTTATCTGATTCTTCCGATTCCGATTTTTATAATTCCAAACTCGACTCACCCAACAGCAGTACCAGCAGCAGCAACAGCAGCAGTAAAAAATCAGGCACTAATAATGGCTCGTCCACTGGGTAAGTATAATTATCAGTTGATGTTTAAAATAAGTTTTATATTTTTACTGAAAAAAGACACATTAAAATAATAACAAATATTACACCATTATCGATTTTTAGCAACATATTTTATTTATCGCTACTGAAATAGTTTTCTAAATTGATCATCTTTACTTACGTTCTCAATTATTATTCAAATACTCGTAGCATCATGACTATAATACCGCTTGCTATATAAGAAAAAAAACCTTTTTTCTTCTTTTTTTGGAAGCTGATTCACTTCCTGTACTTTTGCACGATTTCAGTTCTTCTAGATCTTGATTATTCATTTGAATATTCTTCTTTTTCGCCAAAATTTCATTATTTTAATAAAAGTATTGTTTACGGCAAGTTGAAGTACGCGATTAGTTAATTTACTAATCTTCGGAAGAGTGAGTTTTAACAGTTGTCCGGAATGGGGAAAAAAGACGTGCTGCAAATTTTAGACGCGTCACAAAAGAATAAAATATTTTTTTGATGAATATGTGCAATGTAGGTAGTTATTTATTGACGGACGTTGTTTTATGTAGTTGTCACGAAGAAGAATTTTCGAAAGTAGTGTGTCGTTAGTGGTTAAAAATAAATTGGCATTAAACAACTAGAAAAATTATTTGTATTCGGATACTGAACAGCAAATTTAACCGACATCGATGAATAGGATTGTTTCATTTGTCATCGTCATTATTTACTTTTACTACTAGAGAAATGCTTATTGGTACGCCAAACGGACCTTCAACTATCGCTGTACTTTCTAGATAATTTTTTCATCATCTTGCAGTTCTAGACTCTGTAAAATTATTTTTAATGCAGTTGTTGAAATTAAAAATTGAGAATAATGGTTAATGTTTTCAGATTGAAGCGACGTCGAACTAGAATAGTACGGATATCTGGTACTAGCGAATCCGAAACCGAAAACCTAAAAGCTTCGCAAACGGTGAGTGTTTCAAATTCTAACATTATTCGAATCATATCGCTCGTTCTTAACGACGGATCATCCGCCTTCGGTCGAAATTAGCTTGAAATTTGACCAAAAGCAAAGATTTGATGCATACAGGAAAATAAGCAAAATAAAAAATAAAGGACTATGTGTTTCTTCGTCTTTTTTTAAATTTTAGCTCAAAGGTCAATTTATGTAGCGAAAAAGTTAATAAAATTTCATTTTCATTAATACGGACTTCATTTATGATTTAAAAGAAAAATTGTTTAAAAAGTTTAAATAAGTACCGTTTTATTAAAATTAACGACCTCAGAAAAGAATACGGTATATTTTTCAAATTTTTTAAATGATGCTCGGAGTCACTTCAAAGACTCAAAAAAAATATGTTCATTTATTCGATATGATAAGTTTACTAAATTGCCGAGTATATTTAAAAAAATGTGATGTATTGCTTGATGCAACATTTTCGACATTATTACGTATTGCAAATCGACTATATAGTTAAAAGTACGACAAAGTTTATTAATTAAGTTAAATTAATTAAGGTCTCGTGTTTGAGAATTAATTCCTTGCTTAGCTTAATATAGAATTGGGTACTATATAATTCTAGAAAAATAAACACGGAGCTTATGATAGAAAAGTGGCCCGCATACTAGTGAACTTAATACACATTTGGAATAATTTCAGAATACCTAGCGCTCTTCCAGTATCTGTAAAGTTCATCTGTAGCTAGTTTTACTACATGCTACATATTCTATAAGTTATTTTAACTATTGAGTGAATGGAATTCGAATTAAAAAAAGAAAAAAGAGTAAAGGCATCGCACATTTTTTCCGTTACTCGTATCACATACATGTCTTTCATGAAAAATTTTATACAAAAGTTTAAATTTGCATGCAAGGGCCTGTTGAAAAGTAACGCCTCCTTGCTCTTAAAATAATTGAACGGAACCAATTCTAAACTGTAAAATATATATGCCAAATAAAATTACAGAATTATTTTTCAACATAGTCATCTCTAACCGCTTCGATACATTTGTGTAATCATGAAATCCAATTTTCGACAGCGTTAACAAAAAGGTCTTTTTCTTTACTTCTCAATCACTTCTTCATAAATTTTAAATTTCCTCGTTCGAACTGAAATTGGTTTCCTTCGGTCTCCTTCATTATCGGAAACAAATAAAAATTTGAAGGAGCCAAACCAGAGCTGTATGTCGGATGTGGCAGGACTTCAGAATACAAGGTTTTGATCTTGGCCTTATCGTTTACGTGCCCAAATTTTTCAGAATTTCAATACTTTATTGATAATATACATTAACCCTTTCATGTGAAATTGCTTTTTGATAGGCTGCAATTTCATCCTGTATAACCTGTCTGTAAGCTTCCAAACATTTTTTGTCTGTAACCGCAGTTTGGGGGCGTCTTAACCGCGATTTATCGCAAATTGAAAAAAGTCCGCGGTTCATATTCTTAGCGGCAACTATTCAACGGCGAACACTTCTTAAATCAAGCGTTTGATACCCGTAAACTTTCTGCGTACACCAAAATAAATTTGTTTTGGTGCACACCCTTCTGCGACTAAATATTTAATCACTGCACGTTTCTTTAACCGAACAGACCACCCGCCTTTTGTTTTCAAAACAACATCCAAACGCGTAAATGCAACCAAACTCAACATGGTACTACAAAACACATCAGGCTTTCAAATGACACCAACCACAGCTATTTTCTTTTACTCATTCCATCAGTACATGATAGATGCCGTTACTTTTTAATTTACCATCGTAAATTATACCAGATTAACATGAAATTATATAAATTGTAATTGCCTAGCAAAAATTAAATTATCATGCAGTATTTTATGTACTGTGGTTGAATCGTTTTTAAATCTAATTACTTGAATTAATTTACCATTTTAATTCGGTTAACAAATAAATTGTTCATCAAATGTTAAGAAAAACGTCTTACGAAATAACCTCCAGAGAAAAAACATATAATGCCAAAACGGTTCAAAATCAAGATTTTTTTGAAATTCGGTTTGTCCTTATTGGGTTTTTTTTTTTTTATTGAAAAGAAGGCGTTGTTTATTTTACAAAAAAATGTATAAAATGAAGTCGATTTAAAATTATAAATTTTTATAAAGAACGTGATTAATCTTAAATCTGTGTCATTGACTTTAAACTAAAATACATATCTTACGTTCCATTTCTATTAAAACAAAACAATTAATTTTTAATTTAGCCAGACAAAAAAATGAAATATTAACAATAAATTACCATGAAAACGTAGATTCGAATAAAGGAAACTAATTTAAAGCGCCCATAGTGTCATTTACAAGCTACCATTAACGGAAATATTACGTCTTTACACTATCTTTACATTATCGCGTATAACTTTTGGCTTTGTGGAATAAATCAAATACTTTTTTGTTTATTAGAAATCATATACTGATTGTGGTGGTGTTATAGGAGTACCGATGGGTGTCGATGAGCACTGACTGAGTAGTCATTAAATAACGGTATAAAAAGGAGTCTCTTTAGAGATATACTTTTTTTTACTTAATATAACTAGAAAAAAACTAGCCAAAAAAAATCAGTAACACAGAGGGAAAATACGAATTCTCCAAATTTTACAATAAAAGACAAAAATTTTTAAATTAAAGGGGCGATACACGAGTGACTTAAAGTTTTATTTAAGTTATTTTCTTATGGAAATGTAAATTTGGATAAAAATAATACAATTTGAAATCCTCAAAGCTTGTTTTATAAGCTCATCACTGGCGGAATTTGAACATTACTCCTGAAAACCAATGAAAAATGTGTTTTTTTTTTTGACTTTCCATTGCAACGTGATCGTTAAACAAGAAGTATTAGTGAATTATTTTTAATTTTTTGTAATCGCTGTTTATATATATATATATTTTTTTTTTTATATTTAAACATGTGTTAATGTAATAAATGCAATTTGCCTTTATTTTACTTTTAAGTTTTTGTGTATTCTCAAATTTTGTTTTATTTTTAAATGCTAAAAGTAATTTTCTTTTTATTATATTGAATAAAAATTCATAATTTCTAACAACTTCAGTTAATTTCTATACTTTTCTCTAATTTATAAATTAAAACTAATAAATAATAATAAAAATTAAAGCAAATAAAATAATAACCTAAGTTAGAGTAAATAAAGTAATTTGAATAACATAAAACACAACTAAATACTTAAATATTAAAAATTTTTAATAAAAAATATTGAAATACGTGAAATGTATTTTAAAAAACTCGCTCAGCTAGACTATTTCTGGTTGCAGTGAACAGTAGAATTTTTAAATATACGGTAATCGACTTTTGCAAAACACATTTTACACGTTTCACATTTTTCACCTTATATAGTGCAAAAGGTGCAAGCATTTAGGCTCGTCTATCATTCGCATTATTACACCAAAATATTTACACTGAAAATTGTGAAATAAAATTGTTTAAAAAAATAAATAAATAGTTAAATGGCCATTTTAAGATTTACTTTAAAAGTTTAATAAAAATGCATTAAGAAATAAAAAATAATATATTTGAGATATAAAAGGATATTGTGATTATTCTTGGACAATAATAATTAAAATCCGCATTCCTGATGTTTCCAATAATTGACTTATGGAAAACGAGTGATTGTATAGTTACACTCATTTAATACTGTTTCTAGTTATTATTAGAATTTGATTTTGGTGTCAGCTCTGAGAAAATTATGTTGGTTAACAGTTATAGTATCTTTTTATTACTATTTTTTATCGAGTAATGTTTTTCTACTTTTTAGTGCATTTTTATTAAATTTTTGGTATTTTTTTTTAAAAATAATTTTATCTTTTTTTAGATACTGTTCGATCTTTTAACCAAGGAAATTTTGCTTTTTAGAGTGACTTCTTAGAGACATGTATTAGGAAATTCCTATTTCATCTATCTTTATTTTTTTTTTTAAGTCAAATATTTTTAAATCATTTTACCATTTCGATTTATAATTATATAACAATTATATTTTCCGGTCATGTATCCAAATGGTTATTTAAAATTGTATTTTTCACAGTTTAATTACTGTAACTAGAATTAATTTATATATATAATTTCTTTTTTCTTTTTTTAGTCCGCGGGTAGTGGAAAATCGACTCGGAAAAGTATCCGAAAACTTCTCGGCGACGATGAATTAGCTGAAGAAACAAAACGTACCGCTAAACTGGAAGCGGAACGTCTAAAACGAATTCAAGAAAGACAAAAATTGGTATTTTAATGCAGTTTTTTAAAAGTTATTAGTATTAATTATACAAAATTATACGTATTTTATTATGTTTGTGACTTTAATTCACTTTTTTTATCATCTGCTTTTTGAAATATTTTACAAAATAAATTCATTCATTTTGATTAATTTAAATTTCTTTCACCATTCCGACAAAGTAGTAACTCGTAAATAATTTATTATTTTTGATTATTTAAACGTCTAAAACATTTTTAAGTTTATTGATTTTTAAATACAATCGCGCTCGGCCAATTTTATTTGTACACACACACATATATATATATATATATATATATATGTATATATATATATATAATTACACATAAAGGTTTTATTGAGATGTGCAGTGTTTGTTTCCCCCTTAAACATTTCCTGTTAAAAATATATATCAGTATGCATTTGCTATGCTATTTTTCACGCTTATTCAATGTTGTAATTTCAAACCAACTTAAACTATTTTTAATTTAGAAATTAAAATTAACTAGCATATATTGAATATTATTTAATTTTATTACAGCTGATACAACAAAAAATGTGGTTAATTTTATCTATAAATTTATTGCAAGTTGCAGTTCGTTTCATTTTCTGAAATTTTTCGGTTAAACTAGTTTGCATTTTATCAATCTCTTGAACAAGTGGTCCGTCACAATCTTAAGACTAAGACCACTGACCTAAAATCATTTTTTTCCGCTAATACGAGTTATCACAACTTAACGCATGAGTTAAAATCTTTAACGAGAATAATTCTACAAAAATAGAAACTTTTGTTCATTTTTTAATATTAATGTTTAATCAATTTTGTGTTCTTTTTCTTTAAATCTTTAGTACAACGAGTCGTTCAATATATTTCCTACGGAAAATAATGTAATTGAGAACTTAGTACTTGATTTTGATGAAGAAACGAAAGAAACATTAGTATCAGTGGATCCTGGTTTAATAAAGAAACTTAAACCCCATCAAGTAATTTAATTGATCATTATGATGTTAACTTTTTCTAAGTGTGTTTTCTGAACAGTATGTAAATTTATTTCGATTATCGCAATAGTTAGTTTCAATTTTATACTTTTAATATTTATATATGAGTACCCTTTACTATTTATAGTTGCGTGACGTTTAATATACAGAATGCAAATAGAATATGCAGAAACGAACATTAGATTAACTGTAAAATGTAGATTAAAAATGTACAAATCAACCCATCCGAGTTATAATAAACAGGTTAAACCTTCACATTATCAATATCGTATTTAAGTTTCAGCGAAAATGGCATTAATTGTAGTTGTGTTCATTAATGTTGCAAAAATATGAGGTCCAGTTACCTTATTTCTAATGTTTAAACTGTATACTGCACGCAAGCTGTACAAATCGCGTATAATGCTCCATTTTTTTACTCCTACAATAAACTTGGTTTGAAACAATTAACTTACTTTACGGTATTCGTGACTAATCAGCGCAGTATCATAATCGGATTATTGAAAAAGACGATTATTACTAGACTTTATCCATCTCCGGCGGTTACCTTACTGCAGAGAATAGCTTCTTTCGCGATAACGGAATGCTAAAGGTAAAAGCCACGATCCAAATACGTTCTCTAGTATCTATACAGTCATTTTTTTCATTCATTATCTGAATAGCCACATCTCATGCGATACCGATAGCGAGATTTCTTTTTTTTCCCCCTTTTAAAATAAGTTATGAGTCTCACAGGGCAAGTATACCCGTTGTGTGAGTGCCCGACACACTTATCAACGTTTATTCAAAATACAAAATTACAACTATTCTTGCTTATCCTATATATCATAATATTAGTCAACTTAAGATTATATAAATTATAACATAGGATACACATACAAATACGTACACACACCATAAATATTCATTTGCATACCGATACATGTGGGCAGTTAAATATCTTCAAATACAAAGGAAAGAAAGAAAATAATAAAAAAAAAAAAAAAAAAAAAGGTAGGACGAAAACAAATAAATAAAAAGAGAACAATAAAAGAAAATTATAAAATAGAATGATTCGAAACGTATCATGGGTTTTATTCTTTACACCATTCTTTCAGCCATTTCCCTACTTCCTTTTTCCACACTCCAAGTTTTTTTCGTTTAGTATGCGATGAGGTATTTTACTAATTAGTTTAATTAGAACTGAATCATCAATATTATCAATTCGTAGATTTACGCCACGGGGATAGATGTAATACGTATTATTTTGGTTTCTTGTTAATCGAATTTTTCGTCTAGATGGTGATTTTATATTATTGACATTAAAGTCTAGTAATCTATAATAGAAATAGTACATCCTGGGCGGCATTTCGTTGTTTTCTTTCCATCAAGTTGATCCAGAATCGTTATGCTTCCAGTAGGGGAGTAAATAGTTTCAAACACCTTTTCTGCATTTTGTTTATTTTATTTATTTTCATTTTCTTAGCCTCACTCCATATTTGAATTCCATATAAAATTCTAGATATTATTATTGAATTATAGTGTATACGTAATCAAATGAGTATTGTTATTTATATGAAGTTCATGTGTGCATTCATTATTATGGAGAGTAATTCGCGGATCGTATATTTAATACTGTTCCGAATGTGCAGTAATTTAGATTTATTTATATTTATACATAACCTCCTATCATGTGCCCAATTACTAAAATTATCTATATCCTCTTGTAATAATCTTTCCGCCATCTCTAAATTCTTATGCTCCATTAATAAGGCAATAATATTATCGGCAAACACATATACCTTTGCATTTTTAATATGCTTATGTAACGAGTTAGTGTAAATTAAGAAGAGAATAGGGGCCAATACGATGCCCTGACCTACTCCGCACTGAAAAGTTTTTTCATTACTTTTATTCCCTGCGATTTTTACTATACTTTTCCTATTTTTTATGTAATTCTTAAACCACTTTAGTTGATTATTTATAATGTCCAAATTTTCTAAGTCCTTAATCAGTAACCTTTTATACTAGAATTTGAAACGCAATTTAGATGCGTTGCGAATGTTTAATTTGCGTTGTTACATTTTTGTTTAAGTATTGAATTAGGAGGATGTGCATTACGGGGACCTGTTCCTTGTATTGTTTTTTGAACCCCCCACGTCAATACTCGTCATTTTGCTTTTTTTTCCATCAACTTAGTGAAACCTTTTAAATACGTTTTAATTATCAGTCCTGAAAAAATTTGTTACGTTCGATGTTATTTGTTAATATCCTCCCTAATTTATTTCGTAATTGTTTTTCCATTAGTTTGCTTCGCATCGGATAATGAAAATTAACTTCTTTCCTTACAAATACAACTTATCAATAAGGTCTTTTTTTTACATTTCTTTTTATTTAAAGGTTTAATTTATTTATTACTACAAAGGTATAAAAATATAATAATAGAATAACGGGTGGTATGCTAAATTTAAAATTATACTATATGCTAGTACACTATTTTTCTGTGCAGTTTACTATAATCGGTTTTGCATTTGTCGTATTTTTTTATATTTGTCAACTCTTATTCCCCACAAACGGGAAATGAATGTTATAAGAATATAAATCAGAAAAATAAGATTTACAAGTTTCCTAATGTCGGAATTTTATCTGTTGACGAAATCTTTCTTTTTTTTTTTCTTTTCCAGCAGGTACGAATGTAAGGAGATAAATTAATTTTATTAGCAGCTGCTTGTAATTTAAAAAAAGGTTATATTTAACAGATTTTACAATTTTTTTTTATTCAGTTGCGAGATTTTACTTTCTTGTTTTGGGTTTATAAATGAGTGATACCTTCTAGTAAATGTAGGAGCTTTTTAATTGTAATATCACTCGTCTGTTAAAGAGAGAACTGTTATTTTCATTTAGTTAATCTGCAGGCGACGGATTGTTCAAATCATTAAAAATGGAGGACTCGTTAAATAACTCTCATTAACCCTATTTGTTGTACTTGAATTATATCTCTTCATTTTTTGCGGATTTAATGTAATCAGATTATGTTATCTGCAGATCTGACGATCAAATTATTTTCCCCACTAGTATATTCTCTTTCTATTCACCTATAACCGAACAGTGTTCAATATGTATTGATAATGATTCGGTATCTTTGACAATGCCTTGCACGATATTAAAACATTTTCTATATTTTTAATGTTATTTTAGTTTACATTGTTATGTCGAAAATTCGTTTTTTATCTTTTTTGGCCGAACTGAATCCAGAATTCCTGCGGCCGATCAGACCGATATAAGCACGTATTTCAGCTCAGATTTATCAAAGTGTTAAACTCGTGTCTGTCGCGACGGATGCGCTGTACATTCGCTTCTACGTCTATCAATTAGCATTAAGTAACAGGGATCAGTATATAAAGTTCCGCGTATTTTAGAATAGATCACAGCTGCTAATTATTACAGTTAGACCATTTGATTATTCGTTAATTTTAGGTCATGAGTTATTTTATAAGTACAATGACTCATGTCGTTCATATATCGCAGTGCGTTTTTTATTATAGTAGTTGGACTTCCATATTTTTACACGAAATTCGAAAATTTCTCGTGGTAATTGAATTTTCGTTAATATTTCAACTATACATGTACTATACAGAATCTTTTATAGTTTCTTTTCACTTCTTTGGCAAGAGATTTCGCTTTTTCGATTCATGGTCGTAGTTGTAAACATTGCGTTTTGTTGAATAGCGCGATTTATGTAATTTTCAAGTTTGATTTATTTTTTCGTTTGTAATTTGTTGTAGTTATTTTTTGTGCAATATTTCTTTAAATTCTTTTGTACCATTCGCTTAGCAGGTAAAAATATATTTTTCTAAAAAAGAAAACGAATCAACGAACTTAAACGAAATAAGCTCCCCGGATAAATACAGCATTGTAATGCGAAGCAAAGATAAACCAATTCAAAATTAAAACGAATTTCTTTCAGATTCGTTTCATTGGAGTCCAGGATAGTAATCTAAAATAAATCGATCATCTCTCAGTTTGCTTTATTGACACTCCGAACTGGGATCCCAAGTTTTAAATTTGAATTTTGAATTATTTATTTTTATGATTTTATAAATTTTGATGCGTTCTGGTGTGAATAATGTTTTAAAAAAATATAGTAAAAACATTCTTTTGTTTTTTTAGGCGCAGGGAGTAAAGTTCATGTGGGATTCCACTTTCGAGTCCATTAAAGAAATTAATAAACCAGACAGTGGAAGCGGTTGCATTTTGGCCCATTGTATGGGTTTAGGGAAAACATTACAGGTAAATTGTTTTATTTGCACCACTCTTGAACACAACGGATCAATTAAAGTTTGCAAAGCATGCTGCGAAGCTATTGACCAGATTAAAACATCGTAAATTATGTTCCCTAATTATACTTTAAAAAAACATATTTCGAAAAAGTGATGAGAAATTAGATTCTTTTTTTTTTTTTTATTTAATCTGCTGGCTTTTCTGATATTCGTTCGAATCTAGTCAATTCTTAGTGAAAATTTCGTTAGTAACATTACAAAGTTCTTTACTTTTGAAAGATAATATTTTTAAAAACGTTGCTCACGGAGTTATTACGAAGTATAATTTTGTAAAAATGAAAATCCAGTTTCA
Organism: Icerya purchasi; assembly: GCA_039619475.1. Lineage (NCBI taxonomy): Eukaryota > Metazoa > Arthropoda > Insecta > Hemiptera > Monophlebidae > Icerya > Icerya purchasi. The sequence goes on from CM077116.1 coordinate 68,074,465, forward strand.
GTATTGATAACATAAAATGGGAAAAAGTACATGTTTAGAAAATAAACCCTTTTCCACCATACTAAATGAGACGAGGAGACGAACGAACCAAAACTATCGAATAAGTTAGAATGATATGAAAATCTAGTTTTGTAAGGTGGTGGAATGTGGAATGTTTTTACTAACTAACGTCTTTATTTATAACTGTTTTTCAAATAATTTAAATCTATATTTCTGCACTTGCGTGTAGCTTTTCTCGTGAATAGCGACTTATTTCTAGTTAATACTGAAACAGTTGAAGCATTTCTAAATTACTTCGTTCATTGCGACAATAGCTTTTACCGACTGATATCTGAAAACATGTACTTACATCATAAATAAATTACGGACACAACTGTGTTAAAAAGAATTATATTAACTTAACGTTTCGGACATCTTACACCGACCATCATCAGAAGAGAGTTCGCTCACACAATTTATTTTGTATTAGTTTTAAAAATCATCTAAAAGTTAATTATAAATCCGTTGAATAAATGCATCTGGGAGATTTGCTTTTCAAGAATAGAAAAAGTAGTTCAGAAGAAATTTCAGACTTAAGTATGTGTATGATATATTATCATTCAGAAATCAATTATAGTACAAAGGGTGGGCCAAAACAACTATAACTACTCTCCGTCGTTATCTAACGGTCAAAAAACGAGTGAAACATGAAATTCATTCTATTTCCAATAGAACAAACGCAGAACGAGCGCTAGCGGAACAATACGAACCGAGATAAAGCTGTGTAAACGAATTGTAGTTAAAATTCGCATACAGGCTAAGAAATTTTTGCTTCAAATTGTTTAATCGCTGTCTGATTCGTCATTAGCATCCGCAGGCTCCTTCTCAATGTATCGGCCGTTCTTCGCAATAAACTTGCGCATCCTTTCGGATCTCTTTTCGAAAAAGGGATCAATACAGGTTTTTTACGACCATTGGTAAACGCTTTATGCCATTGCAATACTGTGACCTTACTTAAACTTTCCGTACCGTATGCAGTTGAGATTTCTCGAACGGTGTCCATCGGCGATAATTTCCTTCGAACACAATAACGAATGGCACATCTTTGTTCGGTTTTGATGTCTACGGTATTGACTAATGAGCGCGTCATACACATACATTGTAGTCTGTATGTGAATTTTAACTACACTTCATTCACACAGCTGCATCTCGGTTCGTGTTGCTTCTCAACGCTCGTTCTGCGCTTGTTCTATTGGAAAAAGAATGAACTTCATGTTTCACTCGTTTTTTGACCGCTAGATAATGTCCACACTCTGTACGGAGAGTAGTTGCAGTTGTTTTGGACCACCCGTTGTAAAGAACGAATTTTAAAATTATTAAATTGCCGTTTTTACACATATATTTCATTAATGTGATACACTTTACCAAAAAGGAAAAAATGAAAAAGCGTGAAAACATTTTTATACATTAAAATAAATGTTTCGTATATTTCAGGTTGTAACATTGGTGCACACAATTCTAACGCACGAAAATACCAAAGTAAAAACAGTTTTGGTAGTTTGCCCTCTATCCATAGTTTTAAATTGGGTCCAAGAATTTAATTCGTGGCTAAGTGACGTCAATAGTGGAGATGATGTTAATGTGTATCATTTAGCGAGGTAATATATTTTTTTGTTTTTCTTGTTACTATTATAATTTCATTCTGTTTATTGTATCACCTTGTTTTTAGCGCATAGCTTAACTACCGGATAAAAGGCTCTTTTTAAATTTTTGCATAACGTAAATGTAAAAAGAGAGTTTTCCAGATCATGATTTTTTAAAAGTAAATTGAAAGGAAATACGAATAAAACGATATAATTTGAAATAAAATGTAATTTAAATATAGCGTCTATTTCGGTCCATTTAGATTATCTGTGTATTGTGAAAAAGGTTTTGTATAAAATATAATACTAACTGTAACACTGGATAATTGCATAGTATCCAGGAATAGTCGCGTTAGAGTGTTGTGTTTTGCGTGTTGTAATTAAAAAAACAAACATTTGTTTAGTCTAGATCAAATATTAAGTTTTGTGGTTTACTCGATAAAACTGGAGTAACAAAAACACTGAGATATTGAAAACGATTTATGGAGATTTATTTTGACTAATAAAATGTACGAGGCGTGTTTTTTAAGTAAGTACCGTTTTCAAATTCTGCCACTGCAGCGCTGCAGTGGGCATTTGGCGTATGCGCGCTGTGTACCTGCATTTGTCAGGAAGAAACCACACGCTTTTACGGAAACATTAGACCGTGTTTACGTTTATTTGCGAGCGTTTAAAATGCCTCCGCCGATGGAAAATCCCGCCGACTGCGAAATACGCGCTGTGATTCGTTTTCTTAGTGCTAAAGGTGTAGAAGCTGCTGAAATTCATCGTCAGATCAGTGAAGTGTATGGAGAAAACATTATGAGTAATGGAATGGTACGGACATGAGTTAAAGCCTTTAAGGACGGCCGCACGGATGTTCATGATGTGGAGCGAAGTGGGCGACCTTCAGTCATTACTGATGATTTGGTGCAGATAGTTGACGAAAAGGTGAAAGAGAACAGACGCTTTACGATTTCATCGTTATCAAATGAGTTTCCTCAAGTGTCAAGAAGTGTTCTCTATCAGATTATAACCGGGCGCTTAAATTATCGAAAGTTGTGTTCGCGCTGGGTATCGAAAATATTGACTGAGGAGCACAAAATCAAACGTTTAGCCAATGCGTTGAGTTTCCTTGAACGGTACAGTACGGAAGGTGATGATTTTTTAAGCCAAATTGTCACAGGCGACAAAACATGGGTGGCATTTGTTACACCAGAAACAAAACAGCAATCCATGGAATGGTGGCATTCATCTTCACCCAACAAACTGACGTTCAAACAAACAATTTCAGCCCGGAAAATAGTGTGTACTGTGTTTTGGGACAGAAAGGTTGTGTTGCTTGTGGTTTTTTTGCCTCGAACTTATTGTAAGACCTTAAAAAAATTGCGCCGTGCAATTCAAAACAAAAGGCGTGGCATGCTGAGTGAAGGAATCATTTTGCTCCATGACAATGCCCGTCTACACACGGCTAATCAAACTCAAGATCTCATCAGATCGTTTGGCTGGGAACAACTTGATCACCCTCCGCACAGTCCCGATGTAGCGCCCTCTGACTATCACGTGTTCCCCCATTTGAAGACGCATCTGGGTGGTCAGCGCCACTACGAAGATGATGAAGTCAAAATGGCCGTGTTAGAGTGGTTATCAAGTCAGACGGCAGACTTCTATGAGGAGGGGATTCAAAAGCTGGTCGCACGATACGATAAGTGTCTTCATATTGGTAGAAATTATGTAGAAAAGTAAATTAAGGTACAGGCTTTCATGTAAAAATAAAATTATTAAGAAAAGTGAACTTTTTTTTTTTCTATTTTAAAACGGTACTTACTTAAAAAGCACGCCTCGTATATGAATAGCACAAGCGGTTTAAAGGAAGTCAAGAATCGATTGAAGCTAATCTAAGACTAAAGAAAAATTATTAATTTTGAATACAGATAATAATTTTTCTGTACGTTAAGGAAATTGAAACATCATTTTAAGCGAATTATCCAGGGTGGGACAAAATTAACTCTTTAATTTCAAATGCTGCACATGTGCGAACCGATTAGAAAAGCGTAACCGCAACACGACGTATAGATTCGCCAAACGATGCCATTTAACCGACATACTGGTAGTGGATCACCATATCCCCGTGGATGATGCAACAACGTGCGTTTGCTGTAAAACAATTTTTTAAGTGCAACGAAAAATTTTTATTTACCGCGCGTTTAAAAATGGGTTTAAAAAGACATAAGAACCCGCCCGACCGTAAAATCATCTTACAATGGGTTAATAACTTTCGAGAGACCAGAAAAGTATCATCTAGTCGCACTTCGGGCCGTTATCGGTTGTTCCAGGACTAAAGTAAACATCGAAACAGTGCGTCGCGAAGTCCGGGCTGATTGGGGCACCGTCAGGCTTCCGCCTTAAAAATTCCGCGTACATTTTTCAGAGGAATCATAAAAGAAGATTTAAACACGCATCTTATAGGTTAAAATTGTGTAACACTTTTTAGACGTAATCGAAGAAGAGATTATCAATTTGGAAGATGTTTTCTTTAGTGATGAAGCATATTTTGATCTACACGGGCATAAGCAAAACATGCGGTATTATTCCAATGAAAACCTGAAGTTGACATATGCGAAGCCATTACACTCTCCTCGCTTACTGTACGGTGCGCGTTGAGTGCTAAAACGATCATCAGTCCGTATTTTTTTGAAGAGGAGGGAGTCAACGTAACCGTGAACGATAGTCGCTACCTAGAAATGCTAAACGACTTCTTCTTCTCTTTATAACGAAAACGGATATCACTTGCACGTACTTCGTTGAAACAGTACGAGGTGACTGCGCACATTTTTGGCGATGTGTTCGCGCTGCTAAAGATGAAATTTTCGAAGAACCGACTAATTTCACGCAATACTGCCTTCATCTGGCCACCTTGTAGCTCGAACTTAACGTCTCCTGATTTTTTTCTATGGGGCTACCTTAAAAGCAAAGTATACCAAGACAAGTCAACTGATATCGAAGCCTTAAAAGCAGCGATTCCAGAAAAATTTTCGAATATAATCGATAATTTCCAAAAAAGACCGGTCGGGTGTAAAAGGCGTCACAGCGGTTATCTTTTAGGAGTTTTGTTTAAAAAATAATTATATACTCGTATTAAATAGCATCGTTTTTACTTTATTTTGGTGTATTATTCATTATTTTACCTCAAACGACCAATACTTCCAGAACGTCTGGAATTAGGGAGTTCATTTTGCCTTACCCTGTAATAATATAATGAAATTGGGTAGCCCAAAGTAGTACCTCAATTTATTCCAAGACTTTGATGCGGAAACGAAAAAAGAAGGCAAAAAATATTGAACAGCTACAAGGAAAAGCAGATGAAAATCTTTTAAAATCTATCGTCACCGAGAGTGAAACTTGGAGATACGAATACAATCCACATACATGATGGCAACCTTATAAAAGTTATATTTTTTTCCCTTTCTATTAAAAAATAAAAATGTAAAGCATTATATTTTTAACACATTTTGAATATCTTGTTCTTTCTAAACAGCATCGTTGTCTAATATGATTCTGCAGTCCGTGTCACATCGTGTAAGTATCAGTAATTCATAAAGATTGAAGTTGATTAATCAACTGATGATGTTTGAAGTCTGACTTTGATTTTTTTTTTTTTAATTTACTTCCCTTGATGCAGTAGTCCGCTTAGCGAATTCTGCCAGAAAAATTTAGAAATTATCTTGAAATTACTAAAATTTATAAATAATCATACAATTTTGTTCCGACCAAAGCAAGATCACAAGAACAAAATCTAAAATCTGTTAATAATTTAATGAAAATATTAACTCTAAAATATAAGAACATTACACGTTTCTTCATAATGTTCTATATTATATAAAATCACAACGTAGGAAAGAAATATTTGAATGTAAACATAATGCTTGGATGGAACTGATATTAAGCTCCCCGACATGGGGGAAGCCATATACAATACTAATGGATAAATATAAGAAAATCGATTTTCCACCTTTAAAATTATCGAATGATAGAGTAATAACAAATGAAACTGAAAAATACCAATAAATCATTGCACAGCTATTTTCTAAAATGAAAGATTCGCTCAATGACTACACAGATACTCCCAACAAAATTCGAATTAATAAGTTACTAATTACAAATGTAATAAAGAAATTGAATAACAAAAAGGCAAATGGATGCGGCAATATTTCAAACAAAATGATTAAAATAATACATAAAAATAACCCAGAAATATTAAGAACAATTTTCGAAAAATATTTAAACCTTAATTCATTACCAGATATTTGGAAAAATGAAGCTAATAAATAGATCTGGAAAAGACCCCACAAATGTTACCGCATTCAGAAACTCTGCTCTCAGGATTAGAGGAAGTATTTGAAAAAATTATTAGATATTATTTAAACCTTGAAATATCGGAAAAAAACATTCTACACAAACATCAATATGGTTACGGAGAAGGATGTTCCACAGAACTGGCTTACTTAAAGTGGCGGATACTGTTGATAAGTTTAGTATGGCTTTTAATTATACAATATTAGTAAATTTTGACGTTCAAGGTGCTTTTGATAAAATAAAATGGTTAGTATACTAAAAGTTATGGAAACTAGAAAAATCAATTTACACTTCTTACAGATAATTAAAAGTTTCTTGGAAAATAGGAAAATAGGTTTATTTGATAAAGAAAATAAGTTGATCCGTAAGTATAACCTCACTACAGGAGTGCCTCAAGGGTCAGCACTTTAACCAACGTTATTTAACACTGCTATATCAGCTGTTATTTTTGTTAATTACAATTTTATAGTTTACTTCATAATAAATTAAATTGGCAATTTAAAAAAAAAAAAAATGGTTCATATATGTTATTGATATTATTTTTTTTGGTATCTGTAATTCGATAACGTAAATTTTCGAACTGTAATGTAAAATAAATGATTACTTTGTTAATGTGCAGGAAAATGTCAAATTCACAAAGAACGTATTACCTTGATACATGGCGTAAAAACGGTGGAGTGTGTATCATGGGTTACGATATGTACAGAATTTTAATTAATATAGGAAACCGAATTAAACCGAATCTTAAGGAAATGCTACACGAAGCTATTCTAGATCCGGGTATGAATAAGTTTCGTACGTTTTAGCTATACAATTATAGATAGTTTTTGGCAATTGTTATATGCAATGCTAGTGTACACACATAAAACTACTTTTGGAAAATGCAACCATTTCTTTCGTTGTTTTATTTGCAGTTCGTGTTTTAATGCACATTTAAACACTTTTCGTTGTTCTTAGAATCAGAGATTCCTAATTAGAGTTATTTTAATGTATAGTTTATCTTGGTATTTTTTCTTCTTTTTATGATGTAACATTTTTTTCTTTGGGGGTGGGGGGCATGCCAGCGGTTTCAACCCAACAGTACGAACAACTGCCTAAACGGTTAAAAAATTATAAAAAGGAACAGGAAGGTTTTGCGCTAAGAGTTGAGAGTATAGAAGAGAACATTCGGTAAAAGAGCAGAGTATTCAACCGTGATTGGAGTCTCTTACAAGAGGAGGATCAGAAACGTGAATAGTACAATAGGGAGAAGGTGGAAAAGGAAATCGAAAACGAGAAGATGGAGAAGAGTGATTTAGTCTTAATCTAATTAAGGAAACAATAGCAGAACGACAAAAAAAGGGAAAGGCTTGGAACCAAAACTGAGAATTTGGAATGAACTAAAGAAGAAAGTAATCAGAATGGTGAGAAGGGTAGGTGTCCATCCAAAATCTGGAATGATTATTTCTTCAAGAGAAGGAAATAGATGAGGGAGAAAGAGTCCGAGAAGGAATGAAATTGTGGTAACGGAGTATTGAAATAGAGAGGGCACTCAAAAGGGGGGATCTAAATGCCCTAGCCAATTTCCAAATCATGAGTGAAGGGCATATCTCTAAAAATCGAAGAACAAAATGCTTTCCAAGAGTTCCTCTTGGCAGTCTTTACAATGATACGGTCTCTATCGTTAGCTTCTTTCTTAAGTAGAAAGTTGGGCATAGAAGAGGGAAAGCGAAAAAGGTTGCTTTACACTCCTCATTGCATCAAAATGAAGAATTAACAGAAGCTTTGCAACGATGAGTAAAAGGGGAAGGAAGAAAGGATAAGGAAAGAGTAGAATAAAGAGACTGGGTAAAAGGTGTAACATTTAGTGTATTTAAAATGTTTATGAGTAGTTTTTCTTCCTTACAGGTATATATATGTATTTAACTATGAATAAAAAATTTTTGAAACAACTACAATAATTTATGATTTAAAAATGAGTTTGTTAGCGTTGTGATATACATATGCTATTGTAAAATTTTCAAGCATATATTAGTTTGATGGTTCGCAAAGAAATAAATACGAGAGCCGTTCAGAAAGTAAAGTTCCCGATTTTTTATTTTTGAAACTAATAAAGCTACAAAAAAACGGACAACGGCATTGAAATCGGCATACTTTTATTTACTTTTCCACATATTCACCTTTCAAATTTAAGCATTTGTCGAGTCGAGAAATTAACATATAAATACCTTCCTCGTAAAAACTTGCCGCCAAATTTTGTTGTAACCAGGTAAGAACAAAATTGTTTAACTCCTCGTCGGTGTCAAATTTTTTTCCTGCGATGTCTCTTTTGAGCTTTGGAAACAAATGGTAATCGCTAGGTGCTGGGTCTGGACTGTAGGCTGGCTGAGGTAAAGCATTCCAGCCAAACTGAGCGATGAGGTCACAGGTTTCTCGAGCAGTGTGCGGGCGAGCGTTGACATGGAGTAACAATTAATTCACTTAACTCGAAAACGAAGAAACATACAGTATTGCGGTTTAGACTAGTTTAAACTTGAATGTTGTAGCTGTACAATGAGATCACACCCACTTCCGCAAGTTTATTCTAATCGATTTTATAGAGATGGGAACCTTACTTTTTGAACGTGCCTCGTACTAATAAATAATTTTTTTTACTTCAAAAAAGTTAATGATTTATGGATCTAATAGCAAAACTATTTGTATGTCGTTTAAATTTAGCGGTTTTTTAATGTATTATAAAGCGTAGCTTAACTTTATAAAACAAATTTAATTAAATTAATATTAATCTAGGTTCAACATTTAAATTATCAATAATTGATCCGTTCAAAATATCTTTAACTTTGACATTTTTTTTTTTATTATTATTATTATTTTGGAAAAGTACATATTTGTCCAAAAATACTTTAATTTTTTTAATTATTCATAATTCTTTGATTTTTGTCTACATTTTGTCTTTTATACTATATTTTAAACTTGCAGCACGACAGTTTCAAAATTGCGCATTTTTTAACGTTCAAAAACTTCTGACCATTACTTGTTTAAGTACGTTTCATATATTACAAAATTTATAAATTTGAGCACTGCAAATTTTGAAATTTGAAGTTTATTGGAATGTTATTTAATGTGTTATTGAGATATTAGTACTTCGTAATAATGAAACATATGTTTCAAGATTAATCTTTGCTTTGCACATAACATTATAAGTACAATATGTCTACGTATTAAGTTGAATAACTTCTTCCATTCTTATTTTTTATTATTTACGGAATTATTAATACTCCGAATATGTATATAATATATGTATGTGTGTAAATTCACTTTTGTAATTATCATTATTGCCTGTTCACTTGTTTGTTTTTAGGACCTGATCTGGTAATTTGTGATGAAGGTCATATGCTTAAAAATGAAAAAACAGCGACAACAAAAGCAATAAATAAAATTAAAACTAATAGGAGAATAGTGCTAACTGGAACACCTATACAGAATAACTTAAAAGAATGTATGTTTAATTCTGTTGATATTAATTTAGTATTATACCGCAACGATTCTTTCAATATTTTTTGTTGTGTTAATAACAAAATGGTTTAAGGACAAATTCTGATCGTGGTTTCGTTTATTGTTGGAAAGCTACGCTGTTTTTGTCGCTTAGTTAGACCATTTATTTATTTAAAGTAGAAATTATTATTTTTTAAAAAGTAATGGATGTATAATCACTTTTTAAACTAATTACGTATTAGCCGTGTGTTGCTGTGCAAAGCAGTTGTGAATGCAGATTTTTTTCAAAATTTATCATATTTTTAAATTATAAATTTTATTCCGTTGTTTAAAAAAATAAAATTATCCTGGTGTTTATGTTTTTCCAATTATGTAATGAAGCATAAATCAATATAAATTACTACTTGTATGCAAATCGTTTATAGGTAACTGACAGATTCAAAATACAGTTGTTAATTTAGATAACTAAACTGTTATATTTAGAAATTAACTAAGCAGTTATTAAATAATTTACGCTATAAATGCTTGGCTCCTTTTTAATTACAATAATAATCTATACGTTAAAATATAAATCAATAATACATGTGTATGTAAAAATTAAGAAGATATACATAAAAATTGGTACAGTGATTCTTTAATTATAAGCGAGTAAACAAACCGACAAACAAATGATATCGTGTTTCATAACTTAACAGCTTTCTAATTTAAAGAAATTAGTCGCTGCACAAGCCGTTTTTTGTTGTTTTTTTTGCGCCACTTTCATTTATGGATTTTATGGTTTAACTTAGTTAAATTTTATACGTAGAAAAATTTCATTTAAGCTACAGTTCGTTAATGGAACGTAAATTATAGATACCGTTCAATCTTTTCATTTCGGTGCAATAATATTTTGTCGATTTGACACATATTTGTAAAATGATTGATAAAATTATTATAATTTCAACATATTAAGAAATTTTTTGATATGTTATGATTTTTAAAATTATTTTAATAACAGAATACAACGTAATTATTACCAAATGAAAATATAATACCTTTTTTCAAAAATTAAATATATTATATCAAAGGCGAAATCGTTAGAAGTGCCACCTTATTTTAATAAACCAAAAAGGTTAAGGTGCTTCTTTATTAATCTGAGGTTTTGAAGTTTCATCTCGTTCTAAACTTAAGCTGCTCCCACGTTTGCTCCCAGTTGAAATAATTCAAAATTAGAGAAATCTGAGAAATAAAGACAACTAAGACAAAAGGAACTGTTCCTTTCGCTCTGTTTAATACCGTTAGACTTTTCGTTGCGTATTTTAAGTCCTCAATTCTCAATATCTTGTCAGAGTGATTCATGAAAATTATTTTTTACATATACTCGTATATTATAATATTATTTTTTAAATTGTTAAGAAAATTATTTATTTTTTGTATTTTGCATTACATTAATTTTTTGTAAAATTTTTCGGGTCGTGAAGTATATATTGCAAACAATAAAGTTTTCTTAACTGTTACTAGATCGCACAAATCGCTAAAATCTAAAATATTCTTCATTCATTTTTTATCATTTTTTTCTATTATCTTCTTATAAATAATTTCTAGATTATTCTTCATTCAATATCTGCTATATTTTTATTTCTAAATATTACGTATTATATTATTTTTTAATTTCATTGTTGAAGTCGTAATATTGATAAAATTTCTAAATTAACACGTTAAATAAATTTTGACAATGAATAATCTTTATAATTTTATTTCGAAATTTATGTCTTCATTTTCAGTAACAATTCTTGCGCAGTCTTACATTTTTGCTACTTATAATTGAATATATTTATTTATTATTTTCTTATATTATACATTTATTTTTATTTTTTAATATATTATTTTATAAATTGTAACATATCCATATGACATCGGCTTTAATTTGGTTTGTAGTATGTAACTATTTACATAGAAATTTTTTTTACAGATTTAATTTTATTTTACTTCGCTGTTTGATTTTTGTGTATTCTAACGAGTTTTATTTTATTACTTCCTTTTTTCCAGATTTTCATATGGTGCAGTTTGTAAAACCAAACCTCCTTGGTGATAAGAAAGAATTTAATAACCGATTCGTTCATCCAATAGTAAACGGTCAGTTTGTAGATTCTACCATTCACGATGTCAGATTGATGAAAAGACGAGCACACGTGCTCCACAAAAAATTGGATGGAATTGTTCAAGTATTCACCGCAATTATTTTATGCGTATTATAGTAATCAATAAGAAATTAACTTCCCATGTATATTAATAAGAAATTTAAATAGTCCAGTGAAGGTTGATTTTCGATGATGACAATTGATAAATTTAGTGTTTTTCTTTGTAATTTATACTTCTACTTTTAGTAATTTTTTACATATACGTTCTGTTAAGGAATGTTCTTTAAAATCTTATCACTATTAGTTTCTATGAACCTTTCATCTTTATTGTACTGATTATTTTATTTTCAGTTACATGATAATAAATAACCAAACTGCAAAACGTAGCCAGTTGAGAAATTATAAATAGGATATTTTGTTTTCGAAAATTTTATTGTTAAGTCCCACCTAAATGTAAGCGCTTATCTTAAGAAAATGATGTGTTATTTACCTTCAACTTAGCCTATTTCAGTGATTGTCGACATTCGTAGTTTACCCTACACCAATATGTGTACAAAATACCAAATAATAGTTCGAACAATGATTGTTTTTTTTGGTTTTTTTTTGTTTTTTTTTTTTTTTTTTTTTGTGAGATACTTTTGTTATTTTACATAGATTATAATATAGCCGTTTTAAGTATGTGTGTAATTGTACGAATTTTTTGTTATAGCGATTAGATTACAACGTGTTGACGCCATTTTTACCTCCTAAATATGAGTACGTTCTGCAGATCAGATTGACCAAAATACAGGCTGATCTCTACGAGCATTACCTTAACAACTATTGCAGGATAATGGGTTCTAATACGCTGTTCCAAAACTACCAGATGTTTCGATTAATTTGGACTCATCCGTATGTTTTAAAATTGAGCGAAGAAAGAAAGCAAACAGAAACGGTTATCCTCTTTTACTTTTACAAAATTAATTTTAACTGAAAAATATACTCATTACTATATTAAATATCTTATTTAAGTAAACATACGTGTATAATATCGATAAATTCATTTTCACGAACTCATAAGTCACCATCTATGTTTCATTATTTTTCTTGTTTGTGTAGAATATGAGAAATGAGATCTATTTTGAATTTTTTAGAACTGAATAAGAAAAATAATTTTAAGTTCTATAATCCAGTGAATACGCTAAGTAATATAAGTATGCAGGAAGGTTAAAAAAGAAATAAAAATAGAGTCAAGGTGAAGATGAAAGAGATCAAGGGAAAAAAAAGGAATGCCAAAAAAGGTTACCACAGAACAATAATTATGATAATGCCGTGATCACTGTGATAATGTATTTTCTGATTTTTCAAATGGCATGTGAATAAATTTTTGTTGATACGATTTGTTTCAGCGGCCAAAGTTCAAAAATTAAAAGTTTCAATAAGAAACGAATTCCGCTGGCATTTTATTACTCTTGATTATATTTCTCCTATGATTACTATTTTAATGTATTAATAAATACGTGCAATACAAATTCGGATGCTTTAATCATTTTTTTTTTTAAAATAATTACAATACGGAAATTTGAGCATAAATCTATGTAACCATTACAGAATTGTTGATGTATTTAAAAGTAATGATTTATTTATAGTTTACATGCTTTTTTTCACAATTTCAAAAGAAATTAGACTTTTAGAACGATTAATATAGTAAAATTATTTTGCTTTTTACAGTATCGAAATGTAAAATACAAATCAGAAAGTTATTTTTTTTTAGATATCTCGGTAATAATATGAAACGCAGCGTGTTATTCATTACGCAAAACCCTCTGCAATAGTTTTATTTGTATTTGCAACATTACTATTCGGACGACGTAAAATAAATTCGCGATATACGGAGAACTAAAATTAAATTTTATTAATTTACAGTTACCTTTAATATTATCAATTAATTGTTTAATTTTATTATTCTAATGGCAGTTTTTTGAATTATTTGTTTCTCAGACCGAGAGCAGCGATGAAGAAGGTTCATTAAAAGACTTTGTCGTACATGATGATACTACAAGTGTAACTAGTTCGACCAGCAGTTCGGTGAAATATGTCAGCGATGATGATTCAATAAAGTCAATACCAATTACTTTTCCTTCGAATAAGAACAAAACTTCTGACGGTTAGCAGTTAAAAATAAAATATAAAATAAATTACACTATTATGAAACAATATATTAATTTATTGTTAAGTTACCGTCTGTTGTTTCGTAACTAGTGTAATTTATTTAATATATATTAAAGAAATTAGAAGCAATGAGTGATAAATATCTGCTTAATGATAAAAATAAAATTATATTAACCGTACCATTAATGTTATTGTCTTGAGTTTAAGTAGAGTACCTGTTATCGTAAGTTCCGGCATAAAATGTACCTGCCAGTTTTTTTAAAAAAGAAAAGTGTTTATCGGTGGCCAAAAATATGAAAAAAATTATATCTATATATATGTGCTGATCGGAAAACTTTTTTATCGAAAATCAAAAGAAAATATATTACGAAACCACAGATTCTGATCGTAAAAATTGATTTGCACGATTTATATTGCTGTACTGATACAATCGAAATGTATACTTATTCCCTTGAAATTTTCAAAAGTATAAAAACATTTCCTGAGAAATTACCAGGAAAAGGCATTGTAAACCGGTGCAATTAAATATGTTGCTCTGGAAGTTAATGTGCACTTAACAACATTGAAATATAATTATCGATAACTTTCAAGGGGTGCGAATAATGCAAATGAGTCACATGATTAAAGTGCTTTTTAAAAAACGGAGATATTTAAAAATTTCTGTATCAAAAATCTGTCGTAATAATTACACTCGCTTTAGGATTACAACAACTTCATAGAGAATACATTTTGCAGTTAATTTAGTGCCGTCAGTAAAATAATTTCTTCTTATTGTGTATAGATATTTTTTTACGTGTGTATCTTTTGTAAATTATTTTTTTTTTTTTTTTATAAATAATACCGATCGAGTTGTCATATTCGTGTTGCAGATGATGAAATAAAAGTAGAAAATTTACCGAAGGGAACTGAAAATGGTAATTGGTGGTCACAGTTTGTTACTGATGAACAAGCAGAAGTTATCGAAAACGGTTCAAAACTAATATTTCTGTTTTCGATTTTAGAAAAATGTCAGATGATCGGCGATAAAGTGTATGTTTTTATTTTCATGATAGTATTATTCATTTTACACACTGCATAGAAAAACAGTTATTTAAATGATGACACGTGCTCAATCGGAAGAGCTTTCTGCCAATAATAATCGTTTTTAATGAATAATTATTTTTTAGGAAGGGTGAACAACTTGAGGTTAGATGATTTAATAAATAAATAGACCGAAATCAAACCATGGAAGAATATAACGCAAACCTATTTTTACGTTAAAGGAAAAATTAATAGAAGGTTGTTGGCGAGGCACATTCTGTATGTTTCTGTTTTCTTTATAATCACACCCGAAACGATGCATTTCTATTATCTTTTTGATATTTATCTTGGAAAATGATATATTGTTAAATATCACGCAAGTTCGAAAATCGTTGAAATTTCAAAGAGTGGTAAAATAGGAATTTTTAAGTTTTAAGAAAACACTTCATATTGAATGACGTTCATTTTTATTTCTTCATATTAAACAAGTCGTCGCATCGAATTTTTTTGTATTAATTTATCGAGCCACCTAGTAAAAGTGTTTTTAAAAATAGCAATTGTTGATTACGAAAGTAATCGGTTTCAGCGACTCAAGCTGAGATTTAAGGATGCACGAAATGGGAAAATATATTTTTTAGAAATATTCTAACGCGTTTATAATGATATTACAAACAAATATTTCTGTTTATTTCGACGATTATTAAAAAGTGCTGTGGATAAATCTAAATATAATTAATCACTAGAAAATAGTGTAAACAAACAAGTACAGTGAATTTGTTACATTAACGTAAATGAGACAGGAGTTTTCGTATATTTCGATTTAAATACACATAACAGATTTAACTTGCGTATTTAGATACTCGATTGTACTTTTATCGTTCTTTAATTTCCCCGTGTATATGAACATACTCTGAAATTTTGAACTCCAAATTTGAATCTTCTATCGTTGCTTTATTCTGCCTGTCCGAATTCAATTTTAGATCCTTCGGCTGCCACTAAACACGGCGACGAAGGAAAAATTTCCGGCGTTTATTTTCTCGCCAGTATATCGTTAACTTAATTTTCTCGCGCAGTATCGGATTTCGAACGAACCTAATTTTCGCAAGTGGTTTCTTTCGTGAAAGAACATAAGCGAACCTTCATATCCGCTAAGCAGCTGCCTTTCCCATTGTTCTAGTCGTCCCGCTGCACATATTACCAGAAGATATAGAGGATTAGTCGCTCAAACGATTTAAACGGTTACGTGCCCAACTGATATAGTCTCGCAAAAGCGACCACGTTCCCTCTAACATTATGACAAATCAAAATACCGCTAATATAAATGACTTTGCCAACTGTCCCGCAACGACTATTTTTCATCATCCGAATCATTAAAAACGACTCATTTCCTCCCCCTGTTGCCCTTCTTTTTGTTTTTCTTCGTATTTTTTCATTTTAAATCCATCGTCTGGAACATCGCCAATTAATTTGCTACTATGTTATTTCAACGATCTCTGTAACTGGAATAGTATCTGTCGACGCGGTTGTGAAACAAGTTATATCAATTGGAATTTCTAACTAGAAATTTTTAAACTTTCCTAATTTTTCCGAATTTCCAGTCTCCAGGGAACGCACATTTTCACTAAATCGCCAAAAATATTTTAGCTGTATAATTACCGACTAAACATTGAAATTTTAAATTCGAGGTACCTTCCATTATTTAATCATCCAATATTGCTTCTTCCAGTTTAGCAAAATCACATTTCTTTACTTCGTTTCACGATTTAATAATGAATTGATGATCGAAGCACTACTCTGTACCGTTTTAGGAAACAAATGTCATTTATAAACTTCCTTTATTCGCGTTTTGAAATGTTATCTAACAGCTGGATCGCATTCTCGAACATAATCTTTTCTGAACCTACTTTTTTTCTTCTTTGGAAAGTAGATCATAAATATCTTGTAATTCTTCGCACGCAGATGTAATGAGATTGCTAATTTTCATTCCGATTTTGAACTACCTTTTTCGTCGTCCATATTCCACAATAGCATTTTCAGTTTGTACAATTTTTAATAACTTCCGAGACTTCTGGCAGTAGTAATAACAGTATAATTGTGGTGACCTGTTATAAAGATATAAACAGCGTTAAAATTAAACGTAAATGATGGTTAATTTTAAACATATCTAGAACGAAACTATGTCGAACTAACGCGTATCAAATCTGATCCTTAAATACAATAACGAATTAGAATATGTAAACGTGAAACAAGCTAAACAAATTAAATTGTTACTACAGTTATTTTATTGTTATTTTTATACGCATTCTGTAAACTTTGATTTAAATACATATAACTCATGTAACTAGCGTATTTAAATACATGTATTTATTTATTTTTATAAATTGAATTCACGAATTATACTTTTATTAGAGACTGTTATCAAAAAACTTTTATTGGCTCCTCGACCATATGTAGCTTTTAATGTTAAAAGAAATTAATACATAACAGGATTTTTGACGAATAATCGAGAAGTCGATTAAGGGTTGTTCAGCTATAATCGACAAAAACAGAGAATTAATTATACCGTATTTTTAGTACAATAAAATGCTTATATATTTTTGATTATCTTTAACTATGTAGGTGATTTATTAATATTTCAATTAGAATTCTGAAAACAAATGTGTAAATATTATTTTAAAAGTGTAAAACTTACTTTATACTGTATTCGTAAAGTACGAATAATAGATTGTATAATTACAGTCCTGTAAATAAGTGCTTAAGTGAAATAGTATTTACGGTAACATACATAAATGACTTATCTTGATTGCGTAACAAGAAATAAACACAGTGGGCTTAGTACATTGAATAGTTTATTTATCGTTCTTTATAAATTAACGACTTATTTATTAATATTATATTTTAATACTAAATTATTTAGTCAAACAAATTCAAATACGATGATGATTTTTTTTTTTGCTTTGGACACGTTTTTTTCTTCTTCTTTTTTTTTTTTTTTTTTTTTTTTTTTTTGGTAGAATATATACCATATTGCCGGTATTTTATGTTTAAATTGATATTTTTCTGAATACTTTTTTGAAAAGTAACCTCTAGAGCCGTTCATGTGCTGACAAATTATCAAGTTACACTGTCGCAGTAAGAAAGAAAAGTTTGCCTAAAGAGAAAATGAGAAAACGTTAAAAAATGGAAATAAATATTTACTGATCGGTTGGATTAAGAGCAATTTCGGTTTTATGATTGAACCGGTACTTAGGGAAATAATTATTAACAAAAGTAAACAATATAAATACAAAACAGAAATTTAGTTATTTACTAAATTAAATTAGAAGATCAAGTTTTCAAGTACTCATATTCGTGATTATCAGTAATGAAGTTGAAGTTAGAACTTTGTACAAAAAAAAAAACGCTGCAAAGTAAGCGATTAATAAAAGTAGTATGAAATTGAAATAAATAAAATCTGTTAATTTTCAATTATGAACGGCGGATTATTATGTAAAATAAAACTCGAATCGGTGTTTTTAAATTGATTAATGCAATCTTCGGTATAATTTAATAGCCGCTTATTTATTTTATTTTATTTTATTTTTTGTATATTTGAAGATTCTTAATCGTTTGACAAACCGGAAAATACGCGCGATTTTGTTAAATAGTAAATTGAAAACTCTACGTTACATGCAAATAATATGATCGCATGATTCGTAATTATAGTCGATAAATACAAATTTAATTACTTTAAAAGTAATTTTGTTTGTAAACCATTTTCAGCTTGATTTTTAGCCAGTCGTTATTGACGTTAGATATGATTGAGCATTTCCTGCAAAAACTTGACGGTAATTGGATTCTTGGTCTTGATTATTTTCGTTTAGATGGTTCAACGTCTACTATTCTAAGGGCTTCTTTTTGCGACAAGTTTAATGATAAGGACAATTACAGGTAATTGTATAAAAATGCTATGAATTAATTTCTAAATATTTTCTTACAGATTGAGGTTGTCTGTTGTACATTTTTTTTAGAGTAATTTTAATTATATTTTAATTTCTCTAATATTTAATCGGTTTTCCTGAAAATTTTTGAAGTATAAATAATTCATATCTTTCTGTAATACTTTTAATATCGAAAACCATTTATCTACATAATAGAGCACGCGTATTCTTGATTTCAACAAGAGCCGGCGGATTAGGAATAAATTTGACCGCCGCTAACAGAGTAATCATTTTGGATGCATCGTGGAATCCTTCGCACGATGTTCAAAGTATCTTTCGTGTATTTAGATTCGGACAAGTGAAACCGTGTTATATTTACAGAATAATAGCCAAAGTACGTAATGATACAACTAAATTCTATAGCATGTATAAAATATTTAAAATTAGTCTTTTCATATCAGCTTTTATACTTATTTAGAAATTTATACACGATATTTTAACAAAAATAAGATTCTTACATATATGTATCTCACTAAGCGCATAAATTATATACATATATATATTAAAAAAACAAAAAAAAAAAAAAACAAACTATTATTCATTTAAATAGACAGCAATAAAATAACAAGTAATGTATAATTATTTTTCACGATTAATGAACACTAAAAATAAGTTGTTTTTTATGTAGTTTCCTCGTGTAGTTCTAAATTATAATGGGAATTTCAGATAGTTGCATGTTTTTATTACAGATTTTGAAAATAACTTATTTCTATACGAAGTATTTTCTTTTTCTCTTACCCTAAAACGTAATAAGTACGAGAATAATTTGAAGTTTAATTTCCCTTAGAAAAATTTAAAGCGCTCTAAAAGACAATACAACGGCATAGCTCTAGCGCCATAATTCGAAGAGATCGTTGCATTGTAATCAGAAACTGGAAGTAGTGCACATTCTTAAAAAAAGAACGGAAATTATTTTATTATTCTAACAAGGAAAGTACAGGAGTTGTCAGACGCCGATTTTGATATGTTGTAGAGTATAAAAAAAAAATTAGACACGTGTTCTTTTTTATCAGCCTATGTGCAGTTTCAAGGGGTGAAAACCGTCGTCCGTAAAGTTCACCCCCGAAAATCGTTTTTCCTAAATATCTCGTCTTCAGCTCGATATTTTTTTATGAAACAAAATGGAAATCATTTCTCGTGCAAAGGACATATAATCCATAGTGATTTAAGCAGTGGGGTTGCAGCCCCTATTTTCTAGGGGGTGAAACACCTTTTTTTGGCCATAATTATGGAATAAAAAATTATAAAATAACATAAAAAAATAAGAAAAACATTTTTTAATGCACACAATTAAAGAATAAAATTGACGTGTTTTGGTATTTTCATGAATTTCACCCTTAAATGGGGTTAAGCATCCCTTACAAGAAAAGTCAATAAATACATGTATCAAGTAATCCAATTTCATAAAAAATTTGTATATAACGGTTTTTGAAGTCGCTGATTACGAATCTGTTATAAATTTTTTTAAATTCAAATATCCCGGTGCTTTATAACCATACAGCCCCAAACCCCTAAAACCTAGACAGGCATTCAGCCTTTGTTTTTTTAAACCAACAAACACCAGACTCCTAAACCTCATCGCTGTGGAGTACATGTCCTTTGCACGAGAAATGATTTCCATTTTGTTTCATGAAAAAATATCGAGTTGAAGACGAGATATTTAGGAAAAACGATTTTCGGGGGTGAACTTTACGGACGACGGTTTTCACCCCTTGAAACTGCACATAGACCGATAAAAAAGAACACGTGTCTAATATTTTTTTATACTCTACAACATATCAAAATCGGCGTCTGACCACTCCTGTACTTTCCTTGTAAAATAATATACGGCTTCATGTGGTTCAAAAATAGTCTTTTGATTTCTGATTTTAAAAGTATTGCAATATTCTGTTCATTCTAAGTTTATCCGATCGCACAGTGTGACTTCTAGCTACGAGTATTGTTAAAAGTAAAACAAAAACGTGAATTTGAATTAAATCAAAAAATGATTAAAGCTTAGGGTGCATTTTAAAAATGACCTTTATTTAGTTAAAAAGAAAACCAAGCGCTAAAACTAATGTACTTTATAAGTATTAGTTGTTTTTTTGTTTTTTTTTTGACGAAGACCCAGTAAATGTAGATTTAAGATCATCTTTTTGTGTATTGTGGCCTTTGTCCTGCTAGGTTTCAGACCGTCTTTGCAGTTAGCGATAATTGAATTAATATGAATTTATAAGTTGGTGCTGCTACAATATCATAAAATATGGGTGATAACTGTAAAGTTGATTCTAGTGTGCCATTGCTTCAATCGAATTACTTTTGAAATATTTAAGATTTGAAATCCAGGGTAGCAGTACTTTTACAACATAGTCATTTGCTTACAGCAAACAACGTGACAAGTATTTTCCCACGACCTAGTAAGTTGATTTATAACAAATACCACTGTTTCTCGGCCCACAGGACAGACTAAAAGTATTAAAATTGCCGTTTTAACCCAAAAAGTTTATTAAAGTTTAAATTATTGTCTAATGTTAAATTTACATTAAACTTGTTATTTAAATTTTGGGAGGAAGTTATGCTACGGATGTTTTTAGTAAGCACCGAACTTAAAATCAATAATTTTCTTAATTCCTCGATTAAGAAAAAACCATAAGTATTTCTCATAGTTGTTTTTTCAAGTTACGCTGGCATTCACATAATTTATTAAAACCAACCGATAAAATCATAAATAACAACCCAATCTGGCTATAAATTTACATATCGAACAAAAAATGTGATGATCATTTATAACGAACATACCGCCAGTGTTGTTCTTGTTCCTTTTTTTTTTTTTTTTTTTTTTATTAGACACCGTGTGGAGATCTATGGAAATGGAATTATTTAATTAGTTCATTCTGTTTAGTCTTATCTTTTCCTATCCTTTCTGCTTGTATACACCTACCAAAATTCAGTGTATCTCCTGAAATAAGCTTATATCTCACAGTCTTTAACAGATATCTGTTGTCCTGTCAGATCTAGATAGTCTCCCATATAGCTATTGTGAAATACTGCACCGATATTTATTTAATTATTACATATTAAACGAAATACGTATGCGAAATTAATGATTATTGCATTTTAAATAGGGTACGATGGAAGAAAAAATCTACGAACGACAAGTAACAAAACAGTCAGTTTCATGCCGGGTTGTTGATGAACAACAAATTGATAGACATTTTAATTCGGCCGATCTTAACGAATTGTATATGTTCTGTAAGGAACCTCCTATACCAACTGAAACGCCAAAACTACCAGTGGTAATTAAACATTTGATACACTAAAGGCAATGCTTTGTCGCTCATAATTTCTGTCGTCGCCTGAGACAATTTATCGTGACGACTAGTTAAAAATATATTATTATTAGTAGTACTAATTCGTTTACTACTATTGATCCGTGTATTATGGAACATAATTTAAATTTTAAATGTATATGCACGGGCGTGTACGTGTATATTGTAATTCGTATCATGAAAATCAAACCGTTACCATTGTTCCCAAAAATTTCAATTACATTTCTATTTCATGTAGTTCTTCCATTCTGTTTCATAAAAATTAATGCCCGGAAATTATTCAGTTTTGCAATAAATTACGGTGATTAATTAGATAAAGAGAATTCGTTATTTTTGAATACTGTAATACGGAGTTTTTCTTAATATATTAATGGAAATGAAAAAATAATAAAATTAAAATATATTATTGTATATTGTAGGGATGGCCAACTTGATTAGACCCAAGATCTATTGATTACTGACGAAACCCTGTACGATCTACCAGTTACATACTTCTTGAAATTTTAAATGAAACAGTATAGTTCAGTATACAATTATGTAGTATTTTTTATTTTATTAAAAGGGAAAACATAAAACTAAAAATTATTCTTAGTAACTACTTATTTTCATTAGTGTGAGCATTGCGTCTGAGCATCTTCCGCTAGATCAGCAAAATCAGGTTTATAGTTGGAAATTGCCAACCTTAAAGAATCTAATGTATGAGCGTCTGTCAAGCGAGAACGGTGTTTATTTTTTGTTTGTTTTAAGTAGGAAAATGCTGATTCACATAAATATGTCGAACCACAACAAGAATGCAGTTGTTCAACACATTTCTTCAAATTTGGATATTTCTCGTTGGAAACCAAAGCCCAGAAATCTAGACCTGAGGATGACCTTGCTTTTAGAAATACGTCGCAACACAGAGTAATAATTTCATTTTGAAATATCATGTGGTCCATTTGAAACGTATCTACGAAAAATTTTTAGCCATTTCATAGATATCACTATGGTCAATGGAATTATTAAACGGATAACTGATGAATTCCACCAACTTCTCAATTTTTTTAAAATCACTAAATCGAATTTCGAAGTCTGATACCACTGCCTTCATTTCTGCCGTGTACTTGTCAGGAATGAAACTGTAAGTAGGTTGTTTTTCCATATGATCCTTGATATTTACAAATTGTTGAAATTTTTTCTTTTCGATGTCAACTATCATAGACGCAGTTTGACTTTGGAATGCTGCAATAGAACTCATCATTTCTGTTACTGTTTTATTCTTGCCTTGTAGTTCCAGATTTAATGTGCTCAGTTTTCCGCTAAAATCTGCTAAAAATGCTGAATCACATTGCCAGTCTAAATCGCGCAGTTCCTGATAATCATCGCCCCTCTCTTCAAGAAATTTTATTATTTCGTCCAATAGATCTCGAAATCTTTGCAAAAAATTGCTTCGACTCAACCACCTTACGTCAGTGTGCAATGCCAAATCCGGTTCCTTCTCATCTAATTGCTGTTTAAAGAGCCGACTTTGGAGAGATTTTCCTTTTATGGAATTTACAATCTTGAAAGAAATATCCATTACATGTTTTCTGTTTAGTTTCTTACTAGCCAGTACTTTTTGATGAATTATGCAGTGGTAGCTAATTTTCACGTTTTTTGACAAATACTCTGTTTATATTTACCGATTTTCATTAGCACTCACATGGTACCACCGCTAAATAGTATCCTTTTTGATGGACAAAGAATCCGTAAAATGGGTCCACATGAATATAAGTTATGCGCGAACAAACAAAACAAAAAAATATAGAAGAACTATAACCTCTTTTTTAGAAGTAGGTAAAAAGTATTAATAAACACCAAATTCAACTGTGCTTTTTAATGTCTGTAATGATGGTGCCACTACTGCAAATTTTGCCTCGAAAATATAAAATAGAAATAAACATTTGTAATCCTACATTCATTATTAAAAAATTCATTGCATATGAAATATGTTTATCGCTAGTAGAAATGTAAATAATTATTAAGAAATTAAAAATGTTTCC